>OY755091.1:13644709-15113876 GCA_963576655.1 Gastrophysa polygoni
AATTCACATATTTTGCAGTAGCCAGGAGCTATACATACAGTAGACAATATGCACTAAGGGGTTTTTTGAGAAAGTACATTCCATCACATCAAGCTTTACTACACACTATTGTATATGTTCCGAAAATACTCCACATTATGGAGTGATACTGATATGAATATTTCCCTGAATATGGATAAAGAAAGAGGTCCTCCAAATCATCTGGTGCACTTTAACTTAGTATAGGCAAATATATATTATGTTAAACATTTTCCAACCACATACTGTTGCACATACTGGTCCTTTGACCTAGATGCAATGCAAAAGTAACATTGAAATTTTGAACAAAAGGATTTGTTACTACAGCATGCACAACCTCAAGACCATTAGCAAACATGCACACTCCACTGTTTGAAAATGATTTTATAAAATCTTTTTGAATCTGGAACTGAAAGTCGTGACTGAAAAAAGAATCAATAGTTCTAATTTTATGTTCCACCTGTCTTAAGAGATCTTTTGGGTACTTTTTTTTGAATACTCAAATCCTCTAAGAAGTATACCTCTAGAGTATGGGCCCCCTCGGTCCCTTCCGCCACCCCTTAGTCCTCCAGGACCGCTTCGTCTCGGTTTGACGCGGCCCTTTTCTACTGAAATTTTGGCACCCATGAAATCCACGCCATTTAGTTCGTCGATGGCTTTCATGGCCAGTGTTTGGTCCTCCAAATGCAAGAAACCACATCTGTTGGCGATGTCGCATTCCGATATTTCCCCGTAGGGCTCAAACAGTTTCCTGAGGTCATCGGTCGTCACCCCTGTTGGGAGACTTCCGACGAAGACTTTGGTGGAGTTCTCGGACCTACCCCTACTCTAAAAGAAGCAATTAGAATGTTAGGAGTTTATGGACGAAAAACTCAAGAAAAAAAGACTCACCATCGTTATTCGGTGAAAATATGCACGGCGAGCACACAAAACTATATTAAGGAAATAATAAAACCGGCACAATTAATGAATGACGATAGCGTCCAGCGTCTCTATAAAATGGCGCCTCTTTGATGAAGACAGAAGAAAAGTGACAACTTGTCACTTGTCACTGACAAGCAATGAACAAAAGTTGAACGACAGGAACATAGACAAGTGACACAGAGTACTGTTAACTGTTGGACAGGAGAATGTATATATATATATATATATATATATATATATATATAAATAATTGGGATCTGACGTTTTCCATTCGTAGCACTGGTGCGAACTTTTCCGCCTTCGACATGTATTCATTTCTGTTTCACGCATATATTCCAGAAAGGATAGATATACACGGAGTGCATAAATTTATCCCAGTAGAAAACGGTATTAGTTTCGGAAAATGATCGACCAACTTGTGGAGTGGTTTGTTTACTTGAAATGGCCAGTATAACGATTCTCATTATTTTTGTAAATAGTGTAAATGTGTGTAAATTTCGATGATTCATCCAATTTTCACCATCACGGGGTCTGTGTATTTTTTTTGTTCAAATTCAATTATCTATTATCTCGAGCCTCAAATCGAAATCTCAGAAGAGTGACTTCAGGCGGATTTAGCGGATGGATAAGCTTTTTGTTCACATTATTTTACAGTCCATAACTGTTGGAGCTTCTCTAATGCATAACGCATAACATCTTGGTCATTTACCGCTTCGTTAATTCATAAGCATAATCATAGCTGCCAGTGGCATATGACAGTTCCCTCTGTCATGTCTGTCACTCTAAATATTTATTTTCTGTGACTTAATCAACATTCCAAACTTATTTTAATCCTTATTTCCATCATATTATTTTTCTTGGCAATATTCAAAATGAAGACGAAAGTATTAGTACCACTAAATACTACCATATAATAATACCATTAGTACCATAAAAAATAACGCAGGCGCACAATATTTTTTGTCATATCTTCATCCATAAAAGTTCAAAGTTGGGAACCTTCAAGGTTACGCATTATGGAATGTGCACTACGATTTACAGTTAAGAATTGGATAAATCATCTGCTTCTTAACTACGGTGTTCAACTTTTATGAATGTTTATGACAATAATTAGGCTTATGCATCCGCTAAATCCGCCTTTCATTTCTGAATTCAATATGGAATTCGAAATTGATGACAATTCAACAAAATATCCAGTGACTTAGAAAATGGGGCGGGGGAAGTAAAACAACCTCGATGCATCTCTACCTCCACTGGACAATTCTGTCAAAAATCACATACGACGAATAACGAGTACCCATAAGTCCTCTTGTACCAAATTCGGTTAGGAACGATCTGATTTTCTGAGAGTTGGAAAGAAAGAGATCGATCTGAACTGAAAACTGAACTTCGAATTGGCTTATCTCCCTCAGAAAGTAAAATAAATCCTAGATGTCGACTTGTCGTTTATACTTTTTTTTTTTTTATCTGTGGACAGCACGAAAGGGAAACCTATGATGTTCGAGGAACATCGTGTTAGCCAGCGGTGGAATTTTGGGAAAGAAGGAAGGTGTTGGAATTTTTCTTGAATGTTTGGAGGTTGTAAGCATCAGGAAAGACTTCACTAGGCAAAGAATTCCACAACTTTGCCGTTCTATTGATGAATGATGCTTGGTATAGCGATGTTCGACAGGTCTCGAGGCTGACAGTGTAGGGGTGACCAGCTTGAGCTCGTCTGGTTTGTCTACTAGGAATCGCGCGTGGTGGCATAATATATGATATTTCCGTTGAGCACCGACCGTGAAAGTACCTATGAAAAAGGCAAAGATCGCCGACCTTTCTACGATGATCTAGAGAGGTCAATGATTTGGTGAGTGTTGTGTCATCGACTAGGCGAATAGCTCTCTTCTGAATTGAATCTAAGAGCTTAAGCGTATGTTTGGGGGCTGAGCTCCAAACATGTGAACAGTATGTGGCGACTCCGCCACTGTAATGTTGGAATTCCTATCCACCTTTCGGACAGCTTGCCGACAGGGCGCAGGTAGCGAAACCAGAGCAGCTACCAAGGCAGTCGGTCTAGAGACATTATCGTGTACTGTTGTTTTATCATCGTAGTGTGTGTATGTTCAATTCATGTCGAAATATATTTTATATTAGTGTGGATTATTGCTTTTCTGCATCCAGCATTCGATCCCCACAAGTACTCCAGGACAGGTCGAATTTGTGCTTTGTAGATCATAAGCAGTTGCTGGGATGTGAAGTATCTCTTCGCACGGAAAAGAAAACCGAGTTTTTGTGAAGCAGTTTTCGCAATGGACCTCACATGATCGTCCCATGAGAGAGCACTGTTGGTGGTGACACCCAGCATGGATATTGACGACCTCATAGGAACAGTGGTACCCGACATCATCAAATTGGGCATTGTGTGATCAGTCTCCTTGGTGAACATACAAGCTTGAGTTTTAGTTGCATTGAACTGTACCAGATTCTCAGATCTCCATTTCAGAATTCTTGTCAGATCCTCATTTAAAGCATCAACCTGTCTTCGCCTTGCACCTCTGGCCTCTTTGGATGATATAGGGGCTCTAGAGGAAAAGGCGGAATGAAGTGTACTGCGTTGATTCAGTAATCTGGACCACCCTGTTTGATTCAATTCCTAGGATAACTTCATAGAATAATTGCTTACAATATTATATACTCTGTGATTACTTATTAACCGGGTCAGAGAGTGTTTCGTTCGGTTTGGTATTCTTGACCCACGAACACCGAGACGTATACGTTTTGGAAGCGAGTGTTTACAGCGAGCGCTTTGTATCATTCGTTTTGTATGATTCGTTCGTTTTGTTGATGTTTGAAGTGTACTGCTGGATGTGTCATTCTTGATAAAGTAAAAAGATAATATTTCTTGTTGCCTACCAACTTGGAAGTGACTGGGAGTCATCTTTTCTTATATTAGCAGGTAGGAGATTACGATCCACCATAATACGGAATCTAGAAGCTGGGTGATATGTATATATTATCTTGAAATTATGCAATAAATGTTTATATGTCTATTGACATTTTATTTATTTCAATGAAAATAAATCAATTTTGGGATATATTTATTCCAAAGAAAGAAAAGTATAGAAAAAAATCAACTTTCAAACAAATAACAAGGAAGAATAAACCTTACAAATGCAGTGAACAAAACTTGACACATATGACACAAAAAATTAATACATATTTTCCTCAGAACAAAAATATCATTCCCAATACTATATAAACAAGAAACTACCAAAACAAAAAATAATAATCAATAACATACAATAAATAATATTCAAGAGGAATTTGTATCACAGTCAAGATCACAGTATACTTTCTGCAATTTTTACTAATGCAGTTGCAATTCTTTCATTGGCAGAAGCAGTTCTTTCCTCATCAGCATTAGCTTTTCTCTCTGAAGCATTTGCTTCTCTTTCTTTTGCACTGGTAATCCTTTCCAGTTATTGAATTTTTTCCTTCCAGTAGTTTGTCTTAGAGTAGAAGTTTTTTTTTTTGGTATGGGTTTTTCAGTAGTACCTGTTCTTCATTTTCTATCAATGGCACTTCTATTATTGAAATATCATTCTGTTGATCATCAAATAATCCTGAATGAATATCATCTTCAAAATTAAAGTGGACTGCTGATTCATCTGTTTCCTTATGGCCCTCAAGTGAAACCACTTTAACAATTTCCAAGATAACTTCTTCTATTTTGGAGAATTCCTTTTCGATTGGGGGTCCGCCACCTGTTCCCCTGGTATGCCTTTAATGACAAGTAAATGATTAGACGAAGGATCAATGGGACCTAATTTTACCTTTCTCCATCCCTTCCAATCTCTACTTGCACCTGGCATACTGTTTAGAATGGTACCTATATCTTTGTAAGTGAAATGGTTCGAGAATTTGCCAGATTGAAGATCTGGATTTTTTTTTCAAATATTCAATGAGAATATTCTTCTGGCTGTCCGTTATCTGAGTTTTTTTCTTACATTGGGACATATTCATTGATAAAATATTTACAATTTAACTTAACAACTAATAACACGGGTAACTTTCATCTAGACATATATTCAATTTCACAGAACGTGAATTAACGGTCAAATTTATGTCATTCGTGAAATGTAACAGTGATGCCGGATGTTCAGATCGCTCGTTTTCTACCGTATACGTCCCAAGACACGAATGGTCTTCAAGAATACCACTTCGGAAAAGTACTCGCACATGAATCCTTCGTTTTGATGCGTGTACGTCCGAAAGCTCACTTGTCGAGAATACGGCCCCAGGTGACTACTGTTCAGTCATTAATCTCTGACCGCGAATGTCTTTTTGTGTGTCTGTGGTGCCAAATATTAGAGCAGTAAATAGAGTACCTGTAATAACTACGAAACACAAAAACTCGCTGTCTGGAAGCTTTTTTATATAGCAACTTTGTTAATACTCAGTTTACACAATATCCTAGGTTTGTGATTGATCGAATCAACAACCACAGCTTACTCACGTTACCACAGATTTGTGATCTGTGACGTTAACACAGATTATCTATCTAGATGATCTGTGACGTTACCTGACGTTACTCCATCCTCACGCCTCATGACATGCTCACGTTTCATGTCAGACTTCAGGGTCAGTAGTAGGGTTAGAAAAAAGTTAGGCTATGTTTTTGTTCATATTTTTCCAAACTTAGCTCACTTCAAACTAATATATATATATATATATATATATATATAGATAAGAAAGTACCTGAAAATCTGTGTTTCGATTTTGGTTCCAACCAAAATGTCCGCAGAGTTAGCGGCCAACTCATTTCGGAGCACCTTCAAGGTAATAGATAAAGATCTACTGAGATGGTTTCCAGGACACATGGGAAAAGGCCTGAAGCAAATGCAACACAAATTGAGGTCTGTTGATTGTGTTATAGAAGTGCACGATGCTAGGATACCCATATCTGGCAGAAACAGCGATTTTAAATATTCAGTGAGTGGTGTCAAACCCCACATCCTCGTTCTCAACAAATTGGATTTGATCAATGAAGCATTCATACCAAAGATTAAAAATAAATTGAGAAATGAGTACGAGAATATTATTTTCACTCAATGTAAAAATCAACAGTGTCTGGGATTGAAAAAACTGTTTCCTCTAGCTCAGAAACTCATTAATCAGTCTGATAGGTATAATCGTTCCAATGAAGAAGATTATAATATAATGATAATTGGAGTGCCCAATGTGGGGAAGTCTTCACTGATAAATGCTTTGCGAGCAAAACATTTGGGCAGGGGCAATGCTACTAGTGTGGGGGCGGTTCCAGGTGTGACAAGGAGTGTGCTACACAAGATAAAAATGTGTGAGAAACCATTGTTTTATATGTTGGACACGCCTGGTATTTTGACTCCCAAAATAACCAGCATTGAAGCAGGGCTAAAACTAGCAGTTTGTGCAACAATAGCTGATCATCTTGTTGGAGAGAAGATTATAGCAGACTATCTACTCTATTGGTTGAATAAGCACGAGCATTTTGATTATGTCAATACATTTAAAATGGAAAAACCATTGGACAATATTTTGGAAGTGCTGACTCATATAAGCAAAGTTCATAATAGGATACATAAAATAAAAGACCACAATCATAACTATGTTATCAGGCCTGATTTGGATGCAGCTGCTTCACTTATGTTGAGGTCTTTTAGGAATGGAAATCTAGGAAAGCTCATGCTAGATGAGGATTTATTATGAAACTGATATTCTATAGAGCTTATTTATTACATATGCCTAGTTTGGGAAGGAATCATTAAAATTATCCACCCCGATTTAACTTTTTTATCGTAAGGCTGATGACTGACTGTTTTTGTGAGAACATTTTGAAGGAAACTAAGAAATTCAGGTACTAACAAAGTCAGCAAACTACACGAGTTTTGATGTGAAATATCATTCAAATGAATAAATATATATTATATAAATATATATTATCCTATTTCGGAATTGTTTGCTCATTTTCTCATAGGAGAATCTATAACTCCACTAGCTTCAGATAGGCAGTTATGGTTTCATTGAAATTTGCAATGTCTACTTTGAATATTTTTTAGTAAGGCAATTTTGGACAATTTTATATTGTGTTTGTTCATCAGAGATTTTTGTATCAAACATGGCTTTGGTAGCTTCATATGAAGTCAACAGTCACTTTTGGAAGTCATATTTCCTCGAGATATTCTAGGACTGATTTCAGGAGAACCATATAATATACAATTATTTCTTCAAATGTATCATTGATCCACTCATTTTTTTTGTTCTTGTGTGGGATATTCTCTCCTCGTTTCTAAACAGATTTGTGATCTGTCCTTATTACAAATATAATGAAATAATTATAATAACCTATTTTATTTTCTAAAAATGAGGAGAGAAAATCCCATACAAGAATATACCAGAATATACCAGCTTCTTGAATAGCTTACAGGCTGTATTGTTCCACATATGACAAGAAATAAGGAGAGTTTGTTGATATATTAAACATGGAATTTCTCTTATGACACCAATTTTGGACGATTGAAGAAAGTAGTTTTTCTCCCGAATACTACTCCATTTTGAAATTTATTATTGGAAGTTTCTGAACAGAAACCTGTGGCTTCACTATCTTTAAACAAACACAAAGATGTTCTTTTCAAATGTTGTTAGCTAAGCTTTGAATTTTATTTATGCAGAATTTCTCTATGTGAGAAAGTATTGAAAAAGTGAACAAAGTTTGAATTATTAATTAGTAGCCAGTCGATTAAAAAGAAAGATAAATCAAGATGCTTTCAGTGGGGTCTGTCCCACAGCACCCTCTTTATCTACGCACCTGCTTTGGATGAATTCATCGTACCTAATCGAGTATCACCACTTAGCCATACTGCTTGGATCCTAGAATTGCTTCATTGCATCACAATATGAAGAGTATGGAGTTATGAATAATTGTTTCCTATAGGATACCCATCGCCCGGTGGGACACCACAACATCGACAGTGGTGCTGTGAAATGGATAACTCCCATGTTTCAGTATTTGGTTTCATACCTAGTTTCCTCCCTCCCAATCCAAACCACCCTTTACAGTTTCAAAATAAATCCACATGATGAATCCTCTCAGAGTGAAACACTCCGGAAGTAAAATACTTCTCTATTCCAATTTCTAAATATGAAATTTTTGTACAATGAGAATGAAAAAAATTGGTTGAAACCTGATTCTGCTATTTATAAGAATATATATTTGCTTTTGATAATTCGATATTTTATGGCTATGCATCTTCAGAAGGATAGCATAGGTGTGAGGAAACGTCATGGATTTAATACTGAAATTTTCTTAGGAACCCAGAGTGGTATGACGTTATTGAAATTATTTTGAAATGAACGAGAATGTTAAATAATCCTGGAGTCCGAAAATTCAGAATTCTAAGTTGCTTCTTACCACGATGACTCTTAACGTAATGCTACCGTGAGAAACCCTGGCATATTTAGTAGTTAAGCAGCTCTCGAGCTACAAAGTTTGAGTTCACATTTTTAAATTCTGGTTGCACTGCCTCAACATTTCCATTATTCAAATTTTCCTTCAAGTATACGATGGTATATCATATTTTCACTGTCACTGAATCCCGTAATCACGAATAACTAATCGGCTAAAGCAGCTGTCAATTTGACATGGCCATTTATGTCATGGTGGTCATGTGTACGTAAAGTATGTAATACATCGCATACTGTTAGAGATGCTTCCAGAGCAGTATACATAATATGAAATCACAAAAGTTCATCTGTAGTCTATTATCAAAGTGTAACTATACCAAGAGCAAGAACCAAGGTGTCGGAGGAAACGCAATCGCACATTGTCGACCAGGCCAGTTAGACCCAGGTTTGCCGAATTAGGTTCAAGAGACAGAGCCAAGTAAAATACTTCTCTATTCCAATTTCTAAATATGAAATTTTTGTACAATGAGAATGAAAAAAATTGGTTGAAACCTGATTCTGCTATTTATAAGAATATATATTTGCTTTTGATAATTCGATATTTTATGGCTATGCATCTTCAGAAGGATAGCATAGGTGTGAGGAAACGTCATGGATTTAATACTGAAATTTTCTTAGGAACCCAGAGTGGTATGACGTTATTGAAATTATTTTGAAATGAACGAGAATGTTAAATAATCCTGGAGTCCGAAAATTCAGAATTCTAAGTTGCTTCTTACCACGATGACTCTTAACGTAATGCTACCGTGAGAAACCCTGGCATATTTAGTAGTTAAGCAGCGCTCGAGCTACAAAGTTTGAGTTCACATTTTTAAATTCTGGTTGCACTGCCTCAACATTTCCATTATTCAAATTTTCCTTCAAGTATACGATGGTATATCATATTTTCACTGTCACTGAATCCCGTAATCACGAATAACTAATCGGCTAAAGCAGCTGTCAATTTGACATGGCCATTTATGTCATGGTGGTCATGTGTACGTAAAGTATGTAATACATCGCATACTGTTAGAGATGCTTCCAGAGCAGTATACATAATATGAAATCACAAAAGTTCATCTGTAGTCTATTATCAAAGTGTAACTATACCAAGAGCAAGAACCAAGGTGTCGGAGGAAACGCAATCGCACATTGTCGACCAGGCCAGTTAGACCCAGGTTTGCCGAATTAGGTTCAAGAGACAGAGCCATATGTCGTCAAGTACTCCGTCTTTCGAGAATCATAGATAAATCAGAAGACGGATGCAATCCTGAGGAATTTGAGTTATGCCCTGGTATGATTTATTGACACACATGCTGAAGCAAATGGCCTGAGAGATGAAACAGTTATGGTAGATACATTCTTACAACATACTGACATCCCATGGATGTCCGATAGATATCCATTCAGAATGGACATCCAGATATTATCCACAGGAAATCCTGTGGACGTCCATTGAACATACGTTTTGTGTACTTCCAAAGGATATACTCATGGACCTCATGGGCGTACAGTGAATATTTTTCATGAACGTCTTATACATATTACTTTTATGAACGTCCATGATGAGATATTCTTCACTGACATTTATTGGTTTGATCATGTTACCCTGGATATCTATAGGATATCCTGTGTTGAATATGGGATGTTTTGACTAAATTTGAAGGAATTACCATTTTGAGGTATGATTCCTTCATGATGAATGAGATAGGATGATTGACGTGGACTTTGGAAAAATTGATCACTATACATTCCATATCCATTCCAACACGTATGAAGTACGTTGATATAATGTATTCAATCGTAATTTCAAATATCGTACTCCTGAAACAATTCAAAAAATGAGAGAATTTATGAACTTGTGTCCGGAAATGCTCAGTTTGGGAGATGCATTGATTTCTTTCTGTTTTTTTAAATCACTTTCGCAAAAAATAAGTTTTTCTCACGGAATTTAGTAACCGATTTTTTTGAGGATTTTTGAATCATTATGTAGCGCCTAGAGGACGTTGCGTACGTTGTCATTATTCATTTAGAACTGCTCTATTTAAAATAAGAAAAAAAACTGTTTATTTTGACGAGATCTACCACGTACTCAGTTTGTGTAATGTTCTCAGCAGCTTCACTCAGCACCCTAGGAGCTAAGTAACGTGCATCGACATAAGATGAATATCTCGAAAACGATCACCTCCAGCGAGGACTTGATGTTTTTCACTTGAAAAATCTGTGGGTGGTAAAATTAAAAAAAAAAGAGCAAAACAAAATTCAATTTCAACATTCTGTATCTCAGAAACTAAGCATTTTCGGCCACAAATTCATTCAGAATTTTTTCTCGAATTTGTCTCAGGGATAAGTCATTTGAATATTTTAACGTACTTATATGTTACACCCTGTATTTATTTTTATTTTGACCATCTTCGAAAATTTGAGAGATCGTAAGTCAGCTTTACAGATGCCGATATCTTTGATGGTAGTAGGTATACAGGATAGTAGTGTTACATCACCAATAGAAGTGGTTAATATATTATAGTAACCCCTATATTTTGGGTAGTTATTTGCGGTATAGACTGCATACTCTAGCTTGGTGCCCGGTGCTTGGCTATCTGATATAGATGGTACATACAGGGTGGCCCATCGAAAACGTACCAAAAGGCTTTACAGGCTGGGAAAGAATTTTTCGATAAAATCCGAAAACAGGTCAAGTTTGTTTGTCAGGGGGACACATTTTGACGTAACAAGCATAGTAAAACCTTTCCCTCCCCTGATTAGGGGTGTCACCCTAACATTTTTTTCAAATGGGAAGGGAGGTCAAGCGATACCTACCTCTTTAGAAGGGGCTTGTCATTCCCTAAACTGTGCTGCTTAGATTGTTCAAATCGATCTACCCTTTCAAAAAATATGGAGCGTGAAACTCCAACCATCATGTGGGAAGAAAAATGAATAGGATTCATTTCGTCACGTTTGTATTAGGTCAAGTAGTTGCTAGATACATGTCGTGGTTGGAGTGTTTACAAATTCTTCACTTTTGATTATATTATTATGGTGTATTCAATTGCAGACAGAGTGGAAATCATTGAGCTTTTTTTCAAAAATGATGAATGCACAAAATCGGGTCGCGGAGTTGTTTAACCAACGGCATCCTGACAAACATGCCTCTGAAAAAATTGTTCGCGAATTGGTGAACAAATTTCGTTCATAACAAAAAGAGAGAGCTTGAAAATCCAGTACTGAATGAACCTACGGAGATAGCAGTATTGGGGCAAGTTGCAGTTGATACTACGCTAAGTACAAGACAATTGGCCATTGTGACGGGTGTGTCTCGTACCAGTGTCCAACGGGTATTGAAAAAATAAAAATTCAATCCTTACAAAATAGGCATAGTGCACGAACTGAATGAAGACGACTTTGATCGTCGCTTGCAATTTTTCGAAATTATGAGTGAGCGAGCGTTACACAATGGTAATTTTCTATTCAATGTGTGTTTTTCGGACGAATGTTCCTTCTTCCTCAATGGTTTAGTGAATCACCACAATTGCCGGTACTGGGCTGACACCAATCCAAGGATTTTCCACGAGACACACGACGCAACACCCCCAGAAGTTGAATGTGTGGGCTGGTATTTTTGGAAATGCCATTGTGGGACCTTTTTTCCTTCCTGGAAATCCAACAGGCGATATGTACTTGGATTCACTACAAAATGCCATCGACCCAGCTCTAACAAATATCATCGAGAACGATCCCGCATACGATGAACAGGAACTGATTTACCAACAAGACGGAGCTCCTCCTCATCATTCCCACAATGTGCGCGATTATTTACATGACACATCACCAGGAGGATGGATAGGACGACGGGGCCCAATAGAATGGCCACCTCGGTCACCCGACTTCAGTCCTTTAGATTTTTTTTGTGGGGACACATCAGAAGCGTTGTTTACAAAACACCACCAGACACATTAGAACAGTTGCAATTAAATTATGTCGCGCAGTGACACCCCAAATGCTCCAGAATGTACGACAACGGTTTGATACCACTGTATGTAGGTTGACGGACAGCAATTCGAACATTGACTATACTAATAAATGGGTTTTGGAGTACAATTGAATCAACTTTTGCATTTTTCGTCACACATTATCGTTGGAGATTCAACGCTCCATATTTTCTGAACGAGTGGATCGATTTTGAAAATGTAAGCAGCACTGTTGGGGTGAAAATGTTGGCCTGACACCCCTACTTAGGGGGTTAAAGGTTTCACTATGATTGTTACGTCAGAATGTGTCCCCTGACAAACAAACTGGACCTGTTTTCGGATTTTATCGAAAAATTATTTCCCAGCCTGTAATGCCTTGCGGTACATTTTCGATGGGCCACCCTGTATATGGTAGTACTAATGTTTTCGTTCGCGAGAGATCCTGTTGTTCAGCTCAAAACTCTATAGCGAAGACTTCATTCTGAAATATTGTAGCATGAATAGAAATTCCGAGAGTTACTCGCTGTGCTAATGTCCCATCATATTATATTGGTCGATAAAATTGGCGAAAAGCGACTGTGCATTGATCACAGAACTATCAATAAGATAGCTGACTGTTAAAAATAATTACTCATTACCCATGGTAGAGGAATCGATCATTAATATACTCTTTTATTGTTACTTTTATTCGGAATGAGACTCAAATTCGGGATATATAATCAAATCGAAATGGCATTGTTGAGTAGAAATACAAGAACTGATGAAATAAATAACACTCTTTCGAACTGAAGTAAACAAATTTTGCAAGTATAGATTTGCTGTCTAGAAGTACACCAATATAAATCCATAAATTATTGTGACCTCATCGGAGAAATTATTTGATATAGCTAATGTGTGTTGATAAACCACCAAAGTGTTTTAAGAAAACAACTTTTATTGCGAAATACAAAGTCAAACGTTTACATCAGAGTCTACAATCAATCTGACAAAAAGGAAATGAAATATAAAAAGCAGATATCGGAATCGGTGTGCTTTATGAGTGTAACACAGAGGTTGGGTTGGTCCAACTCAACAATTGACCAGACTCAATATGCTATTTATCTCCGTAGATTCTGAAGATGATAACATTGAATTCCTTATGATGGACCGGACCGAAGATGGAATAAAATATATGCTGATCCATCTGGGGGTATAAGTATATCATTTTTACATTTTTTGTTGCTTTCCTGAAATCATTATACACTATGTCATTGTGTCAAGATAAGGAGGGTCACTGCAGGACAAACAAAATGACGATAATCCTTTATTTAATTTTTTTCAGTTTCTGAGCTATTTCCAAAACTCTGACTATCCGGATTTTCTGTTTTATTTTTTCTGACGTTAATAATAATAATATTTATCAACTTCAGGTACAATATAAAATTTAGACATGTGAACAAGGTAAGTTAATAAACGAAAAAGTCACGTAAAATGTTTCCAGTTTGTGTGTGACTGTGAGAGTTACAATCAGGAATTTAAAAATCACGTAACAAAAAAATATAATAAAAAACGACATTCATATTTAACACTAGTTATATACTTATATATACTTATATTGGTTACATCACACACACACACACACACACACACACACACACACACATATAAGATTTTGGTGTGCAAGGGTCCTGTGATGCGGCCGATATTTTGGTGGTATTTACATTGTTGTCAGATCTCTCCTTTTTCCGGAATAATAATGAACTTTGTTATTTCAAATGGATCACCCTGTATATTTTTTGCTTTTTGAAATCCTTAAGGAATACTGAATATTTTACATGTCATGTTCCCTATACCTAAATGCCATGATTTCGGAGTTATAGCTACATTACATTAAATAACAATAAAAACATTGACATTTGATTATTAATATTTCTGCTCGGACATTCGAAATTCGGGTCAGCTTTTATTTCGCCTGCTATTTTTTTGCCTATATTGATGAAGAGATCATTTAATGATGGAGCTTCTTCATAGACATCTTTTACTTGTAGAATTTAAAACAAAGCATTTCTGCTACTATACTATTATGGATTACTCATGGATTATATGGATTATGGATTATTCACGGTATATACTCTCTAACAGTTTGAAATTTTATGAACTGATGACACGGCATCATCAGAAATCCAACTTCATGTTGAACGTGTTTTTTTACAGGATTATGAGAACAACAGATCTGTTTCGAAAAAAAAATTGAATATGTTTCCAAAACTCTGGAAACTTCATTGTGTAATATATCGTTGAATTCTTGATGAAAAAGGGTTCTTCAAAATCGACATCAGAAACTCAGGACCCTGTTCAAAAAATTAAGTCCATAACAGTTGCTCAAAGAACGGTTGTATCAAAACTCAATGATGCCATATCAGTATGCATATGCAATTTGGATGCAAGAAATTTCCATTAGTTTTCATTTTATTATTAATGCCAGAAAATCGAGATATTTCGGAAATTCAGATATTTCGAAATTACTCAAAAACGAGAGACATCATTTTGTTTTTCTTTCAAATACGCTCTCCTCCATTCATCTGAGTTTGTATCTTCTGAATAGTTCTCAGATACAGTGTATATTCCTCTGCGCCTGCTCAAACCGCTTTTTAGGTAATATTGGGCCTGGTACCATGTAGATTTTCACAAACACTGATAGTTGATCTACCTCATTGTTTTTGAGTTTTCCATCAGATAAATGATTGAACGTTACCTCCATAATGATATCATCAGACCGGACATCGATCATTCGGTTCAGATTTTAATCAGGTATAGGTGTGTATACCATTGTTTTCATTATTATCTGGTACTTACCCTAGAAATTATTGGATCTAGATCAATCGATATTAGCAAATAACTGATAGTAACTGAACTCCAAAGACTAAAATGGAATCGATCATGGAAAAATATACAGGGTGTTGCTAGGATACGTAGAACACTGCAAAATGAAATGGGTTTGCCAATAAAAAAAATTCGTAACGGCATCCGTATCCAACATACAGGGTCTTGAAAAAATATACACATTCACTCTGATTGAATATTTCATGTATTCAGTCAAATTCATTTGATTTCGTCATTATGATTTTTTGTTCAATGTAGAACTTCAGTATCACAGTAATGTTATTGTTTTGGTTTTTGATGCAAATATATTTTTTTTTCACCAGCATCAATTATCACTTCACCATTTTCAAATCGAAATCTTTTGAAAACGGTACACAATATCAAGTTTTACGAAGACAGTAAAATCGAATGTTTTTCAAACTCACATTAAATTTGGACTTTCCTCAAAACAGTTATGTATCAAAAGACTCGGTACGAACTGTGTAATTAGCGCCCTCTATGAGAATCAGACATTAAAATGAATACAGGGTCGCTGATATGTATGGAAACGGTCGATTATTTCCTAAAGTAAGATAGCTAGCGAAAAATGTTAGGATACAAAAGTTGTAGGGTTTTTCAAAATCCATTAAGCTAATGAAAAATTAAGTATACAGGATGAGTCGAAAAGTCAGGACGAAACAAAGTTGCTTTTTCTCTAATGGGACACCCTGTATATTATTCCACATTTCAATTCTGCTCGAAATTCTGAACAAAATTGATGAAGCGCATCATTTCCTAAATTCAACCGATTTCGAGATATCGAATTTTGAAAATAACTTATAATAAATTATCCAAAAATGTTAGTCCATTAAGTTCATAGTCCATCAAGTTACCTTTGAAAGTTTCCAGCTCCATAACAACGCCGCGTCGTTCTTTTGTCTAACAGTGATGATCTTGACAACACATGTCAAAAATACATTTAGTGTAAATAAGTTTCGCGCAAAAATGGCACGTTTAACTAATACTGAGTGTATTGAAATTTTAATGATCATAGGATTCGGTGATAGAAGACGAAGTTGTGACCAAGTAGTGAATATTTTTAATGAATTGCATCCAAATCGGGAACCAATTTCTAAATCAACCGTTTCGAAAACATTGCAGCGTTTTCATGAAACTGGAGATGTCAAAGATCGACCAAAAAGTGGAAGACCAGTAAGCGTTACAAATGAAGAAAATGCTTTGAATGTCATGTTAGATGTGGTGGAAAATCCAATAAATTCGGCACAACAGAGGGCTTTGAATCATAACATGAGTCGATATTTCATTCAAAAAATTTGCAAACTGCAAAAATTCCATCCATATAAAATTCATTTGCTACAAGAATTGAGTGAAGACGATTTTGATCGTAGAATCGAGTTCTGTGAAGTTATTATGGATAAATTAAGCGAAAATGTCAACTTTGTCAACCACATATTGTTTTCTGACGAATTGTTTGAACGGGCACGTAAATCGACACAACTGTAGGACAGACCAAAATCCACATTGGATGGAGGAAGTTCACACTCAACGGCCACAAAAAGTAAATGTCTGGTGTGGCATTATTGGTGGACACGTCATAGGACCCTATTTTATAAACGGAAATTAGAATTCTGAACGATTTTTATCACTTTTACAACAGCAAATTATTCCAGAGCTTAGACGATTAATCCCGAATAAAAACAATCCCAATTTGCCGGCAGAACAAATATGGTTTCAACAAGATGGGGCTCCTCCACATTTTGGACGTATGGTACGCGCATATCTAGATGAAACTTTTCCTAATAAATGGATTGGACGCAGGGGAGCAATTGAATGGCCAGCTAGGTCTCCCGATATGACCCCACTTGACTTTAAATAGGCCGCCAAATACCGAAGAGTTGCAAGAAAGAATAAGGCATGAAATTTCTACCATTCCTCCTCACATGATTTTAGATTCACTACAAAATTTTGTTCAGCGAGTTCATTACTGTCAGGAGGTAAATGGTAAACACTTTGAGCACCTTATTGAATAGAATTTCAAAGAAAAATTTGTTGTTTATTAAAACTTGTTTTCTTTCTGTCTTAACTATTGTTTTCATAAAATTTTAAATATCCTGGACATTCATTAAAAAATACATTTTATTGTTTTAATTGCATTTTAATCAACCCTGAACAATTATGCTTTTTTTATTTTCTGTAAAAAAATTATAATTAAATTGTAATCATAATATCCATATACTCCGCCTTTTGTGACTTTCATAATAAATATGCATCATTTCGTGCTTTTTCTTTAATAAATTTGAGAGTAGTAAAAAGTTATTTTCTCGAAATCGGTTGAATTTAGGAAATCAATCAATTTTGTTCAGAATTTCAAGCAGAATTGAAATGTGGAATAATATACAGGGTGTCCCATTAGAGAAAAAGCAACTTTGTTTCGTCCTGACTTTTTGACTCATCCTGTATACTTAATTTTTCATTAGCTTAATGGATTTTGAAAAACCCTACAACTTTTGTATCCTAACATTTGTCGCTAGCTATCTTACTTTAGGAAATAATCGACCGTTTCCATACATATCAGCGACCCTGTATATGCAATTTGTCAGCTTCCAAAACGAAGTCATACAAAATTTCATGCCAATTTTGAGAGTAGTTTCGACATTTTCGCAGAAAATGTGTATTTTTTTTCACACCCTGTATCTTGAATGCGGATAATGAGCAAACCCAATTTATTTTGCATTGTTCTCGTATTCCAGCAACGGGGCCACTTCTGAAACATTCTGTATGCAGGATGAAGTAGAAAGACAAAAACGCACATGCATGCATACTACAGGGTGTCCCGAAAAGATACCGACACACTTCGAGGGCGACATCAAAACAAGCATTTTTGTTTTCATAAACCTATGTCCACAAATGAGCCGATTGGGCTTTAGAGCAAAAAAACTGTTTGGTACTTATTATACTGCGCAATAATCAAATCACTGTTTACTTATTAATTATGCTTCTTCAACAAATAATGAATTGTGGTTTACAATAATTGTTCAGAATGTTGACCATTTACTACAGTGCAAAGATTGCACCGTCGGGTCGTTGACTCGCGAATCCTTTGGAATATTCCGGGAATAGCTTCTACATGGGTACAACTCGCCATTCTTGTTATTGTTATTGTTACTCATCTTCTTAGTTACCGAAACAACCCTCAGAAGCCCTGAAGGGCTTGTGCGAGCAAATGAGACGGGAATCTCTACAGTGGAATCCAATTCACTGTGGCGTTTGGGATAGTTCTATGTAGAACTTCATGATATACAATTGTACAGCGCATGAATAAACCCAAATCCAACGGCCAGCCAGGAATCGAACCCACGACCTCATGATTATTATGATGTCGCTTGACTATCTCGACCACCTGGCCGCCCTTGCGATCTTCTCATTACGAACAGGTGTTTCGTAGACTGAACATTCCAGTTCACTCCAAAGAAAAAAATCTAGAAAGTTGAGATCAGAAGAACGCGCGGGCCAGGCCACGGGACCTTCTCTTCTAATCCCTCGTTATGGGGAAATCGCCTCTTCGCCTGAATCAGGTGATCTTGATTATTTGATTCTTGAAATTGAAATACAAAGTATTTCAACTAGATGATAATGTAGTAGTAGTGGCTATATTATTAGGAGGAGCGAAGCGAGGATGGCATATATATGATGTGTGGCTGTCAGTTCAGTAATACCAACGTGAAGAGAATAAAATGACAGTATCGTAATGGAAGATATTTCGATACCTATGCATTTGAGTATCATAATGACTTCATCATAGATGTGAAATAGAAATATGATATTTCAGATATAGGTCAGAGATATATGTATACATATACCTATTGGACTAGGCTATACAAAAACTACCTCTAACAATTTGCTATGAATGTGATGTCACTACTGATGTCCTCTTTGTAGTCATTACGACTTTCTTTCCGAAATTCTCAATATTTTTGTAATGAATGTAGGGTAGAGTGGGGTGAAAGTCCGCACAAATGCCGTTTTTGAAGAAACCAAACATGGGAAATAATATGCAAGCCACCGAAAGATTCTGACAACCATGTCGAAGTGAAACTTTCAACAGCAGAGTTGATGCCTACCCGTGTATTGTCAGCTAGTTTGGTGACGTGTTGTTATTGCGATATAATTATTTCTTCACATTTCCATCTAATTTTTGCATACTAGTTGATAAGGTATGTTTTAATTACTTGTGGTTGTATTGTCTAAACAAAATTCCTACATAACCTATATATAATATGTGACGATCATTTGTACACATGATGAAAATCGCATAATTTGTTGATGGGTATAACCAGTGGTGAATTTCAAATTGGCAAATGTGGGGCGAAAGTCTCATCTTCGTATGAACGCTCTGAATTATTGCTGCAGGAACTACAAAATAGAAATCGAGGGAATATGTGGAGGGAAGAAACGCTGTCAATAGCCAGGGCACCGAACATATAAAGACCTTATATGTTCGGTGGCCAGGGCGATTGTAGCTGACGGGTACCTCCTTCTTTCTGAAGAGCATGTGTATCAACTGTCCGAAATAAGGAACCTAAGGTTGTTAGTATTGAAGAAACGAAATTGGTCGCGAAAGTATCATCTACTTAGCGCGATGAACTAAAATAAGGTGCCCCGTCCGAATCAGCCCAGAATCAGAATATATAAACATCGCTTTTTGTTGAAACATTTTCAGTTCAAAGTTAGAGCTATTGCAGAGATTATGCATTATACATATACATATACATATACTCTATATGTATGTACGTATAACCATGGTTGACAAACTACCCTATAAGAAATAATATATCACTCATTTCTAGATTGCAAAGATATTGCGACGTGTCTACAAACGATGTTTTACTATGGATATGGGTGTGAAATATTATTGAGAGAAAATTAATGATAACGAATCGGAATCAGATCCAGAAGAATTCTTAGCATTATCCATCTTACGAAAGAATAAATCGATGATTCTACCATTCTATATATACAGGGTGTTTCGTCATATGTGGGACGCACTAGCAGGGGTGATAGAGCGTCTCAAAGAAATGATAGTTTAGTTTAGTTTCCATATTAGAGTGAGTTGAAATTTCGAGTTTTTTTTTTGGCATTCCCTTATAGCTCCTGCAGTTTTCCTCCGAATGGTCTTGCGGGTATACAGGAAGATATTTTCTCAGGGAGCACAACCTGCTTTTCTTCACCTTGAAGATTTCTGTGGTTCGCCACTAGTAGATTTGATGAAACAAGGTGCAATCTATAGTTCGCTTAGAATTTTTTCGTTCTCTTGTAAAATTTTCGTTTTTTCAGCTACTAAGCTGGAGAACAAAGTTACAGATAACCGTATAGGTGGTTGAAAGATATGAATATTGTTTCAATATTTTCGGAACCAATGAGATTTCGACATATTTTTGTATTTATTTATTCATTTTTCACTTTATAATTTCCTTTACTTTCATTTATTTTACTCACTACTTTGTTTATTTTTTTCTTCCTTGCGTAGCCAAAATTCGAAAACATGAATTATAAAAAAAAATATCTTTCACCGAATAACGGTCGCATGTACGGAAAGAGTATGAAAGAACAGAAAGATTCTAGTGAGTACCACAAAAATATTCGGAAAAAATGTTGTGACCCCTGAAAAAAAAACTTCCTCTGTGTGTTCTCAAATCTCACTTTACACACGTCCTACGTACAGAGGTTTTCCTATGAAGAAAATTCTTACCCCTCAGGAAATTATTCCACTGCCTAAGATATCCGAAAAATCTGGGACACTATGCAGAACCTCTTTAAAAAAATTTGCAAGCCAGGGAGAGAGAACATTCTATTCTAACGGTGAAACTAACGATTCCAAAGAACCAATCGAATCTACATTTCAAACCTAGTTTGAAACTTTTTGTCCCATATATTCGTTACTTCTGCTCCATCAGTGGGGTAAAATGTGTATTTTCAATCAATACCCATTTCTTTCAGTGTTATCTCTTGTTCGTTCTTCAACAACCTAATATTTTCATTCGTGTGCCTCAATGGTTGTAATAACTGTCAAGAAAATACTGAATCAAATACTCAATGTGTTCGAATGTATTTGTTTCTGAAACCATTCATATATTAGCTTCGTCTTTTTGCCCCCTGCCACTTAACATTTGTGAATTTTTATGAAAAGATGAATGAAATAAATCTGTGGGAAGGTCTACATCACAGATCACCTTTCTAGATCTGTCGTCTACATCGGAACAACGATGTAGACGACATAAGTTGTGAAACTCCCCAGAAGATGGCGACATTTTCGCAGATTTCTGTACACATAGTTGTTGTTTTGAATCAACGTTTTACTAACACTGATTGTGCAATCATCAATAATAGGTACTGATTTTGTTGTAATTTTTGTGACGCCATCTAACAACTAACATATGAGTTTCCTACATCGTTATCGGAATATCGGAAGGAGCGGCAACAATGCTGGTTAGTCATTTACCCATTCATCAGCAACATATTTTCGTAATCGCAATGGAAAGGTATCCGAACACGTTCCTGAAAAAAAAATAACCCAAGGCGATAGACTATTGCATCAGCCACTTCAGTCACAAAGTCAGCAGCTCGGCTATTTCTTCTAATAGTACCACATAGTACCGTGCGTCACACCTTCGAAACGGACCAATCGTGTTCGACTTCAGAGACAAGCCTCCTTTCATTATATTTATCGATAAACTAGTTGACCTCGAAACTAAAATGATAGCAATTTGCAAAATCTTGAATGGCGCGAGTCAAGTAGCAGAAAAATAAAACATTCAGCACGATACTTGATAAATATTTTCGAGATTTATATTGACCAATCCTGATTATACAATGATAATTCATATGTTTCTGGTGACTTAGTCGATAGTATCATGATTATTCAGAGGGGGTCAAGCGTAAAAAGTTATTATGAAATCAATCAAGTGTTCGATTTGAAATAACAATAACAACATGATTTCTTCTTACTCAATAAATATATATTTTTGGAGTTATCAAACATTGAACACCTATAAATACCTGCCATCGCAGTGGCATCTCTTAGGTATATCAGTGTTTACTTGATCATATATTACAAACTCTTGGTATTTTAAATACCAGACACAAAGATCTGTCTTTATTGGAAAACTTTATACCTAGGTAACCTAGAATTTTATAGAATAATTTTCTTGTATTTTTTCTCACCATGACAGACATATCTGATATCTCTTGATTTGACAATGCCTGAACTCGACATGGTGACAACTTGATGAATTAACAATGCAACATCGCAGCGACCTCTTTGGGAGAGCAAACCTTTTTTTTCGTCTCCTTCCACGAAATTCATGTAAGAAACTACAATGTATTGTCATCCTCATAGTTATCTAATTCCCTTTCTCTGATTCATTAAAATTTCACTTATTTAAGATTTGTGAGGAGACAAGGGTCAAGTTCCAATTTTATTGAATTTTTATTGATAATAATAGAGGAATGAAACATCAACAGGAAAAAAAATCATTGGACTCTGAATCTTTGATAATCTAGATTCAAGGATTGTAATGGTCATGAGCCAAAGATTACATAAATGTAGATCAAATGAAAATTAATATCGTAAAAAAGGATCTTTGCGAACATAGCAGCTGTCATAGCCAATAGGTAATTTTCCAAGTTAGCTAAATCATCCTAGATAATGATGAATACTATGTTTTCTCATTCTTTCACAATCTACAAATCAACTGAATGGATATGAAGTCACATCCGTTCAATGTGTGCGATAAAAAAACCCATAATCGCAGTCCCTATACTCACAGTTTTCGTGGTAACTAGGTACTACGTGGCAAGAAATTCGAACTGGGAATCTGAAAATCTAGTAGATTTCAATGCACCAAAAACTTAAGCTTGTATCTTCACCAGATCACACAATGATATGCCATATGCTCATATAAGACGACAATGTAAGGTACATTGCGAGAACTCCTTCACTCGTAGATTATATCCAGAAGGCTATCCATCCAGTCGGTGACACCATATAGTGAATGACCACAAACAGGAATCCATTTTCCTCTCTAAAACATCGTAAAAAAATGAGTGATCTAATTTTTCTTTTGTGTGTTATGTCGCCTCGTATGATTCCAGGTGAACAAACTAGCTCAGGCTGGTCAACCCTTTATTGTCTGACTTGTGACCTGTCGGTGAAAAATCAATAATTGTCTGCTCAATCTTCATCTTTGTGCTGTATGGATCATCATATCCACTCTTTTTGTACAAACTTTACTATTTCTTCACTATGTATCAATATCGGCGATAGGCGGCAATAGGGAAGCAATATCGACGCCATTTTTGGTCTCCTTGGAACATTACAAGTATTAAATGCATTACGATATCTATTTGGAACGCATCAGAAAGCAGAATGTTAAATGTGGTTCTTATATGATTTTTGTAATCACTCGAAAGCCACATATAGTTTTGGGTATTCAAAAAATACCCTGAGAATAGGATTATGGCAAGGGGACGACCCCATAATGTGAAACGCTGCACTACTATTGCATAGATATTGCAACAATATTTCTAAGAATTCCTACGTATTTGCGGGTATTATCTTATTCGCAGGTTTTTTTATGAAATCAACAGATTAACCTGAACACATGACTCAACGTTCTACGAGTTACAACACAGAATTTGATCGAAAAATAAAAATAAATCAATATTGGCCCTTCTACGCTTCCGTAAGAAACATTTTTTTGTCAAACCAACGAATAAACCTATAAGCATGGTTCAACGTTGGTTTCGTGGCGACAGCATTTATATGCGAGGCGTAAACATTCACCTAAAAATGCTAGTATTTTCGAAATTGTTCTGTCGAAAGAAGATAAACTATTGCGGTTTGTCTATCAATCGAATTTTTGAATACAACTAAAACCGTCACCGAATTTTTGGCCAGACTTGCAAACTGGTCAACAAGGGGTCCCCTCCACTACGCCTCTGTCGCATCTGATAATATTCTCGGAATATAAGCGCGGCATAATAGGGTAACTCCTATATAAAAGAAAGCTCTCTTCGATTCAGTATAGCTTGTGTTTTCTCAGCTCAGCTAGGTAGAAGTCGAGTAGCGCGTGTCGATTTTTTTTGCGATCCCAAAGTTACAATTCTGGCGAAAAAATTCGAAAGGTTGATAGCTAAATTCCACCGCCCAAATTGCTTCGTGTCGAAATTCGATAAAGCCTTTCTGAAATATATTTTCGGGAGTTATTCTATGTACCATAGGTCTTACACCTAGTTTTTTTTTTAATATTTCAGTGGAGAAAAAGAATAAAATTCTGACATGCCTGACATACACATGATAAAAGGCACCAATGGGTGAGTAAGATTTGTTATTTTTTATTCAAATCTTCTTGTATTGATGTTATGTTATGTCTATTTGAAATTTCATGAAAATATTACAAGATTTAGATGGGACACCATAATTATTAAATCAAGAAAATGCTAGAAGATTATCAAACGCACAAATTGTAAAATGCTTTTCTTCAAAATGTCAAACAAATTCATAAATTATCCAGAAAACATGTAGACGATCCATAACTTCCAGTGGAAGTGATGAGAATGAAGTCATAGGGTCTATATGCCAAACAAAAAAAATCAAGTATCAAAAGCAAGTATCAATGACATGATAAAATCAAAAATTCCAGATTCCCATCTGAAAAACCTAAGTTGATGATGGTGGTTCAAATAAGATACGTTGGTTTTCAAATGGCAACAAATGTGCTTACAATTATTTCTAAATAACTCTTCTGATGAATCTAGGGACGAATGCAAGAGGGTTTGAAGAAATATCAATTTTTCTGGATATCTCCGGAAGTATTCGAAAAATTTCAAACGTTTAGCCAGCATTTTATAATGCACCAAACTACTCTGTCACATATCACAACTTGTACTTTGCTACAAGCTTGTACACAACCGATGAATATTTGAGAATTTATTTTTCTGGCGAATTGTCAGACAACCTGTACACATGTTATTTGATTACTCAATTCGGGGGTTTTCAGTAGCATTGCATAGAATGGATATGTCGATTTTTGTTAATCCCAAATCTGCCAAATAGGATATTATCTTATCTTATGATGAATTGAATACAAATGACTATAATATGAAAAATACATATTGATTCTGAGAAAATTTTGAATTGATTGATCAAGATACAACAAATAGTATAGGTCTTTGAAATTTTTGTATATTTGTCTTCAACCCTAGTAAATAAGAAATGACTCTCTCAACTGATTGTTATATTGAACGTGGCAGTTAATGTCTTTGAATCAACTATGTGGCCATAAAATGTCAGTGTGACATTTGGGTCATATCTTTAAACAGGTTATAATATTTACTCTTCTGAATGAAACAAAATATGAGCATAGGTACTGCTTGCACCGACAAAAAAAAATTCAAATTCGACATCTCTATCAAACTGACGTCCCTTACATTTACGTTTGTTCAATGGAGTATCTCAACTTTTTTTCGAGCTTTCCAAATTTAAGACGATCTCTACCCTATTGTGTCATATTTAGTTTCATTCAGATGAGTGAATGTCATGAGCACAAATGTTACATTGACAGTTCATGACTCCATATTACCAAGTACGAGTACTTTCGTGGGATGTCAGCTATATAATAATGTTGTTAATGAAAATATCACTGAAAACTGCGTTGGCTCCAGCTCTCACTTCTAGTGGTATTCAAATAACCACTGCTCAAAACTACACATTAAATAATCACTTTACCACACATTAAAAATATGTAGGATGCAAGAATCAAAATAACGTGCCTATAAGTTATAATGTACCCACTTCTCAGTTTGATTTCTTCAATGAATTTTGTTTGTTAGTTTCATAAATGAATCAATTATTGGGACAGTAAACTTCATCCTCGGAAGGAAAAGTAGGGCTTTCCTCCCTTTTTATACAAATAGCTATTGATAACCTATTGAATTTTATCAAACGATCAATTTCTTGTTTGCAGAGGACTTTTTTTTTCGCCATAGTCAAATTGTTATGCATCAGTGGATTCAGAAGAAATCTGTATCAGACAATCGGAGTCGTGAGGGCTGAAATTGAAAAAAAAAATGTTGTCAACTTGCTGTACTCCCTTTTTCCCTTTTTTGTTCGCAACCAGACGATCATTATCCTGTTGTTCGAGGTGTTTTTTGTCAGTGAACCTGCATACATGCTTATATTCACAATAATATGAATATCATGCAACTATTAAAAAAACTGTATTCTTTCCAATATGATATGTTGAGATATCAACATTTCTATTCTGATCTATAATATTTGTTGCCTACTCTACTTTCAACAGTTTCAGTGAATACGATATCTTTGTTATTTTTTGATCCAGTGTTGTGAATATGTATGAATTCCCCCAACAACACACGTCATATTATCTCCTTGTTGCTATTTGGTGCTTGCGGGGGCTTGGCACTTGGCATAAACAATTTCGATGAAAACAACCTTGAATTGGAGATTATTTTGAATGAGTGATAAAAATGCGAGATTGCATTGATTTTCCTAATGGTTACCACAGTGATTTACCACATTTGATTATGATGATGAAAATGATCGAAATCCGACGTATTTTGATCGAAAAATGAATCAGATGAATTATGCATGTCAAGTGGAACTACGAACGCCACCAAATCAGTAAAAGGTAATCTAGGATTTGGAATAAAATCGGTGTAGACCCTGTTTGACAGTAGATTTACGTATGAAATACAACTTTTCCAATTGTAGGTCACAAAGTACCAGTTATAAACCTAAATAGCCATTCAGACTACAGCATGTTTCATTTCAATTTCAGAACTGTTTGTTGAATTTCGAAGTATTTATTTGTATTTCAAACATTGTGTGAATTTTGTTCCAAAATGGTTATTCGTATTTCGAAAATAATAAAGTAATTTTTATTTCCATATTGTGTTAAATTCATAAAGCATCATTTATATTTAGATAAAATACTAGAAACGGTTTGTACAATGTATAATATGTGACTATGTGTGTTATGTGATATTTAATCACCCTGTAGTTACTAGTATTGTGCAGTATTGTAGTAGTTTTCAGATTACTGAACACAATTGCAAACCTCACAACTATGAACCTTGTATGAATTCAAAATTGAAATGAATGAACGAACATGAAAATCAAGGAAAGTCAAGGAATCATTCAAATATCTCCTGCACTGTATACGACTATTTTTGCTCCACCGCTGTTTCGTTTTTCCTCAAGGAGGACCATCAATCCAGTATATTCCACTTCGGAATACCATCTATATCATCTGTATCTATATCAATATGTATGATATATGGCTCTATCTTCGAAATAAAATTCAACATATAATGCCTGAAACAAGATTCTCAGGTCGCTTGTCTCTTGAAACGGTATATAACATAACGAGTGTTGAAAGTGACATATTTGGCATGAGTAGAAGTACAGCATGACACGCGCAAAGTAGAGTAACAAGTCCAAGAAATACTCGATTTATGTACATAATATAGTTCCTACGACCATAAATATTTGAATCATGTGCATCATTATTTCGAGTCACACAAGTTTCCAAGTTGCACCCAATGTCCATTGTCGCCATATATTTAATGCAAACCAAAGGATTTCCTGTACAGTCGATACTATTTGAAAAATGAAATGACACTTCATAAGATATCAGTTTCTTAGATAAAAACTCTTTTGACATAATCTATTATCATTATGGCATCTCTTCCTTCTTATGAGTGATAACAAAGGCCTCATTTACCGTTTTGCCTTCGAGCAACCATCATGCATCAACTGCATTTATTTTTCAAATACCGCCACCAACAATACGCTAACCTTTATGGTTTGAACAATTTTTGAGCCATTTTGTCTTCAAGGAGGAAAGCATCTGCAAAAAAATATGATGTCTAAAACTAGGTCGAATTAAATTCAAACCACTATATATGTATGATACATATGGGTGTATCCAGAATCAAGAAAGCTTTCAGAATATGTGACCAATTCATCTAATACATCTATATTCCCATTTAACATTCTTATTTCTCACTGTTTCCGAGATCCTCCCGATGTATATTTATTGCCTTGATGGCTGGGTTCCTAGTCCTCCACCACGTTCGATTACGAACTACGTACTAGTCTCGGCTTATAATGCCTTACTTCTTCGAAATCATCCAAAGTTTATATTTATGTTCAGAATTAGATATTTATCGTTTGAACTAGAGTATTATGGTTTCAATATCCATATCACCGAGAATTATGTTTTATTGTGCCTACTCATAGTGATAACATAACTCCGATTATTTGATATTTTTGTTCTAATGTATTTGGAAAAATCCTATAATAAAGCAATACCACCAGGCCGAAAACTTCCTTGAACCGGCAGTGGTACTAACTGTTTCGTTACAAGTTCAAATATTGAGTTTTCATCAAACAAAATTAATATGATCGATCGAAAGCTTGTAGAATGAGATTTGATTCTCAATAAAAGAATCGAATCGATACACGAGTCAAGAAGCTATACAGGGTGTTACGTAAGAGTGATAGAGCGTCTCGAAAAAATGATAAAAGTTGCTATGAACATATGTCCAAACTACAGAGTGTTGAAATTTTTTAGTTATTTTCCTAGAGCTCCCGCAGTTAACACCAGTGTGAACAAGATCAAAAATGAATTAGCAGTAATATCGGTATACATATAGCAATCACAATTATCCTAGTAGTGCAACAATGACAGGTCAATAAGTTGGTCATTTCAAAAAGTAATAATAGCCTACTTACGCAAAACAGGAAAAATGGTTTAATTTTATAGTAGGCCAATAAATGGCATTTCGAACAGTAATCCTTAAGTTTGTAATTCAGCTCACGTGCTAAAGAACAAAAATTGTATAGAGGTAGTTGGATATTTTTTTAATATTTTCGTAATCAATGAGATTTAGACATGCATCGCAATTATATTTTTCAGAAATGAGGAGAGAAAATCCCACTTGAAGAAGTGAAAAATGAATGTACCATCTCCTCGAATAACTACAGTAATAACGAATAATAACAGACAGTACCTTGTATAATGGTTCGACATCGAGTACGAATTCCAAGTATTCCTATTTTTTATCCCTTAATACTTACTACCATGTATATTTTTTATTCCTTCATCGATTCATTAATTTTCTATGTTCTAATATTTTTCATTCACGGAGTGTTCAATGTTCATATTTCATTCCATTTTGTATGAATTTCCATTGTATTTTTCCATCAATATTCAGTCATTTGATAGGATTTCGTTTATATTCTTTCGTTTCTAACGAGAAATTTCAGAAATTGAAATGAATGAAAAATAAATTCTATTCAAGGTGCAACTAATGAATGTCTATCACGAAAAACATATTCATTGAGAATCCTCAGGAGCACATTTTCGTAAAGTTCGCCAAGAGAGCTGAAATCCTAGTTACGGCTCTGCTAACACTACACTACTGCATGCATCATTTCTGAACAAAAATGAAACAACGGTCGGATGGCTAGCGCCACCAAATTGCGAAAGATTAATCCACTGATGGCACTTACCTACTGACCAAAAGTGAAGGGCCCTGTATAAAATAAATATATCTACCTGCTTCTTTGCGGTCTATACAAGCACCGAACATATAAGATATATGTTCATATATGTTCGGTGATACAAGGCGATCGCAGGGTCAACAATTTCGGTCTATATAATGACATGGCTGAAATTTCGGGACTCGACTCCTGATAATGGTATTTGTTGCAATCACAGCCCTGACGCGATAAACAGTACACGAAATAATATTCTTTATTTTCTTCGAGAGATAGCGACGTGCGTCTTCTGACTACGATATGCACCGCAATTATCTTGTTTATGCCGTTTTCGAACCTCTAAAGGCCGACACATCGACCCAGAGCGCGTTAGAAAAGTCCGACCACCGAACAGTTCGTCACCAACTTCCTATTAGAGCTGATCAGAACGGGCGAAATGAAGCCGCTCGTGCTTATACTCACTAAAAGGCAACTGTCCTTTTGCAGGTACTCGAGTGACCGTTCCAGAACGAGATGGATCAACGCCAAAGCCTCCTTGGGTCTGAGCCACACCGGATGGACCAGCCTGATCAGAAATCTGAGCTTGGTGCATGGCCAATGGCAGGATTTATCGAAGAAAGTAAGTCCAGAAATCAACTTAATAGAGTAATCGATCTGAGAAATGCTTATATTAGAGTCTGATAAATGTCTCTCGTACTCTGCCCGAATGAAAGTTTGAAATATTCGGCGGTTTGTTGGATGAGTTCAATAATCCACAATAGGTCTGTACTGAGAACATCACAGTACTCACTTCTTCATTATCCAAAATTGTATTTGTATCATGAGGTATCCAAAAAAATCCTCTTCATAACATCAGGTTTGTGCTTCCGACTGCTTCAATTCTTCGTGAAATATTAGGCATTTCAAAATATTCCAAGTCCGGTACATCATTCCATATTCGAATGGAGATTTCTGGGCGATTTCAATACGAAACATGGAACATAGTTTTCATAATGGATTTTTGTTTCGAAACAGTTCGATTAACCATCATAGTTCTCGGTCTAATAAATGTCTCATCTGTCAGTTGTCCAAATCCCAGTCTATTGAACGCCTCATAGAATCATTTCTCTCATTTCTAGCCCTCTGTAGAGCAATTCCGAACCAAGTGATGCCTAATTTGAATGATTAGTTTGCATCAACATTGACGCAGGACTTTAGATAAACTTATTTTTAGACATTATTATTAGTGTGATAGTCAGATCATCTGTTCGGTCACTTTCTTGTTTACCTATTTATTTTCATTGCTTGACCTATGCAAGGTTATCATGACCTACATATATCAATAATTGTTCTTACAGCATCACTAAGTATTTGTTTTCAACCCTTGCCGTAGATAATTTACGTCGACTTTCACGTAGAACATGGATATAATTATCATCAAAATGAAAGTCATTGATTTGAATTTGGTCACAAGAAACATTTTAAGATCGACAAGCTTGTTTCACTTTCGAAATCTAGTCAAGGGACTTTTGCAAATCAATAATTTTATATCTAGTTCGGGTTTCTACATAGCTATGTCTATGTACATCTATGAGTTCAATAATCTTAAAATTATTATTATTGATATGAATCACTAATTTTCTAAGAAAATGAAGTAACTAATACAAACGTACCAAGCCGATCTTGAAAGGGACAAATATTTTGAATTACATCATTTATGTATATTGCAAGTGAAATATCACAAACAGTCAAGATAATGAATAGTTCGGTAATGAATGAGAAAATAGAAAACAATATTGAAATCTGGCCAGTGGCGTACGTAAATTTCGTCGTATTTTTATCACTGCTACACAAAATTTTTAGCATCCTGTATATCAATCGAAGTGGTATGATTCATTTCTTATGCAAAATGATTATCTGAGTCTAGCAAAAAAGTGTTGAGGAATATGAAATGATAATATTGTCATACTGGGAAAATTAGAAAAAGTATTATGCCGGTTGTATCGGTTGAAAGAAGCACTGTTGATTTTTCATAGTTTTATGGCGATTTTGAGGTTCACGTCTGATTGAAGAACATTTTTCAGGCTGAAACATTCGTCAAAGAGAACGTGAGATTATGTCAACCTGACAATATCCACATATGCGATGGATCCGAGGAAGAGAATAACCAACTTTTGGATCTAATGAGACGACAAGGAACCATTGTTCCTTTACCAAAGTATGACAAATGGTAGGTTCATATGCATTTGCTAGGGAACACGATGTAGGAAAAATGGTGACACGAATCTACTCGATTGCCATCTAATGTATCTGGCCATGCAAAACTCCAACATACTTGATATCTTCATTTTATCAATTGGAGATGAATTCACAATTCATTAAGATGGTAACACGAGAATCACAAGAACTTCAGTATTATTGATAATTATACGATCAAACAACATTATTACATCACATCACAAAACACCCTTTTATACAGATATCTACAAAAATTACACAATTTCATGAGGAGTATCATAATAATCTATCATATCATTATTGCGGAAGAGAATGTCATCGTTTTGACGAAACAAACCACTATCAGTTATTTCACCATCTTTTCAAAATCGTGCCACGTGTCTTGGAACTTCTGTATTCTGGAGATTGGCCATTTGAAGATTCCCATTTCCAGATCGCTCTTGATAATTTATTGATTCTTATAGAGGTCAGGAAGCATAGATTAATATTTGGAAACTTTCCTACTTCACCACAACCTCTGCAGATCTATTGTGGCCCTCCAATGATTTTGAAGTAAAGTTTCAGCTAACTTATGGCTTCGTAGACTCAATAGCAGCTTCTTCATGTAACTTTCTTTCCGCTGGTTTACTTCAACAAGTTGTATAAACTTCATCCTTGAAAAGCCTTTACACTCGCAAATGAAGTACATGTTTCTTCCTTTCCTTGAGTCCTGGGACAAACAACTAATGCTCTCTACCAGGCCTATGATGTTGTTGTGCTTCAGGACAACTATTATTCTTGTTGATCTTCGAATTGAACTAATGATTTTTGAAGTCAGCAATATCGTCAAGTGGAACAGCAGCAAAAATTCGAAGCACGTTTTAAAATTTCTCGGGTTTCATGAAAATCATATGTTATGATCATGTATTTCATTTACATACATTATTATTTGATTTGACGCCGGCAGTCTTCAAAAATATGTCTAGTGGAAGTGGCCCCATTTCTGCAAATATACATTCACGTTCAATTATATTCTGGTTTCCAACAAATGGCTCAATCTTATTCAAGATATCTTGAAAACATTTCTCATCCATCCTCAGATACTCCCGATATAGTATTTCGGATCTACCAATCTTATCTCATTCCGAACCATTCGTAGAACTCCTCTGCCTTAAAATCTTCTTTGAAGCCATTATCCCATTGTCTTGAACTCATCCCCTTTTTCTTCATTAATCTTCGTACGAGTAGAGCGAATTTGTACAGTGAATTTGAATTTTTTTCATCTTGATTTCTCCATCAATGCCCGTGAAAATACATTTGAAACTAATCAAAATTCTTTCAGCCGGTAAACATTACCAATATTCTTGAAAAAACTCATTCAAACCGTGTAGCAAGGATTTATCGACGTTTCAATTTGTTTGATGCAAATAAACAGGAATGACGTCACATCAAACGGATTTGATCAAATTTTTTGACCGTGAGACAGTTGATAATCACAAATTGATGATCTATATTATTCGTTGTGTTACGCCACTGTATTATTGTTTTGTATCAGTCATACGCACAACCTGGCCGTGACAGTTTCAATGTAGGACTACACATAAATAAATATTATGACTGATAAAAATAGTATGAACTCTCTTTTATGTCAGGTGTGTGGAATAAAGTGAAATAATATTATGTCCTCCATTTCGATAACGAGTAAACAATCAACAATCGTTGAATAGAAGGTAATAAAAGACGAAAGGATTCTCGAAATTTTCCAATGGAAATTGTTCGATAACTACAACGAATTCATTGCAGCTTCGCGGAATGGGCATGTTTAGCAAAAAAAAATTAGAGATGAATTAACCACTCAAATTTAATTCGAAAATATATTCGAAGCGTCGACAAGAGTCTAGCGGTAACAAATGAAGAGGAACGACTACAGCAGGATAATAACGTCACCAGTTTGAATTGGTTTTTGGATAGGGCTGTAATTTGAATTCGTGTGTTAACTTTCGGAACGAATGATGCTGTTACATGATATTTTTGTATGAGAACATTATTACAAAGGTGGTGTCAGTTGGAAATTCGATCGATTCGGTTTGTAGACCCCCATTGGTATTCAACACTTGGCATTTTATCCTGATGGAAAAAATATCAAGTTCTGCAACAAGTCTACTCGAAACAACAATTTACTATTCATAGGAGATAACATATGAATGAGGCTAATTTTCCATGATCATTCAGCTTCACGCTTCGCTTATATATACCTTATGGCCTTCAGACTCTAATCCATGTTTATGGCCTCCGTGCAGTAATCTACGATTTATCACGTTCGGATTCCAGTTGGTTAGCGAGGACGAACCCGGCGGACACTGCCCGAGTAGAGTCAAAAACGTTCATTTGCACGGACAAGCGAAGCGACACGATCCCGACTCCGAAGCAGGGGGTGAAGGGTGCGCTGGGTAACTGGATGTCACCCCATGAAATGGACACCATCAAAAAGGAGCGATTCGACGGATGCATGCGTGGCAGAACCATGTACGTGGTACCCTTCTCCATGGGTCCAGTTTCATCACCCCTATCCAAGATCGGTGAGTCACTGTTTTTTTTCTTTTTATTGTCCAATAAAGGTACTCACCGGAGGATACTGAATATATGATTCACTCGGAGCAAAACGTCATTTTTCAATTGGAAATAAGTAGTTAAAAAAATAAGTTAAAAGAGCGTCTTGCATCAAGAATCTGTATCGAATCTTCTGACAGCGACGGATAACATCGCCATATAACTTCAGACCCACGGTGAGAGAAAGCAACGTCGCATGGCAGGCAACTGGCGGTCCTCCTCATGACGGTCTTGTGCAAGGCCTGATATGTTGACGCGATAGCGTCAATTTTAATCAGTTTCAGGAAAAAATACGGTGTGTAGAAGTTTATAGTCATAATGCTCATCTTGATTATCCTCTTGATCAAAAAGTAGAGATTGCTACAAGGTGACTCAGTGCAAGTGTATACGTAGCTAGGTATGTGACTTTTGAATTGTGCCAATATTTTGGAGTTGTCACCACCTGCTCGACGATTTCATTATATGAGGAAGGATCCATTTAACCCAGAAGAACTTGGACCTTCATTTCATCCAATATTACAATTTGTGAAGTTATCATTAATGAATTTTCAGTATCTTTGAATCTATTAAACATTGTCGTGGTCTCAACTCATAGACATATAATTCATTATTAGTCTTATGGACTTCTCATCTACCAATTTCAAATTTTTCGACATAACTGGAATCTTGATGATGTCTGGGGCTTCGAAATTTATATTTGAAAATTTAGAAAAGTTCACGGAACTACAGTTTTCACCAGTTGTGGTAAATTTATTTTAGATGATAATGTTATATAGTTTTGGTTGAAAACCGAATAAATTCCACAATATAATCTCATAATCGAAACTGGACATCGAATTTTGACACAATAGAAGTAGGACAGCCATGCCTTGTTGCCAATTCTCTATGCCACTATGGCAATTCACTCCACTCGCCTTGCAAGTGACGAATCGAAGTTCTGGAACCTTTCTACCCATTCCAGGCATCGAGCTGACGGACTCGCCCTACGTGGCGGCCTCGATGCGCATCATGACGCGCATGGGCAAGCCTGCCCTGGCCCGCCTCATCGAGGGCGCAGAGTTCGTCAAGTGCCTGCACTCGGTGGGCGCGCCCCGAGACGGGCGAGTGGAACATCCCAGCTGGCCGTGCGATCCGCAGCGCACGATCATCCTGCACAAGCCCGCCGAAGACGAGATAGTGTCCTACGGTAGCGGCTACGGGGGAAACTCGCTATTGGGGAAGAAGTGTCTGGCGCTCAGGATAGGCTCGACCATAGCCAAGAAGGAGGGGTGGCTGGCCGAACATATGCTGGTGAGTTGCAACCAGGGGCTAATTTTCTCATTATTTTGATTCAAATTGGCATAATCCTAAGATGAACCGTTTCTGAGTTATTCTCGGAAGAGGTCCCAACACTCAACAAACGAGATATCAAGGGTATGGTTCAGGGTCCTAACAGGACACAACCACATCAATAGGTACCTGGATCTCGATCAGGATTTGTAGATGATGAGTTGAAACACATTATTTACAAAATGAAGCTTGCGCTTGAAAAATCACTTACACTGCATATTCTTGAACCACCAGAAACATCTACAAGTTCCCAGGAATCATTGACCCCGAAAGAATACAGCTTCTCCTGTATTGCCTGCCTGCACCTTCCTTCGTCTGGCCTTGACAGAACATCCTGAACTGTCATTCTCCATTCATGATCTTCATAGAGTTTAGCTTCCGGAACTCTATTAGACTTCCTCAGTGTTCCTGGATTCTCCTGGTTTTTCACTATGCATTTCTTCATCATCATCTTGCAATTCTTCTATTTCATTTGAATTGTAACTGAAATGCTCATTAGTTTTTCCCAGTGAAACTAAACTCTCCGATGATGTCTCATTGACCATTTCACCTGCATTATCAATCAGTTATTGATTTGTTCACTTCTTGTTTACAAGAGTGATACTTTCAGAATCATACTTCATCACATGTTCTCTATGATGAACCCGAAAACTTGAAGGGGATTCAGCTGGGAAAGCTCCTGAATTTCCTTGATGTAATCAACGCTCCCAGCTGGATCCCAAGATATATGAGCGAGTGAATGGATCTGAAAGCTAGGAATTCGTATCACATACCTTTGCATGAAAAGAAGGGGGCTAGTTCGAAAAAGCAGCAGAACATGCCTCAGAGAGTTCAACAACGTGTTGAATGTTGATTGCTTCCCTTGATATACCATGACTTTGTCTATGTAGATCCTGGGTATCACCAACCCTCAGGGCAAGAAGCGTTATATCGCCGCAGCTTTCCCCTCGGCCTGTGGCAAGACCAACCTAGCCATGATGACACCCACGCTGCCTGGTTATAAGGTGGAATGCGTCGGCGACGACATCGCCTGGATGCGGTTCGACAGCAAAGGCCAACTACGGGCCATCAACCCCGAGAACGGCTTCTTCGGTGTTGCCCCAGGCACCTCCAGGAGTAGCAACCCTATCGCGATGGACACCATCTTCAGGAACACGGTGTTCACCAACGTGGCCAGCACCAGCGACGGGGGGGTGTTTTGGGAGGGACTGGAGAAAGAAGTGAACGCCGTTGCCGAGATCACGGACTGGAGGGGAGACAAGTGGGACCGGTCGTCGGGGAAGCCCGCCGCCCATCCCAATTCCAGGTGAGATGATGGTTTCTAGCTGCAGTTCCCTTAGGAATGTGAGAGTTTCTGGGGGTCTGTCAGGAATTATTCAACATAGATAGCGCGTCTATTCTGTCTATTCCAAGGCTAGCGGTCGTCAGTTCGTACTCAGTCATTGGCTGATATTTCTCAAATGGAGAATAAAATTGGTTGTATTTCGTGTATAATTCAAATTTTTCGAAGCGCTTTCGGCAAGTCATCATCGGTGCTACATGACAAAACAAAAGGCCGACAGGAGACTAGTCAGTACAACGACATAATTGAATATTCAAATAGTTACTGAGTCTTCCTCAGACATTTTGATGGACTCATTTATAATTCATTTGAATGTTCAATGATATCGTTGCAACCTCTCTTTTGTTGGTTTTTTTGTTATTGTCATGATTTATACACAGAATTTCACATATCTCTTCATTTCTTTACTTCATATACGTGTATTCAACTTGGCAATCTTGGTTACGATTCTGATCCTGTATTGGTCGCTCATAAGTAGCTCCAGAGTCCTCTTCAGAGAAACTGTCCCGCTCTTCTGAAATCGCACAAGTTTCGACTTGTGACATTGAAGTGAACCCCACAGATCTTGATGCAACCATTGTCATCCTCTGAGCTTTGCTCCATGTTCTCTTATAGTTTATAGTGTCCAGCGAAGTATCCTTCGAATCCTTCAGACTAACTGCCAAGATTGATAGATATATTGAATCTTTCTCGGTTGTTTCCAAGGCCATAGGCTACTGCTCCTTGTTCAATCTCTGGCGTTGATGCTTTTCCATGCCAGAATGTGTGCTCGTTCATTTTCCTATGCCAATGAGCCATGCCTCATTATTCGCACCAAGTTCATTCGATTTTTGTTATTCGGATTTAGATCTAACTTATTCTTTGTAGGTTTTGCACTCCAGCCCATCAGTGCCCCATCATAGACCCCGCTTGGGAAGACCCCGAGGGAGTGCCGATCTCGGCGATACTTTTTGGAGGGCGCAGACCCGCTGGGGTTCCCTTAGTGTACGAGGCGAGAGACTGGAAGCACGGCGTTTTTATCGGAGCTGCGATGAGGTCAGAATCCACTGCTGCCGCAGAACACAAGGTAAAAGACATTGAACATTGGTCAGGACATTGAATTGAGGAAGAAAATAGTCGATAAGTTTTTATGGAAAAAAAAAGGTTTTTGGATATTTTGTCATCATCATTGTGATATTTGCAAGTGAGCGATTGTCATTGAAATGAAAGTGTATGAGTATCCAACATAGACTTATTAATAATAAGTCTATGGTATCCAATCACTTACTTTCCAATTTTCACAAGAAACTCCTTTGCGAATAGGGATGCCAAGCCTTTGAATACAAAAGATGGACGCCATAATTGTATCAGGCCGGACATTTCACCAGCTGGACAAGTATTTTTTGTAGCCGAACAAACCTTTCTGAAGTCCGACCGATCTCTTTCATTATAGAACAAAAAACTCGATTGAATTCGCATCGACCTTGTTTATTGATTCATGACTGCAACATTTATACATTGTTCTATGCTAATCTATGTATGTATTCACACCTACATCAAAAAATTCATTATCATCACTTGGGCGCTCTCAGTCTTGTACCAGAGGTCAATTAGGTATAATAAATACGCAAATCAAACTCTTCATTCCATTTCACCAATGGAAATCCCATCCAATCGAAATTATTGAGAAAGAACAGTTCCTAAACTTTATAAACGCGTTACTGTTCTTTATCGTGGTATGTAGGGGGTAGGCTGGTAGATATTTGGATGGTGAAATTTTCACTAGTAATACCACTAGAGGCCAAATTATTTCCTGGAATTTTTCTCGAGCTCATGGATATTCTGAAAATTATCCCGAGTCGAAGACGAGCTCATGAATATTTTTAGAAAATTATCCCTCGTCTTCGACTCAAAATATTCATGAGCCAGAAAAAATTTCCGGATTTAATTTGACCTCGTGTGGTATTCAGTAAGAAAATTCCACACCAAATGTGTTTCCAACAACATCAATTTTCGTCTTTATCAAGTTCTTGCAATAGTATACAATAATTGCGTTTTTAATATAAACATCAATCATAATGAATCTAGAAAACATTTAAGCCTTTTGTTGAAATTAATCAAAATTATTATGTGTGAGAACAAATTGAAATTAGATTGTCAAAAAAATATTCTGTCATTATAAACGTCAAAAAAATTTCCACTATAACTCGCTGTTGGAAGAAAAGGAAGAAAAATCCGATAAAATTCATTCGTTGCTATGGTGATCTGACAGAAATACACGTTCTGATTGGTTAAAAATCACATGTGTGGAATTTTCATTTTCGATCAATCACTCTTGGGATGTAGTTTGCAAAGTTTGCGAAGAATCCCTATCAATCAACAACTGATCATCTCGAGATTTCAAATAGAACTAACAGAAGACAACTAATGCCACCTGGAAGTTTTCCAATTGAAAGATATATATAAAAAATGAGGGTAATTTCAGGATATTAAAGAGAGTAGGTAATTGAATATATCAGATTTCCATGGTGAATTTGTCCTTGATATCAATTGCGTGGTCGGTTTTTTATTTATTCTGATGCCTACGTACTAGGATTACTATCGACTGTACTGTTAACATTCCTACTAAAAAATGGTGAACTACATTCAGATCGTATTGGCACAAGTCATGTAGAAGTAGTAAACACCGTGAGACTATAAGCGATATAGATTGCATGAGTCTGTGTTTTGAAATGCTGCTGCTTAGTGGCTTCCACTTTGGGGAAATTTCATAAATTCATTTGGTTCGCTCTGGAATTTTGCACTGATACTTTCAAGTATTGTATTCTTGCAATGAATGCCCGCTTATTACGAAGGCATCTCAATTTATCTTCCTATCAATTTCAGGGCAAAGTCATCATGCACGACCCGTTCGCCATGCGACCCTTCTTCGGCTACAACTTCGGCCACTACTTGGACCACTGGCTCTCGATGGACCGACCCGGGAGGCACTTGCCGAAGATCTTCCACGTGAACTGGTTCCGCAAGGGGCCCCAGGGCCAGTTCCTCTGGCCCGGCTTCGGCGAGAATTCCAGGGTGCTGGACTGGATCCTGCGGAGGCTGGACGGAGAAGAATGCGCTCGGGAGACCCCCATAGGGCTGGTGCCCCAGCCTGGGTCGCTGCCCCTGGAGGGGCTCGATGGGAAGGTGGACATGGAAGCGTTGTTCGACATCCCCAAGGCATTCTGGGAGGAGGAGGCGGAGGCCATCGGGCGGTACTTGGATGAGCAGGTGGGGGAAGATCTGCCTGGGGAGATCTCCAGGCAGCTGGAGGAGTTGAAGAGGAGGGTCAAGAATATGTGATACATTTTCCATTTGTGCAAACCTGCTGGTTGGTTCTGATGTGACTTCAGATGCATTGATGTTAGTGGGATTCATTCGTCATCAGGTTACTTTGCCAAAGATTCCAATTCAGTCTTTCTCGAAGAGACAAAATTAGACCCACAGAATTTTAGCATCAACAAGAAGATCTTAACGAACAAAGGGAAGACTGCGGGAACTTCTGCACACAACAAGAAACATAAGTGTTAAGGCATATTTCCTCACAATCATTTATTTCATTATTTCCATCATTATTTTAAGTTTTATTTCATACTCAACACAATGACGATGTTATTTATTTGGAATGTTATTTGAATCTTCTTAAGATATTCTACTTCTCAATTCAATGTCTTTAGTTTCTGTTATTAGTTTATAATAATAAATATGTGATATTTCAGATATTTCGATGTTTTTATATTTTTCATGATTCCGAATTGATGCAATTTAGTATATTCTTCAATGAACCTGAAATGATGTATATTATTTCGAAGTCTATTGATTTGCGGAATTGATATTTCCTCCACTACTTCCATAGAGATTTCTAACGGAATCAAAAAAAACTGTACCTGTCATGAAAAAAAAAAGAAATATAATCAATGAGGGTTGATTTTGGATCAACCAAAGTGAATTTTCTACCTACAGTTGTTAAAATGAAGTACTTGCAAGGGCGATTACATTTGTTGCAACGTAAACATTGTGAAGAGCATCGTTGGTAGATGTATTTCAATCTAATCATGAAAACATATTTTACGCGTATCGTGATAGGCGTAATCGTTAAATATATATATGATATGTAACATCATCATTGGTCAGATCCCGTGAATCCTGAAAATTCAAGGTTTGCGATTGGTCCTCAAGTACTATTCAATATGTTCCGGTCCAGGGAGTCTGAAAAATGGTCTTCGTTCGTCAATACATGACCTACATGTAGATGCAGCATTGTCACAGATAAAAGTTACTTCATGTCGACATTATATCATTGTCGATTTGGTATTGTAGAGGATTTGATGAAAAAAAAAAAAATACAATACAGGCCGATTCGAGGTGTATGGCTTATTTCAGGCGAATATATTATAGAGAATTAGACACTTTGAATTGACCACTCTGTTCATGATGATATTTTGAGAATCCTTCATGAACCTTCAATAAGTGTTCCACCATACACCGTAATTCAGATAGTATTGAATAATCCACTCGAAAAATATATTTTTTTTCTGAAAGTGAGGCAGGAAATGTAAATATGCCATACAAATACTTGTAAAAATTCCACTCATACAATTATATCTAAGAACACTCGTGATGCGTAGTTGAAAGAACGTGTGCGTTATTTTTCACCACTTAATTCCTATATTCAGTTTTCTCAATTTCAAGGCAGTCCCGAATACTTTATCCCAAAACATGCTGCTTATTCCGAAACCTGAAACAAAAACTCGATCAATTTTTTGGAGGACATAGGAGCCTGAAGATAAGCGAAATTACAAAGGCATGATCCAGAAGATAATGAAGGATGAGTACGAAAAAAGGCTGAGGAATATTTACACTATCGGAATTTGAAAATAAAATTCTATTTTGTTTACACATGAGAGTTCGTCTGAATTCGAAGATCGTCATTTAGCGAATATGATGAGGAAATAAGGGTCCGATTGGTTGGGTCAATGGTACTACTTCTATAATCAAGTTATTCCGTGTTCGACAGCAGTAGTGTTTGAATATAGAAATTCCTGGAGTTCTTTCAGAAGCTCGATTTCATCACAGATAGGACGTTGGGACAAGAAGCACAGAGATGAAGTGAAATGTGAAATTTGGAAGTCTGCTCTGCGCTTTGAAGGGTAGTCGCCTGAGATTCCGACATCTGACCGATTCTAGGCAGCAGCTGAAGCAGTCTCACGAAGCATGATTGGACAGGACCGGGAATGAGGAAATCTCCGCTCCATATGTAGGAACCTCTTGAGAGGCGGAATGAAAGATATTGGTCGCAGATGTTCCCAATTCGTCCAGCGAAGGCAAGACCGATCTGTTTTGGCCCATCAGAGGACTCGCCCTTAGTTTCCAGACAAAAAGGAAATACTTCGTAACTAGTTTTGAAACCTTTGAGAGCACGTCTGGGTACAACAGACAACGGCAAAAGATCTAAGGTAGGTTCCTGAGAAACCTATGTTTTTGGTGCCGTACTACAATGTACGTGTAACAGATGAGGTAATGAGCAGCTGCTCAGATCTGCTAGGAAGGTGGCTCTACCTGGATGAAAACTGTGGAAAGACCACATCCCATCTAATGCTGAAAAATGATCTCGAGACGGTGGTTGAGCTCCTAATAGAACACATCTCAATATGCATCTTGAACTTATCGGGATCGAAGGTGATGCACTACTCTTTGAACAGAGCATAGACGTTCTTACTGAGCGCCCAGCATTGGTTCACCATCAACTAAATACTGCCATACTGCGAACAGAGGACGTATTTAGGATTTAGCTGAGAAAGCTGTTGAATTTAGCGAACGAAATCGACCCATCCAGCTAAACTCCAGGGTATGTGGAAGATCTACGTGCTTTGAAAACGAAAAAGATCCCCCAGAAGAAATCAAATTAGTTGACCTTTGATATTAAAGCGATCTCGATTTGAATTTTCAGTAACATTCGTCAGGACTTGGAAATGAAGGGATCCCCAAGAAAAAATATTGCATGACTGATTTCAGGAAAAAGCTGGAACCAACCAACCAACCAACCAACTGATCTGATCTCTCTGGGCTCTTAGTAGAAGACAATAGGCATCTCGAACTTATCTGCATTGAAGGTGATGCTCTCCTCTTCAGATGGAGCATAGACTGCACGTTCTTACTGAGTGCCAAAGTTGCTACACCGTGAACACCATACTGCCAAACTTTCAGCTGTTGAATTTAGCCGAAGAAATCAACCCCTCAGCTGGATTCCAGGATATGTGGGAGATCCACGTGCATGAGTTCTGAATTCAACCACCTATGCATTGAAAAAAAAAAGAAGAAAAGCCCCAGGAAGAAATCAGATTAGTTGACTTTTGATATTGAATCGATTTCGTTTTCGATTTTCAGTTACATTGTTCAGGACATGAAATGAAGTGATCGCTAAGAAAAAAGAATGAGGATCACCGATTTTTGGCGATACAATGGTGTCACCTTCTGGCTCAGACTCACCGCTCTCGTGCTGAGCAAAGTGGTGCTGATTGTGGTACCTCTTCAGGTGGTACAGGTAGGTATCCTCGGCAGGGGTCCCGTGATGCAGGTAGAAGTGGATCATGTCGTAGACGACGTAGCCGGTGATGCCTCCAGCGAGCACCAGGAATATCGTCGACTCGGAGAAGACCAAGGAGACCATTTGGTAGAGGATGAAAGTGATGATAGCTGCAGGGAACGGAGGGAATACCAACCGTCGCGAGTCGAACGGGACCTGCATGGGAAAATATGAGCAATCGGAATATTATATATATAGTATTTTTTGGAATCGCCATTGCCAAGTTGGAAACGACAGTTCCATTTGGAATTCAAAGACAGAACCTTCCATGCACAAGATCATCGTAAATACATATGATTTTGTGAATTATCAGTCCGCAACAAACAAAAAAATATACTTGGAATCCTTGAATAACATCTCTAAAGTTTTCCTAAATGTACCCGACTACTATGCTCATTTTATTTATCTTCATTAAAGATACATCAGAAGTCATAAATCAACTAACAAGAGAACAATGGAGTGCGGAGTGTGCTATAATTCCAAAATCGTCTTTCACGATGAAAAATAGAGAATAAGTTCAAATGAACATAAGGGGATGATGTAAATAAAGACTGGTGTTACAAGTTCCTATTCCCAGCCGCTAGAAAAAGTTGTAGACTTCTGCCTACTTGATTTTTATACCTGACCAAGGCTTCTCAAGCTCGAAACTAGATAGCATAAGCTCTGCCGATCTCGAAAGTTATCTTGGAAATTCTGGAGAACACGGTTCGAATTTGAAATTCAACAGGAATGCAAAAATTGAACCCTCCATCACTGTTAGGGTATCCGTCATTATCAGTAAAATCGAATTTAAGTCTCTCTGTTTCGGCACTTCAATAGTCTCATCAATGCAGTGTATTGAATGAGCTCCATCAATACACGATTTTTAGGTGTTTTTGTTTGGAGTTTTCGAAAGATTGGTATGCCTGCATGTAATGAATATTAGATAATCGACAGTTTAAACATGGCTGTGATCCTCGCTACACGAGATCAATGTCAAGACATGCGGGAAGGAAGAGTTACCAATAAGAATTGGTAACTCTGCAAAATCAAAAAAATAATCAAAAATGGAATATAGGAAACCAAAATAATAGCAGTGAACGTTAACAGATAATATTTTTCGATTGAAATACTATCCAAAAATATAGGAATTAAACTTTTCCCATATAACATTGTTAAATAGTTATGTTTTTTTTTCATAATTAAGACCCCACTTGAGACTAACAACGAAGCAATACTAGTTCGTTGAAAGTTACCAAACTATGAGATAGCTGGAAATAATTACAGCATAGGTATCTGTAGATTCTGCCAATATTGTTTATGAATAGCAAAACTGCTGCAGATTTTGAAAGAAATGGTGGAAGTATCTGATTTTTACTTGATATATCTGTATATCAACCGTTATATGAAGCCAACAGATATATACATGTATATGATGAGACTCTTGAAGTTACAGGATACCTGCGATGATATCCATCATTGCTGAGATGTATCAATTCACGATTATTAGGTGTTTTCGTTTCGATTCTTTAAAGATTGGTATACCTTCATGTAATGAATATTAGAAAATCGACAGTTCGAACATGGATGTGATTCTCGCTCCCCAAAATCTATGTCAAACGAAGCAGGAAGAGGCGAAATAACATAAATATGGGTCTAAATAATAAATAAATATAGGGAATCAAAATAATTGCAAAGACCATCAACTGATGATTTTTCTGAATCGAAGGATTACAACTCGTATAGCATATAGGCAGGTATATAGTTATTGTTTTTATAGCTCAGTTGAGACTAACAACGAAGCAATAATAGTTAATCGAAAGCTCCAAAACAATGAGATAGCTAGAAATACTAGCAGAATAGGTATCTGTAGATTCTGCTGATATTGTTTATCAATAGTACAATAACTGCTGCAGATTTCGAAAGAAATATAAGAAATTGTGGAAGTATCTCCTGCTTTCATCAAAATTCCAGGTATATTATGTAGAGAATTTAGGCTCATTATAGGAAGGTTTATTCTACAGAAGCATTCAAATTTTCCGCTATATTGTGTCAAGTTCTTGTCAACTGTCAGAAACGAATCATTACTGCCAGTTCGATTATTCCACCGAAATTTCCCTAAATGATTATGGATTCATGTTCTGAAAATATGTATTCAATATTAACAAAACCGTATAATACAGCCGAAACAAAGAAAATAATATGAAACATTCGTTACAGAAGGCAATTCAAGCAGTCGTCCATCCGTCCGAATTTCAGACTCGTGCTAGAATATGTTGCCTTCTGTAACTCCCATTACAGGATCGACGATCGTATCGTCATCTATACTCAAGCGAAGCGGTCTCAATGAGGTTGTTTGACAGGTCGACATGTTTTGGATAGGAACAAATGAACAGTTGTATCACCAGCCTATGTGTACATTGTTGGGTAGTAAAATGATTCCTGAGGCAGCTACTGTCTCCTTGGAGAGGGCTCCTGGAGATGATTCATGTCCTGGATATTTCCGAAACGCCATGTTATAAAAAGATGCAAATCGGTATCAAGAACTTGACTTTGTGACAATTTGGTTTCAGATAATGAATATTTTTCGATATCGTTCCGTATTATCATTTGTATAATCAATAATATGATACTCTATCGATTACCATACTATAATCAATGATATTGCGCCATATTCGAGTTGATTCGATTCGAATATATCCCGAAAACTACATACATGAGTCATTGATGATTTCTGAATCAGAGTGGCATGTATATGCCTTCTTGATCTTGAAACTATAAAATAGAATTTCTTCTTTCGAAGGTCTTCCATATCCACGATCACGTCGAATATTGTCATTAACAGTCAATTGATTCAATTCAAATGAATATCAACAAAAATATTTGTCGTCCAGGTTTTCTTCTGTTCGAGAATCGTCTCTGACATCCTCGCTCTGCCACACTCGAATTTGCCATATTAGAAAAAATTCATCTCTGCATGTGAATCATGGCAAAAAAACAAAAAATATATTTGAATTATGTGTTTGTCACCAAACATGGGCGCATTTTCTTTAACCAGTTACAGATTCCATGTGGTGCATGATTTGTAGGATGTAGCAATATTTTTCACTCAATTTTTTTCGAAGATTGAGCATCTGATCGATACGGAAGACCGTAGCCTCTTCGAATAGGAATAATTTTTCCTATTTTCAGTCGTAGACGCCACTGGTGAAGTTTGGCAGGCTATGGCTATGGTACACTCTGTACAGGAGCTAGTTTTGTGTCAAACCTATGACATTTTTCTACAACGCTTCTTTGGTGTAAGCACATAAACGCACATTGAAGATACAACGGCGGAGTCAAAACGTAACTAAACAAGAACAAATAATTTATATATAGAGACGCTACTACTCACTTTATGATGCAGGCCGTGTATGATGAAATGAAAATATATCATCAGTTTGTATTTCCCTGTAGGCTCTATATGGAAAACCCATCGATGCAATGAATATTCTATGAGCGTCCATAAAAACACACCTACACTAAAGTAAAATGCTATCGTCCCTGAAGAGGAATCTGAAAAATATCAAATATGAAACTTTATTCACACGAACCATCAGTTTTCAACAAAAACTAATCAAGTGTCCTCAACTTGACTTTCTGAAAAAAAAACAATGGCACAATCAGCAATTGTCTATATTTTTCTGCTCCCGAACTACAGAGCGTTTTCCATATTTCACCCCTCAAGAGTGATCAAAAAATGAATGAATGAATGAATGAATAACACATTCTCAAGACATGCATTTCAGGAGGATTCAAGAAGAAGAAAACCTAATATTAGGATAACCTAATGTTGAAATTAGCATTCGAAAGATACCTTACACGTTATAATTTTGCGAACAAGTGCTTTTTCTTTTTAAAATAAATTCCATGAAAAATTCACTTGTGAGGGTGCAATCTAACTCATGAGATTTCATTTTTATTCCATGACTATCATTCAATTTCATACTCTGACCGAATTAGAAATATTTAGCTTAACGGACGTGCAAATTGCTTCACATAACAAAAATCCATCCCATATTCATATATCCATAATCCAAAAAAATAACCAAGATTGTCAATATGCTCAAGCATTGTCCTTCTAAATAAAAAAACTAGTAATGTACTAGTAATTCAATGAAAAGAACTAGCCAACTAGTTTTTTTTATTTCGAAGGAAAGGCTCAAGTGTTTTGTAGTGTTTCATACGGAGCGAAAATATTCAAAAAAATACAAAAAAATTGAAAGATTTCGGATCTTTTGTTGAATCTCGATCTAGAATTTATACTAAACCAGAGAACATCCGGAAAGAGAAGGTAGGTACAGTATTAGCTAGTATTAGGTATAGTATTAGCTCTGAGTATTTGTATTCAATCGAGGGTATAAGAAACTGTCAGGATGATCTTATAACATATCATTCCGCGAAGTTGAATGAGAATATTTCAGGAATTCGCCTGCAGGAGAATGAATTCAAACGATAGACCACCAGATGTCGGAAGTGCATAGATTTGAATGGAAGAAAATTTGAAAATTTACTTTAATTAAAATTTACTTTTCCTATGATTTATTATCATTCAATTTTCATTTGATTATCATTATTCATACTCTGAATGATATAAGAATTATCGAAAAACAACCCCTCATTCTGGGAGGATATATAGCATGCGATATATCGTATAGAAGTTACTTGAAATTTATCGTGATCCAATGTTTCATTAATTCAGATCATTTGGAAAACCAAAAAGTAGGTTGATATCTGGAAAACCGTCGTATGCATAAATTTGGTTTCATCAGTAATGAATTCTACTCGAAAGAGTAGATTATTATTATCGATTCACGATAATAGATATGAAGGTCACTGATGAATGATGAAATATTAAAAACGCAATGTAATTCAGTAGCCAAAAAAAGTTGACAATCGCGGTATATGCAATTGTTTTTTCGAAAAAGCCAAGCCCAGGCAACTTGATCGGTTTTTGTTCAAAACTAATCCAAAAAGAAAAAAAAACAAATCTCATTCAATTTGACCTACCCTGTACATATTATTTTGCAAATAATATGTATTCAGCTCATTTCAGTAGCCATATCAGGAGAGAACGAAATAATTACAGATAGTGAACAGTTCATGTTATCGGAATACTTTGCCTTTTCCATGAAGAAAATTAATGATGAAAATGATACTTATTCATTGTTGATTTCATGGTGAACGATTTTCATTGGATAAGTATAAATTTTTTCATTTCTCGACAACACAAATCGTGAACTTGTTGAAAATGTTCGCGGAACATCTTATGAGCCAGCGCTGTCGGGATAGAACGAAGGTTTTGGAATCGTTCGTTTGACGTTGAGGTTGGCAGTTGGAGAAAAGTTGGTTGACGTTCACAAATAACAATGTTTTAACTTTTGCCAGAGATTATGGGGTGTATAATCTCTGCTTTTGCTGTTGACGTTCTGTTCGGTTCTCAATCAATGATGAGATCGTTGATAGGAAGTCACGTTGATTATATGGTTGGAGGCGAGGTATAAATGCCAGAGCTCATGTTATTTTTGTTTTTATCACAATTGAATATACTCCATGAATTTAGGTCACTTTCAGATGATATTTCTTCGTGAATAATTATTATTTCATTATTGATTGTTTTTACCTCAATGTTACTATTGTACATAACCACAATGTCAAGTTCATTAATGAATCAGAATGTTAGAAGAACTGCAACGGCAAACGGCAACAGCAACTTAAACGTCAAGTTCATAAGTCCAGCTTTATCATTCCGCAACTTCAAGAAACCATTTTATTATTTTTATATGGGCTCACCTTTGGTTATCCTAGTATATTTCACGACACCGATTAGCGTGACACAAATGATAACGGGTATCCAAATGAGTGGCACAACGTACCAGGGGGTTATCGTGAGATTTTCCAAGACTGGATTACCGAACAGCCTCAGCCTCCTATCCACCGGTGACGTCACCCATTCGTAGTATTTGCTTCCTAAGTTGGTTACCTGCCCCAGCATTGGTTTGTCCCAGTCAACTAGTTTCTGCAAATGAAGTCATCGATCTGTTTAGAACATTATTCTCATCACCTAACCTGATAATTAAACGTTGGATGATCGGTGTAGATGAGTACATATGAGTAATTTTTCGCTAGAACGAACAGAATGCTGTTGTCAAGTTGGCTGTACAACGTATATCTGTTCCCTTCATCGTGGTTGCATGAACGAGTGACAGATGATCGACCCTGGAAGTAAAACAACCTCACTTTTTCCAATGGTTTATCACCATAAGAACGATTAATAGATTGAAATTCATTTGAATCTGATGAAATCCATGAAAATGTCATCACCCTCTATGTGAGCAAATGGATAGAATGAGGTTGTTTTAACTCTAGGGTCGATCATCTCTGAATCGTGCACGCAATGTTTCCAATGGAACTGTCTTGATAAATTATGTCAATCATTAATAAATTATGTCAATCATTGAGTCAGTTCTGAGCCAGAGACTAGTTATAATACAACAAAACAACAAATGAATATGAAATTATATGTTCGACATATAATGTTCGAGTGATCAGACCGAAACGAAATATATCTGGAACTATCGATTTCAGCATGGTTGAAGGTCTGGACATGGATAAAATCATGGATGATTTGATAAGACATATTTTGGCTGGAATGAGATTTCATGCGATATTGTAACTCTCATCATGAAAGCGAAGCTCTAGAAAGCCTAATTCTGTGAAATTTCTCAATGCCGAATTCCGAAAATTCCATGTATAAGTCCGCGATACCTTGTATATCAAGAGTATAGAAAAACCAACTATATTTTTCTGAACGTCATTACCCTAATTGGGAAATTCCATGTATTTTATACAGAGACCAATATATCCTGATAATAATATGGATAGGCTCTTATCTATGGGTTATGCAAATAACGGAATGAATTCGTGATACAGTAATATGGATACTTAGAGACAGTTTCTATACTCAGTACAAAAATAATATATTTTTTCCAACTATACTAATTTGACCTTATTTATCCATTGTTTTTAATATCAAAAGTAGGATGATTTAGGAGCAGCTCGTAGATCAATACAGTAGGGAAGGATATTCTGGGAGCCTTCTAAATGTTTGTCTCTGTGAGTGACCCCCAGGTCCCTACGAAGCGCCCCTGTACTTTTCAGGCGATTGTGGAACTGGCAACAACGACAAAAATAATATTAATGCACAATGACACCGCCAGGAGGGTATCTGACCCAGTCTGTGGGCCTCCGGCTCGAGGGATGTATGTCACACCTAATATCACTGGTGGTGTACACAAGATTTTATTTTTCATTCAAAGATTGATTATGTACTTCACAGCTGACGCATGATTTGACAGATTTGCATGAGATTTTTCTCGATTTCACTTGTCAGAAGATACGATTTTTCGATTCAGTGAAACCAAGTTGAATCATAATATACGAACATTGAAATTCCGAGTCTTAAGTCGCAATTTCACATCAAGATTCCGACTCGAGCGATCTTTATCTTTTTCATAGATATTTCCGTGGTGACATCACGACCGATTTCACGTAGACAAACTAGATACGCTCAACCTGGCCACTCCTACACTGTCAGGCTGGAGACCTGCCGAAAACTTCGCTCTACAATAGAAAGGCATAACGTTGTAGGATTACTTTCCTACGACATCCAAACTTTCGAGAGAATATCCAATACCTTTTTCAACATTTCACCGCTGGCTATCACGATGTCCCATTAAAGGTTTTCCATTCGTGTTGTCAAATGATAAAAAACAACAAGGTAACTTTAATGAATTGGACGTTCTGATTGGTTGAGAAATGAACAGAAAAAAAGGAAAGTTTGTACAAGAATTTATAGCATATCCTGTAACAGAATGGCTCTAGCCTTATCATTGGGATTTCGTAATATATTTAGGGTCGGTTAAAATATGGCAGAACTGAGCAATTTCTTGGCGAACACAATGACTTTTCGAAACTGAAAAACACTTTTTTTCACATGTCGAAACGAATACGTTTTCTTTGGTTTCATCAAAGATATGATTCCATAAAGATATATTGACCACTCTCTTGCCCCATCGATTCACGAGGAACATTGAAACGAACATAAGAAAAAGAGAGAGCTATCGATTCACCTGGATGTGCAACAAAGGAAGGTACAATTTCGTCAACAGTCAGATGATCACCGCTGGTTACCTCTCTCTAGTTTGCTGATTTCATTGGTTGGATTCCCCCGCCTTTCTCTAGGCGCAAATTAGGGTCTATTTGAAATTTGTTTAACATTATTCAACAATTCACCTAGAAAATGATGTTGTCTGATTTTTTTTTATCACAGAGTACAGCCATAGGAACAGGACAACATCATCTCGAACATAGTTTTAAAATCAATCCTTCCTCGATTTGATAGGTTGAACCGTCTGAACCAGGTTGTTATAGGAGTATTTACCAAGTAATACTAAGTCTCTTCGTTTCATCACACTAAAGGATCGACAAATTTCATTGAACAATAGATTTGCGAGTGATTATTATTATACTACGAACTCGATTCGAATGAAAATAACTGAAAATGTCGTATTTCGCAATACAATGATTTTTGATCGCTGCGTCCCTTTTTAAGGGTAGTTTCAATTCTCCTTACAAGCTACATAGAGTATCATTTCAAATAGTCACACAGCATATTATAACATGACATATTATTTGCCATCCAAACGTTTGAAAATCTGAATTTGTGATACTTTTAGCTCCTGCAGTTTCCGCATGTAACTGAAAATCGAAGAAACAGTGGCCATGATGAAGTGATCAATTTTCGATAAATTTTTTCAAATCTCCTCAAGAAATATTGAACAAGATTTCATGACATTTTGTTCCTTTCTGGGTACTCCGAAAGTATTCGGAATATTTCAAATTGGGAAAGAGCATTTTGAGCGGTTAACGAGATCCTAATGATGTGAATCGAATTCCAGCCACCCTGTTACTTCAATTTTCAACTTACCTCAGTCCAAAAGTGGATGATTTCAGAGATACAGAGTGTCAAAGTTCAATTTGATTTTCATTTTTTATAAAGATTTTTTTTAATAATTGGTGTATTGTCACAATATTCGGCTTGGAGGGGTTTTGCTGGATGGGAAATTAGAATTTGCTATCATTTCTCTTGTAAAGTTGAGAGGGCGCCTCCTGCGGAACCTTGCACACATGAAATAACTTTTTTGAACCACCCCATATTTGATTTTTAAATGAAAATTCGGATTGTCCAACGTCTTTTACATAAAAAATGTATACGTGGTAAGAGTTGATTTGAGCAGCTGTTTTTGAGATATCTGGATTTTAAAAATTCACTTCGTAAATGGCCAGGTCTAAATTATTGTAATAATAAAATCGAACACATTTGAAGCGTAGGCGGTGAATTAAGATAACGTCACTAAAAACTTAGAAAAAAAAAGAAGTAGGTACATAAATGTGTTGCAGCTGTATATTTGTTAACCTAATCGTCACGAATGATAAATTGTGATGACTCCTGTACAAAGTATTAGAAAAAATGAGTTTGTACCTCCAAATCACCATTCTCTTCGATCCTCCTCCCTCCTTTTCTGTACTCTTCCAACAGGTAATACGCAGCTTTGGAATGTTCGTATTGTCTCATCGGTTTAGCGACATCTTTTTCTTTGTAATGTTTGATATAATTCGTACCGCCGGGGTGATTTTTGAGGAACTCATTGATCTTGTAGTAGTTCGCATTGAGTTTGACGTCGAAGTCTCCATTTTCATTCATTATATCTCCTGTAAAAGAGGAAAGTACCTAGTAAACAGCATCTTTAGGTTCCGAAATAGAAGAGTCTGGCTGAGACTCAGACTTGTTACCATATTATATGATTTTATTTCTTATAGGAAGCATTGACAACATAACTGTTTTGAATACCGATCAATCGAAGTGGGTATAATAAGAGTAAACAGACGTTCAATAGTTACTCATAAATGCTAAATAATTACACTTCATTTATATTCGCTTGTTGTTTTATCTTACAGTTTTAATGAGACATCGCTTAATTGGATGTTTTGTTGTAAGAATGCCCCAATCTCCAACTGCAAGGAAATATAGTTACTTAGTGTATTTATTGATGGATATTATATATTATACTATGGATTACAACTCGAATATCGTTTGAAATGAAACTAATGGTCGAATTCATGACTACCAGAGAACCTGACCAAATAACAACTAAAAATCACAATTCAATTGTTCTCTCCTTTTTACAGTTTCAGTACGTATCATGAATTTCCAGCTAACATGCAAACAGCAAAAAAATGTACACTAGTCCTATATACTGAGTGCTCAATGTCCTCAACATCATCCTTCGCCAATGAGTTGCCAGGATATCACAATTACTATCATTTTCAGTTACCATACATAGCCAATATGGAACAGTGTGATTGTCATTTAAGGGCCTATGAAACACTGGTGCAATTCGACTATGACCCCATAGAAGTCGCATAAAGGAATTACCATCCTAATCAAAATTAGCTAGCAATTTGGACGTCGAAAATATTTAATTCGAATGCTTGCTAGCAACTCTCTTGTGAATTCACTTTTGAATCATTTGTTGACCACCCATATCTACTGAAAAAAACACCATCTCAGCACCGCTGCTATTGTACGATGAATATTTGAATTCAGTCATACAGTCGATTGATTCAATCGATGTTGTTGATACTTTCGGTGCTTAAATAATTGTAATAATCAAGTCTGCATGATGAATAACTGAGGCAAATATTCTTACTAGTACTCATAGGGTTTCGAATGTGAGTTGCGAATTTCAGCTCACTGATTCATCACTTCAGTCTTCAGAAATGAAGGAATATCCTTACAGACACAATGTTTCTCACGGTAGACGTTCGTTACATAATTCGAAATAATCTAGAATCTGAGTATTTTAGTATCAGAGTTATTCTCGGAATCCACATTACCAATTGATCTACTGCATACAGGATATCAGAAAAATTGATGATATACATCGTTTTCATGGCTTGATAAGTTTGTTCTCTAAAATATAACTCTTTATTCATTGGATGATCCGCTATAACTCTCCCTATATCTATTTCCAACGGTTTTCTTGTTGAACCATATTTTCTATCTTGATGTGGTTTACAGCAGTAATTGACCCTTGTCCATGTCTTTCTAGTTCAATTATGATTTTGTATTTCGAATTGGTTTTCTACTGAACTGGAATCTACAGCAATTGGTATATTTGACTTAGTGCCACCCAATTATTGGCCACCCGGTATAACCTACATTATAGAACTATCCGTTCACACACAGGAATATGATAACATGACAATTTCCATCATGAATCACTCAGTATACAATATCACGTCGGGGTCACGGTTTCAGTTATATCGAAAAAAGTGAATTTACAAACAATCTATTTCATATTTTCTCATCGTTACTATCAGCGATAGAAAAGAACTGAAAAAACTGGGAATACATAGAAACTCCCGATATGACTCAACGTGGCGATATTAATTTCTTTCTCCGACGTTTCGTATTCGTGAAACCATCATATCAGTTCTTCCTCGGCTTGGACACAGTGTATACGTTTGGGATTCTCCTCGTAGGTATACGCCTGGAATAATTATCCCAAACTGCACCTTTCCACCTTCAAAAACATGTTTCACCTTTGTCTGTCTCACGCTCAATCAAACATTTCGGTCAGTAGGCTGGAATGATATTTGCTTTTTCCGTCGTTTTCCGGAAAGCCTCTATCTGAGGTAAAATCGATTTGACGAGTTTTGAGCTGGTAACGACAGATGAATAATCTGTCTCAAGAAATGAATAACAATCATCGAAGAATTGTATTTACAGTATACCGTATGTTTGTGGAAAATACTGAACATAGAGCAGTGTTTAACGTGAACCGAGACCTCTATCAATAAGGACGAAAGAACAAGAAAAAGGGATGATGATGATATATCTACGAATCAACATCACTGACTATGGACAACATAGAATAGAATAGAATAGAATAGAATAGAATAGAATAGAATAGAATAGAATAGAATTTTATTTAACTACGTTACATAATATAATGTTTGTAGCAAGTCATATTTGAGTTACTTCTAAATGTAAAAGTAACGTAAATAGTGTACAATCTGTAAAACAACAAAGAAAAAAAGACGAAACATCAACAACGACATCAATAAACTCAGACACAAAAAATTTGTATAATCATATAAATATATTAACCTTTTAAATCAAATGGAAGTAGTGAGATGTTTATTAGTACAAAAATGAGTTCTGAATTCATCGACAGAATAGAAGCAATGCCTAAGCAAATATTTGTTCAATTTTCTCTTGAAAGCGTTCAGACTGAGCTCTTTAAAATCTTGAGGAAGGATATTGAATAGAGAAAAATCTAGGGAATTTTTCCTGGATAGGTGAAGACGAAATCGTTCAAGACGTATGTGGTGAGAGTTACGTGTATTATATTTGTGAATATGAGATTGATTTGTCAAGGTTGATTGCTTTTTGTGTATTTCAATCAAGACATAATATAGAAATAGAGTTGAATATGAGTGATTGGAATAATATTGAGAGAGTATCAGAAGAATATAACGAGAGAAGAAAACTAAAGAATTTACTTGCATTTTTCTGAATAGACAATAATATATTGCTTCAGTTTGTATGAAATTCGAAAAAATAAGTCTATTTCGAGTGATTATTCATCAGTATTGTAACTTTTGATTGGTGGCGAAAGTCACGTGACCCTGTCCGAGTAGGCCATTGTTCTTTTTTTCTAAGTCAAACTTCAAGTTGAGTTTTGAAATTAATTATAGATAATCGGGAAATATGTGTTTCCCAATATGATACCTACTTTCGGAAAGACCTTTCTTATCTGTATTTCTTGAAAAACCAGATGTCATTGTCTATTAGCAGAAAATTCATCTGAAAGTTAAATTTTAGACGCCGTGACGTATTGAGACTGATTCCAATGTTCTTATGTTCGATATATTGAAGTGACAATCATCCAAATATCAATTTTTATTTTTAGAAGCCATGAGAGAAAATCCTAAAAATTTATAAAAAAGTTATGATGTTTATATTTCGACGTAGTTTCCTGGAGTATCCAGAGATTGAAACTGAATCATGCTGTATTTACTCCGATTCTGCTGCTTGAGTGTCTTCCAATTGAGGATTGTGAATCCATATAAATTTCAATGTCGACCGTATTTGATTTTTCTCGAGCATCCAGCGTCGCACGTATTTATTAAATTTGTTAATGAACTAGGCTGGTGCTCAATGAGCCGTTAAATTTAGTGCTATTTTTGGTGTGACATTGACTTAAATAATCAATGATTCAATGCTTCATTTGAATTGGACTCTATAGAGATAAAAAATTGGGAACCATCGAAGCTGCCAATTCTAACTTCGAGTCTGATTATCATTCGTTTTATCTGTATCATCATCACTATAGAACTTTCGGCAGAAAAATAGTCATTCCTCGAAGTGATAAAACATAATCAGCTCGCGGAAAAGGCAAGTGGACTGATAGAGAGCCCTTACGTGTATAAAATTGATCTGATGATTCCGAGTATGTTTCACAACAGTTCTATTGGATTTTTGTATATCTTTTATTCATCGAACACGTGGCATGCCATCAATTTTCATACCAGATAGTGTCAAATTATTTACGAGCAAAATCAATTATCTCCGGTATAGAATACTTGATATGTTGGTAAGTATGTAAGTGTGAGTAATTTATTCAGTTGATATGACAGAGCACAATAGAAGATCTGTTATGAATTCAATCGAGTAGCATAAATGTAATATAGTAGCTGGGGATACAAATTTATTGAGAAGGAGATGCAAGCTTTTATTGTGGCATCATCGTTCTCATCATATGTATGGATACAATTCATTGGATGGAAAATGTAGACTAGTTCATCGAGAGCAAACATGTGTAGCCATCAAATGTTTTCTAGTATAGTAAGCAATCAAAACTATTCTCCATGAGAATTTTCAATTTTGATTTAATTTTTTTTATACTGGTAATACTCTTCAATTCAGAGGGTAATTGATTATGAAGTTTGGGTCCAATATATTTTACAAATCTCTGATTATGATGGAGTCTAGCAAAGGGAACATCAATAATCTGGTTGGTGTTCAGGAGGGTGTTATGCAGGGTGTGTTCTGAAATTCAAGGGTGTGTTCCTAATCCACAGGAGATAATGATAAAGTTTGTTCACATTGAAGACATCTGCCTCGTCGTACAATTTCGTGGTGAAGAATCTTTCATTTTTCTTCAATATGATTTTCAGTATTTTGTACTATCCCATTCCGCCATGTAGTTTTGAATGTTCCACTCCAAGCAATGATACAGTAACGAATAATGGATTCTGATAGTGCGCTGTAAATCATCATGAGAGTTTTTTATTCAGTATATGTTTCATCCCAAGTATCACCTACAAGAGACATCATCAGCATAAGATGTTAATTTAACTTCAGTGTTGAGATTGATTCAAGGTAATAATATACTTCTTAGTGTTTGTTGTATTTATGGTTCTCAGTGTCGTCTCAGATATATTCGAAGATATGAATCTGAACAAATTTTTCAGAATTTGAAATTTCTTCTTGGAATACGTTGACGTTTCGATTGAAAATTGCTACATTCGATACGGCGAAAGTATTATATTTGGTTTGTTTTTAAATCTGGGTGAATATACATAGAAAAAAACTTTTTGTTCAACATTCATAAATCCGTTTCGAAAAAAAAAAAAAGGATGAAATACCTATTATGTTACGAAAAATGATTAGAAGTATATCAATAAATATATTATTTCCATATTGGCTTTAATTTATGAATAAATACATGATTGTTCATAATAATTGCATGGGTGACTAATTGCTTCAAATTAATTTGGTTGCTTGGTCATGACTCAAAATATTTCACATTTTCCTAGATTTTTCTGGGATTTTCTCTAGTCATTACTAACAATAAAAATCATAATGATTATCTAAATATATTTGAGGTAAGGACCGATTTGTGAACTGCCTCAAAATTTCACCGCGCTCGAAAATAACTTTTAGATACAAAAAAGAGGAATTCTCTATTCATCAGTGACACATTCTTTTTGAAAAAATTGGGAAAAATTGGTTTTCTCGGCCGTGAATGTTCGTGTGAAATTGTATAAATTTGCAATGTAAGCAACGACAAAAAATTCGAGTATGATGAACTATTTAGTCCTAAATAGATCCAAAGTTCCATTTTGAGAACTTCCAATACAGGAATAAGTGTCTATAGCTCAACCAAAAACCAGTAAAACTGAAAGTGAAACAATTAATATTATGAATGATTTTTTTCCCAAGAATATCAACAAAAGTAATTCAATACTTCGCCAGAGCCTGCTAATAGTGATATTGGCGAAATAGAATGAATTCACCAGAATTGTATAGGTCTATGGAAATGTTGAAATATTGTTGATATTTCAAGAAATAAATGTGGACCATATTAATACTTCCTTCAACTCAATTTTCCTGACCTAGAGACATCTTCCTGGTAGAAGCAGTTATCAAAATTCGATGTGTTCCTTCATTAAATGACTACATCACCATTTATATGAACTTACTGGATTTCAATACAGTCGTTTCTTGAATTCCGACCCCTATAGCAAACGATGATAGGTTTCGAAAATACGAATATCTCAAAAAAAGGTTATTCAAATAATACTCTGTATTTCTTCAAAAACGTGACACGTGAATGTGACTCGTTCTTTTTGGTCAAATACAAGTACAAGTTCCCAGTACAAATTTGAGTTCAAGAGCTACGTGATTCTGTAATGAAATAAAATCCATGAAATTTCTGTAGGATTTTTTTCCTAAATATTCACACCTGAAAGAGGTGATTGGGTTACCCCATGCCAAATTATCAATCACCTCATTTTGGGATCATGTTCACTAGAAATATCACACAATGTTTGAGTTGCTGATGCTAGTGTACATTCCATATTGCTATACATCGGGGTGTCATTGAAATGATGTACCATGATCTCAAATGATGAGTCCAAAGGAATTTCATATAATCATAGACAGATAGACATTCAAATACTTTTTCCAGAATGGAGATCACACCGCATACCTTCTTCAAAAATTCCAATATATTTCCAGGACAGCTACGAAACATAGTTTTGCATTTACCAGAGAAACAGAAATTATTTAAAAAAAATCTCATTGTTCTGATATTGAAAAAGCAGTTGAACATTCGCACTGTGCGGGAAAAAATCAACTACAAAGGAGTTTTTTTCTATATGAGACACACAACCACAATACCCTCCCAAGTTTGACTATCGATTTTTTCATATCAAAATTGATATTCAGAAATTTAGATACCATGAGAGTAAACCGCATTTTGAAAAGAAAAAGTCCATTGCATTAGAATAGGACAACTCTCGTCTATTTCCTTCCTTGTCTCAAAAGTAATTCGTTGGTTTTCCTATCGATTATTCTTCAGACTGTCACTGTACACACATGCTATTTAACGATTTCCGGCATGGATATTTCCAATTCAAGTCGAGCAAGTGTTATCGATTACTAAGTGTATTTTGATTTATGTAAAAAGGTTTGTTCCCATGCTCACTGATCGTTTGATGAAATATTGGATAATTCCACGAAGAGCAGGACACTGGCTCGCAGAAAAACAAGGGCGACAACGATATTTCCTTTTTTCTTTTGCACTTTATTTATTCGAGTCAGAATCATCTGAAAATTCGAGCCACAACACACAGAATTCCGAAGTTGGAATTTCAGATTATTTCGAGTTGCGACTCTTAAAATCTCTAAATTTTACGGAAGCGTAGAATAACCAATATAATCCATTTTTATTCTTTTCTATAATACCAAGTTGCAACTAGGAACTGTACTATATAAGGGTTCTTCAGAAATTGATTAAAACTCTTTTTTTTCGAATATGATTACGGAGATGAAGTTCTATGGTGAAAAAATGACAATAATTTTTAATTATGTCAACAACTGAGGCTTCGAAAAAAATTAAAACGATTTTACCAGATTTAACTTTTACCGCATATGTCCGGAAGTAATTTCAATTGATCAATTGTCAAGGTAGCTTTTTTCCAACCATCAAGCACCAAATCACTCACTTTCACCACAATTTGTTGTCCTACGGTTTCTGAGAGCATGGACGAAGATACTCCTCTAATTTGCCCTATCCTGTACAATATTTACTCATCGATTCTGATGAGGGTTGACAATTATTGATATATACATCGATATATTTATTCATCATAAGATGGACCGAAACATCTATATCGATATATGAATGTATCGATATCGAGACTAATGTCCATGTCAGAATTGTCATAAATTAAACGAACAAAATGCTATACCTGAGTTATGAAAACAAAAAACACAAGCTGTCGGTATTTTGTGCAGGAATGTGCAGTATTATAGAATCCTAAACTCACAGATGATCCAATAATAATCCTAATAGGATTATTCTGATAGAGGAGTTTCATTTCTCAAGTTGAAATAAGATTCAACTCCTCTGGCAACATTGAAGTCAAAATCACGTTAAACTATTTCATACTTGCATTTTATCCTAGAGTTCAGAACTGTTCATCGTGCATGAATGGTGAGATATCTGTCGGTATGGAAATGGGTTACAAAGGAACACTATTCAAAACCCACAGGCTTAATCTGTTGGCACTAGGCACTGTGAGCTGCGGAAGTTGGAATGTTGAGCATTCCGTTTTGAAGCTGCAGAATTCTTCGGCCATCATTTCAATGAAGCGAATATGACCAAGGATTTTCAACCCATAGACCCAAGTTTGCCGCGAAAGTTTTGGAAATGATGTTGTTGACATTGCTAACATTTGAGGAGAGCTGAATGAGGAAATAAGGTAAGTATGTTCTGCAGCTTTGTTTTTTGTTATTGGTGCCAGGTCATGGAAGAATTGGAGGAAACAGAACCAGCCGATGTCCTTGCTGAAGAAGGAGCTATGCCACCGCTCCTGTGTCTCTATCGGAAAGCCACATCATAGAGAACATCCAAGTGTGGGAAAAGGAACAAGAAGATGAGTTCATGTTTGACTCATCAAAGAAGATGAACAGCTACTAGATCTGACAAAGAATAAAATAGGCTGATAATAGGTCTTCTCACTGGTCGATGCCTTCTGACGTAGCATTTCAAGAATATGAGCGGAGGAAACGCAGGAAGCTGTAGGTGGTGCCAGAAAAATCACAAATTTCGTAAGGAGTTGAAACAACCTGGGCCTCTCATAGGTACGATTTCCACAAAAGATCAAGCTGGTAGAAGTTACGAAAGGTAACGAGATGTTCAACGATATCTCATCGAACCAGCTGACTATTGGTCGTAGTTTGTAGATCCTGAAGATTCAAATCGTTCGATTGATCGTCAAGTGTTGAGTAATGTACTAGGAATTATGGAAGCTCAAAAATATTCATAACTCATACTCATATACTGTCTGTAAGTTCTTCGAGGAGGTGGTATATTCATTTTTCAGCTTTTAATGGAATTTTTTCTCCTCGTTTCTAAAAAATAGAGTAGAACACAATTGAAATATTTTTCTCTTCGTAAACTTTTTTCAATGTTTGAAATGTTGAGAACGGAAGCAGATTCGTTCCCGAAACGTCCACCAAGATAAGTAGAGGTTTTATTCTTATTAAATATATTTGTATTTCCAAATTTTTTCATAAACAAGGTGTCACTGACCAATAGAGAATTTCTCTTTTAGGTATCTAAAGGTTCAATTTCAAGCGCAGTGACATTTTGGGACAGATCCTAAATCTGTCCTTACTACAAATATATTGCAATAATTTTTAATAACTTCTACTCTATTTTTTAGAAACGAGGAGAGAAAATCCCATTAAAAGCTGAAAAATGAATCATACTCATATACATTGGAAACTAACTCACCTTTATATTCATCCGCAATTACGCACCACTTATTGATTGATTATTACCTCACTTTCCTGCGTTGAAGATAAAGTTCAAACTAGTATCATCACTGGATCCGTATATCATGGTATCGGCAGATAAGGTGGAACATTTCGTTGTTATCTTATTTGAGATAATCAACAGTGAACCAAAAAAAACATTAGTCATCTGAATTAAATCTAGGATAGGCGACATAGGTGCGATGCAAGGTTTCGGCAATACAGTATAGGTAGATATATCTCCAAGACTCGATGTAGATATATACAGGGTGTTCCTTAGTGATGTGCGAATATTCAGGGGTGTGATTCTACATAGAATATCAACGAGAGTGTGATGTGATATTTTCAAACTCAAAATTGGTACGCCAATACTATTTCAAAAATGAAAATCAATTTTTAATTCCCCGTTCAATTTGAAAGACAATTGATCTTTTCAGTTCTTCCTGAGTTGTACCATTGTGACTATTGTCAGAGAAAATTATTGCAGTTATTGAAAAATTCAACTCCAACGCTCTTTCAGAACTTATGTCAGAATTTAAATAAAAATAGGGCTTTTGAGTGAGAGAAATCATAATATGGTACCTACTTCCATACATTTGTGTTATAATGTAAGCTGAACATTTTTGGTCTTCATGTTAGCATTCTTTTCATTTATAGTGCGATATGAACAATCCACACGTGTTGTGTACTATATTTTTTCTACGATTGAGATTCCTCATTTTAATTTTTGCGTTTGTTGCAATAATAGATTGACATCGATTGATTTGACAGATCGAAACACGTCATTCCTATCGACTTTTAGAACCGATTATTGAATAAATCGTGACAGTTAGTACAGGGAATGTAATTGGTGGGTTTCTTATCTCACAGTGATCAGGAATAGTGAGGCAATAAACGGCACACTGCAAACGTCAGTGCTATAGTCTAATAATGGTACTCCTGGGATAACAGGTACGTCCCATGAAAAGTCATAGTCAGAAGACATAGACTTCACCGACAGACAATTCGACAACAACAACAGCAGCTGTAACAACTGTTTACAGTTATTGCTCGTTCCAAAACCATTCACCCCACACAAATGACATGACGAATTATGAAGTATGAAGGAGTTGGACAATATAGAGTAGAAGACAATAGGAGTAGAAGAAACCCCAAACAATTTTTGAAATAATAGCATTCTAGGAATCAGCTGCATGATTCAATAGATTACAAAGAATTGAAGTAGTATGCGTTTAGCTACACACAGCAATACGACGAGTATTGACATAAAAAAATTGACATAAAAAAATATTCCTGTTTCATCAAAAAGAAATAAACGATTTGAGAAAGGACCAAGCTGCATAATGATGATAGCACCTTGATATAGATATCATGTCAAAGTAGGTGTTCGATGTATTCAACATTCTCTTCGATACGTTCATCCATTTGTCCCGTAAAAAATCGCCCCACATTGAATGTAACATCACATTGGTTGAAAAAATCTTAACCTATTTTTCTCAACCGTTTGCATGTACTTTATTCGATATTCAATAATAATATCCAGGTGCAGCGTATGCCATTGACCTACAGAAAAATAGCAAACATACTTTTGATTTTTGTATTCCAATAATTATTTATTGGGAATTTACAAAAATATCAGATTGAAACTATCGCAGGGGTCATCAGTTATTGAAAATGAATGTTCAGCTGCCAGAATACTGTGAAAACTAAGAGTATCATTAGCGAAAAGCCTATGTTGATATATCTCGAAATGAATTGAATACGTTTTTTGAAATGAGATCATTTCAAGAAGTGTTCAGTTTCGACTTGATGACTGAAGAAGTTCAGCATTTTATGAATATAATATTTCGAAATGTACAACATATTGCGGAAAATATCCTTTTAGATTCCTACTTTGACATCATGATCTGTTTTATTATCAGTTATTGTGGCAAGTTGGTTATTAGAATCGTAATATTGCATTTTACTGTTGTAAATAGCTACCATCCACGAGGACCACCCTGTATTATATCTGATATTTCTGTAGATCAGACGATTTCAGTGTAATGGAAGTATATATCATCAGTATTGATAATCTTTCTTGGAATTCTTAAAACTCATTCAAAATACCTCGCGAAATACTTGGAAGAGTAAACAGTTCTTGGTTGTATGTTCATGATGAATTCCACACTTTTGATTAGGTATCTCTAAATTTTTCGACATGAAAATTCAAGTTGTCATACCCACCTAAAAACTTGTGAAGAATACAACGGGGTGTAATGAAATAGTCCCGGTAAGAACTTTAATTAAAACATCCTTTATTCAATCGCGTTAATAGCATAAAGAAAATGTGTCAGTGAAGTGGTGAAATTAAATAAAAACAAATGAGGTCTGATAATATCTCAAGCCTATGCATATTCGATGCCTATGAGGAGAATTTTCGAAATTTCTCGTATTTTTGAGGTGAGCTCAAAAACTTGAGTGTGAGGAAAGAATTCCATCGAACCACAGTATCATCGAATAGGCTTCAAAGAGAAACTTTTTCTCTCCTAGGTCTCAAAATGCCACTTCACTTTCCCATTTTTGGCATTAGATGTTTTCACTGACCTGATTCCATACGTATGCTTCAAAGTAAACACTGATTAGTCCACGAATGCATTGATTTTTTTTTTCGACAGCACACTTTGTCGGCATCAGGGAAATACCTCCGTTTAGGTAAACTAGTAGACGACTACTCGCGATAACAGAGTTGGCACTGTAAACATTCTCGAATCGAATAGTGGATAATGGATTCCCACCTCGATACAAGCAGAAGATAATAGGCCGTCGATAAATAAATGAGTTGTGTGATCCAGGCACTTTTGGCGCGGAAAAACGACGCCTGTACAGTGTTTTTGAGTCGACAGCGGCGGTGAGAGTGAGCTGATTAGCCGAGCTACGATACGATCATTGGAAATCGGAAAAAGTGATATTTTGCGTCAGGCAGAGCGGGAGAGATTAAATCCAACAACACCTCCATGATATGGTTTTGGTGAATTGTTGCGGCTGTTAGGCGGTTGCAGTGACCTATTCAAATGTCAATTGTACGACAATTATGCGGAATCACTTTGTCATAGATCATCATAAAAAATGCAGTGATTTCGTGATGCGATACTGATGGAGAAGAAGAGGAAGAAGAGGATGGAGAGGAAGAAGAGGAAGAAGAGGGGAAAGAAGAAGAACTACATACAAAATGTCGTCTAGAAATCCTCGATATTTTGCTTCTTTTCTGGGTTGAAAGCTACCCAGAGGAATTGAAAAAAAAAATAATTTTGGGATGTCCAATCTTTTTTCTGACGTTGATAATGAAGTTAGAAAAAAATTATGAGACTTCGTGAGTTTACTTTTTTAGGAATCTTGATGTTGCATGATTGATTTTTCGATCCAACGATTCGTCTTCGAGCAACCATCACCAACTTATTTTGTTCACAATGGTAATAATCCTAATAATAATAATACTGAATCATAACAATATGATGAGATCAGAGATGAGATCAGAGAGAAAGGGAAGAGAATTATTAATTCGAGAAAAATATCATAAAATCTCAAGCAGGAGGTTAACAATTGGTTTGCAGCCTTCGTTGTGGTGAATAATTTTTTTTTTATCTTTTGACAACACGAATGATATCCTATAATGTTCGGGGAACATCGTGTTAGCCAGCGATGGAATGTTGGGATAGGAGGAAGGTATTGGATTTTCTTCTTGAAGGTTCGGAGGTCGTGATCATCAGGAGATACTTCACTAGGCAAAGAATTCCATAACTTTATCGATCTCTTGGGAGAATTCCGGCATGTCTCGAGTGTGACAATGAAGAGATGACCAGCCTGAGCTCGTCAAGTTGCCAATCTGGAATCGCTCGAGATTTCCGTTGAGCACCGACCGTAGAATTATCTGTTAAAGGACGAAGAGATCGCCCACCTTTTTACGATGTTCTAGATAGATCGATGCATTCGTGAATATAGTATCACTGACTAGGCGAATAGCTCTCTTATGAATAGAATCTGAGAGTTACAGCGTTAACAGTACTCCAGGACAGGTTGAATTTGCGCTTTGTAGATCGGGTTCAGTTGCTACGGTGTAATGTATCCCGTCGCATGGAACAGGAACCCAAGCTTTTTGAAGCTTTTCTCGCAATGGACCCCGAATGACCATCCCATAAGAGCACTGTTGGTGGTGACACTAAGCATGGCTATGAAAATGACAGGAGGTCACATCCAACAAATCGTTGATGTGGAGTGAGAACAAGGTTGGTGCCAAGACAGATCCTTATGGCACACCAGCATTCATATTCATTGTATCAGATCAGATCCCGTCTAACATCACATAGAGTGACCTATCTGCAAGAAAACTCAATAATAAAAGACATAGGTGAGGCGGCAAACCATATAATAGATTTGCTAGAAGGCCTTGCATCCATACCTACTAGATAGTAGTTTACCTAATTCCGGAACACGCAGCTTGATGTACACCTTATATGATGACAGTACTCGAGGAAGTACTCGAGAAAATGGTTCTGGAATGAAGAAAAACTAGATCTGTTGAAATCGTCAGAGGTCGAAAGGAAAAAAGCACAATACATTCATAGATTTCAGAAGGCATTTTCACTTTTGAGGCCCAAACTCGTTCGATAAGTGAGTACTGTGATGTAACGTTTATAAACTTTCAATGGAACCAAAGTCAACTGAGGTTATATTATATCAAATATATGTGCTTTCAAGTACTGACATTGAAACGAATTGAATATCAATGAAACTAGAAGAAAACTCCTTATTCTCCTATTGTGAAAAAACAATATGACGTCCATAGGAAAAATAGAATTGGGGATGGTGGCCGAAAGAAGAAACGTCATAGGGTAAATCTGAAAGCATCACTTTTTTTAGTTCTTGTGTGGGATTGTCTCTCCTCGATTCCAAAAAATGAAATAGGAGTAATCATAATTATTTAAATATATTTGTAGTAAGGATAGATTTGTGGTTTGCCCCATGATATGAACCGTCGAAGCGAGTAGACGTGTATGTGTGAGCTTCGCAATTATTGTAAATTCACTTCTCAAAATCAAGAACGCGAAAACTTCAGTACAACCTGTGCTTATAGATACTGTCTGTAGTTTTAAAAAGTCAGAGTGATGGCCTTATCAACTAAAGATTTCCAAAAATTGATAAAAGAAGCAATGAAAGCGATTGTTACAGATCAGTGCTTCATGGAATCTTTGGTAAAAACTGTGTCGGTGCACCTAAACGAAAAAATCGACGAGGTGCTTGCCAAACAACAAGAAAAACTTAAAGAAGTAGAAGAAAGAGTCACAGCCCTGTCGAAAGAAAATACGGTGCTGGAGCTCAAATTAGAGAAACAGGAACAGTACCACGTGAAAAATTGCATTAGAATTTATGGAGTGGAGGAAAGTGAAGATGAGGTAACTGACGATATCGTGCATAATTTGATAAACAAAACATTAAAAATCAAAATGAATGTTGCCCAGTATACCGAATTTTCATATCGTGTGGGTCCAAAAACTCCAAAAACATCAAACGCCGCTAACAAAAAACCCCGAGATAAGCAGAAGGTGAAAGAGAGTAGAAAGAACTTGAAATCCAGTGGCGTGTTAATCCGAGAAGAATTGACTGAAGTAAAATCGAACTGCTGTCAATAAATATTCATCAAAGAACGTCTGGACTTGGAATGGCGAAGTTTTCACAAATATCGATGGACAGAAGAGAAAACTAACTTGTGGAAGTGAAATGGTATAGCACACAAAAGTTTGTTGAAGAGCCGCACAAATATCCGTGAAATCTTTGAATTCATTGATTTTCTCTTTGTATTCTTTCCTATTTCATTCTCCATTCAATAATAATTATATACTCATATCAATAATAAATATTTATATACATTCATATTATTCACTCACAGGTAGAAAGATTAATTTTTTTGATCTATCATCGACAAATATAATGGAACCAAATAGTATCACATGTTATTACCAAAACTTCAGAGGATTGAGGACAAAACTGAAAGATTTCAAGGTAGGCACTGAGGAAGAAAGATACGACTTGATATTCGGAACAGAGACTTGGTTGCACGAGGGTATATATGACTCTGGAGTTGTTAATTTGGATAAGTACAAACTGTACAGAGCTGACAGAAATGCTGAGATAACCAAAAAGGTAAGGGGAGAGGGTGTTTTAATAGCAGTTAGAGAACATTACAGAATTTTAGAAGTTTCTCGAATAAACAAAGCATTTGAGATGGTAGGTGTGAAATTTAAATCAAAAAAGAAAATTCATTCTGTTGTAGTAGTATATTTTCCTCCTAATTCAAATGCACAAATATATACAGAATTTTTTGATTATGTGGAAAGTTTAATGGATGGCAGAGATTTATTGATTGTAGGCGATTTCAATCTGCCAAATATATCCGACAAAAACAGCAATTCTGACGATTTGGATGAACGGCACAGATTATTTTTGGACTTCCTAAATGTGAATGGTCTTGAACAACACAACCGCACACTCAACATAAATAATAGAACTTTAGATTTAGTGTTGGTTTCACATGACAATACTAATAATACAGAAACACTCAGGCATTAATTCCTGAAGATAATCACCACCCCGCTCTCGAAATAAAAATCGGTGTAGATACGTTTAGTGAACACGATAATTAAAGGCTATCAGCAAATGGATTAAGGTATTACAATTTCAAACATTGCGATTTTCTTGCCCTAACAACGGCGATCAGAGATGTAGACTGGACGCCTATGTTCCTCATCCAGGATGTTAATGAAGCACTCAAATATTTCTACGACACAATCTATAATATTTTTGACATTATAATTCCCATTCGCACAATAACACATTCAAAATACCCCATATGGTTTACCAAAGAAATTAGAGATTGCATCAAAAGAAAACAGAAATTTCATTCGAGAAGACATCTTTCAGACTATCATATGGCTTTGTTTAAAAATGAGAGATCTGAATTGAGAAAAATGATGAAAAAATGTCATAATGAGTACATGAAAAATGTAGAAATTTCAATCAAAACAGACAGCCGGAACTTTTGGGCATTCACAAAATCAAACAAAAAAAAAATAGTAATTTTACCTCTAACCTGAAATACGAAAATAAGACAATAGCAATATGTGACGCTGCAGATTATTTCGGGAGATATTTCCAATCGGTTTTCAAAGAAGAAAAAGCTCAGTATAACTTAAGCCAAGTGACAGATAATGTAATATCATTTCTTAGTGAAGTTTCCGTAGGGGACTATTTTCAGGCGGTAAAGAAGCTCAAACCAAAAAAATCAGCAGGTATTGATAAAATTCCGCCCTATATAATAAAAGGGTGCGCCGAGTGGCTCCAAGAGCCTCTGTGTTTTTTTTATTTAATCTTTCATTTAGAACATCCACTTTTCCTGAAGTATGGAAGGAAGCAATAATAACTTCTATTCATAAATCTGGAACTATATCTGACATAAAAAATTATAGACCGATATCAGTATTATGTGCAATAGCCAAATTATTCGAACAAATAATATATAACAAAGTCTGGAAATCTATCGAAACCCACGTATGTGAAGAACATCACGGATTTGTCCCAAAAAAATCCACAGCCACGAATTTACTTACTTTCACTCATGATGTGCATAGACACTTTTCTGAAAATGCACAAGTCGACGTCATCTACACTGATTTTCTAAAAGCATTCGATAAAGTGAATCACGACCGAGATCACGACATACTACTGGATAAAATAAGTGGGTATGGAGCAGACCTGTCGACTATAATTTTTTTCGTTTCCTATCTGAGAAATCGACCTTACAAAGTCAGATATCGTGGTCATTGCTCTAGCAGATATGATGCAAACTCGGGAGTACCTCAAGGGTCCAATTTAGGTCCACTATTGTTCCTGATATTTATTAACGATTTATCGCAACATCTGAGATACTCTGACTGTTTGTTCTTTGCCGATGACCTTAAATTCTATAGGGAAATAGAAACTATAGAGGATTGGCTGCATCTTCAGAGTGATATGAATTCCGCTCATTCATGGTCCCTCGTAAATGATCTGGCATTCAACAAATCAAAATGTATGGTATTGTACTGTACAAGAAAGAAGGAAACTCTAAAACACCAATACACCATTGAAGACGACAGATTAGTGAGAGTAGAAAAAATAAAAGACTTAGGTATTGAGTATGATACCACATTGTCATTCAAATCACACATTGACTGGGTTGCGCACAGGCACTAAAAAGTCTGGGGTTTGTACTTAGGAATAGCAAACATTTTCGAAACTGGGAAACAGTTCGGTTTTCATATAATTCACTGGTTAGACCTAAGCTAGAGTATTGCTCTGTAATTTGGCACCCAACAGCAATAGTACAAACTCACACATTAGAAAAAGTGCAAAATCGCTTATTACGATATCTTTATCTCAAAAAATATAATGAATACCCGGACTACGTAACTATACGATCACTCAGGCTTCGAAATGAGTTCGATATAATGAGCTTGGAAACTAGGAGACAATTATCACTTATTATCACTATATAAAAAAATGTATAACAGTCCTAAACTAAATTTACTTTTAACGGTGAGAATCCCCTCTCGTACAACCAGACTCCAGCAATTTTTCGAAATACCTCTCCCTCCCACACGTAACTACCATGGTGAAACAAACAAACAATATTTTGCAACTATCAGATCTCAGTTTTGACCTCACTCCAAAGAAATTTTTCGTTGGACTCCATCAATACCTATCTTGACCTACCTCAATTTAATATATATTATGTTAATTTACTTTCTACCGGTTTTATTTAGTATTAATTAATATCTGTAAGTATGTTATTTGCTTCGATTATTAGCTTTAGATGAATAATATTTTTCTCATGTTATTAAGTTCTTGTAACTTGTTTGAGAAATAAATAAATAAATAAATAAATAAAAATGTCACTGCGATTGGAATTTGTCAGTGATACCTTGTTTTCCAAAAGAATTGGAAATAAAATTATGTTTCCAATGAAAACGAAGCTTGTACTTATTTCAGTAGACATTTCGGGAACGAATCTGCTCCCGTTTTCAACACAATTGGTATATATTTCCTTCCCACACAAGAAATAAAAAAATTAATGTACCACTTCCTCGAAAAACTTAGAGACTTAAACAAATAATGGGTCTGAAAGTATCACCTTTTATCAAGTGAGAAATGACAATGTAAATTAGTTCCTAATTCCTCTCGATATTGTCAAATGACGCTAAGATGAAAATGGAATAGGAATGATCAATTTTCAGTTTTTCTCGGAAACCGAAAAATCGAAGAGAATCTAATGTTTCAAATTGGTATTTGGTTAAGCACCAACGCAACTTATTCATATTGTCATATCTCTTGTAGTTTCTTCGAGATCCCGATGGTTGGAGTCTTTTAGTTCATCTAAGTTGAATAAAAACTTCTTTTGAACATGAAAATTTCTTGCGATGTATATACTAACAGATTTTTCTTCCTGATGCTATGTTATGGATATCACTCGAATGTATCACGTGAATATATAGTTCAATTTGTTTTACAGGAGATTTTTCAACAATTAGTATCTTGTAAAACAAACATCAATGAAACCTGATCTGTCTCTCATTGGATACTACTTCCATCCACTCAGTTTGTGGGAAATATTGAAGAGTCTCGTTTTGAGTGTGTTTGACAGGGCGCTACGCTGAGCACCCATATCTTATTATTTGTTTATCTTGAGACCATTGAATTATGGCTAAACATGGCCAGATAGAAAATGGTACAAAGTATTGAAAGATGCTGAGCTATCCGAGCGGTAACTTGAAGCTAATATCTTGACATTATGTCAACATATTAGTAATTGCTGTGAATATATTGCATTCATTTATAGAGTGCCCTATGAAATATGAAGGCCAACTCTCGAATTCAGATAAAGCACGAAATGGACCTTTTCCTGGTAACCATTCTTGTTGAATATTGGTTTTTATGATAGAATTTTGTATGTCGGTTCAACTTAAGCTGCTTCTCATCCTAAGACTAATATTTGAAGATTGTAGGAACTGCTACAACAACAGCCTCATTATTATTGCGACAATAAAAATTGATCATTATTATATTTCCGTGAAACAATCTCTAATCAATGGAAAACCAGTTTGAAATTAGTGTAAATTCGGCAGAGCCAAGAGAACAAAAAATTGATTAGATACTTTATACGAGGTGTTTCATCCGGGAATGCGCATACAGTATGGGTAGATGCAAGACGAGGTGTTTCTTGATAATCGTCATTCATAACCAAGATAGAGGATAGTTTATTTATTCTACTTATTTTTTCAATCGATCATAACTTATGAACCACCTCATACATATTTGTAATGTTTGGGTCCTATGTTCTTTGTCGACAGTCATATCGATTAAGACGATGAAAAAAGTCTCATTCGGTCCTGCCTTGAAAAAATTAATAAGTAGGTTTCGAGTCGACACAGCACCCTCTACATCAATATTCTTAAGATTGCACATCTGAAGTCGAAAAGAGCAAAAAAAATGAGTGAGACTAAATTGTATTGTGTGCCTCCGCATACAACTTTTTTATTTATATACTTGAGTCAAATCTAGATGTTTCAATAATGAAGCGGCACAAAATTGAGAAAAAAATCATTTCCATAAGCTACCCTTCCAGCTTCAATCAATAAAAGCATCAATGATTTCCCGATCTCGTGATTTCTGGATTTCAACATTATTGAAAATTGGTAGGAAATGTCGGTAATTGGGACACATCATCATTTTCAATGACTAACTTTCAAATACCCTGTATGCATAAAAAAATATAACATTTGTGCTGCGCTACATCTGAATGAGAATTATAAAAATGAAGAGAAATTACCATTCCGAAATAAGCACACCAGGGCCTATTCGAAAAAACATGGATGTTTGAATGTAAATCTTCTGTGAAAACTTTCAGCAAATATCGTGATATTAAATATTTTGCTTCATATCAATACTTCATCATTTCTAAGATACTGTAGGTATATACCTGATTGCAATAGTGATTCGTTCGATTTGTAGTCATTTCGATATAAGTAACTGACATAATAATAATGATATAATTTCTAATCGGACTATCCGATTGATAATCTACTATGAATATGAATGAGTGTGCAATCTCACGTACAGAGCATGAAATAATACGGAAATCCACATAATCAAGTTTCATCTGTGATGTGTAAAAGTTAGAAAATAAAGTTTTCGAAATAAATCTAATGCATAAAGATGTATAATCCAGTTTCACATAATGCTAATTCCCTTCTTATCATTTTGAATATGTATATGTTCATCTACCTCCAGCTGAAGTTACTTCTACTTCTACCTTTGGGTTACCAAAAATATATTCAATTCGATGATGGATTATGTTCGCTGTCGATAAATTAACTCCTGTATAAAATGTGTCATTTAAAGACGACTGTTTTGTCATTTTGACAGCGATGAAAAAAGTGTATCGTTTTTTATCACCGATAAAAACGCCTGTTCCTCTTAAGCGTCCACATCTAGTATGCTTACGTCACTTTAATGTCTGCCCTGTCAGTTATTTGAGCATTGTTGATAATTGATACTGAACCATCACAACATGAGTCGTTAATTTATCTTGCCAAAAAACACTCGAGCTTTTCTTTTAAGGATAAAAAAAAGCTCTTGTGTTTTTACTGTTGATAAATTAACTCCTGTATAAAATGTGTCATTTAAAGACGACTGTTTTGTCATTTTGACAGCGATAAAAAGGTGCATCGTTTTTTATCACCGATAAAAACGCCTGTTCCTCTCAAGCGTCCACATCTAGTATGCTTATGTCACTTTAATGTCTGCTCTGTCAGTTATTTGAGCATTGTTGATGATTGATACTAAACCATTACAACATGAGTCGTTAATTTATCTTGCCAAAAAACACTCGAGCTTTTCTTTTAAGGATAAATTTCTTTTTGTTACGAAATAATTTTGCCAATCAGTAATTTTACGAGAAAAACTGACATGACAAAATCGCGAGACCGAAGGTCGAGTGATAAAAAAAAGCTCTTGTGTTTTTACTGTTGATAAAAGTCGACTTTGTCTTCTCTCGAAAGTGGATTACCCTGTATATACTCCATCTGGTCCTGCAGAATCATTGCAGACTAGCAAAATTGTGAGAAGAGAGGTCACATTTTTTGGGTTTGAATAAGTATACAAGGTGATAACATTATGAAATCGCTAATTTTTCTCACCAATTATATTCTATTCATTTTGTGAAAATTGGGAATACATCAATATATTGCATTGATGACATTTAGTAACTCAAATTAGAAAGATAAAGATAAGAATGGAGATGAATACCTGACAAATGGCATCATTGTTGATATAGTTGAGTTATCGGTAATGATAATGAAAAGTACGTAAATATCTACTAATCCATTTTATTACATCATAATATAGGTTACAGCTCCATATATTTATTCGAACGGTTCTAGGTTACTTTACATTATATACAGAAAATGTTTACAACATTTTCAGATGTGTAACAACTATACTCTTTTATAAGTAAATAACAACATTATTGGTGGAGAGATGGCTTCATTGAATTGACATGTCTTTGACACACTTACGAAATACATTTATAGGGAAGCCAGAAATAGTAGTTTCTGAGGGCACACTAATATGAATTGAAAGGAACAAAATCAATATCTCGAATCTGTTGTCTTTAATTCCGAAAAATCAAGTTTAAAGTTTGCAGGAACAATATAAGAAAACTAATCGATTGATGAAATGATAATAATAAAGTTCGATTTGTACTATTGCATGTAATTATCATCGATATTCCAAGGTCCATCATTTACAAAATGCCATAGAATTTTGGGGTGATAAACCAATCTTCCTGTGTAATATTTTGATCAGATTGATTTATTTGGCACCGCTATTCTGAAGCACACTGTCTTTCTATAGGATTAAATGACTGTACACCTGCGAATCTATATTTATATTCTTGGCAAATCACTGTGACTTCTCTAGTTATCAAAATTACTAATATTCACTTATCTAAAAACTAAGTCTATTTTTTATCACATCATTGTATTGAGTTGCAATAGGACCCTTCAAAATAGCCATTTTCCACTACTAATTGCAGAACACATTCCTCTATCATTTTTTTTAATTCCAGCAATCGATTCAATTCTACCAATGCCCTTAATTTCTTATCGTATCCTACTATGAGTAACTAATCTCCATGAGGGGAATGTGCGATAGTAGTGGAAAAAATATACAGGTTGTCCTCCTGACTATGGTGATCGAACTAATTTTACCTCGCTACCAAAATGCTTCGGAAAGCCGCTATAGGGCATTGAAATTTATTGATTTCAATATTCTCGATAAGAGCCCAATATTGGTAATGCGAAGATTATTATGCAGATATCATACAGGGTGATCAAATCATCAATCTATCATTTAATTATCAATAATTCATTATTTAATCATTAATTATTTATTCATTGATCAATCAATCGAACCATTGACATCCATCCTGTTCAGATCTCCGTGTTTTAATTCTCATTCACCTATTCATCATCTGACATTGAATTCTCTTGAGCCTTTGTGAGATTTTCCTTGGTTTTTGGAGATAATTTACAGATTTGCATCAAATTCAATTCAAAATGTATGTTTGATAATCTTCAGAATATTTCAATTAGTGTAGGTTAGTAGTTTGTACCTTCTTTTTCCTAGACCATGTCGATACCCTATCCTCTTATCGTGTTACAGGGTTTGTTATTTCTTCGTATCGATTAATTACTTATGTGATTGTTTTTTGATATCACTAAGCGCGATTTAAACTTGAAAAATAAAATAAGAAATTTTTCAATTCGAACACCCTGAGTGAACGAACCATTTTCAAATGGAGGCAAGCTGATTAAAATAATCTTTTCTTCCAGAATCTCCCTTGCAAAAGTCTTTGCCTTATTTGTGCAGACACTTCAGTGACACCCTGTATAAACCACGATTCAAATTAATATTCTCGCCTCGCAATCATCATTTCTATTGTGTTCCTCAGTGAGTATATGCAAAACATAATTACTATTATATTGCATCTGCGATAATTATTCAAAAAAAGTATAAGATAAATAGATACACGAAATTTCAAATGCCTCACATCATTTCCGTTGTCAATTTCTTTCCTATCAGGCATTTCCTCTTATTTTATTTCAGTTTTCACTGGCACTAATACAGTCTCCTGTATCAATTGTTGCCTGTTATTCCATCTCTCTTTTACTTAACCCCTCCGAAAAGTGTCTTTATATACACTTCCCAGCATATCTTTGAATTGTATAAGTTTCCACATCTGTTAGAAAATAACATAATGTTGCACAATGAGCTTCCCACACGTAGTATGGATGGTTTCAGTTTCGAGCACTGGCTGAAAATTTCGAAGATATATTTCCATAGATTTTGGTAGAATAACTGTCACTATAACGTCACAGCAAATTCTCAGATCAGTTTCTCAATGAGAGATCATTCATGTGAATGATGTGGAGTGAGAAATCGTATACAAAATATTACTTTTACAAACCGATAATAGGTTTATGAATAGTTGTCATGAAATACATGGTCACATGAAAGATTACATCTACAGAATTCATTCTTATCATTCTGCATTTTATAGTGCCGTTTTGAGCTAATTTTGGGTCCTCTGCGCAGAACATTTTCGGGAGCTCCTGGATCTGCCTATGGCTCTTTATAAATATTCTTTGGACATACTTTCAATAATTGAATCAAAATTGAAATGTTTGAAGTGGAAATAAACGAACATAATAAATAAAACAGTATTCTTAAAAAAAGGAAATGTTAATGATGAAAATCCCATATCAAAAGTTATAAGATTCTATTTCTTGATCTGATATCAGCCTGTTCCCGTATGATGGTATCACACTCGAGATCCTCCAATGCTTCATTTTCTATATTCAATAGTGACGATGCATCATGGTTTTCTTGGCACAATTCGAAATATTTCGATTTAGGATATTCAGGATATTCCCGCCCTCTAGACAACCTGAAATTGTCCAGAAATCGTGTTTTTGATAACATTTCTGCACAATTTTTGGAAATGAATGAATTAGTTTTGCAATTAAGTTTTCTTTGTTAAATACTGCCAGTAGGTTGATCGAGGTAGTTGATCAATCCATTCTAGATTTTATGGGATTTTCTTTCTTCGTTTCTGAAGATATAAATAGAAATTATACTAATTATTCCAATATATTTGTGGTGAAGACTGATTTATGATCTGCCCCAAAATGTCACTGCGCTCAAAATTTATTCTTCAGATACCTGAAAGAGAAGAAATTCTCTACTTGTCAGTAACACCTTGTTCTTTTAAAAATATCGAAATATTACGAAAGCGCTGAGCAGACATGATTTTTTATAATTTTTCATAATTGCCAGTTTGAACTGCCAATTAGCCCTACGTGTCAGTTAAAACTGGCAATTAGCCATTAATGCCAATTCGAACTGGATATTAGCACTAATTGTCAGTTTGAACTGGCATTCATCCCTAATTGCCAGTTTGAACTGGCAATTCGAACATTAACTGGCTAATTATCAGTTCAAACTGGCAATTAGCCATGAATGCCAGTTTGAACTGGCAATTAGGGCTAATATCCAGTTTGAATTGGCATTTATGGCTAATTACCAGTTTTGACTGACACTTAGGGCTAATTGCCAGTTCAAACTGACAATTAGTGCTAATTGCCAGTTCAAAATTTTGAGCGCAGTAACATTTTGGGGTAGATCATGCATCTATCCTCACTACAAATATATAGAAATGATTACTATAATTTCTATTTCAACTTTCAAAAACGAGAAGGAAAAACCACAAAAAATCTAGAAAAAAAGTAAGTACTCTTTGGTTTCGTCAATATCATTCCTATATTTGTCAACCAGAATGTCGATGGATATTTCGAGTTCCTCTTCGTCTATGGTGGAAAAACTTCAAAACGTTGATGTTTCTCTCATTTTCCAGCTTTTTGTGGGATTTTCTCTCCTCTTTTCTGAGAAATAAAGTGAAAGTCATCGAAAAAATATTTCAATATATTTGTAGTAAGGACAGATTTTGTGCTCTGGCCCAAGATGTCACTGCGCTTGAAATTAAGATATACCTTTATATTTATTTAGATACCTAGATGAGAAATTCACTATTTGTCAGTGACACCTTGTCTTCGAAAAATTTGGAAATACAAATATATTTAATAAGAATGAAATTTCTACTTATCTTGGTGGAGGTTTCGGGAGCGAATCTTCTCCCGTTCTCAACACAACTGAAATATTTCTCTTTTCTAAAGGTTTAATTCCAAGCGCAGTGACATTTCGTGGCAGATCACAAAATCTGCCCTTACTACAAATATATTGAAATAATTTTTGATAACTTCCACTTTATTTTTTAGAAACGAGGAGAGAAAATCCCACAAAAAGCTGGAAAATGAATGTACCACTTCCTCGAAAAACTTACAGACAGTATTTGATGTTTCTTCTTTGTGAAATTTAATCATTCATTGAAGGACTTGGGTAACATTGTCAAATATTATATTAAATACTTTCATTCTGAATCTCTTTTTTGCTGTTCCTTCTTCAGTTGTTCCATCAGAGAATACTTCAAAGTTCATCTTCATCCCCTTCATTATTGATAACCTTCCTTTTCTGATTCAATTCAGCTCTACTCTCTTTTTTGACGTCAATATTACTACTGAATTAAAAAAATATGTTCTATTCAGCTATCGAAATTTATAACTTGCCTGGATTTGCCCAAAGAACCCAACGGTGAAACGGAACTACTGCATTCAATTCTGACCCTCAAGTTGAGTGATCCACATTTATTTCACTAGTCACTTCTCGTTATGATTTTTTTATCTCAAATAAATGGCTCTATATTCATCATAATTTTCCAACATTCGTGCCTCTCGAAGCTGCATAGCCTGCATAATTTCATGATCTATCTGCTGTTGTTTTATTTTTTTTTATAGTTGCAGACGAGAAAATTCAGCAAGAATAAATATCTAAAAACCATGTCTCATAATTAGGCCACCAATATGAAGAATTTCACTAAGTTGCTAAACAACGTGAACAGTTATTCTTATGACTTCAAAATACAGTCTAATTCAATATACATCAATACACAAAAATATTCTAAATTCATTGAATCCATGACCGTGAATAAAAAGAGGTATCCCATTTGAAGTCACATGGTTCAGTATGGCTTTCTGATGATAAATCGACAGAACGCTGCAAAATATCATATTTAGTGAGGACGAGGCATCTCAACATCAATTGATATTGAAAATTCTGCTATTCACATTTCTATACCCTGAAGTTGAGATCCAAAAGAAATTTCTTTTAGTCGAACAAATTTATTTGTAATTGATATTCTGTATATTGAAATGAATTGAACGGCACCAAATTTGATATGGGGTTGGAAAAAACGAATACTGTCTGTTTATCCTGTACTATGATAGTGAAAACGTTCCAGATTTTGCCTTGGTTTGCAACTGAAGCCGTCAGAACAATAGAATATCCTTGGTATTATTTCTAGTCTGGACAATAATACTGTGTGCTTCACTCCTTTTTGAATTATCTCAGTTATTATATTCATGTAATTTCAACCAAAATCAAACTAGAGCTGAAAACAATTATTAGGAACAGGTTTCTCAATTTGAAAATTTTTGAGACTGTTTTTTACATATATATTCTTCAATCTTCGTGGGAAGCAGTCGTTGTGGCCAATTTATTAAATTTCTTTGTTTGGTGTCGAGCTTTCGAAAATGTTCATTCTATTACAATTATATAAAGATAATAATACTTCACCTCGTCCACCTTGAGTTCATTTATTCAAACATTTTGTATATTTTCTACATCACTCATAGCAATCATATAGTTTTGAATCAATGTCATCGATCAACCTCGACAGTTTTGTCAATGCATTTTACAGTTTCATTTCTACATATATGTTTCTTTTTGTAGCTGATTTTATATAATATTTCATGTTAGTAAGTAATTTTCAATTATCATTAGGGAATATTTATTGATTATATCCTTCATTGTAGTTAGTCTTGACAAAGAAAAAATACATTTTCGAAAGCTCGACACCAATCAAAGAAATTCAATAAACTGGCCACAACGACTGCTTCCCATGAAGATTGAAGAATATTGTATACGAACAGTCACGAAATTCGACATCATATATATATATATATATATATATATATAATAAACGGTGCACTGTTCTGAAACAATGTTCATTCATAGAGTCATGTGACTGATCCATGGTTCTTTCCTGATACCATAAGTTTGGTTGAAATCCCTTCTACATAATGAGTGAAGTTAAACAGGCTGCCATCAGAAGTGACACATTCTGTATCATCAATGTGACCCTGCTTACGGGAGTAGTTCCAGTGAACGATGAATCGAAGACATCTCTATCAATAATCGTCCATAACCTCCATGCGAATTTTGCAACCGAAGGAGGTATTCAGTTGCGGGCCCTCATCTTCTGAGTCCGAGTCCTCCCGGTAGGGCTCCAAGTGACCCCCCATATTGTCATCGTCGTCGTCGAGCTGAAAATAAAAAACTGCGTTTAGCATTCTTCCAAGCTGAAAGGATAGCTATAGAAGTTTGCGCTAGTGAATGCATAAAAAAGGGCATGAGGGGAGCAACAATTTCTGCCAGGCTCTGAAATACTACACCTGATTCTGGGAATGCAAACAATCACTAAAGCAACTGATAAGATGCAAAAAACTGATTCTGAATCAAGAATTCGCGAGGTACAAGGGAATTGGAGGAAACAAAACCACGGATTTCATTGCAGAAGGAAATTCTCTTCGGAATAGAATTCTTCTACGGTTTTCCAAAAAGCCAAATCGTAGTAGATATGCAAGTTTGGAAGAAGAGACAAAACGGAGAAATACTTTCGGTCAAATAGATGCAAATTAATCCAGTCATCAACAAAGACACACATGCATACTTCTGGATCTCACAAAAAATGAGCTGAAGTCAATCTTAATGATCATTGACCATTGCGATATCACCTCAAAAGAAATACACATTAAAAATACCATGCAGTGTGACTTCGGCACGCCAACAGTTTTGGTGCAACTAGTCGCCAGCAAACTTCAAAACTTCGCGAGAATGTCAAAAATCCCAGTCCAGGCATCCGAGAAGTGGGGTTTTTGATAAAATATCACACCTGTCGAAGTGATGAAGGTCTTGGGAAGTTTAGCGATCCCGCACTTATTGAATCCAATCTATTCATCGAATCTTCAAATCATGAGTTGCTTCAAATTACTGAGAAAACTCACCACGATTCATTTTGGTGGTTTTTCTGGTTTTTGGCCGTATTCGGGTCAGGGTGGCAAGTGCGAGCCATGGCCCATAACTGAATTTCGGTGAATATAAAGAATCATGACTGAGGTCGAAACCAAAATTTGATGAAATGGCATTACTACATTCGTTATGGAAATAATATGTATTGAAAAAGATAAAAATTCGATAGATGAATACAGGCCTTTCCATTAACAATAGATAGGATCACAAGAAATTGTCAATCATACAGGATGTCCCGAAAAACTGAGAAGTTCCTAACCATTTTTCCACGGAGGCATATTTTGGACTTTTTCAATATTCCAGCCGGTGCTGATGAATACTTTCAGTAGTTTCAGTAGGAACATCTCGCATTGCAAATTTCATTACACGTCATCAGTACTCTTCAATAAGTATCAGGCATCTGATATAGATCTTTGCCTATATACACAATTAGGTATCTAGGTAATAAAAACTATACAAAACAAAAATATTTCATGTATAAGAAACATTTTATCTGAACGATACCGAATAGGTGCTTTTTTCGTTCCGAAGGTGAAGTTGGCTGGGAATTGAACTGTTTGGCCCTAATCATAAGAAATGTAGAAAAATGTACGAAAATTGTGATGAAGCTAGTTTGTCCCTGGAAAAATGAATGTGGTGAATGTCTGAAGGGTTCATTCTGAGGGATCGTATCTTGTATCAATGGAGTTAGTTATGAATCATACAATTCAGAAGAAATTTCATGTAATTTTGTGTTTTGTATGAAAAAATCCTGGGACACCCTGTACCAGCCAAAACGTGATAAAAATCGAAAGGATTCTAGAATCATAACTTATCCATGAAAGATATGTTACATGTAGTATTGAAAATAGGAGTCTGTTGAACATTATTCTAGGAACATGACAAAGATGTAATGATCTGTGGCAATGTTGAAAGCATTATGTTTGTTTTAATGTCATGATATTATCATGCAGGAAAGCATTGCTGGTGAAAATAAAAGAGATCTTTCACAAAGTTTGATGAACATCATTAATATTCTTGCATGCTTTTCTATCCATTCATTTTAGTAACACCTACCAACTTCTTCGATTCATCCCATTATCTAGATGCGACTGTCACATGCACCATATAGGTCTGTCCGTTCGTAGAACAAGACAGACTCTCATCCGTCATATAGCAACCATTCTACCAATGATTAAATAATTACCAAAGATATGAATATTTTATATTCTCTACTAGATGCACCCTTCCTCATCGATTCATGAAAAAGAAGAGCCATCTATTCGTCTGTATGTAAAACAAAGATCACAGCTGATCACTGCTGGTTGCCTTTCTCTCGTTTGCTGTTCCTATTGGTTGGATTCCTCCGCCTTTCTCTAGGCGCGAACTAGGTTCGATTTCAAAGATGTTCAACATTATTCATTAATAAAGAACTTGCTTATCAAACGATATATTCTGATCTTTTTTTGGATCTATCAGTACAGCCATAGGCTGAACAGGAGAAAACAATCTCGAACGAAGTTTGAAACCCTCCCTTGAGATGAGTTGAGCCAACTAGGATTATTCACCAGTTATCAAAATTGTGAATTGTAAAAAAGTGAATCTGAGTCTCTTTATTTCAACACACTCATCACGGATCGATAAACTTCGCTGAACAATAGCTTCAAGTGAACTGCATAAATCCTTCTGTTAACTACGTAGAATTATGTCTTCTAAGCCATCCAGGTAAGACATGCCTCGCCATGGAAATGAACAAATTAAATATCTGAACGTCTGTTGAATGTTTTATGCAGCTGACCCTGTCGTATTTCTCAATACAATGGCAAGGTTCAACAAAATGTTTTTCCAACAGTCATATCAGCTGATTTTTGACCACTGCGTCTCTTTCTCATGGTCGTTTCGATCCCTCTCTCTCTAAGCTCGATCTAGTGGAGAATATATAATATCATATATTTGATAATTACTGACAAGCTATGTTTATGCGCGCCCTTCACCTGTCTACGATGTGGTGCCTGGCTTGAACTAAGAACGGATGGACCCTACCATCGCATATCCCATCAAAATACACTACGAATCAAGGTTCATTTCGACTTACTCTAGACTTCGAAATCTCCTATTGTGAATTTGTTTTTGAGCGTGTTGGAAGAAGTGGTGTGGCAGGGACCGTCTGGACTTGTCATTTGTTCCTACATTCAATAGTATACGAAAGTTAGTTTGCCTCATACGTTTTTGACGTAGATCTATTCGATACAAACTACTGGCATACAGAAGTGGAATATTTTTTCATCTCCCCAGTTTCTTCAGCAGAACAACTGAGGTGTCAGGTGGTTGTATATCACAGCTTGTTCATTTCGAATATATCCATATAGATCACAAAATAATATATGAGGTGCTCTAGAAGATACGCAGTTTTTTGTGACGAAACGACCATCAATTTTAGTCTGACTTCAATAAAACTGTGTTTTTCAATATTTCAATATATATATATATATATATATATATATATATATATATATATAAAATAGAACATATATGTTTTGGGGAAATAATTGGTTTGTTCATCTGATCTTGATTTTCAGTGATTTTCAGCATTTTGAATGAAAATAATGAGATTGAAAGAAGAGAGTCTGTCGTGTTACGAGGTGTTCGAAAGACAATAACGTAGTAGTTTCTACTTTGATTCTCAAATTCCAAAAGAGGTGATCCCAGAAGAATATTTCCTTGATTTCTTTTCGCATAATGATTCAAGCCATCTGTGATATCAATCTCAATATTCCTGATGCCTGCTTGAAAGGGCACGACCTGTTAGCCCTTCTTCGAAATAGATAATTCATTCTACACATGCTATTCGAATACATCAGAGCCATAATTTTTACAAAATACAATATTAATATTAATACCTGATAGGTACTTGTCTATTAGTGAGATAAAGTTGCCAGTTGGCGGTACGTTCTTGATATCATTCATCAAAGCATCATTAGGTCTTAAACACACCAGGAAGGATTTCCTTAGTAAGATCTATGTTGAAATCATCTTATCTGATCTGATAGTCGAGATTGGATTCTGGAAGAGAAGTCTTTCACATTTGCGACGGTAATGGAAAGATGTAGATCAAAGTCATTTCCTATGACTTCGAAATCTTTCAGATCAGGGGTCTCAAAGCTTTGAAGCCTCAGGTCTTATGATTATTTCAGCATATTCCGAGGGTCTGCTCTAAACCACATCCCCAGAGACTACTCGTAAAGTGCGCGACCTAAGCGATCATAAGGTTTTTTACATTTCAATTACTATTGTGTATTAACACTTAACGACATCTAGCGGCGATTACTAGTACTATGTAGTGTACTATGTATTATCTATATCAGCTACCTGCTAACAGGTAGCATTAGTTGTGATTAAATATTTGGGAATTGCCGTGTTGGTTCTGGCTAGTGCAGTGGTTCTCTGGGCGATAGCGCCCTCTTGGGGCGTAGGAAGTCTTCAGGAAGTCTTCATTTATATGAGGCGGGTGGCTTTGATATATTTTCATTAACATTTCTGCATCGGCAGAAGTTTTACACCCGATTCCATACCGAATAGTTGTTCTTCCTTTTTCACTCGACTAATCCATCAATTCCACTGTGCCGTCTTTGTCAAAGAACGTTTTCAATGGAGTCATAAAACCTGATAAGAAAGACAAAGAGGTGACATATTTTCATGAACTGGAAAAGAAACACCTAGCTCAGCCCACTATTTCAACACTTTTGTCAACCTCTTCTAGTGTATTTCGATCACTTCGCGATGGCAGTAATTGCGTATGAAATGGCCAGCGGCGCAACCGCGAAAGAGTTGGTGTAGGGAAGGCGAAGGAAGTGAAACTGTCCATTGTGATATAAAGTGACTGCCGTTCATAACAGTATTTTGATTCAATTAGTTTTATGTGTGATTCATTAGTATGGAGAAGAAGAGACAATTTGCATAAACTTGCTTGCGGGAGCATCTTGAATCTCTTTTAAGAAATGGTACAAGTGAAAATGATCTGCTACTACGAACAATTGTCGATGGAAAACCACAAGTACATGAATCACTTTAGTGTTTTTTGTTTTGCTATGATTGGTGACATTCATTTCAATTATTTGTTAGTTATATATATTATATTGTTATATATATTATATTATATTATTATATTCATTTTTCAGCTTCTGATGGGATTTTCTCTCCTCGTTTCTAAAAAATAGAGTAGAAGTTATTAAAAATTATTGCAATATATTTGTAGTAAGGACAGATTTAGGATCTGTCCCAAAATGTCACTGCGCTTGAAATTAAACCTTTAGATACCTAAAAGAGAAATTCTCTATTGGTCAGTGACACCTTGTTTTTGAAAAAATTTGGAAATACAAATATATTTAATAATAATAAAACCTCTACTCATCTTGGTGGACGTTTCGGGAACGAATCTGCTCCCGTTCTCAACACAATTGAAATATTTTTCTTCGTAAACTTTTTTCGATGTTTCCGATTTTGACACTGAAAAGTGACAATTTGGCAGACGGAGGCATTCTGGTTACAAGGTGTTTTCATTAATTGATATCGAATTTTCCATTTTCATATTCAAGTTTCAGAAGTGGATGCCAAGTCCTATCTATATCAAATGAAAACACCTTGTAACCAGAATTCCTCCGTCTGCCAAATTGTCACTTTTCAGTGTCAAAATCGGAAACATCGAAAAAAGTTCACGAAGAAAAATATTTCAATTGTGTTGAGAACGGGAGCAGATTCGTTCCCGAAACGTCCACCAAGATGAGTAGAGGTTTTATTATTATTAAATATATTTGTATTTCCAATTTTTTTCAAAAACAAGGTGTCACTGACCAATAGGTATCTAAAGGTTTAATTTCAAGCGCAGTGACATTTTGGGACAGATCCTAAATCTGTCCTTACTACAAATATATTGCAATAATTTTCAATAACTTCTACTCTATTTTTTAGAAACGAGGAGAGAAAATCTCATCAAAAGCTGAAAATATTGTTAGTTATATATAGTTATAAATATTATGTTAGTATTATATATATATAGTATAATATGCTTCAGCTTAGATACTTTTAGTTGGGTTTTCTGAGTCATCATTTCTGTTTTCACGATTTATTTGGCAATTAAATAATACTAAGTTGTCATTCTGTGTTTTCTTCTTAACCTTATCACAGCAATAGTAAAAAAAAATAAGACATTGGCTGTCAAGGGCGGGCCTGATTTGGCCCGTGGGTCGTAGTTTGGAGACCCCTGTCCGAGATGATCATTTCTTGGGGAGGTTTCAATTTTGAACCCCCCAAATCCCCATCCCAGATATGGTAATGATGACAACCAGAACACAACGCTTGTGAAGTTTTCAGACACAGAATTGTTGCAGTATGTAATGATTCATTCATAAAAATTTCCTGGATTATCTAGGACGGTATCAGTGCTAGTTCCACCAGTAAATTTCGAAATTGGTTATTTCAACATGTATTGCCATGGAGGAAATTACTAATGAAGCGACCGTACAAAAAAGTGTGTGTCTACTGCTCCAGCCATGGTAATAATATTTTTCAGTCAACAAAATTCCTCGCGAAGGATGTCAAGAGAACCATACAAATGAGCCGCTTGTATAGTATCGGCATGGAATAAATTCACGTGCAAACTCTATCTTCAATTTAAATATGTCGAAATTGAGATGACTGAAATTTTATGATAAGAGAGGACAAAAACATTTCCCTAAAGGCATTTCAAATTGCTGCTTCAAATGTCAAAAGTGGTGGAAGCTATCCATTCGGGGTTCAATATTCATCAGTTCTGCCTGGAATGCACTTAATACTGATGATGAACTGAACATGTGTACACACACACGATTATCTGGTGCTCAATGAAACTATTTTCAAGAGGGTGATACGTCCGGTTATAATGGAAGTGGACAACAACTCCGTTATGAACGTTATCAACGTTAATATTCAAAAATGACAGGCTCACTGATTTCCAAAGAAGTAGAGGAAGGTGCGAACTGAAATATTTCCAAAAATATTTCAGAAAATATTATATGTTATAATATATATATGTAATAAAAGCTGGTAGAGACCAACTTAAAAAATATAAGGAAACTGAAAAGCTAATAAAAACATGGTTTTCTATTCGAAATATCGAAGTAAAGCAGAGAGTAATCAATTGTGGCTAGGTTTCAACAGATTTTCAGATTATTATCAACATCACAATTTAATTGACATTTAATGGCATTTCAATATGTAATCTCGGGCGGAACATTCTGTATACAAATGTTTTCAAATAATAAAACATTTTTGGAGCGATATCTCAATTTCAACACCTCGTAGGGTATAAAAGTACCCTACAAAGGCGCTGAATGAACATTGAGCTTATTGTAACATTTATCTTGCATCCGAGATAATTGCGAGATTAATTTCGCGATTTTAAGATGCTCAACTCAAATCTAAACCTAGTTTGACTGTTCTCGAAATAAACCGATCAGCTCTTCATCACATATTCCATGTGTCAATACTCACATCAACGTCTGTGATCATTTCCTTAGTGGAAACCGTCGTATCGATCCTCCTGATCGACGCTTCGTGAATGTTGACGTCGAGCTTCAGAATCTGATACCGTCTCAGCAGGAACACGATGGGAATGGGCAGAATTCCTGCCAGGATCATCACGATGGCTATACCCATCACCCAACTGGGAAATGGGGTGGCTACGACATCACCCTACAAAACAAAGGGTTGCTATTATGGATGAATCTTCTGGCAATAATATGGAAAGGAGCTTGAACACCAACACTAATTGGACTAGGACCATAATATAGCCCTGGACGTAGCACATATAAAAATAAGCGGATAAACATTCCTGAAAGCGTCAATTCAATTTCAGAGAGCGTCAACGAAACTTTATTCAAAAACTATCAATTGTATTTTGAGAGATATCGATTGTACTTCAGAAAGAGGTACTTGGAAAGGGCACTTTCGAGACGTGACAGTTGAGTTTCAGAAAATACAGTTTCATTGCACTCCACTCTCTTGTATTCCAAAATGTCCATGTGTATTTCAGAAAAATCAGTGAATTCCGAAAAGCGACAGTTGATTCTCAATAAGATTTCAGAAACCATCATCTGAACTTTAGAATAATCATTTGAATATAATAAAACCAGAATTATATTCAACAAAAATCGTGTGTGCCTATTTCGAAAACTTTGATTTCGAACACAGACTTCCTCAATATACTAGTTTGTGGGAATCATTAAGAAACTAATAGTAATCATTCCATACTTGTTCATTCAAATAACTTCCACAGGAACGAATAGTGGTTTTTTTCAATGTATCTTCAAAAAAGTGAATCCTAGTTTGATATAATTCCAGCCATTTTCTGAAAGCGTGATTGCCTGACTGTGCCTGTCAGATCAGGAATATAACCTAACCTAATGGTTAGATTATTGTAAGGAGGTGGGGTTGAAAATCATTCTAGAAATTGGATCTTGTTAATGTTATGCAGAGTCGACGTCGATTTCACTAGCCTGTGATTTACGATGAAGGAAACGATAATTTATGTATATGTAGCAGGGAGCTACATATTAATAATAATATTAATATGTATGTGTATGTGAAAAGGCGTAATTCAGTCACCTCTTTCCAAGGAGTGAATAAAAATATTATTTTATGTTATGTGGGACATCTATGGTATAATATGCGTACTTCAACATACTTTTCGTGGTAATTGGAAACAAAAAGAAGGAAAAAAATCATTGTTCACCTAAATAGATCATAAAGAAGAAAAGAAATCATATGAGTGAGTTAATAAGAGTTCTGACACAATAATATGAGATAATGAAACAGAATACGAATAACAGATAGAGTACAAATCAATCGTTTTATTGGGATAACGTACAAATGAATCGGGGGAGGAAATCGAAGGACAGATGCAATTTATATTTTTCAATATAGGACCATCACTGGGCGAGATAATGGCTCAACTACCTATATAAAAAAGTGAATTTACCTTCTGTAATGTATTTTCTCAATTCAGATTTGAAGTGGCGCTGATTCATGATCTTCAGTGATTCAGGAAGTGCATTATATATTTTTGTGATAGGAAAGGAGAAAGAACGTTCATAAAGGGCAGTGTTATGCATCGGTGGAGTGAGAAGTGAACGCGACCTGGTGTTAATAGAGTGAACCATTTGCCTAAAAACAATTTTATCAAACAAATATGACGGTGTCTTGCTGAGAATTACTCTATGATAAAAGTAGCTGGTGTGTAAAAGTCATCTTTGATTCATGGATAGCCAATTATTTTCGGTGATTTTCTGCGAAATGGGATTGCGCCTCCTATATAACATCATAAATTAGTCGGGCATTTTGAACTTGCTGAATACGATTTTGATCTTTTTTCGTCAAACAGGGGTAATATTGACCGAAACTAAGATTTTTGGATCAATGGAGCTTCAGCTATTAGATATGTTTACTGAAACGTCTGGATATTTGAGTTGAAGAAAATATTTTCATATGATAGGAGATATTTTTTCCGGTATTGAGTTTGGATAAATTACCAAACCTCATTTCAGCCTTCTTCTATTTGACAGCGGAAGTATTGCAAAGCGGAATATTGTCAGATTCTTATACTATACGCTGACATATTACGCGTACATATCATTTGTTCCTATTTGTTGATTTGATATGCGTGAACGACAACACTTACGCTACTAGTTACAACCTAATTGTGAATTGATAATGGTTTGTTGATACTTGTTAATCGATGCTGAATTAATCCATGGTCACTGTGCCAGAAATATTTTGATATTTTTTCTGCGAGACTACTGTGAATGGTGCATCTGTATTGCCCATTAGACTTTTTATCTTTTGACGACACAAAACGAAGACCCTATACTATTCGAAGACCATCGTTTCAGCCAGTGGTGGAATGTTGAAAAGGAAAAAAGGTATTGGAATTTACGTCAGACTGACCTCCTCCCTGCTCCATGCCTGGTACTTGGGATGGTCGATGGTCATCGAGACCACGGAGGACACGAGGATGATCACCATGATGCAGGGCGCCAGATAGCGCCACGTGACCTGCCAGTAGAGGCCCGGCTTGACGCCAGTCATTTCGTGGATGTCCTTGGTGAACCGCTCGTGGCCGTACACGTAGACGACGGCCACCATCTCCAAGAGGGCCACCACCACCAGGCCAATAGTGCCGGCGAAGGAGTCGAACATGCTCAGCCAGTACTCGCCGGCGCCGGTCGTGAAGATGATGCCCACCAGGAAGCAGATCAGGCAGACAACGGCTGAAAGCGATGATACGTTTCACCGGTCATAAGTCATCATTCATTAGTCATTAGTCACGGGGGAGAAAAAAAAGCTGCAAATTTGTTCTCCCTCGAATCAAAAGTCTACGTGCTCGAGCGTTTTCCAAAATTTTGATTCAAAATCCTTCAAATTAGGGTCTTTATTGACCCACCCCATATAGTGCCTGTCAGTGCATACATTTTATTGCAATTCCTGGGTACAGATCAGGTACTCTAGGTGATAAAGAGTTTTCGATAACCATCAATGATAGGGGTAGGATTGTAGATTATTTCGATCATGGAATCCAAAAGACTCCATTCTGGTTATTTTTCATTGTTGATATTGGAGCGGCAGATATAAATGCAAATAACAAGCGGTATGTTGATAGCTGATATTTTTAATATCCCATGATATAAAATAGAGGTTACATACATTTTCCGGAATTATTCACCTGTTATGTATTGCTTGCTGACCCTCTTCAGTATCTCGATGTCGAAAACGGTACACAGCATCCCCTCCAGAATCCCAATTTGAGAGCCTATCCCCAAGGAGAGTAGCATCATGAAGAATATAACTGCCCAAAAGGGCGCACCAGGTAGCTCAACAATGGCCTGCGTAAATACTATGAAGGCAAGACCTGTTCCTTCTGCAGCCTGAAACATCATTACAATTTTGATGAAGATCTCCTATGGAAAATTATCGTTATGGAAATAGTTCTCACCGCAGTCAATGATCGAAAAGATATTGAGTATACACCTCTTAGTATTTCCAATTTACGAGGAGATTCAAATATAGAAAACGTTCTCATACATGGAAAAATAAGGCCTCTGATTCTCCAGATGAACTATCACATTTCAACGATAATATACAGGAAATATCAAAAAACTGATGATTTTCGAAAAGATATACCTTGTTCACTCTTAGATGAGAATTACGTCATCCTTGGTGAATATTTAACACCAACCTACGGAAAACACTAGTAACATCTAAACTCAGCCTTCCGCTGTCTCGGTTTGAGTTGGCAGCAGTGCTCGACGGTGCCAGATTTATTTCATTATGTCCGACAATTCCCATGTGATCAGCTAAACGAAGCGAATTCTTCATTTCCCTAACGATAATCGGGATTCTGTTCCTTTTATGGACACATTTGCGAACTTATTGTTGGAGTATTGCGAATTATATTCAAAATGCTGAAAGCATCATCTGGGGAAGACAAGCAAATGATTGCTTCATTAATACAAAATTTCGAGAATGAAAGATATAATAAATGCCCATAACTTTCCTTAAATGCTGCAAGACAGGTGAGTGAAAGGTGATATTTCTAGTTACCATATGATTTCGTCGTCAAAAAAAGTCTGTGATCGTATTATAAAAGTGAAATGCTTTTGATCTCCGCATCATTGTATATTTTTTCTCTGTTGAACTTTTCATTTTTCAATGGAGGCTGAACAACTGTATGAAAAGTGTTGAAGAACATTGGATTCAGATTCATCAAAGATGATCCACGGCGAGGAATGATGGAACTACCTCATATATTGCATTCAAACTCATTACATGAAATATGGAAAGATGAAAATATTGAATTTGTAAAAAAACTATGTTTCGATAACGAGCCGGTTCGAGTCATTTATTCGTGAGACGAATAAGATTTATTATATTTCAATTATCTCATCTTGAAAATTCCACATAATTACATAATTAAAAAGGTAGAAACATAAGTTCTTTCGTTTCGATTATATTTCTCATTGCGAATTGAATAATTTCTGCTTCTCCTACTTTAATTTGCTTAGTTATGTATAACGGGCAGACACTAATCGCCCTCTTGCAATTTTGTTTCGAACGATCGAGCATTTATTTCTCAACCCACAATACTGCATTTTTAGACGCGATGACGTAATTCTCAACAAGGCATTTTATTCAATAAGTTTGCAGAAACCTCAGGCCCCTAATTGACAAATTACGGCTCTAAGATAGCAATACCAGAAAAGGTCGATCGATGAAGGAAAGTCTTCTATACCGGGTGTCCCAACAGTGCGTAATTGCTCGATATCGATAATGCTGATATATATGAAAAAAAGTTCCATATAAAAGTTGTATGGCACCGCGAAGGCCACATTTTGAAAATAAGTCCTGATTCACAGCGTGTTGCATTTTTCCGTAGTAACAAAAAATATGTATTTTTCAAATGGAACAACCGGTTTATTTTTCTGTCATTGAAATGGTCCCTTCGTTCCCTACTCAGCACTCTTCACAATGCGCCGTTGCCAAGTTATCAATTATTTCGAGAAAATAGGGAGTGATGCAGGCTCTCAATTAAATAGCTGTGATTCAGCTGTTTCTTCGAAGATGTGAATTTTGTCTGGTGGATTGACGTAGACAATACCGTAGTAGCGTGTAATACTCTGATCTCAATCGATATTCATACAGGGTGCTTCAACTATCACTTTCTTTTTCGTCCACTTCGATTCAAGTTTATGCGATTTTTTCAAATGGGACACCCTGTATATTAGTTCGTCGCCTCTTTGTATATGGAATAACCTTTCTGAGCATACTAACATGTTATATGTTATTCTCAACCGTTTCTTGATTATTTGTCTATTTCAAATTATTTCTACAAAATTGAAGAAAAGTAAAAATACCTATACCTGCATAATATTTGGAATCTAGAACAGAAAGAATGACAATAATTACACTCGTAATACATGTTCAAAATGTCTTCCACCCTGTTCAATACATTTTCTCAATCTCTCAATGAAGTTTGTTCTCACGCTGCTCAAATGAAAAGGCATAATTCGTTGAAATGCCTCACGAATTCTCATTTTCATGTCCTCCCGTGTAGTAGCGGCAGTACGATAAACCTCCGATTTTACTGTTCCCCAAAGATAAAAATCCATTGATGTTAGGTCCGGTGACCTAGGCGGCCAAGGAATAGGTCCTTCTCGTCCTATCCACTCATCAGGAAACATTATATCCAACTCCGCTCGAACTTCTCCCAGAAAATGCGCTGGTGCCCCATCTAGCTGAAACCACATTTCATTTTTGATATGATTAGGTAGGTGTTCGATCAACCTGGGAAAGTCTTCTCTGAGAAATCTCAAAAACTCTTGTCCATTTAGTTTTTGTTCGAAAAAATATGGTCCGATAACATAATTATCCACAATACCGCCCCATACATTGAGGCTCCATTTGTGTTGATAATCGTTAACATAAAGTTCATACGGATTTTCGGTACTATAATAATGATAGTTGTGCCTATTAACGAATCCATTCCTGTGGAAGGTACTTTCGTCGGTAAACATAATGCTTTTCAGAAATCTTGCATTTTCCGTAATTTTATTCTGCATCGTCCGTCAGAACTGCACTCTTTTCAAGAAATCGGTTTCTATCAACTCATGGTGCAGTTGCACATGATAAGGGTGAAATTTGTTAGATTTCAAACTCCTGGCAACTGAGGATTTCGATATCTCTAAATCTCTGCTTATTTCCCTCACACTCAACTCGGGATTCTATACCACTGCAAGACTAATAGCTAATTGGTTTTCATGAGTCAATATTGTTTTGGCAGGATTCTTCTTATTGTATTCGATGTGTCCTGTTCTCTCGAATCTTTCCTTCAAAGTTTCAAAACTTTTCACAAAGCATACACCATTCCAATCAACTCTTCCTTTGTATAATTCATAATGAATAACTATAGCTTTCGAACAAACCACACAACAGGCTGTCAACAAATGTCACGACTTATTATTTCGTTTACTTTTTGGTGATATTTAAAATCATAGCCAACTTCAGCCTCACTGTTTGGTAAAACATTCCACAAAAACGGCGATAATTGAAGATCTCTCATAGTCCAGATCAGAAAATGTATTGAACAGGGTGGAAGACATTTGAAAGTAATTATGGTTCTTCCTTTTTTTTGAATTTCAAATATTAGACAGGTATTTCTTCAATTTTGTAGAAATAATTTGAAATAGACAAATAATCAAGAAACGGTTGAGAATAACATATAACATGTTAGTATGCTCAGAAAAGTTATTCCATATACAAAGAGGCGACGAACTAATATACAGGGTGTCCCATTTGAAAAAATCTGTTGGGACACCCGGTATACAATACGTTGAATTTGGAGAATGGTATATGAGGAAATTCTTTGGAAAAATAATTCAAAATGAGGCAACATGACTATGTTGCAGTTTAGTGAAGTGTGATAGCTCCTCTGACATACGTTGAAACTGAATAGTCACTTTGCCCACTCTGTATGTTGTTCAATTTGAATATTTTTGTCCATTTTCATGTTCGTTTATCTGCCTTTTTTGTTACTACTGTTACTGGAGGGATGAACGATAAGTATACTTCATTATATACTATATAATACTATATATACTATATAATACTATATATACTATATAATAGAATGATACGTGATTCAGTAGACGATGAGGCGGACAGTTATACGAAAAGTTCCAGGAATAAATGAGACTTTTACTTCTGAATATCTCAGAAACAATCCAAAATCCGGTAACTCTGTAACGAAACATTCAAAGGAAAGCTTCATACTTTTATGGCTATTGCATATGCATTCAATCCGACCACTGAATATTCTGTAGTCTAATATCGAAGCTCTTATAAGTTCAGCATGTCATGAAGGGGAAATATTTAGTCAAAATTACTCACAGCATCCAGTTCTCTATTCAATGAGCATTCCCTGAGGCTGATAGACTTGTTCGCATGGATCAGAGCAAGCTGATACGCATCGTCAGAAACTAGGGATGCTTCTCCTTTTCTGAGATATCCGGTATTCATCAATTCATTTATATTACTGAAAACAATAGAACATCATAATTAGACATGAAATGCGATTCGCTTTTTGCTGTTGACCTAAGCGAGTAAAGCTATGAGAGTTATTGGTGTTTCAGTGAATATTCCTCGATTTTATCACTTGTGAATCTTCCTCTTGGTGCAGCGTTTCTCAACGTGTTAGGCACGCCTCCCCAGGGGGGGGGGCGCCATAACTCTACGGGGGGGGGGGCATTACTTCAAAACCAATAATCACTGATGAAAATAATTCAATTCACAAAAAGGAAAGCAGAATGGTATCCAATCTGACATCACAAAAAAATTAAGTTACTACAGTACATGTTAGAACTTCTTGATTATTATGAAAATGATTATATCAGTAGGTAATGTCAAATGCCAAATGAAACTAATAACCATCAGTTCTAAATCAAAAGTAGCTTGTAGCTTTGATGATTATAGATGACTCCCTTGGGACTTATTCGCACAGAAAGGTTTTTTATTACACTCTCAGATCTTCGTCTATATTCCTAGTAAATTAAAATTAGCATCAAAATTTTGAAGGTATAATATAAGTCATATCTTATTATTTTCATATGAAGGAGAAAGGCAGGGAAGTGTCTGTCTGGGTAACATTGATCACTGTGCAATGTGCAAAATTTCGTGATTATTAGTCAATTCTCCTAAGTATGATTTTGAAGAAGATGCCGCTCGATCAGATCAATGATTATCATTTGGTCACATCACATGCTCTCATTTCCATCAATGCAACGCTATTAAGTCGAAAATAAATTAATTCCGGTAACACTACAATATCATATAATAATTTTACTTTATTTTATAGCTCAGGAAGAAATAATGGAAACAAGACGTCTTGTATATTTTTCTCAAGCAATATTAAATCCGAACGGTGAATGGCGCATTGAACTTACTGTATAACGCACTTATCCACATTGCTGACTGCCTTGAAACCGAGTATGGCGAAGATGACGACGCTGGCATAGATGGCGGTGACGGCGTTGCAGACCGACACGAGAATGACGTCACGCACGCAATTGTTTTTAGGTGTGTTGTACGACCCGAAAGCAATCAGCGAGCCGAAGGCGAGTCCGAACGAGTAAAAGACTTGCGTGGCTGCGTCCAACCACACTTTCGGACTCAGTAGTTTCTCCACCTGGAAAATAAAATTGATATGTTGAGGAACCAGTATAATTTGCAACCACGTATTCGGAAATAGGAAATAAGTACCGTATGCGGAGGCATCATTCGAATGTTCTCAAATTCTAGGTTATACAGGGTCGCTTTTATGTATGGAGTCGATCTCATATTGGTGTCACAGTTTATAGCATATAGATATAAACTGTGTTGGTGTTGTCAAGATCATCTCTGTTAGACAAAAGAACGACCCGGCGTTGTTATGGAGCGAGAAACTTCCGGAGGTAACTGGATAAATTCAAATGATGTTTTCAGAATTCACGGAAAACGCTGTATTGCCAAATCATGAGAATAAAGGAGATGAGAAATTCGATATTTTGAAGTTGTGGTAATGGATATAATGTAGTAATATATATATATTAGTTAGTTAGTTAGTTAGTTATCAACGGAGGAACTAGACAATATTGCAAATATCACCATCGAATTCGGCAATACCAAGTACCGCCTGAATACATTTTCATTATATTAAGTATATTCTCTATGATATGAGATCGTTTTTTTATATGAAAGCGACTCTGTCTATCGAGCATGAATGTATTTTTGAAAAGATGCTACACGACCACCCTTGAATTTGAAAAATCTCCACGATGATGTTCATCTGTCATTTCGACTCTTGATATTACTAAATTCTATTCATATTTCATATCAAATTCATAACTCAACAATATTTCATGAATTCTGTATATGAGATACCTATTTCAATAAATCTATTACAATTGCCAATATTTTCACGAAAAGGCATTTTTCAAATCATATTCGAAACTTATTTTCAATTCAATACGATTCATTTCGTAGCTACAAGGTGTCATCGTTCGGAATAAAACATTATCATCAAATAAACATACAGAATTATAAAACAAAAATAAGTCCTGTGAGTGGACGGTTGCTCTTAGCAACGGGGGTGTCCCATCTGGGAAATCCTCATTCCTTGTGTTTCATTTGTGAGTACATTCACTTTATTTTCAGCAAAGCAAGTACAATTGCTTTGCTTATTTTGAACCAGTTTCCAAATGATGTTTGAACCCTGAAAAATCCCAACTATCCATTATATGATAGTCACAAGAATAAAAGGGGGGTGGCTGACGACTTTTGTCCGCACTGAATAATTTTATCAATATAATTCACGAGTTGTGACTTTTTTCCAATGAATTCAAAATCGTCACAATGAATCAGAGAGATAGAGAGAGAAGGAGTGAAACAGGAAGATGAAGGTAAGGCAAAATGGTAATATGAATAATATCCGAAGAGTATATGAGACTTACCTTAGGTGTTAACATATGGGCCAGTCCAGCACTGGCCCCTTTCAGTGTGATTCCTCTTACAAAAAATATTGTCAATACCACGTACGGGAAGAGAGATGTGAAATACACAACCTAAAACAAGAGAGAGAGGAAATATCAGTGAGTTTTCAAATATAGTACAAACTAACTGGGATCTCAATAGTAAATATCTTTGTTATTCAATAATATGTAATCTATAGATAGGTGTGTTTGTATTGAAAATAATTGTGTCAGTGAATTCATCTGTTGCAATTTCTGACGCATTTTTCATTGAGAATGTCATTCAAATAATAATCTCTCACTTCATGGGTGGCCCACGGAAGTTTTCAGCACGAGGTTATTTGGAAATTAAGAATGTTTTTCGGCTCCCAAGAGTTTATGTTCTATTATTTCAGTGTTCAGCGCTTGTTGCTTTGTGAATAACCGGAAAAAATTGTAACTTAGTATTAATAATACGACACTATTGTACCATTGACTTATGTACACGTCATAATATGTAAAATGTCACAAATATTCGCTCAATAATATTCGAATATTTGGCTGGTGTTAGTTTTACGAGAACGAAAGATATCGCTATAATATAGGAAGGAGTCTGTCAGCTAATTTTCTATCATACAGTGATGATTATTTTTGTGACCAATAGTGCTTGTTCCTAAAATTCTCACAACGTATTTTCATATTCAATATAATTCCGAAAAACGATGTCGACGTCCAGTTTGTGCCATTTTGGTGTCATTTTACGAATCACAAAATAGTGAAATTAAACGTTCGATTCAATTTCTCTCTGTTCTAAAAGGGTTGGAAAAAATAAAATTGGCGGTTCAAGCTCGAAGAAAACTCAATTATACACAGGCTATGATTCCACCATATTTCTAACTTTCAAATGGAGTTTAGAAATGAGAGCGAATTCGATAAACTAGATCAACGTAGTCCGCGCGGGAGTTATCGACCTGTTCGTGCAATGAGATTATACTCTCTCCTCAGTTCTCATCTCAAGAAATAGACCAAAATGCCCAGAACTCTATCACCCACTCCTCCTTCAATACTGATGATGCTAATAATTTTTCTCTATCGAAAGTAAGTCTGACAAATAATTTCCGGTGTTCAAACATACAAAAATAGATTTGTGGTTCATCACTATTCTTGTCGACACCCTGTAGAAGTCATGATCGACGCCGATTTCAATTTGCCCAAATTATTCGGCAATGAAATTTGGTCTTCATGGAAAAACACATGATTAGGATTAGATAGATTAGATTGATTAGAATACGTAACACAACAAAAAAATTACATCATTGCTACAAAAATTTGAATTATTGAACAGCGCGAAAAATTGAAAAGCAGAACGAAGTGAATGTGAAATCTGGAATGAATTAACAAGGCAATGCAAGGAACAACATATAATCGAATATCATGAATCATTTCACTCATATAGGGTAGTCCAGGTTAAAGTAGCAATGATCCATCACTCGATGGTCAATAGGAAAATAAGTCGACAAGCATAATACATTTTTAGTTCAGTTAAGTTTAGTTTTAACAATCTCTCTTGCCATAACTTCAGGAATATTGAAACGTTCTTGACCAAATATGGTACAACTACTTATAAAACAGATACAAAACGGTTCCTTCTATCAAGATTGTCCAGTGGCGTAAATCCAGGGGGATTGTTTCAACTATTTTGCCCTATTTCCTATGCCGCTGGATATTTTTCGAAATGAATTTTTCTCTTTACGACGTTCACGAGATATTTGTAGTTGGCTGTTTAGAATACTCTAAGATACCTTCTGAAAATAACCTCCATAAAGTAAGCAATCGCTTGGTCTTGAGATAATATGACATGACACTCAATTAAAATGCCTTTTCGATTCATTAATCAAGAATACGCTGACATGCAATCATTGTGTAAGAAAATTGTGTCATCACGTTCCGTAATTGCGCGTAAGTCTATTAAAAAGACATTCGTGAAGCGGTTTGAAACATAAAATGATGATGTCAAAAACAAAAATCGTTATATACTTTCGTTATCCTTGGCAATACCACAAAAAAGGATGTTTTGCACGTCAGGCAATTATCTATAGACTAATATTGCGCGTTTTTCAACTACATTATCCTAAAGAACAAGGCATTCTTTCCCTTGTTTCTAATAACTGAACCACACTTTTAGAAATAAATAACTTCACACGCTACTCAATTTTTCTCACTGTTTTTTTTTTTTGGTTCAATCATCTCGTAAACGAAGCTTCAAATCAGAATTTGTACAGAAGCCCTATACGACAGTGTATAATTTCGACAAGAGTTTCTCACGTCAAGGAGAGAGTGAATCGTTTCATAAGTCATTTTTCAGCTATTGTGTGGGATATTCTCTCCTCGTTTCTAAAAAATAAAAATAGAAATTATAATAATTATTGAGTCAATATATTTGTAGTAAGGACAGATTCGTCACTGCGCTTAAAATTAACCCTTTAGATAGCTAAAAGAGAAATTTTCTATTTGTCAGTGTCACCTTGTTTCTCGAAAAATTTGGAAAGATATACTTTTCTAGTACTTGTATCAAATTCTTACGAAAACTCTTCAATATGTCCTTAGAGTTATGGTAGAACTGAATTTGGAACGGCTTGATTCATACCTCAGGAATTGTCTTGGAACAAAAGATATGATAAGCATGTCGATTTATTTATCGATGGACCAACGAATGATGAATTATTGCTACTTTAACCTGGACAACACTGTATAAAGTAGCTTCTTTGTCTTCAACACGTGTAACATTAATGGTGTGACAATTCCTATGGAAGTTTTCTCTGATGCGTCCTCTTGAATATATTTCTAGGAAACTGTGACGGTAACAGAGAATGTGATCTCACCTTTCCAGAGCTCTGGATTCCCTTCATAACGATGAAGAAGACGACGAGCCAAGACAGCAGTAGGCAGAGCACGATCCACCACCTCGGCAGCCCTGGGTTCTCTATGTCGGAAGACGCGTCCAAAGTGGTGCGATACCAGAAATAAGCCGTCGCAGAGGACTTGTCGCACTCCACGTTGACGGTGCCGTTGGAGTCCACCGGACAGGACTCCCAAGGCAAGGTGTACTGAAAGAAGGTTATACCGTCAGGTGAATCACTATGGAGGCTTCCTGTAACTTGGTGACATCCATTTGCCGAATCACAGTTTTCAATGGTTGGAAGCAATTGTAGCAGCTTTGTAGCGGCTTTCGATAATATATCGAAGGTCTACAGTCAATACCACGTGAATCGAGAATTCAGGTTTCCGGTGATTCAGATTCATGTATTCCATGCTAAAGTATGATATGACTCCCGCATATAAAAGTATTACTGTCGGTGAATAAGATTTATATCTAATTGCTACACTGAGATGAGTTATTCTCATGTTCCGCTATTGTTGATATAATAAAATATATTGTTTATATAATGTAATTCCGTTCATACAATTCTTTTTCCAATTTCATTATATTCATTATATTCATGCTCCTGAATTTTTCCTCTTATCATTTGTATTCATACGTCTGTCGATGTGCAAATTGATTTGAGAATATCATTTTATTCTATTCACAGGAGAGAATCTCTTGATGGAGAAATGATTCAATAGATTGAATGACTATACCTTTGAAATGAATTCTATTTCAATACGTCAGATACATTCGTGAACTGCATTATGAAATTCCGGAAGACATGTCGTTTGTCATGATCTCTGTTTTTTTTCAGTATAATCTCTTTCTATAAATTCCAATTCCTAGTAGACGAACCAGACGAACTCAAGCTGGTCACCCCTACACTGTCAGGCTCGAGACCTGTCGAACATCGCTATACCAAGCATCATTCATCAATAGAACAGTAAAGTTGTGGAATTCTTTGCCTAGTGAAGTCTTTCCTGATGCTTACAACCTCCAAACTTTCAAGAAAAATTCCAACACCTTCCTTCTCTCATAAAATTCCACCGCTGGCTAATACGATGTTCCTCGAACATTATAGCTTTTCCTTTCGTGTTGTCCACAGAAAAAAAAAATTATCGCATGTTCTTTCTACAAACAATTGATTTTATATCAGTAAATTATCAACATCGAAGTCTCTCCTCCATAATGTTATGTTGACTTTGTAGACAATATCCTTTCACTTCAGACACTAGAGCTCACCTAACTATATTACTTCAACCAGTTGAGGACTGTATCTATGCCGTCGTGCTCGAAAAACCACTCATGTTCTAAAGATCTCAAATTCCCTGTATACTTTGATATAACATTGAAAATACCATGTCCTCTTCCAAATGTGGATGGAGATGAATCATTCGATGATATTGAAACTCAAATTGGCATCTAACCCCATATGGGAAGCGGTGAGACGCCAACCAAAACACAGAATTTTCACAAACAATGAAAATTAATCATGTCCACTTTCCAGCATGATTGATCAGTTCTTGAACTGTGCATATTACTATTTTAATCGATCCAGAATGAAGAGAAATTCACCTGAAAGCTGTTGAAAAGGTAGTAGAAACACCACGTGATGATCACGTTGTAATAGAGCGCGACGAAGAAGGTGACCACGCAGGAGGAGATGCCGATGCCGCCCAACCATGGGTGGATGGTGTTCCAGACTCCCAGCGATCCCAGACGCATCTTCTGGCCGATGCCCAGCTCGATAAGGAAGAGCGGAATGCCCTCCAGGATCAGCATCACAGCGAAAGGGATCAGAAATGCACCTGCAACGACATAAACATTCAATGCTCGCGATATAATAGTTGGTTATGCATCAAGTGCGTTATGGGGATGATAACGAATTAGCTGAGAATGTCAACCGATGGACAATATTATGTAATACCACGCGGCACTGTTTTGGCACTCCAGCGGTACACTTTCGAGTTGGTTGAAATCTTATGTAAATAACCGTTCTCAAGCTACAACTATAGGTAACTTTATATCACAAACAATTCCCATCACATCGGGTGTACCCCAAGGATCACACCTGGGGCCCCTCCTTTTCACTATTTACATGAAAGATCTTTCGAAATGTTTCAAATTCTCAAGATTCCTTATGTCAAATCAAATCAAATCAAATATACTTTATTGTCAAAGATTAATACATCTTATGAACAAAGCAAATATAAAACTTAGTGCCAATAGGACGAACAATACAAAGGTAATACAGATTAAAATCCTAAAATGAAATAATAGTCAATCAATAAAAATACACAGAGAATAGTCATTTATAAAATCAGAAAACATCTCAAATTCTTTCCTCAAAAAATTCGCTAATCTCATAGTATGGTCTACAAAGTAAAAATTCTTTAACCGCTTTCCTGAATAGTACATAGGCTCCTATATTTTTTACCGAAAGTGGAAGGTGATTAAACATGTACGCCGATGATTTGAAGATCTTTCACAGTATTAAGAACCCGCTGGATACTTCCTTGATCCAACAAGATTTAGCCAGATTCTATTCATATTGCATTGAAAACGCTCTATATCTGAATTTCAGCAAAAGCCATCAAATAACTTTCAGCAGAAATAATGACCCAATTATTTTTAATAATAGACTATCAAATCACTCGCGAGGAACTGAAAAATTTGGGAATTATCTTTGATAAAAAAAATGCTGTTTCATAAGCATATTGCCTACATTTCCAAAAAAGCAAATCGAATGCTAGGGTTCATTATCAGAACATGTTACAATTCCAAAGATCCAACAACTGTTCGTACCCTTTTCATGGCTTACGTAAATACACCTTGAGTTATGCCTCTACAATATGGAACCCTCAATATATTATATATATAAATAATTAGAAAATATTCAAAACCAATTTGTCCGTTATATCAAGAATGAATACTTTCGTGACACCCCTCATATTGGAAATCATTGCATTAGAAAAAATTCAATTTACTACCTCTTGAAAATAGAAGAGACATTGCTGATACAAAATTTTCTTTCAAATTGGTGAATAAATAATTGGTGCCAATAAATAATTCCATCCACTTTATCGTTCCGCAATATCCCACTCGTCGTGGACAATTATTCCACACAACAATGGCAAACACAAATCATTATCTGAACTCCCCTCATCATCGTTGTCTCAAAAACTACAATTCCATATCAAATATGATTGACATAGACATATTTCGTAATTCATTTACCACCTTTGTGAATAAACTCAAATCATATTTCCTTTCAAACCTCTGAATATTATGACCATGTTGCACATCTTCAATTTCTCCTTCTCATGTTTTCTTCAAGCTCCCAAACAATGAGATAGCTAGAAATGATTACAGAATAGGTACCTGTAGAATCTGCCAATATTGTTTATTAATAGCAAAACTGCTGCAGTTCTCGTAAGAAATGGTGGAAGTATCAGATTTGTCAATGATATTTACTTGATATCAACCGTTAAATGAAGCCAACAGACATATACATGTATATGATGAGACTCTTGGAGTTACAGTTATTTTTGTGAAATCTGCAGCGCATATTTTCCAGAAAATCTCCATATTGAACTTCCTCGTTATTGATCTTTCTGTCAATGTCACGACCTGCTTCAGACAGGATTTCCGAATGAAAGTACGGCATCGCCTAAATTGTCAGTGTTGAGTTTGCTTTGACCTGATGACATGACTGACATGACCTGATTATGGAGTCATTTGTTTTTGGCGAGGGCGCAATAACATCATATTATGAGTCCGCCAAATATTGAAAAACGTTTTAGTCGCATTTCTCTTAAATTTCAGAGAGAAGCAGGAACTTGAAGACCGAAAGGCTCCATCTTTAATAAAAACAAAGGAACCTGGTGATCTTGAACGAAATGAGATGAACTACAGTGTGATACAGTACGTCATACGCCGATGACACTACTGTATCCGCCTGGAGTGAAGCGTTAGCGAAAGCTGAAAAGGGAATGAAACTACTCTGTAGATAGTTCAAAATTGAGTCGCGATACCGAGAAAAACTGAATTTATATCCTCCTCGTCAATAACTAAAGATCAAGATGTTCTCTTTTTCAAGATTCTCTAAATTTGGCATTGCAGAGATATCTGAAAGCTCTTTATTGTGTCTGATTACTGGTAACCCAGAAGCCAATAACATAGCTCAGATAAAAATCTATGAGAGCATGATAAGCTGACTTGGTAGCAGAAATACCTAGATTATTTGAGATGATGCGCATTGCATCCTAGTGACAACTGGCAACTTCGAAGTGCCATCAATCTGAAGCTCAAGGAATCCCGTAATTCTTTCATTCCTTACAGCATACTTTTGTACTGATATAATGAGTTTTGATATCGATTTTGATGGATTCAAATGTATTTTATCACTCTGTATATAGTTTATTTCCACAGAGGTTCGTAGTCAGTAGTATTATGAATTCATGGTTCATATGCAGCATGGGACATTGACATGGCTAATTATGAAATCATAATATAGCTGGATGAATATACAGTGTGTCCCATAAACATACCAACAAACTCTAAGGGATGGTAGAGGACCTCAAAATGAACATTTTCGCTTGATGAACATAAGTCCGGAAACTCTTTGTTTTCGAGATACAGGGTGTTTAATTTTTTTTAAAAAAATCGATTTTTTATTAATATCTTAAAAACGATTTGGTCGAATTCGATGAAATTTTTACAGATTATTGATACATTTATGAGGTGTCATTTGGAGCTATTAGAATTTGCCCAATAATTTCAGGGGCGTGCCCACGGGCTATGTAGGATAGTTTTCGCACAAAAATAAATATCGCCCAGTAGATTTTTTGTAATTATGATGATTTTTTTTAAATGAACAATTGAAAATGCAACTTTTTTGTCCCTTGAAATCTTCCGTATCTACGTTTTGAAGAAACAAAAATAAAAATCATATCTCTTACATCTATGAAAAAAAAAATTAAATGCTTCGAAATTATACATTACATTTTACCAATGCGTTTATTGAAATATTGAAAAGCTAATATAATGAAACTTCCAATAACTTTTTTTCACTAATGATTAATTTTTGATATTTTGGAAAGAGTATCCAAAACATACCGACAAAAAAAGGGTACTAAAGCAATAAAATGTTTCAAATAAAACACCCTTATCTCGAAAACGAAGAGTTGCCGGACTTATGGTTATCGAGCAAAAATGTTTATTTTGATGTCCTCTACCATCCCTTGAAGTTTGTCGGTTTTTGTATTGAATACTTTGATTGGAATATAGATATTGATTTGGTATTTGAATGGAACGGTTGTTTTCCTGATCCCAATCCAAGTACATAAGGGGCGTTATCACACTTTACTACATCTTTATACTCTTCATGGATTGCAAGATATTATGTTTGTTTTCGATACATTCGATAGATAATAGATTCGATAGAGAAGTAGATCATTGTTCCGTCGTCATAGAATGGTTAATATGCTGAGAAACATATTCAGTTTATTCGTCATTGATTGTTTTAAAATATTTGATTTACGCGCGGAAACAATGGCATTGTCTCTATCTATATCATCGACTTGATGAGGCCATGGCCTCATCACCACTCAGAACAAGGCACAAAAACACGACAGGCACTCAACTCGTTCAGGTATATGAACAAGGTTCACCGGCTTTTGTGCCTCGCTATTATTGTTCGACATCTACTAAAACATTATGAAACTCTACTGTGCAACTCCGTGAGTGTCTTCGTCATAGTTGGCAGAAGGGCGGCCGTCCAACAACCTGGGAAGAAGAGCTTTTGTTCATCTACCCGGTACACAGCACATGCACATGGTGAGTCGTTATAGAAGAAATGTTGCCATTGTCAAATTGTACTAATTTCATATAATATCGAAATTCATAATATTACAGTCCACTGCATTTTTCTCGCCCAAGCATTCTTGTCATGCCATAGATTTTTTTTTTAGAAACGAACCTCCGCCGTTCTGCTGGCACAAATAGGGAAACCTCCAGATGTTGCCCAGCCCCACGGAGTACCCGATGATGGAGAGGAAGAACTGCAGCTTGCCCGACCAGGCCGCCCGGTCGGGGTCCTGCTCGAGGGGCGGCACGCTGCCGCGCGACACCACGGACCCGCGCGGCCCCTGCAGCACTATGGTGACGCCCGGCTTGCGCCCGCCCGCGCCGCCCGCGTTCAGCGGGGCCAGCTCGTGCCCGTTGCGGGCCGTCTCGACGCACGGAGTCTTGCCCGACATCGCCGGTGGCGCGTGTTCGGCGGTCGGAGGAGGCAGTGGCGGCGGGACGGATATTTATCCCATGTCGCGACCTAGAAGAAAAAATCAATCATTAGAAGATGCATGGCGAAGTAGTCTCGATCTCGAGCCGTGTTGAAATCAATGATTTCTCTTTTACATTTTCCCTAATTTGTTTCATATATGAATTATACTCAGTATATGAATGACGTCAAAAGTTGTTCGTTTGATGAACGTGTTTGACGTCCGTCTGATTTTCATGAGTTTTTTTCGAATCAACTCAAAATATCGATGAAGTTTCTTTCGTTGATTCACGTTCCATTTGGATTTGTTCCTCCCTACGACAATCTTTTAATACACCAAGAATCACATTTTTCGTTCTATTTTTTGCTCCTATCATATTGACGGCTCTGTAGCAGAATAGAGTCAGTTAAGATAGCGCTGGACAAAATAGCGTCGGCTGAAATAGCACTGCGACTAAAAAACGCAGGAATTTCCTCAGAAAATCAACTATTGAAATAGGAAGTGATTGAGAAATCAAGTTTTCAAAATTTATTTCAATAGGAAACAAAGTTTACAACAATTAACAATTCGAAAAAAAAACATGGACAAATTATGAGCCACAGACTGTAAATACTGTTCAACCAAGGTTTTCAACCTGTTTTTTAGGTGGACGTATTTATTGTTGGGACTTCCTTTTCCCTAATTATTGAACGGAATCTAGTGATGAAGATTTCTGAAGACTTTTGTTCTTTTTTCGATCGATTGATCAATTTATGTACATGAGGGTGCTGGCAGTGTAGACCATTTTGTGAGGAACTGTGCCATGCTTCAAAAGAAACATTTGTTTTTGGCAAATCGTTTTTCACCAGCTCATATTGATTCCATAAGTTTATACTGAATCGAGGCCTGATATTATGAATCCTCCTACCAACGTAACTATCTTACCAATAGTCGATCACCGGCTTCAGTTCATCAAGAAAGTTTCCACGAATGATTTCAATTGCGAACTGCACATTTTTCTGGGATATAACTAGCAAAAAGGATCTCACATGTTGTTCTTATGTTTTCGTTGTCTCTGTATAGGCTTGCTAATTACCAATGTTGTGTTTTCCTCCATCCATATGGAACGAACAACCGACGATATGCGTGCTGGAGAATACTTTTCTCACTGCGTTGATAGACAATTGTTCAGAATCAACGAGTATAGTTCCATGCTTGAGTGTATCAAACATGTGGTACAGCTTTTGAGACAAGCAATGCATGTATAACGACTAATTGATAATTCAAAGTTGGACGTGTCTTAGAGGTTCCGTCTATTGCCCAGTGCGTGAATTCTTTGAGCAAATCGAGATTATTGAAAGTCCCAAAAATCAGTCAATGAGTATATAATATATATAATGAGTTTCTTTTCCTGAAGTGGGAAAACTTCACCTCGTTCTTTGCACTGTTATGCTCAATGCCTCATAGCTTGGAAGACTAACAGTCCCTTCTTACGAAGTCACACTGCTGCAAGATCACTGTATGATTTCTATTGGATTTGCATCCGTTGTAGAAGCCCCTTCCTATAGTTTCTTTCACGATCCTGATGACTTTCTCTACGGGATTTGGTTTTGCTGAATCGCCCGCCACTAAGCTTCAACCTTCCTTTACAACCGGACTTAGAACATCGCCATGTGCTGTGACCTTCACGTTGCTTGTCCTTCCGGTAATTATATCCTTCGTGGAATAATGTAGTGAATCTTTCCTGAGACTTGAGAAATTGCATTTCTCATGACTCTAAATAAATATGAAACTGACAACTAGTTGTTTCCATGCTTTCGTGATTCCATTAAATATTGTTCTTCGTGATCTATGGTCGTGATCACGCACCAAAAACAATTTCCTAATTGTTTTGTCACATCGCTATTTTGTCGAGATTTATTTATCTGCCGCTGTTTTTGTTATTTTTGTGCGGCGCTATTTTGTCGCAGCGCTATTTTTGGAAGCGCTATTTTGACTGACGCTATTCTGCTACGGTACTAAAGCATCTACATAGTGTACGGAATTGAATATGAGACTGAAAATATCTCTAGGGTGCTTCTTTCGAATCGTCCGCGTTCGATTCATACACGAATGAAAAAAGACGAAAATACATAGCCAATGTATGTATATTGGAGAGGGATAGTGGTCTTTCACTGTTAGTTGAGAATTACGTTATCGTTGGTGGATGATGATTTATACTGAAATTACATTGCAAAAAATACTAACCCGCGCTTTCGGTTCAAGTTGTCAATCCTGCTCGACGATGCCAGATTTATATGAAGATTTGAGACAATTTTCACGTCATCAGCTTATCGATGCAAAATTGTTTATTTCTCGAACGATTCTTCGAAGAAAATCCTCTGCGGATGCTTAGAAAATGATAACCTTATTGATAAGATATTTCGCGAATGAACGTGATGAGGAATTCACATTGCTTCGCCACTGTGAGAGAAGTTATGTAACTGCTGATAGTTTAAGTCTTCATAGATATCATATATATGAGGACTATAATTGCCATGGAATACAGATCCTTGAGGAATACAAGCATTGAAAATCGTTGTATCGAATGGGACTCCATCCACCACCACATAGAGTAATCTATCTGCGAGAAAACTTGATTATAAAGGACATAGTTATGGTGGTCACCCATATGACAGAAGATTTGCTTGAAAGCATTGGTGAAGAACCAGTTCTAATGTTTTGGAGATTTCGAATGCGAACAAAGGGATTCATCATGGGCCGTAGGCTGACTATCGTTTTGAAATGAGCCACACATTAAACATGATTCAACTTTTACTGAAACTAGTTGTTCGATACTGTATTCAAGTTTTTCGAGGAGGTGGTACATTCATTCCTCAGCTTTTTGTGAGATTTTCTCTCCTCGTTTCTAGATAATGAAGTAGAAGTTATTAAAAATTATTTCAATGTATTTGTAGTAAGAACAGATTTTGTGATCTGCCCCAAAATTTCATGGCGCTTGAAATCAAACCTTGAGATACCTAAAAGAGAAATTTTCTATTTTTCAGTGAACCTTGTTTTTGAAAAATTTGGAAATATAGATATATTGAATACGAATAAAACTTCTACTTATCTTGGTGGACGTTCAGAAAACGAATCTGCTCCCGTTCTCAACACAATTGAAACACTTCTCTTCGTAAAATTTTTCAACGTGCAGTTGATTTTTGACACTGGAAAGTGGCAATTTGTCAGACGGAGGAATTCTCGTTACAAGGTGTTTTTATTAATTGATATTTAATTTTCCATTTTCTTATTCAATTTCCAGAAGTAGGTGCCAAGTTCTATGTATATCAACTGAACAAGAAGCAATATTATTGTCTCCGTTCAGGAGAATGCAAGCAGACTCTTTGATTTTCCGTTTTTGGCTGTTGTCTTCTTTTCCTATGATCTCAATATAACTTATAAATAATAATTGATACACATAGGAAAATTCATTGAAGAAAGAAATATGGAAAGATTGGGATTAGAAAATCGTCAACAAAATTTCATGAATAGAACTGGTGAAAACCTATCATCAAGAACATTAACAGATTCTAAAAAATTGAAAAAGTCACAAGGTATGAATTTTTTAATCATTCCGAATCATATTCCGAAATTAGATTTGATAACAGCTATTGAACAAACTGCACAAAGACATAAAATAATTATTGAGAAAAATCATGAAATAACACCAACCATTACAAGAGAAGAGGAAAACACTCTCAATAATCTAAAACATGATGATACAATTGAAATACTTCCAGCTGGTAAAGGCAACGCTACAGTCATCATGAACAGAAATGAATATGATGATAAGATAATACAAATTATAAATAAAGGCAATTACACAAAATTGAATAATATAATAGGAAACATATATACAGATACCAACCTTTTATGGACTTCCAAAAATACATAAACCAAACAATCCAATAATACCAATCGTGAGTTCAATAGGATCTCCTTGTCAAAATTTTCCACGATTTCTTCTAGATATAATAAGATCTTTATCAGGAAATAGTGAAAGTTTCATTAGAAATACTCCTCATTTCTCTTGGAGAAACTGAATAGCATCCATCTCGATACAGACGGTATTTCAGTAAGTTTCGATGTAGTGAGTTTATTTACTAATGTTCCTGTAGAAAAAACTTCACAAATAGTGAAAAAGAAACTGGAAGATGATGAAAAACTGAATGAAAGAACTAAGCTGAGTGTAGGAGGCATTTTAGAATTTTTGGAACTATGTCTCAAAGCAACTTACTTTCAATTAGATAATGATTCTTATTGAAAAAATTTTGGTATGGCCACGGGTACACCATTATCTGCGTTTCTATCTAAGTGATATATTCATGGAAGATTTTGGAAGAAAATATTGTAAAAAAATTCAATGAGCAATCAAAGACTTGATGGAGATATGTAGATGATATTTTCATTATTTAGCCACATAACCGTATAGAACTAGATATTTCTCTGAATTATATAAACAATATCGAACCCACAATCAAATTCACTTCAGAAATCGAATCTGATAATCAGTTAGCATTTTTACATGTTCTCATTAATAAAACAGATCGATAACAAGTGTATATCGTGAAAATACACACACCAATAGATATCTCAATTTTCAATCGAATCATCATACTAGAAAGGAATAATCAAATCACTTCATGATAGAGCCATATCATCGGACCACCAAATCTTCAATACCAAAATGAACCATACAAAACATTCCATTGATGAAACAATACACCAAATTGAGAACAGCCAGGATACACAACAACTACAAACAAAACCAACACTGATAACAAATGTAATCCCATACATTCCCGATGTATCTGGAAAAAATTGAACGTGTTGGTGACAAGTTTCGAGTGAAAACAATGTTCAAGACAGAAAATACAGTGAGAAAAATGAAGAACAATCATCAAAAAATTGTATTTACAGTATACCATGTGTTTGTGGTAAATATTATAGCGGTGAAATCAGCAGGCCACTTATCAGTAAGGATGAAAGATCATAAGAACAATATAAAGAAAAGATATACTGACAAATCAAAATTAGCTGAACATATCCTTACTGAAAATGGACAACATATGGCCGATTGGGGTAATATTGAGATTATAGAAAAAGAAGCCAACCAAAAACGGAAAATCAAAGAGTCTGCTTGCATTCTCCTGGACGGAGACAATAATATTGCTTCTTGTTCAAATGATATAGATAGAACTTGGCAGCCACTTCTGAAAAATGAATATGAAAATGGAAAATTCAATATCAAATAATATGAACACCTTGTAACCAGAATTCCTTCGTCTGCCAAATAGTCACTTCTCAGTGTCAAAAACCAACTGCACGTTGAAAAATTTTACGAAGACAAAGTGTTTCAATTGGGTTGAGAACGGTAGCAGATACGTTCCCGAAACGTCCACCAAGATAAGTAGAAGTTTTATTCTTATTAAATATATTTGTTTTTCCAAATTTTTCAGAGACAAGGTGTCACTGACAAATAGAGATATTCTCTTCTAGGTATCTCAAGGTCCAATTTCACTTGCAATTTTTTAAAAACGAGGAGAGAAAATCCCACGAAAAGCTGAAAAATAGTTGTTTGGTGTTTGGCATACAACGTATCGTTCAGCAGTTGATAATTTTTTCATTGTGTTTGGTATGGCACTGACTTCTTCAAAAAGGGCAGTAGTTGTCATTGTGTGAAGTTGTGTTTGATGAAGAAGAACCAACCAAAGGAAGAAGAAAGAAGTGCCAGCACCAACTGTACTCATTACATGAATGAAGGCCAACAAACTATCTGATTTCGATAATAACTTAGGCCTTGAATTCACAAATGAAATATAAATTTCCGAGAAAAAATAATAGTATGATGACGATACATTCCTTTCATTATTATAAATTCTGACCAATTTTACTCCATCATCATCTATTTCTATGAACAAGTATTTCAAGCACTACTCCTTTTTACCACAGATTTTCTGCATGCCGTGCTTGTGAGGTTTCAAAAAAAAAACTTCAAAGCATAATCAATAACTTTATATTTGTCAACTCTGAGAACTGGTGCAATAAAACTCATGGAGGGTACACAAGATTGTAAAAATATATCGTATATATTATGCTAATAATTGTAATTTTTTTGTGAGAATTCCACGAAGAATTTGGTCAATATGCTATTGAACCTGATTGACATAAAATTGATGAAAATTGACAATAAATGAGCTCGGACTTTGAAACCCTGATATGCCGTTCTATTCATTCAATGAAATCAATGAATTGTCGTAGTTCACAACCGTCATAGAGAAAAATTAATTTTCGTTAGAGCATGGTACAGGGTCTTCACGTATATTTTGAACCCCTCCTTAACTATTTTATTTATCATCGATTTTTTTTTACCAAAGAACAGTCTTCCATAATTTTTCCTGTAGAATTCGAATATGTTAACAGAGAAACGATTGAACATGTCAAAAAAAGTTATGAGCAAGATGTATAAATTTTCAAATAGAACACCCTATATATTTCGATACTATTAGATAGAATATATTTTTGTGATTTCAAATATATATATATATATATATATATATATATATGTTGCATATTAGCTATCACAGATTTCGAGATATTTCATTTTTAACTTCACATTTTCACCAGATTCTCTTAGATGATCAGAACATTAATGGTAGAGTAGGTCATGGCAATAATTGAATTATCTGTTGTCAATTTGATAGGTGCTATGATAAATCAGTTATTTTTCATTATGGGCTTCAGTGACATGGAAAAATGTGATATTCTATCAGTATATTTGAGAAATAATAACAATGTTAAAGCCGCGCAACGGGAGTATAGAGTGTTATATGGTGACCGGGCGATTTCAAATGAAGACAATTAATTGAAGTGTTATTGTATTTCGAAGAAAATAAAACTAATTCAACTGCCGATGCTTCGAGAGAGTTGAATTTTTGAATCAGATGGGCCCCCAATAGTCCAGATTTGTCCTTGTTTGACACTTTTCTTTGGGGGCACCTGAGAACTGTTTGTTATGAGGACCGAACTGAAAACATATACCAGCTGCAGGAAAGGATAACTGTTGAAATAAATCGGTTGAACGGAAACCCATGTATAATTTTAAACAGTATTCAAAATTTGAAGAAGCGTTATCGTGTGTGTATTAAAAATAATGGATATCATTTTGATCAGTTATTTGATATATATATATATATATATATATTCAGTCACAAAATTCGACATCATATATATATATATATATATATATATATTTGAAATCACAAAGATATACTCTATCTTATAGTATCAAAATATATAGGGTGTTCCTTTAAAAAATTCATACATTTTACCCATAACTTTTTTTTGACATGTTCAATTGTTTTTCTGTTAACATATTCAAAATCTACAGGAAAAATTATAAAAGACTGTTCTTTGGAAAAAAAAATTCGATGATGAATGAAATAGTTGAGGGGGGATTCAAAATATACGTGAAGACCCTGAGCGAAAGTCTGAGGAATTCCATTCCATGTACTCTCATAGAGAAGTAAAGCGCCATTAGACTTATTTCACACTGTGTCCCAGCTAAAACTTATGACCACCCTTGTCTCCGAAATGGTAAAAAAGTGAGAATTCGTCGGAAATGTTGATTTTCATTTCAAGAGGTAATAACTCTGCGATGGGGATACCAAACTTGTCGAACTTCTGTGTAAATTCAATCATAACGCAATCGAGAATCATTGAGAAGTTATAATGAGAAACAAGTGATATCATGAATTTTTCACGCCACCAGACATTTTCCACTTTCCATTTCCTCACTAGTGAAGAATTATACAGGCTGTTTCACCTAAAGCGCACATTAGACATTTCCTGGGTTCCAATGATAGGCACTCTGGAAATTCCTGGAAAGCCATAATCGATGACTTGCTTGGTTGATTGATGGGAAATGTTTTCAATATGGTGACACTTCCAGTTATACCAGAAGTAAACACCAATTTCGTTATTTCAAATGCAATGCTATATTTTTCATTGCGTTTTCAGATTCTGAAATGCTGATTCAATACAGTAAAATATCCTAATGACATTTATAATCATTTCGAACTTCCACACAACCAATTCTCAATTCTTCTAGATCCTCAATTGTACATCTATGTTATATCAACTTTCCTGCCCAAGTCATCAGCTCAAGGATATCACATTACCGCTGATCTCAAGGTCGTCAAGTAACCAGAGAATGCTGATACCATCCACACGTGTTTGACGATTCAGTACCTCGAGAGCCTTCCTTCGAGTAACTAGAACGACCATCGGCAGTTCTTCTCAAATCAGTCTGGAGTCAAGTTGTACTTTGTAACAGTCTATTATTATTCACATTTCTCATATATTGTACAAATTCAAACAAAATCCTTTTCAAGAAGTCCAAAGTGATTTATCTATCACGAGTATGGTAGTCCCATTGAAGATTCTGAAGAAGAAAGATACTGCGGGCTTGAAAGCACGATGATAACGTATTTGGTAGAAGAGTTGCGCCTCGAAGTGAAAATCGACGGGTCCTAGCGAAATGAGGAAGAGACAAAATCTATCTGTGATCTGTGACACAGTATATGATATCTCTCATGTGTATCAGTGTTCACTCAAGTCGATCACTTCAGACTGTTATCGAGATCTCTCAACAACAATCGTATCCAGATATTTTTTTTCAAATGTAAATTAAGTACCTTTGGATTGATGACAATCTCCAAATCAATATGGATTAAGATAGTGACATGCTGTTGATTATTTATTCGCACAAAAATGATTTGTCTCCTTATCATCTTACGAACACTGCTATAGGAAGGTTATCTATTCGAAACCAAATGATTGCAGTACAACAATTGATATTAGTTAATATACACGATTTTGGTAGAGACGCACTGACCCTAGCTTCCAGGTAACGCATGATAACCGGAGAACACGTGTGCAAATATGGTCACAAGAAAGCTTTTTCGAAAAAAGATGAGGAGTCTCTGGCTTTGGCATTGAATATCTCCAAACCATTTGAATTCATTACTCAGCAAGGCTTTGTAGAAAAACTTCCGTCGTATGTTTTTTTGCCGCTACTACTATGTCTGTTCTATCGAGTTCCCTCGCGCAGTTAGATCATTCTATATGGTTGGTAGAATGAATCTGATATAATGATTATCAATGCTGGTGTTCCACAAGGAATCTGTCTCGGCATCAAGTTCGCTTTTTTCCTTGCGGATGATAGTACACTTCATACCGCCTTCTAGAGTTGCTATATCAACCAGTGAGGCCAGAGATGCAAGACGGAGACAGGTAGATAATGTTGATAATGTTGATCTGGCCAGAAGTTTTGAATGAGGATCTGAAAATCTAGTAGAGTTCCATGCGACAAGAGCTCAAGCTTGTATCACACAACGCCCCTTATAATGATGTCACGTAGTACCACTCCTCCACAAAAACTTGTCTTCCACGAAGAATCTCTCATGAATCTCAGCGATGGCGAATACACTTTCCGGGACTGAGACAAGCGAACGAATTCAGCAAAGAAAGATCTGAAATTTCACGACGGACCTTCTCAGCTATAAGAAGAGATCCAGTCAGACAAATAGTTGGCCTGCTGACAGACCACTGCACAAACATAAGAAACTTCAAATTTCTCATTTGAAAATTACTCTAGATATTCAGTGTCACGTACTTGAAAGCGAAGAATCTCATTGTTATTGTTACGTTATTGTCCGGGTTCACTGTTACGTTATTGTCCGGGTTCGGTTTCCACAAACACTCCGTAGAACACTTAAAACGATTTATTCAACGAATTCTACAAAACACAATACCAATTCACTTCTAGACTAATTCGATCTCGCTTATTATTGCTCGATTCACAGTTCTAAATCGTACTACTCTCTCGGCCCATCATTCCCCTATTTATATCGAGATATACATGATTGTAGAACCCTCGCGAACTTCAGGTAGATTCCTAGTATTTCGCGATGATTCTGTCCCTTTTCGGTCGGCCGACAATTATAGTCGGCGCGGGTCAACTTCTCCTAATGTTGTGATCTCGTAACATTATCATGGTTTAGTATATTGACTACTACACACATCTTGGTTCTCAAATCTCGGTGAGTTGGCTGAGAAATACTGAACGAAAGCGCTGAACGGACATGATGACTTTTTTTTTTTATAATTGCCGGTTTGAACTGCCAATTAGCACTAATTATCAGTTCAAACTGACAATTAGTGCTAATTGCCTTTTCAAACTGGCAATTATAAAAAAGTCATCATGTCCGTTCAGCGCTTTCGTAATACTGACTAGATATGCGAAGTCTCTTGATGTGGGTGCGACAAAAGGATATTGTTTTTCTTTTTATTTTTTTCATTCGGCCACAAAATTAACGTTTTCGGATACCTTTTAATGGAATTTGATATACCACCATTTAAGGGGATGCTCAGTCCAATGGTGATTCTGAATTCCTCCTGAACAATTGCTTCTATGATTTATTGAATTTCAACCTGTGAAAATATAATCAACAAAAAAAAAACTTTTTTGTTAACCACAATTCAAAAAAATCCCTTTGAAAACGGAGAATAAATGTAAATTTTATTGACTTATCAGTTTTCAAGTGAAGCACACTGTAGATATGCGTACTCTATTGTTCAATCTGACATTTTTTACGATCTCCTTCTCTTCTGTATCTCTACGCATTTATGAAGTGCAACGTCGTCGGACGGTGAGCATTTCACTTTTCGACTTCAACTTCAATTTCAAATGAATCATCAATTAATCATGTCCATGGGGTTCTCTGTATGAATCTGATAACTCTAGCATAAGAAAGAAACACTATGCAGATTCAGCCAGAAAAGGTATGGTTTCTGGAAGTTGGAGTGGAATAGCCAATGACAGAAACCTACCGTAAGTAGCCATCATCAAAACTCATCGGAGTGGCAAAGCTGGATGAAGCCTCCACAATAGATTTGGAAAGGTCTCAGTGGAGGCCAGGTTCCACAAAAATACAATTTTTTCTTGAGAATATTGAGCTGATATACTTTCTTGTATGAAAATTGAATACTGTATCACATGTGAGCTTTTTACTGTCGAATGAAGGAAGTTATTCAGAGTTTAGGGATTGGAACATCACAGAAACCTTGACTTCCTTCATTGCACAACTGAGAACAATTGATGGAGCTTTTTCAAAACGTAGGCTCTGCTCTCCTGACGTGAATCTTTTTGAAATATGTCGATTCGCAACAACAATGTTATAAAGAGTAATGAGTTGAAATACCTTCATTCATGAGGTCCTTGCCAATGTATATTCTGGAAAAAAACTTATGCAATGTTATCAAACTAGATAAACTGAATGAATGGAATATATTTATGTTGATCGAGCAGAATACTTAGCATTCCAAACGTTAGCTTTACTTGATACGTATATGTATATAGGATGATTCACCTGAGATATCGGAAAATTATTCAGTGCGTTGACCAAATCATATAATACGTTGAAATGAAGTGAAAGCGAAAGAGAAAATAATGACGAAAAACTGGATGGTTTATAGCATCAATAGATATACGGCTGTGTAACCCACCAAATCATATCCTGATATGCAAGTGAAGCTAATGCTCTCATAAGTGACTTGTTCACTTTTCAGAACAGCAAATTCGATATTCATTTTCACAATTGAAATAGTCGAGTGAGGATGTTCAAACTCATCAGACTGCTTGACGTGCATATATTGGATGACATTAATTCATATTATCCTCTCGGCGCAAATTCGATTCGTATTCTGCAGTTTCAAGTTACCATCCAGGCAGTCAAAATTTTTCTAACGGTAATTCCGAGTTACGTGAATACAACACAATAGTATCGATAAAACTCAGTGTCAAATTCTCTTCCTGCCATAGCAGACCACTAACTGGGTCGGTCAAATCTCTCAACTTGATGATGATACGATACGAAAACAGGAAGGCCAGCTCTGTGCCTATTGTTCTCAAATACCTTCCTAATCGGGGAGATCGTGTGTACATTTTCCTGAATTTCCTCCCCTCAAGGATTTGTTGCCATGGTGAAGATTTATGTGTTCTTGTCTTCTATTTTGTGGTGTGATTTTCATTTTTTCTTTCACGATTCGGTCGATCTCTCGGTTATCACCTAGTCACGTATTTTCAAACAGACATAGTTGTGGACAATAAACTAACTTCATCAAGGTCGTATTTCCGTAATCTTCGAATGAATCAGAGAATCTGCTACCAGTGTGTACGGAAAAAATCAAAGCGCCAGGACCATAATCTCCACGTTCATTAGTGGAAAAGCCACGCGATTTCGTTTATTATGTTGAGCATGAGTAGCAGTGACGCTGTAATTAAAAAAAAATAAATACATGTTGTAGGTCAGAGCAGTTATTGGACGTACGCACACATTAGTGTTTCTTTGGAGGTGTCAGATCGTTCTGAAATTTGTGTCTACTAAGCAAATTTCTCTGGCGGACTAATACACCATTCTCTTCATCTCTTCTGCTTTCGTAGGTGAATCATCTTATATAAAAAATATCCAAATAAGTTGATCAGCGTAGTGCGAAGAGTGTCAATCTATGGTCTGGACTATTCGGTCTGAGTCCGAATTATGTGGTGATTTATAATTAATTTCAACGAGGTGTACTGATTACTGAATTTTTATAGTCATATTCATTGTGTTATATTATCTTCTGAGTTGGGAGTAATAAGAAAACTATATCTGTCGTGGTGGTCATCGCGACCTGGGTTTGATTTCCGGATCTTGACGTGGATCTTTGTGTATGTTTGTCTTTCTTACCCCGCTCAAATGTCAACTTCCACTCAAGGAAGGAGGCGATTGGGAAATTTACAATTAACCCTCGATATATTTATACCTTTGAGTTTTAGTTAATTTGATTCTGTAGCTCTAACTCCGGAATACTGATCGATGCTATTCAATTCAAGATTGGCATCTATATTTGAAGTGGCAATAAATCATATAACTGAATGAATGGCACATAATCTGTGTTTTATTTATAGAAAATAGAAAAACATGTGAACTTCTAGATGTAATATAGTCAAAAATTCTCACAAGTAATTTTGATTTAGTAAATTTGATTCTGAGTCTGAATCAGGAATATTGATCGATGCAATTGAATTTCAAATTGATGGTATCTATATTTGCAGTGGAAATGAATCATATGAATAAAAGAATGACCCCTAATCTGTGTTTTATTTATAGGAAAACATCTGGGAGACAAAATTATCAAAACTATCAAGGTAGGTAGTTCTGTTGGAAATTGTTGAGAATTGTTGGAAATTGACATCTCTGTGATGGGGTACAAAAATCCTACGTTTCTGTCATATACAGGGTCGCTGATATGTATAGAAACGGTCGATTATTTCCTAAAGTAAGATAGCTAGCGGAAAATGTTAGGATACAAAAGTTGTAGGGTTTTTCAAAATCCATTAAGCTAATGAAAAATTAAGTATACAAGATGAGTCAAAAAGTCAGGACGAAACAATGTTGCTCTTTCTCTAATGGGACACCCTGTATATTATTCCACATTTCAATTCTGCTCAAAATTCTGAACAAAATTGATAGAGCGCATCATTTTCCAAATTCAACCGATTTCGAGATATCGAATTTTGAAAATAACTTATAAAAAATTATCCAATCCATTATCCATTATCCAATTATCCATTAAGTTCATAGTCCATCAAGTTACCTTTGAAAGTTTCCAGCTCCATAACAACGCCGCGTCGTTCTTTTGTCTAACAGTGATGATCTTGACAACACATGTCAAAAATACATTTAGTGTAAATAAGTTTCGCGCAAAAATGGCACGTTTAACTAATACTGAGCGTATTGAAATTTTAATGATCATAGGATTCGGTGATAGAAGACGAAGTTGTGACCAAGTAGTGAATATTTTTAATGAATTGCATCCATATCGGGAACCAATTTCTAAATCAACCGTTTCAAAAACATTGCAGCGTTTTCATGAAACTGGAGATGTCAAAGATCAACCAAAAAGTGGAAGACCAGTAAGCGTTACAAATGAAGAAAATGCTTTGAATGTCATGTTAGATGTGGTGGAAAATCCAATAAATTCGGCACAACAGAGGGCTTTGAATCATAACATGAGTCGATATTCCATTCAACAAATTTGCAAACTGCAAAAATTCCATCCATATGAAATTCATTTGGTACAAGAATTGAGTGAAGACGATTTCGATCGTCGAATCGAGTTCTGTGAAGTTATTATGGATAAATTAAGCGAAAATGTCAACTTTGTCAACCACATATTGTTTTCTGACGAATCTACATTTTGTTGTTGTAGGTATTGGTCAGGCCAAAATCCACATTGGATGGAGGAAGTTCACACTCAACGGCCACAAAAAGTAAATGTCTGGTGTGGCATTATTGGTGGACACGTCATAGGACCCTATTTTATAAAAGGAAATTTGAACTCTGAACGATATTTATCACTTTTACAACAGCATATTATTCCAGAGCTTAGACGATTATTCCCGAATAATAACAATCCCAATTTGCCGGCAGAACAAATATGGTTTCAACAAGATGGGGCTCCTCCACATTTTGGACGTATGGTACGCGCATATCTAGATGAAACTTTTCCTAATAAATGGATTGGACGCAGAGGAGCAATTGAATGGCCAGCTAGGTCTCCCGATATGACTTGACTTTTTTCTATGGGGTCACATAAAAAATGTAGTCTACAAAAATAGGCCGCCAAATATCGAAGAGTTGCAAGAAAGAATAAGGCATGAAATTTCTACCATTCCTCCTCACATGATTTTAGATTCACTACAAAATTTTGTTCAGGGAGTTCATTACTGTCAGGAGGAAAATGGTAAACACTTTGAGCACCTTATTACATAGAATTTCAAAGAAAAATATGTTGTTTGTTAAAACTTGTTTTCTCTCTTTTCCTCCTGTCTTAACAAATGTTTTCATAAAATTTCAAATATCCTGGACATTCATTAAAAAATACATTTTATTGTTTTAATTGCATTCTAATCAACCCTGAACAATATGCTTTTTTTATTTTCTGTAAAAAAATTATAATTAAATTGTAATCATAATATCCACATACTCCACCTTTTGTGACTTTCATAATAAATATGCATCATTTCGTGCTTTCTCTTTAATAAATTTGAGAGTAGTAAAAAGTTATTTTCAAAATTCGATATCACGAAATCGGTTGAATTTAGGAAATGATGCGCTTCATCAATTTTGTTCAGAATTTCGAGCAGAATTGAAATGTGGAATAATATACAGGGTGTCCCATTAGAGAAAAAGCAACTTTGTTTCGTCCTGACTTTTTGACTCATCCTGTATACTTAATTTTTCATTAGCCTAATGGATTTTGAAAAACCCTACAACTTTTGTATCCTAACATTTTTCGCTAGCTATCTTACTTTAGGAAATAATCGACCGTTTCCATACATATCAGCGACCCTGTCTAAAGGACTTGGTTTCTTGGGAAAATGCTACCAGACTTCCTTCTTATTCGTCCGGAAATCAATGGTTTCTCATACTATTAACCGAAAAATTGATATAATATATCACTCAATGAACGTATATATATAATGGCTCAACCTACGGTGATGAAAATTGTAATATCACAATCTTCTGAGTGGTTTATAGTCGCAGTTGAATACAATATATTTCATCTACAACTTCAACAGATCATATTCTATTCATTGATGAAGTAGTCAGAACACATTACAAAGTGCAAACAGTTGTTACCTCGTCTGCCACAGAATGCCATATTTCTGGAATATAGGTATCGTTGTTAATATCCACGTTCTATCCGAATAAGGATACGAATAAGGATCTCAAATTTCATTCTAATTCATCAAAGGTGCGCTGACATTGAATTCTCCTGACTTTTTCTAATTATGTGCCTCAGTTCTGCGCGTTGATCTTACTTTTTCTGCTGCAAGCAACAGCTAACTTCAGATTTATCACAAATTTACAACTAACTGAGCTATCCTTTCACTTCTGAATGGTTTGTATCGATGTTTACGATGTTGAGGCACGATTTGAGGGGTGTTGTGTTGTATATGGTATAGATCTTGGTGTTAGTTATACAACGAGTTAGAATACGAAGTTCAACCGTGAAGCACAAGACACCAATGAAGGTCTTGCAATGGTTAGTGTCATTTTTAATTGACAGATCGATGGTATCATTCAATGAAACTGTCACTATTATCCAATTCATCAGTAATGGCCGAGATCGTGCCAGTTGTTAGTGGAATGTTATTCAGAAAACCATTCCATTCATTGTTGGATATCGAATGGAATATTCCATCATATCATTCAACTAACGAGCATGCCTTGAAACGCTAAAGCTACAGCATCTCTTGCCTGGTCAATAATGTGCTGGATATATGTACATACACAAGCCGTTGTTCTTCAACAACGTGTGTGCGGACGATATCTCCGTTTTTATAGATATTAACATGGTCGGTGCTCAGTTTCCAGACGAGCTAGATTTCATCGCTGGCTAGCACGATTTTTTTCGAATATGTTAGGTTTTCCACAGCGCATCTTAATTTATCGATCAAATTTACAGCAAATGATGCTTCCTGAATAACAACTTACGCTTTCTAAATTACATAACACACTTTCTGATGAACAGTTCACTTATCTGAATCACACGAAACAGTTTCTGTATTTCATTTCACCATTCTTAATAACATCTACACGGAGAAAAATCATAGTTTCCCTAACCGAAGTTCTAGTTAGCATAGGCAAAACCAGAATTCCTGGTTACTATAACAATTTTTCCGGGGAATCATGACAATATTCTGGTTATGGTAAGGATGAAACATTGTTAGGATAACAATACATCTAACACTTTCTCAACCACAATTGGAAAAAGGTGTAAACAGTAGATAAAATGAAATACTCTACCGTGAAAAACGTCGTAATGTCACAAAATGTCTCCTCCCGAACCTGCTGTCACTTCGGAAACGTGTCCGACCCTCACCCAATCAATACGGCATGCGCGAGGGGGTCCAGCGGGGAGCGATCCGTCCCAGATGACGTCACGAATTGGAGCGGCGGCGGCGGCAGAGGTATGGCGGCGACGGCGGTCCGCAGGAGACTGGGGCAGGAATCGTTGGGGCATTCCAGGAACGGGGCGGCTCGAGGTGAACTTGGACGACATGCAGAGCGGGGGCGGCGGGGACGGACGCGGGGGCGGCGATCGATGAGGCGGGGGTGGGGCGGGGCGGCGGCGGCCGGTCGTGGCGTCACGAGGGGGTTGTCGTCGTGCATGCAGATCCGGCGATTGGGGAGATTCCACGGTAACAGTTGTTCGCAACTAGGGCACGGCAGTTTTTTCGGATCCCAATATGATAATAATAATAATAATAATAATAATAATGATAATAATGAATAGTGGTGATGATTTTATTGATTGGTTTCAAATACGAAAATGCAATCCACAGAAATGATATAGATAATAATAAACCAGTCTACAAAATGCACTTGTAACAATCAAAAAGCAGATTTCAATGTCTGAATTTAATGAAGAAATATTCAGATCTCTGCTTTTCCATTCAAACCTTCAGTGATTTATGAAGGAAAAATATATTTTGATACGAACATCCAAGAAAACAGCGCCTCAGCATTGTTTCGTTTTATAGATTTGCCCATTCCACTATGGCAACAGCAAAGTATGACTCGCTAGTGTGGAAATATTGGAAAAAAGCACGGTTGCAGTGATTGATGAATGTAATGATATTTCATCTAGAAATTTTCCTGCTGGTACCTACTCACATAGATAGATAGATTTTAGGTAGATTGATTTTGCATCCTAACCTTTCGGGAAATGATTCAATCCACTACCTCCGTTCCTGAATCGAGATACGTCTGGTGATGTGACATCATCTCCACTATCGTATTCAAGAACAAAAGGTCGAACATGACAATGATAAACAAAGAAACAACGTTGACTCGATTGAGTTGATTTGATAGATTTTAAAGATGAGCGAAACTTTGAATAATTTTTCATTGGTGTTTTTTTTTTTTATCTGTGGACAACACGAAAGGGAAACCTATGATGTTAGAGGAACATCGTGTTAGCCAGCGGTGGAATTTTGGGAAAGAAGGAAGGTGTTGGAATTTTTCTTGAATGTTTGGAGGTTGTAAGCATCAGGAAAGTCTTCACTAGGCAAAGAATTCCATAACTCTGCCGTTCTATTGATGAATGATGCTTGGTATAGCGATGTTCGACAGGTCTCGAGCCTGACAGTGTGGGGGTGACCAGCTTGAGTTCGTCTGGTTTGTCTACTAGGAATCGCGCGTGGTGGCATAATGGATGATATTTCCGTTGAGCACCGACCGTGAAAGTACCTATAAAAAAGGCAAAGATCGCCGACCTTTCTACGATGATCTAGAGAGGTCAATGATTTGGTGAGTGTTGTGTCATCGACCAGGCGAATAGCTCTCTTCTGAATTGAATCTAAGAGCTTAAGCGTATGTTTGGGGGCTGAGCTCCAAACATGTGAACAGTACTCCAGGACAGGTCGAATTTGTGCTTTGTAGATCATAAGCAGTTGCTGGGATGTGAAGTATCTCTTCGCACGGAAAAGAAAACCGAGTTTTTGGTGTAGGCGTATTTCGTAAAGTTTCAATGAATGACAACGGACATCGGTGAAACTTGGAATAATAATGATTCGAATCTTCATGGTCGTAGGAAACATAGTGTACATAACTCGTTGGAAAATGTATTTCCGCACTCGCCACTATGCGGCTCGTGCTCGCTAAATATCAAGTTATGCTGAATAATTCATTTTCCACACTTGTTGTGTAATGTACTATTTACTACCTGCTAATAAGATCGATGAAATATCACAAGAATAATTGAAAGTATCATTTCATACCTAACAAAAATATATATGATAAACGGTACCATCCGATTGAGAGTTCATCTTTTAGAAAATAACTAAACTACCAGTTCTATACGTGCCCGTTTTTGAGGAGCCCGGAAACCTTTTTTTCTGAACCCTCTCAGGGAGAGAGTTTAGAGAGAAGGTTAGAAAGCCATACGACGTTGTAAGTCAATGAGTCAGGAAATAGAAGTCTTGTGGGTTGGTGCAGTAAGCTGATATCTGAATCACAAATTCAGTTCATGATTTTGAGTCCTATGTTTAATTTCCTTATGTACGGAGCTAGGTTTTTGCTGCAAGATGATTTTATGAAATTGGACGCATGAGTCTCCATATTCACCTATCCTAATTTCTTCAGATGTTGATGCCTCCTCTTTCCAGTAATGAGTCTCATGCAAGAGTTTTGTATTTTTGTAGTCTCTTTTCATCCGTTTGTAGTGAATTTAGACCGTACACGGAGTCATCAAAATTTGCATGAGAAAGTACAAAAGATTCGCATAGACTTTGCCTCAGTTTTGGATTCAGGACTCTCCGAATCGAAGTGTATAGATTTTAGTTAACTGAAATCTCATTTTGAGATTAGGGAAACGTGCGATGAAAATTTCAGGGTGGAATCCTAGTTTTTTGGTAGTTTCGGTTAGAGTTGAAGTCTCATCCTGAATTATTTCATCAATATTCAACGACTATTAAATACTCTAGAAATATCAACGGAATTCGTGATGTTAAAATTGGGAAAAAATTGTATAAACATTCCACTTTTCATTTCGGATTCAACTGACACTGCTAACAACCTCGACAAGCAATATATGATGCAGATACGGAGGATAATCTTTTGACATTCCCCCTGAATCCCATATTTTCAGTCCGAATGAGGGTTACTTGAGAAAATTCGCAGAATTTTGTTTCGAGAATCGATCTGACAGATTCTTCTATGATTCTATTCCAGATTCTAGATTCTTCTCAGTCACAGTTGAGGGGAAAGAGTGATACCCGTTTCAATCGGACCATTGTACTCTGTCTCTTGAAATACCCAATCGTATACTATAGTCGTTATGTTCTATCTTGTTTTTGCAATAAAATCATTTATCGATATTGAATCCAATATATTTCAATGGAAAAAATTGTGGCAGAACATTATTTGAAGCTGCCAAAATGAATGGATGGACAAAATAAAAAAGGACATTAACTAGCTCTACATGGTGGTGCACTATTCCAGAGTGTTGAACGGATAGCTACAGCAAGTACCTATTCCAATCATAGATGTAGAATCGTGAACATGAAGCCAGCGGAAGCCTGCAGGAATTTGAGGAGGAAATAGCCAGGTTGAAACATTGTGCCTATCTGTTAGGTCCCCAGTCTAATGGAATTTCTACCTCTCCACAGAAGCTCCACACGCCGGCCAATTATTATAGTAATTCGCCAATTATTCTTATAATCTAATATGTCATTGAGATGTTGATAAATTCACCTAATTATCACAACTTTCAATAGGAAACTAAAAACATTCCTACTTCAATTTCATCGCATTCTGAATAATTGAAGTATTGGATCTAATGATGGTAGTAAGATATATCACTGTTATTCAACCGAATTTCACTAAGATATATGTTAGTTAAAGGATAGCTTATAACTACTATTCTTTACAACACGTATTTCAAATAGTTCAGTAGCAGGTTGGCATGTTCAATCAAACTGTGGTTGTGGAAACAATACTACTATATAATATGCTCGATCGAAATAGTAACCTTTAGAGGAACTTCGGAGAAACATATGAGTAGATGTTAAATATACGAATCGAAATAATAATGTCCCAAACAGCCGACTCACCAACTTGAAACTCAGCGTATACAAGGTAGGATAAAGTATGGAACCAAGTAAAAGAATTTTAAACGAAAAGAACGATAATAATGAAAATTTCCAGGTGAGTGCAATGGAACAAAATGCATCTGATGTACATTTTTATGTTGATAATATACTTCCGGTTCAACCGGAAATGCCATCAACTTCTTCAATTCAAATGGGACACCCTATATATTTTTACAGATTTTGAGAGAGCTTCTCATTTTGAATTCATACATACTGAGTTTGCTGTGACAAAATTTGTGAAAACGAGGAATATAGCACTTCAATCAACCTCCTTTGAGTTGTTTGAATAAGGGGAAAAAATATTCAGATGAACTAATTGATGTTGTTTGTATGCATAGGAATAAATAAACGAGTAGGTACTCTTTTGTTCTCCAAGTGTCAAATTCTAATTGTCGGAAATAAATTTCACAATCATCATAACCGATCATCATTGAGAATTCAATACGCTCTTTTTCACTTAATTGAACCATTCTAAATTGTACAATTTGGAAATTGTACGTTTATTTATCACTATGCATACAAACAACATTAATCAGTTTATCTGAATACTTTTTTGCTTTAATGCAAAAAACTCTAAGGAGGTTGCTAAAGTGCTATATTCCTCGTTTTAACATTTTTTTCAAACTGCGGGCATTTCCGGTTGAACCGGAAGTATATTATCAACAAAAAAATGTACATCAGATGCATTTTGTTCCATCGCACTTACCTGAAATTTTCATAAATATCGTTTTTTTTTTCGTTTAAAAGATATTCACTGGATTCCATACTGTATCCCCACCCTGTATAATTGAACCAGATAATGTAAATTCAACACCTTCATTTTGAGTATGTTTTGAGTGATAATCAGTAGGTGACGCAATGCGATGCAATGGAGAGAAATTGAATCAATTACACCCATACAGGCTGACTGAAAAAAAAAGGTCTACGCCATAGAGCCGCTATTTATCGTCTGTGCCTGAGAAACAAAAAAGCAAATGATATTCCTACTCATGCAAATCAGTAGACCGACTCTGGCCTACGTGCTCGCTTACCGGTTCCTTTCCCCTCAGGCCCCTCGGACACCGTTCGGTACCCAGACCGCTACGCAGTGGCTAACTGAAAGTTCTGCGCTCTAGTGTAACGTGCCGTAGGCTATAAATACAGAGTGCGAGAAAATAACTACGTATCATAACTCTTTAGTGCTCGTTTTTGATTTTATAATAATGCCTGTGGTGTATTGTCCTGTGGGAAATTGCACGTCAAGACCGAAATTATCACATTTTCCCTAACAATTTCCAAAAAATGAAAGTGAATCTGGCATCTCAGGTTTTCAGTCACTCGGTTGCAATTGCCATGTCAACATATATTGATTTTCAAATTACACCGGAAGAAGCAAAAGATACCATGGATTTTATAAGGAAAATGAATTCATTTTTCGACATTTTGAATTCGAACACTCTTTCTAATTTCAGAGCCTTTGTGGGAGCTGAAGAACAAATTTCCGTTTCGAGAGAGGTGGATAATTTGTTCAAAGATTCACAAGTAGAAAATATTAATGGAAAAAATGTTACCAAACAGCTGAAATTTATTTTTGGTTAGCGATTAACAATTAATTCGATTCTTATTTCATTTAGAAAATCACAAACCAACGGGTATAAGTTCTTATTCACTCCAAATCTCAATCAAGATTGTTTAGAAAATTTTTTTGGACAAATCAGGAACACTTGTGGTAATTTAAAAAATCCAACTCCCATACAATTCATTCGTTCGTTTAAAAAAATGTTCGCATTGAAATATTTCGATCAAACCGACGGTACTTATTGTATGGAAGACATAAATGAAGTTTTATCGAGTATCGCTTCAAAAAATATCGTCGAAAATGTCAATCGAGATATAATTCTCAAACCTACGTATATTCCGCTCAAAGTATACACAAGCGATTATCGAAATCTAAAAACTTCTGAAGGCAACTCATTAGTGCATGCAACCGGCTATTTTTTGAGGAAATGTCTTTTACAACATTCTTGTGAAATTTGCTATGATTTCAGTAACTCAAACACTTGAACTGAATGAGAGAGACCGCGTTCTGCACTAGAGGATATTCGAGTGAATTTGAGGAACTGGTTTCCCAAATTAACATTGGAAACACACTGAAAAAACATTTCGCAAAAATATCTTTCAGTCATCCATGTGACAAGTTTCCTTTGGACTGATTCATCAATTTGTATTGCAGAGTTCGTATTTATTCCACATTGAAATTTGCCAATCGAAATATGAAAACAGGAAAAGCATCAAGTAAAGTTAATACAGAACTTACCTTATTACAGCATTTGTGATTTTTCTCAATGTATTTCAATATATTATGATAAACGGTTCATTGTCCAATTTCGTTTTGATTCATCTGTACTTCGAAAATTTCCAAAATTTTGACAGTGTCTTTTGCTAACAATCAGAAGTAGTAGGTAGCAGCACGCTTCCGATCTCGAAATATCAAGATCATAGTAAATATCCAATCCACTCAAATTTTTGGGTCGTCACGGTACATCAGCTATCGCGCGATATGCTTTTCCGTTACCCCGTATCTACAGCGAAATCGCCATGAGGACACGTGCAGGCGGTACGCTTTTGACCTGAGAATTTCAAACGCCAGACAGGGAGTCGTCCAACTGTTTATTTATTAAACTGTAACGATGGTAATAACTGTTTTTTTTTTCATCTTCGACTCTAACGACAGAGACAGTAATTTTTTCATCAATAGTAAGAATTATACTTCTTGACCACGTTCTACTAGACCACCATGTAGTTTCGCTTCGGAACGACGAGTGTGTCACTGTTATCAAGCAAAACAATTTTTTGCTGGGCCCGGATACCTGAGTCTCACCAATATTTCGTTAATACGTTTTCAGTGCGAGAAGTGTGTGTACTGTTAAAATGAGAAAAAGAACGCGTAAAGATCAATTGAGATATGTGACGAAAAAGATGAAACACCTCCAGGAAACATTGGAAAATTTAAAAAAGGATTATTTAAATGACTCAGGTGAGTTTCCAATGATATAATTATAATCTACTCATGTTAGAAGAAAATGAAGAATGCAGGGGTGCTTGGAGCATAGATTAAATGTTTGGATTGTCAATCGTATTTTCCAATACAATCACACTGAGAAAATCGTTGTTTATGCAACGATCACCTCAAGTTCTAAAAACTCTGAAATACAATAATTTGGTTAGAGTTCACAGGGCGTTGTTTATGCAACAGACCCGAGCAAGTAGATCGTTGTTTATGCAACGATCACATCATCCCTTTGTATACCATATCAATAATGTGGTTATAAGAACTGTACAGGGGGTTGGTTTATGCAATGGACCTAACAGGAAAAGAACTATAATATGAGTATGACCTACTCTTATGAGTGATATGACTCGTCAGCGAAACCATATAATATTCGGCTGTTTATGCAGCGAATAGTCTTACATTTGAGGTGCAGGTTGCTGACTTTCGTGCACATCCTTTCAGGTGGAAGTGAAACAGATATAAGGTCACCGTCGCCACCACCTGTACGAAAGCCTAGGAGAATTCAGAAAATCATCTCATCATCTTCGGATGACGAACAGGAGGAGGGGTCCCAAATAATAACTGTTGCGGAAATTCACGATCCTCCTACTGCGGAAATAGCCTCATCCGTTACAACTATAGACACTCTATTGGGCATGGATCCGAAGAAATTAACCTCCGCAGGCCCACCATTAGATGAAGATATTGTTTGCCGCTGGCAAAGCTACTTGACCGAAGGTATCGATAAAGTATCAAGAGAAGATTTTTCGAAAATTCTTTTCCCGGGAAATTGTACACAGTTAGCAGGTCCAGTCCTCAATGCCGAAGTCGAAAAACTCTTATCGAGCCCAGAGAGGAAAAAAGATACTACTCTGTCCTCCATTCAAGATAAATTGGGACGTGGCCTAACGTTGCTGGGAGAGGTCATTTCACTACTTTTATCCTCAGACGGACTTCCGATTGAATTAAAAGCCCTCCTAACACCTAAGACGGCGCAGTCGGCCAAGATTTTTTGTGAAGTTCACTATTTATTATCAAACCACCGTAAACACCAAATTTACCCTTATATGTGTTCCACCATTCAAAAGGTTGCGGAACAGTCGAATAGAGATGCTAGCCTCTTCGGTTCAGATTTTAACGAAAAATGTAAGGCCGCTCAAACATTGGAAAAGACCACTATCGATATAAAACTCAAGAAATCTGCCTTTGTGAAGAAACAATACTTGCAAGGATCTTCGAATTATTTAAACTCCCAGCGTCAGGCCCCGAGATCCAAAATGAAATCACAGAATCCACGATACAGCAGGAAGAGCGAGTCATCACGGAAACCACCAGGAAGGCCATATCGCCAGAAATATTACCAATGGAGGCATTGAAGGTAGACACATCAGAAAAATTCGCAGGAAGAATTCGCTTTTTTTATGACGAATGGGCGCGTATAACAAAAAACCCTAATATTCTGAGGTGGGTTAACGGGTATGAAATTCCCTTTATTTGTAAACCACTTCAGTCTAGGGATCCGATACCTAGACAATTTTCCAATAAAGAGGAAAATCTTCTGAAGGAAAGTATTGATAGCCTTCTAAAGATGGGAATCATCTCAGTGTGTTCCCATAGAAAAGATGAATTTTTGTCGCCATATTTTCTTGTTCCAAAGTCTTCCGGTGGATATCGATTTGTTTTGAACTTGAAGTTATTAAATTCATTTATTGAAACTTCACACTTCAAGTTAGAGAATTTCAAAACGGTCAAATACATAATTTTTCAAAATTGTTTCATGTGCACATTGGACTTGAAAGAGGCATACTATTTCATCCCTATGCATAGAAAATTTAAGAAATATCTGAGATTTTCCTTCCAAGGTCAGTTATTCGAATTCAATGCTTTACCCTTCGGTTTATCAACTGCACCGTATGTTTTTTGTAAGATATTTAAACCCATTTTGAGTTATCTCAGATCGAGAGGTTTTCTTAGTGTCAACTATTTAGATGATTTTCTTCTATTGGCGGATACAAGGAGATCTTGCTCAGAAAATGTTTCTGTTACAGTAAACTTACTGTCCAAATTAGGATTCATCATAAATTTTGAGAAATCCAGCTTGTACCCTAATCAAAAAATAAAATTTTTGGGTTTTCTGTGGGATAGTAGAAAAATGCTTTTAAGTTTACCTGAAGACAAAGCTTTGAGAGCTCTTGAATATATTTCTATGATAAAGAATTGCAATAAGGTGAAAATTCGCACCTTCGCCAAACTTATAGGGTATTTGGTATCAATCTGCCCAGCTTTTACTTATGGATGGGTGCATACAAAAAGCCTCGAATATTTCAAACATAAAGGCTTGAAAAATTCACAGGAGAATTTCGATTCGAAAATGACACTATCAAATGAATGTTTGCAAGACTTACAATGGTGGAATGATAATATATATAAATCCGGATTTTAACTTATACAAAGGAAGTATCATTATAAGATATTTTCAGATGCATCCACTACCGGTTGGGGTGTTTTCTGTCATAATAAAAAATCAGGTGGATTTTGGAATGAATCAGAGGCGAAATGTCACATTAATTATCTTGAACTCCTAGCTATTCTTTATTCATTGAAATCATTCGCTAGGAATGAATCGAACATCAATATATTGTTAAGAGTTGATAATATCACTGCTATAGCATGTATCAACAAAATGGGGAGTACAAAGAATATTCGTTTATGCCAGCTAGCAAAATCTATTTGGAACTGGTGTGAACGAAGAAACATATTCATTTTTGCTTCTTATGTTAAATCGAAGAAAAATAAGGCTGACTCGGAATCTCGGTCTAGACAAACAGAGACTGAATATTCCTTGTGTAATAAGGATTTCGAATCTATCACGAGACATTTTGGGAATCCATCAATCGACCTTTTTGCCTCATATGCGAACAAAAAGTGTGAAAAATATATTTCATGCAAAATAGATCCAGGTTCTGTGTCCGTTGATGCTTTTTCGATAACTTGGAAAAACTTGAACTTTTATGCCTTTCCTCCATTCTCCTTGATACTCAAAACTATCAATAAAATAATTTCTGATGAAGCGGAAGGAGTAATCGTGGTTCCCTTATGGAAAAACCAACCTTGGTTCCCAATTTTTATGGAATATCTCATATCAGAACCTATTATTCTCAATCCAAGACCTGATCTTATCCTTTCTCCGTTTAGGAAAAGTCACCCAATATGGCCGAACATTACCCTGGTTGCAGGGAAACTGTCCGGGAAGCTTTCAGGAGAAAAGGCGTCATCGAAGAAGTTATTCCGACGATGATATCTTCTTTCAGTAGTAACACACTGAGACAGTATGATTGCACCTTCAAAAAATGGTGGTCCTGTTGTCTCCAGAATAACTATAATTTTTTCAATCCTTCCACTAATGAAATTTTGTTCTTCCTCAATCAAGAATATAGTAGAGGTGCCCGGTATAATACATTGAATTGTCATAAATCTGCCCTGAAAGTGATTGCAAATTTCGAAGAAAATGAAGACTTGTTACGAAGATTCATGAAAGGAATTTTCAAAGAAAAACCCGTATATCCTAGGTATGAGGTAACTTGGGATCCTCAGATAGTCCTTAGTTATCTGGCTACTTTATTTCCCTTAGAAAAAATAAATCTTGAATTACTTACACATAAATTAGCTATGTTGGTGTCCCTAGTTACCTCACACAGAGTTCAAACATTATCAAAAATCAAGTTGTCCGATATAAAATTTTGGGGCACGAATTACAAAATTTTTATTTCCGAATCAATTAAGACATCTTCCCCAAACAGGCCACAGCCTGTCCTCGTGTTACCGTTTTTTTATAATAATCCAGAAATATGTGTTGCCCGTACATTAGAGCATTACCTAAAAATAACAACACCGCTTAGGAAATCAGATAATGATAACTTATTCTTAACATACAAGAAACCACATCATAGTGCAACAGCACAGTCTATATCTAGATGGCTCAAAAAAGTTCTTAAGAAATCAGGATTAGACATCACCCTTTTCAAAGCTCATAGTGTTAGACACGCATCGACTTCAGCAGCACTTCGGTCAGGTGCGAACATCGATTGTATCAGAAATGCGGCTGGATGGACAGCAAAGTCAAATGTATTTGCAAAATTTTATAATAAGCCTCTCTGTACAGAAGACAATTTTGCTGAAAGAGTTGTTTGTCAGAAGTAAGTGCACCTATTAGATGTTTTGTTATACTCGCATGGTTTCCATCGATTATATGACTAGCTATTTAGTTTTTGTTGTATTATATCACGAAAATTGCCTTGATATTATTAGAATAATATACATACATGTTTAGATTATCCAGGCCTTTATTCCAATATGATAATGATGATATCCGAATGATCGGATGATGTTCATCGACCTTACAAATCTGATACATATTCACCTTTCAACATCTACATGGTGGTCTAGTAGAACGTGGTCAAGAAGTATAATGATAGATTAAACGACTTACCTGAAGGAAGTTCAATCTTCATTATACGATTGACCACGTTCGTATAGACCACCCCTCCCTCCCCGTGTGATCAACCCGAATGAGGTATCAGATTTGTTCTTCAAACGTATTGACGAAATATTGGTGAGACTCAGGTATCCGGGCCCAGCAAAAAATTGTTTTGCTTGATAACAGTGACACACTCGTCGTTCCGAAGCGAAACTACATGGTGGTCTATACGAACGTGGTCAATCGTATAATGAAGATTGAACTTCCTTCAGGTAAGTCGTTTAATCTATCATTATATTTCTCTGGATTGGATTAGGGAAAAACTCTGAACATATCAAATTGAATTTAATCAGAATTAAATTCTCTAGATCGTGATAGAGAACTCTTCTGGATACGGTAATACACAATAAGTTGATTCTTATATACACAATTAGTACTCCTCGAACAAGAAATTTCAATTTATACTGGGTCACTGAACGTGGCAGTGTGACCGTTGTGCCGAATGTTCGAAGTAATGATGTACTCTACTGAATAAAACTGAAATGATCATCTGATCGATATAAGACAAGCTTACCCTTTCCAGACAGAGGAGCTTCGGATTATTTTAAATTTCCAATGCTTGAAGAAAAATCGATACTATATAGAGCATATAGAAGAAAACACTCAAGAACCTACCCGATAATTTTTACTTATAGAATACTAGTGTTTCTTTTCATTCAGAAGAGTAAATTGATGAACGTTATGCTGACCACCTAGCTGATTCAAAAACATTCATTGCTCCATTCAATGAGCCGATATAACATTTGATTGAAATTGCGGAGCGGTAATTTTGATCGAAAGTCAACTTATACATTACTGGATTCAGAGAATTCATGCAATGCAGTCATTTCACAAAATTTCTCACATTCGTACAATGAATAGCAGCGTTATGGCTGTGGCTCCGAACAACAAACCCACTAGAAGGATCACAAAACAAATATTCTGATGCTAACATGAATTCCCAGAATCATCATAATATTAGTACCCAATCGGCGCCAGTGTTGTCATATCAAATCATCAAAGAGTGATAAATAGTCCATAATATTTAAAGTCCTTTATGAATTCATGTAGTTCAATGCACAAATATAATAATAAATTTGGGTCATGACGATTATGAATCAGTTCTGATTGCAACATTATTCTTAGACTTAGATGTTGCTTCCAAACAAACTGTATTGACAGGGTTGTGGATTACTTATTGTCGTCTGTGTCCAATTGACACAGAAATGAAACAATAACTTCGAAAAGTAAAGTTTATTGTAACTACGATATATTATATTTATAGAGGTTCCAGCAAGAGTGCTAGATTCGATCTGTCTTCCCAGTCAAAACGTAGTTGTACATTCTGACTCAGCGCTATATCATCCCAATACAAAAAGTGAATTTATATCCTATGAATAAACACTGACGAAGGAAGTCGATAGATACATGACCAAATAATGGTCGCCGGTCGGTCTGTAGATACAGGGCGGACTGCACGGCCATCCTGAATTTCTTTCGTCCTCGAAAGACACGGAACATCTATAAAAAAAAATACACGCGCTTAAATATATATTATACGGGTTGTAACCCGTCAAAGGACAGGTCGAGCAGAATTATTACATTGCCTGAGAGGGCTACTGTTTTGCCTAAGAGGGCTACTGTTTTGCCTAAGAGGGCTACTATATTGCCTAAGAGGGCTACTGTATTGCCTAAGAGGGCTACTGTATTGCCTAAGAGGGCTACTGTATTGCCTAAGAGGGCTACTGTATTGCCTAGGATGGCTACTGTATTGCCTAAGAGGGCTACTGTATTGCCTAAGAGGGCTACTGTATTGCCTAGGATGGCTACTGTATTGCCTAAGAGGGCTACTGTATTGCCTAGGATGGCTACTGTATTGCCTAAGAGGGCTACTATGTTACATACCTTTTGATTTATCGAGTCTGTAGGGTGAACGGTTTCATTTGCTCTAATCCAACAACAGCTGTATAAGGTCTGCTGGATCGTTCCGAATGAATGTCCTCTTTTACCCGATAGCGGTCATTAGGTAAAGTTTCGATAACTTTAAAAGGTCCTTTATATTTTGGAAGTAGTTTTTTACTCTCATTATTCGCCGGAAAGCTTGTTATTTTTGTGAGTACCATATCACCTACGGAATAGAACTTTGGTGGTGAACGGTGTACATTGAAAGTCAGGTTTTGTTTGATTCTATTTTCTTCTAGATTTTGAGCTGCTTGTCTCCGGATCTCAGTGATGTCAACAATATCTTCATCGGACGTATTATGTAGGTCGGTATCTGTTTTGAGTGGGTAGCCGAGTAGTAGTTCTGCGGGGGAGTGTTGAGTTACGCGGTGTTTTGTGCTATTTATTCCCTGTTGGATTTGTTGCACTTTACTGTCCCAGTCATTCTTCTCCAAGTCAGCACTTGATGTAGCCAGAGCATCCAGTACGGTTTTATTCATACGTTCCACTTGGCCATTTCCCCGAGGGAGTCCCACAGATGTTGTGAACAGCTTAATACCTTTCTTCTCGCAGTATTCTTTGAACTCCTTCGAGGTAAAGGATGTACCCGCATCGGTAATTATACGTTTAGGGTTTCCGAGAATCGAAAAAATTTCTTCTAATTTATCAACTACGTGTTTTGAACACGTGTCAGGAACTGGCTTGCAATATGTATATTTCGAAAATCCATCAACTGCCACTAATAAATATTTATTTCTCTTCTTACTTTCTACAAAGGGGCCTAGGTGATCTAGGTGAAGCGTGTGGTGAGGTCTCGCATACTTGGGAATAGAATGTAAATATCCCGGTTTTTTTCCACTGTAGTCTTTGTGATAGAGACAGTTCAGACATGAATTAATATATTTTTTTGTAAACCTATTCATTTTTTGGAACCAATAGAACTTTTTTATTCTCTCAATAGTTTTGTCAAAACCAAAATGACCAATGTCGTCATGGTTCGCTTTGACAATTTGCCAACGGCAGTTTTTTGGTACCACCCATCTGCGGCCAAATGGGGTCAATTTATAAACTTTATTACCCCGCAAGTCATAATTATTAAACACATCCTTATTGTTGTCTGAATCTCCGCTAAGTAATATTTCCTTAATATTTCTGATACTTTCATCTAAATCTTGAGCTTCTCTTAGATAGTCAGTTTCAGTAATAATCAAAATTTTTTCTGTTTGGGTATTTACACTTTCAATAAAATTACGACTTAGTGCATCGACGTGATGCATTTGTGTTCCCGGTCTGTGCAATATGTTGAAAGAAAAATCTTGCAAGGTTAAAACCCAACGAGCAATTCGAGGTACTATTGTTTGTTTACTCCAGGCGTTCTTAACGGCGTTGCAGTCAGTAAAGATTGTGAATACATGACCAATTAAATAATATCTGAACTTTTCGAGAGTTCTAACAATAGCCAGAAGTTCCAGCTCGAAAGAATGGTAGTTTTTTTCCGCGTCGGTTGTTTGTTTGCTGAAAAATGCTACGGGGTGTTCCAAATTATCTTTTTTTTTGGGTTAAAATACCAGCGTAACCTACTCGACTCGCATCGGTGTATAAAATCGTAGGTAATTGTATATTGAATAATGCCAAGGTCGGTTTGGAGCATATAAGATTTTTAAGTTCGATAAAGATTGTTTCATGATTTTCTGTCCATTTCCAAACGCAATTTTTTTTTAGAAGCTTCGTTAGTGGGACTGTTTTGCGTGCAAAATCTTGAATAAATTTTCGAAAGTACCCTACAAGGCCTAAAAATTGTCTCAACTGGTGTTGGTTTCGGGGACGAGGAAAATTTTGGACAGATTCAACTTTTGCATTCGAAGGTCCAATTTGGTTACATGATATTTCGTAACCTAAATAGTTGATTTTTTGCAATAAGAAAGATGATTTAGTGATTTTTATAGTCAAACCATATTGTTTAATAATTTCTAGAACTTTTTCTAATACGTTTATGCCTTCAGCCACTGTTTTCGATGGTATTAAAATGTCATCTAAATAGGGTATGACATGAAAATGGCGCAGTGGTAACAATATCTCATTCATGAATTGTTGGAACACCGAAGGAGCATTACATAATCCAAATGGGACCCTTCGATATTCGTAATGCCCTTCCGGCGTTACGAACGCCGTGTAAGGAATTGACCTTTTATCCATTGGAATCTGGTGGTAGCTTGAGGCCAAGTCGATACTGGTGAAATATTTATAATCTGTTAGGGTGTCTATGATATCTTCAATTACAGGCATTGGGAATGGATTTTTAACAGAAATTTTATTTAATGCCCTGTAGTCAACTACCAATCTTTTTTCGTTGTTTTTTTTGTTTACAAGCAGAGCGGGACTTGAATACGGAGATTTGCTCTCTTGAATGATATTAGCATCCAATAATTCCTTTATAATATTTCGGTAAATCTCCTTATCTTTTTCTGCACATCGATATGCTCTGTGGGTTATAGGTTTTTCTGCAGTTAATTCTATTGAAAGTGATACGGAGTGCGCCTTACCTAATGTATTCAGCGTTTGAAACATACACTCGTTGAATTTTTTTAGTAGTTGTTGCAATGAATTCAACTCTTCGGGCGACAATTCTCCATGGTTGATATTATATAACCATGGGGGAGTGTCTTCTTTATATTTGAACTTAAGAGAGTTATCAATCCTATAATACATAATATTTTTATTTTCTGTAAAGTTTGTACCAATTAAAATATCAAATTTAAATTCTAAATCATCGAGTATGTAATATATTGTCTCAAGAGTTACGTCATCAATTTGTGTACTTGCTAAAATATAATGCTCAACCGTGGTGCCAACTCCCAGAAATCCCGATAAAACGATAGGCTTTTCAAGTGCAAACGTATGAATTTTGAATTCTTCGACTAAAGCTAATTTAATCAAAGAGCAATCGCTGCCAAAATCTATGAATGCTTTGCAGCTATACCCGTTGAGAAAAATATCTTTATGAAATTTTGAGATATCATTCGAATTTTCAATAACATTAACACTTTTCGGTTTAAAACTTTGTTTTTCATACTTTTGATTGTCTCGCAAATTTTGAGGCTTTGAACTACCGATTTTCTTTTTATTCAAACAATAACTTTCTATGTGCCCCTTAATTTTACAGAAATTACAAACTTGGTTCTTATGTCTACAAATGGAACGGTCGTGACCTATTTTTCCGCAAGTTTTACATTGCTTATTCGTATTTTCTGCGTTGGTGGCGGAACTGGTTGAGGGGGTGTCACGATTTGGCCTATTTTTAATATTGTCAGACTGGGATTTGTTTTGAATCGTTCTATTTGATATAAAATAGGTTTTATTTTTGAGATATGCACCTAAAATATTGACATCGGTCATATTTGAGGCTTCCACGGCTGCACTTATATTATTATCATTTATAGCACCAGTAATTAGGGAGATTTTATCTGCTTCCGTAAAGTTTAACTTCAATTTATTGATTTTTGATAAATGTTCGAAGTAAAAATCATATAATGGCCTGCCTTCTGTTGGTTTGTGGTTAACAAGGTCCATTAACAACTTGTGACAATTTCGATTTGATTTGAATGTTAACAATAAAATATGTTTCCATTGTTCCCAAGTAAACTGAGACCACCCCAATTCGCTTTCAATGAAACTATCGTACCACATTTTTGCATTCCCTTTCAATTTACTCAATGCTTGAAAAATAATTGCAGTATCAGACCAGTGGTATGAATTTGCATTATATTGAATTATTTCAATCCAGTCTTTAATATCTTTAGATTTAGGGTCGAAATCAGGTATAACAGTTGAAACGGCAATGGCTTCAGCGGGCTGAACAATATACGATTGGTTACGAGGGGGTGTGTAACTTACGCTTGATCGGCTTTTTGTTTTTTTATCTTCTTGTATTTACCCCGACTGTTGCAATCCTTTTCACTTTCACTTGATGTTGGTGATGACGATGAAGGCGACCGATGTCGGTAACTCCTTTTTTTATTACGTCCCATGTCGGAAAAGCTGCACAAAACACCCTAACTCTTGTCTCTCAACACTCACTTTTCTTTTCAACCACTTCTGATGTCGTCTGTGTCCAATTGACACAGAAATGAAACAATAACTTCGAAAAGTAAAGTTTATTGTAACTACGATATATTATATTTATAGAGGTTCCAGCAAGAGTGCTAGATTCGATCTGTCTTCCCAGTCAAAACGTAGTTGTACATTCTGACTCAGCGCTATATCATCCCAATACAAAAAGTGAATTTATATCCTATGAATAAACACTGACGAAGGAAGTCGATAGATACATGACCAAATAATGGTCGCCGGTCGGTCTGTAGATACAGGGCGGACTGCATTATCTAGTCTGTTCAATGATCGAAGGGCTGTGGCATTTTTTGTCAGTCATCCTGTATAAGGGTATGTCACAATCTTCGATTGAGTAATTCTCACTATGTGTGATGAGATTACTTCCTAATATAAAGCTTATGGTTCATAATGATGTTTTGTTGAAAACTGATTTGTTCCCAGTATCAAGAAAGATAATGAATTTTATAGATTTTGTCGATTGTGTATAATCAGAATATACCTAGTTCGAAGGCATAAGATATAAGTCATAAATGCATTTCGGACCGACTATCAGAAAATTTCGTTGTTTGCTCCATTAGTTGCTATTCCGAAAGGTGGCTGGAGTGTCTTGCATTTGCAGCACGCCAGGTGCATTATGTGCTGAAATGAACTTTGAAGCCTTAGGGCCCTGATGATTTCTTCAGTATGTTCTAATGGCAATACAGCTCTTCATTTTTCTGCACCTAACTATATTTCTAGAGACTACTCCAAGCCTGTAGTGATGATAATATGGTAATGAAAATGAAAATGATGGTGGTTTAAAACCATTAGTCTTACATTGTATAATTCAACAGTCCCTGTGCGGAAAATGTTTGGATGTGTCTCAAGTTCTAGAACCAGTAATAGCAGTTATTAACTTCATCAGATCCACTGGGCTGTATAAACAATTTCGCAAGTCCATAGGAGAAATTGTTGAAAATGACTTACTATATCATCCTGCCGAACGCTGGCTTAGCTGTGGAAAACTCTTCAAGCTTCGAGCAGGGATTGATTTTTTTCAATGAGAAGCATCGCCTTTTCGCCGATATACAGATTAGTGAATGGCTGTGGATGTAAGCATTCTATGTCGATTTGACAAATCATATGAACGAGCTGAATTTGAGAATGCTAGGATAAAATCAGCTTCTCTCTCTTCATACACCAATATCATATTACTGAAAAAAATAAAAATAAATACTATTTCATTCGCGATTATGTGAAAAATGTTACACATTTTGAAACATGTCAAATATTCAGCGAAACTACAGACACTGAATTGGCCGTCGATTCTGCAATCGAAACTTCGAAGATAAATTTTGATGTCATTGTGATTGGAATCGAGCTTTTTCAAAATCCTTCCAATTATGACATTGAAATCATATGTCTTCGGAAGTCCAAATGGAAATTATTGATCCACAGTTTAGTGATATAATCAACAAAAAATATCGAAATTCATCTTTGCTGGAACTCTATATGAGTCTTCCACTTGATAATTTGCATGAATTTGCTCTTGACGTATTTTCTGTTGCTGGTACTACTTACTCGTGGGAGGAAGCAATTCCCAAGATGAAGTATACAAAGAATGTTCACAAATCTAAATCACAGTTTGATACTTAGTATTCTGTATACTTTGTCTAAATTAACCAAGGAGCATCTTGAATCTATTTTGATACTTGGTACGAGTAAAATTGATCCAAAACTACAAACTATTGTTGGTGAAAAATCACAATCACATGAATTTCATTAGTGTTTCTTGTTCTACAGATTCTTCCCAATTATTCATCATAGTCATTGATATGCTTGAGCTTAGATACTTAAGTTAGGTATCCTGCGTCATCATTTCTGTCGTTAAGTTTCACCTTGCAAGTACCATTCTGTGTTTTCTTCTTTAGCTTAACACAGCAATAGTAACAACAGTGAGACATTGGCTTTTAGGAGAAGAGAAGTGGAAGCTAGTCAGAAAAGGAAAGTGGAAGAAAAATACCAAAACTAGCTATTAACAAAAAAAAATAGTACTAAAATTAATCTCTTAGCAAGTCGAACGATCATGTCCAAATGGTTAGGAGGATTGTTTTGGAACGTTTTCTCGGGAAGATAATTGAAAACAAGTTGTCATGGCAGAAAGTGAGTTACTTTGTGTCACTTCGCCGATACTGATTGTATAAAATATAATTGCAATTTTCTGTCCTAATCCTATGTATCTATCAATAGAAGCGGTTATTATGATCATTATTATTATTATACTCATTATTATTATTGGTATTCCTAGTCCTACCGCAGGCCATGATAACTGAAAAAGGTATGAAATGAAACAAGAGTGTCTGACGTTTCTGTTGAGTCAGCACAGTTGGATAGGAAGGTGCAGTTTATTTCATCAGGTGGAAATAACTAGTTCATGATGATAACTTTCATCGAATATCATCACTCAACAGAATAAACAAAGCCCATTGAATGTCTATTGATAATGTTTGATTCAATATTAAATTATGAAATACTCATTCTAGGGTACCGATAACAATGTTTAACTAGCGCGATTTGTTCAATTGGTCGAAAAATTATCGCGACCTCCAGAAAAATTAGAGAAGATTGAATTCGATCACATTTGTGTAATTATTCGCTCATGATGATAGTGAAAGAAATTTCCCGAGAACTCTTTCGGTTTCGAGCTATTTGAAAAACTAAATTTCATAATTTTCGTTTCAATACCTTTCAGGATATACCACTGGAAATAAACGAAATTAAAACCACTTTTTTGCACTTCTCAGATCATCCAATACGAGATTCAATTCATTTCAATCATCAATAAATCAGATTTGAGTAACATTTATTTCAGACTAGTCGATTTCTAATGATGCTTTGTCAAATTTAACCGAAATTTTCTGAAATTCAAAAATCTATTCCTGAACTATCGCTTGGCTTTTTTCTGAAATATTCCTGTTTGTTTCGGGAAATGAAATTCATTATTATGAAATATTCTGAACATTCTTCCTGAATCCGAAGTAACTTTTCCGAAATTCAAATCATTATTTTGAAAAACAATCAACTCTTTCACAACACAGTCTGATGAGAGCTTCTGGAAATGTTGACGCTCCTTAAGACAGTTACTAGAAAAGTATTATTCAGACTGGCATTATCACATTTTTTTTTTCATAGTTCGACAACACGAAAGGAAATAAATTTAATGTTCGAGGCACACCATGCCAGCGGAGGGATTGTTTTTTTCAGAAAGTTTGGAGGTCGTGAAAATCAGGAAATACTTCACTAGGCTAAGAATTCCACAAATTCTTCCACTAGCGAGTAGTAGTTTTGGATCAATCCCATGAGTCATATCAAAGCAAGAAAATGGAATGGGTATACCAATTCCCCAGTTTCTCCAGTAAAATAGTATCACACACTATGAAATTTCCACGATGTGAACTTTCACAATGTAATATACACTGTATATCTCTGTATACTCAGACGTAGTCGTGAATCGGAAACAATCCTTTTTTCTGTTTTGATGCATCTGTCACAGTTTTATAAATTTCTCTATACTGTGGTGTTGTGATGAATCCACAAGTGGTCGAAATAACACCGCACAAATCCATTTGACCTTATTTTCTTTTTATTTTTTGAGAACTCGAAAGGAAAAACTGTAATGTTGATGTTGGGAACATAGTGTTAACTAGCAGTAAAAAATTGGCAAAGAACGATGGTATTGGAGATTTTTTTAAAGTTTGTAAGTTATGAAGTTGCTTTTGTGTTCATGTCTGTTAAATTGATTGAGACCGCAGTGGAGTCAATTTCCACACTTCTTCTGAGATTAACTCACAGACAGTATTCTTCTAAGATGTTGATTTTTCACCAAAAAGGAGCGCATCGATATCGATACCACGTGGTACTGATTGGGTGTTGGAATTTTCTACTGTGCACGACTTGTATTTTCCTAATATCATTTTTGTACGTAGGTATATCAAATAGCAGTCTTACTGTACTCGCTCATTTATGTAAATCATCAACACGAATATCGAGAAATATTCGTTCAGAAACGAGATTGGTTGGTCACTTAACCATTGTTTGACCAAATTATTCCGTAAATAAATAATAAGGTTTTTTATTGACCCCAAAAATATGAATGAAACTGATGAGCTCGAAGGATATTGTCATTAGAAAATAATCGTAACTCTGTAAACTCTTTGAAGTGGTGCTTTTTTTCTGGTTGAGAACATTTTGGATGAGGATTAGGATGATGGAAATCATGAACATCGTTCATGATGTGAACGATATGGCTGATAGAATTTTCCGATTATTTCATTCATATCGTTCACCAGATAAAGGAATAACAGAATGCAATATTTCAACAACACGAATGATAACAAATATTTCGGAATTGAATTGAGTAAACTACATAGTAATAGGTCAGGAAATCTCAGTTCAATTTCAAAACAGAATCACTAATATTGTTGAAATCAATTGAATTCAAAAATTGGGAGTTGAATTGGAAGTTGAATATGGAAATAGAAGGATTAGAAGTGATTTATGCTTTTTATTCAAGTTATTGTCTGGTGAAATTTCTACCCCGCATCTTCTGTCTCACATTGGATTGAAAACTAACACATCAGGTACCAGGTCAAATGATACCTTCCATATCAAATTTCATAGTCGTAATTATAGATTCCACTGCCCTCTAACAAGAATGGTACGGAGCGCAAATAGTATGAACTTGTGATATTGGGAGACGTCTCACTCTGTGATGCTCTATAATTATTTGTAACATGGAATTATCTAGTTCTCGTTGTGGTGTGTATTTTACATAGTTCATATTGAACTTTTTTTCTTGTAATGGATCTATCCGTGAATAAATGAATGAGTAGATAAATAGATAGACTCTCAGTATGCTATACGGGGGTGTGATGTGACAGAAACTCAGTTTCCTCAATTACTATTATATTACAACGAAATGTTCCAATATCAACATTCAATAATAGACTGATGTCCATCGTACAGCAACAGGTAGGCGAGAGCATTGTGCTTTGTCGAACAATTATTTGATCTGAATACACTACACAGTTTGACTTTACAAAGTATTAATACTAATAATGATATTAATTCTATCTATAATATTGTATAAATGAGAGAAGGTGATGACAACATATATAGACATATATATGGTGGTTTCTATTTCCTTGACATTTCTTAGGGGGGGATCAGATAAATAGGTAGAGTCCACAAAATAATCTGAATGATTTTCGTACGGCGCTATGACTATACAGGGTGTTTCAAGCAAGTTGACCCTGTTGCTAGGATACGTAAAACCTCCGAATAACAAACCCACTAGAAGGATCACAAAACAAATATTCTGATGCTAACATGAATTCCCAGAATTATCATAATATTAGTACCCAATCGGCGCCAGTGTTGTCATATCCAATCATCAAAAAGTGATAAATAGTCCATAATATTTGAAGTCCTTTATGAATTCATGTAGTTCAATGCACAAATATAATAATAAATTTGGGTCATGACGATTATGAATCAGTTCTGATTGATAGAAGATTGCAACATTATTCTGAGACTTAGCAATTCAACTTTCTTGGGGGCTCGAGGACCAGCATGGGTATCATGAATACTTTTTGCTCAACGTTGCAACACCGCAGTTTGATATTGACAGTCAACAGCGATTTTTGCTTTGTTTGGTATCTGTCATTATTTACGTTTTGATTTATCGATATTATTCAACTTGTGTTCAGTTTTGTGTACTCAGAATTCCTCAGAAACTCAGTTTATTTCCTGTTTTGGTGATTTGATATAATGGTGAGACGTTGTGAGGTGTGTTTAAGACAATATGAACCGGCGATCAAAACACGTCATTTCATAGGTGAGTTACCATTGTCGTATCATTCGAGATTTTGAAGCATTTTCCCAAATGGAATGGATAAAAATGAATTTGAATTGAATTGATTAGATTATATTGATTATACCCATAGGTCAGCTGCGACAGTGTCTTGTGGTAATATATGTAGCACTGATAAATGCTTCCTTGTTTGTAGTCAAAATATGCGAAGCTGCTGAACAATCACTGAGAATAATGAACTCAATTAATATTTTTGATAAAAAATATAAGGATATTTCTATACTTCTTGTACATACAACAATGAGAAATTTACCGTTGACTGTTTTTGGAACTAGTCAAACTAATTTGGAGAACAATTTCACTGTAACACTCCATCATGAGGCAAATAAATTGGAAGATTCAACGTAAGTTGGAGTAAGAAGTATGTTGACAAAAACAATCCTATTCAAAAATCAATAAATTATTAGTGTGATTATCCATGGTTGTTTTTCATTTCAGTCCTGTTTTAAATAAGAAACACTGCTATTTGCTACATCTTCACATGAATTCATGATTTTATTGTTGATATAACATTTCGTCATAATACTTGTCAACACATATTCATTATCGATTTTCATCTATCTACATGAATTGAAATAATCAGACATCTATTTTTTGCGTCAAAATATATTATTCTGCTCTATTCTGCTTCATTTTTGACGATATCGTGAAATGATATAAAAAAGTTTCATCTTCCGATTTGAAAATAACATTCAAATATGCAATCATATCTATTTGCCTTGGACACGAGTTTTTCACTTTTTTGAAAATTTTTTTCCACTAGTAGGTACTGAACTTTGAAATCGTAAATATACTTACATGCACTGTCACTGATCTCCAAAGATATAAATGTTCATTATTGAAATTGAACGTTATTTATGATAAAGTATAAGTAGACGACTGTATACTTAATAGTTAGTATATTGTTTCATATGGCGTTGAGAATTGAACTTTTCTTGTGACGTAGATTTATTGATTACAAGCAAGTTACAAAAATCACCATAGGATTGTATGTATTCGAATTTCTCGTAACAATGTGAAGGAAGTATGAAGATGTTCATTTTCCCACCAAGAAATGCTGAAAAGTACTACTGAAATTGTTACGGATTTTCGATTTGGTTCCATCATGAATTAATAATAAATTCAACCCCCTCTGCCAACACGGCACTGGTGCTGGGAGAATCAGCTCCTGCTATCCTTGTTTAGACAAAGATAGATACTATAGATGTTGCTTCCAAACAAACTGTATTGCCAGGGTTGTGGATTACTTATCTAGTCTAGTTATTATTCAATGATCGAAGCGTAAAACACTGCAAAATAAGTTGAGTTTGCTTCTTAAAGAAATTTCGTAACGGCATCCGTATTCAAGATACAGGGTCTCGAAAAAAAATTGTACACATATACTCTGATTCAATATTTCATGTTCTCAGTCAAATTTATTTTATTTTTCTCATTATAATTCTTCGTTCAATTTATACTTATAGGATTAGAATAATATTTTTGTTTTTGTTTCTGATGAATAGATAGTTTTCTTATAAGACTTTATACCCAGTGTCAGTTATTACTCCATTATTTTCAAAATCTAACATCGGAAGAGTTAAAAATACTCGATACGCAACGTGTAACTATATAGCGCCCTGTATGAGTGTCAGACATAAAAATGAATTCATGCGATTTGTCAGCTTCCACTGTAGACAGTAGTTTCGACATAATCGTGAGGAATGTGTAGAGTTTTTTAACTGATTTGATTTGATCATTGATGATTATTACTGAAAAACCTTCTTCGATATTATTTGAAATACAAGTGACTTCTGGAATACAATTGATGATGCATTTCGAAAATTGAACTGATTCATTTGAGATTCATATTATACTTTCTGAAATTTGAGTGACTACTGTGATATTGAATTGACGCTTCTTTTTATCAACGACGCCGTCTCAGACTCTGACAAAAATAGTATAGATTCCTGACGGTGGCGATACGCGATATCCTCTATCCTCGTTAGATCGAACCAGATACGAAATACATTCATACGACTGCAATATAGGGAATACCAGAAATCATCTAGACCAAAAAATGATATCGTATCAAAATTTTTGGGACAAAATCCAAAAGGTCGTATAGGTTGGCTTGCAAAAGTAGTGGAGCGAAAAGAATGGAAGTCTCGAAAACTTTATGAAAGCTGCGGCCATCACTGGATGTGAATTTGTGACGGTCTAAAACTTCGGCATCACAAGCGGTAGCACAGTTTAGAAATAGTATTATTTCTAAACTGTGGCGGTAGCTAGAAAAGGTGGTGTACAGTCAGTCGTATCGTTTAACACATGTCAAAGCGACTTTATTCACAAAGACGGATCGATAAGCTTCTTCAGAATCGAAGGATTGAATACATAAAATGCAATACAGTGTCGTTATATAGATAAGTTATGATTTTTAGATTACGTTGCTTCAATTTGTGATATATTTACATTTCAATACTATCATTCAAGTATCAGTGATTTCCAAGATATGATGTTTTTCTTCATATGCTATATTTCATGTTCGGATTATATATTTGTTATTTTCAACTATACATTCTTTGCCTGAAAAAATCATTCTTCGAAAATTCAACAATCCACGAGTGAATAGTGGATAATATTGAATGATATTCATTTCCAATGAGTGAACAGAAACTTTCCCAAATTGGATGCATTTTCAGACTTGCATTTTCAGACTTGTCATTCCCTGTTTATTGTCATTCCCTGTTTATTGTCATTCATTGAAATGTAGAACATGCAAAATTAAGAAATGTTATACAGGCGTCTTCCGCGTAGTTGAATTTATCGATATGATTCAAAGACATTAAAACACAGGAGACTGCATTGTTTACGTTTCAGCCCGATCAGTCATCATTCGATCCTTTTTTCCCATCTCTTCTCCTCCGAATACATACTTGCCAGACTGTATGATTTTTCAAATACGTTATGATTCCTCACAATGGGCTGAATACTTTAAACTCATTCAACACAAATAATATAATATATACTTTTGCCGAAGTATAATTGTCTCTTATGATTCCCATACTATGAGTTATAGTCCTATCATTGGGTGATATTAATTTCAATAAAATCAACCCAAACTTATAACTTTTCAAAGAAGAGATCATCACATCACGAGAATGAACCTATACATTGCGAGGTTGCCTAAACGCCGTTGTCGTGTTAATGGTATAATTAGTCTTTTCGCCTTTTTTGTGAGTTTTTGTGAGTTTTGAACATTGTTTTTGAGAACATTATGGTGAATTCGTGTATTGTGTGCAAACGGGTGGATCATCTGAATCCAAAATCAACTTTTCCTCTGTAAGTAAGGTTGTGTTATAGTGTATTGCTTCAATAGACATAGGCGTCCGAAAGTTCCAATTGAAACCCCTGCTCTGCCTCGTGGATATTTGGAAATTTCGTTCATTCACCTCTTCAATTGATTTACTGTTCATGAAAGAATGCTGGACTTGTTCATTTAGGCATTTTCAATTGAAAAACACTGAAAAACAGAATAAGAAATCGCTTTCTAACACGACTTTCTACCTATTTGATTGATGATTTAACAATTGCACACTATAAAAAATAACTGTCATTTAGTAATCTTGTTATAAAATATCTGAAAATCTGATTTGGTACACACAGTCATATAGTCATATGTACTAATTCCATAATGGAATGATTTTATTCTACTCATAACGTGAGGAATTTCTTGAAATCACATATTTGTTTTCTATTATTGCTTTTTAGGGCTGTTTCACCACCTTTTCAGGATTCACTTTGTTATTGGTGTTCTTGTTATATATGTATTCTATTACATATGCTTAAATACTGTACTGTCCCTTCAATAAACAAGGTTTTTTTGGATAATAGAATAATCGATATAGGCATTTGTTGGAATTATCTTTATTAATATGGGCTGGTTCTCATTCGAAATAGATAGTATACTTCGATTTGTATAAATTTTGTTTTTGGTATCATCAAAATTTGTTCTCATTTCGACGGTTCCATTTTCGATTTGATTGAAGAAAAAACATGAATATGTCATAAAATCATAAAGATATGAAGATGTAAGGTGTAAAAAAGTGTACTTACTCGTGATACCGGCATATTTATATGTAATGCAGTCTAAATTTGTATTTTCTATCATCTATTCATTTGTGAAAAACATTGCTTGGTATTTTTCGTGCAACCCTACGAAGTTATTTTTTTCGAGGAATGAAGAAGAAATTATTGAATTTTGATTCAATCAATTCGAATGCAAAACTAATGATCAAAAAGTGTCACTGGTGAGCACGCCACTGGCCATGAGAAGGCGATCAAACATACACTGTTGCCAAATAGCCGCTGCCGTGCCTTTGTCTCTCTCGCACTCGTTGTATACATCCAAACAATGTCTGATATTCTTTTAGAGCGTTTCATCAATGAAACATTCGGTCTCCTGTGTTTTAATGTCTTTGATATGAATCCACCAGTCAGAGATGATAAGAACGCACACTGTTGCCACATAACTCAATTACTTTATGGCTTCTGTATCACTGTTCCATATGAAAATCTGGGGCTACCAAAACTCGATATGGATGTTACGCATATTCATTCATCGACTTGAACGATGATGATGACTTGGTTTCCATCAATCAATGGAAGCTCTAAAGAAACCTAATTAGAAAATTGAAGCTCTGCTATATCAGACACTGTTCTCAATCAGGCAAGACTGTGGTCAATATAGTGAGTGAGGTTCCGATTATATTTTGAAGGACAACCTCAGCCTAGAAAGATGACCTATAAGGTTGTTTCATCCTTCGGAATTGTATTTCCACACCCCAAACAGTAGGTATGAAAAGCTTAATCATCTATCTCATGTGCAGATTTTCACTCTGATGGCATTTAGTTGTCGTGGCATGGAGTTATGCACAGAATAATTAATTAGTTTAAGATTTGAAGAGATTTCGAGTTGGTCGATTTTCAATGAAAAAAGGGATGGATGAGTCAATCCATTCAGGAAAGTTCAGATGGACTAGTAGAAGCTCTTCATTATCGTTTGGTGCAAATGGATTGATTCTTTGAAAAATTTCGAGAATCAAATTGTGCTACCCCTTGTGTAACTTGAATGAATCGATAAGTGTTAATATCAATGTTATAAGATCCATATATAATTTTGAGTGGCCGGGGATAGTGTGAACCGTTTTATTTCAACACCCACATGCTTTTTTCGCAAATCATTATTCTGAGAAATACCAAAAATCGAAATTCCTTACCTCCTATATAACTTGAACCCGTTGATCTACGGTGATGAAAATCATACGAATGAACTATTCTCAAGCGAACAGAGGGTACAGAATTTCCAGGAGCTATTATGATATCCTGTTGGCTCTTCAATGAAAATTATTTAATGAATACACTCCAAACTTGCCATATCTATGTGATAAGCATCAGACGAATCCACTCATTCTCAACACAAGTGCTAATACGAGTGCTAATATTTCATAGACTGCTTCTGTGTGAATGAATATTTCGAAAAATTATCGATAACTAATATTATTTTTCCAACCATACTGATATGATACGATCCATACCATAAAATTATTAATTCATAGGAACTATTATATGCAAAGAATAACAAATGCAAAAATCTAAATTGGAAATGGACAGAATCATAAAATGAAATGATGACTACATTTGTTTATTCAAGTTTCTGATATCTCGAATGTTTCACATATTTTGAATGTGTGATTTTAATCATTCACGCTATGACGAATGGAGTCGATCGGAATGATGATGTGCATAGAATGTGAATACAAATTTTTGGAGTGCAAAAATCTCACGATTCCAACGAATTGCAGAATTATTCAGCCGGAAACAGAAATTATTTCGATTAAAGCAAGTTTTCGTGTATTTCTATAGGTTCCAGAACGATTTGAAAATATATGAGTTAAAGTGAAGAATCGCTAGAATGAGAATGAGCTCGCTTAAAACGCATTTTCCAAACCTCATCAATATGATTTTTTTTTCATTTATCAAACGGCAAATTCCATCCTTGAGTTTTTGTTTCAATCTGAACATGAAATGTTCACTCAAATTACATTTCTCGTAATATGGAATGTGGTTCATAAATTATTTTGTGATATCATTTTATGATTTCTGTGAAACCCCTTCGGTAACCTTGACTCGATGAATCGCGTTCTATCTCAAAATGGCTTTCATGTTTCAATTCCCAAAGTATCTACTGATATATCTCAATTGGCGTCGAATGACTTTGAGCTCATTCGATTTCGTTGAATTTCCTTCTTAAGATTGATTTATCAGTTTTATCGCCTTATACTGATCTCATGTTCATGGCGAAAATATGAGATAACAATACTATATCATATTTGTGCTTTCCTCGCTTATAGGCATTATCTTCATTATCGATTTGTCACGTCTGGAACCTATTCCTCGGCACAATTCGAATCCACTTTGAAATCAGGTCATCAAGAGGATTCCAAAAATTAAAAGAATTCAATCTATCATATTCAGACTATACCCTGCATATTGACCCATCATGTGGAAACTCACACAATTGACAACAAAATTCGACCTGTGGAGCAGGGTGTGTTCCATTGAGAATGGTAAATACTTCAACTGTGGATCGTGGTCACTAAAGTAGTTTTGGATAACCTTAGTATCGACCACACATATTTTATCAATTATTTTGCCCATGTTCTCATTCTCTCTTAATTTTCCAACCACCTTTTTTTTGAAAATTGGTACACATGCGCTCATTCTTTCCTGTCATATCGAATGGGAATCAATAATAAAAAAGCAATACAATTGCTACACTTGAAATTCATAAATTCGTTCTGCCCGAAGATAACACCCACCAATTCAATTTCTCAATATTTTTGTCATATCTGAAAAGAGCATCGAAAGTCTAATTCAGTGATCTAGATCTCAATTTTGCACGTTTGACTATTCAAACTAATCGATCATATTGAAACCTGAAAATTTTTCCTGATGGGTTTCTCATTTTGGCTCATTCTAAGGTTCCTAATGGAATGAGGCAAGAGGAAGAATACGCAGCCAATGAATTTTTGAACATATATCGTAATGTTGTAGCATTTTTGTAAGAGTAAGTGAATAGTAAATAAGTTTACTTCACGGAAGCGTAGAAGGGCCACTAGTTGGTTGCAGAAAAATTTCACTAAATTCCGACTGCCAACGATGACCAACTTGGATGTGATATCGAGTATTACCAACCATCTTTGATTCTACTTTGTGAAACGCGTACAACCCCTGATACGGAAGACTTCGAACTCAACATTGACGGTTACAAAATTGTGAGATGTGATTCATCTAATTGATATCTGGAGGTTCTGAAATCAATTTGCAGAACTCATATTAGACATATTAGACACATTAGACAAAACATAAAAATGTTTGCATAACAGTGGTGACTATCCTTATGAAGTTCATGACCATAGCATACCAGTCTCTATACGAGCTACAGACTTGATATACAGCAATTCCATCAGAAAATTGAGAAATATCAGCAAAATAATCTGGATTTACTAAATAATCGATCGATATACCGTGATTGGGATTTGAATTCTGTAGATTCAGTAGATGCCTATCATATGAGCATATGCACCCCATAGTTAACTGGCCAACAAGAGTAGCGCAAAACAAGCTCAAAACTCTGGAAACATGTTGCGTTGTAGATAATACTATTTCTGATCACGAATCAGTCTATATCGATTCCGGAGCAATGAAAAATTCTAACCAGATATCTGCACAACCTAAACGTACATATCAAAGGTGAGAAATGGAAAGGACTTTCTGATAAAAATAAACTAGATCAAAATCTTGAGTTCTTATTTCGGAATATTTTTATTTTACTTGGACATCCATTTTCCTAAGAAGAAACATATGGATGAATGATGAAGTTAAATAGTCCAGCCAAAATCTGAAAGACCTATATATGTTGAAAATGAAGTTTGTGCATGGCAAATAGTTGGTTAATTATCAAATGAAACAGAAACTGCTCGAGATGAAATTGAAATAAAAGTGGGTGACTATCTCGTGAAGGAACTAGCGACTGTAGCAAACTTATTTAACGATCATTTTATGGAGGAGCCCCGGAGGAACATTGTCATCCGAATTGACTGTAAAGGTCCTCACTGATTCAGATTTCTTTATTCAAAAGATCGCAAAATCATGTGACTCCGTTTTCTTTCCCCGTATGATCAGACCGAGCTATATGAATTGAAAAATAAGTTCTCTTCAGGAAATGATGAAGTACCCATGTTTCTCTTGAGAAAAAATTTCCAAATATGCTGAAATTTGAAAGAATTTCACCAGTTTTCAAAATATAGGACAAACATTCGGTAGAAAACTATAGACCTATAACAGCATCATTAACTTTATAAACAGATGTTACATCTGTGATTATATCAGATGTACCTGATCTAGCCTTGACATATGAATGCAACACAGTTTTCCCCAGATCACGAATGGTATTCTGCAAATCAACTGTTTCTAAATGTTGGTAAAACACAATCCATAAGGTTTCATAACCGTCAAAAATTGTGTCAAGATATCACATTCGGTTCTGATGATACCTCAGCACAATATGACTCCGCCATAACGTTTTTAGGATTTCGAATTGATTCATGTATGAACTGGAAAAGTCACTGTCAATCACTAAAATCGAAAATGAACTCCCGTACACATGCCGAATCAAATATTATTAGGATGATTCATTAATAAAGTAGAGAAAAGTATAAAATTATGGTATTAAAAATTATTTCTACCCGTAAATAGTGAATTCATATAGAGCATACATTGAGAGAAATTAGGTTATCAGGGATCGATGAGGTATGTATCTTTCAATAGATTGAATCATTCAACTCTCCTTCCTCCATGGCGCCTAGGACATTTGATAAACTGCCAACTTATATAAAAGTAAGTGGATGTATCAAAATATTCGAAAAACAAGTGCGAGAATTTCTACTTGGGAAGTGTCTGTATAGTGTTGAAGAGTTGCTTCCATTCTTAGTTGTCGTCATGTTTCTTTCAGAATGTTCTTGGTTAAATTCTAAACGATGATTATGAAGTTATGATACTCAGCAAATCGAGGCTAACGAAACTGTCAGGAATAGTAGAGAAACTGAACCATATATGAGAGCTATAGAAATAAAGTTGTGAATTCATTTCTCAGCTTTTTTGTGGGATTTTCTCTCCTCGTTTCTAAAAAAGAAAGTGGAAATTATTGAAAATTATTTCAATATAAAAATATATTTGTAGTAAGGACAGACTTGAGATCTGCCTCGAAATTTCACTGAGCTTGAAATTAAACCTTTCGATACCGAAAAGAGAAATTCTCTATTTGTCAGTGGCACCTTGAAAACGGGAGCAGGACTTTTATTCTTATTGAATATATTTGTTTTCCAATTCCATACTTTTCAAAAAACAACCTATTCGAATAACTTCGAATAGGTTGCAGTGACTTCAAAAGATTTGAAGTTGATGATACAATGATACGATGATACGTATACCAATTTTCAGAATAATAATAGGGTGATTGGAAAGTTGGACGACGATAAAGACATGGGCAAAATTGATGAAGCATTCACTATCTCGGTTATAAGAGGTCGGAGACCCATGAAGATCGTGTTAGCCAGCGGTGGAATTTTGGGAGAGAAGGAAGATGTTGGAATTTTTTTTAGAAACTTTTGAGGTTGTAAACATCGTGAAAGACTTCACTATGCAAAGAATTTCACAACTTTGTAGTTCTATTGATGAATGATGCTTGGTATAGCGATGTTCGAGAGGTCTCGAGTCTGACAGTGTAGAGGTGACCACCCCGAGCTCGTCTGGTTTGTCTACTAGGAATCGCTCGTGATGGCATAATAGATGATATTTCCGTTGAGCACCGACCGTGGAAATATTTATAAAAAAGGGATAGATTGCCCATTTTTCTACGATGTTCTAGAGGAGTCAATGATTTGATGATTGTTGTATCATCGACTAGGCGAATAGCAATCTTCTGAATTGTATCTTAGAGCTCAACAGTACTCTAGGACAGGTCGAATTTGTGCTTTGTAGATAATAAGCAGTTGCTGGGATGTGGTACCTCTTCGTAGGAATAGAAAACCAAGTTTCTACATGATCGTCCCATGAGAGAGCGCTGTTGGTGGTGACACCCAGCATGGATATTGACGACCCCATAGGAACAGTGTTACCCGACATCTTCTCATTGGGCATTGCCTTCCTGGTGAACATACAAGCTAGAGTTCTTGTTGCCAATAGATTTTCAGATCCTCATTTATAGCACCGACCTTTCTTCGTCTTGCACCTCTGGCCTCATTGGACGATATAGGGGCTCTAGAGGAGAAGGCGGAATGAAGTGTACTATCATCCGCAAAGCTATGAACTGGGCTAGAGGACACATCCAACAAATCATTGATGGTGGAACAAGAACAAAGTTGGTGCCAAGACAGAGCCTTGTAGAACACCAGAATTGATCGTCATTGTATCAGACGAGACCCCCTCTATCACCACGTAGAGTGATCTATCTGCAAGAAAACTCGATAGTAAAAGACACAGTTGGGGCGGCAAACCATATGACGGAAGTTTCGCTAGGAGGCCTTGGTGCCAAACTCGGTCAAATGCTTTGGAGATATCCAAGGCTACAGCCAGAGACTCCCCATGTTTTTCGATTGACACCTGCCACTTATGTCTCACATAACATTATAGGTTTCCCTTTCGTGTTCTTGAGTTCTCTAGATATCGGATGAGCTTGATGTTGATTGCTTTTTCCATTACTTTAGAGATCACAGATTGTCTTCCTGTTAGAAAGAATTTCGCCAAGTTTGTATGACAGGGTGAACAACCTGCAAAGAACTGGTGTTAGTTCTGGGTCACATTCCTTGAGCCTTTTTGACGTTGAGGCTGATTGTGTGTTGACGGATGACAATCTCTGGCATATGGTTATCGATGGTAGCGATTTTGGGAAGGTCTTGACCTCGTGGATCCAGAGTAGAATTTTCTGCAAACATTTTGGCGAACGTGTTGGCTTTCATGACGCCCATAAGATAATCAAATGAGAACATTTGATTTCATCAGGAACAGTCACTGATTGTTGTTATTTCTCGTATATCAAATATTTCCAGTTGAGGGTATATATAGGAGATATTTTCAACATATTTATACTGATACAGTTTGAAGAAGGATCTTGAAAACCAGATGGAAATCGTAGATTTCATAACAAATCCAAGATGAATAGAAACTCACAAATGAAAATTATTTAGCTGAATCAATTATCGAATTACCAATCTGATGAGGTAGGTAATTATATTTGAGAATTCTGTTTTGTTTTTCTGATGTACTCGAAATATATTATATTCCACTGATTGGATCTCCACTCTCAGGTTTTGTGAGAATGTAATCGATATAACCGTTACGAGAGATTCGAATAGATTTTCAGAATGGAATCGTACGAATTGAATCTCATATCGAGAATAGCTCAATATTCATTGAGATAGATTGCATTATCTGTTGATGGCATCGTTGATAAAAGCTATTGATCACGGACTTATCTATATATCAAGTGTTTTGCAACTATTCCAGTACTATTGGGTCCGCTGAGTTGTAACCAGCCTCACTATGAAATTTTTGGCTTTTCCATTTTTGGTGGTATTCCTAATAGGAGGTGAGCTATTTTCCCATTTTTTTTTTGTTTTGTTAGACTCGAAGAAATTATTTCTACTAATAGTAATTTGAGAACGAGTATAGAAGAAATGTTCCTACAAGACCGGATTTTTTGTGCCGTCCATGATTATAAACGTGGTATCCAGAAAGTAGTGTGCATCGGCTTCTAGGGCCAAAAATTAGAAAAAAAAATTTATAAACATAGGTCGGCTACAGGGAGCTACAGCCCCTAAAAAGTCGCTCCTGGAGATGTTTTTTCTTATGATATTTCCGAAACGGTTTTGTATAAGATATTGCAATTTTGTGTTGTATGCTTGATTTTCGAATGTGAACGGTGAAAGTAAAAGTAAAAAAGCATTCGGCGGTAGTGGAACAAGCCGGTCTAGTGTATTTTCAGCTCTAACTCCTGTGTGTGCTATATTTTTTTTGTAATGTTTCCTCAGAATATGTGGATTTATCATTGATCCATTTATTGGAGTAAACAAAGTAGTTTTTCAAGTTGATTCATCAATTCATCTCTTCATTTATCTATATTATTCAATATATTCCTCAGTTGACTTCGATAGGATCCACCATTTTCGAAAGGAATTGATTTCAAAATTTCATGACATACACCAAAATCACAGGAGCTATTGAGTGATAAGAAGACATGGTTGTTCCGCATATACATAGTGTGCCATACTTTACCAACGGCTCGGACGGCCAGAATTAGATGAATTTGAGATTTTTCATAGTGTTATTCCAATAGCTGTTAAAACAAAAATTAGTTCGGATTCCCGAAACACCTACCTCATACCGTAACAAAATCGTCATATTATTCAACGTGAGTACCCTTTACATGTGTGAAACTCTAATTTCTCATATTCTGCAGCCAAATTACGAAAATGAGCACACAAGAAAGTTAGAAAGTTATAGATACCCTAGACCGCCCATATTTGAATACCAATAAATGATTTCTGTTACTTCCGTTCACATTTCAAATTCCAGCAAAAAAACTAGATACCTATGAGTACACTGAAGTGTATCATTCTATCTCGAACCATTTCGGAAAAATTCTTGAAAAATCATCTCCAGGAGCGATAGTGTGTCCCAGATTCGCTCCTCTATGCATGAATCTTACATCTACACCTACAACAGAGGTTACATGGAAAAGATTCTAGTGGAGTCTCAGTGCATTCGAAAATCTGCTTCAGATTTACGATCATTCAATTGCTTTTGGAAATATCGGTGGGAAACGGCTTTCATTTTTCCAGCTTCTGTTTCTAAAAAAATGAAATATAAGTTATATGATTATTTCAATATATTTGTATATAGTAAGGAGAGATTTGCAATCTGCCCCAAAATGTCAAAATAACTTTTTTTTAGAAACGAGGAGAGAAAATCCCACACAAAAGCTGGAAAAATGAATGTACCACCTCTTCGAATAACTTACAGACAGAATGGCGGTTTTCGTTTGGCGTTCTTATTGATAAATTTGTGAATTTGTATTGTATTCCATATGATCACGAAAACGGTAAAAGCTGTAATTGAGAATGTTTATTATTTTTGTTTGAACATGTTCGATTCTCTTCACATTTTTCTCGTATACGGTATTCCATATTGAGGAGCAATATTCAAGTATTGGTCTAACCAGTGCCTTATAAATGATTATGGAAGAGGTATGATTTCAGAGTTTCTCTATATAGAATTCGAATGTGCGTTTCTCATCCATAGTAATTCTTAGATCAAGGACCCTGTCACGAGGAGGTATTTCTGCGTTATTCAAGTAAAAACTGTCTCTGGGAGGGTCATTAAGTCTAGAAAAACTGGATGTGGAGACATTTTTCAATATTATAAATAATCTGTTCGTGAAACAATATCCGACGAACCTGTCGAGATCATCTTGATGATTGGTGTACAGATATATTTTTTATTTGTTCATAAAGTTTCATCACTTATTTTGAGGACCGGAAACAATCATCAATGTCACTGACGAATAAACTAAATATTATGGGACCAAGATGAGAGCCCTGTGGGACACCAGAGGATATGAAAGAATTTTTAGATTCCATATTTTTCTATGCCTCGTATTGATATCTGTCGGTGAGATAGAATATAAGCAGTCCCAACCACCAGCCTTACACACCGAAATTTGCTGAATTAGTTATCAATGTAGAATGGTGAACTTTATTGAATTATTATTTATTAGGAAAGTCGGTATACACAGCACAGGTGGATGCATTATTATCCATATTATCGAATACATCCTGAATGAATGTTTGTCACCACACCCCGTTTTTTGAAATAAACGTGTATATTCAAGATTGCCTCAAAAACTTTGCTAAATATATTAAGCAGTGAGGTAGATCTATAGTTACAGACATCTGTTTCATCGCTCGATTTGAGGATGGAAGTAACTTGTGCTACCTTCCATTTCGGCGGAAATTTTGCAGATGATAATAATTCATTAAATATGGTACGTAGAGGTTGTACTGAACATTCACAGCATGATCTAATGAATATAAGAGGTATCCCGTCAGGACCTGAACTTTTTTTGACATCGAGCACGTTCAATACTTCTTTCATTTGATTTACAGAAATGGAATTCATTTTCTCATCTACTGAACAAGAATTGCTATTGAACACATTCTCATGAGAATACGTTACATAAAGATCCGATTCATTCATATTTTTCAAATTGATTCGGTTTGGTACTGATATTCTTTGTTTTCTGTTGGAGAAATAGGACCAGAACACTGCAGAGTTTTTCTTTCGTATTATTGATTTTGTAATCTTCACTTCCATGTTTTTTTAGTTTTCTCCTCAGAAACGAGAATATAATATAGACATCGTGGTTTTTGTATTTCGTATTTGTATTTCATATTTTGTTTTTGGTATTTCATCCGTATATTTTTGTAACTCAACTCTCATCCAAAACTTTTCATTGATAAAACAATACACTGAATTGAAAACAGAAAAAAATATACAACAACCACAAAGACAACCAACACTGATAACAAATGTAATCCCATACATTTCAGAGAACATTTTTCAGTACAGAAAATACAGTGAGTTCGATTTTGACCCATGGAAAATCGAAAAATGAAGAACAATGGTCAAAAAATCGTATTCACAGTATACCATGTGTTTGTGGAGAATATTATACCGATGAAACTAGCAGGCTTCTATCAGTAAGGATGAAAGAGCATAAGAACAATATAAAGAGAAGATATACTGACAAATCAAAATTTGCTGAACATATCCTTACTGAAAATGGACAAAATATGGCCGATTGGAGTAATATTGTCTATGTCAATGTTCACTTGACATAGACAGAACTTGGCATCCACTTCTCAAAACTGAATATGAAAATGGAGAATTCAATATCAATCAATAAAAAAAACCTTGTAACCAGAATTACTATGTCTGCCAAATTGTCACTCTCCAGTGTCGAAAAACTAAAACATTAAAAAAATTCTTCCAATTCAAAGTGTCCTTATTATATTGAAAACGGGAGCAGATTCGTTCCCGAAACGTCCACTGAGATAAGTAGAAGTTTATTTTTATCAAATATATTTTCAATTTTTTTCAAAAAACAGTGTATATCACTGACAAATAGAGAATTCATCTTTTGGGGCAGATCACAAATCTGTGCTTATTATAAATATATTGAAATAATTTTGATACCCTACACTGCATTTTTTAGAATAGAGGAGAGAAAATCCCACAGAAAAGCTGAAAAATTAACCCAAAAATAGTTCGTCACTTTCACATTATTGGGACACTTTTTTGAGATGAATAACATAGCGTGTCTCAATCATCTCTCGTTTTACCGCAAACTGCCGAAATTTTAATTTTATATTAATTTATCACACAAGTGCATAAAAGTTCTGAGTTTCTTCAAAATATCACACTTAGTAAAGTTAGTTCCTGATTTTTTCTAAAGAGGCCATGATTGACCTGTCAAAAAATTGGGTTTTTATAAGTAACACATTCTCCATCTGACTTTTCTAACCTTTGCTGTAGTTGCCAAGATCCCCGTATAGAGAAGCGAATCTGAGACACACTGTATAGCGATTATATAAGAGGCGTAGCTCTCTTAGGGAACATCTACCGGCCATGTTCATATAGCAGCTATCCTATCCTAGCTAGAAAATATCCTAGAAGCCGCTGGTAGAGCATTGCACAATATTTTCGAAACACTCTGTATATATATATATATTATATATATTATATATATTATACTTCCTATTATATTTCCTATTATACTTCTATAATGAATTCATTATGTAACCATTACTAAACTGTGAATTTTCTGTTGAACCACTAATATCACTAATGCACTCCTTGCTTCGCTCGTTGTACTCTTGGAAACTCGTGTGCATAAATTCCTTTTGATGGAATTTGGAATAATTTTCGAAATTTGTGGTTATGTAACGATAATTGAGTTGTCGAAAGCTGTCGTGTGTAATCGGAATCGTGTATTCTATCGTGTTTCTGATGCTTAGAAAATTCATTCTTTTTCAATTATCATTGTTCTAATATTCCTTTCGTTTATAGATTTATGTTGTGTTCATAGTATAGTAGTTTCGTCTTTTCGTTTGATCAGTTTCTACTTCGTTTACGTGGATCAGCTTTGCTATTTCTGACTTTTTTGTATTAATTTTTATTCTGATCTCATCCGTTCTCGGATTTCTTGATATTGCATTGAGACAAATGGATGATGTAAACTGGATATTGAGTGTTACAGATGAGATAATCAGAGCCCTGATCAAGAGCTAATAATATAGATTACTGATACTGATTCTACCTCTCATTTAATTCAGGTGATGAGCGTTACGAAATTGGTGACTATTCATAAGTTCTCAACTTGAGTGACCGTGACAATGACTAGACTGAATAACGCTAATTGAGACACTGTATAATTTCGATTTTCTAGGATATATAGGTTTGACAAATGTTTGACTTTGTCACTTCACTATTTTCAATGTTTCAATATCTGGGGCTACATGCTGAATCAGCTCAGTATTGAATTGTTGCTGTAATTCCTTCTCTATTTGTTTGATTGAATCCTAATGCTGATCTCATTCTTGTTTAGCTACAACGGTAACTTCAAATGGAACAGGAAATACAACTTCCTCAAATCCTGAGAACACTACAAATTCTACAACTTCTATAACTTCTACAACTGCAAAACTCACAACAATTACACCAACTACAAACGATTCGACTACTCCAGCAACTACTACAACACCAAAACTTACGACACCTGAAGCAACAACAACATCTACAACAACTACACCAATTAAAAACAATTCGACAACTTCATCAACCATTACAACACCAATAACTACGACAACTGAAACAACTACACCAGCTACACCAACTACAAACAATTCGACAACTCCAGCAACTACAAAACCAACTACAACAACTGCAAAACCAACTACAACAACTGCAAATCCAACTACAACAACAACCGGAACGTCGAGTACAACACCACAGTCGGGATCTTCAGCAAAGCCAACAGTAGAACCTCCATCAACTACACCAACTACAAACAATTCGACAACTCCAGCAACTGCAGATCCTACAAACACTACAATTTTTACTACTCAAACATCAACAACTACAACAACTACAACAACTGCAAAACCAACTACAACAACTGCAAAACCAACTACAACAAAAACAACCGGAACGCCAAGTACAACACCACAGTCGGGATCTTCAGCAATGCCATTTGTGACATCGATACTGCCAACATCTCTTATGTTTGTGGTACTATCAGTTTGGTTCCAATATTAGTTGTTACTTCTATATAACTCGAAATGTAAATAAATATTTATTATTGATCACCTATTCGGAGCTCATTTGTTCAGTTGATATGAATAATATCATTTTTACAAGTGAATAAAACCTCTCGAGGAGGGATATAATACTGAAATGGCAACCAGTCTAAAGTGATAACACCTTGTTCATTTATAATCTTTTTCCCAATAAGTTTTTCACTTTTACAAAGGTACAGAGTTTCCACGTAACATGGCATCCTCTCACCGAAAATATCAAATGGAAAAGTTGTTCACACTCATAGGTACTGATAGTCGTAATCACTGTATTTTTGTCTTTGAGAGAACCCAAAAAGGTGATGAGATTATCCACGATCTTTCTCAAACACCATCAGAAATCTATTCTCAATAATTTTTCGAAGCATGTGGATAATCAAGAAGTGTATTCGATTTGTCTTTTTATAATACATAAACCCATCATTATCTTCAAATAGTAGGTAGGTTTATTGCTCATATTTGGCATGATATAATGGAAATTCATAACAACAATAAAAATTTTATGATTAACATACATGGTCGTAGATAATATTTAACACTGATTTGAAGCATGGACATATAGAATGATATGATGATGTACGGGTTCGAAAATGGAGATGCGAACCACGTGTTTTTCAGCCCCAAATCTCTCTTATATGAGGTGGAATACCAATCGCCACTGTTATTCCCACCCCTATTATTATATCATGTTACAAGATACCTTACGGTGGGTATTTATTATTTCATAACAAGAAGCGCACTTCGAGAAGTTAATTAGCAACGTTTTGAGGGTGCTTTGAAATTTGACTATTTTCTGAAGAAGATCATAAATAAGTCCGAAACATGGGACAGAATACCCATACTATGATATCCAAGTGAAATGGTCTTCTTGAACTGTACCAAAAACTGTGATAAAATACTGGCTGATCCATTCAGGAGAACGTACGCATCTGTCATAAAACAATTAATCTCTCCGTATAGTCTACAATATGTGAAAAGTACGATAGTGCTGAACGAACATGATGAATTTTTTTTAATTGCCAGTTTGAATTGGCAATTAGCAATAATTGTCAGTTGAAACTGAAAATCAGGTCTAATTGTCAGTTTCAACTGGCAATTATGGCTAATTGCCACTTCAAATTGGCATTTATCCCTAATTGCCAGTTCAAACTGGCATTCATCCCTAATTGCCAGTTTGAACTGGCAATTAGGGCTAATTGCCAGTTCGAACTGGCATTCATGGCTGATTGCCAGTTCAAACTGGCAATCATAAAAAAAAGTCATCATGTCCGTTCAGCGCTTTCGTAGAAAAGACTGTGAATAACTTTTGAACAATGTTTTGTATCTCTATCGGATTTCTTGATAAGGGGATTGCCCATATCATGTGGGAAACCCTGTCTAGAATGAATGAATCAGCCAAGTCACGTTCCTCGGCCATACCATTTGTGCCATCAATACTCTCAGGTATTTTAGGTTCTGTAGATCAAATGAAGAGAATTTCGTATTTCTTGTGAAAATTTGTTCGAATTTTATAATCAAATATTGAAATAACCTGCCTACTCGTCAAATATTCACAAGAAGATCTCGATGAAATTAGTCAATCATCATTATCAATCAATAAGAAGAAACCATACAGGGTGATTCTGAGTTGAAATGACGAAAGCCTAGCTGATATGAACATGGGCTGATAGAACATGGATTGATATGAACATTTCTTTGTGAAAGAAATGTGATGACTTCCGAGATATCTATCGACGTAACAACGATGTACAGAACACTGGTGGAGCTCTTCTTCCTATTTGCCTATCTGATCTCTTCAACCAGAACTCTAACGTACAGCTAACTTGATAACAGCATTATTCGTTGAAGCGGAAAAACACTCAAATGTCATTTGTTAGATGGCGAGACAAAAATGAAAACAAAATCAGTATTATTGATGATTGCACAATCAGTGTTATGAAAATGTTGATTCAGAAGTAGTTATTTAGGTTACTTCTCAATTCCAGATCGAACTACATAATTACAATCTCAAAACGTCAACTATTCGTACAGAAATCTGTAAAAATGTCACCATCTTCTGCGGAGTTTCATAACTATTAGGCTATAAATATTAGGCGTTAGCGTTTTTGACAGAACAAAACACCATCACTGACTGCACCGGTGTTTTTTACATCGTTGACATAACTAAGACATTTCTCTCGTGATGTGTTTCAAAGATATGCTTTGATATTACTGATACCTTCTGAAAATCGCCCTTAGTAAGTACCTTCAATTATATATATAAAAATACGAAACAGACGTTCACGGTATCCATTTTTGAAATATGGACCAGATGAATCTTCCAAACCTACGGAAGCGTAGAACGGGACATTATTTTTTTTTGTTAATCTCGAGTTTGAACTCGGAATTAGTCTTGATTCAGAGATCAAACTCGAATTTTGATGTTTTTATAACTTTGGAAATAGCTAACTATGTTTGGTCGTCGGATTTGGGCTAAATGTCTGATGTGTCGTTTACCCATTGTTTCCATAATTTCCTATTTTCTGTCAGAATACAGGGTGTCCGGAAATAATGCGCAAAAAATCAAGGGGGTGATTCTGCATGATAAAATGAGAAATTTATTTCATATGTACTATGGTTCGGTGATGCATAGTTTTCAACTCACAGTGTGTTGAACTTTTTTGAAAAAATCTTTTTTTATGATTATATCAAATATCCTCCCACGGATTTCCTTGAAATTCGGCATTGTCATTTTTAGTTATGTGGGACTGATTGAGCCATAACTGAATTGAAATTATGAAATCCAGTGGCGTCCCGGAAGGCACCCTAACGAATATTATTGTCAATAAAATGTGCGTCACTGATTTTTGGAATTTTTCATCTTCATATCCTATTGACAAACTGAAAATACAAAATTTTGGTCTCTTTGGTTTTGATATTTTGCTTTGTTTCCGTGAAAAAACAAATACAAATTTATTGTATAAAATTGTGCAAAATGTCCATAGACATAGAATAAGAATGAAGATTCATTTCCTTCTGATATTTCATAATACCTTTTTGACACACTTTGTATTATTGAAAACTACGCCTTCTTTCCACAAATTTCTTTGTGCTCAATTTCCGGCCACCCTGTATGAGAAGTATGTCACAATCTATGTATTAGTCACCAATGAAACTGAGACCTCATTTTGTCCGGAATTTGTGTGCGAAAATTCAAGGGGATGAATCTCATTTGAATATTACAAAAAGTTCGTGTAACGTTCGTGGAACTGATTTATTTCAAATATGGCACACGGAGTACAAATGTTCCTTTGCGTCCTTCTTGAATCCCTTGGAGCCGATGTTGTATTTTCAGTTTGTCAATAGGATACGAAGATTAAAAATTAAAAAAAAAATCAGTGGTGCACATTTTATTGACAATAATATTCGGTAAGGTGCCCCCAGGACGCCACTGGATTTCATAATTCCAATTCAGCTATGGCTAAATCAGCCTCTCATAACAAAAAATAACAATGCAAAATTTCAAGAAAATCAGTGAAAGGATATTTGAAATAACCATAAAGAAACGGTTATTCTTTTAAAGTTTCAAATTAGTAAAGTTGAAAACTGCGCATTTCCGGACGGTAGTACATATGAAATGGATTTTGATTTTTTGCGCATAATTGCCGGACACCCTGTATTCATCTCTCTCAACGACTTCCCTCTTTTTCTTCATGCCTCTGTTATTTGTTGCATTGCTTCATGTTATTCTGCTTGTATCCATTCTCATCATGTTCAATTGGCTCTTCGTTATTTTGTTGGTTATTGATTCCTGCTTCAACGTTTCTCTTATTGTTCGAATTTGAACTTCTTGAAATCGAATAATGTATACAAAAATATGCAAGTGCCAACAAATTTGCGCACTTTTCATCATTCCACACGCGGCTATAATTTATATAACAGTATCATAATCTTGCTCTCTGATCACTTGTAAACGATACTCGCAAACTGTTACTGTTCAGTTCACTAGAGTGAGCATCCAAAATCCTGAGGAAGAGGCATGCTTTCCGGCTGTAGTTACGCCAATGGTGAAATCGATCATTTCGTATCAAGAATGATACTGTATATTCTTTCAGTCTTGTAAGGCCTTACATCTTGCGCTCATACAAAACAATTATCTATAATTCGTTAATAAGATTGTGATAGATTGTAATGAATAATGCTACAATTCAATGAACCCCAGTGCTCATACAAAGCATTATTTTATATGTAATTATCTACATCATGATTTTTCCCAGATTTTGATCTTCAGTCAGCCAACATTATTTAGAGAGATTCAAAGCACTATAAACATAGGAGAATTAATGGATGTGAGAATATTTGCGAATCAAGATTACCTATATCTTCATTGTCAGCCAAATAAAACTGTTGTTTTCTCTAGTGATATATACATGTGCTGTGCTGTGCTGTGCTGTCTGCTTTCAGATCATAATTATTTGGATTCTCATCCAGTTGATCTGATCATTCGTTATGACTCCATGTAAAGTGGGTAAGTAATTTTATATTTTTCTTTCCACTGTGCAATTCACTAAGTATCAATTCGTATTCCAGTATCCGAAAGTAGATAGGCTATATGCAGGGCCAACGGCTCAAAATCCCATGTTATTCCTTATGACAGTGCGTTAATTCTGGTGACGGTTAGAGTTAACTTCCAAAAATTCAAAGTTGAAAAACATTCGACGACAGGTGCAGTGCAAGCAGGCGAAACGTACTGCCACCATAAGCTAGCTTGCTTGCAAGTTCGTAACTGTATAACCTCTTACTTCTGATTCGTTTTCTTTTAATGTTCTCGAAATCAGAAATAACCAGATTCCAAACTCCCACCTGCCATCTTTCATATCTTGTGAGAGCGCAGAGGTCACTACCCCTCTTCTATGTCACTACATCTCACATACTAGGTTGTAGTATGGATCAGAGGTCACTACAATCACTATCAACGAAAACTCCAGTAGTATGGATGTAGTATGGATCAGAGGTCACTACAATCACTATCAACGAAAACTCCAGGGGCGTACGGAATGCATCTTTATCATTCTAAAAATAATTATTTCATTGTGAAAAGAATACTATAGTGGTTAAGAATACTCAACTATTTGTTCATGGAAGCTAGACGATGCTGAAGGACTGTTTAGAAATCCAATGGATAAAACAATAATGATATTATTTGTCCTCAAATTTTCTTTGTACGGTTATTTATTGTTCTGAAATTCATATGATCATATGATATGATGATTCAAATGATCTCTAAACTCTTTCAAATAGTCTATTTGAATAATATGTGGAAATAATTCACAGATATTTTCAACATATTTGAGTACGTTGTCTTCGAGTACAATACTTTCGAAATTCATTTGAAATAACGACTTCAACAATATTTCACAGAATCATTGTGTGGGAATTGGCATCGTTTCTATTATCAATTTCAATTATCAACATAGGATACATGTTCACCACGCACAAACCGAAAGGTTTCTGTAACATGAAATGGATGGCACACAAAATTGTAATGTTATCACAAATATATTATTTTTTATTATGTTCTATTTCATCCTATCACAAAAAATACGGATACACCATATTCATGTACCTAATAATATTCACTTAGTGTTGAGCTGGGTCCAGACTATGAAGGGTGTCCGAAAATCATACAGAAATTTTGAGAAGAAACTTTTATAGGTATACAGGGTGAGTCGAAAATGTGTACCGAGCTTTCTGGGGGTGAAAGAACATTGAAAAATAAATGTAGTTTGATGATTAAACTCATGGCCCAAAATGCATATTAAGGGAGATATATCCTTCCAAAGTTGATAAAATTAAAATAATTTCTCCGCATAACTTCTGAACGATGAAAGCCACCCGATTGAAATTTTGTGCATGAATGTATGTTGTCAAAATACATTTTTTCGTCACACTTCCACATTTCTGATATTGTTATAAACGGTGTTTTCAGAGGGTGAGTCATGATTTTTTGTAGAAAACTTTTTTCCCTGTATTATTTTCGGTGAAAAAACAGGAGCATTTGATGGAGCGGAAAAAATACATGAAAAAGGTACTCTTATTCAAATACAAAAAATTGAGCCGTTCGTGAGATATTTGAGTTTTTGTAGTTACATGATATCAGCAGATTGATTTTATTCATCGCGAGATTCAGATTATTTTGACATACATTCATGCACAGAATTTCAATCGGGTGGCTTTCATCGTTCAGAAGTTATGCGGAGAAATCATCTTAATTTTATCAACTTTGGAAGGATATATCTCCCTTAATATGCATTTTGGGCCATGAGTTTAATCATCAAACTACACTTATTTTTCAATGTTCTATCACCCCCAGAAAGCTCGGTACACATTTTTGACTCACCCTGTACTATATGAAAAATAATGTAGGTGTTGAACTCCAAATGCGAAGGAGTAGATTGAAAATTAGCTACCAAACATTGTAATAACGACATTGTGCCTGTGATAACCATCAGACATTTCAGAATTTGTGTCGAGAAGTACTATCATTTTGTCTCTAAAAGAATGTTTTGTTTTTCAGGCTGACATATGCAGTTGATTGAAGAATTTGATAAAGATGGTGAGTAGATGATTGTACTGCATCATTTCTCCTCTTCTCGATAAAATCGATCTGTTTCGGCCCACTAACAGAGGCCTCATCGGTCGCTCAAACAGATCTGTGTAGCTTAAGCTCGAAGGATAGGAAACATCTTCAAAAGAGATCTTTCAGTTGGACAGAATCGTTCTTTCTCCAATTTTTTCATTCAGGTCTCTCAATCACATCCCCAGCAGAATTGGAAGCTACTTAGAAACTCCCCTGTTACACGTACAGCCAGGGGCCTGTACATGACAGTAGATGGCACCAAAATTCCATTGGAATTTGAATTTTCTTCCGGAAACAAGATGACTCTCACAAACAGGGCCAATAGACACTTTCCACCCTAATTTGTAGGATTCAAAATCGAAATTTAGGAAAGGAACTAATTTTCAGCTTTTTTCACCTCGGTAGCGTTGAAATTTGCATAGGGGGAAGAAGTCGTGCCATATCTTGTTTCAAAGGTCTCATCTAAGGGAGGTCATTGCCAAATACAACAACATGACACAAAATGTTTTCTCCACTATGATGGAGCTTCACCAAATGATGCAGCACACGTTCAACAATTTCTGGATGTAAATTTCTAGATGGCCGTATAGAGGATGTATTGAATGGCCTACAAGGTCACCTGATCTTCCGTGTCTTGACTGTCTGGGGCCATTTGAAATCTACCGTTAATGAATCACAGCCGGCTTTTCTCAAAGTTCTTCAAGAACGCATAACTGTAGAGTGTCAAAATAACTGCTGATATGTTGCAGAATGTTAGAGAAGCGATAGAGAATCGATTTTATTATTGCATGAATGGTAATGGCGTGACCACCTGATTATCAAACTTGGAACTTTAATTATTTTTGTTTTTTTTATCACGAAAACAATAGTCTATTTCCCAAATTTTCACCAGCTGTCATTTTGTTATCAATGAAAATTATATGGCAAAATTAAAGGGTCTTGAAGAACTTGATGAGACCTTTGAAAAGAGTGATTTAATAAAACAGGAAAGTATTACCTCTTCGCCCTGAGCAAATTTTCATCGTTGCTCGCAAGTTGTACTACAGGGTTGACGCTGAGAGGATGAAAAAATTTGGAAATTTCAGTTTCCCTCCAAATCAAAAATCTACGCGATTCCCAAAATTTTGATTTCAAACCCTACAAATCTTGCATCCAGTAACTAGATGACTGTAGGTCTATCGTACGAATTTGCTATCAAATCACGCCGAAGTGGCCAAGAGAGAATGCTAAGAAACAACTATAATTTTCTCCGTTCACCTCCAGAGGTCGAGAAAATATTACCAATCGAGATGGGTGAGATGAATATTTTTTCGAATATTGCATCGGTTGAACTACAGTTCCCATAACTCGTTAGATTGGGTAGAGGATTAGGGTGTTTCATTCACTTGTCGAAGCCTCCTGTTTTATTGGAATATTCTCTAGGAGAGAAACAGCATCTGGAAAGTCCTCCAGCTGCTCAGGCGTACCCAAACCGAAGACGACTCGTCCAAACACAACGAGACTTCTTCCCTCAACGACCTCAGGATCAACATCGACGGCTATCAAACAGGCGACGAGTTTATCGACTGCGGTCCTTCCCCACCAGCAATCGAGATCCCCGCCATTTTCGACAACTTCGAGTACCCGGATTTCAACGTAGTCGTGAAGATCTGCTACCACACAATCGAAAGGAATATCTGGGAGCATATGAAACTTACTTCTGGCAGAACCAAACTCCTACACGACCTAAAACACCAGTCTATCCACCGCGAGAATCTGCTGGAGGCGCTTTTCGATGCCACGCAAGCCGAGCTCAATGTCTGCTTCCTGTGGGCCGCTTTCATCAAACGTTCAGACATCCTATCGGGACTGGTGAATCTAGGGGCCGATCTGCACTACTTCGAACCCGTTCAAGGCTTGGGAGCACTCCATTTGTCTGCCTTCATCGGCTGCATACCAGGAACGCAGTTTCTCATCGACCAGGGCTGCGAAGTGAACGCCTTGTTCAAATGTTACACCCCCCTGCACTGCGCTGCCTTTGGCAACAGCCCTGATACCACTCTGATGCTTCTCCATAACGGTGCCCAGCTTCAAGATCTCACCAACACCCCTTACGAGCAGAGAGAAACCGCTTTGCATTGCGCTATCAGAGCCAACGCTCTTAGCTGCGTTAGGGTGCTGGTGAACGAAGGCGCTGACGTGGCGCGAGTAGCTCGTTCCGGGACCTCTCCGTTGCATCTTGCAGCAGACCTAGGGCATACCGACTGCCTCAAAGCACTTATCAAGCCCAGAGGTGTCAATGTCAATGTCAAGACCAAAGAAAACGAGCAGACGCCGCTTCATCTGGCTGCCATCCGTGGCTTCGATGAATGCCTGGCTATTCTGCTGAAGAAGGGCGCTAACCCCAACGCGAGAAACCACATGGGGCAGACGCCATTACATTTGGCCGCAAGAATGCAGGACTATAACTGTATCAAGCTGCTGCTAGTCGAAGGATTGGCCAATCCTAACACCGAGGACAAGGACAAACGCACAGCTCTGCACGCGGCTGTGGGAAGGGCTTCCAGAACCAATGACATCATAGCGCTGTTGGTGGAGTACGGAGCCAATGTGAATGTCAAGGACCAGTATGGGTACACTCCTCTGCATATAGCTGCTTTGAAGGGCTTGGCAGAGTGCGTAGAAACGCTGATCTACCATGGGGCGGACGTGAGTGCCAAGAGCAAAAGTGGCACAACAGCACTCAATATCATCACCAAGAAGGTACCAGCTTCCTTTTCCATGTTCATCAAGAAACTCGACTCAGCTATCACGCTACACCACAAGGAATCCTCGAACCATGAGATTGAGCTGAGGCTGGATTTCAGAGTCATCCTGCAGTACTGTCACCCGAGGGAAATCAACTTCCTGGACACGTTGGTGGACGAAGGTTACAAGAGGGTACTGTTGCACCCACTGTGCTCAGCCTTACTCTACCTCAAGTGGAGGAAAATCCGCAAGTACTACCTTGCTCGCATCATCTTCTCTTGTCTCTTTGTCATGACTCTGTCGCTATATGTTCTGACAGCTCTAGCACACCATTGCTATAACTACGGAAAGAAGTTCAATGAAATGAAATCAGAAGATGTTATAGAGCTATGTGAGAAACAGTCCATCATGGGCCGACTATTGAGAGACAATCCCTTCGTCATGGAGATGCAGTGGTTCGTCCTAGTCGGGATAACTTGCTGCGAGATATTTAGAAAGATGTATGGAATACCGGGGTACCATTCTCTAAAGCAGTACTTCTCCTACCCCGAGAACGTAATTGAGTGGACTGTGATCATCAGCGTATTCGTAATTTCCTTCATCTACACAGGAAGGACTTACACCTGGCAGAACCATATTGGGGCTTTCGCTATTTTGATAGGCTGGACTAATTTGATGTTGATGGTTGGGCAACTGCCTCTGTTTGGCAGCTATATCGCTATGTACACACGAGTGCAAAGCGAGTTTGCCAAGCTTCTCCTGGCCTATTCTGGCCTCCTGATCGGATTCACTTTGACCTTTTGCGTAATATTCCCTGACTACAACATCTTTGCCAATCCGTTTATATCGCTTATCACGGTTTTCGTGATGCTCTCCGGGGAACTGAACCTAGACATCCTAGTGGACGACAATCCCGACAACCCACATTTCCTTCTTGAATTCAGCGCTCAAGTTATCTACATTGTCTTCGTGCTGACCATGACCATCATCCTTATGAACTTGTTGGTGGGCATCGCTGTAGACGATATCAAGGGCCTGCAGAAAACTGCGACGCTCTCGAAGCTCGTCAGGCAGACGAAGTTGATATCCCACATGGAGCTGGCCCTTTTCAACGGCAACTTGCCGAGATACCTGCTGCAGGTGCTGCACTGGACAGCCCTGGTGTCCCCCAAATCGTCCAAGGTGGTCCTCACTCTGAAACCGCTCAATCCGAAGGAGAATCGCCTTCCCAAGGATATCATGAAGGCAGCATTTCACATTGCAGAGCGATACAAACGGATGGTCCATCCTACGTTCACGTTGAACGACAGATTAGACTATTATAATATCAACAAGGAGCTGCATAATCACGAGGATTGCATGGAGAGTTCGGTTCCGATTATGATGATCTTCGAGGAGATCAGACAGAAGAATGAGGAGATCGATCAACTGCAGAGATCTGTGTTGGAAATGAAGAATTTGATAGCTGAGAGTCAGGAGACTACTGAAAATCTACTGAAGGCATTATTGCAAGTCAGAAGAGGAAGTAGATGTTGACTGATTTGGACATTGGATAGTTATTTTCTTTAGCAGACCTTTAATAGGACGCTACTGAATAACAAAATAATGAAAATAATATACACAATTCTATTCTGATCGAAATTTCGAAACCCACAACTACATGATGTGGAATCAGATTTTGTAGTTTTTGTAGTTTTTCATTGCGATTTTGTATGGCATAGTGCATGGGTATGGCCACCATACCCATGCACTATGCACATGCGGTATATTGTGTCTCACCTTACATGTCGCACTCTGTGATGAGAGAGAATCAGATCGTACGTCGAAATATCACTATACAATGTATATTTATGAATTTTGGAATCAATTAATGATTCAATAAGGATCAAGATTGCGTGCAAACTAATCCAATATTACATTAACCGAGTCATAGTATGATTATCTTTCATTGTGAAATAGATTCAGCTGCGAAGATTTAGATTGGCGAATTATCTGGGCTGTTCTGGTGCTATACTGGGCGACGTTTCCCTATCTTTTCGTTATAATGGGTCGCAGATGATTCGAATTTGTGTGTTGTCTTCGAAATTGTCATAGAGAGATGGATGGTGAATATCAGTTTTCTGCAATATCTGCTCCGATTGTGAACCATGAATGGCTCGAAAACGGATCTTTTCATTTAAAATATCTCGAAACTCCGTAGACTTCTATCCATTCTGCACAGAGCTCTGTCACAATTGAAATTGTCTCGAACTTCCTTCATATCTATAGTTCCCGATATTCGGATGAATCCATCAGCAATTCTGAACAGAGCGTGTACCAAAATGCGTGGGCGGTCACTATGATTGAGATAAAAAATAACATGAGATGTGTTTTTTTCCTCAAGTATACTGAGGAGAAATGGGCCATAGAGGGCGCTTCTGGGAAATGGTTATGAAATTTTGTCGGTGTTCATCGAGAATCTCGTCTATCATTTCACCAAGAGCGATTTCAGGTAGGCAAAGCTCAGCAAGCTCAGGCTGGTCACTACTAGAATTGCCAGGCTTGATACCAGCCGACTTCGCTCTACTTTTTTTAATGCTTATGATCTATTAACTTCAAATAAGAATTCCAATACCTCCTCTTTCTCTCAACATTCCACCGCTGGCCCATATGATGTTCCACGAACATTATAGGATTTTTCTTCAAGTTGTCAAAAGATAAAAACAGATCAGAGAGAGTTTCTGCATAATTTCATAGCAATCAGTAGTGAATTTATGGATTTTTTTCGAAGTGAGTAAACTTGTGTTACGGTTTTATTTCATTTAAAAAAGGCCTAGCAGAGCGAAAGCTTCAAGTGGATTTAATTCAATGGTGTGGGGTGGAATTGGTGGACATAGGTATATATATTGTCAGAAGTAGATAAACATCAATAATAGATCTTCAGTTTGAATTTCGGTTGGGGTCAGATTGAGCAAATTGGGCTGTCAGTTTCTTCTCTTGCTTGGTACATAGATATAGTTCTTAACCTATAAACACAAAACCCAATGGACCCACTACGATATTTTGGCGCGAGCCTGGGAGAGGCGGCCATTTTGTGATAACCTGTGGAGGTAGACACAGAAAGTGTGCTGTCGCATTTTTTGCGGATTTTTCTCAATCAATCAATCTTATTCTGGGAAGTTATTGTAGTCAAAGGATGGTCCACTGACTACTCAATGGTACTCATTGGATAAAAACTCCTGATAAGGATTGATTAAATCATTTCGTTTTCTCAACTCACCGAAGTTGCTACTTCTGGCCACCTGAAATCAAGGTATGTTGTGTTTCTAACTAATCTAAGGCTCATTTCTTCATACCCTAGGAGATATAGCCATTTTCTACCCTTGCAGGGCCAAATTTTGGGCATCTATACTCCTTCCATAAACCCCGCTGCCTCTAACCTGCTTTACGCTGCATCTAGCCTGCTTTGTGCTGCATGTAACTTGCTTACTTCGTCTTATAACCCCCTTGATGCTGCATATGTCTTTGCTGCCTAATACCTGGCTCAGAAATAGGACTAGGAGAACAGACTGAGAGAATCCAGCCCCTGGAGCACCTATATCTTTCTGATCACAAGTGAGAGTATCTACCTTCTCCTTTTATTTGAACACTTTACTCGTGCCAACTTTATCTTTGTGTATAGCCCTAACTAGATCTTTCCTAGCTCTATTGTATTCTAAATAGGACAGGTATTCCTGCATGTGAACTTCTGGTATCGATACCTGGAGAGAACCTAAGTATACTCGACAGTGTAATCAGGTAAGATTGCCTATAATATCTGCCATTGGCATGCCTTGAGGGCACCACTTTATAAATACTAACACCTGAATTGAAGCACTCCTCCACATTCAATAAAGCCATTGTATCCTCCACTCCCTGAGTTTTATTGCTAACTGTTGGTGGATACCAACTCATCATTGTTGGTGCCTTGGTATCTACAGCGTTATAAATTTAGCGCCTCAACTATTAGGGTTGTGAGGGTTTGTTTCATTTCAGGTAGTGTCAACTTGGGCAAATTATCACACGATATTGCGTAATTTCGAAGAATTTTCCAAATTTTCACACTCATATTGCCAACAACATAACCTCAAAATAGTCAAGTCTGTTCTGTCAGTTGCTATTTCGAGTTTCTTCTTCTTTGTTTTATCATAGAACATTCATACAATGGGTCTTTAGCCAGTAGCAGACAGAAGCAGTAAAGTACATTGCGTCGTGGATGTTCAGTGGCGTAGATAGTTTTCTGATATTTTGAGAAGTATCAGTGACAATTAATAAAGCTTTCGAAGGGTTGTATGATAATTAGACGTCAGCCTCAAAACAATTTTCTGTTTTTTTTGGCATGGTTATTACTAATGCTAGTATAAAATTATTGAAAGGGTATTATTGCTAAATAATTTTTGTTTATCTGCCATTCTGGAAGTTGTTGATCGGAAACTTAGGGATTTTTTTTTTGTTTTGTTGAACCCTGGTTGAAGAGATTGTTGGAATTTTTTGTTCTGCATTGGAGTGGTATATATTGAGGGAAGGTAAGAATACTCTGCGGAAGGTATTTTTTTTTTTCAGGTTGTACTTGAGGGGGGTAGTTTTCTCTTTCTTCAGGTAGGAAGGGGGTGCGCGCGTGCGAAATCGATATTTAAGCAAGCGAATTTGATTGGTGAAAATTATGGAAGTCAATAGGCTTTTAGGAGAGGAACTCACATATGAGTTGAAAGTTCGAGGTTTGCCACTGGAGGGCACTGTAGTCGATAAGAGAGTTGTACTTAGAGGGGCTTTACGTTGCGAAAAGGCGGGAATATCCCAATCGTCGGTTGCTGTTGAATTAGATCCCGATTCAGAATTCACAATTTGTAAAGACAAATCGTCAGAATTGGAAACATACCTGCAAAATTTCGACAACAACAATAGGGTCAATGGATATAAGAGAATTTCGTCTCGGCTTTATCATGTGCAGGGACGACTTAGGCGCGTTCCACTCGGTGATGATAGGGTAGAAGAGATACGGCGTAGTCTCTTAGGGCTATGCATGCGATTGATCGAGGGAGTTTCGTATCAATTTGAACATTCTCCCTTAGAGAGTCCACCTCTCATTGAAATAAATCCACCGCCAGAGTCAGGACTATCCTTTATTGATGAACTTGTTCCTTTGCCCCAGAGTTATGCACCAAACATATCTGCAGATGGGAGAAATGTAGCCAATCCCTTATTGGCAGAGAGGCCTTGTCTCAGTCAGTCATTGCCCGCTACTCATCAAGTTAGGGATTCGAAAGAGGCAGAAGGCAATCGAATTTCTAGGCATCAGACTAGGCCTGAGTTTCGCGAAATGAATCCAAACCGCGAGCCTTTGGAATCAGATTTTCTGAGTCGACGGTTATCAGGAGTGAGATTTGAGGATCACCGTCTCCTTCCTGCTGGTGGGGTAGGTAGGCCTCATCTACGATCAACGTTCCGAAATGACGATGGTATTGATGACCCAATTCCGTATGTACAGCATCATCCTCCTGAATACGGGTCTAGATATCTCGAGGTGGGAAGATGGAATATTAAATACGATGGCGATTCAAGTGTCACGACTTTCTTAGAGCGGATAGAGGAGATGAGAGTATCTAGAGGTGTCCCTAAAGGTCAGCCCTTGCGTTCGGCTCCAGAGTTATTCACAAAGGATGCATTAATGTGGTTCCGAACTAATAGTTTCACCTCGTGGGACGATTTGGTGTCTAAATTGAAAGAGGCCTTCACGCCATATGATTACCAATACAGCCTTTGGGAAGAAATAAGAAGGCGAACGCAAGGGGCAAGAGAGAAAGTTGTGTGTTATGTGGCTACAATAGAAAGTCTATTCAATAAACTAGGACATGAACGACCTTCGGAAGAAGCTCGAGTTACCTTAATTCGGCGAAACTTATTACCCGTTTTGAAAACACCACTATCCCTTCATGAAATCAGTACCGTTTCTGAACTAGTGAGCTTTGCTCGGATTATCGAAGAAACCGAATTACGGGTTCAGCGATTTGTACCACCTCCCACAAATTATCGATCCCTCGTGGAACCTGAACTTGCCTACCGGAGACAACCTATCACGCACCCTATCTCTGCCATTTCGTCTCGTGACAGGGCTATGGAGACCGAAGATCGTCGGGTCCCAATTGAATCTTCATTTTCAGATGTTACCCTGGTTTCTACGGAGCAGAACAGTCAACCCTTGTGTTGGAATTGTCGTGAGGTTGGACATAGGTTCCGGAAGTGTAACAAACCTAGACAGGTCTTTTGTTTCCGTTGCGGTCAAGAGAAGGTTACCGCACCCTCATGTCCTACCTGCCGACCAAAAAACGCCCAAGTGAGACGCTAGGTAGCCGACTAGTGGTCTCAAACTCAACAATTTCGGCCGACTCCACGGCTAATTCTACAGAAAGTAAAATTTTGATTGATTTTGTCGTGGCTCACGCGAAAAATGATGTCCGTCCTTATTTGCGAGTGAAGATTTTTGGCAGGGAGTTCTTAGGTTTGTTGGATAGCGGGGCTAGCAGAACGATTATAGGACAGCAGGGCTGGAATATTGTGCAGCATTTGTGTCCTTTAGTATCTTCTTCAGTGTCAAGGTGCACCGTCGCAAATGGTCAGCATTGTGAGGTGTTGGGTTCAGTGAACCTTCCTATTCAATTGTGTGACAGGGTTAAGATTATCGAGGCCTTGATAGTTCCGTCTGTACCCCATTGCCTCATCCTGGGAATGGACTTCTGGCTGAAGATGGCTATTGTTCCCGATCTATTCTCGGATGAGTGGCATTTCAGAGATGATTCGGATTCCTCGGATGTCGAGGTGGGTACTATTGAGCCGTTAGATTCCTTATCCGATTTGCAACGTGATACCCTGAACCAGATGGTGGAAAAGTATTTCCGTTTGATGGGAACGAACTTAGGATGCACTAGTTTAGTGGAACATGTGATCAGTACAGACTCGCCGCCAATCAAACAGAGACATTATCCCATTTCACCCGTTCTTCAACGACAAGTAAATGAAGAATTGGATCAGATGCTTAGAGATGGCGTGGTGGAACCATCAGAATCCTGATTTAGTAAATTCTTCTGGTCTGCTTGTTGACCCAGAGAAAGTCAATGCTATTTTGCAAATTCCGAGCCCCCGGAATGTTACAGAGGTACGTCGGATTATCGGACTCGCTTCATGGTATCGGAGGTTCGTACCTGCATTCTCAACGCTGATATCGCCGTTGAGCGATCTCACCAAGAAAAATCAGTCATTCGTATGGGACGCTAAGTGTGAAGATGCTTTGCGCAAGATCAAGGAGTGCCTCGTTTCCGCTCCTGTACTCTCCTGCCCAGACTACAGCTTGCCTTTTCTGGTACAGACAGATGCCTCTGATTATGGCTTGGGGGCCGTGCTTTCGCAGGTGCATCCAGATGGAGAAAAGGTGGTTTGCTACTTGAGCCGCTCCTTGAGCCCGAGTGAAAGGAAATTCAGTCCGACTGAGAAAGAGTGCCTCGCTGTAATTTTTGCTATCGAGAAGCTGAGGCCGTATTTGAAGGGAACACGATTCTTGGTGATAACCGACCACTATAGTCTTAAGTGGCTGAACTCCATTAAAGATCCAGTCGGACGAATTGCGCGATGGGCAGTACGCCTGCAACAGCACGACTTCGAAATTGTGCATAGGCCTGGAAAGGACCATGTGGTAGCTGACACTCTTTCTCGGTCTGTACCGGCCCTAGCAATAGATACGGCTGATTACCCAGTCTCCGTTACTGATCCATGGTATCAGAAATTGTGGCAGGCTGTCCGCGAGAACCCTGTTCGTTACCCCTCCTGACGTGTCCATGGGAAACTACTGTTCAAGCGAGTAGATAGGATATATCCTGAATTGTTCGGGGAAGTAGATCCGTGGTTAAAGGTTGTGCCTAAAGAAAATCGTCGAGTTCTCATTCGACAGCACCATGATCCTCCAACGATGGGACATGGTGGCGTATTCAAAACATTCTCCCGGCTCAGCAGTCAGTATTACTGGCCGAAGATGAAACAGGATGTAGCTCGCTTTATTAAACAGTGTACGGTATGTATTAGTACAAAACCCGAGCAGAAACCACCAGCTGGACACTTGTTGAGCTCTGCACCCCAGACAATCAGACCCTTTGAGACTCTTACCGCTGACTTGGTAGGTCCGTTACCCCGATCAGCGTCCGGATTCTCGTATATTCTTTCTGTACATGACATCTTCAGCAAGTTCGTGTTATTTTTTCCCTTGAGACAACCAACAGCAAAAATGGTGACACAAATCATGGAAGAACAGGTATTCCTTGTATATGGTACTCCCCGGAAAGTCATTGTGGATAATGGTGTACAATTCCGTAGCAACTTGTTTCGGAATTTATTGAACGAATATAACGTTCAGGCGGGATTTATTGCTAACTACCACGCTCAAGCCAACCCAGTGGAACGAACACATCGGGTTTTGAAGACAATGTTAACGGCTTACGTTTCAGAAAATCACCGTGCCTGGGATCAATTTCTACCTAAAATTGCATGTGCAATGAGATCCGCAAAGCACGAAACTACACAGTTAACCCCAAATTTTGTTGTATTCGGTCGCGAAGTTAAGTTATCGGGACAATCTCAGCACCCATTGGCAGGAACAATTGGTTCAGGAGAATTTGAGGCAGATGTCCGTTCTGAAGCCTTGCAGAAAGTTTTCGAGGACGTGTCGAGGCGTTTACGACAGGCTCATGAGCGTAGTAGACACCGATATAATCTGAGGAGGAGAAATGAGAAATTCACGGTGAACCAGAGAGTTTGGAGAAAGAATTATACTTTGTCCGACGCTTCCAAAGGTATAACTTCCAAGTTGGCCTGGAAGTTCAAAGGCCCGTTTATAATCTCCCGAATACTTTCCCCTTGGTCTTATGAGCTGTCAGACGAGTCGGGAAAATCATGTGGCGTCTGGCATGCTCAAGATATCAAGGCCCACCCTCGAGATGATGATGAGCTGGGAGATAATTCTGATCTGGAGGATTGATTCCCGATAGTTTTTTTTGTATACTAGTTTAGGTAAGAAATATTCTAGCCTCAACATAAATGAGGTGGGGAATCTCTCTAGTTGAGGGGTTACTGTTGGGTGTAGCAACTTAGTTATTAATTCATTAGGTCATTTTCAAGTTTTCCTTTTTAGGAAATCAAAACTTTTATGAGGTGAGAGGGGTGTTGTTACGGTTTTATTTCATTTAAAGAAGGCCTAGCAGAGCGAAAGCTTCAAGTGGATTTAATTCAATGGTGTGGGGTGGAATTGGTGGACATAGGTATATATATTGTCAGAAGTAGATAAACATCAATAATAGATCTTCAGTTTGAATTTTGGTTGGGGTCAGATTGAGCAAATTGGGCTGTCAGTTTCTTCTCTTGCTTGGTACATAGATATAGTTCTTAACCTATAAACACAAAACCCAATGGACCCACTACGATATTTTGGCACGAGCCTGGGAGAGGCGGCCATTTTGTGATAACCTGTGGAGGTAGACACAGAAAGTGTGCTGTCGCATTTTTTGCGGATTTTTCTCAATCAATCAATCTTATTCTGGGAAGTTATTGTAGTCAAAGGATGGTCCACTGACTACTCAATGGTACTCATTGGATAAAAACTCCTGATAAGGATTGATTAAATCATTTCGTTTTCTCAACTCACCGAAGTTGCTACTTCTGGCCACCTGAAATCAAGGTATGTTGTGTTTCTAACTAATCTAAGGCTCATTTCTTCATACCCTAGGAGATATAGCCATTTTCTACCCTTGCAGGGCCAAATTTTGGGCATCTATACTCCTTCCATAAACCCCGCTGCCTCTAACCTGCTTTACGCTGCATCTAGCCTGCTTTGTGCTGCATGTAACTTGCTTACTTCGTCTTATAACCCCCTTGATGCTGCATATGTCTTTGCTGCCTAATACCTGGCTCAGAAATAGGACTAGGAGAACAGACTGAGAGAATCCAGCCCCTGGAGCACCTATATCTTTCTGATCACAAGTGAGAGTATCTACCTTCTCCTTTTATTTGAACACTTTACTCGTGCCAACTTTATCTTTGTGTATAGCCCTAACTAGATCTTTCCTAGCTCTATTGTATTCTAAATAGGACAGGTATTCCTGCATGTGAACTTCTGGTATCGATACCTGGAGAGAACCTAAGTATACTCGACAGTGTAATCAGGTAAGATTGCCTATAATATCTGCCATTGGCATGCCTTGAGGGCACCACTTTATAAATACTAACACCTGAATTGAAGCACTCCTCCACATTCAATAAAGCCATTGTATCCTCCACTCCCTGAGTTTTATTGCTAACTGTTGGTGGATACCAACTCATCATTGTTGGTGCCTTGGTATCTACAGCGTTATACTTGCAAGGAAGCGCCACATATCCCCTGAAACAGATATTAGTTCCTTGGTAGTCGCGTACCGTTATCCCAATTAACTGCATCAGAAAATAAAGAAATGCAGGTTATGGGAACAATACTTGCACGATTTTCACAAATTCAGCAGTAAATTTGATCAAGTCAATTACTTCTCGTAATATTCTATTATTCTATAATCATCTCAGGCAACTTCATCACGCATATTTCCAAATGTATACACGTTGTTCGGATGAAAAAACTTCTGAACGAGAGAACCTGGCATCGACTTCTTTGTTGATACAATAACACAATGAATCATTCGATGCTCGAGACAATGACACGAGCTGATCGTTGTCAAATTCCGTGGCACAGTTGTCGATGTTGTAATCTTCCCTTTTTTTACATGGGAATAAAAGAGTCCTGTGAATGATCACAGTGATTACTCAGAAGGTTTCTGAAATGTGGTGAACTAAAATAACTAGCTTCTTCAATAGACGTGATGGTGAGTTTCACGAAATAATCACAGTGTGCTCCGTACAAAAAAAAAATTGATTTAGGAGTGTAATTTTATAGACGATAGTTTAGACAATATTCTTGAGAAACAAGACACAAGAAACAAAATACAATTCATATGAACACAATTAGGTATACTCCATACTCATTTCCATCATAAACTGCTGAGATTAATTATGCCGAGACTGAACTTAGGTACTTGAAGTAAGTTTCGAAATGGATATCTCACAAGATATCAAATTGTTAGCTTCCAATGCTACCTGATTGATAAGAATGAAAGTATCAAGTGTCTATTGAGAATATTCGATCATATTATATTTCAAGCGACTACGATTGATGAGAAAAATCCGCAATAAGTCTACAAGCAAAATAATATTGATTAATCATATGAGAGTTTACAACATCGTGATGAGTTGTTAATAGTGTCTCTATGCCAACTAGAACACCAGAAGTATAATCGAAATTACGTTATCGGTTATGTTATACGATATACGTTGGAAGAAGTTATATAACGTTCGTTATATAACGAATATTTGCTTCGACAATTTCCAATAGTGGAAAAGTTTGGAGTACGTAAATCTGATAGTTGACTCGCGGCTGAGACAACTAAATGACAATGATTGATATCAAATTGGAAGTGAATGTGAATATGTCATATACCAATCGGTCACCGTCGGGTTCAAGGTCGTCTGCCCTCATGAATGCATTGCATGAATTATGAGTATCTTTCATTTGATTTTTTTTTCAATCTCACTAAGTTTACACTCCATTACTCCATTTGGTGGGGAATACCAACGAAATGAATCTACGTATTATGGGTTGAGTCCCTCATGAAATGAATCATTTCGCAATATTCGTGGTTCATCTTACATAAGTTTCCATTTCGTTTTTATTTTATCTTTTGCCGGTCTCGTATTTCCTTCATTCCATCGTATTTTGCAATTGCGATTCTCTGAAATGAAGGTTCAGAATAGGAAGATAACAAATTCTCGGATACTTATGAAACAGTGTATGCACGTATTAAAATAATCTTTATTGAGATGCTTGATTATGTACAGTATACTCAAGGCTAATATGAATAAATATACATTCGTCAGTCGAGTCATATTGATAAAAATATGAATGTATCTAGGTATATCACTTGATCCGTCACTGGATGCAATAGTCGCCATCTGAAAATCAACAAATAATCAACTTTATGTCGTTTCAATGACTCTCAATGAGTACCCATAAAAAGTGAGATTGTTGTTGAATTGCTAGGTATAAACATCGCACCATGAACAGTGTGTTCATTTCAGGACCTTAATTTTCTCGAAAAGAGCGTATATTTTCAAACGATCCCGAGATACGTAAACAGATGTATCGAAGGGGATAATTTTTCATCAGAAAATGAACGTGACCCATTTCATCGTCTCAAGGAGATGCTACCAACTTCAAAATCTTAAACGTGAAGGGGTTGTTGTTTTTTTTTTGTCAAAATTGATCGATCCGTTGTCGAGAGATTTACAAAAATCTGTTTGCTGCTGCGTGCCATTGTAATAAGAACTGTAGCTGTTTATTTTTATTTCTTCTATTCAAAACCTATATTACAATATTGTACACTTCTGTTATTCCAATAACTGCTCAAAATTCCGTCCATTGCCAAAGCAATGGTATAACCGCTGTTCAGACGTACATTTTCAAACACTTCTTGTCGAAGTGCTCAACATTCTGCAGTATTCCTTTGTTGTCTCCAATTGACTTGTCGCTCAATTGACTTGTCGCTGTCTACTAATTGGTGAGTATACAGGGTGTCCCAACGAAATCTTTCCACCCGGATTTACTGGGAAATGGCAAATTATTTTCTAATACAGGTCGATTTTAATTTCTAGGGGGACACATGTTAATAATGAATTTAGTCGAGCAACTTCATCCCCCGGACGGGGGCGGCTACCCCCTTGCGAATCATCATAGGGAACGTGGGTCGAGTGATACATCATCTGAAAGCTCTCTTTATTCTCTATCCAAACGTGTATAATTTTTCCAAAATCGAATGAATGGTAATTGATATGAGTGTTGTTGACAGGTTCAATGTAATTAGTCAATATCTTACATGTTCTTATTCAAATTCAATTTATTAACTATTTTATGACTCAATGAGTGGACAGATAGACAATGGCAACATCCCATCCGGTCAGGGAACCCAGTCACCCCACGAAAAACGAAAACAAATTAGTCCAAACAAAGTAAGTAGCCAGGCTGGGACTATTAATTGCGAAGATCTTTCAACCAAGTATCAGGTTGATGTCGCTATTCGCGAATACAACAATACAAGCGGAAGATGCTCACCCCAATTGTGAGCGAAACGGATATTATCGAAAACGATGGAGATTATTCGGCAGACATCCTCCATTTTCAACAAGATGGAGCACCACCTCACTATGCAGTAGCGCTTAGAAACTTTCTGGATGAACGATATACCAATCATTGGATTGGGCGACGAGGACCAATTGAGTGGCCAGCTAGATCACCGGACCTCAACCCGTTGGATTATTTTTCATGGGGGCATCTCAAAAGCAGAGTTTTTGCCACTCCGCCAGAGTCACCAGATGATCTACGTGGTCGAATTGTAAACGAGTGCGGCAGCATAACTCCAGAAGTATTGGAAAACGTTCGTAATAGTTTCGAAAGTAGACTTCATCATTGTATGGAGGTAGGAGGGGCTCATTTCGAGCAATTAATAAATTGAATTTCGATGAGAACAGGTACGATATTGATTATTCAAATTAAACCTATTACCACACTAATCTCCAGTACCAGTCATTCGATTTTGAAAAAATAATAGACGTTTGGATAGAGGATGAAGAGAGCTTTCAGATGATGTATCACTCGACCCAAGTTCCCTATGATGATTCGCAATGGGGTAGCCGCCCCTATCAGGGGGATGAAGTTGCGTGACTAAATTCATCACTGACATGTGTCCCCCTAGAAATCAAAATGGACGTGTTTCAGCGTTTCCGAAAATGATTTGTCATTTCCCAGTAAATCCGTGTGGAAAGTTTTCGTTCGGACACCCTGTATACCCTAATTGGTGTGACGGAAATTAACGTTCAAAAATATTTTTAGTCTTGTTGGTCTATGGGTGGTACGTGTAGTGGGATATATTATAGTGATTTCTGAGTATTTTGTAGACGAAAAATGAATCTGATAACATTCTACTTTGCTCCAAAGTTTTAAGACCAAAGCTGTGTTTAGTTCACTCTGTGTACACTCTGAAATTTACAAATCTCGCAAACTTGTTTTGAACTTCGTACTTCATGAACACATAATCGACTATATAAGTAGGCTTGATAAAAAGTTTTGATCGATTTTTGTGAACGAGAATATTTGTAAGATCTTTAAATGAACCCTAACATTCTATTACATTTGATGGAAGTCAATTGGAAGTCAAAAATAACTTTCAGGTTCTTAATATGATATACCTTCTCCGAATGTGCACCGTTCAATTTGTAAGTAGATATTATAACGTTCTGAATCCTAATTTGAATCTGAATATTTGAACTCTTGAACTATAGGATGTTCCATTTTTCCTCTTCCTGAGTTTTCGACTAAAAACTGTGAGGATTCCGAAAAGAATATGAAACATTTATGTTCTTTATTTTTATAGCTTCTCGGATACTCTCTAGAGGTGGGATGAGTGAATATACTCGAATATTCTGTACTCACCCGGTGTAACAGTAATTATCCAAGTTAAATAGGCAGCCACTCTTGTATTTATACCGGGTCTTGAAGTAGCACAACCGAGACCGTACGAAGTTATTCCAATCTGCTGTAATCTCATTTTGCCAGTATCCATCCATATCAAAGGACCTGAAGCAATGTTAGATATATTCTCAATTGTAGATTTTTTTGTGACCATAATTATTCTTTGCTTCATATCATTCGAAGTTATTTGAAATATATATAAAAATATCATGGAAAACTACTAATCTTTCTAGATATCGATAAATTACATCGGAAAGCTTTTGGAAACTCCCAAATAGCATGAAAGTTATTTTAGAACACTTCGAAATAATCTGATCTTGCGAGGTACTCAGGAATTCTAAGTGAGAATCATTTGGAGATGAGGGAAAATATCATGTGGAATCAATCAAAAATGGAATTATCTCTCGAAATACTTTGAGATACTACGAAACATTGAAAAAATTTCAAAATACTTCAGGCTAATTCAAAATACTGCAGATACTACAAATAATTCGAGTAGGTATATTTCACCTACCCAAAAGGGGCCCATGAAAGGATTCGCAATTTTTCACGAAAAATAGAAGTTTCCAACATTTTTCAATCTGAAATTCTTATTGTCCAAATACGTGAGTTCCAAATGAATTTCCGAACAGATATGGATTGCATAATAGATGTATTAACCCCCATTTGTACGTATATAAAAGGTGTGTATATAGGTGAGTATATCATACAGATTGACCTAAGAATGCAAATATTTATTCAGTAGGTTGTCCGCACCAAATGAAGTGTGAACAAAGTGAAATCAGCAAAAAAATGTTGAAAAGGAAATCAAAGTACCTCATAATTGTTAGACAATGTACGCCCATGAAGGAAACACCAACTTCGTGAAGACTTGCGGCGACTGCCGATAAGTGATGTAGGTATACTAGTACAAACCCTACACTAGAACAATCCCGACATCTCAAATGGAAATGGAAGATCATCGCCTCACAGGCAGTTTTTCGGTACGGAAAAACGTTTAGTCGAACAACGTTTACCCATTCGAAAATATGAATGGTTATTGAACGAGGATAATTATAGGATATATGTATTGACTTCATTAGATTTCCAGGGTGAATTTGTTCTCATTACCGATTGTATAGTCAGTTTTACATTTATGTTGATTACTTGAAGTAGAGGGTATCAGTTTGTATTCTGATAGGGAAAGTGCTTATCGGGAGTTTTTCTTAATACACCATTCTTTCCTTTGCATTCCTAGGTGAATCATCCTGTATACATCTGGGTCGCTTTGAAATGCTCCATGATACTTTCGAAATTCTTATTACCTCCCGAATCACTTTGGCAAGTGTCTCTGCCTGGGTAATAGGTGCAAAACTGGTTCGCTGTTAAAACAGAATCTGAATTCTCCTCTGCGCATATGTCGTTCGGTGTAATGGTCAAATCGACCTTCTGCAGAGTTTCTGATCTCGGCCCGGAAAAGTAGAGCTGACCCCAACCTAGAAAATTCCGGAAAAAAATTAGAGAAGCTCACAACCACAATCTACAATGAGAGTTTTTGGACATCTCTATAAAGTTGCTTGGGAGAGTATAACAGGAAAACCTTTTCACTCTTCGCGTTTGTCGAAATCGCCAGATCTAGCCTCATATGTCGTTATTCCAGACTCTAACAATTGTGCTTCTATTCTTCTGAATTTCGTAGTGTTCAATAGTTGCAAGTTTGGATCCCTCGTCGAAGAGACAACTCCTTCCAATAGTCCAATTACACTCTCCGTGAATGTAAAATACATCCAAAATATCGCTGTTAGAATGATTATTATATAATTCGTTCTCCATATTGACATTTAATGAATTCCTGAAAGATACAGGCCTACTCTGTTAATACAATCAACCATCAAGAACGAAACACGAAAACCTTTTGAGTTGAAGCAAAATTCACTCCTTCTTTCAGTTATATCATGATATACAGGGTGTTTGAATTGAAAAGTTTCTTTTGGGGCTTCCAAACAAATCTCCAAATGACAATATATTTCTAACTAACCACACTGTATAATATTTAGTGGAATGGTTAACTGAACAAAGATTATGAATTATCATCGTGAATACTAGAACTGGTTGATATTTGAAAGATTCAACTTTGAAAATCCGAACATAAGCATATTCAAAGATCCTATTGCCAAAGTATACAGATATCAAATGAATCGAACTGTGCAAACTCAAAATTTCCAAAAAAAAATTCCAAGAAAAAATCCCAAATGGCTCGACCGATTCGATATTTTTTGTTACCCTCGATACTAGTGTCTCAGGAAGATAGAAAATCAGGAAAATCACTGAGGCACAGGTGAAGAATTCGAAAAAATAGAAATTTGCTATCTTTCAATAGGAATCGAATTGAACTTCGCATGCCTTTCAATAGATGGCGTTCGTGACGGACTTATCATTTTGACACAACTGCCACCTCCAGATTCGTTATTCGATGATATGAGAAGAAAACTTAGGTTCAATACTTGCCCAGTGCCGTAACGGTTTGGCCCGTGAAGTCGTAGGCAGTGAACCTGAATGGCAGACAAACTGGTCCCACATAGATACTGAATACGATCCTGGTGCTCGTGCGCAGGATCGCTATATCGTTGATTTGCGTTTTCGGATCGTAATTGGGATGCGACACATTGCTTTCGACACGATAGAGGGCAGCAGCGACAGTGTCGTATCCTAAAAGCATAAATATTCTCATAGGAGTTTGTCATTCATTCGTGACATTCATGCAGGGCCGGATTATCCATAAGGCGGATTAGGCAACAGCCTATAGGGGCCCCACAACGATTAGGTGCCTTGGCGTGCACGCGCCAAGAAAAAAAACGTTTTTTTTTTTAATTTTGGATACTTTTCCAATAGTATTCCTTTTTGTTCGACTATTTTTGGATGTTGTCAGTTGATGAAATACTTCATACATATTAGAACTGAAAATGGCTGTATTTAATTAAATATCAATCGAAATTGAAAGACAGCTGGTGTTTCTACGTATTATCGCATTCGCATTGTACTACTGATCGAAAATTTCCGTTGCATTTTGTTTGTGGTTTTTCAGATTTTGTGAAAATTTCAAAATGATCAAAATAGTCCGAGAAATAAGAGGAATAATGAAATGTTTTTCGTTACATTCAATTTAATTTAATTTTTTCATGTATCAGTCGGAATACAAGCTCAATAAGAACAACATTCTTCAAGGGCTTGAACTATTTCAAAAACCTCTCAAATGAAGTGAAAAATTCACCGTCTTTGAACATAATCAAAATTCGTTTGAATGAATTCATTTCAGTACTATACCTGTAAAGAGATGTGTGAGTGTAATATATGAGTATAATATATGTAATCTCAATCTCTGATGATTGTGACAAAATAAGTGTATTTTCATTTTTATATTTTAGGATTCTTTTGTTCAGCGTTAAGTATTTTCATTACTAATTACAAATATTAGAAACGTATGTAAATTATGATGTTCCCATTTCGAATGAAGGTTATAATTGAGACAATATGTGTTGACCCAACCCACCCACCTGAAGAAATATTGTGGTCACCAGCTAGTACCCCCAGATTTTGAATGGCCACGTTGAGCAAGCAGTGGGCAGCTGTCAAAACGTATCTGTCAGAGATAATGCTACCCCCGCAAAATACGTCTCTGATGGCAGCGTCGACAAGGCCCACCATGAAGGGGAACTCGTTAACCAATGTTTCGTTTCCTCCTACGATCCTCGTCTAGAGAGAAACAAATCATTTTTCTACATGGCAGCTTGATATTTCACGTTTTTTGATAGGCATAATTTATTAAAACACATAACAAATACATGATGTTCCCAAGAACTGTGATTTCAATGAATGTTTTATTGTATTCATCACAATAGCAGAAGTTGACTGGGTGGAGATATACCATTTTGTAGATGTCCTCTAGATGAAGACAGGTTAGGAAACGTTTGAATTGGATGAAATATATTTCATAAAATTGCAACAAAGTCAAAGCTCATTGAGAGTTCGCCGTTTACATTTCATATATTTCCGCCTTCATATAAGTTCCTATTTGTATAGGGTGGTCGTTTTAAATTCAACGCTCATTATTATCTCGATCATTAACAAAGTGAAAACCCTTGGAGGATTCAATTCTGTAATCAAAGTTTGTACACGAGGTATTATAAATATAAGATATATTTTGAACCAAAAAGATACTTTTGAGAAGAAATCAGCCTGTATAGTTATCAGGTCAATTGCTTTGGAGAAAAGGCATCAGTTAATATTTGCTCGAAATTGTCATGAAGAGCATTTGATAGATAATATACAGGAAGAATAGATAGATAGATAGAATGTTAGAGGATGATCATTTCTCAGGAGTTTTTCGCCCCTGACTTTTTTATTGCACATCTCATAGTTGATATAATGATTTGATCCTATATTCTAATTATCTTCCAGCAAATATAAGACCGATAACTACATTTGAATTAATCGATTGAATTAATTGGGAGCTTCTTGTAAACACTGGAAGATTTATTAATTGCATTTTTGAATCCTAAAATTATGTAGATGTCATGTAAAGCAATGTAAGGCGAATTATACGTGAGTTGAATACTATATCATATTTCTCATTGTAGAAGTGTTCAGAACTAATAAATATTATAGAGAATGACGTGAAGAATGAGTTTCATCATAGTTTCGATCGATAAAAAATACTCTACGATAAATGATCGTAATCCGAGATTTATTATCATATCATTCGAAGAATTCCTCTGACCTACCCCTTTTCTCCAACCACAATCACAAACTTTAGGTGCCTGGGTAGTAGACGCGTCAGGGTCCTGTATAGCTGCCAGAGAACAAATGAAACGGCCACCTCCAGAATTCCACGTCGAAAATAATCCTGGTGAACGAAACAAAATCAATAACAAACCCATAAAGTGAAATACTGTCTGTAAGTTTTTCGAGGAGGTGGTATATTCATTTTTCAGCTTTTAATGGGATTTTCTCTCCTCGTTTCTGAAAAATAGAGTAGAAGTTATTGAAAATTATTGCAATATATTTGTAGTAAGGACAGATTTAGGATCTGTCCCAAAATGTCACTGCGCTTGAAATTAAACCTTTAGATACCTAAAAGTGAAATTCTCTATTGGTCAGTGACACCTTGTTGAGAAAATTTTACGAAGAGAAAAATATTTCAATTGTGTTGAGAACGGGAGCAGATTCGTTCCCGAAACGTCCACCAAGATAAGTAGAGGTTTTATTGTTATTAAATATATTTGTATTTCCAAATTTTTTCAAAAACAAGGTGTCACTGACCAATAGAGAAAATTTTACGGAGAGAAAAATATTTTAATTGTGTTGAGAACGGAGCAGATTCGTTCCCGAAACGTCCACCAAGATAAGTAGAGGTTTTATTCTTATTAAATATATTTGTATTTCCAAATTTTTTCAAAAACAAGGTGTCACTGACCAATAGAGAATTTCTCTTCTAGGTATCTAAAGGTTCAATTTCAAGCGCAATGACATTTTGGGACAGATCCTAAATCTGTCCTTACTACAAATATATTGCAATATTTTTAATAACTTCTACTCTATTTTTTAGAAACGAGGAGAGAAAATCCCATTAAAAGCTGAAAAATCCATAAAGTGAACTAAGAAACGTAAGTACCTATATCGTAGATATATTTGATGAGATCGTAATTATTGCGGAACATCTGCAATTTTTGGTGCACACTTTCAAAGGCCATAGAAAAATTGGTGAAGAAAATTATTAAATTTTGAAATTCCGCTCAAATTCCGAGATGCAACTCGGAATATTAAAATTCTCAGTTACAACTCGGAATTTTAGATCTAATATTCCGAGTTGCATTTCGGAATTTAGTAGAATTGCGAGTTGTGATTCGGAATTTAGTGATATTTCGAAGTGCATCTCGGAATTTAAGCGAAAAATAAAGAAAATAATATTGGCCCTTCTACGCTCCCGTAGATTGCAAACTTCTAAAAATATTGATAATGCAATTTTCTCATTTTTGGAAAGAGTTTACATGCATGGGTTCGAATGAAGTTGGAGCAATAATTGCGGCAGTAATCTGTGACTTTCGATTTTTATTTTGTTTCATCTTCTGAAAACACGAAGATAATTCCTATGAAATATCACATCTTTTTCAAGCTCCTGCTTATACTGTGAGAGTTGTGGCCAATGAACTTGACAAATCCACAGCCACCAAAATGTTCGGTACTACAGCTAGATCAACGTACTCTGCCCTAGAAAGTCCCATCAGGAACTTATAGAATATTGGCACTGCAGATATTTTTGTAAGGAAACTATAGAGATGATAGCTTTAGACATCTTTCTGTGCAACAAGGAATTTCAACTAGTGAGCATTTTCATTCTAAAAGTGGCAGGCCTAATTCACAAAGAATATGTTACTGTTTCTGCTGAAGATTTATTCCACAATACCAGACAGGGTCGTAACACTCATCTGCCAATACCAAAACTGGAAGGAAAAAGAATAATCAGGTATATTTATTCAGTTTTTATCAATAGATATCTTCGATCTTTGTTATGAGAATGTGTTCATGGAAGAATATATCTATTTATTAATTACTCACCCACTGCGATTGCATTCGTATCGCTGACCAAACTGATAGTTCCTCTTCCACAGTAATTTCTTGCATCAGCAAAGTTCAGGTCTCCAGTTAGTGAGATGGCTAGTTTATCTCCGCTACAACTCGTCGTCTGAACCAAAAAAAAATCCTTTATCAAATGTAATAAATGAAGTCATCACATCAACATGCTGCTATGTGTATCGAAACACTGTCTATTACGTTACGTTACTTCAATTTTTAGATATATAAAAACTTCCAATATGCCATTCAGTCATATTTTTCATTGATTCATTCAATTCATCGAGTCATATTTGTACTGATGCCTAAGGCTGAGAGATATCTACCAAGAAGAGAGACATATTTGGTTAACTGAAAACCTTCATCGATATGAAGAGCTTCTGATGAACAAAATGATCGGTCATCTTTCACTGGGTCCGAAGCAGTATAACATTTACTCATCAGACACAGCGAAGACGCTGATGACACAGCGATAGAAGCCAGATCTACTCAGTCAACGATGGTAGCCTGTTACCTTCAAAAAGCTGTCCAGAACTCGACGACTGTGTGAAGTAAAAAAAAGCTTTCAACCCAGACAAACGCAGGCCTTTCTTTTCTGAGGAACAGGAGAATACAACCTGAAGGTGATATAGAACTGGGAGGAAACGACATCCAATGTCAGATCACACCAAATACCTGGAACTGACACATGGACAAACGACCTACATTCACCAAGCATGTTAAGCAGACGAAAGGTGAGGCTACAACCGCAAAGCAAAAATTTTCTCCACTTATATGTAGGAAAAGCAAGATGTCCCTTACCACAACGAAGTCTCTCTCATTGATCCTGACCTTAATCCTGCCTATACCTAAACACGTGTGAAGTCTTTCCTGATGCTTACAACCTCCAAACATTCAAGAAAAATTCCAACACCTTCCTTCTTTCCCAAAATTCCACCGCTGGCTAGCACGATGTTCCTCGAACATCATAGGTTTCCCTTTCGTGTTGTCCACAGATAAAAAAAAAAAAAAAAAAACGTATGCCTCTCTTGCATGGGGACAGACATGCAAGACTAATCGGAAAGATACAGGCGCAGATACAGAATCATTTTTTACTGCGGTCACCACAAAGACGAACGAAAAGGCAAGATAGTATATTAAAACGTGAGTTAAAGTTCTTGCGCGAGACTGAAATTCGGAGTGCTTAATTAATGTAATTAATTAATGTCTCAACTATGGAAACAATAACTATAAAAGTACCTACCTGCCTACGTTATGAGTTGTATTCGTATTTTTCAGTAGTACTTCAGTTGCTATCTTATTCTTATTTTTGTTTTCAATATTTGATTCCTATTTTTCCTTTTTCTGCTTTATTTGACATAGATCTCGGCTAGCGAGAGTCACAGTCATGTTTGAACTGTCGATTATATCCAATATTCATCACATGCAGGCATACCAATCATTGAAAAACCCAAAACAAAAACACCTGAAAATCTTGCATTAATGAGACTATTGAAGTGCCGAAATGGATAAAACTGGTTTCCACTCATCCGATAGAGGATTGCAGAAGTTGGTGAACTACGACCCCAGGTTCAGAGATAATCCGCTTAATCGAAGGAACCTTAGGTCGATAAAATTGCAACAATCACATACATAGGGTACCCCCTAAAAAGCTCCACACTGAAAACTACATACGTCAGCACTATATACGTCAGCACTAATGATACTCCTGGAAAATCTGTTTACAGTTAGTGCTTGTTCCAAAAACCATCCACACCACACAAACGACATGACGCAGTAATAGAAGCCTCTCAGGCTGAGCGCACAAGTAGCTGCTATATGCTGCCGAGTCGACTGTTGAAGGTTTCGAAAAAGATGATGTGACGACCACGACCAAGTCTTTGGGGAATTTGATCCAGCTCGATGAACGGAATACTTCAAATGGGAAGGGATTCGCAAGAGGGAAAGTTAGGTCGAGGTTTACGAAGAAATCTGCAATCACATCCCGAGAGTTGAGGAAATTCTGGAGATGTTACTTACGCTCGGGAGAGAAATTTCTTCGCAGGACAGCACGATCCTGGTACCTGGTGCGCTGCGGCCGAACCACCTGCAGGAGGTAGAAGGTGGATAGTAGCTGGGGTATTCGGAATTGTAGATGAAGTACTCTTGGCCCAAGAGCAGGTCTTGCTGGAAATCGCATTCGGGATTGACGGACATTGAGACGGGCATCAGGAAGTTCAGTACACCGGCTAAAGCTATAGCGCAATGGTTGAAGAGTCCTGAAATTATCGAAACTCAGTGTCATTCAGCACCTGCAGACCGTATGTGGAATAATAATCGTCGAGCAGTTTGCATAATTCTCTCAGTACGTAATACACATATTTTGTGAATTTTATACTAACCTATTTTCACACGATTCTAATATATCAGAAACAGTGAAAGATCTGAAGTAGGTTGAATCAAAGTTTATGCGTTTCTGTGACCAATTAGTTTTTTCAAAGAAATCCAGCATACGTTTATAAAAAAGCTATGCCAATACGACTCCCTGGTGGCGACGAAATAATATAGGATTTTCAAAAGGTAAATGCGCGAAAACTGCTTCGATATCGCGAAAGATGGTAAGCAACTCGAAACTGCTTAGAAACACGCGGCAAGTTGATCAGTACGCAAAAATCAGTGTCAAAACATAACCTTCAAGTTCTTACTTTTGTTTTGTGTTCCTGATGGAATATCATGGAAGAGGCTACTAGAACCTTTAGTTCAATAATATCGGATTATCGAATATTGAAATTCAAATGTAAAATCGGAGAATGCTATAGTTTATTGTTTCAATGCAAGCTGATGAGTGATGATAGTTATGAATAAAAATGTGAACATTTCATAAGGACTTTCTCCGAAAATACAGGGAACAATTGGATTGTTGATGAATGCATTCGAAATGGGTAATCCCGCAAGAGGTATTTATACCAACCTACAAAAAATAAGGTACACAATAAATCGAAAGCAAGAACGCGTAACGATAACTGTCATGGAAATATTGGCATTGAATTTTCAAAACAAATGCGTCAGTCACTCTGAAAAAATTATAATCTGAAATAGTGAGAGAAGGGCTGCATTTTCTGTTACAAATAGATCATGTACACTCTCTTTACGTTGCAGTGATGATGTCAAGGCTTCATTTGCATCATATTTCGAATCCGAAATGAGCCCAAAACATTTCATGTGATGAACTAAGCTCAAACTGATGATTCAAAAATTATAATATGGATATTTTTATATCCAGGATATCTCTCGTACTCCCTTAAATATTCCAGATTGAACTAATCGGAACTTTCCGAATATACACATTTCAACGTATATATTTTCGTTAATACATGCTGAGAATACATGAAATGCATTACCACCAACAGCGCTCTTTATTGAGACGATCATGTGAGGTCCATTGTCAGAACTGCCTCACAGAAACTTGGTTTTCTTTTCCGTGCGAAGAATTACTTCACATCCCAGCAGCTGCTCATGAAAAGCACAAATTCGACCTGTCCTGGGTTCACATGTTTGGAGCTCAGCACCCAAACATACGCTGAATCTGATTCCATTCAGAAAAGAGCTATTTGCCTAGTCGATGATACTCACAAGATCATTGACCTCTCTAGAACAACGTAGAAAGGTCGGCGATCTCTGCCTTTCTTATAGATACTCTATGGTCGGTGCTCAACTGAAATATCGTCTATTATGCCACCAAGAGTGATTCGTAGTAGACAAACCAGACGAGCTCAGGGTGGTCACCCCTACTCTGTCAGACTCGAGACCTGTCGAACATCGCCATACCAAGCATCATTCATCAATAGAACGACAAAGTTGTGGAATTCTTTGCATACTGAAGTCTTTCGCGATGCTTACAACTTCCAAACTTTTCGAAAAAAATTCTAACACCTTCCTTCTTTCCCAAAATTCCACCGCTGGCTAACACGATGTTCCTCGAACATTTAGGGTTCTCTTTTCGTGCTGTCAATAAAAAAAATGATAATGTGGTCCTCATCAGAGATTATACAACCTTACCTCTGGAAAAGTGACAAACTAATACTAAATTCTTCTTCAAAATGGAACACTCTGTTTTTTCTTATTATCTTTCTCAAATCTGTGATCTTTTGAGATCAGAATATGAAAATACATACAATACTTATATTACCTTCCACCGTTCTGTGTTGATTGAGAATTTTCGTGGTCCATAACAACAATTTTTCTATCCCGGCAAACACCTATTCATGACATTTATAATTTGTAAAAATCGCATAATTTGTATGCTATCATCAAACACATTCTCAAACAGATCATTAGTTTGCCGATGAACTGATAACCTACTACAAGAATCTGAAAATTAAATCTTCTGAAACCAAGAGTATGCAGTCTCTCTTAGGTCTTGAATATAATGTGGAAACACACGAATTCGGTATATTCAAAAGAAAACAACCATCTACTTCCTTGGCTACGGTCACATCGAATATTGAATTGCATCTGCTGAATGAACAATCTGGGAATGAAAATCTACTCATAGAATATATCTTCATATCATAGTATCCATCCTATCTGAAAGATAATTCAAATACTCAAAATCAAAGATTTTTCATATTCTTATAGCAGGTATTTAGCTCATCATCGAACTGACGATCAGTTTGAGAATGATGTTGTTCAGTCATCAATATCCAAAAGTATTCATGAAGAATTGTAGTTACCATCACCAACCTCAAAATTTGCAATTGATAGATAACGGTGAAAGATGCTGTACGTATTTATACTTTGTGATCGGAAATGATGGGTGTTTTATTAAAGAAGATGAAGTTTATCACACTTTCAGCAAAAACAAAAAAGAAAATAGAGAGTGCCTCTTCGATGAATAACCCCGTATTCATGGTGAATTCAATGGTGCTAGTATAGAGACCATAAACTGGCATCATATATCAAAACACACAGGTTATTTGATGTCGAGAGTATGTATTCTTCACACGATCAATATATTTTGAAAAAATCTCTTTAGAAGAATTTACCCATAACTGATCACACTTTCCTCACTAGCTCGAGCTCACTGAAGTAAAAGGTCGCATTTTCAATAGTATGTATGTTTTTTTTCTGTCGATAAAAAATTATTTCCTACTCACGCCAACAGCATATGAGCGATAATATCGATTATATCCCATTAAAAACCGTACCTGATACTAGTTATCTTTATTGGCCCAAGACATACTAATAGCTACAGTGGATATTTTACCGCAGGATTTGATTCTCTATAGAATGATGAAAGGAACACCTATAATTTTCGAGGAACATCGTGTCAGCCAGCTATGGAATTTTGGGAGAGAAGGAAGGTCTCAGAATTTATATTGGGAGTTTGAAGGTTGTACGCATCAGGAAAGACTTCACTATATGCAACGTTGCCGTTCTATTGATGAATGATGCTTGGTATAGCGATGTTCGACAGGTCTCGAGCCTGACAGTGTAGGGGTGACCAGCCTGATCTCGACTGGTTTGTCTACCAGAAATCGCCTGTGGTGGCAAAAATATTGTGCTGCGAAGAGTATGACGAATTCAGCAAGCTGAATGAAATAAGCGATTTGGAGGAAACTATCCGCGAATTATCATCAGACAACATCTTGAAAGATAAACATATGGAACAGTTGCACAAAGAGAAAGAAGTTTTGCTACATGAGGCCACACAATTAGAAACGGAACTCAATGAATCACTTAAGGAACACAAAAAGACTATCGATGAAATGCAAAAACTAATTGTTGACCTACAAAAAAAGATAGCAGATAATACGAACACCAAACGCTGTACGAGTACTGGAACTCAGACAATATTAGCAAAACAAAAAACAATAGGAACCTCAACACAAAAAGAAGGCCATTCCATTGTAGTAGAAAAGGGTACTAGAATTATCAACAAAAACACTCATCACAAGGAAGTACAGACAAATCTTATCGGGCGACCGATGGTAAATATCCCCCCATCTACACCAAAACAAGATTTTCCAAGAATTGAACATTATAATACTAAACAAAGAAACATATTGATGGTTGCTGGACATGATGGTAGAAATATGATGAAGTGTCTCACAAAGTTTAAGGAGGAAAATCACATAATAGAGGTGCTTCTCAAACCTAACGCGAATAATAACATCCTGCTGAATACAGCTGTGGATAATGCGAAATTTTTCACCAAAAAAGATATTGTAATTTTTTGGCCAAACACGCTGGACACCCAGCTAGCAACCGAAGTCTCACTGGCACTAAAACATACAAATACTATTGTAATCACAGAACCTTACCGTTTTGATATTGACAATATTAACGAACGCATCTATATGAAAAATATCACATTTGCCAAAAAAATCCATAGCGGAAGATATGGTAATATATTTTTATTCGAGTGCAATAACGTCTTAAGAAGATCCAACTATAATAGTCACAACAGTATAAAATACATAGGAAAACACTTTTTGAGTGAGTCAATTATGAACTTCGCAATGAATCACATTCCTGATGTACAATCTGATGTTCCGCTGACCCATCAGGAGTCAAATTTTTTGAAAAGGATGCCAATTCAGTACACAGACTGACTACCAATTCAGTATCAAAATGTACTATTTCACCTGCCACATCTGCAATATTTTCAACGGAAGCAAGTGATAGACAAATCAGTATAGATACTTTAGAGAGTTTGAATATCATTGATAGTGCAAATCAAGGAAGGCTAGTGAGTATGTTTCACATTAATATACAAGGCATATCCAACAAAGTTGAAAAAATCAATGCTTTTTTTATTGATAATGACTATGACATTTTATGCTTCTCCGAACATTGGCAGAGTGAAGAGTGTCTCAAGCAAATTAATATTCAGGGCTACAAGTTGGTCAGTTGTTTCTGTAGGACCAAAAAAATACATGGTGGCTTAGCCATTTACCTGAGTAACAAAAACGGAAAGAATTCAGTATTGAGCAAGACTGTGAATTTACTGCAATTTACTTAGCTCGTTCGAAAACGGCTGTAGTGCTTGTCTACAGATCCGGTTTGGGCGATATCGACCTATTTTTTGCGAATTTTGAAATTATTCTACATCAACTTACACACAAATATGATAAGATAATTATGTTAGGAGACTTTAATATAAACTTTAATGTTGAATCCGAAGTCCTTTCGAATTTTTCCTGCCTGTTAATTTCTTTTGGATTATATGTTACTATTACAGAAGATACCAGGGTAACGGCGACTTCTTCTAAATGCATCGACAATATACTCACAAATATTTCTGACGAATTACTCATCACTGGTGTCTATGAACCTTGTTTATCTGACCATAGAGGACAGTTTGCCAAAATCAATCTTAACACAGGTAATGTGAAAGAAAATAATCTGCGATATCGAAGGCATGTATCAACTAACGGTTTGACTAAGTTCAGACAATCTATAAGTGAAATAAATTGGCAAATATTTAATGACAATCAAGCTAACCCAAATTATCTGTCGAAGGCGTTCGACTGCGTCTCACATGAAATTTTAATTGAAAAATTAAACTATTACGGGGTTAGAGGTATTCCGCTTCAATTGATAAGAACCTATCTAACGAATCGTCAACAAGCAGTAATGATCAACAGTACCTTGTCGAATTTTCAAACTATCAGGCATGGAGTTCCACAAGGATCTATTTTGGGTCCTCTTTTATTTGTAGTCTATGTGAATGACTTGTGTAGCTATATGCTGCCGTACAAATCGGTTCTCTTTGCGGACGACACCACTTTTATTTTGTCAGATAATAATAATGATAAGTTACAATTTCATCTCGACAAGATTACTAATAGTGCCAATGAGTGGTTTTTATCTAATAAGCTGAAACTCAATGGTGAAAAGACACAAAACATCCAGATTCCTGCTAGCAATCAAATTATCTCCAATTGTGAAACAAATCAGGTTAAATTACTGGGCATTACATTAGACAACAGACTTAACTGGTCTGCACATATATCCCAACTTAAGAGAAAACTCTCGGGTTCTCTATTTGCTCTTCGCCAATTGGAAGACATCACTACCGCAAATATATTAAGAACCACATATTTTTCACTGTTTCACTCCCATATTAGTTATGATGTACAACTTTGGGGTAATTCATCTTACGCCATTCAGATATTTAGGATACAAAAGAAAGCTGTGAGAATACTAGCTAATATTGGGTTCAGGGATAGCTGTCAAGAGAAGTTTAAAAAACTTGGAATTATGCCACTGCCAACTCTATTTCTATATTATGTCTTGATTGAAATACACAAAAAGCAATCAACCTTGACAAAACAATCTCATATTCACAAATATAATACACGTAACTCTCACCACATACGTCTTGAACGATTTCGTCTTCACCTATCCAGGAAAAATTCCCTAGATTTTTCTCTATTCAATATCCTTCCTCAAGATTTTAAAGAGCTCAGTCTGAACGCTTTCAAGAGAAAATTGAAAAAATATTTGCTTAGGCATTGCTTCTATTCTGTCGATGAATTCAGAACTCATTTTTGTACTAATAAACATCTCACTACTTCCATTTGATTTAAAAGGTTAATATATTTATATGATTATACAATTTTTTTGTGTCTAAGTTTATTGATGTCGTTGTTGATGTTTCGTCGTTTTTTTTGTTGTTTTACAGATTGTAAACTATTTACGTTACTTTTACATTTAGAAGTAACTCAAATATGACTTGCTACAAACATTATATTATGTAACGTAGTTGAATAAAATTCTATTCTATTCTATTCTATTCTATTCTATTCTATTCTATTCTATTCTATTCTATTCTATTCTATTCTATTCTATTCTATTCTATTCTATTCTATTCTATTCTATTCTATTCTATTCTATTCTATTCTATTCTATTCTATTCTATTCTATTCTATTCTATTCTATTCTATTCTATTCTATTCTATTCTATTCTATTCTATTCTATTCTATTCTATTCTATTCTATTCTATTCTATTCTATTCTATTCTATTCTATTCTATTCTATTCTATTCTATTCTATTCTATTCTATTCTATTCTATTCTATTCTATTCTATTCTAATAGTCGAGATTTCCGCTGAGCAATGACCGTGAAAGAATATAAGGGAGGGAAAGATTGTCCGCTTTTCTACGATGTTCTAGAGAGGTCAATGATTTGGTGAGTGTTGTATCGCCGGTTAGGCGAATAGCTTTCTTCTGAATAGAATCTTAAGAGCTATGTTTGGTAGCTGAACTTTGAACTTGTGAACATGACTCCAGGTCTCTTCGCACGTAATAAAAAGCTATTTTTTTGTGACGCAGTTTTCGCAATGAACCTTACTTAATTAGAAAGCGCTGTTGAAGGTGATATCAAGCATGGATATCCTCATATTGGTCATTGTGTGATCTGCTCATGCTCGAGTTTTTGTTGCATTGAAATCTACTTGTTTTTCAGACTCGCATTTCAGAATGCTTGCCAGATCATCATTCAAATTTGAAGCATCGACCTGTCTCCGTCTTGAACCTCTGGTCTCATTGGATGATATTAGGGCTCTTGAGGAAAAGGCGGAATGAAGTGTACTAGAGGTCACATCCAACAAATTATTGATGTGGAGCAAAAGCAAAGTTGGTGCCAAGACAAATCCTTGTGGAACACCAGCAATGATAGTATTTGTATATTAGGATTTCCTATTCCTTTCATCTTATTTGAAACTAAGAAAATGAGGCATTCTATCATCTTCATAATAATTGACATAAATTAGAACAAACGTTCCCACTAAAGATCACTTCTTAATAATTAACGACCAGCATGATTTCAGGAAGTAATGAAGACGAGTTCAGCAACTAGCTAACAACTACTGGATGGAAGGATATATACCAAGTCTCACAAGAAGAAATAGTTTGACAACTGATGATCAACTCATCAAGAGAAATGATGTTGTAGTCTCAATATATGAATATCTTCCAAGGAATTCTTGGAAATTAGGTAAGGTTGATATATTTACTCATGGAGTTGATAAACAGATCAGGATGATAGAAGTCAAGGTATATCAAAATATTATTTTCAGACGTCAAATTCGGAAATCGAAAAAAATTTATAAATTTCGATTCTTGCTAACTTATAAATATAATTTTATGGCTTGTCTTCCTGTAGGTGGAAGAACGGTATGCCTTGGACACACTGTAAATTTGCCATTTACGGAGGTCTAATCAAGCAGTGTCCGAGGATCTCTAGTCAGTATGTCATAATATAAAAGATATGATATTATATATTCTCTACTAGATGCACCTTTGTCCCATCTAATGAGGAGTATTGAAACGAAGATGAGAAAAAGAAAGAACTATCGATTCTTCACAATATGCAACAGAGAAAGCTGAAATTTTGCCAATAGTCAGCCGATCACTGCTGGTTGCCTCTCTCTCGTTTGCTGTTTTCATTGGTTGGATTCCTCCGCCATTCCCTAGGCGCGAACTATTAGGGTCTATTTGAAATTTGGCCAACATTATTCAATAACTCACCTATGAAATGGTATATTCTGATCTTTCTTAAATCTATTAGTATAGCCATAGGCTGAACAGAACAACATCATCTCGAACAAAATTTTTAAAATTCTTCCTTGACTTGATGAGCTGAACCGGCGGAACCAACCAGAATAATCCACCAATTATTGATATTGAAACTGAGTCTCTTTGTTTCGACACACTAATGAATCAATGAATTCTGTCAAATAATACATTTGAGTGAATAATCTCACACTATCAACTCGATTCGAATGAAAATATGTGATAATGTGACATGCACATCAAAATGTTTTGACCACAGTCAGCTGATTTTTGATCGCTGCTTCTCTTTCTCATGGTCGTCTCTCTAGCTAGAAAAACTAGAGAATATATAATAACCATAACTTTGCATAATTCATTATATCAAAGAAAAATTAAGCACGAGAACGTCGCCAATCTTTCAATCTATTGATAGACGTCCTCATAGAAAATACATCGTTTTTGGCATCGAATTTTGAATCAAAATATTTCAGTTATGAAGAAATAAATGATGTATCTGACAAAGACAATTCTTCAATAGAAAAAACATTATGTCAGGCAGAGATGACAATGTCCCTACCTTTCAACACCGTTACTACTTCGTATCGAGGAGATCGATAACGGTCGGTAAATGAAATGAAAAATTCAGGCTCATATTTGAAAGTTATACTTGAAAAACTAAGTTGATAATGATCGCTCAAGGAGAAAGTTTCATAGAGGTGGAAAAGTGACAACGATCAACTAAAATTCATTTCAAAATATCTCTTCAAATGAACTGTGGAAAAAACATTGTGTGGTTGTATGAAACCACTATGCAAGTGAAACTTCTTTCCGGATCGTAGGCATTCAACCTAAAATCCTAGTTAAATTATTCGATTCAGGGTATTTGAATCGCGTTTCTAACCTTAACTCATGAAATGGAATATGTATACAAGATATCCAACTTTGAATTTCAATTTCAATCTGCCTATTGCAGTATGGAATTTTAAATGTAGATTTGTAGATTTGTGTTGTCAAACAACAACATTTATATCAATACATTGCTGAAAACACACAAATACCGCGGGGCACTTGCACGATTGATCGAGAATATAAATTTTGTAGGGGAAAGTACCTTGGGACATATTTTACTTTTTAGTTTTTTTTCGAAATCTCCATTTTATTTCACAAATTCACTACATTATCCTCAATACGAATCACGGTTGCGATTAGATCAGTCACGCCTGAGATGTTGAGTAACGTTAGAAGACATTTCTATACCAGATTAGCATGTTGCCAAGACATCTCTTACATTGAAATCAATGTTTTTTTTTTGTTTTTTTTTCACATTATTTGTGAAATAAAATAATTTTTTCTAATGTTAATTCTTGTAATACATCTGAAAACACTTAATATTTCCCAAACAGTTGAAGATAGGTATGGGACATTGTACATGAATTATGTCTAGAATTTTCTGAAGAACTCACAATTCTAATGATATACAGGAGGTTGTATTTAAAAGAGGAAAGTTGGTATCGGCCACTGTTACATAATTAAAAAAAAAATGCGCATCTGAAAATACAAATCGACGTGTACAAGCGTTTTGTCCAACACGCTCTCATTTATTCGTTATCGAATTTATTCCATTTGGCTGTTCCTCACTGTATAATGTTCATCGTCGTCACTGGAATCCTGGAGTGGAATTTCAATATTCTCTTCATCTGTACTTGCGTCTTGCAAGATTTTTCTGCTCACTTTCTGAACTTTTTTTGTGTTTTTTTTGCTTGCCTCTCTAAATATCCATTTTCAAGCTCATTTTTTTCTGGAGTCTCTGTCAATATTCTAGTTTTTCCTTTTTTCCTGCCACCTGTTGTCTTCCTTGGAGCTGCTTTGGGATATGGTCGTATCAGGACGAAATGTTTTGTTTCACTGCTTGCGCTTAGCTGATGCGAGCTATTAGCCTTGGCTGCTCTGCCGACCGCCTTTCGCTTTACGCGACCGGTCGTGACATGACATGCGATAGCTGGACGAAAAAATTTGAGGCGATCTAATAAAAGTTCCACTTCAAAAATAAATCCAACGAAATTGTTGGCACCCATTCATGAACCTGAAATCTCGGGACTTGAACATTCCATGGAGCTAGTCAAGTTTCACCCATGAATTATAGGTGGCGCGCACCTACAGTTGGTCAGGTTTCACCTTGCGAATTGTAGATGTCGCTCATCTGTACTTCAATATACTACACATACTCACTTTGCCTTTCGGTACTAATACCGAGTGATTTTGAAAAAGCCCACAAGCCGTGCTGATGAGTGGGATGGTGGCTTTCTCAGAATTACTCACCTTGTCACATTGTGAAAATAAATGTTTTTCCCCGATATTTCCAGAAGTTTCCTCAGCATCAAATTGTTCAACTTTGCCTTAGTTTGTCCTATTCACTATACGGAGTGGAACCTTCATTTGTTATGACGATTTTTAATTATTTGTCCTTGAAAGTATTTTCTTGACAAAGTTGCATGTTGTATACGATAAACTGTCAAATTAATGTTAACGGTGCTCATAATTATGACGATAATCAACATTTTCATTTACGACAATTAGGAATGTATGTACAAGGTACTATCACAACTTTTCTGTTATCATTTAATGTCATGATATCGAGAACGTCAACAATGATAATAGAAGGTAAACACTTTTCCAAGAAAGAGAACACAAGATAAAAGTACTCGATATTGTATAAACATTGATGTATTGGGCCTGTGATCTCTGAGTTAACGTGTCCAAAACTTTAAAAAAATCTATTAGTCACCTTGTAATGAATCCAACGATTTTCTTGAAATTCAGTACGTATTGGCGTATTTTTTTGCACAAGAGAAATTGCGTAAGAAAATCATTTGGTTCCATTATAATTTGTTCAATTATCCCAGTTGGGATCTAGAGGTAAAATTCAAAATTCAAAATAGTATACTATGATACAATGTACAATATGATGTTTTGGTGCAACGAAGGTTTTATGAAGCGTTCATCGAACTATTATTTTCTATTTCGCTATGAATTTTCACAAAAAATAATGGATCGATATAACAACTAGGAATATTGGCGACGCTTGGCAACACTGATGATATAATCGAAACTTCGCGATGTCCAATCACCCTGTCAAAACCGTCAAAACATCGATTGCTTTCAGAAAATTATCCCAAATGATTATTAAAGATGGATCACTCATTGTACGTATGGAATTGATACATTTCCTTTGTATTGTGATGTGTGACTAACAGTTCAGCAATTCCAAGAAGAGGGAATCAGATGTTTCCCTACGCATTTGGGTGGTGCATACATCATTTTATTTTCCATTGAAAATTGATTTTTTTTCTCCAACTGAGTGAGCCAACGCATGATTCGACTGATTTGCATAAAATTACATTTCATCGACTCGCCTGACACTGAAAATTATCGATATTTTAATTGTAATCTATGAAAACATACGTTTTCTGATTCTGTAAAACAAGGTTGAATTGTCAACGTGATGAACGTTGGATAAAGATGGGTGTGTATGTAAAAGGGACGAAAGAAAATATACTATACTGATATATCCTCATACAACAATAGAAATGCATAATATATCAATTACTACATCAAGGTATTACAATCGAAATACAATACAAGTGGAAAATAATAATATTCAACACCACAAGTTTGTGTTTACGTCAAATATATTCTCAGTATTAATATAATTCGTTTCAGAATATAAGATGGCTTGTAGTACTGTCTGACGAATGAGAAAAGTCACTAATTTTCACATTTTCACATTCAGCGTTAGACAATGGTTTGGAAAACAGTTGATTCGAGTGCTTTCGCATCAAGTATACGTTACAAACAAAAGACCATCACCTCGCACCTACCCTACCCGTACAAGCTCGCTAACGGGTTGCTATAACAACCATTCATAACAATCGCACGATTTTTCTACGAAGTCCAGCTGTCTCCCCAAACAAAACAACAAAATGTAGTAGTTTGTTTTCCTTGGTAGATCAAGAAAATGTGTGGAATTTTTCGTGGCAAGTGTACAGTGTCAACATTTGGTCGGCGTACAAGGATTCTAGAAGACGATGCAAGAAGACACTGAGCTGGATATATTCAAATTGAGGGTTGATCGTTTTCTGTCGGTATAAAACTCTTGCGCACTGTAAGGAATGTGGGTATTCCATTGGTGGAATTTGGAGGGAAAATCAGGTCATAGTTCATTGCTCCCGATCACATAATATATCTATGAGATAGCTCTCGCTTGGGACCCGTTATTTGTTAGTTGATAGTTAATAAAACACTCTGACATATTATTCTCAACATACTGTCTAGAATATTTGTGACTGCTGTCTGATATGACAAGAAGTGAGCTTCTTGTCACCATATTGTATACATTCTAAAGCTGTCAAGAAGCATAAATAATGCAGCTCAATCTAACAGACTCGCCCGTCAGAAACCCCTAGCTTCATCAATGGAAAACGTTCAAACCGATCCAGTCACAAAAGCATCAACAAGATCAACAATTCTTCCACCCTTCTCATTGCCCGCGCCGAGAAAATCACGGAATGTCAGCGATTGACGTTCACGGATTACCCGTCAAATCTAGGAGGAAGAGGGTGGAGGTCCCCGTGCACGATGACGGCCACAGAAGAACTTTTTGCGCCAACTTCAACGCTGGCAATGACGCGCAGAAGGCCGCCCACACCGAGATAATAGTTGAGATTCCCGACAATACCGATGGCAGTGCCAGGACCAGCAAGAGGCAGCTGCGCAAGGACAATCTCAGGTTGAGCCTCGAGAACCAGGAGGTGAGTTGTAAGGAGGGAATCGACCTTCATAGGAGTTTACTCGTGTGCAATCACGGAAAAGTCATTCAATTGTGACCTCTCGATTGTGATCTCTCATTTTCGATATTTTTTTCTCCGTGAAAAGATAGGTATGACTAGTGAACAAGCATAGTGAAATGAAATAGGGTAATTTCGCACATATCATGCGGTGGGGGTTTTTTTCGGAAAATGTTTTGGTACTTCAGTACTTTGACCTTAAGATCCCGAATTTCACGATATAAATGTGCGAAAACATATATTCTTCAAGATTATCCAGGAAGGAGTATGAAAATCAACCTTTTTTCGGCACATTTCGTGTAGGATTCAAAGCCAATCGCAGTTTCATTTTTCACACAGGATATTTTTTATACCTTCATTGTTTGTCCGAAGAGTCGAAAAAAACATCCTCGAAAGAGTTGAATCAACGTTCTTTAGCATCTTGGGAAAAGGTGGATCTAGTTTTTTCATACGAACGGCGCTGTCAATGTCTATCAATGTCAGTACAATTAGTTCTTTGAGCCAAAAAATCACAGATTTTCATTTGAGAGCGCCGTCCATTCGAAAAAAGGATTGATCAAGGATGCCAAAGGCGATGAATTTAACGCTTTGGAGGATGTTTTCCTTATGTTGAGTTCTCGAATGTGTAGGAGAGGTAAAAAAGTATGCTAAGTAAGAAATGAATCTCCGATTGACTATGATGTCTTCCCAAAACGGGTCGAGAAGAGTAGGGTAATTTTAAAATTTTTTCGGTTTGAGCGTGGTTTTTATTGTAAAATTCTGGTTCCTACACGAAAGTACCAAAAAAAATACCCATATATTGTATAATATTATAATAATGATTTCAATGTCTTGTTGCAATTTAGTAGGAACTTGATTCAAATTCGCATAATATGATCCGTCGAAGATCAATTCATGGAAGGATTGAAAATCTATTTCAGAACCACAATATGTGAAATGAATGCACAATTTCTTGCTGAAAACTCCACACAAAGCACACAAAATGGTCCATTTTTATAGAGATTCTCACAAGTTGGTCAGAATTCCGATTTGTACAAGTTGGTCAGAATTCTGAAGATCATGAAATATTTCAGTAAGCAAGACAAATACTGAATCTGTCAGTGTTACCAATCGTTATCACTCTCTCACTGACCTTACTTCCTCCACTTTCATAACTGGTCGTTCGAATTCGATACTTTTTCGCGATATCTAGGAATTTGAGTTGATTGAGAGAATTGTGACATATATTCTGTCGACTCAAAGAAGCCCTCCTTCTGCGACAGTTGCTGGCTAGGTTCCACGAGCTGGAAGAGCTGTCAGTGAAGAAGATAGTGAAGCTGCGCGATAAAGTGGGGGCGCTGCAGGCGATCAACGCGAGTCTCGAGAAGGAGAACGAGGAAGCGAGGCAGCAGCTGCGGGAGATTCTGGAGCGGTACGAAGAAGCCAACAGGCTGCTGGAGCTCAGCAGGTGCTGCAAGAGCTGCGAAGAGCTGAAGGCGGATGGGGAGAGGCGCTACAAGGAGAACGTCTCGCTCAGGGAGAGCAATCTCGAGCTTACCGAGGATTTGAAAATGTTGAAAACAGTGGTATACAGGTGACTCTCTTTGATTCAGTTATTCGAAACAGATAAGACAAGATGGTATACTAATCGAAGGATGAAATTTTTGAATTCTTCAAGGCATCTTCAGTGCGTACTCATCAAGTATACGAGATCAGTACGACTTTTTCCGTATACATATAGTCTACATTAAAATATCACCTACTGACGAATGAACGACTAAAGAACTTCCAACTCAATGATAATAATAATGATAATACTCATGAGTTGATGATGAAAGAATTGAAAGCCAAATCCACTGTATCGATTCCTAATGAAAAACTCATACTTTGTCTTCTTTAGCTTGTTCACTTACTTTTTTTCGTAGATACATTGGTTTCATGAAACATTCTTCACTATTATTATAATATTATTATATTCAACATATATGTACATACACAGGTGTTATAAAATAATTTCAATTGGAATATACTTCAATTGAAAATACAAATGCTAAGACTCTAAGACATATTTTTTCAAACTGCATTATTTGCTCAGTAGACCTTTATATCTTGGTCACGATCCAGTGTTCGAATCACGTGTTTCATTATAATTTCGAACATATCATTATTATTTAGAATAATTTCTGATATTTTTTTGAATATATTTATAGTGATATTTTCACAATTTGAATATTTTATCGTGTGGATATAGAACTGGATTTCAATTTTTTTCAGCCTCATTCTACTTCATTCTTCTGAACCATTACCATAACCATAAAAAAATTGTCGAAAGTGTCATGGGAATGAAAATATGATAAATATGATAATGATGAATGAAAGATGATGATAGATGAAATATAATACATGATAACCAATATAACATCACACCAACATGAAAATTCAAACAAACCACATGTAAATGACAAAAACTCAAAATTAACCCAAAAATCAATGAGCTACCAGAAGAGTTCATTTGAATTCATTCATTTGAAGTGTAGGAATCTCCGAACAACAAACCCACTAGAAGGATCACAAAACAAATATTTTGATGCCAACATGAATTCCCAGAATTATCATAATATTAGTACCCAATCGTCGCCAGTGTTGTCATATCCAATCATCAAAAAGTGATGAAACGTCCATAATATTTAAAGTCCTTTATGAATTCATGTAGTTCAATGCACAAATATAATAATGAATTTGGGTCATGACGATAATGAATCTGATTAATAGAATATTGCTACATTATTCTGAGACTTAGCAATTTTACTTTCTTGGGGGCTCGAGGACCAGCATGGGTATCATGAATACTTTTTGCTCAACGTTGCAACACCGCAATTTGATATTGACAGTCGACGGCGATTATTGCTTTGTTTGGTATCTGTCATTATTTACGTTTTGATTTATCGATATTATTCAACTTGTGTTCAGTTTTGTGTACCCAGAATTCATCAGAAACTCAGTTTATTTCCTGTTTTGGTGATTTGATATAATGGTGAGACGTTGTGAGGTGTGTTAAAGACAATTTGAACCGGCGATCAAAACACGTCATTTCATAGGTGAGTTACCATTGTCGTATCATTCGAGATTTTGAAGCATTTTCCCAAATGGAATGGATGAAAATGAATTTAAATAGAATTGATTAGATTATATTGTATACCCATACCCAGCTGCGACAGTGTCTTGTGGTAAAATATGTAGCACTGATAAATGCTTCCTTATTTGTAGTCAAAATATGCGAAGCTGCTGAAAAATCACTGAGAATAATGATAAACTCAATTAATATTTTTGATAAGAAATATAAGGATATTTCTATACTTCTCCTACACACAACAATGAGAAATTTACCGTTGACTGTTTTTGGAACTAGTCAAACTAATTTGGAGAAATATTTCACTATAAGACTTCATCATGAGGCAAATAAATTGAAAGATTCAACGGAAGTTAGAGTAAGAAGTATGTCAACAAAAACAATACTATTCAAAAATCAATAAATTATTTGTGTGATTATCCATGGTTGTTTTTCATTTCAGTCCTGTTTTAAATAAGAAACACTGCTATTTGCTACATCTTCACATGATTCATGATTTTATTGTTGATGTAACATTTCGTCATAATACTTATCGATTTTCATCTATCTACATGAAATGAAATAATCAGGCATCAATTTTTTGCTCAAGATGAAACGTCCTTCATTTTTGACGATATCGTGAAATGATATAAAAAAGTTTCATCTTCAGATTTGAAAATTACATTCGAATATGCAATCATATCTATTTGCCTTTAAAACGAGTTTTCCACTGTTTTGAAAATTATTTCCAAATTATTTGAAATAGTAAATCGTCGCTGATCGCCAAAGATATAAATGTTCATCATCGAAATTGAACGTTATTTATGATTAAGACTAAGTAGACACACTGTTGACTGAATAGTAAGTATATTGTTTCACATGGCGTTGAGAATTGAACTTTCCTTGTGACGTGGTCATAATAAGTTTATTGGTTACAAGCAAGTTACAAAAATCACCATAAGATTGTATGTATTCGAATTTTTCATAAGAATGTGAAGGAAGTATAAGGATGTTCATTTTCCCACCAAGAAATGCTGAAAAATACCACTGAAATTGTTATGGATTTTCAATTTGGTTTCATCATGAATTAATAATAAATTCGACCCCTTCTGACAACACGGCCCTGGTGCTGGGAGAATCAGCTCCTGCTATCCTTGTTTAGACAAAGATAGATACTATAGATGTTGCTTTCAAACAAACTGTATTGTCTGTTCAATGATCGAAGGTAGGAATGTATTTAATAGGAACCGTGTACTTCTTGGAAATGAATATATCTTATCAGAATGGTATTTTATAAGAATCGTAATTTTCACGATCGATAACCTATCGGAATATAAAGCAACAAAATGTATTTCATCTGAGAAATATATAAAAATACAAGGTCCGGTAACAGTGTATTTTGTATTCTCTAAAATATAGCGAAATTCTTATTTCACACTCAATTATTGAATTATTGACGGTGTCGGAGATACTCAACTACTGAACATCGAAATTTTTCCTTATGATTATCGACATGGAATGTTCATGATATGCCAAACTCCAATAAAATCATTTTCTTATCTTATCGAGTAATTATAATGTCATCATCATAAAAATTGTACTCAAATAGTGTCTGAAGTCTGTAGGTTAATCGAGGACGTAGTATATAATTTTATCACTTTATGGAATTTTTTTTCATTGTTTCTAAAAATGAAAAATTAAATATACGTAATAATTACTCCACTGTTCGCAGATGAATGATCTGTCCTCAATACAAAAATATTGAAATAATTATTCCATTTTCTATTTTTATTTTTGAAAAGGATGAGAGAAAATCACATGAAGTCTGAAGAATAAAATATTCCCAAACTCTGACTATTATTCAGGAAATTCAACAAGTCATTAGCAAAAATTATATCAAGAATACAAACACATATGAGCAAGTAATAATAATTTTTCAATTGAGGGGTAGTGCCAACTAAACCAAATAAGCGCTAGAAAAGTCAATACATACACTGAGTGGAATCGAGGTAGATTCATGCAACTTCAATACAACAAAAACGAATGTAAGATTTGGTGAATTGTGAACCAAAAAAGAACCAGAGTTCATGCAGAATTCTTAAGAAAATAAACAAATCACTGAGGATGAAAATTTGTCTAGGCTTGTATCGAAATATCAGTATGTGATTGAATGCTCAACTGAATTGAAATATCTATAATCAAAAGTAGAACACATACTATCCGTTTATCTAGAGTCTTCTGGGATTTTCTCACCTCTTTTCTAAATAAATAGAAATTAAAATAGGATCGTATTATATATAATATTATCCTCCTCGATTAACCCAGACAGTATACCGGGTGCCCCAGAGCTTTCAGGCCAGCAGATATTTCAGTTATTTGCAGAAAAGAAGATTGAAAAAAAAAATCGTGTCGTAGGAGACCATGAGCTCGTTCACGCAGAGTAGCAAAATCCACCCACTGGCAAACAACCACCGACAAACCACCCCTAACTTATGTTTCTCAAATTGCACCACCATGTTTATTCTGGTTCAACTTACAGCCCGTTTCATTTCTTATCGCTAGGATGGCATGCAGAATTATAGCAAATAAAAATACAAATCAAATATCAATCCATTGAATAATGAATGGTACATCATACTACAGAAATTGTTCAAAATATTGGCCAGCACTTGCCACACATGCATCAAGTCGCCGGAGTAACGGTATTACAAGCCTCAGAAAATTTCGGGGTTCAATATTCAACATTTATTGAGTGAATTTCGAAGAAAACTCCTTAAAAATATCCCCATAGGCCAAAGTCCACTGGCGTGAGATCTGGAGAACGGGCAGGCCATCGAACAGGTCCACTATTTCCAATCTACCCGCTGATGAATTCGATTTCCTCGATGTTATTCGATACGTTTTCGAAACAGCTTCAGTTTAATGGCTTCAGCCTGTTAATCACGCAAACTACCTCGGGTTCTGTCACAGAAACAATAATAAAGAAGATATCTTTACAATTTACAGATATATTAGATTCCAAAAAATCTACAAATTTTTTACACTCATCGTTCTCCACAGTGGAGTGCTTGAGGAAATTAAAATTTAAACGAAATTCCTGATTCTAAAATTGAAGGCGGAAGTGTGGAAAAGCGAGATTGACAATATAACTACAAGTCGACAGTTGAGTAGTCTTGGATCAGTGTCAATAGTGGAATAAGTAGCTACGATGGAGTATTTTTCAGGAAAAATAGTGTTACAAACTGTATTAGTGACGTAGTGTGTATACGTGACTATCTCCTTCATGAATTTGAAATGGAATAATAAAGACATTATTTTTTATCGAATTGCAGTTTTGATTGAGAATTTGAGAAACACTAGTGAGTTAAGTTTTCAAAAATTATGGCTACAATAAACGAACAGCTCTGATTGGTCCTCGAAACATGAGTGGAATAACTGAAAGCTATGAGGAATATTTTCTACTTTCACTCATTTTGTTATCGTAGCTACTGTCACTCAGAAGATAATTTTCATGGTCAAAAAAACTACAGTCAATGCAAATAATACTTTAGATATCTAAAGATGTAAATTCATATTTTTGAATTCGTACAATAATATCATTTGAAAAATCCTCATTACGCTAGTGATAGGATAGGATAGGAAATCGAAACAATGTAATGAAATATATATAAATATATATATATATATATATATATATATATATATATATATATATATATATATAATGTTCTTTAATCTTCGTGGGAAGCAGTCGTTGTGACCAATTTATTAAATATCTTTGTTTGGTGTCGAGCTTTCGAAAATGTTTATTTTCTTCGTCAAGACTAACTACAATGAAGGATATAATGAATGAATATTCACTAATGATAATTGAAAATTACTTACTAACATGAAATATTATATAAAATCAGCTACAAAAAGGAACATAGATGTATAAATGAAACTGTGAAATGCATTGACAAAATTGTCGAGGTTGATCGATGACATTGATTCAAAACTATATGATTGCTATGAGTGATGCAGAAAATATACAAAATGTTTGAATAAATGAACTCAAGGTGGACGTAATAATAAATAAGTATAGATCGAACTGAGGTCCTTGATATCTGTCCTTTTATTCATTGTTTTTTCATTATTGTTGATATGTACCATTTCAAGAAAAACCCGTTCATTAAGAATTTTTTCGTATTCAAGAATTTTTGCATTATCATAGTTCATCTTATGATTCTTATCAATAACATGTTCAGAGAGACTACAAGATTTAACACATCTCCTACAATCACTTCTATGTGAAGTGATTCTATCTTTGAGCATTCTACTCGTTTGACCGATATATACTCCATCACAGTCTGTGCAAAGAGTTTCGTATATCAGATTTGATTTATTTTTCATTGGTATCGAAGTTTTCAATCTAGTATGTAGTTGTGATATCGTTTTCGAATTAGTTTGTGCTATTTTAATGTTATTTTCATTTTTGAATCGATTGATCAATTTGGGAGTTAGTTCGTTTATATGTGGCAAAGATTTGAAAATGGTTATTTGATTGTCAGTTATTGGTAGAAGATTGATATTGGAAGTACTGAAAAGAATTTTATTAATCAAAGATTTTTGATATGAATTTTCAAGGAGAATTTTCTTGAGTTCGACTAAGCATTAATTTCTGAAAGTTATGTGAGTGACTTTTTCTACTCTGTTCTTGAGATTACAGATTGAGTTAATTTTCATCTTCATTGGATGGTGGGAATGAAAGTTCATAAGACGGTTACTATTCATTGGTTTTCTGGGGAAATTGAACTGAAAATGTCAATTTCGACCGTACCTGTATGATGGAGTATTTCAAATTCTGATTCACGGAACAGTAAGTTGAATTAAAATGAGGTACTAGGTACTATCACCTGAATTTCAAGGTCATTGAAAATTTGAATATTCGAAAAGATCAAAAATTAATTATTCAACTTGCTACTTTGAAACTCTGTATATCGATAATAGGACAACACATGTTGATGAATTACTGACATTAATTATTTGACTTCGCTTGTAGAGGGTGATTTATTGAGATTGGGCAATCTCTGAACTAAAGATAGTAAATAAGAAATTAAGAAGATCAAGCCCATCATGTGATATAATATTGTTGGTTGTTTCTGAGAATATACATGGTGTATTCAGTATATATTCTTATCGAACTCAAAATTGAATTAAAACTTATCGATACATAACATTTTGAAAATGTTGACACACTACTCAATGAAATAAATTAGACATTAGTATAAGGCAACTTCGCATATTTTATCAATTAAAAATTTTATGAGTGAAATACAGATATTTTTGAGAGCGAAAAACGAAAAAACCAATAGATTTTGACAGTTTAGAAAGAATTCCTAATGAAATACGTCGTTCTTTTACGAACTCTACATATTTGAAGTGATATGAACTATATAATTGAGGAAAATCAGTTCCTGTTTTTTTTTCATTCGATGGAGAGTAGAAATAATAGAGGTTCTCTGTACCTATATGTGAAGCTTCTTTCGTGATGTGAATTGATTTTTAAATATTTCCATAAAAAAATATCATCTGAAAGAATTATTTTCATGTTCATGTGTTATGTTTCGGATCACAAAAAGGAGCACGTAAAAGCTACCAAGCTCAGGATTGTTCCGATTAATGATCTCGACACACGCATTATAGAGTGCTTGGAACTCAATAGTCAAATATCGTGACACTATTCTTATATTTATTTTGAACTGGTTCATATGTATCTGGTCCTGGTGAAAATAAGAGAATATTTGTGATGAATGATAAATTGTTGATGATCCTGAACATTTTGCTAGGTTTTTACAGGTAGTGTAACATTTTTCGTATTTATACATCATAGAACTCTTCTGCCGCGGCGTCAGGTAGCGTACGATCTCTTTTTTCAACTCCTCATCGGTCCCGGAATTAATCCCACAAAGGTGTGACCTCAACACAAGAAAGATATTCAAATCACTGCTAAGACCGGGCACTAGGTAGGGGATGTATGACGTTACCCCGTCCAAATCGGTTGTTGCACGGGTGGTGTGGGAATGCTAATTGAATCGCTCTCACTTCGTCAGTATCATAGACAACTATACAGCAAGCTGTGGATGAGATTTATTGATCATTCGGAGCCATTGTTCAGTTCCCTCCATATAGACTGGGTGCGCTGTGTGCTGAAATCAAATGACATGAACCAGAGTGTAGTTTGTTTATGGTCCAGTAATTTCATCAGAAGCTCATTCTACTATAGTTTTCGAGCTATCGCATCGATGTAAGGTGATAACTTTGGACGAAACAGTTCTAGAGTTTCAGAGTGTTACAATTGAGAACGCAAATTTGATCGAGACTTATTCGACTCCTATAAGCGAGAATTTTTTTTTATCTGTGGACAACACGAAAGGGAAACCTATAATGTTCCAGGAACATCGTGTTAGCCAGCGGTGGAATTTTGGGAGAGTAGGAAGGTGTTGGAATTTTTCTTGAAAGTTTGGAGGTTGTAAGCATCAGGAAAGACTTCACTAGGCAAAGAATTCCATAACTTTGCCGTTCTATTAATGAATGATGCTTGGTATAGCGATGTTCGATAGGTCTCGAGCCGGACAGTGTAGGGGTGACCAGCTTGAGCTCGCCTGGTTTGTCTACTGGGAATCGCGCGTGGTGGCATAATAGATGATATTTCCGTTGAGCACCGACCGTGAAAGTACCTATAAAAAAGGCATAGATCGCCGACCTCTCTACGATGATCTAGAGAGGTCAATGATTTGGTGAGTGTTGTATCATCGACTAGGCGGATAGCTCTCTTCTGAATTGAATCTAAGAGCTTTAGCGTATGTTTGGGGGCTGAGCTCCAAACATGTGAACAGTACTCCAGGACAGGTCGAATTTGTGCTTTGTAGATCATAAGCAGTTGCTGGGGAAGTATCTCTTCGCACGGAATAGAAAACCAAGTTTTTGTAAAGCAGTTTTCGCAATGGACCTCACATGATCGTCCCATGAGAGAGCATCAAATTGGGCATTGTGTGATCAGCCTTCTTTGTGAACATACAAGCTTGAGTTTTAGCCGCATTGAACTGTACTAGATTCTCAGATCCCCATTTCAGAATTCTAGTCAGATCCTCATTTAAAGCATCAACCTGTCTTCGCCTTGCACCTCCGGCCTCGTTGGATGATATAGGGGCTCTAGAGGAAAAGGCGGAATGAATTGTTATGTCTCAGTTATGACCCAATAACGATTTTAAGGATCCATGTGATTTCATGCCATCCTGTGAAAAAAAGTGAACCGGAACTATCAATTTTGATGTTGATAGAAAGAAGCATTGTTTACCTCCTCCAACTGCAGTTAATCGATACGAACTTAATAAGCATTTGACAACATGCTTTTTTCAGATTCTCTTCGGAAGAATCGCAAAGGAGTATATTTATCCGTGCTAATTAGACCGAAAATCATTCGACTGACGCTTAGATACACCATTTTTTTTTTCAATTTCCAATACTTTGGATACGACATTATATGAATTTATTTTTCTGTTATTCTGAGAGGACAAAGTTTACTAATGTATAGAACATTGATTTATTTTTTGAACAGACATAGACTCGAAATAACAAACTCATATTTGGTCAATAATATTCAATAGCTTACGGCAGCTGAAAAATCATGTTAAGTCAAAATCAGGTTTCCAACCTGAGCTCTACTAGTCTGTCTACTTTGATTCACTTCTGATGGAACAATAGACGACATTATCAGATGAACACCGATGATGGACATATATCTAAAGAAGGGAGGGATCGCCTTACTTCTACAAGGTTCTAGAGAGGTCAATGTATTCGAGAGTTTAGTTTCACCGTCTAGGCAAATAGCTCTCTTTACATAGAATCCAGTAGAATAGAATTCTGAATAGAGAGACCTCCAGTCTATATTTGGTAGCTGAGCTCCAAACATATGAAAAGTAATCCATGACGAATTTGCACTGTGTAGATCGTTAACAGTTAGTGGGGTGTACAAGTAGTTCTTCGCAAAGAAGGAAGCCGAGTTTTGGTGAAGCAGTTCTCTCAATGGACCTCACATGATCATTCCATGAGAGAGCGCTGTTGATGGTGATACCGAATATGGACATAAACAACTTTATAGGAATAGTAGTGAAGAAGAGTGCTTCAGTTTTGTTGCATTGAACTTCACTATATTTTCAGATACCCATTTCATCAATTATGAATTTTGTGCGGGAGATATGAAGCTTTCCTTCTACCCTTCCCAATAAAAGTATTGACGTTTCCATTTTTGTCGTCTGAATTCCTCGTATCCTAAACAACATCTGCCCCACAGACTGAACGTGCAGCTCGAAAGGTACCAAGAAACCCTCCGCAAGAGCAACCTAGCGCTGCCGAAACCTGCGTCCAACATCTCGATCGACAGAGACGTTTCGGACGCGTCGCAGGCCGACATCAGCAGAGAGACCGTCCTCTCGGAGGTGCACAGAAGCCACAAACACACGCCGCTGGCATGGGGCGGCGTCCAACGGCACGCGCTAGGGCCACTTTTGGACGCCTACGAGGACACCGTCAAGGAGAAGGAGGAGATCATTCAGCAGTACGACGTCGAGATGGTCAAGTTCACGGGAAGGTTGAAGGAGATCATCAGCGAGAACGAGAGCCTGCACCGCAAGCTGACCGAGGACGAAGGATGCAGCTCCAAGTTGAAGGTCCCAGCAGATTTTCAAGTTTGCTAACTCACGAATTTACAAATATACAAATTTACACATTCACGAATGTACAAATTTACAAATTGACAAATTGACAAATTGACAAATTTACAAATTTACAAATTTACAAATTTACAAATTTACAAATTTATGAATTTACAAATTTACCAATTCACACAAATATACAAGTTCACTACAAATTCACAAATTTTCAATTTGACAAATGCGCCAATTCACAAAGAGTCTGCACCGCGTGAATAGAAAATTGACTTTCGGTGGATTTCGTTGTTTTTTTTTGAACTTGCGATACTGATCAAATGTCTCTATCGGACCAATACTCTGGATTCAATATTTTTGATTATACACAAGGTTCTGAAGAAGAATTTCCCAAAGATATTAGCAAATACTTTTGTTATCGGATCTACTCTGTATATTTCTCGTTTCACAGAATGAAATATCGTCACAAATGACCTAGTGTTTCACTGAGATGGGATATATAATGTCTTGTATATAATACGTCCGTCTGATTCAGCAGACTCTTCATGGATTGGGACAAATATCAATAATTCAAATGCAGGGTCCCTCATACATTTACAAAATTGCAAATTCACAAAGTTGCGAATTCACAAATGTACACATTTGCAAATTGAGAAGTTCACAAAGTGATGAATCGATACATATTATTATTCCTAAGCTTTTTGCAACTTTTTTGTTGAAGGTGGAGGTAGAAGATCTCAAGGCGGAGTTGAAAGCTACAAAAGACCAGAACGATGTTCTCATCAAAAAGTGCTCGATAAAACAGGATCGGGTCGAGGAAGTTCTCAGAGTATATGAAGCCAAAGGTGAGAACAACACATAAACTGCTCATAAAATTTGCTTTTGTCGATAGTAAGCTGATGCTGACAGTTCAGTGTGGATTTGTATGTTCAGAAAATCGTTTATTTGATTCAAGTGGAACAAATGAAAAGAGACTATGAGGTACTACATGGGGAGTTCATGAGGTGCCGCACGGAGAATGCGACGTTGAAAGAGAAAAGCAAATCGCTAGTCGAAGCACAGGAAGAATTCAGGAACCAGATACATAATTTCATCCCACTCTCTTTGCACAATTCCAGTGTGAATGAGTGCAAGAAGTAAGATATGACCGATTATCTCTTGTTTATACCTTTCTTGGACACGCAGGGTATATGTATATTTCCAGGTGGTATGAAGAGCTCAAAGTTCAATATGAGAATGAAAAGGAGAAGCTAATGAAGAATATTGAATCGCATACAAAATTGATTGAAGAACTGAAGATGGACTTAAGCTTCCATAAGAGTGCCAAGGAGACTCTAGAAGCAAAATCCATACAGGTCGAGGAGAATTGTAGGTGAGTAATGAGGCCATTCATCTGAAAAACTGTTCTCTTCGATGAATGAGCAAACCCTCGAGAATCCATCGAATGAATGTCTTCTCCCAAGCTTAGATATCAGGGTGTTGATGCTATTGAATCGCTCACTTGACGCATATGCAGCAGGCATCAATCGAGAATCTTTCGGAGTAGCATTATATATTTTGGAAGTATTTGACTGAGCATGGTACCAAGACCTCCTAGCGAAACTTCCGACAGGTGGTTTGATGTCGAATCAGGTTGGTAGACGGAGACTCCTCTGATACAATGACTGTCAATGCCTCTCTTGGCACCAACTTTGTTTTTGCTTCACATCAACGATCTGTTGGATGTGACCTGATTTCCATAGCTTTGAAGATGATGATTCCACCACCTCTAAAGTCCCTTCATCATCTAATGAGACAAGATGTGACATGAGACATGTCGGTAATATAAATGAAGATCTTGCTAGAATTTTGTTATGAGGATCTAAAAATCTTGTAAAGTTCAATGCCAAAGCGGATCACACGGATGGTCACTGTGATGATCGAAGTCAGGTACTACTATTCTCATAAAGTCGACAATATCCATGCTCTTCATCATCATCAATAGTGCTCTCTCACGGAATGTCGACATAAGGTACATTGCTAGAACTGCTTTACGAAAACTTGGCTTTCCGTGCTCTGCAAAGAGTTCCTTCACACCCCAGCATGATGTTCAAAGCGCAAATTCAACCTATCCTTCTAAACAACTTCCATCTATTGTAAACACTCTCGGAAATGTTCCTACAGAACTGTTTTGTACTCACTATTCTTCATCAACAAAATGTTGGATTACTTCCAATTCGTTCGTTTGGTAATGAATAAGGAATTGAAGCTCCTTGCCAAGTTCTCTTTTTTGATAGCTCGCAGGAAGTCGCTAGCAATCTTCAGAAGTGAGGTTGAGTGCATTCCAAACCTCATACTAACTAATGCTTATAAGCACTAGATACTTCTAACAACCTCTCTTTTCGAACTATACATCTCTGGCATCCTTTTCCTGCTTGCTTTCACTCAGAAACTACCGCCTGTATCCTTCCAGGAAGCTGGAATCCAAGATCGCGGAGCTGGAACGAATCCTGAACGATGTCCAGCAGTCACGCAGCGCGCTCAAGAAGCAGCTGCACAAGGCGATGATCTTCGCCAAGGACATGGTAGCCGAACAAGAGACCCTGCTGAAGGCGCTCAACCAGAGGCAGATCGAGAACAAGGCTGTCAAGAAGATCGGGTGCGACATGGCTGCCAAGATGGACTTTTTAAAGTGTCAGCTTAAGGTATGAAGTCTGTCATACGTTGGTTGTAATATAAGGGGATGATGATTGATTATTTAAACTCTGATCGATTTCATATATTGGTGATAGCATAAGATCTATGACTTTCGGGTGTAGCTTTCTATGATCTGAGATGCATAGTTATATGAGATGAAGGTGATAATCATTCGAACTTCATGTGTAGTATCACATCATTCTTTCGCATGAAGGATGGCCAATTGTAAACCTTGAATTCCTAGGTTCGTCGGAATGAGACCAATGACGACGCTGCAAACCCATCAAATTTTGGTCTTTCTAAGGCAAATGTCAGTTGTCATTATTATAAAAGGTGTTCTTATTCAAGTGCCGCAGTCTTCGATATTGAGACGTAGAGAGTATTTTTTACTATTCGATAGATACACCTCATAGGTATATTCGTAAATTATTTAGGGAATCATCAACAGAGTGCCACACCGAACCTGTATTTTTCCAAGTGGGGCATCATATATTTTCAAAATTTTGAAATTCACTTACCTACGAGGAGTATCTATAGAAAAGTGAACACCATATTTTGATATCGCATCCGAATGAGGAGTTACCGAAGACTGCGGTATCTGATCACCTAGTAGGTAACTATTCCAATTGTATTATTATTAATCTACAGGATGTTCAGAAGAGCGCCTGGCAAGAGTTCACTACAGTGGAACAAACAATTCAAGAACAGGCGGAGACAATCGAAACTCTTCGAGAAGATCACGTCAAACAGATAGAGAACTTGAAGAGTGTGATCAAAGAACACGAAGATACCATAAAGCTCTTGAAAAAGGATCAACAAATGTCTCATTATTTGTTATTTAAAGATAAATAAGTTCACAACTCCTGAGAATAACTTTTTTTAGTAGAGTGGCTTTAATCCATTTAATGTAATGTCGATCAACCCGCTCTAGTGATAAAGCTCGATAGCTAACGTATGGATGAAGCGTCAGTGGCGCCCTCGCTTGGGTTGCAATGGAAGTCAGAAGTATCTATTACAGATACCGTGTATCTCACTACTTCATTGAATCGAAGTAATCGTAAAGAGTAGTAGAATAGTACAGAGGGCGCAACGATTGCAAATTCTCAGGATTCATGTCTGAGTCTTCCGAGTCGTTTATTACTGTTGAATGAGAATAATAAATGATTATGCAATATTATCACTGTTTATTTCCAACATAGAGACCAAGTGCCGCTTGTTCAATCGCAGATAATCCAGTGATATGAACTTTTAGCCAAATACATCTACCAATTTCGTTTCAGTTTTTTCAATGGGAGTTCAATAGGAGAAGGTTTGCATGATACTGCAATCTGTAGATTAAATAACGAGCTCGGATTATTCAATCAGCGGATTAAACTCCCATTGATCCACCAGCCCCTAGTCAATATTTGATATTGATGATTGACTTCATGTTTGGAAAATGTTGACTCCATTTAAAGAACAAGAGCAGAGTGGCGCAGTGGAAGCGTGCTGGGCCCATAACCCAGAGGTCCGTGGATCGAAACCACGCTCTGCTAATATTTTTTTTTATTTTTATTCGAGATTATCATATCAACATATTTACAATTATTCTGGATAGTTCATTATGAGATCATTGAAAAGTCGGAACATTAAGGAAATGTTTATTTTTATTTCTACTTTGAGTTTACTTCATTTTGATTTATTTTATTCCATTTTCCGCCGAAAGAGACAAAACTCCGATATTTCGATTGTTGGATAAGTTATCTCTGCTGATTCAATGAGGGAAAACCAAAACTTGTAATTTGACCCATTTATCGATTATTCAATGATTTTATTATCTGGGAATGAGTTTGATGGAGATCGAGTGTCGATGTCATGATTTACTGATCATTGTTACGTCATCACTCATCAGTACTATTATTAGTAGACAGTGGCGTACTGAGACAAGGGCGCATATGCGACTAGGGAACACAAAATGTCCAATTTCCCATCGATAAAGTTATTTTTGTACAACTGCCGAAAAAAATTGACTCTTCTGCATCTTTATTGATGCGTAAATATTTACTTCTTTCACCGTGAAAAAAAAAGTTTTTTCACCGTGAAAACTGCTCATGCACCTAATACAGAAGTATTTGTTGTCAACCAGATCTAGATTTCAGAGTGGCATGGACGATGTACAAAACACTGGTGCAGTCACTGATGTTTTGTTTCGTCAAAAACGCTAACGCCATTTTCCGCTATAATGGCCTAATAGTTATGAAACTCCCCAGAAGATGGTGACATTCTTACAAATCTCTGTACAAATAGTTGATGTTTCGAGATTGTTATTATATTTTATAACACTGATTGTGCAATCATCAATAATACTGATTTTGTTTTCATTTTTGTGTCGCCATCTAACAACTGACATTTGAGTGTTTTTCCGCTATAAAGAATAAAATGCTGTTCTCAAGTTAGCTGTACGTTAGAGTTTTGGTTGAAGAAGTCAGATATGCAAATAGGCAGAATAGTCCCACCAGTGTTCTGTACATCGTTGTGGCATGTAATATTTTTTGCAGCAAGGCATATTCTGGAAGCAAAATGATTTCTACGGAAGGCCAATATTGGTTCATTTTTATATCTCTATCTAGGGATATTAAAATTCCGATTTGCAACTCGGAAGTTCAGAGAAAAATGAAAATAAAAAAATATTTGCCCTTCCACGCGTCCGTTAGGATATTACTAAATGATTAAATTTTTTTCTTTTTGTTGTTGAGAATATTTATTTGAAGCGGTCGAAAAGAGGAGCTCGGACGCTTCGAAATTTCATTTGCTCTCTATAAGATTTAGCTTTCGTATTTGGGAATCGATTCCGGAGTTCTTTTATATATCAATGCATAGGTAAAGAGGGCGATGTCACAATGAATGCTGCAATTCCATATGAACTAACAACTCAACTGAAACCGACGTTGTGCGTGGATATTCATTCGTTGCTGAAATACCATATGGATAAATTCTGAAATATTGAATCGTTGGCCTTTTTTGAAATATTCATGAGCATGTTTGAACATTATGGAAGACCATAGATGAAATACTGATGATTGAAATCAACTGATAAGCTATATCTGTACTAACAATTTCATAAATTTGAACTTACCTTTCTGGTCCTTTGATCGCATTCTCGATCCCTGGCTGGCCATTGGATTTGGATTTATTTTATGCCCTGTACAATGAAAATCATAAAGTTCTGCATAAATTTCTATGAATAAAACTAGCCGAAATGCCAGTGGTTCGTATTCCACTTGTATAAATCAGATACCTGTCTTCTTCACTCGCACAAGCCCTGGGTTTCTGAGGGTTTTTTCGGCAACAAAAGAGATGAGTAACAATAGCAATTTATTCAGTTGATTTAATTTTCATGTCTTAATACTCCTAATTCAATTTCATTTCATAACATTCCAAACATTCATTTCAACTCGAGATCTCAAAATTATATTTATTGAAAAAAATATCATTCATAGTATCGATTTCCTTTCCTCATTTTCAACCCATTAGAAAAGTCTCACACTGGAAACTGATTGAAGTCACTTCTCTGTGCATGTTATTACTGGGAGTGCAGTTGAAAAAAAAAATAAAAAAATGCGCATGACAACAGAGGAGGAATATGACCGCAAAGATTGCAATACTTCTGATCAGATTGGCACAATTTTTTTTATGCATGACTCAACAACGCTAAGCTCGCTAGACTTTTCTTCATTTTCATGAATATTCTTGTAACATTTCATTGCGAATCATGACATTATTTTTGCGAATTATATTATGGGTATCAGGTTTCCTATTTCAGATAAAGATGTATATATGGTGTATTCAGATCGTTACACCCTGTACTACTAGTACACGAGGTCCCATGAAATAATAGTCGAGTGAATACTGCGAACTGCTGTTATAAATATACTTACAGGGGTAGACAAATGTAATGGGCATTAAACTCAGAACTGTGGTAACTCATTAAATTAATAGTTGTAATTACTGAAATTATATATGCAAATGGCGACCTTAGAGCACAGAAGGGTGGCATGTCGAGAACAAGAGTTCATCGACGTGATGGATGTACAGGGTGATACATTCGAAAGCCCAAGTTTGTTCTGAAATAATGACATTAAAACACACCACGTTTACATTGCTCGAAACAATAACTTACTGTACTGTAAGAACAGTTGAAAATATTTCTTCAGTTTAATCACGTGACAACATGCCAGTCCATACTTACACCATCATTGTCAAACATCTCAGATAAATTATTTATCTGACCCACCGTGTATATCCGCTGTTAGCGTGCCCGCCGGCAACGTTGCATTTCGACGACAGTCGGTGCTTGTGGCGTCCGAGAGTGCTGTGACTGCTTCAGCTCGATCTCGTTACGCCGTTCCGTGGTGTCTTGTAAACAAAAGCATTTCCATCTCTGCTAGCGGTCTTTGTTGAAAACGATAGGAATCAGTGAATAAAAATAATTGTAAATACGTAGAGGTAATTGAGAAAAACTAAAACGAACGTTCGGCAATCGACACCGGTGCGTGAATAATTAAAATACTTCGACTTTCCGGTATCGATTTTCGTGTCTAACCTAGAAACTTGTAGACTCGTGATTCACCCTTTCTGAAACAACCCTCCCAGTGTTGTGTTTTGTTTTTGGACGCCAGTAGTGTCATCAGGACTCTGCATGTGGCGGTTTACAACAGACTCATTGAATCGGTATCAGGGTTGAGTGTTGATAAATAATAATAATTTACCTACTTATGTGCGATTAATTTTATCATTTCGACAAATGATATGTAGTTATAGTTATTCAGTAGTTTACGTGTTGAAAACTTAATTAATCCAAAGCTCTGAGAAAGTGACATCTAGTATGTTTATTTGCCAGCTAGTGTGAAACTGTGAGGTGAGTTTGTACTTTTATCAGAAACTAGATTTACCTTTCGCAGTAGGAGTACTACCCCATTCACATATTTAAAATCTATTTCAATGTACTCCGAAATTATCATGATCTTTTTTGACTACTATATTGAACGACTCGTCTTGAAGGTAAGTACGTGTATGAATGAATCTACCTATATTTGTTTCTCACGTGTTCAGCATATTTGGCACTTGAGTCTGTATTAACCTCGGCATTCACATCATAAATCATTGTGATAAGTTAATTCAGTGACACATAAACCTCTACTTATATTCTTAACATCTAGTTAGGTACCCACCTAGTTGATCAAGTCGTTCAAAATGTTCTTGTTCCTACATTACATTCAACATAAACTTTTAAATAGGTATAAATTATAGAGTCTGGTCAATTAAACACTCGATTAAACATAATTAATACTGATATTTCTCCTAGTATTCCTCTTACATGAATTTGATAGTAAGTTGGGTACTTAAATTCCACGAGATAAGATTATTACGAGAATTATTATTTTGAAAACGTACCTACAGGGACCTCCGGTATATTTTCACACTCCGCCTACAAAGGTCACTTCAAAAATTATCAAAAAATAATGAGTAGGTAGGTACAATCATCAAGGTTTCTTGTAAGACATTCAAATTTATTTCTACAAATGTCATATTTTGATATGCTGTGATTGTTTTCAATGGAACACCCTGTATATCATCTCATATCTGAAAATCAATCTCATATCTATACTCGTATTATATTATGTCTAAGAATATCATCCTCGACTTTATCCATTCTTTTCCGAAATATGTAAGTGTCCAAATATTTTATGCTTGATTTTATGAAATGTTATGTACATTGAAACATATCAAGTTGGCCGTGTTCAAGAGGCAATCTGGAATGACAGGACCTGGTTTTGACTGCCCTTTTTGTTGTTCACCTATTGAATATAAGTTTTGATGGATTCATAATGTTTGATAACTTTCCAAATATTCCCTGTTGGTAGGAAGTAAAAATATTTCACAAAACCCTGAACATAATACAAGATCTCTAATTCACAGTTCCGCTTATTCATTTTCTGTTCAGTTCCTCTCACCCTGGTCAATAGTAAATTCGGTATTGTTGGGCAGTTGGACAACAAACAAAATCTACAAGGTATCCATATTTATGGTAGGTGATTTTTCCAGATACTTGAATGAAACCAGCAATAATAAATTTAATTTGATTCGGGAGAATATTGATGCAGGTCAAGGTGTTGTGTAATGATTCGAGGTTCGATTGTATAAATAAAAAATAGATTGTTCCTACGTAGGCAATTGAAACATCGAAAACGTCTAACAAAAAACTCATGAAAAAACTGCGTAAGAAGTTTATTTACCTCCCGTTTTCTTCTATACATTTTTTATCTTTTTTTTAGTCTTTATCATCAGATTATATTGAGGATTGTGTTGGATATTTGAGACTTCCTATGAAGTATCGTAGTAGTACGACTTTCCGAAGTATTCCCGTCGATAATAGTAGATATTCGCGCCTCCGTTCTTTTGGGGACAATCATGGACCATGGAGACAAAGACATTCTTAGAGACAATATGCACATTAGTTTTTTTCAGTCGTCATTTGTTTCGGCGTCCCAGTCGATTTTTCAATTTCTCTTAGGAAACGAGTTTGACAAAACGTCTAGCAAAACGTACTTGTCCTTCGCACAGCCTTCCGCTTTTGAAGGAAAAAGGATGTAAATTTCGAGTTTGTATTATTTTCACTCCTTTTTTCGACAAGAAAAATCCTGTGTCTCACATGTGTAACGCGTTTTGTAGGTATAGGTGCGTAGTAAGTATATGAACTGAGTAGTTTCAATTCCTATTGGAGAAATAATACTGAGGCTGAGAAAATTAATAGGCATGTAAAACGTCTCGTCTGATTCAAATTCATGGATAATACGGGAAAAGAACAATCGTATGTGTTTTTCAAGGACTGACGATTTTTTTCTTTCTGCAACAAAATATGGATACCTCGTAATCTTCTCGTGAATTTCGTAGTTCAAAAATCTCATATTTTTTTAAAAGAAGACATTTTTTTTCTCTTCACAACTAATCACCAACCAAAAAGCGGCAAATTCTGTTTCAATCAGATTTTCGATATCGTTGAAGTTGTTTCACTGTTTGTTGTTTTCGTTGTTGAAGTGCACAAACATGAAACTGCTGCGGTCTCGGCTGCATTTCAATATGAATATCTCTTTTCTAAAAAAGTGGCTCCTCACAATCCTAAATCTTTACCGATCTCTTTCCAACACGGCATCTGCTAATTTAATGACGGCAAGTTGTCTTCACTAACTTTTGTAGTCTTCATCCGAGTCACCAAGACTGGATTTACATCTAGAGAATTTGATACCTTGTAATCCATTTGAATCAACTTTCGATATCATGGACCACAAATCATCGAGAAGGTCGATTTTCTCAGATCCATCAAACTACCAGTGAAAAAAAAAATGGAGAATGCATTATAATATCGAATGATATACTTATCAAGGATAGATCCAACGCGAGCCCAAAAAAATGTTCATTCACCCGCATTGTCACTATTTTACTCTGATTTCGAGAAATCCACCATACCTGGATTACTCCCTCGATTGATCTTTTCAACCGTTTTCAACCATGATGTTAATAGACTGGTGTTCAAAATTGTCTTCGATACCTATTTCGACAAAATCAGGCGACCTGTAGGTCTTCAAAAGCACCTTCTGAATTATACATTCATCAAAAAAAAGTCCGTTCCACGTGTGTTCTCCAGAACTTATGATTTTTTCTATGTTTCGCATATAACGGATTGTAGAGGGTGAATTCTTGTCTGACAAAATCAGGCGACCTATAGGTCATCAAAACCACCTTCATCATTGTCAGATATCCGTCATTATCAGTAAAAGTGAAATTGAATTTAAAGGATCGACGATCGTATCGCCATCTATACTCAAGCGGTGCGGTCTTTAGAAGGTTGTTTGACACGTCTATATTTTTTGGAAAGAAACAATTGAAGAGTTGATCCACCATACCATACACGGTGGGCCAATGGAAAGTTCATATTGACAAAAAATCCTTAGAATTCATCAAACACTGAGAAACGTTACGATGATGTCAATTAATTTTCTGCTGGAATCGTCAAAGCAAAGCAGACCATGTTAAGATCGAATTCTGAATAAAAATTATTTGTTCGTTTTCTGGAGTGAAAATTCCTTGGTGATCAGAAGTAGTTTTGATGTAGGTTTTCTTCCAGGAGAAGATGCTGTGAACGATGGATTTCGATAAGGACCCAACATTGCAAGAGTGGACTAGAGAACAGCCATTATCTGTTCTCGCGCTTGATAGCGCGGACAGGGCAGTATTGAGAATAGCAGGTCAGTATTTCGATTTTTCAATATCGAGGTCATAAGAGTCATTTCTGTAATCAGTGCAAAAATTGTATATTTTGTGCAGCACGTGTTATACGATCGAAATAGTTTGTAGCGTATATCTTCAAAATACTCTTTTTTCAGTACAGTATATATTCAACTATAGTTTGAGGAATGAATATTGTTTACTTCGGTTATAAAGGAAGAAGGATAAGCAAGGAGAAAAAATCCAGGGTCTATCTTTTGAGAAAAAAAACTTGCATCTTCATTTCAAAATGCAGATTTCAAAAGGAGAATGCCTATATTTTTTATAATTTTAATTTTGTCCTTAATTAATAGCGACAGAGATATTGGTCATCCTGTATGTGTGGGTGTCTAGCTCAAGTGAGCTTTGATTAATCAGTTTCTATTGATCGTCGCCACACGTGATGAATGACGTGATTTCTTGTTCTGAAATATGGTTATTATCGAGGTTATTATTTTAAAATAAATAAGGTCAATTCGACTTCTGGTCTTCTAACGAGCTCGAGAACGAGTTTAATCATGCGATCGTGAGCATTCCTGCAACTAATCAAGAATTATCATGGTGCAAAGATGCAAATTTTTTTCTAGACAACGAAGTTCCGTTATTGGTTTTGATTAGGCGGTCTCTGGGAAAATGGCATCCTATTATTCTGTAGACGTTGGGAAACAAAACTGCTCAAAATTTATGGAACCAAATTTCTATTCATAAATAAATCTATAATAATGACATGTATGTCACTATTATAGATTCATTGTGATTTATTATATGAAATGGTATAATATGCAATGAGCTCAGAATGTCCATTTTGTTGCGAGTTGAATACTATACTTTTTCTATGACAACATATCGTTCACGTTTAATACATGCATACATTACAAAAACATTGGAAGAAATAAACTGATGAATTCGCCGCTGATGGGCTTTCTATCAGTATTAAAAAAATTGAAGAAATATGTAAATATTTTCTTTATCGCTATTTCTAATAGGTACACAGAAATAAAAGCCTATAAATGTATATATAGAAAACACCTATGAAATTACTCGTTACCTACTATAACTTAAACAGAAACGATCTGCTGACATTTCATCAATTTGTCGCTGGACGTCATCGTCGTGATTTTGGAGTCGAACCTAGTCCTAACAAGAAATATTTCATTTTGCATTTGTTGCTTAGCAACTTGCCTAGCAACCGATGCAAAAATGAAATTCTGTACAAAATGTGCTTGTTTATGGTTGAAGTTACGGTTATAAAATGAACATTTATCGAGGTTGCCGAAGAAAAAGTTAATTCTTGTCTAATATGTTCAATGATATTGAACGGCTCATGCCTTTCACCCACTGCCAATATCGATGTGATTATTCCATTCTTTGCTGCTATATGGTTTATTTTTTCTCACTCAACTTTGATATCGAAATAAGCGGGGAAATAAGGATGCCTTCATTAAGTTCTACATAGAAGTTGCCCAAATGCCAGTGTGTTTTGGATTCCACTTGTAAAAACTGTATATCTCATCACCCTGACATCGCACAAGCTCATCTTAGAGAGCTTATGCGAATGGTTTCCAATGAATTTTTTTTCACTAAAGAATTTTGATAAGCATGGCCACTTGCACAAACAATCCTCAATCGGTTTTCTGTTCATTTCATTTCGGTATATCTACTTGGAGTGCCTGTTTTATAAACGAAACTGTCAAATCTATCCATGACACTATAGGTATACTTATAAGAATTCCTCGAAGAAATCATTGGCCAGTGAAGTTGACAAAACAGGAAACAGTCATAAAACATGTTATTGCTGGGATGAAATTTTACGTTTATATGCGAAATAAAAGGTATACTGGGTATACAATATCCGTTCATTATGTACTCACGTTTCAACAACAATCGACATTCACGTAACATCTTTTTATGGGTAACATTAAAAGCAATGATGTCATTAATTATTGATATGGTAAAGATCACGCACTATATGTCATAAAATAAACATGCATAAATGGTGAGACATTTTTACGAATGCGGATAAGTGCCAACAATAGTCATTTGTATAACAAGAGAGGAAAAGGCACTTTACCCTCATGTTATACATATGATTTTTTCGCCTCCTTCAAATGAAAAGTCGTTCATAATAATTGATTTAACGAAAGAACTAAAACTGAAGGTACAGTATAACTTATAGGCGCGATAGTTATATTTTTGCATCCTTCATATTTTTAATTTGTGGTATAGTAATTATTTAACGTGCAGTTTTGAGCAGTGGTTATTTGAATATACCACTAGAAGTGAGAGCTTGAGCCAACGCAATTTTCGTGGTATCCCCCGGAAGTACTCGTACTGGGCTGATACTAGAGAGTAAAAGTACGACTTCGATCCCTACAATCAGGTTAGGAAATGTATACTTTGGATAGAGGTAGGCAGAAAAAATATTTCTAGTATGATGGTATCACAGACTATGGGATGTTCTGACGGTGTTTTCTTGAGGATATTTCTGGAACGAATCTTCTGTCGTTAACAGCAAAATTAAAAAAAAAAATCTGAAATATTTTGTAACTGAAAAGTTAAGTGTCAATCAGATTGACGAAATATTTCAGGGAGATATTTTTCCAAATTCGTGTTAAAGACGAGAGGGAAATTCGTTCCCGAAATTCCATAAAGAAAAGAATGAAGTCTTAAAATGACATACTAGAAAGATCAGAATACCCAGTCTGGTCATAAACATTGAATCAATTCCCGAATTTAGAGTATGTTATGAGTATATATTGAATATGTTACTTTATTTCTCGATTTTATTTACCATAATACGCGCTATAATATCACCGATTATAAGCAAGTGCAAATAGATAGTAAATTACAGTATAACTTTTATTCAAGGTGAAATCGGTAATTTGAATATCATATTCGATAAGGTCCAGGTCTATTTTGGGCAACACATATTTCCACAGAGAATAGCAATATGACTCAATAGAAGATTATTGACGAGTAACAATTCTTCCTTGGCAAGCTTAGAATACAGTCCCAGACCAGTCTTGATCTACTAAATATCCTTTCGCGATATTTTCACCAAACTTCCTCAGGTTCATCGGTATCGTCACTGACGAAACTAACCTTGCCTGTGGCCTAGCCCAGTTGCCTATATCCTGAAATTATTACCGACAGAGGAATTTCCAATTGCCGTGTTCGCCGGCAATCAAGGTGTTGATTTTAATTAATCTCTAGAAAGCAAATTCTTTAATGGTTTCGGTCGCGATGCAATCTGCGCTGAATTCAATTTGCCGTGAAGTAATCAAAAAAAAAATTGCCATCCGATAAGAGAAAGGATAAAAGCATGTTACCGCTGATGCAGCTGAAGCTGTTTGCACTTCGAGCAATGCAAATTATTTCGAGTTCTATTTACGTTTTTAATAATAATAACAATAATAATGAATATGCTTCATGTCAGAAGCACCGTAGAGAAGTAAACCCAAGTAGTCACTCTCTGATGTCATCATTGATATTTCGTGTCGAGATTTCATTTTTTGCCTATGCCTAGAAAGAGAGCGAAAGTCGGCCTCGACCATAGAATTATTATCCTGAGGATAATCCTCAAGATAATAAATCTACGGCTGCGACATTCTTGTCACGGCCGATACGAGGTCCGGTCGTGAAATATCAGACTGATTTATCTGATTGATGAAGCGAAAAAATACAAAATAACGATGAAATGATAACACAAGAATCTGGGAATGAACATATTTTTCATGATGATATAATTTGGACTATGCCATAGATATTATAATTTTGCATTACAAGGTGTTTTTGATTTCTCTTTCTTCCATTAGGTGATTTTGAATTTACTATTTTCAAAGTGTAATAAATTCTAATATTTGTATAAAGATATAATATATATTGTATCGGAAAATTATCGCGAGGATCACTGATATTTGGAGGAACCAAATATCAGTGATCACAACTGTATAAAAATAAATCTACAAAATCAGCAAACTTCAAATATAATTGTGAGAAATAGGTTGGCAGATGTGGAAAAATTTCGTGAGAAAACCATAGATCTTGTAAACAAATTTGATTATCGTGTAGAAAACTTGGACCATAGGTATGACCATTGTCTTACTGGATTATTGAATATTGTAGATAATATGCCTAAACGGGAAATTATGCTTTCAAATGATTATAAGGGGTGGTTCAATGATGAAGTTCTTAAGGCAGTCGAAAAAGAGAATCAGTGTTACAAACAGTACTTCTTGAATTTCAATCAAAACGAATGGGTAAGGTATAAACAATACAGAAATAGAGTTGTAAGTACTAGTAGGCATGAAAGAAGTAAGTATTACAAAGGAAAAATAGATCTATGTCGGGGAAACGCAAAAGAAATGTGGAAAACACTGAAAGAAATAACAGGACAAAAAAACAGAGATAATATTTTAGTAATTGAAATGGATGGAGAAGAATTTAAGGACCTTAATGTTATTGTGAACAGGTTTAACAGTTTTTTCATCAAAAGTATACAAGACCAGTATAAGTATAGTTACCATGCCCTATAATAATAATGCCCTATAATCAGATGTAGAAACAGTTTTAATAACTTTAGGCTGATAAAAAAAATCGCAACTTCAAGAACCAATTGTTTCTCTATCCAGTAAAAGTAGTCCGGATGATATTGGTATGCATATTCATATATATATATATATATATATATATATATATATATATATATATATATATATTTTGAAGAGCTAGCTGAGCCGCTCATCAACATAATAAATACTTCTTTACCAACTGGTAAGATTCCAAATTCACTGAAGGTATCAACAATTGTTCTGTTAAGGAAAGTTTTTTCGTTTTTCATCATCTATCATCTTATTAGTGTGGTTGGTGGCTGGTTATGGGTGGTAATGGTCATAGAATGGATATTACCCCGAGGATTACCGTGCTTGCGACCTTGAGAGTGAAATTCAATATTTTACATCCTGTCACAAAACTCATACTAGATACTAAAACAGTATCATGAATTTGGTTCACATCTCAAAAGACACAGAAAAACTTCTCTGTCCTTCTTTTGAAAGCAACATAACCTAGCTGTTGAGTCGGCATGTCATGGTATGACGAATAAGCTTTCTAGTGGAAAGAAACGTCATTTATCACTTATAATTGACTCAAAGATCCCAATCTGATGATGACTCAGTTCATATTTGTAAGTATTGTTCGGTTTGCGATTTTATCAGTTATTCTCGCTTGTCCAGAAGTACATTGGATATCGGTTATTAAAACACATAAAGTATTTTATTGCTCTGAGGTTGAAATCGAATAAACTGTTACGACTGTTACATTTGGGTCATTTGACATATCTTGCGCTTTTCAATCGAACATTGTACACTTATGTTGGTGGAATTGAGCTAACTAACTCTCAATATAGAGTGTATCGCTGGACATTCTTTAGGTCTTGAAAAATTCAGTGGCGGCTCGTGATCCTTCCAACAAAGGAGGCTGAATGAGAAATATGAAGTGATGAACTTCCACAGCCAATCAGTTTACCAATCGGTAGCACATCCACATGATCAGCATAACTAACTATTGCCCAGAACGAACCGAAGGGGAGGTGTATAGTCGTATCGTAACGAAATAATATCCTGATTCATAACCTGATTTGCAAAACCAAGAAATAAACATTTCGATCGACTGGTCCACCCGTCTACTGGTCTACTTCGTTTTTGCAATCTGATGATCGAAGCTGCCAACCCTCTCCCTCTACCGCGAGATTTCCACGTGCTGCTTATACGCAAATTTCATTCGTTCACAGGCTAGTCTCCTCAGGAGGTTGCCAAGTCGCGAATTTGGATAATATTTTAAATACCTTTAAGTAGCAGCCTTGTTGTCAGAATTCTCGATTACTCGATTATCCTTGACGAACATCTATATGACCTCACTTTATTATAAAACCGAAGAAACGGACAAATGTTAGCGATTCCTGTGTATATTTCATACAAGTTTATATAACTATTCGTTGTATGGAGAGCTTTGAGTAGGCTCAGCCTCCGTTGCCTCCTCTGAGGAGCCGCCACTGGAAAAATTTCGAGATAACACCAAGGATCTTGGTTATTATTGAAAAAGATCTATTTCCAACGACCTCTTTGTGGGAATCGAGGGGATCCATCTGATTGCGGAAGATTGACATCCTATTCAGGTGTACCTTGTATAATTCTCGCAGAAAGCGACTCATTGCTTCAGATCGTAAATATTTCAATTGCAAAGTTGTGAAAAACATTCCAGCTATCTGAATTCTACCAAACGTATTTATTAGATAAGTAAATTCGATGAATATTTTATGCAAATCGGTTTTTCGTAACGGTCGTCAGTAGTGTTTACGTTGCTATTATTCTTTAATTTTAATTTCTTTATCGGATCTAAAGGTTACATTCGCTCGTATAAAACCTCTCATAGAACTCGTTTGTAATGGCTCTATTTATATTCAGAAGCACTTTTTGGTCGCGGTGTTTCAATTACCATATACAAATAATATATATCTTGACCTTCTAATTTCTTCAGTCCACGAAAATATTTGTCATTGAGAATTCTCAGCTAAATTTTATATAAATAAATAAATCGAAATCAGACAACAGATGATATCATTTCTTTAGGCGTGTAATTATCTCCTTGCAGAAACGAGATGGTGAATACTGCCTGAGGTTAACCTATGAGGTAGTACCTATATTCATCTTTTATAGATTTTCTGAGATTTTCTCAACTCGTTTCTGATAATGATAATACAAGTTATGATAATTATTTCAAATGAGAAGAGAAAATAACAGAAAATCTAGAAAAAATGAGATTGTGAAAATTTCGATATCTTATAGGAAATGGGGTTGCCATATACAGGCTTTTTATTTCCTGATCGTTTTTGGACGAACGAGACAAAAATACTCGGAACATATATCAAAATTATACTCCTCTCCCCGTAACTTCTTACAAACAAAACTATTTCTGATATTTCGATTAAACAATTATTTGAAAATCATTGTGAATATTCGTTGAAATCAAGGTAGGTCCAGACGAGACCCAGCAAGTCTATTGGAAGGGCCCAAAAACAGCTTTCACGCATACGTACTTTATTCATATGAAGAGAATAATAATTGTTTACGGGATTCTCGGGACTCTCTATGCTCGAATCTCTCTGCCATCTTGGCAAAATATAATCTTCGGCAATCCAAATTGGAGACTCGTCAAAAGGAAAACCTAGTGTGTGTGTGGAACATCGAGTGAGCGAGCGGTGGACTGCTGGGAGAGGAGAAAGGTATGAGAGGTGGGTCTCGAGCCTGATACATGCATTAGGGTGACCAGCCTGAGCTCGTCTTATTTCTCTACCTGAAATTGCCCGTTGTGGAATGATAGACGATAGGTATCCGACCATATATGGAAATACTGATTAAAGAGAGAGATCCTGTCTTTAGGTTAATCGATGTAGTAGTGTTGTATTCACGTTTCTGCCCTCGTTTCTGAAAACGATTACTTCTATTCTTATTTTTTAGAAACGAGGAGAAAAAATCCCAGAAAAATCTAGAAAAATGAAGAGGGAGATCGCCCACCATTCTAAGATTTTCTAAAAAAGTGAATGAATTCGTGAGTGTAGCTTCACCGACTAGGCGAATAGCGACTAGCCCTTGTCTGAATAGAATCTAAAAGCTTCAGATTGATGTTTGGGAGCTGAACATCAAACATGACGTGAACAGGTCGAATTTGCGCTTTGTAGATTATGAGAACCTCCTGGGGAGTGAAGTACACCTTGGTACGGAACAGGAAGCTAAGTTTTATGGTTGTTAGCTCGGTTATAAGGGTCTGTTCATAGTCCTGTTAGCCAAAATATAGATAAAGAAATGATATACAGATGAAGAACTAACAATGTATAACAAATAAAGCATCGTCTATATCGTCCATCAGCCACCTTGACTCATACACATAACCCTATTCCGATTCGAGAGTGCACTCGTCTTCTATCACATGATTATTATTCTCGTCAATCTACTTGTATAGACTGATTAGCATTGCTATTGTTCTAGCTCGCCAAAGCATACTCTTGGGAACTATTCGCCACCTTAACTCTCTCTCATTGTATTCATGAACTTGCTCGTATATTTTGGTCACGCTGTACGATTCGGGGCAGGTGTTTGAAACCCACATTAGTGTCTCAAATATTCTTTGATACTCACTCGCAAAACGATGTTCATTATTGAATTTCCTGCAAATTTTCTACGGATCTATCACTTGAAAAGTTACTGACAATTTAATATGATGGCGCTAGGAATCTCATGGAAATAAGTTGCTCTGCTTATATAAAAAAGCAGTCTCATCATCGGAACTCTTCAATATATTGACTAATAATCAATTTGGAGCAATGTTATAAAACAATAATAGAGTCGTGATAAATTCAGGGATTGCAGTTACAAGGAAAAGTCGAGGAAAAAGTCAAATTACTGACATCATACAACTCCAGCCTTCTACTCTCTTTAGATGTAAGCGGACATTCCTCTACATCAGAAAATTCTTCCATACCTATACATCATGAAACACGTAAAATTTAAATTATAAATTGACATTCTCCAACCTTAAAATGCGCTCCCTACCTTCAACCCCCTTCGAATGACACGTACAACCCACAATTTTTCAAATGGGGATAATTTAGGCTTGTGATATATAGTTTGAAGGGTCTCTTAATTCTCTATTTAAAAATGTCATTATTTTCAAGTTTACTGCAACAATTGGAGATAGAATAAAATAAATATGTAAATAAAGTTAGAAGACATTTTTATTTAAGATTAGGATGTTGCCGAGACGTTCCCGGTTATCATCTACCTCATTGACATTAATAGCCCTTTTTAGTGTTTTACATTTTATTACGTTTTGCATTACATTTTCCTTGTATCTTTTTATTTAACCATTCATTGAAAATAATGAAGACCTCCATTACTATTATTATTATTATTATTATTATTATCGTTATAGTTTTTGATTGTTTTGTAGCGAATTTCGGAAACCACATTATTTGATTTCATTTTATCTTAATTGTTGCAATAAACTCGAAACTGATAACATTTTTGAATAGAGAATGAAGACACCTTTCGAACGATATACTGTACTTCCATTTGTAAAATTTGTGGGAGTTTTCATTCGAAGGGGGTTGAAGGTAGGGATCGCATTTCGACGTTGAAGAATGTCATTGTTTAATTTAAATTTGACGTGTTTCGGGATTTTTTATAAATATGTACATACATAGTAACCGAAATAATTGATTTATGCCGTTTGGCTATCACACACTGTAAAGAGAGACCTTCACAAATCCCCATGGGAAGTCTTTCATGACTATCTATTTTCATATCACATCGTCACAATATCGCCCTTCTCGTTGATCGCCACCTAGGCGCCTCGGCATTCTCATACTAACTGGTCGTAACTTCGAAAGAATCGAAAGTATTAGTTCCGTGGTAGAAAATAATGGAGAGAATTTATGGGAAATATAATGATGAATAAAAAATAAAATAGCTATTTTACCAGTACATCGATTTTCAATGGATTTTCAGAGGAAAAGAGATATTGGGGATACTGAAATGTGATATGAAAAAATTGTGATTTAAATGAAAAATATTTATCTACAAACAATTTTTTTATGCTTTTCACGAGTTTTTTCACGGCGTTTTTTTTTCCTGAAATCAGCCGTTTCCGAGATACCTATGATATAAAAATGATGTGATTCCAGACTCTTAAATTTAGGCTCCTGATCTGTCAACTCGTTTGTCAACAAAATGCATGCAGCAATAATGAATTCAGAACTTTACCCTATTATTTGAGGTCTACGTCTATTCGTCGCTTTGCAAGAATTTCGATGAAAAACTGACATCCTTACAGAAATTAAGCATTGCTTGGCTGTCAGACACCCACGTTTCGTTGTGTAATGAAATATTATAATTGAATATCAATTAATTATAATTGAATATTTTATATATATATATATATATATACACCTTAGTCCCATCGACTTATGAGGAACAATGAAACAAGAAAAAGAAAGAGCTATCGATTCGTCGAGATATGCAACAAAGAAAGGTACAATTTTACCAACAGTCAGCTGATCACTGCTGTTTGCCTCTCTCTCGTTTGCTGATTCCATTAGATGGATGCCACCGCCTTTTTCTAGGCGCGAGCTCGAGCGCGAACTAGGGTCAATTTGAAATTCATTCAATATTATTCAATATCTCACCTATGAAATGATATATTCTGATCTTTTTTTGAATATATTAGAACAGTCATAGGATGAACAGGACAACACTGTTTCGAAGTTTCAAAATTCTTCCTTGACTGGATGGGCTGAACCAGCTGAATGAACTAGGATTATTTTCCAAATTTGTGGAATTGTAGGAAAAGTAATGTTCACGAAGGGCTGAAAGAGGATATAACTCAGGTTATATTCGAATACACTTGATATTTATTATGAATATCATCTGGCGTTGTTTCATTCGGTTTTCAATATTTATGAAGATCGGATTGCGTAATGAACAATGATATCATGAGTACTAAAATCATTGGAATTTGAAACCAGTGAACGACCCTGATTCTTGATTAAATGACAAAAAAAGTATGCTATCAAGTGTATATTTTCAATATATGGTACTTATAACGGAAAATGATGGGTACGTCAATTCAGAAACGAGTGCTGGAGATTGCTCAATCAAAATTGCGAATTCACTCCAGTGGCGTATTCGAACATACCGGGTGACACAAAAGATAGTTGAATTTTTTTCATTCATGGCACTAACAATGCAGCCCTTCCCACAATTCCTTTTTCATCAGGAAATTTTAAAATTGAATACATTTCCTTTCAATTATCCACTAATAAAGAAAATATTTCACTTCCTAATACATTTGAATGACAAATTCCTCAACAAATTCTAAGTCATGGATTCTATAACTATGAAAATAAAAAGAAGCTCGAAAATGAATCAAGTATCATTTTTAGCGATGAAAACTGCCTAGCTTTCTTGATAAGTGATAAAATATGCACCTTGATCATGCCATCAATCATGCCGTGAATCAACATTGGAAATTCTACCTTGACAACTGTCACTGCTGAGATATTATTGTACAATATCGTATTGAGAGATTCGGTCAAGAATCTGAAGAATATAATAACTCCACTTCCATCCTGAAGACACTTCTTTCTGAATGATAATCTAATTTATAGTTGTAATTAAAAAATTAGAAGGTCATTATTCAGGGAGAAGAAGGGTTTTTCCACTAATAAGTATCCTTGAAAATCACCATTATTCAAGGAATTCTTCTAATGATAAGTAACGCGTTTTTGACGTAGGTAAATAATGATAAAGAAATTTGACCCAGGTAAATAATGAACTGTCAATAGCGTCGATGATAAATATGTAGTATACACGCGTGTAGATACCGATGCCTATGCAATCAATGAAACATTCATTATTAACCGAAACGTAAAAGAAATATAGATAAGATGTTGAAATCCACTATAGCCCAAAGCGATTTCTGCAATGTTGTGAATTATGAATGCTTGTCAATTCTAGAAATGTAACAAATCAGCGTGAGCTGAGCTGTCACTGTCATGTGCTAATTGGAGATGAGCATCAACTGAGAGAATACCTATGTTCGAAGACTGATACGATTTAATACGTTCATCAGTTCGACGATAGCAAATAGTAGTAGCATTTGCGATGTTCATGAAGTTTTGTTATTTCAAATAATTTTAATGAACACTATTTCTGATATTATACTTGCAATATTTATCATTATCGATATTCTGATCCCTTATACCTACGTGTCCCAACGCATCTCTAGTCTATGTTCATGTTTAAGTAATACACTGAATGGCATTTCTCCTTCAGGGGAGATTGAAATCGGAATCAATGAATAAAACATGCTGATATTTCACTCCTAGTAGTGGAACAATATATATATATATGGAAATGCTATTATATAGCTCCAACATTATATCCTGAGGCGCTTGCTATATAATCAGTCACTTCTCACCCTAGGTATTATTTAATGATGGTAGTTTACAGCCGTCGTACAATACGCAAATTTTTGGAAGAAAATGATCATGATCTGCAAGAGCTGCAAAAATGAATGGAAAAACCTTGGGATAAACAAGAAGCGAATTTGAATTGCCAGATTTCTGTTCGTCTATTGAATTTTTTCTGTTGATAGGTTATTGACTGTGAATAGAAGTCATTATCATTATTATCCTCATTACATATTATTATAGACTCTGTGGAATGGTACTACCGAAAATTTCCCGTCACAGATATTGAGAATGTATCTCCTTAAAAATCATTCGAAATCATTCCTTTCTTATAAATAATTGACATTTTGAATTTTTGTATTAAGATTTTATTGTCTCTTGACGAAACACAGTGATTTTTTTCACTTCTTCTTTTCTGGACTGTTTACCTCTCGGTTTACCTCGACAATGAAACATTCACACAATTTAACATGTCTAAACATTTATCGAATGAAAATATTTTTTTATCAATACAGTGTTGACGTTTGTATTAAAAAACGAGTAGCACCCACATTATTTCAAAATGAATCACCCTATGAATCAATTTTGGAAATTATTGAGCCGAAGAGATCATGAAATGAGTTTTAGTATTTTCATCATCTAAAACTTTGATGCAGACGCTAAAATTTCGTGATGAATCTTTATAATAGCAGACAGTGAAAACCAATACATATTCTTAAGTGATCTATAAAAGTGGCTGCGTATATATCATTGCATTTCCCAAATCTAGTTGATTACTCTGCAAGAGACAATGACATCTAAGAGTTGAGATCTCCTTCGAATTGATTTGAATGGAAATAATATAAATGCAATTTCTTGTGATGATATTTTTCATATTCTTCTTATGGTTCCCATCATTCCAGTTGCTTTTGGGGATACGCCACTGATAATGTTATACCAGCGGAAATGGACAATTTTGTTACGTTCGTTCACGAGACTACTGCGATAGAAATAATTATTATTTATTGCATATTTTCCAGGGTTGCCAGCCATCTGACTGAAGTGCTAGACATGGCAAGTTTTTAGGCTCGTTGAACAGGTTGTAACGTTTACTGATAATCATAACATACAGAATGTCCCAAAAATATCTACATAAAGTTATAAAAGGATTTCACTGAAGTGTACGTACGTATTGATGACTTAAATTTATAATTGGCAGTTTGAACGGGCTATTTTTTTTTTATTAAATAATAATACATTTATTTTCAACAGGTATACACCCAATAACAGAAAAAAAATCAAGGTAGAATATAACTACAAGGTAGGTTACATTACATTAAAGAAATCAAATAAAAATAACAATCTTAATTCTGATTACGCTTATAAATTGATAAAATAAGGTTAATATCATCGAAATTGATATCACACGACGTGCAATTGTCGTTGAAGATTTTACACATTGAAAAAATTGGTGACTTGAGGAGTACATTGGTGCGAGGAACCGAATTGTAAAAAGTAATTTCTTGGCGGGAAACTATTCTTGGTACATGAAAATTGATCTTACCCAGCAAATAGGGACAGTCTATTATGCCGTTCAATAATTTATGGAGAGTGGTAATTGCCAAGCAGTCTCTTCTTTCCTGCAGAGATTGAAAGTGAAAAGTATTCAGAAGGACTTGATGGGCATATCCTCGTTCGGGGTAATAGCCATAACATTTATAGAATATATATTTGAGACATTTTCTTTGAACAGATTCTATACTGTCTATTGAGTTTTTATATAGTGGTGACCAAATGACTGTAGCATATTCTAGTTTACTTCTGATAAATGTGAGGTACAGTATTTTCAGACTGTCTATATTAGCAAAGCTAGACCAATTTCTAACACAGTAACCGAGCAATTTCATTGAATTCATTACAATTTTGTTAATATGTTCACCAAACGTAAGTCCACTGTCAAAAATTAAACCCAAATCTTTGAAGTTGAAGCATCTTTCAATTACGGCTATTACGGCTAATTGCCAATTCAAACTGGCATGCGTCCCTAATTGCCAGTTCAAACTGGCAATTAGATCTCATCAGCATTCATTGCCCGTTTGAAATGACAATTAGCCCTAATTGTCAGTTAAAATTGGCAATTATAAAAAAACATATCATCATGTTCGTTCAGCGCAAAACGGACATTATGATTTTTTTTTATAATTGCTAGTTTGAACTGGCAATTAGGGCTGATTGCCAGTTTGAACTGACAATTATGGCTTATTGCCAGTTAAAACTAAATTAAATTAATTAAATTAGAGCTAATGGCAAACTAGCAATTATAAAATAAAGTCATCATGTTCGTTCGGCGCTTTCGTAAAACCAGTATGCATTCTGTTGTGACCTCGGCTGTGACCCAATCTTTCAAAACAACAATATCTGTTGGTTAGGAGGTGGTATATTCATTTTTCTAGTTTTTAGGAGCGAAAACCCTTCGAGTACTACAAAGAGCCGCAACGAGGTGGGAAAGATCAAGATCAAGCTCTTATTTTGGTACCCACTGTTTGTCGCAAGATATGACCATACATACACTCATTTAAGTCTATTCGCGAAACCCTATTATCAACTGGCGTCGGAAGCTTCATTCCTCTTAACATTCGAGTCATGGCATTCATAAACTGGAGGAATTCATGGAACCATCGTTGAATCTTATCGGTTGACGTCCAAGACTTTCCAACGCCCCAATTTTCAAGTCACGATCGGTGGTTGAACCCGCTTGACTGCAGCGACTGCATCAACTTGCGGCATTTTTATCCCATAAATCACGTATTCCCGTAGTTTCATTTTTTGCAGAAGCGTGACTAGCATTTTTTGGAAGAGTGCTCGACAAGAAGGTCGGGCCTGTTAGTCACTTTTCATTGGGCGGTGGCTAATGATCCGATCGAACGTCGCTTATCGTAATGATAAAGTAATAGGTAATCAGTAGAATCTCATGTGATATGGAATTGAAACATTTCAATGTTCAATAACATTTTGTAAAAGAGTGGAAGAACTCTGAGTGTGATATGGTGTGAGTACCTTCACAGAATATTTTTTCCTCGACTGAAATGATTTATTTTCAGTGCTGTGTTTTGGCGCTTGTTATTATCTCAGATTGGCATTGGTTTTCAAAAACCGAGTAACGATTAGTATAAGGACTGAGATTGGTAGTTTTTATATCTCACAGTGAACGGATATGAATCCATATATCCATTGGGTTGATTGGAATTGCCAACTTATGTATTTCATAAGTGTGAAAGAATAAGAGAATATATAAGTGAGAGCAGGAAAATTATCATTCTCGTGGATTCCTTGAGGAATTTCGGTAGGATTCGAAAATATGATATTGGAATCATTAGGAGAAAAAGAACACATATCACTGTGAATATTAGTAGACTTCAATAATCGTTTTTATCAGTCTGAAATATTACCATGAATAAAGTGTTGCAGCTTTCATCAGAAAAAAGTTGTTACTTCTCTATTTCAAATAGAGAACTCCGTGTAATAATAATTCTATTTCAAGTTCATTATTTGATTGACGAAGAGGACAAGCAGCTGGATCGCCTGCAAAATTTTTATTATAGAATAAAAAGGTAGTTTGACGTGCATGTTTTCTTTTAGTGAAATATCACGTGGCTGAAAGTTTTCTTTTTCAAAAAGTATCGTGGACCGCCCTGTATATATGATTGAATTTCAACTTTAATTCATTATGTCCAATCACCTAAATCGTTTTCAGGTATGAATACATTTCGGAATATTCCTGACAGAATTGTATGATCTGACTAAATCTCAATATGTTCATGTCATGAACCAATTAGTCAATGTGCAAGCCAATCAAGCCATGCCAGTTTCGGCACAAATACGTTCGATGCGTTCACAAAGCTTTCATTACTTTTTGATTGATTCTCAATGGCAATACTTTAATGACAAAAATTACCAACACAGATCAAATGAATTTATGTATTATGAATAAATAGTTCAGCACTGAAGAATGTTAGAGAGTTGAAATGAATTCAGAACTATGAAGAGTTATACCTATAAATGAATCGATGCATCAGAAATATCAGAAATAACAATAAAAATGACAAAAAGAAATGCTCAAAATGTTGGACATAGATCACATAACACTTGAAAAGGCACTTGTTGAATGAATCAGCATCAATTGTAAATTCAAAATCTATCTCTTTTCATTCATCGTTCACTGGGTGGGAGAGAAAATCACTACAAAACTGAAATTCGTAAATGGACTCATCCACTTTGATCATTGACTTGTCACTGTGACTCATCAATCATATCACTGATTGTTTTTCATCATTTGCAATTTGAACTTAACGTCTAATCTTAAACTTTGAATCTGAGTGTAGTCGCTTATTTTGAGAAACACGATGATGATGATGATTTCAATGTCATATAGAAAGAAGTTAAACACAGCAGTCGAAGCGAGGTCGAAGCCTTCATTTCAAAGAGAAGTATCGAATCAAAAACTCATCAGTGAACCCAGGTCGCAGTGTAATCAGAATCAGTTCCGAAAAAAGCCAAAATGGCAAATCTAACCGTTTCACAGGCTCTCTAGAAATTGATGGATGTATGTCAAGAGACAACACCATCATTATTATTGATTAATCATAATATATGCATCACGATTCACAGGACAGTCTTTTTGAAGAACAAGACTTTCACAGATCTTTCACAGAAGATCCTTCGGGTTCGTCTTTTCACCCAAAGCTCACCATCTCATGTTTCGAATCATAAAAACATTATTATGTAATTACGAGTCTAATTATGAGGGAATCTGTGTCGCCGTGACGTGTTTTTTTTCAAATGTTAATGTTGTTCTTGGTAAAGACTGTTATGTTTCCGTCTGGTCACCCTGAATATTATATCGACACGTTTCTGAATCAGCTGATTAATTATTGTCACGTTTCGAAAAGTGACGGCGGTCGTGATACTAGCCACGCCTAATTCTTATATCGGCTCCGACAGATTTGATTGAACTAGCTAGTTAAACGGCCGAATTGATTAAGTTGAATCTGATTTGACGTAATCTATTACCAGTGATTCATTAAATTGCTTTATAGATATTACATCAGGAATGAGTCGGTTTACTGAATGAAAGAGTTGTTCGGTGATGAAAAGGAAATCAATCCAAGCCAGGATTGAAAAAAATTGGAACACTGCTTGCACCGTCTGCCATGGATCATGGTTGACATGCATCCTGAATTGACACAGCATTGACAGGTTTCCATTGGTAGTTGTTGTCAATAAAACAAATGCGTGCATGATTAAGGCACCCGCTGAGTTTTGTCGCCGGGGTTTCTCAAATGTGAACATTGACCTTTGAGATACTTTGGAAATAAGTACGAAGCAAATTTTCTTCCATCATCAATAGAGACAAATATTCCTTTATTCTCACTCTAATACCACTTGGACATAATAAAAAGCTGTCGTTATCATTCAAAATTTCAACTTCGCATCTTTGCTGACCATTTTTTCGTCGAATTGTTATGTATTTTCTCTTGCTAATTATCTGAATAATGAGAGTTGCATTTTTTACTTATATTTTGAATACATACCTAATCACGCCGTGCTTCCGTAACTGATTTTCAAGTTTCATATCTTCGAAACATGTCTTTTACTAACGTTATTCTTAAAACTGGTATGGATTCTTGAAGATAATCATAAGAATTACAAAAATAGAAAACAGTCAAAACTTCATTTCAATCAAACAATATTCTTGAGAAATATGTAGTATAGTTCCTGTTTTTACTTGGTTAGGTAGTTGTTTTGTTAGTTTTTTTTTATCTGTTGACAACACGACATCTATAATGTTCGAGGAACATCGTGTTTTTGCACTCAAGACAGGAAATAAAATTTTAAGATATACTTCAATGGTATTCGAACCTTCTACGTTTGTCACATGTAGACGAACGTTTTTCTACATCTGAACGCTTGACAAAAACTTGTCATGTGGATTTAGGGGCGTAGAAATGAAGAAAATACTCGGACCGGTCGACTTCAATTCGCAGGGGATAACCAGAGGAGGGAGTGAACAACCGCTGTAATTTTGGACAGAAAAACCTTCGAATTCTCTGAAGAGTGGTAGTTTCGATAATTCAAATGAACAGTTTCGGAAAAATTAAATATTTGTCCCAATGGAAAGGACATGGGATTTGGACGAGGATTCAGAGTAATAGTAGCGTTGATTAATAAAAAAGACATTTCATCAGTCAATCGATTTCAAGGGATTCTCAAAGATTCATCGTCTGGCCTGATTGGTACCCAACATTTCGCTCACTGAATTTACACAGTTTGAGAACTACTGGCGGGTGCAATGTTGGATAACTTTATTGCCCTCTGACTACGTGAACGAAACGTTACCCTGCAGTCTACACCATTATTTATTTTGTATATCGAATTTTGTCTACCCATATCGCATACTTGAATATCTTGATTCAGAAGGACGTGTTGGATCTTTTCGAAGTAATTTTCAATTTGTGTCATCTGCGATACCAGATCATACACCACACTTCCACAACCTGTATTTAAATACACATTTACAATTTTCAAATACAGTTCCATAATCTCCCTGTTTCCTGTAGTTGGTCGGGATTTTATGTTATTTTATTCCCTAAGAATTTCTCAACATGAGTAACTGAAGATTTTTTTCGTGAAAATTATCTATTTGGTAGTAGATATTCTCCACAAGCCTTGGGCCATCTATAACTCTAACATTGAATTGGGCGAGGTAGCTTTTCCCAAGTTGGAAGATCTCTGCTTTATTGAACTTTCAGTTTGTCTTACTTTTCCTATCGGCTGGTAGATGGCGCTACAAATAGTAAATTGTTGTTTCATCTGCGATACGATAAAAAATTGTTATATTTTTGACTTTCGACTTGGATGTATTGGATGATTCTTCGAGAACTGTTGAATAACCCTCAGAATAATTCATCTTTGCCTCTGCGGGGAACGCCACTCGCCATCTTGACGGAGTATTTAGGAAATTATTTAGAGAACGAAGAGGGGAATATATTTCTTGAAATTTTTGGTACAGTTATGGGATGATGATCTAGAGATCTAGAGAGGTACAATTTTTACAGCGGCTTCCTAAAACATAGGTATCTTATAAATTTTGACGCGTAAATCAATATTATGCAGCGTGTGAAGAAAGGTGCGTCGAACTCCGATACAAATAAACTCAAAAAAGACGATTCCTTTTTTCAACGATTTATCTTCTATTATATCTTTATATTTTAGGTAAAAAATGCAAAATGTTCAAATTTTATTGTAGCGGGCCATGACTCAAATCTGTCAGAGAATTGAAAAAGTCAGGATGCCAAATTCATATGCGAAAGGACCATTCATAGTTAGTGTAACAAAATAATATCGGCGAGGACGTGCAGAAAATCAGTGGGATATTCCCGAAAGTTGATGTGATTTTTTCAAAATGTCTCTTTTCCATTACAATTTCATCAATGAGTGATATTATGGATTGAAATTTCACAAAAATTTTATAAAATTTGAGTATTAAAGATAAAACCTAGTCTACCCCTGATGAACTGAGACTACCAGTGTCCCTCTTATAAAAATATCATTGAATCACTTGAAAGTTATTAAAAAAAAGCCATTATCAGCGGTGTCCCTCAGAGGCCCAGAGATTTTTTTCTCAGAAACCTCATCATATTTTCTTGGGTTCTATCTGAATCCGAGAGATTTCCTACATTATCCTGTTTACCCTGTTATCACGCATTGCTATTGTTTGTTAGACCGAAAACGTGACGTTTGGACATCTTACAAAAGTTTGGATGAAATCAATGAAAACATAATATTTAATAAAGATAGTAAATTGTACTCATCTAACAGATTGTACATAATTGGACATATTCGTTTGTTTCAGGTACGTTTCTTGACGGAAATTGTAATTTTTGCGTCACCAGGTGAGTTTGATAAGACCTTTCAGATTCAATCCTAAGGTAAAAATGATTGAAAATGTATAGAATCAGAAGCTCAGCAAATTGATGCATCACTCGATCCTTGTTTCCTGTGATAATTCACGGGAGGAAGAAGTTGGTGCATGAATGAAATGATCGCGTGATTCGAAAAAAAAAAAAAAAGGTGACTCCGGGAGGAAATATTCGTATGTACACCCTGTGAGTCTGGTATTCCTGTTATCGTTATAGTTTCAGGTCTATGACGGAATTGCTCACCTTTCTTAATGTTGATCAAAAAAACTAATTGCACAGACACTATCATCACAACCATTGAAAAGTTTTGCGCGACTTCACTTTTCGCTCGGCCCTAAACCGGATGAAATACAGTTCCTTGTGATTTTTTCCTGATTATATCGTTATTTTGTACCAGTATCAAGACCTGGGCACAACTGGGTCTCAAAATCGAAGCAAAGTTGGCATTATCTTTGCCGATCGTACGGTACCTTGTATATTCCAGTTTCAAGCCGTTTTGGGACGTGCTCGGAAACTTCTCATGTACGGGGTGATCTCTTTTTTCGCACTATATGCCATTTGTGCATGCTTCTGCCAAACACTCCATACAATTCCTTCCTGAATCAATCCGAATTCCCATCACAAGATGCACTTACAGCTCGTAAAAAACTTTTCTCATTCGATAATCCAGTAAGAGATTAGATTTCTGATTTAGGAAATATAAGAAGGTTATTTTTATTTCATTGTCTGTGATCGTTACAATTAATAATATTACTTTTAAGAATAAGAACTAAGAACACCTGAAATGTAAACAATTCTACTGAATATTCTATTTTGAATGATTAGACAATGTTTTTTGTATCTGTCTTGAATGATGGGTGATTTTTCATCAAGTCCTAGTTTATTTTCATTATGGTCCATTGTTCACTGATAATAGTTTTTTTATGTATCAAGGCCGTGAAGTTCATCATTTTCAACCGAATCAAAAAGTTGCAGCCCTGGCTTAGCAAAATTCTAGTGAAGCCTAAAGAGAGCTGGGAATGAATATAATAGAGTAGGGTAAATATCAAATAAGCCAAAAATAAGATATATTCCCGCTGAGATTCAGCTGAATATAACAATCATTGATAGTACTCACTAAAAACAGTTACCAGGCACATTCCCTTTTTCTTTAAATATTTCCTACGTTTTTCAAATGATTGATTAAATTCGCGAGTAGTAGGAAATGAACAGATTTCGTGACGTCAATATTCGGCTGCCACCCCTGAAGAGAGATGAACTTATGGATTAGCCATTCAAAATCAATGCGAAAGTTCCTCATTCATTACGACATATGTTTCGACTATATTTATATGTCATGCTAATAGTTTCTAACAGAGATAACAATTACTCTTGTATGCACACACCTGGCTTGAAACGTCACAGAGCTTTGACATGAGTCCAGCGTCTAGCGGTAATACATGAAGAGGAACGACAACAGCATGTTACATCATCAGTTTGAATGGGTTTGTGTATAGTGCTGTAATTTGAATTCGAAAATGAAGTATGTGCATTAACTTCGAGAACAAATGATGTCGTTTTCGTATGAGAACATTACTAAGGTGGTTTTAGTTGGAAATTCGACAGGGTGTACACCCCCGTCATGCCTCAACATTGAAGTGAATGCTGCCGATGCAGCCGTGAAGTAGCTAAATTTGTCGACGAAGTGAGTTTGATGGAAGAATACATAAACATGCCACTTTCAGAACACTATCGGATCCTTTGAACGTCGATTTTTATTCCAGTTATCAAAAGAAAGTTCATCGAAAAAAAAAAAATTCAACATCGTTTGACATATCATCATCGATATCGATATTGTGAATCACTCTCTATGAAGAAAAAATAACGGTTACTTGGAAGTGTCACACTTTGATCAGGTATTAGATAAGAAAGTGAGGTGTATGTGCATTCAAATGACCAATGAAACTCTTGTAGAATCCACAAATCCAATAGAATGTATAAAATACCCACATTTTCATCGTATAAATATATAAGAACATAAACAGGGTGTGCAAGTAATATATTTACAATGAATTGAATGTAATATTGTACTCAAAAATGGTAAAACTGTAGTTTTTTGGGCAAAACATTCATTTCCATCCACGCGGTGCTCCTGAAGGGCGTTAGTCACATCAGAGTTCGAAATTGGGTGGAGAACTATTTTTTACCTTTTTTATTTAAGCATTGTAGTGTAGAAACGTGAGAAAAATGAGCTACTGTAAATAAACCTCATAATTTCGCAACATTTTCCTTATGCACTGGGGCAGTGGAAACTACATCATATTTCCAAATATTCATTCATTCTGGGAAGATTTTCACGTGGATTTCTATCGATTCTGCTCTTCTTGAAATTCTTAGAAATGAAAAACCAAATAAACCTTGTATTATTCTATTATCGCGAAAACACTAGCTGTTTTCAGCTGTTTTCACGGGGTATCACCAACATTATTATGTTTTACCTACACAACTTGAGCAAGAATTGTCCTGAACTAGTCCTTGCAGATATTCTTCTTCTTTAAATCCAAGGTCGTTGGCTTGTTGAAGAATGTCCTGATGTCGTACGCATAGACAGCGTTGCCAAATGACACCTGAATCGTGATTTTCCATAGAAGTTATCGTGATTTCTAACATTATTTCTTCTCTCAACCATACGCGCTTTCTCGAACTCAGTCAAAATCAGTCAAATTTGAAATTATGGAAATTGAGTTCGAGTTCGGTTAGGATTGGCAATAATTTATAAATGTTCAGTAAAATGGAGCATACCCGGTTAGTGGTTCACTGCGCCAGTATTTCAAAAAATATTTTTTCGAATCTCCAAACTCATCAAATTGGGCACCGATTATCTGTGAAACGCCATACAGGGAGGGTGGGGATAAGGGTAATTTTTTGGCTTATTGTGTAAATAAAAATTCATGTGAACGTATATCCACAAACGCTTCGGTACTGATCTACACGGTGTATTATATTAAATCATTGCCAACGAAACCGGATCATTTCAGCTTCAATTTTCAACAGGTATTGCCAACTAAACTGTCAAAATTGATAAAAATAATTTCATAAACAAAAGATCGTTCAAATAAAGCCAGTAACTACTTATTCTTGCCCATTTCGAAGATTTCAATTTCTTTTAACGACTTCTGGAATTTTGTATCTTAGAATTCACCAGCGGCGCTTCGTGAATAAGTTCAGGGGAAGAAAACTTGACCTCTCAAAAAATATCTTCCTGTAGATTATCCCACAGCGTAACGCGTACTGAATATTTCGAAAACTGCTGAAGATATGAAGAATAAACTAAAAAAATATTCAAATTTCACCACCTTCAATATCGGTGATGAAGTGTTCGTAGACCTTATGTTTATATGAATTCAAGCATCTTGTATATTGCAATAGGACCTTGATTGTTCTAAGAAATTCTGCGCGAACTGTGTTGCCGAGGAATGCATACTTCAACGAGTGCTTGAAGAAATAAATTGAAATTTCAAGGAATGGATTTTTTGAGGGGTGTTCGAAAAATCAATGATTTTTAATAATTCAATACAATAAGCCTGTGTCTGATATACATGAGAGTCTTGAGTAGAAGATTTATTCGTCATTGTGGTGACATTACATTTATTTATAGTAATGTGGGATTCTTCGAATTGTTCAGTAATTAAAATTGATTGATTGTGAATTATATGATGTCATTTCGAGAAAATAATTACCCCTTCTTTGAAGTCATATATAATCTCTGATAAACTATCATTTGATATTACTCAATTGTCATATCTTCTGAACAAGTATATCTATTCTGCATGATTATCATCAGCGTCGAAATTCCCAGTAATGATATCATATACTCACTATAATAATATATTAAAGATCCAAACTAGATTTCATAGAGTGAAACATTGAATCGAAGAATGTTTTCTGGAATAAAAAAGCGAGCCTCGAAAAATATACAGGTTGTCCCATATTGAGAATGAGTCAATTACACGAAGCGTGCTGAAATAATTGATAAAAGTTATCAATATCTGTAATGATCTCAACACTCTGTGTAATTTCACGAAAATAAATGATTTCAAGTGTCATAAAATACGCATAGTATAAAAATTCACTTCAATATTCTTTGCCTTTGGCGTAAGGCATATGTAACCTTCACATCTTCTTCATAAATTTGATATTTTCCCTATACAGAGTGTTCGAGAAACAATCTGTGATGACTAATTTTTTTCGATGTCAGAAATATGCACATATTCGGGTATAATCAATTTTCTCCAAATGTGAACCCTTGTATTCCATAATTCATAATTCATAAATATACAGGGTTGGTCGATAGTGTGTCAGAGTCTGTTCGCCTTGTTTGTTAGCATATTCTTTTTAACGTTCCAGTACCTCCATTCACTCTCCCAATTATGTCTAAATCACTAAAACGTTACTATTTTTTTCTTGTCAAAATAATATCCTCGATGATACATACGATTAGGAGATGCATACTTTGAAATCTCCTGACGTCATAATTATCAATATTAGTAGGAAATATTCATATTTGAACATGGTGGTCAAAAATGATTTTTCAATTCAAAATATCACGATTTGATTTTTCTCGAGTCTTTCAAATGGAACACCCTGAATATTTTTCCACCATGTGATGTAAAATTGGAATGAGAACACTTTCTGTGCGAATGTCCCTAGAGCTATCCCTAACCATATCCTAACCGCAAGGGAAAAAAATCAAACTATATGCGATGTTTCACTAAGATGAAGATAGCGAAACAACTTCCATAAATTTTCTGTCATCCCAATTTTAAGGTATCGATATTTTTCCGTTTTAAGGTTGCTGAATAGAAAAAAAAATTCACTTCAGTTTTCGTATACGTTCTCTGAGCAACTTTTAAAGCGTTTGGCACTATACTCTGATCTAATCTTATCAGCGTTAATCCTGATTTCTTTCAAATGATTTCGGACAATAGCAAATTCTTGTCAGAATCCCTCGCAAATAAACATTGATTGATTTTCAAGAATGGTTTTCGCCGGTACAATATAGCGATAGTTCGAAATGGATACGAATGATATACAGATTTTATACATATAAGTTACGTATAATATGTCGTCTTATAGTTAGCATAGTCCAGTCATTTTATATTCTCTGCACCAAAAAAATCAAAAATTGAAATTCATTTCATTTTATTTTATTATAATAATCATGCCCGTGTTAGAATACGTGGGGATTCATCTAAAAAGAAGTACAAAATTACAGAGCAATCTTAGAAAATCAATTATAGTTTGTTCAATCTGGAGAAGAAACTCCACTGAACAGCGATACCACGTATCTCCTTTGAAAACACAAACTGTATACTCCATCTTGTCGCTTCAATTACGTTGATGACAATATATATGAAGACACGTTGAAGTTTCCTCTTCTTGTGACAGTAGTCGCTCGATTGGTGTGTCGTATGTTAGTATGTTCGTTTGAATATCTGCTCGCAACCTTTCACGCTTTCTTGTCATTTCTAATCATCATAGTCATACATATTACGTTCGATCAAGTCCTGCTATCATTTTTTCTCCTGTACTCACATCAAGACGAATATTGATGAATTGGAAGATTTTGCAAGTTTTCTCAAGGATTTAATATCGTGAATGGTTTCTTCATCAACATTTTTGTCTTCGAATATCCATAATTATATACAAGAATAATATCCATACATTTTTCCCTAAGTATCGTACGTGACATTTCGGATGAAACTAAGATTTTTTATCTAGCTCCATCATCATTTCTCCATCGTGAAAATCAATTGAGTTGATCAAAAAATTTTAAAAATGTGCCTGCAAAATGGTGTCAATCAACACTGTCTCAATGTTTTCGGTATCGATATAAGCAATTCCATAGTATTCGAAAATAGTCACTGAATCTTTATCACAGTTTTATATTCGATCTTTGAGTCTCCCTTGTCCCGCCCTAGTTACGGCAATGACTTTCTCACACCCCACATCACCAACGCCTGGATAAATAAAAGATAATCGCCATCGAGCTTGGGTGTTCTTTCTTGTGTGCTCTGGCTTCTTTTCCGTATTTCCGCCTGAAATGCTCGTACTATAAAAACATCTGAATCGCTGCGGTGACTAGATTACGTAAGTCGCGCAGGCGCATTCTCTCTCACCTGAGAGACCAGTCCGATCGCCATCCACGTCGAGAGCAACATGCTCTGCTGTTCTACGTGGGTGAAATATCCGAAAATCGCCGAGAATGTGCATTTGGTGATATCGAGGGTGCCATGACCGAGAGACGAAATAGTGACGCGGATCGATCGGTGGTTCGAGTGCTTTGAGGTTAGGTTCGGGTCCAGCAGGAGGATCGCAAGAGATTTCGCATCGACCAACGGTTGTTCTCGATGTTGTTTAACGGTACCGGCGAAGAGGAAAGGGGCGACCGAGGCGATTTCAGGCCACCCGGAAATTCCGGGAGACTCGATGTTTACGGTTTGGATGTATCCTCGTTTGGTCGTTTATAATGCAATAGGTTTTAGAAATAACAAGTGTTATACTTGCGGAATAGTCGTTGATTAACATACACTGTTATCAGCTTATTGGCAATCAGTAGTACTCGAAATTTAATCGAATTATTTCATCAAAACACTGTGAAAAATAATCAGCACTGCGAATCGTATCAAGTATCAAAAAAATCGAAATATGAATCGCATGATACGTGCAAAATTAATAAATTATCATACTCGGTAATCAATGTAGAGACGTTCATCAAAAGTTTCAAATTGTCTCGAAGTCTCAAAAATTCTCAATTACTACTTGAAATGTACTATCATGAGTTTCAAATTGTCGCAAATCAAAAAGCCCCGAGAGATCTCGAAAACTACTCGGAATACCTTGAAAATTCTCAGAATCTTTCGAATAGTTTCAAAAAACTGAAGATATTTATGTCTCAAAAAGTTTATAATGGAGCCGTGAAGTCTGAAGATGTATTTATTTAAAACTACATGTTCATAATACACTTTGTCAAATTTAGTTGTCAGAGAGGAAAAATGTTATCAAATATGTGTTCGAAATAAAAATAATCGGAGAAAATCGAAGAAAATAATCATTCTTCACAATCAACGTTAACCACCAAAAAGGTTCCGGAAAGTCTCAAAAAGTATCAATTAGTCTCAGCATGTCAAGAGGACTCGATAATGCAGTTTCAAATGGTCTCAAATCAAAAGCCGCAAGAGATCTCAAAAACTACTCAAAATATCTCGAAATGTCTCAAAAAGATCAGTGGATTCGAAAAATGTATCCAAAACTTTTTGAATTGTATATTCGAACTCTTACGAAACTCTTATATAGTTTCAAATTGTGTCAAAATATTGCTCAGAATATAGCAATGTCCGACAATCTCTAATAATAATGAGAATTGATAATATTCAACGTGATCGAATATTTTGATGACCATTTTTATGAAGATCTAAACTAGTTTTATATATGTCCCAATAGTCCCTACAACTCTGAAAATCAAAAAACTCCGAAGAAGATGCAAAAGTTTGAAAACATGTCAGGAATTTTCAGAAGGATGTTTTAAAAATAATTCACATGGTCATTGAGGGCTGGTTTTTCGATGGGAGTTTAATCGGCTGATTGACAAAACCGTGAATGTTTATGTTCTTTTTGACTTTGAAGACAAGACATCCTTCGAGCTATTTTGAATGAACCACGGAAATTGGCCAATAACATTGATGATCTTTAATTATCATGATGTGATATTTGTACTTATGTACTCCCTCAAGCCATCGTGATGGGATATGAATCGTTAGATGATGATGAAAATCGGAAAATAAATCTATACTTATATATATACATTCATATTGGCTCAACGCCGATTCAGAAAAATGCGAGGAAATATCTCATTGAATTATTATCGTGCCAGCATTTTCATGAATGAATACAAGCCGTGAATGAATGAAAACATCGAATAAAAACAATCGTTCCCTATCGTTTTCCTCGTGTACCTTATACAACTACGTATCGTTTGGGCAATAATGATTGTTTTGCATTTCAGAGCTATTCGTCATCTAATTTCTGATGATTCAATTGAAATTGAATCGATCGGAAATTGTTTTGGGATTTAATATTTCATTGCCTCTGTATAGTAACTAGTGATTCAATAACAATAATTAAGATGACGATAATGCCGTCAGAGGCTGCATATAGTCGTGACTAGAATATATCATAACTGCTATCAGAATTCAAATTCACTGATGATAGTTACATAACTAAGCAAACGTATAGTATTTCTCAAACGAAAAAGACGGACATTTACATTTCCTCCAGAGTCAAGTGATTTTTTGAGAACAATAATGATTTGAATTATTTTTGAAAATTTCTTCAGATATATTCGCCTATTTTGAATTTCTAATACACAAGGGCCATTTCACAGTGTCTGGTCACGGCGTATTCACAAACAGAAATATCGTTTTCGATATCGTCTATTTGAAAATGTAATAAATGAAAAAATATGACATTTATATTTTCACTCTTCATTTTAATTATGTAACTGTGTTAAAACTAAACACAAAATGATGAAATGTTACAAATATACATAGAATGTAAAAAAAAACATCATTTCTTTAACAACTTGAACTCGGTCGTGAGCTGGGTTTCGGGAGATGATAAAAAACGCATTCTGAAAATACAAACTACACGAAATTTCTCAAAAATCTTGAACTTCTTAAAGAAAATAAGTGTTTTATTTGTATCTTGGAGTGAAGGAACTTTCAGGTGATTCTCATTTTGTTCACATGATTCTTTCAATATTTATTCGGAAACGGTTCATGGGTATAATAATTTGATATTTTTGTTTGAATAATATCTTTTGAGTCAACACTGTTCATGTATTCATTTGTTTTCCCACAAACTGTAAATATCCTTATCTCCAATTTTATTCAAATATATTTCCTGCATGATTCGATGATGAAGAACGTCATCTGTGAGAGGTTGTCCAGATATTTGCTGAAGTTATCTCTTTCACCAACCGCACTGATACGTCCTTATTATTCACAGTTTTTCATATCTGAAATGGCTTGAAAAAGGGGTCATTCATGTATGAGCTTGAACTCGATCTTCAATATCCACTCTCCTAAAAATATTTTGTATTCTGTCTGGTTCAAAGTTGCTTCAGGTACCTCAATTTCTACGGTAGAAAAAATAGTGAAGAAATCTCGAAAAAAACATTCTTATCGTTTTCATATACTGTTGGATCCAACTACTTTTTACCTCACTACATATACAACCAAGACGGACCACTGCTTGTTGGACAATCATTTCTAGATTCACATGCTATACCTGGCATAAAAAAATCTAGGATTGAGGTTCGTCGAGGTTAATGCAAATAAAGGTAGGTATCCAATTCGCGGAAATTCATTCGACCTTGACAGATGCGGTCTAGATGGAATATCATCTTCCCAAATAGCTTGGCACTCGATAACTTCGTCTGAACTTGCTTAACTCATCTCGAATTTCACATTACGAAACGATCTAGTTCCTTCTATACCATCGAACAGGTCCACTATTTCCAATCTACCCACTATATGTCAATAAATTGGCAATGAATGTGAAGAAATGCAAAGTTCGCTCTTTCACACGAAATGCCAATGTTATTGATATTTCTTATACTTTCGAGGATGAAATAATCCTAATAGGGGTCGTGTCCGACAGCAAGTTAACATTTGTTGGCCACACAAATAACGTCGCGGCATCGCGCCAGAAAGATTCTTGGTTTCGTACTAGGCAACTGTGAATCATTCACAAATATTCATGCTTTAACTCTACTTTATACATCTTTAGTCCGCTATAAGTTCATCAACAGTCATTACTGTATATAAAATTTTGCATGGTCTCATCAATGCACCCTCAATACTAGAACAAATAAATTCCAATGTGCCTCAAGCTACAACACGTAGACAGCACCTTCTACACTCCGTTTACCAGATCCAATCTTGGAAAAGTGTCTCACATAAGTTTGATGTGTGAAAATTATAATACGCACTGCAGTCAGTGCGATATCAATTTCGATCCACTGAGTATAACTCCAGCCAAAATTGAACAATCTGTCATTCAATACATTGTCATCAATCTGTCAGATTTGTTTTATGTATTTGGCTTTGAGTGGCCTTTATTTGCTTATGCTGAATTGTTATATTTATATATTGTCCTGTGAATGGACTTATCTGTTGGGCAATAAATTTTGGTTTTTTTTTCTTCTCTTTTTCTGACGAATTCAATTTTCTCGATTAACTACATATTAGGATGTATCGTTGAATAAAGAATGAAATCGACTGTAAGTTGGACCAAAACAAACATGGGGGTACAATTTGAAAAACAAAACTTGGGGGTGATTTCTCGGGGGTTGTTTGCCAGGTGGTGGATTTTGCTATGCTGCATGAACGAGCTTATGTAATCCTACAACACGTATTTTTTTCCGTTTTCTTCTCTGCAAATAACTGAAATATCTGCTGGCCTGAAGGCTCTGGGACACCTGGTATAGAGGACTCTATTTCAATATAATCATATTCAACGAATCTTCATTGACTTCACATCTCTTGCAATATTCATATAGAAGGAGGACGAAAACTCAGACCCGAGGTTAATCGAGGGGTTAATTCATTCTTCTCAAATGAGACACCCTGTATAACTCGTGCTGAACACATCGCCTATTTTTCATACTTCAGATTATTCGTAGCATTTCCGTATTGTCAGTTCGATATTGTTATAAAGAAAGAAAATAATTAATTATCCAAGTTAAGAAGATTGTTCAATAAACCTCACATTAAACCACGGTTCCGAACTGAAAACTGAAAAGTTTTGAATAATTACTATTATCATCCTATCGAAGATTTATAAACCCATATAGATTGCCCTGAAATTTTATGATCTGTATGGGGTTATTAATTTATATGTGGCTAGGAGAAATTATTCTTTACACTATAGACCGTTTTGAAATTCAAGTTTATCAAAATGTCTTTTTCACTTCCATTACAATTCTTTCTCATTGTGCCTGTCGTACGTACTTACTAATTAGTAGAGCTGCACCTGCGAACCCACATATTTATTTATATACTTGTCCTTGACACCTAATCAAGCTTATTGTCTACGGTTCGTTGAGTCTTCTCTGAAAAGACCTCCGACCTTCGACACAAAAGATAATTTCTATATATTTCTCCAAGATCATCCAATTATCGGCAATTTCTTCCTTCACGAGGACAATGTTAATTATCTAATGATCATTGTTTGGGATTATTCTTAATGGAAATTGGGTCGATCCAAACTCACGACAATCGATGTTGGTCAGTCACCGAGAAGTTGCCAAAATGCCTGGCAAAAATAACGATGCAGTTGGAAAATCCTTGGTTTTCACGGCGCGTAATGGATCAGAAATAGATAAACAAAAGTTGCACAGAGCGGCGCGTTCAGTAGGACCTTGTGAGTATTAAGTGACCATAAAACTCTGTCATGAGGATCTGTGAACATTTTCAAATATTCACCTGAGATATCTTCGGAAGTTCTTACTCCCTAGTCACCCTGTATATCGAAAAAGTATGCCGAGAAGCAAGCAATGGTAATGAAATTACGGATTTTTTAGTTTTCGATGAACAAATCGTTCACTCAATATTTCACTATCAGCTTCAATAATTGTTCATAATAAATATAATATTAGTATGAAAATTTCTACAAATACTAGATAAGAGTAAATAAAAATAGTGTTCTGATACCTACTGTATAATTAACAAATATTTCATGGAGTGATTCGATGGCAAAAACAAAAAGGGACCCCAGAAGGAATTATGAGAATTATTGTTTGTGATATATTTTTGCTGCTTACATGAACGATTTACGCAGACATCGTAGCTGATACGATCATAGAAGTGATTATTATGTTCATAATAATGATCATAAAAATTCATGAAAAAACCATCCTATCATATAGTTCAGAATTCCGGAGTTTATTCATAAAACATATTCAAATAATGTGGCGAAAATGATATATGTGATAACAGTTTACTCAAACTCTTCGCGCATTTCCACAAAAAAAAGCATTTGAATGACCCATTTGTTACATAAGTCTAAGCTATTTTCGCAAGAGTAAAGAAACTCTGATCATAGCATATCTCCGATTTTTTTTTCTTTTCGTTTGAAACAAAAATCGTGAGTTCTGCTGGCTCTACCGTGAAGCTCACAGAACCAAATCTTGATTGATATGGGAATAAACGGGGGTGTATATATGAGCCCCAAAATAGCCTCAAATTATGGTGTGATGTGATTTATCTAGCATTTCGTGTTTTGGAAGTTGTTTCGCCAGCTCACGTTATTCCAGCAGGTATCCAAATCCCTGATAATCAGCTTTGTGCGAAAACCTTTGAGTTTATTCATATTCATTATCTCATCTGTTCGTATCCTTTTCTAGCGTTAGACAAATAGCAAAATAATCGTTGGTGGACTGATGTAGGACCCTTGAAATATTCTTTAATTATGGCATGCTCAGTATGCGCATAACATTTTTCAAGATTCGGTTTCCTCAGCTTTACGATTGAAAAAAGGAAAAGCAGTAAAATCGGAGATCGGCTAGGATGAGATCCATAAAATATCCATAAATTATGCAGTAATCATATCTTTGAAATACTTTTTGGAATTGGTAAAGCTAGCAGAACCCACGTTTTCGTCATAAAACAAAGAGCAATAAATTCAGCGTGGTTCTACTAGCGTTATGGGAGTTTTCCATTATATTCAAGGCAGATAAACTACACTTACCAACCGGTATTGAAATAGCGCTCTTCACATCTTGCTAGAAAATGTAAGCGCAGAATTGGCATTTGAAATCGAGGACTGAAGGTGAAATAAAATGAAATTGGAGAAACTTTAATTGTATTCAGTGTTTTGGGGTGGGCCTAGCACATCCCAAGCCCGTCCTACCGCCGCCAATGACCGCATGAAAGTTTGGATCATCTACTTCTATTTCTGAATCAGATAGAGCATCTTTAAGAATTCATCAGGCGTCATCCCATTTGACGATTTCGAAGATATTTACATAACGCCGACGAAATTTTCGAATCTATGTCCTAATCAATATCAAAACCCCACCATATTAGGAAGATTGATTTGCATTGGACATGTATGTCATCATGCTTACGAGACGTTTTTTGTATACAGAGTCTCTATTCAGTAAGTAATCCATTTCAATGGAGTAACTCCAAATTTAATACGCTTTTCAAGATAGGATGTTTTCAAGGAAGGACAAGATCATAATCTCTATTTTCTCTGAATATCTACAAGGTCAGATTTTTCCATGTCGAAATATGAAGAAAAACCATATGTATTCATGATGTATGCCCGCAAATTCAAATTGCTGAAAAAAAAAATTAAAGATTTTTCGTTAGTTTCTAAGGAAGGCTTGATTTTATCAAAATGGGGATAGTTTGTTTATATCTTCATGAGGTAACTTTTGGACCTACAGTTGATGAAGTACAGGACAAGTCTGTGGGTTTTTTGCACAAAAACTGGCATCTCGTGGAGGTTTTAAGCTCTTGAGTTCATTCGTAACTATATCCGTATTCGAGGAATAACATGAAAACAAACCTCTATATGACCCAGTTAATTATTTGAAATAGTTTTTCTTATTGACATTTCTACCAATGAGGGTTTTGTTTTGCCATGTTTGCACGATTGATTTGGTGACATGTCCAACACGATGTTCCTCGAACATTATAGGTTTCCCTTTTGTGTTGTCCACAGATATAAAAAGAAAGTAAATTTCAGAACGTCTCGTTTGTGCTATATTGAAGTATTAATAGATATTGATATAGTGATATTAATATAGTAATATATTAATAGAGTATTGATTTCAGTAAATCAGCTTTCATGTATACAGCGTGTTTCATTGGGAAAGGTAAATATTGTGGTAAATTGTGGATAGGGGTAACTGTGAGGTGATTTCAAAAAACGGGATGTTTCATCAGTTTTGTCCATTTCTTCATTGTCTCATAACTTCCCTGTATATTTTTTGAGAAATTGGCAGACTCACTCAATCTATTGATTGAGGAATCAAAAAGATATAGAATCCAGGTCCGGCTTCACTTGAAATTTGCAAATAATTTCTGCCCGAAAACAACACCCTATACATTTGAATTTCTCAATTTTTTCGCCCTACCTGAAAAGAGCATGGAAATGTCTGTTCAACGATGTACTTTCCATTCGTGCACAGACGATTTCTGCTACTCATATTATGGACTCGAAATATTATTTTTGTTCATTTTCGGATAAAGAGAGGATTCCTACATGATTAATGAATTTCATTATTTCTTATTCAGTTATTTAGCTTATTTGAGTATTACGTTCAGAAGGAGTATTTTATATTAGTTCCTCTATTTACCTAGACTATCAGACAAGACAAGTTGCAGGTTCGTATTGAGAACTGAATAAATCAATAGATTTTCTCTTTGAACACTTCGTTAAATTGTTTGTCCTTGAGAATAATGCAATGTGGAACGCACAGGATTGATTTATGATTTTTCAATTGGAAAAGAAAGTAGTTCAAAAATTCAACTATTGGGTGTTATTTTTTTCTGCAAAAATCTAGCGGACCTACTCTGTGGGCACGCCCCTTATAATTGACTGTAATAGGTCCAAAAGATACCTCATCAAGTTACAACAAACGTGTGTGAATTCCATCAAAATCGGTTGAAGCGTCTCTCAAAAAGGAAATAGAAGATACCGCCGTCCCCGCAGGAAAAATTCCTGGGTACGCTAGTGATTATCCGCGCATCTGGTGTTTTCAGAATCGAAAGATTCGAATATTCCTCCTGTAAACTTCCTCTTTTCTCTCTAAATTCGCCTCTAGCTTCTTGCTCTGAGCTAAAAGCGGTTCTGAGTCGTCGACAAGAAAAGAAACATCCGTATCCCGTATTTATGCTCCAATTAGTTTTGCATTTGTCGGCAGCGGTCTTTGATCGCGATTTATCCGTGCTGGTGCAAATCATATCATCCGGAGACAGTTGACAGTGGCCTGGAGTGGGCGTGGGCGACTCCTTGGCGGTCACCTTCCACGTTGATTGAAACGAAAGTCGCTGGTCGCTGATGATTATATTGTTGGTTTTCTTATTATCATACTAGGTCTCTCATGAATAATGATCAATAAATGATGGGAAGATAAACATTATTTCAATGCCGACAGGCTATTATTTTATTATTTTTTCCGCAATTCCTACAACTCTGCCTCTCATCAATAGGAATCGATCACTACATGGTGCCCCAGAGAATGTGAGGATGCAAAAAATATCACAAGTTCTTTCTTCTTACTTATCTTGTCTGAGGTACAGGCCCCTAGAGGACAGCCCTGCAAATCTTTTTTTTTCTCATCTCAATTATGACACATTAAGGGCAATATTTAACGTAACGTTATATATGGAATTCGGTTGCATAAACGATCATCATATACTTGATGATTTGCTAACTTAATCACCTCATGAACTTATGGCAATGTCTGATTGAATAAAAAAGCACAAAAGCCAATCAACTTCAAACGTCAAATCGCCTCAATTAGTGCTCGGTGACTGATTAAAGTGACAAGCAGCAAGTGACATCTGATTTTTCTGCTGAATAATTTTGAATATTTTGAAAGTAGGAAAAAAAAGTAGTTGGTATTTGAAAGTATTCTTGTTTTTGCCATGTATCCCTTTTTTTTGAAGATATAGTGTCAGACTGTTTGCATGCGATTATTTCTTTATATTTATGAAGGAATGAATTAGATATATACGTTCCAATCGACAGATAGGTACCAAAATTTTAGGTATTAGGGTAAACTATACGTACTTCTCAACAATCTCCAGCAGTGTTGTTTTCTCTGCTACTGTATAGTTTGCACCCCGTTTTCTCTTCAAACCATCCATATCGTCCATACTGATTATAACAGGTAATATAATGATCATTATAACAGATAAGAGTTTCATGCTACGCAAATCAAATCATCAGCTAATCACATGACTTTTTTTTATGCAACCGGCTCTAATTGTCTTATGTCATTCGACGAACTAGATTCAACAGTATGTAGCGATAACATTTTATGACAGCTCTCGTCCAATATGAATAAAATAGAGAAAGACAATGTATTCAATATAGTTTTCATTACATACCTAATGGTAAAGGTAGTTGTGGACAGTTACATAAATACGCTGCGACCTGATTAGATCTTTTGTGTCCCATTTTTTATATCTCATATCATTCACTTAGTTGTCAAGTGTTAAACACTTAAGTTCCTCTTCAATTCCCCTGTCAACATCAAAGCCGTCTGATGACTGAGAAAGCGCACATTCAATATCTTCCATAAGTCGTTTTCCTCATCATAATATTCGTAATCATATAATAATTCAAAACCTCAAAGTCATATCCACACTATTTAATAGGTGATAGTGATAATGATGGTGGAAAATGTTTCGAACACATATAGGTCCATCATCAGTTGAGATAACAAAAATGGATCTACAAGAAAATATCTCCTTGTGAAAATGTTGGAATAAATAAAATAAATTGTGCATGCTGAGGTGGAAGTAATGAGATAGTAATACGATATATTCCTTCACCTAAGTATCATATGAACGTCTCATGATGATTTTTCTGTGATCTACGTGAAATAGGAAGATTACACACATATTCTGGTCAATCATCAATGTGGATTGACTGACCCGTGACCAGCCGACTCTACTTTTGCGAATATTTTCTAACATTTTTCAACAATTTTTCCGTTTTGACGTGTACACAACAGCGATTTTATTCCATAATCTCAATACATTCGAACTGCTATTCGATATCCAATATTGTCTTATTTTTACATGAACTAGTCGTGACGAATACAACTTTTGATACTAATTTTCTGCTTCAATTTCGTTCAAATTGATCCAAAACTACTCGCCTGTCGTTTATTAGTTGGTTGTATAACATTTGAGAAACAACAAAACTTCCTTGAAGCAGTGTACTTATTGATTGCCAAATATGGCGACATTGCATTCGACAATGAAAATTTGTCAAATGTACTGTGTTCTCATTAATTAAATTCGTCGGATGAATGGGATGATAAAGCTGAATGAGATTATTGACTGTGCAACATTTTCTTGATTACCTGTCCACCTGATGTCAAAAAGTGAAAGCGGCAGAATTATCATTCCATTTTGTATTCGCCCATTGCCAAACAACACTCTGAGATATATCCTTTTTTTCTTATTCCTATATCGCAATGACCGCCTACTCTGCAACAACTGTATCTACTTTATAGCCCGAGAACATTTTCAGTAAATAAAATACACCTATGAAAAGGTATCTAAGTCGTTAAATTATCTCCCAGTGAAGTAGATTCATGTTGCATATTGCGAATGATGTTTTCTGATGTGTTTTTGAGTTGGAAAGTACTTTATTTGCAGGACCAGTTCGAAGATTATCATCGCTCTATCTATATCTATCTAGGGTTATGTAGTAACTGAACACTCCACCAGAATTTTAAATCATATCGTTGAAAGAAGAAGGTAAATGATGAGGACAATAAAATATTATTTCAATGAGATTAAGTTATACTTATCAACAACAGATCGTATTTTAGTGATGAATAAAATGATATTGAAAAGACACAATCTATTTATATTGACAATCAAAACATCACATGTAACAGCTCTGTTCGAATTGGTCTAATGACAATGACACCTCAAGTATAAAATTTTTATAATGAACTGTCTAGAATTACACGCATATACATCATGCCTTAATAGTACTGAATCACAATATTGATCAGAGCACTCCAAATTAAACCAATAAATTAAAACAATATGAACAACAAATAGCTCAACAATATCCATACACCGTATGCGCCTCGATCAAATAATATCCAAATACACAAAAAGAACGACAAAATGAATACAATTCCCAATTTCAATTGATGAAAACTTGGTTATCTTTTGAGCCTGATTTGAACAATTGGCTGTATAGGTAGGTAAATACTCATTCAATAGGTGTTCTGACTTCCTGAGATACTCATCAAAAGAGTACAGCTCTGATACCAATTTCTTATACATGCACGGGTGGTTGAGTTTGGGAAACAATATATCTTGTCACATACCCTTTCAGGACAAACATTCCGCAAGATGAATTACTATCAATAATTTGTAATCTTTGTAGGTATGTTGATTCGATGGGCTTCTCTGTTGGATTCCTCAGAATGCCTCATTAGTTATCTTGAGACATTGAAAATGAAGAATTTTTTTTCCCGAAAAATTCTTTCATCGATATCGAACAAGGATAAGTACCTTTTGTGAGTTCAAGGTCCTATCTTAAAATATAATTTTGTGCTCCTTTCAAAAATTGTAAGAAACATTTTGTTCAGGCAGGCAGTCCGTCCCTGGCAAACTGACAAATGTTCCGTTGAGTATCTATGATATTTTGATATAATATTTTGAAAGATATCGGAAAATAATAATAAATGGGACCATGAGCCCGTATACATATTATATTAGATTCGATAAATATCCGGAATATTTCCCTCATATTCTGGGACATCCTACCCTGTATTTCCATCTGAAATTTGGCACAATGTAACACGGCTAGAGGACAACAACAGAAAAGTGAATTATCTAAAAAGGCGAGGCCAAATTCGACTCCGAGGAGAAAAAGAAGCATGCCTTGAATAGCCAACATGTGGGCCGTTTTCAGACCCGAATATCTTCCGATGTGCTCGGACTATCAATTTATTGATAAATCTCCAGATCGGGCATTGGAAGTGTTTAAGTAGTCGTAATTGTGACGTCACTCTCTTAGGTGGGATTTCAATAATATTATCACCAAATAGGTCGACCTGGAATCTGTTACGTCAGCGTCCGGTCTGTCATACCATGCCATATCACATTCTTATAGTTTTCGAGAAAACGACGACGATGATTGGGTGTGACCAGATGCATCGTCATGGTGAAACGGTCATGCAAAAGCAGACTTCTTTCTGCTGGTTTCCACCATTCTCGATCGACTCCAAAAAAGGAGGTGATAAATTCGACGTCAGTTTTCTCAGATGTTTGTACTGTGAGATTGACTTTTTAAGTTATGATACCTTTTGTTTCGAAAAACTTCGAACAGAAAAGTTTTCTATTTCGATTTCGAACAAATTTTCAAATACTTTTTGCTAATTTGAATTGGGCATGTCATATACGGTAGAAGAGCGAGCGAAGAGAGAATATGCATGGTAGTCCCGGTCATGATTCACCATTCGATGGTTCATCTGAGAATAAGTCGACATGCATAATATAATTTTTTTTCCAAACCACTATTCCTAGGGAAAATACAGCCCTCCAAAGTTCGGTTCAAAAAATCATTTATCTGCTATTACTTTCAGGACATTGAACCGTTTATGATTATTTATGACATTGATACTCGTAACTTGACGTTTCAAAATTGTATGGTGGCGTAAATACTATGGGGAGTTGTTTCACTTGTCCCGTCCTATTTTCTTCGTCACTGGATATTTTTTCAAATTGACACTTCTTTCTGAACCTGTGTTCAGTTAAGAAAAAAGAGGCACTCTTCTAAAGGTTTGATTTGAGGATTCGTTGATGGGATAATTGCAGTTGGAAGGTAAAAACACTTCTAAAATATCCGCAGCAGAACGGTTCTCATTATTTGTGAATCGAAACATTGATGAACGTTGATATTGAACTATGATTTATTTAGTGCGTATCATTTTGAAGAAAATGAAATAATACATGTCCAGTTAATTTTCGCTGATGTCCTGTTTTTATTAAATATCAAATTTTCGCCCTCGCGGGATCTCTGTTTTTTTAATACAATTTTTTCGTAACGGTAGTCTCGAATGAAAATTTCACAGGATTGATTATTCTATCTAAATGAACAAGGAATTCCAAAAAAAGGCAATTTTGAAAAACATCCAGTGGCGTTGAAAAAAGAGCGGGAAAAGTGAAACAACTCCAATCTGAGCCAAGTATCGAGTACCTATTCCATACTACTTGTACCAAATTTGGACGCTTCAATGTCCTGAGAGTTATAGCGGAAAAAAATATTGTTAAAACTGAATTTTGAAGGGCTGTGTCTCCCTTGTAGGAGGCGTTTTGGAAAAAAATATATATGTATATTGACTCATTCAACGCTGAATCAGTGCTACTATATAATCTGGACCTCCTTCTATATTAAACTCGGTAAATTGGATCTTAGAACTAATCTCTATCGAGTAACAGTTCCACATACTGATGTTCTCCCAAATAGTGAACTACTAGCTAATTAGTAGCTATTTTGAAAAAAATGTTGTGAGTAGGTATTCCAAAATAATAATCCATGTTTATTCCGTAAAATAATAATACTACTGAACTCAAGTGACACCAAGTTATTCCTGAAGGAAAATCAATCAATCTGGAGTTGACTAACCCCCAAGTAATCTAAGAATCTCAATGTATCTACTACTTTCTTAACCAGTTCGAATTTCTAATTGAGTTACCGGTAATTTCAATTGATATGGGAGTCATTTGAGTAAAAGCCGAGTAATTTCAAGTAATATCTAGTAATTTTCACTTCCAACGAAAAGAGTTGTGTAGTACAAGTGATTTTCAGTAATCCTGAGTAGTATTTGAAGTGATCTTGAAACTTCACCTAGTTCACAAACTGTTGTCGTGCTAGTGCAATCTATTTAGGGGCATTTTTTCCCACTGTATGGTAGCCCACTCGATGGCAGGAATCCTACGCGATTTTCGTCACCTTCGAGATGCAGAATCGCGGCCTACCTGTGTTCCATAGTTGGTCAGAGTCGGCCTGCCGCTCGATTCGATTTTGTTCAGAGTTATCGCGTCAGTTGTCCGATGATTGTCGGAATGGTTGAGTAGAGGCGCGTAGTGGTACGGTAAACATAACCTCAATTGTCAGCGCGATATTATCGAAAAGTCAGTAAGTACGGCTGTTGTGATAACGAGAGGATTGTAACATCGCGGTTGTGCAGAAATATCGGTGGTCGGTGTCAGTGCGGTGGTTTTTTCGATGCGTTGTTTTTTTTTTGTTTGTATAGCTGGATGATAAGGTTGATCAAATAAATCAATAACTGCATTCCTATATGCATGTCTGTTACTACAGATGGGTTGCTATCACTCAAAATGATTCCAATCAATAATAATAATAATAATAATAATATTCATTCCCCACAGAAACGATACATATACTTTTAATTGAATATCAAGGATTGCAGATGAATAAACACAGAGAAGATCCACAAAGGCTAACCTGCGCGTGGATCACTATGGTTATAATCTTGATGCTAATTGATAGATTTTCTTTTTGGGTTTCAACTAGGTTCTCAATTATCTATGGGTATCGCAGAAACTTGATGAAAAAATCTCTATACGTGAACGACATGGGTTAACGTTAACGTCAACATTGGTTTTCGCTTGTATCATGAATTATCAACATATTCATCATAAATCATTGCATCGACATTAACGTCATCGACCGACCAATAATATGATTGGCTCGATTAAACGAGAGTAATAATTTTTATTCATCAAGTACTGATCGATGAATGAGAGGAAAATAATGAAGTCCCTGCCATCAATACATACACAAACCCACTTTTACGTGTCTATATGAATCAATTTTTGGAAATAGGTAATTTCTTATAGTTGAACGGTGTCCATTTATGTTACGCTGCAATGATCCGCGTTTGTTGTTCAACAAAATTTCGCCTCATACTTTCGAGTAGTTGTTCACATATCGTAACGATTAGGCTAACGCCAAACGGAATTTGGACCCCCACCCTGTATACGTTTATGCACATTTTGGCGAAGGATACCACTGTCGAGTTCGCGAAATGGAAGTCTGATTGTTTTTTCAATTGTCCTACAACGTTGCTGATAAGACAACTGACATACATATTTTTGGTCGTTCACTGTTCACATTGAATATAAACAATTCCCATATTATTTTTTCGAATAAATCCATTGAAGTTTCCCAAAATTTCGTCATGTGAATACGGTCTTTCCAGAAGATCTGAAAATATTCCTATAATTTGTTCATAGGGAAATCTTCATGAAAATGTCCCTGGAATATTTTTGTAGATAATTCAAATTGACCTTTCGAAATATATTCCAGAATATAATTCGTCAGGGACGGAAAAATATAATTCACTTTTCATTACATAATTCATCGAGTTGAAATAGGAGATTCTAAAGAACCCAACGGGCGCTTCAGAATTTCCTACTAGTAGTACTTATTTTCATTCGTATAGTTGAAATCTCAACTTATTCAGGTATATCTTGGTAGTTTTTATGTTACTGATACTGTGAACTATATTTTGACTCGTTCGTGTAATTTCAGTTTGTACACCTTCATCAAGAAGTCTGTTTGAAACCTCGGTTGAACCAAATATTTGCAATGATTACATAAATAATATTTGTGCATGGTTCGTTCATATCTATTGATTTAATTTCATTCTCACTGATTAGATAGTTTCATCCGGTTTCATCGATAATATTTCCTGGTTATAATGAATACAAAGTATAGGTAGTCCGTTCAGTGTCACTTTTTTATTTTGATTCAATATAGGTACAGGGTGTCCGGTGCGAAATTTATCTTCTATCTATCTTCACTATCATTCTTGTGATAAAGAATTAAATAATATCCAAATATTTTCCTCTAATCAATACTAAATGACACTTATTTCGGAAGATTTCTAGTTTGGGAAATAACATTTCGTTGTATCTTTATCTTTGGATTTAAAAACACATTAGGAAATCAGACTACACAAATTTTGCCGAGAATTTTGCTCATTAGGATATCTGCATGTTATTGATGGTTTTGTGCTTGATTGCTCTTCGCTTTCACCCTTGCTTTTACCTGTTTAATATCCAAAGTGTATTGAATACAGGGGCTAGTCGGTTATTTATACCTATACAACATTCACTTATCTATAGTGAATCGAAGTAAATAGTAAACTCCCATTTTTCATGAGAATATGCTGATTTGGACACACGAATAATTTTTTAGAACATTTTTATGGCACATTATCCTTATCTGTCAGTCAAGAAATTTGCTCTCCCACTATTTGATGGGTATTCAGGAATAATCTTTATAAAAATGATATTGTAAAATTCAGTATTCTTTGAAAGATACAGGAATACAATATGATGGTAATTGAATAAACTTTTACAATACCCACAGAAGTAGTGTACATACTTGTATGTGGTGAATAGTAGTATATATATATATATATATATATATATATATATATATATATAGAGTATATTGTATAGTGTATATTGTATAGTGTGTATATATATATATATATATATATATATATATATATATATATATATATATATATATATATATATATATATATATATATATATATATATAGTGTATAGTGTATATCTTGAGGAAAAAGAGAAAGATTATCTTACAATAATCAAAGTCAAATTCACAATTATATTATCCAATATAACCGAATGTTCCTATTAGGATTAAACCGAGGATCATACTAAACACGTATAATGTTACGTTTGCGAAATGTCATGCGGTTTGTTTGTATTTTTTTTTAATGCACTCATTATATGTCAATAGAGCAGAACTACAGAAACAACGTGGACAAAGAGAGCATTCCTCAATCTATAAGCCTTGCACTTCTCTGGTAGAATCATTACCCAGGGTTATTGTTTCACGTTTGAGCAATCTGTATATTCATAGAGAGAGAGAAAGACTTAGATATTGGCAAAATTTTGAACAGATTGAGTTACGCATATAGTATAGTAGATTGGATTTTATTCCATAATTATAATCTGTTTTCATACAATTTTCATTATAAATGATGTGCTCTGCTTAAATTTTTCGCAGTAATCAATTAGGTGCCATTCGAAAACTGATGTCATGTTTTCTTCCCTATTTTGGAAGGTAGATTTGTTCGCCTATGCATTTTGTTATTTATACTAAACTCGAAACACACTTTCTTGCTAACCTATCCTATATAGCATATCTTTTTGAACTACCCCCTGAACTAATAATGAAGCTGATCCTCTAGATCAGTTCTTCATTCTAATGGGGCGAGTGTAAAAACCGATCCAGTTCAAAAATATCGTCAATATCACAATGTGGGTATAAAGCTACGGAAATGATCTTGCTGTTTTCCTCGAGCACAGTGTATAATTATTGAATACGAATCGACCCTCGTATGCTAAGAACTCAAAGCCCATAATCGATACCCCGAAGCCAAACAGTAATAAATAGGCAATGCTGCTGTATGACCTAGGAAAGGCTAGTCGGTCAGTCTGTCTAGATATAGGTAGATATGAACAACGTTGAGAAAAGTCTACTTCGCTGGTACCATAAAACAACACCGATCATTCAAACCAAAAATCAATATTCTCATTGTTTTTGATCCCCAACAGATAATGTTAGCGTAGTTTAGTGCATCAACGAAACGACAACGAAAAGACAACGAAAAATCAAGACAGAATCGAGACGAAACGAATACATTCCTAGTGACTTTTTTTCCGTATCATTCCCGCGAGCATCCAGTGCTGTGCGCGCTTCAAAAAATATCGCGAAAATGTCGACGCAAAACTACTACAAGGAGAAACTGGGCTTCGACCCGAAAGAGGCTTATTTCGGGGACGGTGGCCCCCCCGAGAAGTACAGGAAGACGGAGGAGAAGCCCCACGGATACGAAGAGAACTTGACCAAGTTCAAAGGTACTATTTGGGATTTGTTTATTGAGGCTATGGAAGGTACGGTGGTGGTTCTCGTTTGTTGTTCAGCATGGCCGTGTGGATTTTGTGGTGCCGCCTCTCTAACATCGATGCTATATAATAAGTTTCTACCTCTTCTACCAAACTACACTGCCACACTATTAAAAATTGGCTTCAATATCAAAATCCTCTCACTGTCGTAAGGCTCAACTATTTTTTTCAACACACTAAATAATTTGACTCGATGTGATATTCCATCGATTTGAAGACAGCTAGGATAAGTCACTCAGACTACGGTATGTTATTGGTAATTTTATCAATCATATGCATTTTATCATTTTATCATATTGCCCATCAGGCAATTTGAAAAGGATACTTTTTCAAAATGAATAGGTATATCTGAGAGATCAATGGGATGAAATGGAAAAATATGTGAATGTATCAAATTCGATGATATATCCCTTTCTCACGAACATATACAGGGTGCTCCAAAAAGATACCGACAAACTTTAAGGGGTAATAGGTGACATCAAACCAAGAATTTTTGTTTATATAAACATAAGTCCGCAAATGAGCCGTTTGGATTTGAGATCAAAATTGTGTGGTGTAGGGCATGGTATTTCGAGGTGAATTTGTGTGAAAATTAATTTATGTGTTACTAAAATCATAATTCGTTTATAATCAATAATCGTATTCTGATATAAGTAACAGTGACTTGAGATATTTTCCTAAATTTTCATATATACAATTCTTGATTTGTCAAACATAGCTCGTGGTGAAAATTTGTGTCTTTTGAAATATTGAAATATTGCAACGTCGAAGATATTCCGAGGGTACTCCGTCGGCACCCTTCCCAGGCTCAATTTTCCAAAACCTAGCAGAACCAATAACATATTTCGAATTCGCAATAATTGCATTATTTATTACTATTTTATTACTAATTAATTACCACATTCGCAAATTCATTACTCTTCATTGATGAAGAAACCAACGGCTCTGTTAACTTTATATCAACCTATAACAGAAACCGAGGCAGAAACACAGAACAAAATATTTTTATTTCAAATTTCACTTATTTCATAATTTATTACTTTTTTTACCATTTCATTATCACAAACTCGTAATTTTTACTTTTTATTCGTAGGAAGAAATCGCGAATTCCTCTACCTTGATGTCAACCTAGCAGAAACAAAACTCCTCGAGCATTGTTAATTCGAAATATATCGTTCTGATAGGTTAAGGAGGGTACCAGAAAAAGATTCAGGTCAATGTACGTGCTTGAAAAATATCTGGAGGATCATGCGCAACAGGTCGAAAATTCATTCTATACAAAATTATGGGACATTAGAAAAATTGCGGAATTTCGAAAATACCTAATGAAATACAACTCGTAGGTATATAAATAGGTAGCAATTGAATATTGACAACAAACAATAACAAAGCCGAATTTCATCAACAAACTCTTGGACTATTCTACGATAATAAATCAATTAGGACATGGCGTAAACATTCATCAAGTTGATTGAATAATTGTATTGACAAAACGTTGAGCACTCAAAGATATATAGCCTCTCAGCAAATATAATTACTTCATGCTCTCGAGCCTGCTCTTAATATCTCGACAGTGTGTGCTATTCAGAAGTTTTTCCGCGGCATTTTCCTTGTACAAAATTAGGGAAGTAATGTGCAAACTGCGAAACTATCTCCAAGGACAGCTGGGATATCTAGTAGACGCGTCGAAAATTCAACACACTATACAGTGGGAACAGCGGGAATCTCTCCAATCATGTGCATACTTTGTCGTCTTCTCGTTACGTTCAAGAATTTGCGTCCCAACAACAGTTTCGAAATTTCGAATAAAAAAGGTACCCATGTTGTTTAAATAAGAAAATCTTGAAAAAATAAAAAAAAAATCCTGCCTGAAAAAGAGCGTTAACACCCTATACAGTGTGGAACAGCCAAATGGAATGAATTCGACAACAAATAAATGAGAGTGTGTTGGGAAAAGCGCTTGGTCACGTCGATTTGTATTTTTGAATACGCATATTTTTCAAAAAAATCAAATTATATAGAGTGTGTCATGTGACAGTGGCCAATACCAACTTTCTTATTTCAATTGGAACACCCTGTATTTCTTTCCACGAAAAAAAAATTAAATTCGGAGCAGATTCGTTCCCGAAAAGTAGACTGAGTAGAACTTTTTTTTTACTGAAAATACGTTTGTGTTTCCAACTTTTTCGAAAAAATGTGTCTCTGACAAAAACAATATTTCTCTTCTTGGTATATGAAGATTAAATTTCAAGCGTAGAGACATTTTGGAGCAGTTCACAAATCTTTCCTCACTACAAATATATTGAAATAATTATTACTTTTCAGAAACGAGAAGAGAAAATTCCAGAAGAATCTAGATAATTGAATACACCACCTCATTGATTAACCTACCGACAATGATTCATTCTTGACAATTTTTATATGGTGAACATAAAAAATATATATAATTGTTAGAATAATCATTTTAGGCTTTAGTCATGATGTTAATGAAGACTGGTGTTCCAACTCCCTATACCCAGCCACTAGAAAATGTTGTAGACTGCTGCCTACTTGAATAAATCGAATTTTGATACTTGACTATGGCTGCTCAAGTTCGACACTAGATGACATCACCTTCGTTGGTCTCGAAGATTTTCTTTAGAAAAGATGATTCGAATTTGGAATTCAACTCGAATGCAAATAATGTACCGTTAGCTATCCGTCGCTGTCAGATATCCGTCATCATCAACTTCAAAGGATCGACGATCGTATCGCCATCTATACTCAAGCGGTGCGGCCTTAGTAAGGTCATTTGACAGGTCTACATGTTATGGAATGAAACAATTGAAGAATTATTTCAACATCCTATATCCACCTTGGTTGTAGTCGTGGTTGAAATTGACAATTAATCACTAAATATGATTGTGAAATTCAAATTGACTCATATTGCATTGAAAAATCCCATGTACGCCCTAGCACACACATGAAACCACTTGGAGAAAGAAACAAAGCCGAGCACTGTTCAGCATCACGTGATAAGGTGTAGATCTCGTACGCATTCCGGACTCTCATAAGAGGCTTATTCATTTTTTTTATCTTCCATCTATGGACTCAGACTTTGAGTCTACTCGAAGACAGCCTAGACAAGTATTTAGAGATACGTCGAGATGAATTTCAATCGATGTTATCGTCGTGGAATCTAATTATTGGCATATTATGTTTCATTCCTCTAGTTCTAAGCGAACGAAGCTACTCAACTTTTTCATCGGACAGGCCAAACGGACGATTCGGATATTTTTTGCAGGCCACTGCCAAAAATATCCTACTTCTGAGACTTGTGCATTGATAAAACTAATATTATGAGCTCTAAATGTTGTTCATTAAAATTATAAAACAAAGATCATCTTATTGAATCAATCAATGTAAACTCTGACATTGCTTTTGTTGTAATGATTTTTTTCAATTTAGGCGTCAAATTAGATATTGATAGTAACAATACAAGTCACACACAAATATGTTGTTCAGTTAGTAATGTGTGGAATTTATTTTTTACCTCGTTTTTCACATAATTGATGATACATACTAACTATTTTCACAAACATTAAATATGTCAAAGTTGAACCTAAGAATTGTAAAGCCAAGACTGTTCTGACAGGAAAATCCGGGAAAAATTTTTTTGTGGCGCCGATTTCTACAAATTCGCACAATCTGAATAATTTTTTGCTGTCGAACAAATTCTTTCGGTTAAAAAAAAATTTTCAGCAGAAAATGACTTTGCAGTTCAGTGAAATCTGATTGGACATTGGCAGGATAAGTATGCTTCAGTCAAACTGATTATGAAAAGATTAACAAAAATTTTCAGTCTGTTAATGAATAGGTGACCCGAACTTCAGGTGGTGATTCTGAATGAGAAAATAATGACAATATTTTTGACCGGATTCAGAGCAGTAAATAAATGGAATTTTTTTTAAGAAAAACTTCAACACCACGAATCTCGGAAAACGGATCATTTGCAGACGAAAGTTATGTAGCAAACTGTCATTGTTTTTTTCATGCCCTAGAGTTTGTCGCACTTATTCACTAACACTCCGTATATATCTTGTTTCTCACTCTCATTGTGAGCAGCAGGCTTACAATAAAGTAAATGCGAATAAAATTTCATTAGGGACTGTAACGATTTTCCATGGAGAAACGATAAGATATCATGAGGTGTTTGATGGTGAAACTGATACATATTCTCAACTTCAACACCCTGCATTTCGCAAATGAAACCTTCCATTATCAAAGTTTATTGCTGTTTTTTTTTTCATAAAATGAGTGGCTTTCATCGATTGGCATGCAGTATTTGTATAAAAAACCTGGGTCACGTTGTATTGTTCATCTTGTGCGATGGTCATAATACAATAACAATATTTATCCTATGATGGTTGAGATGTATTTACTCGTAACTCTGGATTGACATTACTTATTATGCTATTCACCATACCCAGCTACCTATATTTGCGTTCGAAATAATAGTAAACAATGATTATTCAATACAGATTCGGTCCGAAGGTTTTCTCTTGTCTAGTAATATTTATTTTCGGATGTGATGATAAAATGGCCAATTATCATTTTTTACTGGTGATTAAATTATTTATTTACCTATATTTGCAATAACCGGTTCCGTTCGATCGACTCCAGGTCTTCAATAAGTACATTCAGCATTGCGGACATTCTTGTAATGGACTTTCTTCATGTCGAAAATGGTAAACAAAAAATATGAAACGAGGACTCCGTATAATATAGCAAGTAGAAGTAGAGTAGTGTTGTCATCAAGGTGGCCGTGATGTACCATATTTTTTCAACCACCTTGTTGTTGACTAAATGACAAAATGGTGGCAACCTGTATGGCGATTTTTCTAATTAGAGGGGAACGACAAATTTTCAGCGTATGGTTGGAGCCGGTTGGAACCTTGTTTCAAGGGAATTTAGGACAATATTTTGAAAATTTTCAATATTTTTCGTAGTTATATTGTACATAATGTGGTCTAGATATATTATATTCATTCGAAAAAGAACACCGTTCACTATTTATTTCTAAGATTTCCTCAGTTAGGTGAACTAAATTGTGTAAAAGATGGAAAAGCTCATTGGAAATTGAGAAACTAATTAGAATTTGTGTGTCACGAGAAATGACTCAGAGTCAGAAAAATAGCAGTACCCTCCTGAATATAATCCAATATATCTGAGATATTCTCTTTAGCTTTATACAGGGTGTCCTTGAAAGGTCTTTACAAAAAGCTACCACATATTCTTCAGACCAAAACAATTCGATACAAGCAAACTTACCTCAGTAAAAAGTTGCTTAGTTTGGGCGCTAGACGGCTCTGAAGTTGAAATTTTCAAATCGATTTTGCTTCATAACTTTTGAACGGCTCATGAGATTTTCTTCAAATTTGGTACGTTGGCATAGACTCATCGAGCAATGAAACTCATATCATGATCATAATGAATATCATTCCATGGGCGTAGAACTTGATTTTTTCAGTAAATAAACATCTAAAACTCCTACGCCAATGGAAAAAAAATAGTTTCAATATGAAATCTAAATTATTCAACTCATTCACTACAAAAAAGGTACTCTTGACAAAAGTCGATTCCTCTCATGGTTTCGACAAAATTTTAATTTTAGTGATTTATAGCATAATTAATAATAAATCGATTAACAGATATTTCATAAAAATTGTTCAAAATGTTCACCATTTTCACGTATACAAAGATTTATACGACGCAAAAAGTTGAAATGTACTCTTTGCATAACTTCTTCATCGCCTGTAAGATCATTCGTCGCCTGTTGGATACGTTGCCATAATTGTTCTACAGTATTCACAGGGGTCTGTAAACCGTAGACTTGAGATAACCCCATACAAAATAATCCATCGGTGTTAAGTCTGGAGAACGTGGTGGCCAATTCACGGGTGCATCATTACCTCTACCTATCCATCTGTCTGGGTACTATTGGTTTAAAAAATTCCTAACATCCACCGAAAACTGTGGTGGAGCTCCATCGTGCATAAACCACATATCTACCCGATGTTGGAGTGGTAAATCTTCCAACAAATTTGGCAACGTATTTCGTAGATGTTGTAAATACATGTCTACTGTTAATCTTTGTGGAAGTATGACAGGACCAATTATAAAATTTCCTATTATTCCAGCCCAAACGTTGATTTTGAATTCGTGTTGAAAATGGTTTATTTTAATGGAATGAGGATTTTCAATTGCATAAACGTGTTCATTATGAAAATTAGTTATTCCTCTTCTCGTGAAACAGGCTTCATCAGTGAACAAAATATTCTTTCCAAAGTTCAGATTCATTTCTCTTTGCAAATTAATGAACCTACAAAACATCAGACGACTTTGTGAATCATGGATTAATAAATCTTGAACTGGCGTCTTGTGGTATGGGTATAATAATTGTTCTCTTAGTACTTCATGAACGGCATTCCTAGAAACTTCTAGTTCATTACTTATCCGTCTAGTACTCAATTCTGGATTTTCTTCAATACGGTCTAAAATTTCTACTTCGACTTCGGGAATCCTTACATAACGCTGTCTTCCATAATCACCAGTTCTAGGAGCAAAATGACCGGTCTCCCGAAGACGTCTCTCAACTGCAGCAAAGGTTGGGTGGCTTGGTACGCGACGATTTGGAAACCTTGCCGAATACACCCTCACACTCTCTCGACCATTTCCTTGACAATATCCGAATACCAATAACATATCGGTGTATTCTTCATTGGTGTATTGTACGGCCATGATAAATCAGAAAAGTCCGATATCAACAATCAACGTCAATAAAACTCGACAAATCAACACAGATGAAACTATGGAAACCAAGAATGTGAATATCACTGTTTTCGAGCAGATAATAATAGTCTTCAGAAAAAAAAACAGTGCTACTTATTTTCAATAGAAATAACCTATGCGAAAAGTACATCTCAACTTTTTGCGTCGTATAAATCTTTGTATACGTGAAAATGGTGAACATTTTGAACAATTTTTATGAAATATCTGTTAATCGTTTTATTATTAATTATGCTCTAAATCACTAAAATTAAAATTTTGTCGAAACCATGAGAGGAATCGACTTTTGTCAAGAGTACCTTTTTTGTAGTGAATGAGTTGAATAATTTAGATTTCATATTGAAACTAATTTTTTTCCATTGGCGTAGGAGTTTTAGATGTTTATTTACTGAAAAAATCAAGTTCTACGCCCATGGAATGATATTCATTATGATTATGATATGAGTTTCATTGCCCGATGAGTCTATGCCAACGTACCAAATTTGAAAAAAATCTCATGAGCCGTTCAAAAGTTATGAAGCAAAATCGATTTGAAAATTTCAACTTCAGAGCCGTCTAGCGCCCAAACTAAGCAACTTTTTACTGAGGTAAGTTTGCTTGTATCGAATTGTTTTGGTCTGAAGAATATGTGGTAGCTTTTTGTAAAGACCTTTTAAGGACACCCTGTATACATCATTTCTTAAATGCGCTGAATGATTATCTATATAATGATAAAATTATATAAAGAGTTTATCAAGAGTTGGTTGTGAATCATGTTTTACTGAAATCTAATAATTATTGTATTTTCATCTCGACAGTTGATCTATTTGTCTTGTATATAGTTCATAATGAATTCGCACTAATCAATGTTTTTTTTTTCAGACGAACGAGACGCCGTACAGAAGAAAACATTCACAAAATGGGTCAACAAACATCTGAAAAAGGTATTTTATTCTTGTTGAATCTTGGTTTTCTACACGTTGTGTAAGTGTGACAACTCTCAATATGATTACAATATTATTACTCTGCCAACATTTAAAAAATAAAGGATATCTTCTACTTTTCAAAGCAAACAATTTTGGATGACATAATCAGTCTGGGAGATTCCCAAGCAGTCTCAATATCTTGTATAATCAGAAGGAATCGAATAATATCAATAATGATCCTAATACTCTTGAGATTAATCAGAATACTAAACAATTCATCAAAATACGCGACAATCATTGCTCTCGAAAAATGTCTCGAAAAGTTTCAAAACAGAGCTAAGAAATTAGAATAAAAGAATAGAATTACACTGAAAATGCAACTTTCGGTTTCACCATCTAAATATTAATTAGGAACTTCTCTGAAGCCAATTTCAGGTAATGATAAATATGAAAATGCTCTTACAACTTGAAGAATGAATAAGAATTGTCACTGTACTCTCAGTGTACATTCAGTCTCAACGAGTAATTTTTTACTTTGATTGATGTTGTATTGTGACATCCTGATGCTGCGTTGTCCATTGTGTATTGACCATCAACAGTCAGTGGCGATACAATAAATTCGTGCTCCCCCTTTGTATTGTAATTTTCGATCCCGATGAAGTAGCTTTCCTGTCCACTTCCTTATTGGTTTTCTACACTAATAGACCTGCTTAGATGGCAGATTATTCTAATTGGCGGTCGCATTTGCCGAATTAATTGTTCTAACCTTCTCTGCGAATCACAATTAATGCTTTCGCATGGTTCGAAATGAATCATACACTAGCAAAATATGACACAAGAAGATAGTTGTAGTTGGCTGTGCATACAGAAACAACAAAAGAACGATGGGAACAGAAAAGTCGGTTCAAACAATGACAATTCTTGCAATGGTTGTGAATTGACTATTATTGTTTGAATATAAACAGGATGGGCTGTGAGTGACTGTACTGCATTCATCTGTTCACCCTGAATCCTTTCTTGAAGGCCATTCGATGAGTTATTTCAAGGATAAATACTTGAGCGATGATTTTTGTATTGATAAATAACAATAATTGAGAGAATAATTGAGAATCAAGGTAGTCAAAAAATTGGAGGAGTTTTTTTCGTGACTCCCACCTTTTGATTGAAACTGAAATGACGTCCCTGTCCAAATTTACCTTGAAATTTACTCCAATATATTGCATAGACAGCCGTCTGAAATAACGAAGTTTTTGGTGGTATTTCCAAATGTCGATACGCCACTGCTGATTCAAGTGCTTCGCATGATCACGAATACGTCAACGAGAGCCAATTTTCCAGTCATCAGCGTCAAGTCAGCGGAAATCTCGGAGATATTATGGTTAATAGCACGTCGTTCGTCGTGGTATCATCTTCCTGATTATCTTGTTGCAGCTTAGCAAACATGTCTGGCGAACAGAAATATTCTATTAAAATATTCGAAATAGACAGTGTAAATAAAAATCGAGGTATAGACATCTACAATGCGTACTATAGCATCTAAACGTTATTTTGAGATTGAAGACATAATTGAATGGTGTTTTTTGGAGAACATTTTTTTGTCGATATTATCATGCTCTACGAGATGCAGTGAAAGTATTTGTGAGAAACATACGGGCAGAACAGAAAAGAGTTCACTTATCCATAAAAATACAAAGGAAGTTTTTTTATTTGCGAAATTTGGACGAAGAGATAAAATTCTAGGACGAACCGTAGGCGAGTGCAAAGTTTCCGTTTCACATTGATTGTCTTCTTCTGGCGATTCTGAAAATAATATTGAAAATGAATATTCTATAGCACTCTAAATGGATATTCAAATTTTGTCCTGCACAAATAACGAACTGCTCGAATTCGTAGCACAATTATCATCTGCATCCGCTCTTCATTACCCTCACCCCAAAAAGCAATACCGTAACGAATATGTGAGTCTTATTAGGGAGGCTTCATGTCGGGTACGACTGAAAATGTATTCGATTGACACATGTCTTAGCTACAGGCTTTGTTTTGATTGGCTGACGCTATTAGGAGGCAAATAATTTCCCATGAGCTTACATTGAGTTGATTGAACTCGTGATTAATCAATCAAGTATATCGTATTTTTTTCTATATTCTTGAACTTTCTTCATCGAATAAGTCATTTTATATCACCTGTCGACAGTGGCTTCAGAATCGAATGGTATGAATCCAGATTCATTCATTCGTATTTTCAAATCGAAACTAATTATGCATGTGCGTATGACCTTGTGAAATCGTATAAATCTTCTAAAGGGGTTTCCGATGATGAAGGTACGATTCAAATATTGGCGCACTCATTGGGTTATTGTCGCCACTGTCTTGTAGGAAGCCACTGGTAGGTAGCCTTAGCTGATGAGTTTGAAGAGATACTTGTTAAAAGCAAAGTTCATTTTCAATTAGTTTTTCACATACATATGCGTGTTGTCAATTTCAAGCCCTATGATCTGATGAATTTGTGCCTTAAGAAGAATACTTCAGAAAGGTTGCACTTAGTGCGTGACAATGTTAATTTTCTCCAAATTGAAAGATATTCTTTGAATACCCACTTATCCTTTACTTTGTTGATGCCCAAAGAGAAAAATCATATAAATTATATCATTTTCAGAGTTTCGGCAAACACGTTGATACTCCGTCAAAATTCAATCGAATTAAATCTGAAACTGGAAACTATATGAATTAACTAAACTCGGAAGATATATTGATGCAAGAGCCCTTATTTTCCTTGACAACACGAAAGGAAATCCTATAATGTTCGGGAATTTATTCTGAATCAATTTTGTGGCATACCAGCATTGATAGTCATTGTATCAGATGAGACTCTATCAACCACCACAAAAAGTGACCTATCTGCGAAGTTGGTTATGTTATGGTTTCCACCAATAGTAAACCAGACAAATTCAAAGTCGAATTGCTCACTAATCCCTCAACCAATCAGTAAGTAGTTGAAGTAATATGAGGTTCCAGTGATTAGAGGAAAACTGGTTGATTCATTTTCTTAACGATCTCAATTTTCGAGTTTTTGAATTAAATTCAATTCGATGAGGCGTCTTGTTGAATAAACGTTCATATTCTCATGTTAAACATTTCGAGACCAGTCAACAAACTTCGTGATTATAGTGAAATACTTCCAGTGATTTTCTATATCATTTATGATCAACCTCCGAAAAAAAATAAAGATAAGGACACACCCCTAGCAATATCACTTTCTGTGGGAGCCTGAGTAATTACACTTCAAATATGGACCATACTTCTTTTACATCACGAGGTTTATTTTGTTGACAAGTTTAGTTGACTAAGTTTGGATGAATCGAGCACGAATCCCTCTTACTCTTGTGAAACCTTGTATATACCATCTTGTATACAATTAACAAAAAAAGTGGCATTCGTCAAGTTCACGAAGTGAAGCGTCCGTCTGTCTTTTTTTAGGTTTTATGCTCATTTCCTCGAGATTTGAACTTGGCAGTTGTTAGACCAAATATTTATTTTAGTCCGTCCTATGTTTTCTTGTCTCGCCGGTTATAACTTTACTAATGTCAACGACATAAAACATAAATTCCAAGGTATTTGCGAATAATTATGATGTGTCTGGATAAGCTTCCTAATTGGTTGAATTTTACGTCAGTTATAATGGGATGTCGCAAAATAAAATCAATTAGGCTGAGTAGCATTCGCAAAAAAAACTCTGTATCAGAAGGATACTAATAGTTTGGTTCAGTCTAGTCGCTTGATTTCTAACTTCTGATTACTTCACTACCAGCATGATCATTTGAGAGCACTCACAGGAGCTAATTCATAAGCCTGGGTTGTTAAATGTTTTTCCAAAGATGATGTGATTTTTCAATCTTTTACAAAGTCTCTTATGTTCTAAACTTATGTTCTAAAACGGTTCGTTATTGAAATATAGGCTGAAGTTTACATTTCTTCAAAGAAAATCTCGAATATTTCGATATTGTTGATGAATACAGCTCTGAGATTCAATAGGTCTACTAAGAAGAGTATGAATAGCATGTGATGAAATTTACATACATGTAGAAAACCGACCTACAGAGTGGTACCTGTTGAAAAGTCCTTTCATTTAAATAGGCGCTTAAAATAGGCTGATTTATTTGAATATCAAAAATTTTCACGGAAAAAGTATTTCTATTGGAAGTCTACACGTGCATGATCTCATTATCTTATTATTGACGAAATTTTAGGATTATGAAAAAAAAATCACTTAACGACGGAAGTATAGTTTATGCTAAGTCAGTTGAATCATTTCCGTTTTTAAAGATGATACGAAGATCTGTCGATTTGCTTTACATTCGAATAGGAATGAATGATATATTTTCTATTGGGCTTTCCCGGTATACAGTCAGCCTGGACTGGACAAGCGTTGTCATGTTAGGAAACCTCGTCTTATTGGTTACCCCCAATTATACTGAATGTTGATTGGTGAGAGTTGCTTGACACGGCCATCTAAGCAGTGCGGTACAATAATGCGACAGAGCGGGGTCGTCTTCACGTCAGATTTTCGCTTAAAAAAATTTCAGGCATCAAATTTCATTGAAGAGACTCTTATCTGAGTGGAGTATCAAAATGAAAAATCGGAGTCTTATTCTGACATCCCAACATTGGAGAATGTTCAGGAGGTCGACAATTATTCCTATATGTTGTGAGAAATTTGAATCATACAATCTCAAATATCTCAGAAACATTCACTATGAGGCATATGAAATGTTATGACTTTTAGGTTGGGTATTGATGAGTCAAGTGATATCAAACACTCAATTGTCCATTAACTTGTCTAAAGAAAATATGAAGAAAAGTATGGCTACATACCACCGTAACTTTTTTTATTGGTGGTGGTAGAAGATGCTGTAAAGTAAAAACCTGTAGAATCCCGAAGAACTGACCTTTTCACAAGTACGCCCATAGATAATGTTGCAATATCATTGACTACATTAATGGCTCACTATATGTATACCTTGTACATTACCTTATACAACCCTGATTTTTACATCGTTCAATGATATGTTGGTCGTAAATCAAAAAAAACGTCACGGCCATTACAATGTCCACTTTTTTTTATATTATATAGAATATCCTCGAGAATATCCACGATAGTGTGAAATAAAATTATAACTGATCGTGTAGTGAAGTGAATGAGAACAAGAAAACTCAAAATTATTCTAGAACCAAGTCTTGTAGGGAAAAGTTGACGGTTACCCTGATGAAATTTGTGAATCATCAAATAGTGTATAGCATAACTATTGTGGAAAGTGACATCTTCGACAGCTACCACGCAACCCACAATATGGCAGTCTGGAACGAGAGACCTAGAGAGACCCTTCCGATAGATAGAGAGATTGATTATGTCGATTCCATGAAAATAAAAGTATGTGCCTATGAATTGTTATAAGTTCGGCAATCTCCGGAAATTTCAGCCATCATATCGGGTAACCCAACTTCATTCAACTGAAACAACGTCAACATTGTCATTTGTCATGAATGGTATTGTTTCCTGAGTATTTTTTGTTTAATTCGAAATGTAGTATAGGGGATTCATAATACTCATCTCGGAGAAGGAAGGAAAATAATGGATTCATCGGTGGATTCAATCATGTTGCGAGAGGTTAGGATGCAAAATCAATCTAAAATATAAGTATTATATACAGAATGTAACTGAATAAGTGTAAAACATTTAAGGGGGGTGATTCCTCAAGATATGATCTTTCATATAAAGTAACTGCATTGGAGAATCCCATGTTAAGATACAGCCCCTTCATGGGGGTACACAGAGTATTATTCAAGAGTCGTAGACAAAGTATGGATTCTATTCGCATATCGTGCTATGATTCACGCGGATGAAGTTTACGGCACAAGCCGTAGGCGAGTGTTTCAAATCATCCAAGTCCACCGTAAATAATATGCATGTGAGTAATGAAATATCATGTAGAAAACAAGTTAGACATACTTTTGGTACAGGCTCTTTCTTCCATTGTTTTTATAGCTTTATTTCTGAAATTTGCTACGTCAAATACGCTAATTTTTTTTTCAACTTCCATTTCTTCAGGAAATTCATTTTATTTCCCTTTTTTCTATATAGATGGTCATGAACCAATAAAATTTTTCGAAATGATGCTGCACTAGTGTTATTTTGATAAAAAATAAAAATATTGTGGCATCACCACCAACAGCGCTCTCTCATGGGACGATGATGTGAAGCAAGAACTGCTTCACAAAAACTTCACGATCTATATGAAGTGCAAATTCGACATGTCCAGAAGCTCTTGGACTTTCTTTTATAGATATTTCCACGGAAATCTCGTCTATCATGCCACCACGAGAGATTCCACGTAGACAAACTAGACGAGTTCAGACTGGTCATCCATACATTGTCAGGCTCGAAACATGCCGAACTTCTCATTACCGAGTATCAATCATCAATAGAAATGCAAAGTTATGGAATTCTTTGCCCAGTGACCTCAAAAAAAATCCAATACTTTTTTTCTCTCCCAGAATTCCACCGCTGGCTAACATGAAGTTCCCTGAACATTATAGGATTTCCTTTCGTGTTGTCGAAAGATTAAAAAGAAAGATTAAAAGAACTGAGTGCCAAAAATGTAAAACAAAACCGAGACCAAAACGTTTTGAATATGTAAAAGCTCGCGTAAAACAAAATCCATCCATATCATAAAAATGTGATAATATGCAGGGTGCTCCACTTGAAAATCGACAGTTGGTGCCATTTCCGGAAAAAACCGGAAGTTGAAAGCAAAATCTGAATATTCCAAAAATTGCCATCTAATGAGCAAATTTCAGAATGTAGGTATAAATACAATTGAGGGAAGGGCGTTTGGATGAAAAAAAACTAGAAATCGTTTGTTCTTGTTTCTCCATGAATTATTTGGATCTTGATGAAATCATTTCCCCCCAAAAAAAGGACGCCAAATTCGAAATGTTGGTTTTCATTGACGTAGAACTTCGCCTGGATCGGTTAACTATGTCGCTGATAGGTGGATGACTGATTTCAATGTGTTTTCGTCAGTTAGGCCATTAGATAACAGCTTCTGATTGAAAGCCAATTAAAAATATTCTCACCGTAACGGAAGTTTATGAGTTGCTTCGGTTATTAGCACTAGAAGCTATTGAGAGGAAGCTGTCTGGAAATTGCGATAGTGATTGTCGATAGAAATAATATAATATGAATGAAATACATTCATTAAAATCATTAGGTAACGAGGTCGAATAGATACAGTGTGATCCAACAGATTCGGATGAATTCGTGAAATACGTTTTCTCTATCAACCGAGAGAAAAGTGTGTACGTTTCTTTCTTTTGATAATTTTCAAGTGGATATCTTTTCAGTTATTTTTGTTTTTGCTCGCTTTGAAACCATTGTTTTTTTAGTGATGGGTCCAGTTTTCACCTCGGTTTTCACTCATATTAGTCTATTGCGGATATTTCAAGAATGATGCGGGATTGATGAAAAATTCCGGGTAAAAAATTTTTTACCCATTTTCCGGTCTGAAAAACTCCAAGAATGTTCTATTTGTTTCTTTATTTTTTTTGCTAAAAGGGCAGACAGGGTTTTCCCGCATATATTTGCACCCTACCCATAGGGGTTATTTGGAAATATAAATATAAAAATATAAATCCATATAATACATTCAATAGGTGAACAACAAAAATGGCGTCAGGTTCTGTCATTACCGATTGCCTTTTAAATGGTTCAAGTCGGGCTGAGAATTATAGAGAAACCATGAATTTTATTCATTTTGATCTTGCAGGGTGTTCAAAAATGAGAATAACTAATAATATCGCGTATTATTACATGAACTAGCTAAACTATTACGTTAAGCTACTTCAAACCCACATCAGACGAAAGCTTGTTGAAATATCTATGGGATAGTGTGAAATTATACAGGGTGTGACATTTGTGAAAAATTGAGTTACGAGAATTTGAAATCGAGGAAGTCGAAGTGTTATTCTGACCACTCTGTATACTTCGTGGAATAGATGATAGTTTCATATGATAGAACATGGTATTGACTATTGATCAACACGAATGTTCGAATGAATTCTTGAATTTGTAAGTAGTAGACTTTCCTTCAAAGATGCTTGCATTTCCGGAAAAACGATCATAACTTGGCAACGTCGCGTCGGATTTCCGTGAACAAAAAACCAGAAGTAAGCATCATTTGATGAGAATCCATATATGTTGAAATATAAAGGGGTTCCATTCCAAAATGAAAACTCTCGATGTCAGATTCTTTTGAGACACACTGTATAATGGAAAATAATTTCAAAATATGCATATCTCGCTATCTCGCTTTGTCGAACTCTTGGTCCACCCTGTATATTACAATATTTCTACAAATACCGTTCTTGTGTGAAATGTTATAATGTCATAGTTGCGAAATGGGTTTCCTAAATTTTACGGTCACGTGAGACAGGATTAATGAAAGCCCTGTATGAAACGAACATATCAACAAATTGAACTCATCAAATAAACATGAAGCGAATGAATCATCGTGGGTACTTGACAGATCTTAAAAATGATACCAGATATGACCTAATGAGAAATTACAAATATTATGCGTGTTATTATTGGTCTGCAATAATTTATAACATTAGTAAATGTCGTTAGACGGCGCCCTTACATGGAGCGAAATCCGTCATTGATATTGAAATAATTATTATTCCTCACGAGTTGCTCTAGTTAGTCTATTCCCAAGAGTGGCAAGATTGTTTTCGACTAGATCTGAGGAAAATTCTCCAATTTGTCGGATTCCATGTTGGCCTACGCCTATTCCGGAGGCTATTTTATATTACGCATCAACAAACTAAACAACACTTTCAGGAAAATAGGGTTTTTAAGTCTCTGTCTATGGTCACGAACATTTGAGCAATTTGTGAAAGTGAGTAATTTCTTGAAAGTCAATATTTTGAGTAGCTCAATTTCTGAATTGTACTTTGAAAAAAATTGGCTGAAAAAAAAACAAAACAAGTTTTGAAAGTTTTACTTTGAAAATAAGTGACTTGACATACCAGTTTTGTCAACGTTTCATTTAGACAAAGGTTTTTGATGCAAAAATTGGAAAAAAATTCAATATTCCATACCCGCCCGTCACTTCCGGTTTCATCGGAAACGGCCCCATGCAACTTGAAAATTTCTAAAGAAATACCCTGTATGTTTTTACATTTTACATGTGTACGATCACAATGGTTTTTAGTTGTCAATCAGTGGTAGTGCGTTGCACTCACTTGAAACAATCCGATGAACATAAATGAAAAAATATTGAAAAATTCTTCGAGTTCTTGATTCAAACACCTCTGCCAAGTTTGAATCTCATAAACTTGGAAGTCTGGAAACCTTGGCTGGTCTTAAGAATATCTTGACATAATCAGAATATTTTTATATCATTTTTCCCCTAGGACGCTACTATGACATTTGAACGAATTCTAATTCCATCAGAAAAAGTAGTAGTAGATCTCAAAGGTATAATGAAATACTCTGTAAATCCATGATACTAATAAAAAAATACATAAAAATAAGCATGGTTTTGATACTTTACAACGTATAGTAGTGGTCGCGAGTAAAATGGATATTTTTTAGTCATTTTGAAGTTGTTCACACTCACACAATGATTGGTGATATCGAATTTCTACCTATACAGAGTGTCCCGAAACGACTGGAAGATACTCAAGAAGTACAAGAACGAAAAGTGAACAACTCGTACAGAAAGTATTTGTCGTAATCAAGATTCTAATAATCAGACAGTCCATAACATAATGTGATTTGATGGAATCGAATACTCGAAAGATTACAAAATAAATCATTGAAATACTTCACCTTTGGCTCTGCAAACGTACTCACGATGTATGAAAAATGTGGCCAAATGGCCATATTCGTGATAGTCTGTCTTTAACTGATTCATTCAGTCTCAATAAGTTGTGCACTCCAACAAAATCCATGCTTCTATTCAATTGTAACGTCTCCTCCTTCTAGGGGGGGTGTTACTAGGTGGTGCTCAACGGGGTATGTCTATATCTAGGATAGACCGGGGTTGCCTCGAGCGCCAGTTGGATTATAGTGGTGAACTCCACTTTCTCCCAACCAGGATTTGTTGGGAGGCCTAGGTAGCAACACAGTCGAAGCGACGGTATGCCAGGGGTCGAAGGCCTTATGGACAATGAAAAGATCACAAGGGGGTGAGGGCTTTAAGTTCACCCACTTGGTTTTACCCTGGTATACGGGTTGCTGCGGGTGTTTGGTATATCACTCAGAACAAATAATCAGAACTAAAATTCACACTTAAACAGGTTTATTCACTGGAAACAATTAACAGATCGAATTTATCTCTCACAATGATTATTATCATAACCAAGAAAATACGACCACGAGGAAATTCGGATGACAGAATATGTCGACAGTTGTCAGTCACAAGATAGCAAAAGTTCCACAGATCAAATAATCTCAGGGTAGATTATCCTAACCACATATATCTACGGGTGACAATTAATTAAGCAGGGTGACTTAAGCAGGGTGACAGCTAATCTGACTGGTATTCAAAGAGTAAGCCGTGCAACGTGCATCCGGGAAGCGCCTATGCGAGTTAAGAAGCTCTACCCCTGCAAAACAAGTTCTGGTCAATGTACAAAGACTATTCACCCCTCTGGGGTTTGCAAGATAATTACTATCAGGGTGGTCTCGACGCTGACTATAAGCCTTATGCGACCAGGAGACCGGGATGCTCACAACCCTGGTGACGCTTGGTGTTGACTGCTACGCAGACCAAGAACCTCGACCGTTACAAGGGTTGTTTTCCTGATGAAACTCTTTACGTTAGGATTTCAAACCACAGAACTTATCCTGCAGGTCATTACAAATGATACCTATATATACAACAGGGCAGTTCCAATGCTTACTCTGTGCTGGATTCTGAATTTCACTGGCCGCTGTCAACCGTCACGACAAATGTCACAACAACTGGATTTATACTGGAAAATTATTTGATCTATAAAGTTAAGCTGCAGTTTGATAGGACTATGAGAAAATGCAGTGAAATCAAAATGCAGTTAACTCACACTTGACTGGTAATATACTTCTCGGGTGAATCGTCGGCAGAAAAAGCTCTGGCTCACTTTTTCAACTTTGTGTAACACAAAAACGGGATGTCAATACAGGAAAAACTTCGAGCACCTTGATCACTTTTTATAACGGTTATACGAACTGAATCAAACGGTAAGAATCGGACTGAATCAGAATAATCACTGCCAAATGGAATATATCTAACTATCTATCTATCTCTCTATAACTGTCGATAAAAGACTGAGCGCCCTCGGGCCTCTGGATTTTGCTACTTATACTCTTTTCAGGTTTGGCAAAAAACAGAGCGAGGTCGGGATTCTGATTGGTCGGGCTGGTCTGGCCTCGAGCTGACCATGATTTGTTTTCTCAAGGAAAAAGTGAACACTACTTGCCCTTGGGTCTGGAAACTTGCGGTGGAAATCATTTTTCCTCAAAACCGGTAGTATCAAAGTGCTTGGCATTCCATGTTTGTGCTACTGAGCGAATTTGATTGCAAAATTACGACGGATAACAAAGTTATGACCTAAACAATATCACATGACCCTGAAATGTCTTTCCAGGTATGAAAACCATTCTAACTCTTTCCAAAATCATAAATACACTTTCCATAGGCAATAAGAAGTCTTAGTCTCTGGGTTGATCAGGATTTCCGGATGCAAAAATCATTGCAAGATGAATAAAGCAAGTAAACGGATAGCATACTGGACTTCTTATTTCCCAGGGCTCTGGACGGTCATTATGCAATCAAATCCTACCAATACTAATATCAAGAGTCTGAACATGATATGTATGAAATCATTAGCCTGGTAGTGCTTTCGAAACGGAGGCAGGGGTGTCATGAAGTTGATTACCCTCAGCAGGGTGCAACGGGGCTAAACAAGGTTAGTCTGGGGTAGGACTCTCTGGGTGGCTCAAAATACTAGCCAAAGGAGCTCCTTGATTCATTAATTCATCAATCAGGTATACAGGGTGACTCTAAAATGGCCTTAACCTCATTTCTCATATGAGGCTCGTATACCGAAGCCTAGTAATGAAGCTGGTGAGAAAACACTTCATTACACACCCCTCCTACTTGCGGAAAAAAAAAGAATGATTTTGTAACAATCATTATTTTTTTTTTTTTATCTCAAAATTAAACATCTGGGAAAATCTATGATAATACTCATGTACTAGTGCTGTCTTCAACGGGAGTGTCTCGGGCGTACTCCTTCGCACGAGCAGCGGTTGCATTGGACTCCCTTGTCAGCGACGGTGGGGGTTGATGTCTGGGTGCGCTGGTTCACTTTCGCTGGCTTAGAGCGGGATGATCGAGGATACTCGGGGACGAGTATCGGGTACGGCGTCGGAGCTGCTGGGGGTGTCGGGGCTCGGGCTGGGGTTGTCTTCAATCGTCGTGGACAGGGACAATCGCTTGACCGGATGCGATCCCGGCCACATCGGGAGCAGAACAGCCTCACGGGACGAGCACAGGAGTCCCGTTCGTGGCCTGGCGTGCCACAGCGCCAGCACAGCCTCTCCTCTACAGGCAGGTAGAGTGGAGGTGAGCGTCGTTGTCCAGCGGAGGTTGGCGGGGTTGACTGGCGGTTTTCCGGGTGGAGGCCTTCCAGGGACTTCAGCATGATGTATTGGAGGCCTCGTGGTGCGAAGTCTCCTAGCGGGACGGCGAGTACCCCACCTCGGTGGTCGGTATCACCGGGGTCGGCTTGTCTGCCGGCTGTGGAACTAGTGGAGTCGGGGCTCAGGTTGCCATGGCCAAGGTCTGCGGTGTCAGAGCCTGCGGTGCCGGGGTGTGCGGTGTCAGAGCCGGCGGGGTCTGCGGTATCAGGGCCTGCGGTATCAGGGCCAGCGGTATCAGGGCCAGCGGTGTAGGGGCCTGCGGTATCAGGGCCTGCGGTGTCAGGGCCTGCGGTATCAGGGCCTGCGGTATCAGGGCCTGCGATGGCTGGGACTGTGGTGTCAGGGCCAGCGGTGTCTGGGTCAGCGGCGTAGGGGCCTGCGGTATCAGGGCCGGCGGTGGCTGCGGTGTCTGGGCCAGCGGTATCTGGTCCAGCGGTGTCTGGGCCAGCGGTGTCTGGGCCAATGGTGTAGGGGCCTGCGGTGTCAGGACCAGCGGTGTCTGGACCAGCGGCGTAGGGGCCTGCGGTATCAGAGCCTTCCTCGGCCGCGTGGTCACCTGGGAGTGGCGACGTGTCCAGGATCAGGACCTCCATTCTAATTCTGAAAAAATATAAAGTAACTGGGTTATCCTCAGAAGGACGTTGATTATCTGTACAGGTGGCTCAATGTTTACTTTACGGGGAATGGAGATCCAGACTGGCTTGCCCTCGGCCGGATAAAGGCGGACCCGGCAACGCCGATTTGGGTCGGATCCCGGGGGTCTCAAGGTTTGGACGAGTGCCTCCATCATGGGCGACCAGTCCCGTCTCGTCCGGCAGCGCAGAAACTCCGCCGCAATCCACTGCCGGACGGTCCGCGGCTCGTTGAGTGCCGGGGCGGTCGGGAGCGGGAGGCGTCCCTCCCGCTGCCTGACGGCAGGACAGGCAGCTGGGACATGGGCGGCCGGCGTTAGGAGCCGGCGTAGGATGGAAGGGGGGGAATCGGATCGAGTCAGGAGGGATCGTAATATAGGCGCTCGCCGTTCCTCGGGGGAGAGTTCCCGAGGACGAAAACAGGGAATTTTAGGCGGGTTTATCGGAGCGTACTCCGGGGGCGTCGGTGAGAAGTTGGGGCTCGGCACCGGAGTGATCTGCCCATGAAAAACAGGAATTGGACTGGGAGGGGGGTCGTAGTAGACGGGGGGAAGCAGGAATTCTTCTGCCGGGTCCTCCAGCCGAGGGGTGAACAGGTCTCCTGGGCCCTCCTGGACGGCGTCCTGGGCACGCGGAGGGGTTTCCAGGGCGTCGAGGAAATCAAGGTCCTCCATCGGGATATCTTGGGCCGGTGCCAAGATGACATCCTGGATGACCTGAATTTTCGTGTCGTCCGGCGACATTTCCTGGAATGCAAATAGTACGGGTTATTGGTTCTGGTCATGGTAAAACGGCTTCAGGTCTTTGATATGAACTCGGTTGAAACGCTTCCCAGTTGCAGTTCTCAGGTCGTATACAACGGGGGAAATCACTCTGGTGACGGTGCAGGGTCCTGTATACTTCGGGGCCAACTTTGCGGCATGTCCACGGATTCCAGAAGAGAGATTATGTTCTCTTTTCATGACTTTGTCACCTAGGTGACATCTCCACTCTCGGCGTCGCAGGTTGTAGTAATGACTCTGATTGTTGAATGCCTTAGCCAAGTTCAAGCGTACTAGCTCGTGAACTTCTTTCAACTTAGTCATATGTGATGTCCAACTGGAAGCGGCATCTTCCCCTTGTTCTTCAGGTACAGGTGGTCGGAATAAAGCTTGGGGCGGTTCTAATTCTCTGCCAAACATCAGGAATGCGGGAGTGAAACCGGTAGAATCATGTCTGGCGGTGTTGACGGCGAATTGGAGTTCTGACAGGTGTTGATCCCATTTCCGGTGATCGTTCTCACAGTATTGTGAGATCATGGTCTTGACGGTCTTGTTGGTGCGTTCCACTGGGTTTGCCTGCGGGGTATAAGGAGGAGTCAATCTGTGTTGAATTCCTAATTCCTTCAACAATTCCTCGAATACTTTACCAGTGTACTGGGCACCATTATCGCTAATGACCGTAGCGGGGCGTCCAAACCGGAGCACTATGTCCTCATAGAACGCTTGTGCTACAGCTCTAGCTGTTGCTTTACGTAGTGGTCGCATCTGTATCCACTTGGTGAAACGGTCCTGGTAAACGGCAAGGTAGCAGTTTCCTTTGCTTGACCTTGGTAACGGCCCTACTAAGTCGGTGGACACGGTGTCCCATGGCTTAGTGTTCAGGGATGGGTGCATCTTTCCGGGCGGTTGCTGCTGGGACACTTTATACTCCTGGCAGGTTTTGCAGCTTCTCACGTACCGGGCGATCTCGTGGAACATTCCAGGCCAGTAGTACTTCTGGGTGATTCTAGCCGTGGTTTTGGCGATGCCCATGTGTCCTGCAGTCACGTCATCGTGATTCTCCTTCAGTACCTGTGGTCTAAGGGGTTTAGGAACACATAATTTCCAGGGATCGTCCATCCCTAACTCACTCAACTTATTAGCATCCCAAAAATGGCGGAAGAGGCGGTCTTCTTTAACACAGAAGTCGGGAAAAGCAGCGGGGCGCTTCTCCACTTCCACCTTCTTGTTGCGGTACCACGTACATCTTTGTCCAGCTTCCTTCTCCAGCTCCAAGGTGCAGCACAGGGCATCCGTTGATTCAGCCTCCTGACTAGACAGGGGAAGAGGCTGTCGGGATAGAGCGTCGGCAACTCTATTCAACGTTCCCTTGCGGTATTTGACCTCGAAGTCAAATTGCTGCAGGTACATAGCCCAGCGGGCTATGCGGCCAGAAGGATTCTTGATGGACTGCATCCATTTCAGGGAGAGATGGTCAGTTATCACCGTGAAGTGGTAACCCTCCAGGTAGGGTCTCAGTTTCTCTATGCCCCAGACGATGGCCAAACATTCCTTCTCGGTAACGGAGTAGTTTCGCTCTGGAGCACTCAGCATCCTGCTGGCATAGGCGACAACCTTCTCCTGACCATCGATCGTCTGGGTGAGGGCGGCTCCAAGTCCACAGTTGGAGGCGTCCGTCTGTAACACAAAAGGCTGGGAGAAATCTGGGCAAGTCAAAGCAGGGGCTTGTATAAGACAAGTCTTCAAAGTAGCAAAGGCGGTTTCCTGAGCTTCAGTCCACTTCCAACGGACATCCTTCTTCAGGAGTTTGGTTAGTGGAGCAACTAAGGCGGAAAAATTTGGAATGAATCTCCTATACCAGGAAGCCATTCCCAGGAATTGTCGTAGCTTCCTCAGGGTTGTAGGCATCGGCCACTGGACGATAGACTCAATTTTATCAGGGTCCGTCTGGATGCCCTCAGGAGTGACCATATGTCCTAAATATCTAAGTGAATTCAAACAGAACTTACACTTATCCGGATTCAACTGGAGATTAGCTTCCCGTAAACGGGTGAATACTTGCTTCAAATGCTCCAGGTGTTCTTCGAACGTTTTGCTTAGTACAATTATATCGTCCAGGTATGCAAAAGCAAAAGGTTCCAGGTCGGGTCCGATGATGTTGTCCATCAGTCGCTGGAAAGTTGCGGGGGCGGAATGCAACCCAAACGGCATCACTCGGAATTGAAACAGGCCCCGTCCAGGCACTGTGAAGGCTGTGATGGGTTTGCTATCTTCGGTGAGCGGGATCTGCCAATAGCCTTGGCGTAAGTCCAGGCTCGAAATGTACTTAGCTTCCCTAAGTTTATCCAGGATTGCATTGATAAACGGCAGGGGGTAGGCATCTTTCTCGGCGACGTTGTTGACCTTCTGGAAGTCAATGCAGAAACGTGGTTTCCCATCCTTCTTCTTTACAATCACCACCGGCGAACTCCACGGGCTTCTGGAGGGCTCGATGATTCCTTCGGCCAACATCTTGTCGACCTCATTGTTGATGACTTCCTGCATCTTCGGATTCTGGGGTCGGTATCGTTGTTTGATTGGTTCGGAGGTTTTCAGGCGGATCCTATGTTGGACCAAAGGTGTAGGTCCCTTGATCTGTTCGAAGGCAGGCAGTTCTACCTCCAGGAATCTTTCCAGAGTTAGCTTCTGCTCTGCTCCCAGGGCTCGGTGATCCCAGCTGTGGTTCTGCGGGCGAACCGCAGGTTTCTCTGGCAGGCTGGCCACATCAGCCTTGCTCGGGGTGTGGCGGGGCGGCCTGACTGACCGTCTTTTCCGGCGGGTTTTCGTTTTTACGGAGCCTCTCATGGTTGCTACATCAGCAGGCGTCTTCTCGGGTTGTTCCTGGGATTTTACAACTGAAACAATTTTCTGGTTACAATATACGGCGGCCCTGGTGAGATCTATGCCAAACCCGTGTTGGCGAAGCATATCCATACCCAACACTAGCTCAGTAGACAGGTTTGGAATGATCAACAATTCATTTGTCAAACACTTGTCACCTACTGTCATCCAAACCTTGTATCTTCCGGTGATCCTAGTGACTGATCCATCTGCCTGGGAAGTCTGGATGGCATCATGGGGGTATTTCCGGAAGCTAAACTGCTCACATTTGTCCGCAACAGCGCTGCTGGCGAAGGACCTTGTGGCACCGGTGTCTACCAGGCCCAGGAACTGTTGGTCTCCAATGATAACGGGCACATACAGGCGGTTATCATCTGGTCGAGGCGGTTTTCGTTTCTCCGGGATGTTTAATTGCTGGAGCCTGACTGTCCTCGGTTCAGTCGGGCTCCGGGGTAGTTTTCCGACCTGGCACAGGTACAATCTCTGGACAGGATGCCATCACGTCCACAACGTGAGCAGAAAATTCTGGCTGCATTCCTGCAATCACTCCTTCGGTGTCCAGGTTGTCCACATTTCCAGCAGTTGTCGGTCCGGTTATATGCCCTTTGTGGCGGGGATGCAGGCGTTCGGGGTGTCTGCTGTTCCACAGGGCTCATGTGTCTCACAGGTAAGGGGCTGTCGGCTGGCGGAGTAATTCTATTCCGGTTACTCTGAACCAGAGGAGTCTGATGTGAATTGTCATTCTGGGTTGGTTCTGGTGGTGAATTCCTGGGCACGGTTGGTGGCATCATCCTCGGGGCAGTGTCAATCCTAGCTGCTGGGTGATGGGAGTGCATCTGCCTCAGTTCTTTCCGCAGGTTCTGGTACTCTAGAATCAGGGAAATCAGGGATTGAATATCATGGTAATCCGTCCTCTTGATATACTGCCTGTAATCAGGTAGCAAGTTCCGGTACAGCCAACCTAACTCCTGTTCAGGTCTGAGGCTTCCATGCCTTCGGATGAGTGTCTGGAGATCAACTATATAGTCCATGGCTGGCTCATTTTCCCGTTGCAGGCGTCGACTGATGGCCATCTCCATGTCTTCCTGGAACCTCAGCGGGAAATAGGATCTCTTGAAAACATCCTTGAACGATGCCCATGAGTTCCAGAAGCGTGCATTGCAACGGTACCACAACAGCACTCGACCTTGCAAAAGTTCGGGTAGAGCATCCAGGAGTTGTTCGGGGTGGGCCTTCTCTGCCCTGCCAATTTCTTCCAGGCGTTCCAAGAACGCCACTGGGTCGGTGCTGCCATCAAAATGCAAATTCCAGTGGTACGGTTTCAGGGGCGGTCGATATGCTGGAACATGTTCTGGAACATCTGAGTTATTCACGGGGTTTGGAAACGGCATATTTCCCTGCAGCAGGGGTGGATATGTTGCGGGTTGACCTGCTGGCAAAACAGGTGCGGCTGGAGTGTCCACAGGGCATTCCAGGAATGGTTGTACAGGGGGTACAACATGTCCCGTCGCTGGGTGTCGGGCTCCCACTAGCTTGGGCAGTTCTTCCCTCAAGAACCACACAAGTCGACGGCGTAGTTCCATCACTGTACCATCAGCATTCAGTCCATATCGCTTCAACTCCTCCGTCAGGTCTGGTTTCTTCAAACGGTATATCCATCCAACTCTCGGATCCAAGTTGGCCAGATAATCATCTCCAAATTCTTCCCTTTCTGGATCAGGAGAATTTCTTCGGCTAGTCCTGGTAATTTCAGGGGGAGCGAGCTGAAGCTCACTGGATTCTCTGGTTGTTTGCGTTTCAGTCATTTTCCTATTGTGAACTGGATTGTCTACCAAACAAAGATTAACAAACAAACAGTTTATTGTTCGCAGGATGAACAGAAATAGATTCCAGGAGGAAAAGAAGTATGCAAAAGCAAAACTCACCGGATTGATTAACCTAGAAATCATCAAATTAGGTATCAAAAAAGAATCAGATCATTCAACAGAAAATTGTGTGTACGAAACAAACGGGACTGCAATTATATTCACTCAGGGAAAATGAAAACAGTGAGATATAATTGCCTGGAATGTAAATAGATATCCACCAGAGTTTGAAACGTAATACACCTCGTAACACACAAACGATATCTAGAAATCACAATTTGACGGGCTTCAGCAATAGCTGGAAAACAATAACGATTTCTGGTGAAATAACAGACCAAACTATCGATACAATTAACTTTAGAAATACCTGGGAACTATCCACCACTGCAAAGTTCAAAATTGTCAGGAAAACACAAGTTCTGATCTTCTGTATACCTTCAGGACTTTCTCTGGATTTCTTCTTCAAAACGGTCCCTGCTCGGGCGCCACTTGTAACGTCTCCTCCTTCTAGGGGGGGTGTTACTAGGTGGTGCTCAACGGGGTATGTCTATATCTAGGATAGACCGGGGTTGCCTCGAGCGCCAGTTGGATTATAGTGGTGAACTCCACTTTCTCCCAACCAGGATTTGTTGGGAGGCCTAGGTAGCAACACAGTCGAAGCGACGGTATGCCAGGGGTCGAAGGCCTTATGGACAATGAAAAGATCACAAGGGGGTGAGGGCTTTAAGTTCACCCACTTGGTTTTACCCTGGTATACGGGTTGCTGCGGGTGTTTGGTATATCACTCAGAACAAATAATCAGAACTAAAATTCACACTTAAACAGGTTTATTCACTGGAAACAATTAACAGATCGAATTTATCTCTCACAATGATTATTATCATAACCAAGAAAATACGACCACGAGGAAATTCGGATGACAGAATATGTCGACAGTTGTCAGTCACAAGATAGCAAAAGTTCCACAGATCAAATAATCTCAGGGTAGATTATCCTAACCACATATATCTACGGGTGACAATTAATTAAGCAGGGTGACTTAAGCAGGGTGACAGCTAATCTGACTGGTATTCAAAGAGTAAGCCGTGCAACGTGCATCCGGGAAGCGCCTATGCGAGTTAAGAAGCTCTACCCCTGCAAAACAAGTTCTGGTCAATGTACAAAGACTATTCACCCCTCTGGGGTTTGCAAGATAATTACTATCAGGGTGGTCTCGACGCTGACTATAAGCCTTATGCGACCAGGAGACCGGGATGCTCACAACCCTGGTGACGCTTGGTGTTGACTGCTACGCAGACCAAGAACCTCGACCGTTACAAGGGTTGTTTTCCTGATGAAACTCTTTACGTTAGGATTTCAAACCACAGAACTTATCCTGCAGGTCATTACAAATGATACCTATATATACAACAGGGCAGTTCCAATGCTTACTCTGTGCTGGATTCTGAATTTCACTGGCCGCTGTCAACCGTCACGACAAATGTCACAACAACTGGATTTATACTGGAAAATTATTTGATCTATAAAGTTAAGCTGCAGTTTGATAGGACTATGAGAAAATGCAGTGAAATCAAAATGCAGTTAACTCACACTTGACTGGTAATATACTTCTCGGGTGAATCGTCGGCAGAAAAAGCTCTGGCTCACTTTTTCAACTTTGTGTAACACAAAAACGGGATGTCAATACAGGAAAAACTTCGAGCACCTTGATCACTTTTTATAACGGTTATACGAACTGAATCAAACGGTAAGAATCGGACTGAATCAGAATAATCACTGCCAAATGGAATATATCTAACTATCTATCTATCTCTCTATAACTGTCGATAAAAGACTGAGCGCCCTCGGGCCTCTGGATTTTGCTACTTATACTCTTTTCAGGTTTGGCAAAAAACAGAGCGAGGTCGGGATTCTGATTGGTCGGGCTGGTCTGGCCTCGAGCTGACCATGATTTGTTTTCTCAAGGAAAAAGTGAACACTACTTGCCCTTGGGTCTGGAAACTTGCGGTGGAAATCATTTTTCCTCAAAACCGGTAGTATCAAAGTGCTTGGCATTCCATGTTTGTGCTACTGAGCGAATTTGATTGCAAAATTACGACGGATAACAAAGTTATGACCTAAACAATATCACATGACCCTGAAATGTCTTTCCAGGTATGAAAACCATTCTAACTCTTTCCAAAATCATAAATACACTTTCCATAGGCAATAAGAAGTCTTAGTCTCTGGGTTGATCAGGATTTCCGGATGCAAAAATCATTGCAAGATGAATAAAGCAAGTAAACGGATAGCATACTGGACTTCTTATTTCCCAGGGCTCTGGACGGTCATTATGCAATCAAATCCTACCAATACTAATATCAAGAGTCTGAACATGATATGTATGAAATCATTAGCCTGGTAGTGCTTTCGAAACGGAGGCAGGGGTGTCATGAAGTTGATTACCCTCAGCAGGGTGCAACGGGGCTAAACAAGGTTAGTCTGGGGTAGGACTCTCTGGGTGGCTCAAAATACTAGCCAAAGGAGCTCCTTGATTCATTAATTCATCAATCAGGTATACAGGGTGACTCTAAAATGGCCTTAACCTCATTTCTCATATGAGGCTCGTATACCGAAGCCTAGTAATGAAGCTGGTGAGAAAACACTTCATTACACAATGTTGACCTGTTATATATCATTTTTTAATGAAATTTTCAGTATTCAGACTTCAGTATTTTTTCTATTTGTATATCTATTTGTATTTCACAGTCATGGAGTATTTTCCAGTTGTTTCGTGTCACCCTATATGTATATTCATACCGATGTGTCCACGGTGCATTTTCGAAGAAATAGGTGAAATTTCTCGAACGTTGCTAGTTTCCCAGCTTGGAAAATAATTCTTGAAAGCTGTAACTTCTCGAAATTTTTAAGTAAATCGGTTCTCGTGCATAAGTCAGTTGAATGAAATACCTAAGTACCTATATTCGAAATCGTGTGAAACTAGAAGTTTTCATCATTTTTCAGTTTTGTAGGAATGCAGAAATCAAGAATACAAGTTTGCCTGTACCCTTTCACATTGCATTTTTTTTAATTGCGGCTTTTGATGATATGTGGACTCTGTTTATTCATAATGAATAAGTTTCTTATGAATATTCCTATTTTCATGCTTCATAGCACTGGAGATATATGAAGGTAAGTTCATAGTACGTACATGATATATGTATTTTGCAATCGAATCACATAAATAAGGTCGGTTATTGCTAGTAATAATCACTGGAAGATTACAACAACAATTTCGTGGTGACTTTCCTTGAGATCAGACCCTCGAAAAGATGATTTATATTCATTATTGTCTGAGAACGAAATCAGTTGATATATACCGTGAAATCACATTTCTGCCAGAAATAATGTTGAGCATTTTGGAGCTGACGCTGACCAAGAAGGAAATTGCAGAATAATAAATTAATTTAGTATATAGATATGAGATATGTAAAAGAAATCCTCGAGTTAGAGTCATTTTGAAAATATCACGAAAATACATAAAAATACGGTGAAAATCAATTGGTCCTCCAATAATGAGTAGAATTGTCATAACCAAACGTTGTTCCATTTATGCAATAATACAAGCCGGAGTGCCGGACCTCAATATTTAAATCGAAAACAAGAGAGAAGACGATTTATAATGCAATAATTCCAATTCGGCACACGGGTGAACTAAACAAGTGAAATCCGCAACAAATGGCGCAGAGAATGAAATTATGTCGATTATAAATACGCATGCAATGTGGACCAAGGTTTTTGTTATTTTAATTGCGTATGTATGAGTACCTACGACTCACAACAATAATGCTCGTGCCGAGCTTGTAAGCCATTAACTTCGACACTGGCGGTGGCGAATCAAGCATAAACAGTGTCTGTAGGTTAATCGAGGAGGTAGTTTTTTTTTTGTTTTTTAGAAACTAGCAGAGAAAATCTCAGAAAATCTAGGAAAAAACTAAACATAAACAAATTTATTCTTTTTCGTAATAACTAGTCCCAAAATGAAAAGGAAATGCGCCGCCTTTGGAGAGTATGTGTCGCAATTAGGCGTTTCTATTTACATGGTTTTCGTAGCCACCATCAATGGATATCATCTTGTGACGATTTAAAATTGGAAATGTAATATAGTACAGTACAGTAACCCAGCGGAAAGAAATTTGGTCCAAAAACACTATATGAAAGTTGCTGTCCTTACTCATTATCAATTTGAAACGATCTGAAACGTCGAATTTCTAGATATTCCAAAAACTTCAGGAAATTGCAAGGAATTTTGAAGGAATCAAAAGAAATTCCAAAGGAATTCATGGGATTCGAAGGAAATCCAAGTAATTCCAGTTTTTGGAAGACCAGAATTATACTGCATTTATTTCGAGGAATTCTAAGAAATTGAAATGAGTTCCAGGACATTCTGAGGCGTTGCACTACGGTTTCACTTCAAGTTTTTTTAAATGTTGAGTTTCAAACAAGTTTTCTGTAAATCTATGGACATCCAGTTGAAGAACCATTCGGAATTCAAAACTGTACCAAGATCTGTCTAATATATTTTACTACTTACTTACTCACTTTTCAAATGTTGAGTAGTTGAGTTGACACTACTTGTAGATTCGGTTCCTAATTTTTTTTTTATAATCGCATAATCGATCTGGACGACTGGCGCAACTGTTCTCCGCCTAAAGTATGTTAACCTTACGGCAATGCCATCTTGGAAATGAAAGAGAAGAAAAACAATAGAGGGATACTTATTCTGGGAATGTATACTACGCGACAAACGAGTTACATGTTCCGTTAGGACAGAACATGAAAAACACATGGACCGATTCAATTAATAAGTCTGTACGGGTCGTAATTTGTTGTTAAACAAAGAGCACATAGTCGGGGCGAAGAGACTTCTTTTGTTTCGTTAATACGGTGTCCAAGATGAGGAGTGTCTCGAAGATGAAACGTTGGATCAGTAAATCGATAATGCCAATGTATTATCGTTGCATCAATAGTGGAGATGGAGATGTTTCTTCAGTTACGTCCAAACTTTATTACCAACGCCAGAAACAAAAAATGAAATTGAAAGTCCGGAAATTAGATTTTTTTTAGATAATTCAAAAACAAAAAATTCTATCGAAGATCAGGATTATTTTGTTTTGGCCCTTCGATCGCGCGACTTTCCTTCTAATGAACCAAATCTATATCTCTTATCTGATGTTGTCTCATCCTCTATTTATTGCGTTATCGTGTATCTTTTATTCTGTTTCATCTTCCTCCTGTGGTCTGTTCCGTTTCTTCCATTTCCTATAATTCCTCTCATTATTATACTTTCACCTATGTTCATCTGTATTATTTCTTATATTCTTCTAACTACTTTTATCCACTTGTTTTTCATTTTCTACACTTCTCATCACTTTTTATTTCAAAAACCAACCAACTTTTCTCGTGAGCACGGCTTGGCAATTATGATAGATCCAAAAGCTAGCTCATTTAGATATCAACAAACTATAAAGATTTTATCAAAATCTTCTGAAGCATTTTTTAGGTATAAATGAAATGATGATTTTTTACGAAATCTGTCCATGTTAACTTTTTTCTCAACAAAACTATCACCCGAGGAATTAGCACCTTGGAATATTTCAATGTAGGTACTTGAGTTTCACTCTGTATATATCCCTTGTTATTCATTTTCCCATTACATTTTCCAAATAATTATCACGATTTTCCTTCATTCGAGATAATTCTGGTTACTTTACTACTGATATATTTTTTTTCTTGTATGATTTTTACATATTTTTTCTCTTATTATTCCCCTTGTATTTTATTTTACAAGTTTCTCCTTCGATTATATTTTTAGTTTTTATCAATTTTTCTCCTTCTGAACAAATATACTTTCACGATTTTCATCTTTATTTGTTTCTGACATATCAGTGGTCATCAAAAAAATCAAGGCTTCAACTTCATTACTGCTACTATCAGAGCTCTGAGAAATGACGTGAACATATTTGTAGCCCAATGGTCCATCCGAGGCTCCATTTTCACGAAATCATCAACTTTGATTTCCCTTACAGACTATATAATGAAAATATAACCCATATTCGATAGCATGTTTCACAACACATGATATTTCCTGATGAAGATTTTCTTTCAAAACGACTACAGATTGCGTAAATATTTCCAATTCCAATCGATTCTTACTCTAGCCATTGAAAGCCAAGATGGCCACACTGTATATTTACAATTTTTTTTCATTACCTAAATCAAAACCATCTATGTAGGTGGGTATGTAGGTATACTCAATGTCAAAGAGGTAATGAATAATTTTCACGATTTATTATATTTATTATTCAAGTTAGCGTTACCGTTCACACGTGTCGAGTTGTAGAGAAAAATGTTATTACAAAGCCCCATTCCGTACTTGTTATAGCAACTATAATGACACCACATTCCGAGTAGAACATAGCAAACTTCGATATACGCACAGTGACTAAACGCGTTACCGAGGTTACGGAAATAACTCATAAATATGAGAAAACATAATTCTTCAGTTTTATGGCTTCTCAGATCCAAATTTAGTATCCATTTCGAACCGTGCGCCATTGTTTATATTGTATTTCCTGTGAGAAAACAAAGACATAATCATTATTAGTTTCAATATTATAGTCGAGGAACAAAAGAGTTGGATAGGAAATCGGTTTTATCCTCGAATACGTTCTGCAAACTGCAACTAAACAAATGTTATGTCCATTTGGAAAGAGGGAACAATCTGAAATGATTAACATTGAAGAACTGGTTTTTGTTTGCGATAAACAATACTATGAGAGTTCCTTATGGGATCCCCTTCAATTGAGACGATACGAGTTGATAAGAGCGGTCAAAATTCGCACAAAAAACAATGTTGGCCACGTGTTAGTCAATTCGAATTCCGCATTTGTGCCCACGTCCGAAAAATATCGCTTGAATACATATACTGGTTGCTGATGACACCTTGTATGATATAGATGTATCCAGAATGAAAAGAGCTTTCAAAATCTATGAAATCAAAATCAGGACCGTATTTGAAAAAATTATGTTTATGATGGTTTCACGAATACGAAACGTCGGAGAAAGAAAAAATATCACCACGTTTGAATCATACCAAAAGTGTTACGAAGAAGTTCTCATTCATCTCTAAAAATAACTGTTAAAAATTTCGATAATTCTTTTTTTTTTCGATATGACTGAAATACTATGAATAATCTTGAAATTTTGCAAAGACTGTTGAGATGACCTTCTGAGGGCGTGATTTTATTCCCATTCAACTTAATTTGTATTTCTCATCGTTTCCGAGATCCTCATGCTGTACGTTATTATCTTGGACTTGGACACAGTGTATATTTTTATCGTGATTCTGATCGTGAAGTATTATGTTTCCCTCAGAAGGGCATACTGAATAAAATCACAACCCAAAATTTGTCATTAGCAACCGATTTAACAGGAAATTCTCTCGAAATGAACGATTCTAATTGGTTCTCAAAAACGTTGAGTGTAATATTGCTTTAGTCATCATGGGATATAATGCAATCGAGCTTTATTGCGGAAATTTTGCTATTGGTGACTATGATTTTCTTGACATTCCAGACGTATACCTGCCTTCACGTTTGTGTTATGGTCAACAACAGCCCTTGTTGTGTCCCATCTGTAAGTTGGTTGTTGTTGTGTGCTACTTATGCATGATAGATTCGCACAGGGTGATCAATAATTCAATAGAATCCCATGAGATGTGTGTTATTGATCATCCTCCTCTTTGTATGAGCAAAATATGAAAGGGTGAGATAGGACACTAGCACCATTTCTTTTTCACATAAACGTTTCTTACAAGAAGCAAGAAGCCTAATAACACTTTGATTTTTATTATTGTAAAGAAAACTAGGTAGAGATATAAGTTGTCGGTGTCACACATCCACACTGGTCAGAATTACTGGAGAATATGGAAGATTTCGTCGATTCTGACGCTGCATCGAAGATATTTTTCCGACCAAATCAAAACTACACCGAACGCAATACCATAGATATTTTCAAAATGGTGCGTGCTATGAATGGAAACTGAATACAAATATCTTGAAAATCACGCCTACATTTTTTCTGGCTAATACTTTGCCAGGAGACACTTCAGGCCCCGCGAAAGACTCAAATGAGCAGATGATGTATTATTTCAATCTCAGGACTGAAGAAATTATTTGTATCACGGAGGTGCAAGGTACTTCATAACGTCATACGCTGGACTAAGTGTAGAACAAAACTCGGAATTCCAAAAAAAAAAGAACTGAAACTAAAAGAAAAGGGAATAAGACAAATAAGAAAAAAGAGGAGACACTCAAGAAGAAAATAATTCAAAAAGGATAATAAGAAATAAACAGAGTTCAAACAAACTTTTTCCTGAAGCAATCCCTTTCAGAGATATTCGTTGTTTAAGGTGAACATCAGATTGACGTTTCCATTCAATAACATTGCGTTATATTTGATTCGAATTGAATTTTCGTCAATGAATAATTTCAACAGTATCAAGGAGTTGACTCTTGTGGAGTGTAAATGATACCAACAGATGCTTCGAATACTTTTGTACCAAAAAAATTCTTGTATTAGATACGGTATATTTATTCGACTAGATTTTTTTGTTCTCTACTGTCAGACAAGTTTTCAAGTTTTATAATGCTTTTCATTTTATTTTCGCACAATTATGCATGAAGAACTGGAATTTGCGCTGTGTTTTTTTTATACCTTTCGAACAGAAAAAGATAGATGTCACACTTGAATAACTATTTTTTTTTATTGCAGGCGAGACGTCAAATACGCGATCTATTCGAAGATCTGCGAGATGGACACAATCTGATCTCTCTTCTCGAGGTGCTGACTGGCGAGCAACTAGTGAGTATCCTACTATAGTCACACAAAAAAAATCATTTGGATCAAGTAAAATGCACAATTTAGAAAAATTGCTCAGAAAGTACATATTCCAATTGCAGTTTATGCCCGTGAAATTTCGAACAGCATTTGTCTGAGAAATTTCACTTCAAATCAATCTGTTCCCCACAAATGTAGCGCAAGTATCATTATCATGATGAAAACATGATGGTGTATGAATTCCTATTCCAGGATGTGTTGAAAGACTAAACCAAATCGCCTTACACGACTAATCTAGGAGTCACAAACTGCAACAATAAAACGTATGATTTTGTGGCTGTTTCGTGCACGTTCACAAAAAATGCAAGAGACTTTGTTGGGAATTTATTGTGTTTGTACAACACAGGAACAGTTCAGGAAAACTCACGACTTCTACATCAGGCTATATAAACATGGGTTTGGTTGAATCTAAAAGCCCATCATGATTATTATGTAGATGATGCACAATTCGTTACCGCCCAACATAAGTATTCAATCAACATTTCGAATAGTCAAATGGTTTGTCATTATTTCTAAATATCGACTCCTCTTATCGCTGTTTTATATATAATATCTATAATATATATATATATATATATATATATATATATATATATATATATATATATATATCTACCTATCGATCACACCACGACAATAAAGATAACCAGTATGAACATAGAATCTAAAAGATTTCTTGATGATGGATCATTTGTCGTCAGCCAAAAGCTCTGCCAAAAGGGATCGATCCCTTGTAATTTGTATGATATCATTCAGATTCCGTCAAACTCCGAAAATATGTGGTAGTGATATTTTTCTCACTGAGGAAGCATTAACTATATGATTTAGTGTATATAAATGAGCGTTTCATATGGAAAATTGAGTTTCGAGACACGAACCTATAACAGAATGTTGTGATTTCATTGATTTCTCATCCCCAATAAAGAATCCATACGAGAGATTCATCTGTTCGTTCACTTCCTAGTGTCAAAATGAGACTCGAATTTTTTTATAAATTTCCAAAATATGTCAAAAATAGAGGTCAAAGGTCCTAGAACTCCTGGAAATTTCGTCATACTGAAAGTTCTTTACTGAAAATCAATCCCACATTAAGTCATAAGTTACGATTCTATGCTATTGTGTTCCATAACAATGAATCGATTTTACCGAAGGCTATGATGCATACAAAAAATCCTGTTCATGAATTTAAAAAAACTCGATATTCAGGGATATGAGACACATATTTTTTTAAGGGTCTCTTTATAAGTTGGATATATAGTACTATTCCTAGAATGAGTGTCCAAGTTTCAAGTTGCTCTAAGCTGGTTGATAATTTGAAAAGTTTCATGCAACTATAGAACTTGGAATGAGCCCACTTTCTTCATTCATGAATGGACTAATACTATACGATTAATAAAAATACATTTTTTCCTCCTTTCTAGCCAAGAGAAAGAGGTCAAATGCGTTTCCACATGTTACATAACATCGACACTGCGTTACATTTCTTACGTTGTAAGAACGTTAAATTGGTGAACATCCGTTCTGAAGATATTGTGGACGGCAACCCGAAATTGACTCTTGGCCTCATCTGGACGATCATTCTACATTTCCAGGTGAGTTTATTTTTCTTCGTGTACAGTGGAAACAGGTTTTCTCGAATATGGAATAGGCACGTATATTGGGAAAGTATCGGATCATCGCTTCGCATTAATTTTCCTCAATATTTGGTTATATGGATAAGATTTTTTCAATTGTATATCGATAACGATATGATATGTAATATCAATGATAATAATAATAATAATAACACACGCACAATAATAATAAAAACGCACACCCCTAGTATACATTAAGGATATGTGCAGGAATCAGTATCATTGAAATTGTTCAGGTCAATGATCCTATATTAACCCTTTGGAGGATGAAGAGAAAATATATTTATCTGTACTTCTAACAGTTCAGGATGAACTAAATGATTTTGCTAACCTGATAATGCTAAATTGTAAGCATAGCAGATTATAATAGTAATAAAGTGAAATTGATGAAGAAACAAAATCCCTTTACTTATTAACTATTGTAGATATAAATACCTGGATAGTTAACATAAAATGTTTTTCAAGAAAACCTGTTCTTCTTCCATGCATATATTTACACGTGTGATTTTTGCTTTTCAATCCGCATTCGACATTTGATATTTCAACTGAAAAAAGCAGTTCGTAGGCGTAGCACGCAACTTTTTGCAGCTGAAAGCATGTGAGAAAAACACTCCACCCAGTTTTAATCTGTTATTTATTACATTTTTTACGCACCCTGGGTAGACATGCAAGGTAAGTGATTCAATTACTAAATGCAAATTGATTGTGGAAAAAAATTAAACCAAAACAAACATCAAGTATTACTCACTACACCTCTTCCAGTAGTAGATATTTCAGAAAGCGTCAAAATGAATTTTACAGAAAATGCAAAACACATATCGTTTCAGAAAGAAACTTATTTTTAGAATAATGAGTTGAGTTCCGGAGAGTATCAGTTGCATTCGGAAATAGTAAGTCGAATTTGTATTTCAGAAAATATCATTTATTTCGGAAACCGTCAATGAAATTCTTATCAGTTTTTCTAAATATCAACAAATAATTTTTGAGTCCTTTATTCATAGTGTTTTTTAAGAGAGGAATCATCCATGATATCTTAGAAAATTAATCTAAAGATACGTACAACTCTCCCCAGCACTCCTTTACAGAACCCCACAGGTATTTCAAATGGAATGACCCACCTTGTAACACCCGAGGTAAAATATCTATACATGAAAAATCGAGTATAATACCTGAAAACAAACCTGAAAACAAACATTGGGGGTGTGGAATTTTCACTAGTAATACCACTAGAGGTCAAATTATTTCCGGAACTCGTGTGGTATTCCGTAAGAAAATTCCACACCAAATGTGTTTCCAACCTCATCAATTTTCGTCTTTGTCAAAAAAATTTCCAGTATAATCCGCTCTTTGGTACCCACCAGGAAAAAATTTCCGATAAAATTCATCCGTTGCTATGGTGATCTGACAGAAATGCACGTTCTGATTGGTTAAAAATGTGTGGAATTCTCAAGTAAACTCTGATGTCCATGTCGACGTGACTATTGTTCAAAAATTCAAATGATATTTTGATCACTGAAATGAAACTGACACTGACAATGTCTGAAATTCATCTACTTCTTTGAATTCAAACAAACCAATCAATCGATACTTTCTGAAATATAAGTGATTATTCTGAATGACATTTTCTGGAATACTACTGGAAAAGGTGTGGGCTCTTATTGGTTTTGCAAATAATAATGAACCTCATAATAGTCGTCAACTCTTCACTGTTAATTGAAATACTGATGTATGTGATTGAATTATGATACCCACCCTCACTCTTCATCAAAAATGTTATACAGCTGATGCTGACAGTCTGTCATGAAATTGAATGATGACAAGTTTCCTGGATAATGGGCCAAATGTATTTATTATATATATAATTTGGAGTTGAGTACATATTGATCAGAAGAACAGTAAAACTCTCGGTAATCTCCATTATTTCAATTTTGATAAAATTCATGGGGGGTGGGGGGGAAGAACATGTTTCGAACTCACATATCACATCTTCAGCTGTACAATGGGGCAGCAAACATTGTGGAGGGTGCAAAGAAATCATTAAATTTAATTCAAATGTGAATAAAATATGAACATTGTGCTCATTGTTGATGAAATTCGAGTGATGTAAATATTATTAAAAAAGAGTCGCGAAAGGGAAATCTTTTTGAGAAGCGTCTGTGAAGCGCAGGATACCGGAAAACAAATTAATTACCCTATCTTAGAGATATCGAGAATATAATAATCGAATATGAAATAAAAGAAACATGTTCTGAACATATCTGTAATGAAAAGTCTGATGCCTATTGCCAGTAGTGCCACTCTTTGGCCGTTCTGCACACCGTTCTGTGTGTAGGTGTGGCACTTCCCTAGATACGATAGCTTAGTTGCCTGACAAGCCGCTAGATGGCAGGAAGTGTTCCGTTTCACGGAAGAAATTCTGGGACTTGAAAAGAGTAACTCCGAGACTAAAGTCTTTCTAAAGAAATGAAATGGAAAAGTGGTGTTTCCAGAGTATCATACTGGGTGAACCAAAATATGTAGGCGATGTTCTAGATTCAGATATAGCAAGGAATAGGATTAATAGTTTAAATACTTGGTTATAATTCAATAAACGTTCAATGTTGTAGCAGATAAGCAAGAAAACCGAACATATATGGACCATATATGTTCCATATATGTTCGGTGGCAAGACTAAAGTTCCAAATCAATTTGCCAGGGAAGGATTAGCTCTAACACAATAATGCTATTTTTCTCATTTTCAGACTCTGTATGACCAAGACACGACGATATCATTTATACAAATAACTGTTTAGGCTCAGAGCTAGGGAATGTATCGAATCAGAAAGCGAAACGAATCAGAAATCAGAGCTCATATTGAACCGACATAAAAATAATGTTATAAGAACAATATTTTATAGGGGCGTTCTCCAAGTGTCCATATCTTCTTATTAGGAGGGGGCAGCAAAAAAAATTATAGCAACCGGTCATTTTTTCTGTCCTATCCGAATCTCGAAAATTGTCGATATATTCTCAGACACCCTACCTCGCATATATATGAAGTAGAGAAATAGTATCATTTTGAGAATCCGTATGCATACACAGGGTAGGTTGTTTGCTCAACATATTATGGAAAACAAGTGTTCAAGTTTTTGGGACGATGAATTCTCAAAATCTTATACCAATAAAAACAATGTGAGGAATAGGTGACATTTTTTTGCTTAACAGAACAGCTCACATTTAGCTGAATAACACGAAATGATTCAATCGGCGAAGTGAGATTCAAAAGACAACAAAAATATGACGTACTGTACTGGGTGGGCAAAATTGTGACAGCACTTATAATCGAACAATTTCCCAAAGTTTCAGGCGAGTCATGGGATGTCAAACAAAACAGAATGGACCTAGATTCTCTCTCGGATTCAGGTGGTACCCTAAAAAATCAGATGACATTCCTATATTTTTTCTCCTATAGGCTCTCTATACGGAAACATCCTGTATGAAGAACAAATATCAAAAAAAAATAAATTTCGGTAGCTTGAACCTCAAATTGAAAAAATGTACACTTTTTAATTGTCGATAAAATAAACAGTTTTCGAGTAAAACAAAATTGAAATCATGGTCCCTATTATTAAAAATGAAACATCAATTTGTTTATCATTATTTTCGTCGGAAACGTTTTATTTTATCGACAATAAACAAGAGAACGTTTTTTTCAGTTCAAGGTTCGAGCTATCCAAATTTACTTCTTCTTAGTTAATATGTTTGCATTGAGATATCGGAAAGTTTAGTTAAAGATAGTCTACTTCAGTTCTGTACACTAGAAGTAGAATAATCAATTTTCAATTCTTCGTGGATACAAAAAAAATTGGAACCTGTAATGATATTTTTCTATTGTCTCTTTGAATCCAAGAAATCTCCCAAACAGTCTGTAATAGAATACCCCGTATAGAAATTTATGAATGGTGATTTGGAATGCGCTATAGGTTTTATTTCGTCACTCGACCTGTTGAAGCGATCAGGGTCAAATTTGAGTTCTATTTGTGTTTTCGAATGTTTTCGTAATAAGTACACGATGTAGGTTGAGGTAGGTAGATGGTACCGATGTTACAAATATTTATTGATTGTTGTTGACATCAGCGCCCGTATATGGGATTTTGAAGAGGTGTGGTATAATGAGGACTATAAGTACTTGAGAAAGAGGCTTCTTGGTACTGGACATTAGCAATTCCATGATATGTTTTTTTTTTCAATCATCTTTCTGAACTCACCGAGTGACATACATATACAGGGTGAATCGGAAGAAATGCATTAAAATCATAGAAGCTAGAAACGTATTCATAAATCAATAAATAATTTATAAGAAACTCGAATTTCCTTTGCCACGTTCATTTTTTTTACAAGTTACGGGGTGTTGAAGTTTATTAAGATGTTTTTTTCAGTAATATCTGGCATAATGAATGCGTTGACATAATAAAATTGATCCAGTCATTTCAATAACATACCCACAGGATTTGTTTTTCAAGATTTTGCACAAAATTACCACTCTAAAATTTGTCAATATGCTGTAACTTGACAAAATTGAAATCTGATATTAACATAATGGTCCTAAACGTCATTTCATTGTAATACTGTACTGTACTGCAAGTTCTGTATGTTGGCATTATCGATCGTGAGTGGTATTTCTCCAATGAAACGAATCGACCAATTATTTATCAAAGATCATCAGATGAAAGCAACATTAACTCTGTAGGTGGTTCGATTGTGATAGACTTTATGATTCGAATCAATTGTCGAACATGATTAGCGATGAATTGGCCATGATTAGGCATCTGTATATATCAATAACGGCTCTCATTAGGAACCGGCTGGACTGCTCGAATCTCATACAGAGTGCTCCAGGTACAAGTTTTTTTGATGTACCAAAGTTGGTCTCGCGCAATAAACTTGAAAAGTGGCCAAGGTAGACAGGTGCAATCATCAAGAAGATTATTGAAGAAAAACATATTGTTCGAGCTAATGAGAATACAGAGTATCCGAAAATTCATCCATCTAAACATCAATAGCACTATATAACCAAGAAACTAAGATGATAACAATCTATCGATACATATTATATTATGCAGGTGGGACTACGTGGAAGTACGATTGCTGCTTTCCTACAGTATTGACTCATTCTATATTTAATTACATTATCATTTTGGAAAGAAAAATCCACTTTTGCTACCCTGAGCACAGTGACAAATTAGCTTATTTTCTGTTGTATGTAGGTAACTTCAGTTATGTGTTTCAATTTGAATCTATTTTTATGTGTTTCGAAAATACTCATGAAAGAGTATCTTGAATCCCTCTCTGAAATTGCTCTTGAATGTGGTACATACTAATATTGTGTTTTCAGCCCCTTTTAGAACTCAACAAGGTACTGAAATACTCATATCGTATAGATATCTAAGTAGAGCCGGTATATATGGATTTTACAGAAATCATCTATATATCTACAGATTGAACTGAGGTTTTTCCCTATATTTCTTACCGAACTATCAGGTTTTATTATAAATTGTAATGTAAGTGTGATAAATAAGGCCTGTCTGCAGAAAAATTATTTCCAACGTTAAAAACATCAAATATCGACTCGATAAAATATATATCAACGTCGAACAAAACAAAGCATGAATATATATTTCAGAAAATGATTGTAACATCAACTCCATTTATGGATCTGATCTGGGTATCAACAGATTTCTTCAACTACGTAAAGATAAAATATTGGCCTTATTGCATGCTGGTACCTGTCAATATTTTGTTCCAATTCATTGAAGTCAGTTCTTGGATTGCATTTGACCCGTCAAAAGTAAAAACTCAGTCAACGATGAAAATATCACGTTCGTGACAGTACGAACTGATGGGACACCACATTGTCTATGCAAACTAATATGTTCTTGTTGTTCTTGCTGCTACGAAGCTCTATTGTCTATTTTGTCTATTTGTCCCCTTTCTCTGTCCATGATATCATCCGGCGAAATCGGTCGTGATGGCATTATTTCATACCTAGTTCTTCGCCCACATTTTTCTCACCTCTCTCAATCTCGACACAGTCGGTTCTCAGGCTATACATGTGTATGCGAACAGTAAATAAGTAATATAATAGCATGAGATCAGCATGACATCATTCGACTCCGTTGGCCATCACCATCACCATCAGTATAGGCGCCATTGATATAGTTGTATAGTTTTGAGTTATGACTCCAATTACCGAAATTACGCCAATTTTGAATTGTAACACGAAGTCGAAGCAATTTCCAATTGTATCAAAAATTCAGCAATAATTTTTGGCTGTGACTTGATATATTCATATCTCATGTCCCGTGCAAGCAGTTATAATCCTTCCACGGAGAAATGCTTCGTGATACGACCCGTTACAACTTGTACAACATGTTTTAATTTTTAGTACCAAAGACATCTACTATTCTGATTCCTAGTTATATTTCGAAATCACAATATGTGCGGTTTTCACACGAAACTATGCCAATTTTGAATCGAAACATGGAATTAAACTAATTTCGAGTTGTAGCACGAACTTTGCACTCAATTTGGGTTGTGACTTTATACCGGATGCTAACAAATGAGTGTCACAACGGAAAACTGTAGATTCCTAATTAAAAAGCGACATTTCTTCGAAATTTGTCTATGGGCTTCAAGATACAAAAAAATTAATATTTTCAATTATTTGCTCACTACGTTTGAGCTGAGCCTTTGTACACACTTCACCATTAGTGTTGAAAACTTCCATGGCTCTCAATCTCGATCCTTGGACATGTCAGTGGCAGAGATTTCAACGCCTCGTAAGGGTTCAACCACCCAAACTTTCATGCCACTGAAGGATTTTTTTAAAGCACATTCTGAAGCGCCGATATCCTCTTGTTTCAATCCTCTTAAGTGAAAAGTTTTCGTGAATAATTGGTTTTTATCAATGAAAACATACGAAATCCAGGTATAATGTTTTTCTCGAAAAATATTCAATTTGTAGTTGAAATACTAGTTATTATTAATAATAATTACACAACTCAAAAATTAAAATAACACAATAGTTGTTCCAAATTACCACAATATATATAGATTGATTTCGATTTCTGAGAAGTTGTCCCACGGAATTGAACCCTTTCTGAGTTTTAATGCAAAATTAGAACAAACTACGATCTCTTACTCGAAATTATCACCAGTTTTGGCGTGTAACACGAGATTGGGAGTAATTTCGATTTATAACTCGAGCCAGTGTCGGGTTGTAGCACGAAATTGAATTCAATTTGAACCGAAATTCGGTTGCATCACAAAATTGTAGGAGGATTCTAACCACTTAGGACGGACTTTCTCATCGTATCTTGTTCCGACTAAGTCAAAATTGAATTAAAAAATATCGCAAATATATGCTTTCATTGAATAGCAGTATAGGACATGAGGAGGAAAATAATAGAGATCTTGAACTCAGGATCAATAGCGAGTTTGAACAGTAAATCAATCAAATATTTCCTCCCTTCACACTGCTCTAATTGAATTATCGATAACCTACCTTTCAATTATTTTTCCCCCGACGAGGGAAAGTTTGTGCCCAACGGCAACACCGCCCCCATATCAAATGATCTCTTTATGCTTTATCAACCATCTGTGACTCCTCTTAAGGTGCACATCATAATGGGGCCATTGTTGATTCACTTGTTACAACTAAGTACAAGTTGTCTGGCTAGCACCTAATCTCGCAATTGCCGTTGCTAAATGTTATTCATAGCTAGCAGCAATTTGTCGTTTACGTACAATGGAACAATAAAGTCGATCGGAGTTGGATACGTCGATTTTGATAACAATGCAACATCGGGATATTCTTGAATTTCGAACAAGCTTTCTAATCTCATCTTCTCGGGAACTGATTTCCAACTAGGCTTGAACCTATAGACATATTTTTTTTTTCAGGAGAGAAAATCCCATTAAAAGCTGAAAAATGAATTTACCATGGATTCCCAATTTCTGCTGATAACAAAGTCGTCATACTATCTAAACTGAGTGGTGAAACTTTCGGTCAATTGACTGTCTAAAGATCTGAAACTAGTTCACCTGGTCATTTCATCGTAAAACAATGAAATATTTTTCATTAAAACAAATATTAGGATAATATAACATTGAAATGTCATTTCTACCAATTCATGTCATTCTATACAAATTGTCACAACGTCACCACAGTTTAATGAATAAATATTCCTGTATACTTTGATGTCACCATGTCACCAATCAAAAAGAACACAGACATGCAAAATAAGATCAGAAAAAATCGTCGCCAAAAGCGCCGTGCTATGCGTGCTTAGGGGAAAATTGAAACCACAATATTTGACACAATCAGCGCTGATTTCTAAAAACTTTCATTCTTGATTTACGAATAGCAAAAAGGGAGTTCTTAATAACTATTTCGGCACGTCTTTTGTATTTTTTTTCTCAATAAATCTATATAATCACCAGAACTACAGGAAACGTAAACAACACGTCCGGAAACTGTTTTTCAGATCTGTCTTCTGTTCGTCCTGGAATCCTGTTCACTTGTCCAGAAGACAGTATTTTCTGGACTTGATAACATTGATATTACAAATAAGATAATTTGTCCGAATGTTATCAGTCGAATACTTGGCTGTCAAAATTGGTCAGATTGTATTGGTCAACTGACCCTGCCTATGCTCAACGCTAATGTAATATTAGAAATTCGTATTCGATATATGTGAGCATTTTTATGTTGAAAAAAAAATGCGTGGGATGCTGCGGATGCACCCTGTATAATTTATAGAGCGAAGCATCCGCCTCTCGAAGAACAACCACATCCTCATGTATCTCGCGAACATTCTTGAATAAATGAAATTCCAATTGATTTCCGTGTAGAAGGAAATGGTGGCCATGTTGGGTATTCGAACAGTAGCGGAAATGATGACACAGAGGAGACACAGGACAGGATGTCAGCTGGGCGAATAACGTGCACCTCGTCATGCGATACCATACGTCGTTCGCGTATACGGGGCGCCCGAAATATACCAGGAAGAAGCTATTTTTATCTAGACTGCTGATAAATCCTGAAATTTGGCAACATTGTTTTGGGAAAACTACAGAGTGTTTTGCTCGCATTTGGAAGTCGCCAATATATCATAGTTACATGGCAAGGACCCACTACGGGATGGAACAAATTGAATAATTAAGTTGCGTAATCAGAATAACTAGTAGAATACCAAAAAAGAATGCGGTCAAGAAATTTCCGGCGATTCTAGGAGATATACAGAAAAATAAAAAAAACATGTTTTTGTTTTTATTTTTTCTGACTGGATTGCAATGAAAATACAGGTCTATATTTGAAAAATCGGCCATATTGTAGGTCAATTCTGTAGGCCAAGTGCCAATGACAATGATGAATTTGACAATGTTGACAATGTCATTGACAATGTTGAAAGGTCTGTAATAAATGAAAACCAAATCTTTCACTTTCGTTTTTTTCCTAACTTCGATGTATCTTCCAAGGTTTCCGAGATCCCAATGCATATAATCGAAATTGTAACAGCCTTTATAGTAGTCAGCATATGTAATGGTAACGTCGCAGCGATGTCATCAGGTGGCATGTTCAAAAACACAAGGTTTTCGTTATTGGAAGAAATTTTGAGAAGGATGAATCGTTAAAAAAGCGACTTAACACATTGGACGTGGGGAGGACGTGATGGGAATAATAATATTACCCAAGAAGGAAATTGAGTGATTCCATCAAAATAAAATTGAGATATGCGAAAACTTCATGGCAGTATCTTAGACCAATCAATATTTTATAAGAGTTGAAAAAATTTTCAGGATTCAGTAGTGAAAAGAACATTAAAACGTTACTCATTAGTCTGATTTTGCGACCAGAATTTTATTTGCAATTTGCTATTTCTATCACAACTAAGATTAAAAACCTTCTTTAATATTTTTGTATTTTTTGTGTCAAAATGGCAACGCTTACAGAAAAAGTTTCATAATGAATGTTTCGTTTAACGGAAAATATTTGTGAATAGTTTCAAACAATTTTTTCTTGCGTCCATCCAACTTTTTAGAGCTACATAAGAATTAAAAGAATTGCATCAACGGTATTTTTTGCAGTTTACAGATCATTTGCAATTTCAGTGCAGGAATGGAGCAGTTAAACATTTTCTGCACTTTTGACATTGATATGAATGTTTCTACTATAATGACTCGTTTACCTCTGACTCGCGCTGGGTTGACATCTTTTCACTTTGTAAAACTCGAACGCCTACATGGATACTTAAATACATATAACATTATAATCATAGAGTAACAACTACTCTCTGTTATAATTATGTAAACTCCGATTAAAGAGAGAGATTCCTCTTGTTCGCATCGCCGCTGATAATCAGAATCCCGTCCATAAAACAAACAAATCGTTTACGTAATGCAGATCGAATCGCATTCCGGCCCATTTAAGGCGATCAGTATGCAAAAAATGTTGATCGCCAAACAACAACACGACAGATTCGTCCTCAGAAATAACACAATAACTAATAAATAAAACTAGTTTTTTTTTTTTCATTGCGCTCGACTTGGTGAGTACCCCACACCCGACCGAAGGCCCCGCCCCCGATCTCGCGAGCCTCCGCACCAAAACAAGGCTAACTCGATCGTCAGTACACGCCGGCTCTCTCACCTGACGAAACACCTGACTATCTGTCGATCGCACGGAACGACGAAATTAAAAGGTCTCGTGCGCGAAACGTGTGGGCGTTTTTGACAGTAAACAGACGGACTGTCACGTCACGTGCAACAGGTGGTGCGACTTCTGTCAATGTCTGAATGCAACAGGTGGCGAAGCTAACGTTAATGCGCGTAATAAAATCGTGTTTGGAAAAGAAGTGTTGTTGTTTGGATCGAAATATTTGAAGTAGTGCCTATATTTTTCAATATTGGATATCATAAGTATACTTGATATTCGCATGCTTTCTTCACAATTTTTTGTAACCTAATGCGGCATTATGGGAATTCCCGAGGGTTAATGAAAACTTATGAACATTATGTGACTTCCTGATACTTGAAATAATTTAAATAATTTAAGTATTGAAATAATTACGTTTTCATTCAGATATATGAGCTAACATTAGGAACTCCAATAATATGCTTTCTGATACGTTATCACCTATATTGGAACAAACTGTTCAATAATTATTCCTAATGTTCCTATTTGTGCGAATTCATATGAAATATACATATATTTATATGAGATGTGAATGCAGGTTTCTTGGTATATCACTAATTTGAACGAATTTTTTATTGTTAATATGATTTTTGCAATTTGTTGCTTCCTTGAATATATTCTAACAAAATACGAAATCCAAAATAGACTTCCTATTAATTGTTCGAATTAGTTCATCAACATTTGAAAGTTTATTCATATAGATATATTATAACTGGTTGCGACGTGTAACTGTTGTTTGCTCCTTTGTTTAGCGTTTTCATTGGATTTTTTGAGATTATATTTTGAGCAATACATCCTTCTTGATATCCTTCCTAATATCACCGAACATATAACATATATGTTCGGTGCTAATTTATTGAACGAACTATTAGTTGCTTCTCTGACCACTGTGATCAAAAGGAACCAAAATAATAATTCAAAATTATGTGAGAATTCTAGTATGCAAAACTTGGCTTTAATGACTTTGTGCTTTGACGTTCAGTTCAAAGAGGTAGTTTTACACTCCAGCAACTTCTCACGATCTACAAAGCGCAAATTCGATTTGTCCAGGAGTACTGTTCACATGTCTGAAGTTCAGCCTCCAAAACATACGCTAAAGCTCTCAGACTCTATTCATAAGAGAGCTATTCGCCTAGTCGGTGATACTTTATTCACGAATTCATTCGTTTCTCTAGGACATCGCAGAAAGGTGGGCGATCTCTCCTTCTTTTATAGATATCTCCACAGGCGGTGCTCAACGGAAATATCATCTATTATGCCACCACGAGCAATCCCAACTAGACAATCTAGACGAATTCAGATTGGTCATCCCTACATTGTCAGGCTTGAGACCTGTCGAACATCGCTATACCAAGCATCATTCATCAATAGAATAGCAAAATTCTATCTACCGCTGGCTAGCACGATGTTCCACGAACATTATACAATTTCCGTTCGTTTTGTCGAGAGATTAAAAAAAAACTATTAGTTTCGTAGAACTTGCGAAAATCCGCGAAAACGGAGAAATTTTCAATCGTTGTTTCCACACCGTTACACATGCAAAACGTTTTCAATTTTAAAAATTCACTCTGGTTCATGAAATTCTATACAGGTTGTTCCTCCGGGAACTCCATTGATCAATATATGTGTTAGGAACAATCAGTGTAACATCAATTTCATAAATGAAAATTACTTGAATCTATTCATTATTTATTGTGAATCCAATACGGATACAAAACAATGTCATGGCCAACTCAGAATATATAAACCCAGGAATAGGTGATTTTCTGGAACAGAGATATGTTAATACGAGCATCATTTCGAAAAGTACAAATTTTTGGAATAGACAATTTCATACATAGCTACCCTCATTTTTAATGAATGAATGATGAAATTATGAAAATAGGCGGTTTTCAGGAAAAAAAAATTCCAAAGTAATTTGCAATGTTGGTTTCTGATCACACTGTATTTATTTATTGTCAAAATATTAACACAGTCACTAAAATAGATCTCCTTCTATAAGGAAACCCACCCCAATCGAATAAATTAAGATTTTATATAGGAGAAATTGTTGGTTATGTTTACGCCTGCAAACGTCATTTTTGCCGTAAAATACTTAGGTATACGACATTATACATGATATTTGCCCAGAATGCTTCATTGAATCTAACAATGAAATTATATATAGGGTGTCCGATTAAAAATGAGCAAGTTGATATAAACTTCCAGTAAAAACGGAAATCTTGAAAATATTTTAGCCGAATTGCCTTCATCAACAGTAATACCACCAACTTTTCAAATTCACCCTACTGTATACATACCGTAACTTTCTCTTATTACGGATTGAAAGATATAGGCACTCGAATTCAAATTCGCAATCGCAGTCGAGTAAAATGTCGATGGAGTGAAAGACAATTAGTCGAAGAAAAGGAAAAAAAATGTCGATGTACCACTTCGTGAAGGACGGTTCGCCGCCCGGCCGATCGAAACGGCTGTTCGTGCGCGGCGCCACCGAGGGGCAGCGCCCGCCCGACGGCGACGCCCCGCGGGCGGTGCACACGACGCGCCGGCTGTCTGCCGAGGTGCTGGGCAGCTCGTTCGAGTCCACCAAGACCACGAGGACGGGGCGGGACGGGCGGCGGCGCATCACGACCAAGATCGTGCGCAAAGTGACGACGCTGGCGCGGGGGGAAGAGCGCCAGAGGGCGGGGGAGGAGCGCCATAGGGCGGGGGCGGCTGTCGAGGAGGCGGCGGCCGGCAAGGTCGAGCCCAAGCGAGTCAAGGTCAGAGCCTAAGAATGATTGGTAGCGAAGAACGGTTAATTGAATCATCTATACTGAACTCTCTGTCATACTTAGAAATTTTTTGGCATTCATTTTTTCATTATTTGAGTTTTCTCTTCTTGTTTGAATTCCTCTTTCAGGTATCTGAAGGTTGAATTTCGCAGTGACATTATTACAAATAATTGTAACAAACTTCTATTTCAATTTCTGCCACCTCCTCGAATAACTTACTGACAGCCTTTGACATTTCTTGGAATTCTCTGAAATTCCTTGGGTGAAAGGAGGTATAATTTTGGTTTATAAAGAACTGGAATTCCTTGGATTTTATTGGAATTCTTAGGATTCCTTTGGAATGTCTTGGGATCATTTGAGTCGATATTTGAGTAGAGTCTATTTGACCATGTTATGTAAATTTTAATGGCAAGTAGAAGAGTATCGAAGTATAGAAATCACAAGATTACGAATAAATTTTAGAATACATGAAATGCAAATCATGCAAAATTGTAATACATCTGAAGGAGAATAATGCACGTTTATGTACTGAAATTCAAGAGTTTATATTGAAAATACATTTTCGGTTGCTGAAATTTTACGGATCACTCTGTATATTCTTGGAATTATTTGATAAATGCATCTTCGAAAGATATAATTTACCAGTTCCAGGATTGTTTGCAAATATCGTACTTTTGGATATATATTTGGATATATGCGTACTGTATACAGGGTGTCCCACAGTTTCCTGAATAAGCATTATGTTTAGAAGATAGGAATTTTATTGCAAACGTTCCGAAAGGCATCAAATAGTCCTTCTGATTGTATTCGTGCAACGTTGTTTCGTTTATTCAACACTCATAAAACCACTTATGACTTTTTTTTCTCAAATGGCATTTCATAGAAATTGGATTTTCATTCCGTTCTGAATACAATTGTATACCACTACCAAATTAACTTACCTGCCAAGCTCTTATATGTTTTCTTCCGCGGGAAGATATCAATGGAAGAAAGTGGGGTATACCATTGTATTCAGAATGAAGTATAGATTCAATTTCCATGAAATGAAGTTTTCTAGGTTTTTTTTCTATTCATCTATCTATCTTTTCGAATAGCGGAGATAATGCTTGTTGAGGAAATTTTAGGTCACGCAGTAATTTGGTGCTATCATCGTACATTTCGTCTCGTTCAAAGAAAACTATGCTTATTCGGAAATACTGGATATGATTAAAAAAAATCTGATTGAATTTCGTGGGATGCTTGCTTCTAGTATATGCGAGGAAGATCATAAGACTCGAGGAATTTCAGGAGATTTCGATGATTTCCCAGAAATTCACAGGGAAACTAGAGAATTTCAAAAAATTCTACAGACATTCAGAATAGTTACAGAAATTCCAAGGAATTCCAGATTTGAAAACAATTATTCAACTAGATAGAGCCAGGTTTTTCACGTTGAATTCGAAATCACCAAGAGAGTTAGATGCCAATTCCCATGAAATTAATGAGAATTGAAGAATTGATCATGGTCAGTTTCCAATTACCACAAGCTTTTCCTGACCAAGAAAGTCCAACCGAATCCGAACCGAATCCGAGGTGCTGCAGGAAAATCTCAGGAAATCCAAGTACTTAGGAGCAGATCCAAGGAATTCTGAAAAAATCCAAGAAAGGTCAAATACCCCAACCTTCGAAGAATTTCGAAGTATATGAATTGCACCAGTTTCTTCGCTTATAACCTCGAACTAGCCAGAATATTCTCAAGAAAATTCAAGGAATTCCAGGGATATATATAAAATACATTTCAGAAATTCCGAGGAATTTCAAGTACTGACCAACAATTACACGAAATCCCTGGTAACTAAAAAGTGGTCAGGAAGGTTCTAGAGTCCAGGAACTCCTGAAAGTATCCAGATAATCACAAACAAATTCAAAGAACTCTAGAGAATCCGAGATTCACCCCTGAATCACAATTCAATCGCACCTTTCCGGATTTAGATGTCAATATACCTCGAGGATTTCCAGAATGAAGAAGCCAAAGCCAATAATTTCCACTTTCGAGGATGTCCTGAAATACTGTTCGGTTTATTTCAAACGAGTGAAGGTCGAAGATAACAATATTGTTCGTGTGATTAAAAATAACTACATTGTACGGTTGGTTGGCTCTGTCATTCTGAATGTTAAATACACCAAATACTCAGTGTTCCGATTTTATGTATGAAAAAGCCAATAAATATTCAACAAAACCTAAAACTTCCATTCCACCTGAACCATAGATAATATAAGAAATCCCAACACACATACAAAATTCAATGCAACTTCTTCATCTGGTATTATGGGTAATTATACCCCCCAAATGTATATTTGTAAATGTATGTGAATGTAATTTTGAATATTTTCAAGGAAAAAGACAACTTTTATATGAGTTCGAAGTCCCCGAAAATGCCAAGTCATCAATTTTCACAGAAAATGCAATCTCGAAAACTAGCAAAAAAACGGAATATTTCTAAAAGGTCTAAGATTAGAATATAGCGAATATGAATAATCTCTCAGAAAACCTGATGTATAGATGGGTATCATAAAACTTGCATCTCATAGTATGTGAAAAGAAGAAAATAACGAAATTCCTTCAAATATTTTCTACAACGATCAAATGGTGCGTACAAAACTTTATACAGGGTGTGCCATAAACATACCGACAAACTTCAAGGCATGGTAGAGGACATCGAAATAAACATTTATGCTCGATAAACATAAGTCCGGAAACTCTTCGTTTTCGAGATACAGGGTGTTAAATTTTATTAAAAAATAGTATCAGTCTTAAAATTGGTATCTGTGGAATTTTATTGTGAAAACAATGTTTGTTCCCAACATCAAACGTAGTTAAATCGAAAAATGTAAACAAAAGTCAGTGGTGTTCAACTAAACCGAGAGTTAATTTAGTTATTTCTATTTTATTCAAAACATTTCATTGCTTCAGCACCCTTTATTTGTCGGTATGTTTTGGATACTCTTTAGAAGATATTAAAAATTACGAATATTTTCCAATTGAATACAAAACAAAAAATTATTAAAAGTCACTAATAATGATTGATGATTAGTTGAAAAAAGTTATTGGAAGTTCTATTCGGAAAAATTTCAAGGGACAAAAAAGTTGCATTTTTAGTTGTTCATTTAAAAAAAAAATTATCATAATTACAAAAAATCTACTGGGCTATTTTTTTTTTGTGCAAAAACTATCCGACATAGCCCGTGGCACGCCCCTGCAATTATTGGGAAAATTCTAATAGCTCTAAAAGATACCTTATAAATGTATCAATAATCTGTAAAAATTTCATTGAATTCGACCAAATCGTTTTTACGATATTGATAAAAAATTGATTTTTAAAAAAAAAATTAAACATCCTGTATCTCGAAAACGAAAAGTTTCCGGACTTATGTTTATCGAGCAGAAATGTTTATTTTGATGTCTTCTACCATCCCTTAGGGTTTGTCGGTATGTTTATGGGACACCCTGTATATGCGCAAATATTGCGGTACACAAAATGCGATAAAATACTTCGATGTTTGTCTCATGATGACTTCATTATGCCTCATTAGATAGCTATTCGCTCTTTCTTACGACAACGATTTGTTTGTTTACCAAACAATCACAAGAATAATCGTTATTTTACCTCGCTTTTAACGAATCGTCAGTTTTGCTTGAAATGATTGGTAACTTCCTACGAGAATATTGTGACAAGAGACAGCTCTAAACTTGACATCTTTCCACTGATTGTCCTAGGATTTTTTTATTTTCTGAAACAAATTTGAAGTCCTAGATATTTTATCATTCACCAAAATACTCCATTCGATGTATTCATTTTCAGTATCTTACGTAACATTAGATATTTGAATACTGTCTGTACGTTCTTCGAGGAGGTGGTACATTCATTTTCCAGCTTTTTGTGGGATTTTCTCTCCTCGTTTCTAGAAAATAGATATTGAAATAGAAAATAAATCCCTGATAGTCTGTTTTTTTCTTCAATTGTTGTGTCTTCAGGCAACATACCTTAACGAGTTATCTAGATATTTCCAGATATTTTTTGACGATTATTGGTCAAATCTGGAATACTTTGAAATTTCTTCGTGTTCCTTGTATTTACCAGAATTTTACAAACGAATTCAACAGAATTGTCGTTGTAGCCTTCTATTATTTCCTCTCTCAATCTTCTTTCAATTCTTCAAACATTTTTTGATAATTTTTCCGAATGAATTATATACTTGCATAATTGGAAACAGTAGTACAAAATTATGACTACTAATCCTACTCGATTTTTCACTTGAAATTCATTGTAGACCTTACCAAAGCAAGTTAAAAGTCGGTTAAAACTCGGTCAAAACTCGGATATTTTGAACGTTATTCGGAACGAACATGGTGTTCATGAACTGTAACTGAAATCACAGCGGAACAAACAATTAAGCATAACCCACCGGGTATAGCCTACAATTACAGTACCTTTATCGTCCGATCAACTTATACAGTAAGAATGAATATGGAATGAATGAAATCTATATGGCGTTAAGCTGTTGAATATTTTGTGGAAACGTCTATAGTTAAAGCAGCTTCAACTAACATTTTCATCTCGATTCTCGTATACCTTTGCCCTGGATCATTGTTTCATTGGTTATAGTGTTTTTCTTTCTGTATCCACATTACTGCCAACTGATGAAGGATTTTGGGTTGTAATTTTTAAGGGCCATGTGAAGAAAAAAATCTCGGTTTCCATATATGAAAGTGATTTTTCTCATTATCATGATTTTAGTAGGCCACCATTTGAAGCACATGAAGTTCCAATAACAAGTACATCAAAAAATATTTAACCACTGTTGACGTAAGCGCTTTTCCAACTTCGATAGAAATGAAGGTATTGCTACTGTTTTGGTATGTCTCGTTGTCCTATACTAGACTCTGCATCTTCTTTGGAATCAAACTCCTCCTAGGCGAATTGAGCGATATTCACGAAATTTCGGAAAGTGATCAATGTCTCCAAAAAGAAAGTTCAGAAGTAATGAAATCTCAAATCGGACAAACTGGAACTGGAATCGAGGAATAATCACTGAAAAACAAATTGCTCCCAAATTTCAAAAGAATGTTTACAAAATTTGAGAAAGACATTTGGAATATATTAAAATATATATATAGCTCTACTCGCTCAGGTCAACATTGCAAACTGCGAATCGCCTTGCATCCCTTGGTATAGTTTATTTATGCAGAAGAGAACTAGTTAACTCACGTTTCGACACGAAGTATCCAGGTTTAACGCTTCGAATATTTTTTTCCTCAATTACAGCATGCGTCTGATGTTCTCCTCTGACGTTCTGACCAACTTTCATCTCTTACAGCTACGACAGCCACAAGAAATCCAATGACAGATTAGATTCTTTTGTCACCCTCAGAGAATATATCACTCTATTTAACAGGAAAGAACAACTAGCGGATAATACTGAAAATTATGTCTCAGTATACCGAAAATCACGAAGTCATAATGAAAAAATTAATGACCTTGGTACAAAAACCGGTCAAAATAAATTGTGATGAACTTTCATAATGAAATTATTTATATTTTCATACAGGAACTAACTATAATGAGGTATGTTCCTCGGTTTGACTAGTGCAATCGAATTGAAATGAATAGTGATAGGAGTACTAGTATTAGGATTTATGATGTTTTTTTGAATTTGAAATTGTCCGGTTTTTGTTATTTTCATCATATTATTAATGATGGCTTTGAATTACACAAAAGAACAATCGAACTCATATAGTTTTTCTTCATCTATTTTTCCATTTCGTTCTTCTATACATTGAGTTCTTCAAATTCTATTCCACTAATACCAAACATGAGCTGGGCTTTTATATTAGAAATCGAAGAAAAGTGCGGCCTCCCTTATTTATTTCATTTGTATATAAGTTTTCTGTTTCGACAAAAGTTAAATGAGCGTATTGAATCTTTCTTGAAGATTCTGAAAATAGCGAGGATAGCGAAAAGTCGTCAAAAATGGCTAATTTCCAAATTAATGCTTAAAAAATAATTGAACGGAAATCGATAAAGAACAATTACAATCTTTCGTTTTTTTTTTCAGAAAGAACTATAGTAGGGCTAATGAAACTTTTTTTCTCAAAATTCGAGATAGATTTTTTCGATTTCAGAAACGTGTTCGGCACCATCGTAAATCCCATTTTGGCGCAAATATGGACGGTTTTCATACCAAAGTCTTTAATTCCAAATGTATGTTCTATAAATAAATAAAATAAATAAATAAAAATAAAATACGCATGCGCCTGTACAGCCAGGAGTAGTTCATAATGAATTGGAAAATATATTTTCAGCCATTTTTATTGCTGTTATATTATTTAGACTCCTATTTTCGATTCTGGTTCAAATGCATCTAAACTATAAAATCTACAGGATAACAGTTATTGATCAGTGACTGTTTTTTTTTTTTTTTCGATGCGTCCTTGATGAATTGGTTATAAATGCCGTAGCTATAAACCCTAATGATAATTTTTCTGCCTTCATATCAACTTTTGCACGAGAGTTTTCGGACACCATGTATACGGTAGACAAAGATGCCGACTACTATTTGGAGTAGAACCGTCTGATTTGAATGTAAATCCGTCGTTACACCGAGGTAAATACCAAAACAATAAATACTTGATGTAACCGTTCGTATTAACAATCACTTGGTCTTTTCACTTTAGAAAGTTCAGTGACTTGCGATTTCCTTGGCATTTTCGCTACAACGGCGATGTACGAGTCGGGCCATATTTATTACAGGAAATCGAATTGCCAAGCAATTAGCCGATGAGAGGCGATGATATAGCAGCCGGATATTATATAGCCCTTTTCAATATCAAGTCCCCCCAAGAGTATGGGGGGATTTGACCATTTGGTGTTGAAATTCCACTAGGTCTACAATGCACACTGCTGGTTGCAAGTGTTGAGCGGAGCACCCTACCTACAGGAGTTATTTCGAAAAAATAGTGACATTGAAAGTTCCGATGCTCAAGAGGCAATTAGAAGTGACAAGACCTCTCGCCATTTTTGTTGTTCACTTAAACGTCTCAATTACTCTAGGAAATTGAAGAAGTCTTGACTTTTTTATAGATACGGCCCTGATCGGGTTTGTCGGTATGAAGGTTATCCGAAAAAAATTATATTGAATAACGTAATGTGTACAACTGAATCAGATTAAATCATGCATTATTATATAGAATTGATGAAGAGGTTTGTACAGCTTTGTACTATTTATCATCTAGTCTTGGAATGGGTTTGAGATTCCATTGTATTAGGAAGATACACATATACCACGTCAGTGTGTATAGCGCTCATTATAACGTCACGATTAGATGAATTTTATCTCTCTTGAGCATACTAAACAGGTGTGTATGTATACATAATAATATATCTCATTAACATGAAATTAGATTCAATGAACGGGTTCCAAGATAATAATGATAATTGTAGTTTCAGACAGATCACCTCCAATGTGGATTTTTTTTCAATTTTCGTCGATTGTTACTGTAACTTCTTACCTAGTAATCGAGTCGATAGGCGAGTAGTTTTGAATTAATCAGTATGAGATATAGTGTGGTCAATCTTGGAAACGTCAAAAGTCAGAAACTCAGTTGAATTAAGAATAATTCTCACAACTTGTGGCCGTTTTTAAACTCTACGTTGAACCGTTTCCAAGACTTTTTCCTGCCTAATAGCATTCCACTGCTGGCTAGCACGATGTTCCTCGAACATTATAGGATTTCTTTTCGTGTTGTCAAAGATAAAAAATAGTGAGGAACGAAAAAGAACTAACCCCTAACCCAAAAATACTCGTTCTGATATCTCGGCGGATATCATCATTGAATTAGCTACATTTGGATGATTCCTACAACTTGAATCAACCTGGCAATTTGAACAATCTTGACGGACAAGCTTTTAACTGGTTAAATTCGGTAGAATTTAACATATCATAACATATCATATGAAAAATGACATATGAGTCTTGTTTAGTAAAACGGCAGAAAACCTGATTATAATACAGTTATTGATTCATTGACAGGAAGTGAAGACTTGTCAAATTCGTATGGTTCTGATGATGACCTACCATAATGTCTAATGCGGAGTTTTAGACATTAATTATATCATATCGGTAATTTTGCACTTATCATTGGAGTTTTTTGGTACATTCGTATTTTGACCCCCAGGAACCTGAATTTCACAATATAAACGTGCGCAAACCTATATTTTTCGACATAATCCAGTAACAGTATGAAAACTAACCTTCTTTTCTTGCCCCGTTTTGGGTAGATATCATAGCGAATCGGAGTTTCATTTCTCACATAGCATACTTTTTATACCTTTCTAACACATTCGAGAACTCAAGAAGGAAGAAAACATCCTCGAAGAAGTTAAATTCATCTTCTTTCGAAAAATGAGAATCTGTGATATTTTGACTCACAGAACTACTTGTTTCGACATAGATTCTTTCGACAGCGTCGTCCGTGTGAAAAAAGCTGGATCCACCTGCCTGCGAGATGCTGAAAAACGTTGATCCAGCTTCTTCGGGGATATTTCTCCTTCTTTTTGACTTCTTGAAATGAAGGTATAAAAAGTATCCTGTGTGAGAATGAATCTCCGATTGGCTACGATCTCCACCCAAAACGAGCCGAGAAAAGAAGGTTAATTGTCATACTGTTTCCTGGATTATATCGAAAAATAAAGGTTTGCGCACGTTAATATTGTGAAATTCCGGTTCCTGAGGTCAATATACGTGAGTACCAGAAAAAAATATTACAAATAAATCCCATCGCATTATAACTGCAAAATTACCCATTTTCTTTTCCTCTCACCTGTTCAGTCCTCAAAGAGTTGCATCTTCGAGCTTCGAACCACTCCCTGAATATTGGCCTCCGTTTCATTTCTCTTCTCCGAACCCACCATCAATAAGGAACCTCTTCTCTTTGCAGATCTCCGACATCGTGGTCGGCCAGGAGCCCAACGTCTCGGCCAAGGACTACCTCCTCAGATGGGCGCAGCGCACGACCAATCGCTACCCGGGCGTGCGGGTGCAGGACTTCAGCAAGTCGTGGCGCGACGGTCTGGCCTTCTCCTCGATCATCCACAGGAACAGGCCGGACCTTCTGGACTTCCGGCAGGCCAGGCAGCAGCGACCCAGAGAGCGCATGGAGCACGCTTTCTACTTGGCCGAGAAGGAGTACGGTGTCACGAGGTTGTTGGATCCGGAAGGTGTGTAAGGCCTGTTCGCTGTGTCTCCATCAAATACAATATTGTACACTATAATGGGGATTGTGTAGCACTCAAACTGTTCAATGATTCTGGTTTACATTGTTTCCATCGACACTGAGTCTAATGCAGCTAGTTGTAGTGTACAATACCATTTTCATGCAGACACACTGAACAAACCTCTAGTCCCTATCTTAGTCATAAACTCAAGCATAACTAAAAAGTAGTTATTGAATACGGTTGTTTATACAGCAATTTAAGTTTCAAGAATAAGCGCAAGCCTGAGAAATGACCTTGAAAATTAATTTACTCTAACTTTCATTATTTGCTTAGTTCGAGGAGGCATGTGCGCATGCTCTCGCAAAAATATAACATTTCACAGTCATAGATTTGCTTAAAACTCAGTATTCAAATCCATCAAGGATGCATACTTTATTTTCTCAAGACTAAATATGTAGCACAAAGACTATGCCTTAAATCAGGACTATGATTGTGCGAATATTGCATAAATCCGCCATTTTTTTTTCTCAGATGATAATGAGGGGTGGTTGATTTTTCGATGTATGATCGCGATTATTTTTTCACTTGTCAGAAGTTTTCGTTCTATCAATATACAGGGTATTGCGAGCAAAGGTCGATTCATGGTCTCAGTGGGGTGAGAGGGGAACTTACTGAAGCTAAATATACCTGTTTTTTTCAATGCGTGATGTTTTTTTATCAATCAATAGCAATGTTTTATCTTGGCCAATCATTTCGTTTAATACCTGCTGTGAATCTTCAACCATCTAATGTGTGGTGATTAAATCAATTATTATCTCAAAAAAAACAGAAAAAGTAATATTTTCAATCGTCGCCTTACATAATATTCGAGGACAACATAAATGTTGTATTTCGATGAACATATGAGGACTCACCACATTACTCTTTTAATAGAATCTCGAATATTCAAGCTGATTCAATAAAAAAAAATGCAGCAAAACCTGCCCATTTTTTCTAAAAAAATGCCTTGAAGTCGTTTTCGAAATTTTGACCCCTTCAGCAAATTCTTTGAAATTGGAAATTTTTCAGATTTGTTCACATTTTCAAAGTGAGCTTGTTGGTACTATATCAAAGAACTCCTGTTTCGAAAAATCGATCGGGGTTCAAATTGAGATTGTTTTGCGGTTCGCAATCACCCACACTGTATGTTACCGAAGGCAATGAATCTGAATGTTTTTTTTCTCTCTGTAGATGTCGACACTCACAACCCCGACGAGAAGTCCCTGATCACGTACATCTCATCGCTGCACGAGGTGTTCCCTGAGCCGCCTGCCATCCACCCTCTATACGACTCGGCTGCCCAACAGCGCGTCCAAGAGTATCGTGAAGTCGCCTCTTCCCTCCACATGTGGATTAGGTACATATTTTCCGATCACCACCTTCTCGAGAATCAAAAATACAGGGTGTCCCGAAAAGGTACCGAAAAACCTCAAGGAGTTATAGGATACACCAAAATATTTATTTTTGTGAACATATGTACGCAAATGAGCCGTTTGGACAGCAATAAAACTATTCAAATCATAAACATTTCACGTTCACCTGATCTCAGCCCTCTAGAATTGTTTCTTTGTATGTATCTGAAAAGTTTAGTCTATAAAGCACCTGTTCGTATAATGAGGATGATCTCTCAGCAAGGATAATGGCAAGTTATACCCATGTGTAAGCTATTTCTGGAATATTAATGAGTCAAGAGTCGATGACCCGACGAAGTCAACATCTGGAACAATATTGTGAACAATAATTCATTTTTCAGCTTTTCATGGGATTTGCTCTCCTCGTTTCTAAAAAATAGAGTAGAAGTTATTAAAAATTATTGCAATATATTCGTAGTAAGGACAGATTTGGGATCTGTCCCAAAATGTCTGCTTGCATTTTCCTGACAGACAATAATATTGCTTCTTGTTCAGTTTATATAGATAGAACTTGGCATCCACTTCTGAAACTTGAATATGAAAATGGAAAATTCAATATCAATTAATGAAAACACCTTGTCACCAGAATTCCTCCGTCTACCAAATTGTCACTTTCCAGTGTCAAAATCGAAAACATTGAAAAATTTTACAAAGAGAAAAATATTCCAATTGTGTTGAGAACGGTAGCAGATTCGTACCCGAAACGTCCACCAAGATAAGTAGAAGATTTATTCTTATTGAATATATTTGTATTACCAAAGTTTCATTAAAAACAAGGTGTCACTGACCAATAGAGATTTTCTTTTTTAGGTATCTAAAGGTTTAATTTCAAGCGCAGTGACATTTTGGGGCAGATCCCAAATCTGTCCTTACTACAAATATATTGCAATAATTTTTAATAACTTCTACACTATTTTTTAGAAACGAAGAGAGAAAATCCCATGAAAAGCTAAAAAATGATTGACCACCTCCTCGAAGAACTTACAGACAGTAATAATTCATTTGTTACTGGATCAAAATTAATAAGTGTACAGTTATTCAATTATTGCACAGTATAATAAGGACCAAACGGTTTTCATGATCTACAGCTCAAACGGCTTATTCGCGGAGAGATTTTGATATAAACAGAAATGCTTGTTTTGATGTTCCCCATCACCCCTTGAAGTTTTTCGGTTTCTTTTCAGGACACCCACTATGTGTCATGAACTAAACAATGGATACCTCTGTGAATACCAAAGATATGATATTATATATTTCCTACTAGATGCACCATTGCCCCATCGACTCATGAGAAGCATTGAAACGAACATAAGAAAAACAAAGAGCTATTGATTCGTCTGGATGTGTCACAAAGAAAGGTGCAATTCTGCCAACAATCCGCTGGCTGATCACTGGTAGTTGCCTCTCTCTCGTTTGCTGTTTTCATTGGTTGGATTCCTCCGCCTTTCTCTGGGCGCGAAGTAGGGTCTATTTGAAATTTGTTCAACATTATTCAATAACTGACCATGAAATGATATATTCTGAACTTTTTTGAATGTTGTCAAGCTGAACAGGACAGCACCATCTGGAACAAAGTTTTAAAATCCTTGACTTGATGGGCTGAACCAACTAGGATTATTTACAGATTTTTAGTATACAAACAAGAAGTAAAACTGAGTCTCTTTGTTTTAACACACTTATGGATCAAAAAACTTTGCTCGATTCGAATGAAAATAGCTGTCAATGGCATCAAAATGGTTTGCCAACAGTCTGCTGATTTCTGATCGTTGAGTCTCTTTCTTATGGTCGTTTCAATTACTCGTTTTCTCTGAGCTTGATTTGTAGAGAAAACATAATATATCTTTGGTAAATACACCGTGTCACAGTTGCCATACATATTTTCATCATTAGAAAATATTTTTGTATTTCAAGAGAATACAGAGCGGTTAAAAATATTTTGTTGTTATGGAACAAAAAAAGTGATGAAAATAATGAATTCTCTCCATTTTATGTTTTGGATTCTGACATCAGTACTCACAAAAGAACAGATGCCTCAACTTCATCATGTTCAAGTTTTTTCTCGAATTCGTTATGGTATAAATTTCTATCAGCGGATATTGATCTAGAGTGAATTGAAGAACCAGTTGTCACCAGATCAGCTTAATTAGCTGTTGCCAGATCATCATGCTTGATTTTATTTTGAAAATCTAAATCTCAAAAATTAAAAAGATCGTACTGTAATAATTCGTTATCATATAAAATATATGGATCATCAATCACGTTGAACATCTTCAGATCATCTGAAAATACAAGAATTCAACTATGAAGAATAAGATCAGTAACTGGTATTGAAGAAGATACTGGTATACTTCATTTCACATAATGGTTGTTTTACACATTGAAACGTCCTCAATTAAAATGAAAAAGGTATCAGCATCCATTTGGCCCAGTATTACGACTTCTCGATGTATAATTTTTTATATTCACCAACAGACAATAGTAAATATCAGCTCACACCCGTTTGCCTGCGAATATTTGAATGTAATGAAATACGACACAACTAATGAGATAACTTCTTCCAATCCATTTCAAAATTCAATTCCTTACACCCAAAGCATCTTGTTTTTGCAAAACTGGTGATCAACTTCGTCGGGAGCTCCAACAAAATTAGTATAGACAGAATCAACTTGGTGACTATTATCGAAAGCATTCTTTGAGAGCTGTTGGTAAACTATATTTTGTCATGATTTTTCGCCACTTTGACTTTCGTTTCAAATTGCATAGTTTCACGCTTTCAATCATTCGATGCATACATACATGTGAAAATATTCAACGGAAAATAAATCGACAACAGGGAGAAGTACTCGCTGATGCTGGACCGCTCGTTTCCGCCTACGCTCATCGAGATGAAGAAACTGGCCGCCGAATCGTCGCGCTTCCGCACCGACGAGCTGCCGCCGAGGCAGCGCGAGAAGAACTACTGCGCGCAGCTGTTCCAGGACCTGGAGAGGTACTTCAAGACGGTGGGCGAGGTGGACGTCGAGCCCGAGCTGCACATGGACAACATCGAGCGCGGCTGGCAGAAGCTCGTCGCCGCCCACCAGGACAGAGACAGGCATATAGCCGAGGAGATCAAGCGGCTGGAGAAGCTGCAGCGGCTAGCAGAGAAGGTATGATAATGATGATATTTGATCACTGCTAGCCAAAGAAACTTCCATTTTGTACTCTTTCTCGAGTCGTGAAAGGATATTTCTCTACCAAAGTAATTTTTAATATGTTATGAACTACTAGTTCATGAATATATATCGTTTTATCATTATAAATGTGGATTCACAAGGCGTACTCTATTTTAACGGGCCGTAGTGTATCCACTCTATCTCGATGCAGACGTCTCAGTAGTCGGATGAGTTTTCACATCATCAATCAATTTGTGCGTTCGTGATTGGAAAGCTATAGTTTATCTACTATAAAAATTAGCATATCCAATCAGCGCAAAAAGATTCCTAATAAATTCCCTAACTTTCCGTGTAAAACAAGATTCAATAGGATAAATCAATCAAGTTATGGCGTTATAAAGAAATTCTACTTTAATAAAAATCAGGAGGTTGTACTACAGAATATTATTTTTCGCCAATTTGAGATCGGTGATGCATCAATTGAATAGTCAAAAAATTATTGTACTACATTTAATAGATCATGAATAAACTAGCTTTGCCGTATCGACAATTTCGCGTTTATTCCTAAATTGTCCGGATTACCTTAGGACATAATCGCTGCTCCATCCCTCTGAGATAATGTGAAAGTATATTATATCGATTAATAGGCAATAAAATTTACTGAAAAAAAGCCATCAACAGCATATATCCACAGCTGATAGGTTTACTGTGGGAGGCGTCAGAACTCTAGCATTCGTTATAATTAGATATATGTAATTATTATAATTTTATTTGAATTGGAATATTGTTCTGTAACTGCCACTTGAGAATTTTTGAAAAAAACACAGTCGATCTAGACACTATGAGAAGTCTTCGAAGGGTTGATTTTTATCGGTAAATTGATGATTCGAATTTTGGCAGCCGTTGAAAAATGACAAATTTGACCTGAGTCAATACCTTTTGATATGCGATATTTCCCTTACTATCACTATTAGATTGGTAAATGTTGATTTATCGCAAATTCTCTTCTCTACAAATTTCATCTCCTTTTTCTTCCTTTTTCTCGTGGTACTTTGATAGATCTGGAAAGACCATTTCCACTGCATCGATTTTGTCCCTACCAGGGTGACGTCACGAAAGCAATGCCCTGGCCTGGTAAAATGAAGTAAGGCCCTGAATTCACAATCATTCTTCCCCAATCGAGGTACTACAAATCATCTGAATGCGTGAGCACCTCGTTCCAGCCGATGTTTTGTTTTGATTGACATGACATAACTAATCTTAACCTTACTTTCTGTTATTGAAACTGAGATTTTATAAATAGACCCTGAACGTGAAATATCTATGTCAAATAGTAGAAAGTAAAGCAGTAGTATACTGATACTTTCATATGTTAATGTTCCTTATCGTGAATTTATCATTGATGGCTGTCATACAGACAGAAAATATACAGGGTGGACCAATGATGTGGGGAAGTGAGATGACGGCTTCGCTGTTTGAGATCGAAGAACAATAATTTCGGAAGTGGTCTAGACTCATGAGCAGCACATTTCTAAATTATTTTGCGTTATACAGGATGACTCAAAAACGCATGTGTATTATATGACATTTTCAGATTCTCTCTGGAAAGATAATTTCATCGATCTATCATACTTGGGATCTAGAGGCAATAATTACAGAGACATAGGATGTGAAAAATCGACATTTTTCAACTTCAGGATTTTTTTCTGTCGAAACTGTTCACTATTGATCGAAACGGCTTTCATGTAAGTTTCATTTTTGCAAATAAAGGTGCACAGGGAGATCAAGCAGACCGACTCGAACCTCGACGTGATCGAGCAGGCGATCGAGAACGAATCGAGGCGGATCGAGCGCACGCATCCGCTGGAATCGAAGAAGATGGCCGACCAGATCGATCAGGAGTTGGCGATCGCCGAGAGCAACATCCAGTCGCTGAAGGCGGACGTGAACGCGCTGAGGGGCGGCCGGTATCCACAGGCGGGCGAGCTGGACAAGCGCGTGCTCAAGCTGCACGACAGGTGGGTGTGACTGACGTTGATAGAAAGTCGGTTTTCTATTAAATTCCGACCAATAAGAGAATCCAAGTAAAGTTCATTATTACAAATTCAACAGTTCTGGGTTTGATAGGATTTTTGCTGCCGCAAAATGATATCGAAGAAAATATCCTGATCAACCTCATCATCTCCCAATCTCATTTGTTGAAATTTGTGGAAACGGATATTCATAAAAATCATTTCTAAAGACGAGGTTCCGGAGAATTACGGAGGTCATGAAAATTACGGAGCTCATGAGAATTACATTTCACTCAGAAATGTGAAAATTCATTGTGGTGGTGAAACCTATGTTCTTCCTTATGTTTCATCGAGGTTTCAATACTACTTGACTGGTTTTCCTTGCCTCAAAGCATTATTCTAGTAAGATGCAAAACTGATCAAAGATGATGCTATCAAAATTCGCCTAAATATAAGTAAAAAATATCAGATAACTTATATGAGCAATTCAACAGTTTATGAAACTGTGTTACAGTCCTGGCCACACATATTGTCGTAGGATATAACAAGAGGTGCTACTACTTGCACCAGATAATTTTCAGTCTTTGTTCACAGTGATATGGATGAAACTTCAATTTCTATAGCTATCATGGAATATGAATCTTCTGAACCTCCTATTTTACCGTAAATGTAACAATTCATACACGAATTCCTTTTCTCACTAGTTGTTAAGGTAACCAGTGAGGAATGGGCTTATATTGTAATCGGTACAGAATAGAAAACGATCGGAATTTGACCGTTACTTCGGAATCTTGAGTTAGGTAATCAACCAAAAATGTTTGTACTCGATTGAACAACAGTAAGAAATCTAGCGCTAAGATCAGATGTACTTTCAATAACAGATTCAATTTCCATGCGGGAGTACCCTCTGTGATATATGTGTCCAAGACATATCAACGCGTCACCATAGTTCAAATACTGTTTGTAAGTTATTCAAGGAGGTGGTATATTCATTGTTCTAGTTTTTTTTGGGATTTTCTCTCCTCGTTTCTATATATCAACAAGTCAAAATTAGCTGAACATATCCTTAGTGAAGATGGGCAACATATGACCGATTGGAATGATGTCAAGATCACAGGAAAAGGAGATATCAACCAAAAAAAAAGAATCAAAGAATCTGCTTGCATTCTTCTGAACGGAGACAATGCTTCTTGTTCAGTTCATATAGATAGAACTTGGCATTCACTTCTTCAAACTGATTATGAAAAAATATTTCTATCTGACAACTGTCACTTTTTAGTATCAAAGACGAAACATTTTTATTCATAGTGTAAACGGGAACCGATTCATTCCCGAATCGTCCCCTAAATCAAGATAAGTAGAAATTTCGATATTTCACAAATATATTTGTCTTCCAAACAGGGTGTTTACATAGAGACAAATAGAGAATTTCTTTTTTTGGTATCTGATTTATTATCATAATTTCTATTTTAATTTCGTAGAAACGAGGAGAGAAAATCCAACAAAAACTAAAAAAATTCAAGTTATTTATTTTGTGAAATATTTTATTATTATATATTATAGCCATGGTAAAAATTATAGAGTAGAATACGTACGGCGGAATTTCATTCATAAAAGATTTATGAATCTCTTGTATAGACAAAGAGAAAAATACTTTCATCGCATGTAGTAGTGGTTCATTGCTACGCCTAGTAGTAGTGTTCTTACCTTTGAGAACATCCTGTATAAAATCGATAGTTATATAGGGATGGCACCTTTCAACTATGAATTTGTACAGGTGGGTGCACCTCAGACACCTGTTGCACAACAAGATGATCGGTCCGCTTTCCAACATGAGTTTTCCTGTGGAAGAAAGAACAGTTACCAAGCACATCCGTACGGTACAAGAGACCAGGAACGTGGAGACCAATCCGCATTTCAGATCGTTGCAGGAGCACATCGAATGGTGCAAAAACAAACTGGTAAGTTTGCTTCATTATTTGTTTGCATTTCGCGGAAATTATTGTAATAGGTAAGCAACAGGTGGGTAATAATCATTGTGGAATCGAAACCACAGAAGTCGTGAACAATCTTCAGCGCGACCTTTTTTCGGGAGCTCATCTTGTAATTTTTGACTGGTTTTTCAGAAACAACTGAAGAAAGCCGACTACGGCACCGACTTGCCTTCCGTCCAATCAGAACGTGACATCCACCACCGCGATCACAAGCAAATCGACCAGTTCCACTCCAAGGTCGAGACTTGCGTTAAGGCTCGCCAATACTTTTCTGGCGAGGAACTAACCCTCTACAACCAACATCTGGGGCAGCTGCAAAAGGTACACAGGATTATTTGTTCTGCATTGCGAACATTATTGAATGAATAGAAATAATTCAAAATATTACAATATTCATCTCAGACGGCAAGAAACACTGTTTATTCAAAAACTAATTCATTGTCAATCCATCTGAAGAAAACTTTCCCATTCTGATTACTATATTCATGGGTAGGTGATAAATTGAAATTCGATAATCATATTACGTCATTGAACAAATAAACTAGCTAGCTGTTGTTTGCTGTCAGAATAATTCGGAAACAACTTGGGTTTTAGATTGCAAGAACATTCTGATTCGAATTGATGATTGAATTCCACTTGCGTTATGCCGTCCCTTTTTGGGGCAAACAAATGTTCTCATCTGTATTTAGCAATACGATACTTTTGCGAAGTTAATTACTCTGATCACTGCAAACATCTATTTGAACTGCACAACATGCAAGAAAGCTTTGAACATTTTCCTAATATCATTCAAGATTTCCTTCACAAAAAATCATTGATCCGAAATCATTGATCCAAATCCGAAACTAAGAAATTGTTCAATCTTTTGCTAATTCATTCGAAGCTATTGTTTTCTGATTACTTCTTAATTCTGTTTGGCAGTTAAAGACTTATTATTTGAAGAGGTATACTATTAACTACAAGAATGCTATTATGATAAATTGTGACATTATATCAAAGATTCCACTTTAATGGTGTAATATAATCATGATACATCTTATATTCTGTTGTGTATTCTCGTTAATGTTTTTTTTTTGAAAATGTGTTTCTGGAAATGTGAAATTTTATCATTTAGATCAACATCGTCATTGTAGTTACATTTTTGTGTTATTACCTCTATTGACGAGGAATGTGTTTATACAAGGAAATCCAGTGTTCTGCAATTCAGTTTTTTATTTGACTTGATTGTTTTCAAAATAATTTGCACTCATTTCCGACAAACATTTCATCATATATTCATCAGTATCTAATGTAATTTATTCTAGTGAATTAGGTTCATATAATAGACAATGAAGTATGATTGATTGATTGACCTTGTTTTCAGGTGTATGCTGAGCTGCTGTCGCTCAGCACTAGCAGGATGACTGATCTGGAGTCGCTGCTGGACTTTATACAGTCTGCTACCAACGAGTTACAGTGGCTGAATGAGAAAGAAGAGGCGGAAGTGACAAGAGACTGGAGCGACACTAAAATCGATGTGCGAGCTGTCGAGAAATATTTCGAGGTCAGTGGTTCAAGATTAGTTATAAAACTCGTTGTTATTCGTTTCAAGTATCTCAATTTCTCGTCACCCGTAAGTTGAAATGTGCAATATTAGTCACTAACTCGAGACGATTTTCGAACATTTCCTAATGGATCGATGATGATATCTTAACATTTTCACGTGTGTTTTCACTTCTTCAAGAAAATCATTGGATTTCTCTTAGATACTCAACTTGAGATTTAGATCTTCAAGATACACACTCAATAACGTTTCTCATCAATTTTCCTCCAAGGATATTGAAACACAAGAAATAATTTTTTCAGACGAAACAGAAAATCTCGTAATTTTTTTAATGTACGTTCTACACTTTGAAGATATTTTGGATTTCTTCTTGATGTTTTTTTTTCAAACGCAAATGTTCAATATCTTGAATATCAGAATCATGAAGTTTTATTGACGTATGCTCAATGTCTTGCTAATTGAATCTCTTTCAGATATGCACTTTCATCCAATCTTGAGGAGGTGATGAGGATATATAATGTATATCATATAGAAATTTCACTTCCTTACATTTTCCGTATCACGAATTATATAGAAAATTATATTCAAAATAATTCCATGAACATGTATGTTGCCAAAATAGTAGTTGTATGTGGTCATGAAATCACTTATATAGACCTGAAAAATTGGTAACTCATCATCTCATCATTTCAATACTAACAAAAACTTATCAGGTTGGATATAGAATTCTATGAATACAAATTGCTTGAATGTATTATCATAAATTCTGTCACATGTTACCTGTCAGCTTCCTGATCATTTTATTCCAACGAAATTGACCCGATTTTTGCTCGTTACAGTGGAAAAATACATAAACATTGTTATCTTTATATCAAAATCTTTCCGAATGTTGAGAGCTGATGAAAAATATTCTCGACAAATTGTCTCCTTATATTCGCATCCTCTCATTGATCAATAGATTTCTGATTTTTCATTTCATTTTTGCATGCAGCTATTTTTCGGAATCAATGCCGAGGTAATGAATATTGATCAGCGATTTCAACTACCTCTTGTGAATAATAAATCCAATTTTTGAAATTGAATTCCCCGATATAAGAAGCTATATTCTGCCCTCAAATATATTTACAAATATATGCCTCATAATATACCAAATAAATGGAAAATTTGAAAATATGAAATGAATATGATTATTATCACATGTCAGAATGTAATGACCAATAAAAATTTGTCAATAAAACCTTATTCATTACATTAAACTTTCAAAACTAGACTTTCCGACTTCATTTTCTTGTACTTTCTTATGAGTAATTTTCAATGAGTAAATTTAATGAGTAATAGAGTATGCATAAGATTTGGAAAATGTCAAATTCGTCACTCGTAGTAACACAAAGCTACTAGAAGTAAATTTGGGAAAACTCAATGCACACAATTTATATTAATGCATTTCTCTCAGCATCTCATGAGCGAACTGGAAAAGCGAGAAATCCAATTCAACTCAGTATTGGAAAGAGGAGAAAGTCTGGTTCTGCAAAACCATCCGGCGACAAAAGCCATCGAGGCCCACATGGCTGCCATGAACGCACAGTGGGCTTGGATACTCCAGCTCACCCATTGCCTCGAAACGCACTTGCAGAACTCAAGAAATTACCAGATTTTCTTCAGCGATATCCATACCGCCGAAGAGTGGATCAAAGAGTAAGTGGAACTAGGAAACATCATCATTCAGACTAAAATCTCAGAGGTACTCAGGCTTTTGAACTACTGTGTCAATTTTGTTTTTCATTTTCCACTACTATTCTCTTCGGTCCTAGCATGTCCTACCAACTGCTCCACTTTATCTTCATAGATTATCGAAAATAAAATTTGATGAGTTCTGTTTTGTGTTCATTCAAGCCACTTTATTCAAGTTTGTATCTACTATCCTGGAACTAAAAACTGTGCAACACTAATCGTTGACTCACGAAATATTTTCCTTTCGCAGGAAAGAAGAGGTTATGAATAGCGAATTCAGCCAAGGTGAGTTCAGCCTCGATGCTGGCGAGAGACTGCTGCAAGGCATGCAGGGGCTCAGAGAAGAGCTGAGCGGCTTTAGCGATCAGGTGCAAGCGCTGAGTGCGAGAGCGCAGGATGTAGTGCCTCTGAGGCAACGTAGGCAGCCGGTCACTAGGCCTTTGGCCGTCACCGCCATCTGCAATTACAAACAAAACAATGTGAGTTGGAAAAACTACTAATGTAAAGAATTCGTTATATTCCGTGCCTTGAGAATTGCCATCTCTGCCAAGCTAGCTTGATTCCTAGATTATTTCTTTCATAATTCACTGGCTTTCAACAGATAGTTCTGTTGTTTGACATAGATACAACATTAATCATCTCTTGAATATTCAACGATGTAAAATAATTACATTTGCTCGCAAAAAAAACGAATTTAGCTTATTTAGAATAATGAGTAAAATACTTGTGCGTTGATTTTAAGAGGAAATTATCGTTATACAACAAGTTCATTTACAATCTGAAGAAGTTCCACTCATAAAAAGCTGCATTTCACTTTTCAACACTATGAGAAATTTGTTATTTTGAAGACTCATCTTCACCAAACATATCTTCTCTTGATTCGGCACAATAACTTTCTTCTAAAAAGAATATTAATTTTCAAGGAGACAGGTGTGGCACAAGTTAGGGAGGTTCATTCACAACGGACAGACAACCATTAACCATTTGATATCTTTGACTGGCACTTCTTGAAAAATGAGAAAATATAAGCTGCTATCGCCAATAATTGCATTCAATCATTACCTTGTCGATATCATTGTAACTGGGATAGTTTCCTAGAATAATGATATTGCTTTATAAAAATGTAATATTCTGATCCTTTGAATGTCTGTATTTTGATTAGTTTTCTTCAAAAATCATTATTTAGTTGGGAAAATACGAGGCTTGAATTTTTTCCGAGAAGACACGTCGTTATATTGTTGAATTTATCACAGTGTTCAGAATTAAATGTAATTTGAATAACATGAAATTCATTCATTCAAATTGTCAGATGATGACCAAGATGAAAACTCTTACAGTATGTACTATTTCAGTGTAATTTCATACATAGTTCGGGTCGGGTAAGTCAGGTTGTTCAGGGTTGCAAAGAATACAAAACATTTGCATCAGTTGTTTATACGAAATACGTAATTATACATATAATATACTATTAGTACGTCACTCGCGGACTCACGGCGGAAAATGAATCAAATAAGAGAATTGTACCTCCTTATTTTCTACTATTTGCCTAGAAAAAATGGTCTCCGGTCACAAAATATGTTCAGCAATCAACATCATTTGCTGATTCCTAGACTCAATGTTCACGTCAAAGTTTTCAATCAATGCAGCAAAACTTCACAACGTCATGCCGAATGGAATGAAAAATTTGAGTTTCAAAAAATGTATGTTATGATCGATCTAGATCGTTCTGGATCTTTCCAGATTTTCTCTCCTCGTTAAAAAAAAAAATAGAAATTATAATAATTATTTCAATCAATATTTGTAGGACGTACAGATTCATGATCTGTGCTTGGAATTCAACCTTCAATACCTTGAAGAGAAATTCTTTATTTATCAGTAACACCTTGATTTGTTAAAAAGAAATTGGAAGACAAATATATTTCTAATTAATATTCCAATTTTACTCATCTTAGTGAACTTTTCGGGACACCAATCTGCTCTCGTTTATGACACAATTCAAATGATTTTTTTCTCGGTAATGTTCCTGATTGTTTTCATTTTTGCCACTAAACAGTGGCAAAAAGAATGGGGTCACAAACTACAAACATCACCAACATTACGGAGGAAAATATTATTTCAATTGAGTTGAATTCGTTTCCTCAAACTTCCATTAGAATAGGAAAAAAAAATTATATTTGAAAAATATATTTGTCTTGAATTTTTTTAAAGAATTAGATATCACTGACAAGAAGAGAATTTGCCTTTCATGTATCGGAAGGTTGAATTCCGAACGCAGTGACTGAAATAATTATTATGAATCCTATTGTTATTTTTAGAAACAAGGAGAGAAAATGCCAAAGAAAAAAATGAATGAATTCAATACAGGATAATGTTGAATACATACTTTCATTATGTACATGGTTTTTTTTGTAATACTGATCTATTCAATGTTTTGTACTATTGTTCTATTTTTATCATTTATTCATAGGTAATGTGTACATTCAAGGTAGGGTTCAAAAGCAGCTACAATAGCTGAACCCTGTCCATTCATCGATAATGTAACATATTCAATCATACTTGTTTTCAAATTATGAATAAATCCATATCGTTATTATGAAAATTGCGAATGTTCTTTTGCCAGTTTGTGGTCGAGAAAAACAAGGAGTGCACGCTGACCGACAATTCGGGCAGGACGAAGTGGCGCGTGCACAACGCGAAGGGCGTCGAATGCCAAGTGCCGGGCGTGTGCTTCGTCCTGCCACCGCCCGACCAGGAGGCGCTCGACGCAGCCGAGCGGCTGCGCAGGCACTACGAGCGCTCGCAGGCTCTGTGGCAGAAGAAGCACTTGCGCATGCGCCAGAACATGATCTTCGCCACCATCAAGGTCGTCAGAGGTGAGTGAGTTCTTGGATCGTTGAAGCTGGCCCATGGTTTTGTAATCGCACATTACTTGATCCTCTTCGATAGATAGATATAGTCGTCTTTCATTTGAATATTTGCAGTGAGAATTCGAATGAAAAAAACTCGTCAATAATATCCGTTGAAATGAAAAGTATAACACAAACATACAGGATTTGCACTTTTTCGTTGCTATCTCCTAGAACTATGAGAATAAAAATTGATAACACTATGATCGCTGAAGCAGATCTACTCTATCGGTTATCATTTCAGAGATATCTGAGGAGAATCAAAATTTGCTATGAACAATTGTTTCTTATAACTCAGTTATATGATTCATAAAATGTTCATGGAAATTTAAATTCGATGGTTTCGAAACCCAAAGCATTCGATGATGATATAGATTTTATTTGTAAGAAGTACATGCATTGAACACAATATCCTTCAATATCAAAAAAACATTTGTAGGAATGTCAAAAAATCTGATTATCATCCCTAAATCCCAAAGACCAGAAACTATTTCGAACCATTGTTAAAGTTGTTGTTGGAGTTTATCTCATGAACATTCATTTAAAAGCTGAAACAAAATTGTTAAACTCAGCTTAGTCTATGTCACTGGGATATTGACGGAATTAAATTGCTCTAACGTGCTCATGAAGGCATATCTAGAAATGCTAAAAAATACAGTATGTTTTATCTGAGAACGCAGAGTGAGAATATTTCATAAGTACGGCATCAGAGAAAGAAATTTCAGAGCAATCTGAGTAAATTTAGGGAATTTGTTCAAAGCGAAAACCCAAATGAAAGCACCTGAGTGTTCAATTTAAAAAAATACAACTACATTTTTCCGACTTATTGTGTTACCATGCACATAAAACAAATGGTCAATAGCAAACAACATTTCGAATTATTCTAAAACAAAGTGGTTATCGAGCTATCGCCCTGCCTCATAATAGCTGGGTCATATTTATTATCTGTGGAGTCAAAGTGGTCTCCGAGAACTACACTTGTGTCAGTTCCCATGATTTCCCATCGAATTTCCTAGCTAGTGATTCATTCATGAACATTTTTTTGGTATGTTTATCGAAGGTTGGGACCTGCCCCAGTTCATCGCCATCGGCGCTGAGCAAAGAAACGCCATCCGAAGGGCGCTCAACGAGGATGCCGATAAACTGATGGCGGAAGGAGATCCATCTGATCCTCAGCTGAGGAGATTGAAGAGGGAGATGGACGAGGTCAACAGACTGTTCGACGAATTCGAGAAAAGAGCTAGAGCCGAAGGTAAAGAAGCTATTTTGGGTATTATTGACTGATGTTCATGGAGCTATTTTGAGTCATAAAACTCAAACTATCAGTTTCATCATCATATGAAAAATAATAATTATACAGGCTCAAATGTCAGATGATGACAACAATCTCATATTCTATCCATCACAAAATAATCCTTCATGAGACAAGAAGTTGGCTTCTATATTGCAGATATCTGACAGTATTGATTTTGCGATATTATATTACGTCTAAGACTGTTTGACACATTTGTCACTAGTGCGAAAGTCCGGCTGCCGAACACAATTCTATAGCCTTAACGGTAACGAACCTTTGAATTATATTGACACGGCGAATGGCGATTTTCCGGTTCGAAGGTATGCTTCAGGACGATTTTGAAAATGAGTGTCCATGATTACTGGATGTCCGGATTCAAGCGTTTTTACAAGATATATCTCAATACATTGAATGCACATCGTTATCATTTTTACAGACTCCTAAGAACTAGTACTGAATGATTTATTCACTAGAAATATTCTATTTGATCAATGAATTCCAAGAAGGTGATGTATGATGTCAAATGTTACCAAATATCAAAGTCGTCAAAAGAAAAACGACAGTGCGGCCAAGGAATCTAGATCAGGTGGTAGAAATCTGTTATTGTGAGTAGTTTAAACCTACCGCGTCATTTTTCCAGTAAATGAAACATGACAATAACTATTTGATTGGCTTTACGTCGGCAATCTGTCTGCGATTCTTGATAATAATCTCTACTTTTCCATTCCAGAGGAGAGCAAAAACCAAACAAGAGTTTTCAACGGCCAGATCGCCGATCTGCAGATAGCACTCGAAGAGGCGGAACGCGTCATCAACCATCGCGTCGCAGCGCCATTGCCCAGAGACATGGACTCACTGCAGCATCTCGTACTCGAACACAAAGAGTTCGAGTCGCGGTTGCAGAATCTCGAGCCGGAAATCGAGCAGGTCAAAGACACCTTCAGATCCATCACACTCAAAACGCCGCAGCACAAGAAGGATCTCGAGAAGGTACGTTGATTGTAGTGATAGGCGATGTGACAAATGCCCATACAGATAAATGCCCGAAAAGCACCCAGAGCAGTTTGATCTCTAAAGTGCGTTCTGAGCCCTTCCGAGAAATTTCGAATTCACCGCTTTAAAACATAACCTGAAGACGCTAGAAATCCTTCAAGCTATCATTGAAAATCAATCCGAAATTGGAGTGGTAGATTGAATATGGCGGTATGAAAAAATGAATCGCGAACATCTGAAATTTCCTCAAAATTTGTTTAGAAGGTATTGGTTTGATTCTTCAGTCCATAGCACAAACAACTGAGCTGAGATAACTGCAACCATTAATCTATGGTACAACTAAGCTGCCTGCTGAGATTGGGTTCACTCTCGCACTGTTTCCATCTTATTTTCATTTTGTAAACATTACCGGTTATATTTGACATAATTTGAGTTCACGACAAGTGTTAGCGTCAGCCTCTGAAGAATATCTTGCTGTCGTATCGTGAATGTTTTTATAGTCATAAATTTTTCCGCACTATTAAAATAACGCGTCTTTATCTCATACGTAACAAGCCATCGCTAATAACAAAAACTGACTGAAGAAATGGAGTTCCAAATTCCTGTTTGAATTTCGCATATACGATCTGTTCCAAGCGTATGGTGATTCTAGGGACAAATTTGAATCTGTCGGAAGTATCAAATTTCCGGTGCCTTTGACTAGGCCGAAATCACTGTCCGATTGGTTCACATTCTCTGGTCAGTGGTAAACATTTGCTATACTGTATTTACTTACTCCCTGATAATCTTGCTGTCTGAATTCTGATGTTCATTCAATTTATTCACCACTTGACAACACAATACTGACCTCAATTGTGGCATATTGAACATGGACATCCAACAACATTACCTATAAGCTAGCTCGCGAAATATATTTGGGGTGCGTTCTAATACCACAACTAGGTTGGAGGATAAGTGAAAATTTTGGCACATTATATCAATTGTCACTTTGATACTTTTGGAACGACATAGTTCGAGATTCGTGATTCAAAGAAAACTACTACTAGGAATAGAAAAAATTGATTAGTATCACCCCAAAATCAACAAAATTGCAGTGGCAAACATATGCAGAGACATATTACCATATTTTCAGAATAAGGTATGCCATATTTTTTTCGTTCATTCGTACAATGACATAAAGACATTGATTCCCTAGACCTAGAAGATCGATAATGTAATGAAAATATAGGGAAGATATTTGCGTATTTTTCCATCCATAAAAGTCACCGACACCGCAACGTCGTACTTCCAGGTCCTCGACAAGTGGAAGTACATCCTGAACACCAGTGACATCTACATCGAGCGCCTCAAGTGCGTGGAGATCGTGCTCGCGGGCATCGAGGACGCCGCGCAAGTCGTCGGCGAGTTCGAGAACAAGTTGGCGCTGTTCGACGAGCTGCCAGGCTCCGAACAGGGCCTTGAGGCCGTCCACGACGACCTGCTCCGACTCGAGTCGGCCGTGGGGCAGCAGCAGATCGCGATGGATCAGCTCAACGACGACTTCGACAACGCGCGCCGCCTGACGGAGAAGTCGCGCGCCGGACAGAGGGCGCCGCACGCCGACGTCGAGCGGTTGGACAAGGACGTGCAGAAGCTCAACGCCAGGTGAGTGGTATACAGTATATTACAGAACTAGTATAATGAAGTGTTTATTAATTATATGCAATTCTGTGAAGGTGGATTCATGCTACTTGAACTATAATGAATTTCACATGAGAAATAGCTGGTGTTCATGCAAAATTAGTTAAGAACATTTACAAACCACTAGACATGGAAATTCATACAGGCTCCTGTCGAAAAGCCAGTATCTGAATAAATGTTCAGTTGAATTCAAATATTTATTACTAAAAAACAAACGAATAGGATCCAATTAGCGGATGGCTTTCATGGAAGAAATCAATTAATAATTTTCATTGTTGAATTTGAGCGAACTGTGCCTACTTATTTTTAAGATTAATTCCCATCCAGTGATATCTTGCATAAATAGTTCCACTGCATCACACGGTTTCATCTCATTAGTTCAAGTGTTAAATTCATCTTAGTTTGAATTTATGCTTGCATGGTTCCACCTCATGTCCCAGATATGAAAAACTTCTTATAAAAGTCATCTTCTTGTCTATGCCTCCCCAGTAATGCCGTGACCGCACCGTGACCGCAATAAATGACTAGAATGCACTAATATAACTACATCTACAAACTTCATGTATAATTTGTATCCCCATGTATTTCTCTTGTTTGTTTTTTTTTATGCTAATTATAAGGCTCCACTCAGTCAATATCATATCATTTGACATTTTGTTACAGATTCTACGTGCTACTTTGAGTGTAAGAGTAACCATTGGCATCTTACTATGCCATCTCAGATATAGATTGAGTAATAGAGATACGTTGCTGGTAATTTCAGCGGATTGCGATGAACTGGTAATGAAATATCGGTATTCAAAGATATATGACAAACTCACGTAAACAGATGGTATTTTGTTAATTTGTCGTATAACTTTGAGGATCGAAATTTCATCAACGATTCACCATTTCCGATAAAAAAAAAAAAACTTTCAATATAATTACACCGATTCGACTTGATCCACGCTATCCGCCGTTTGGCTATGGGACTCCTCCAAAGAGTATATTTTCTGTGGTTTAATAAAATGGTTTCATTATTTTCAAAACTCAGCTATTTCTGATATGAAAAATAAGGTTGTGAGCGTGCTAGTAAAACAAGTAAAATAATTTCAAAATTCAACTCAACACACTAAGGGTCGGTTGAATAAAGTCTTTTCGTGAAATTAGTGTAGAATTATCTTTTCTAACTCATCAGCTAAGGCATGTAATATTTCATGAAACCAGGTTGAGTGGTATACTAGCATACCACTCAATATTCACCATTTCTCAATATCCTAAATTCTTGGAAGGAATTAATCGATCAAAATTAACTTTTTATCATAATTTGAGATGATTAATCAGTTCAAAGGATTGCGATGATGAGGTCAAGAAATCAGCCCAATACTTATGCAAAGGGTAGAGTGGAACCAATACAAGTCTGCATTAAAAAAATAGTATACATATATGTTCTTGTATTGCTTCTACTTTGACTTTCTCTATCTACATATCAATCATCCTAGGTGATTTGTTTTGGAAAGAATTAATTCTTGGAAGGAATTAATCGATCAAAATTAACTTTTTATTATAATTTGAGATGATTAATCAGTTCAAAGGATTGCGATGATGAGGTCAAGAAATCAGCCCAATACTTATGCAAAGGGGAGAGTGGAATCAATACAAGTCTGCATTAAAAAAATAGTAAACATATATGTTCTTGTATTGCTTCTACTTTGACTTTCTCTATCTACATATCAATCATCCTAGGTGATTTGTTTTGGCCATCAGAATCTTCATGGAATTATCGTATATTGTATGACTTCTATTCCATCTGTGCAGATGGAGCAACGTCTGCTCTCAGTTGGCCGACAGATTGAGAGGTTGCAAACAGGCTTACGACCTACTCAAGAACTACGGACAGGCTAAGGAGGTGGAAGATGCCTGGTTGGACGAGCAGTACAGCAAGCTGGAGAACCTGCAGCCCATCAAAGAAAGGGCTAAAGAGCATCTAGATGCCACCAGGGTAAGTTTCTTTAAAGAAATCTTAGGAAAGGTCGTTTAATATTCACGACATCGCGACAGATTTTCGGTAACTGGAGAGTAATTCCTTGTTTCAGAATTTGCTGAAGAGCGTTGTGGAACGCACCCCGAAAATCGAACAGGTCAACATCAACGGAGGTAGATTCATAAGAGAGGGAAAGGTAAATGTCGGATTGTCGGTCATCGATCAAGCGTACTTTCACGTCGATCTAATATTATTCAGGATATATTTGTATGATTGAAGAGAATGAATGAGAAACAACTTTTGTAAATAATTTTTCTGATCTATCTATCACTTCCAACTATGAGTTACTTCGAAAAAGTAAGTACGGTGCCATCGGCAAGACGACGGTACTTTCTATCCTTGAGAGCAATGTAATAATTCCACTAATTTCACTGAACTACTCGAAATTGAATGCTGATTCGGGGAAAACAAAATGGAAAATACGAATCATTGAGAATAAACAATCGATTTTAGGAGTATTTTTGTGGATGTTATTCCTTTAAAACTTTCTGAAAGGTTCTAAAAGGAAGCGAAGCTGATGCTACCCTAACATCTCGCTATGATTTTTGACAGATGACGCTTGGTGGAATACGAAAAATGTGGGGAAGATGTCGCGTATCTTTCAAATTTTTTCAAATGTCAGCAGCCAAATGCCATCTGTACAATTCCTTGAGGAGTTATACTGTTGTTCTTGTTGTACTTTTCAATTGGCTCAGTAATTTTCTGTCAAAATCGCGATGACTATTTCCTAACAGAATATCGATCAATTTATCTCTATCTTCTGAATTAGCTCATTATTGCCTTTACAACCAGTATGATTGCCCTGCTTATACTCTGATGAGTCCAAGGCAAGTTCTTTTATTACCTCGTGAATTTCAGTAACTACAACTGCTTGAGTTTGGTAGGGGCCAGCCACAGAGTCACAGTTTGAAATCAGAAAATGATCAAATAGAATCAAATATCATTATTTGTAATGGTCACACTCCTACTCACGGAATAGTTATTGATGTCTGATATAGATATTAGAAAAAAAAAACTTCAAACTTCCTTTGTGGAACTCTTCCAAATCTGATGGCAATATAACAAAACTGAAATCACTTTATTGTTGCTACTTTTCACAACCTACAAAACGTTGCTTTTGGTTTTTGGATTCCACTATCAGACTTGTTGAGGCCGATGTTGTGTTCAATTTTCAAGAATCAATTTTCAGTAAAAAACTTGATTCAATGTACGTCCGTCCGTATTTAAAAAAAAGGCTCAAATCGTAAGATCCAAGAAATGATTGTGGTATCCTGTAGTTCTAGAAGAATGACAATAACTAATTGCTTCCATTATATTTCGAGTAACATAGTCGAACCCGGAGAAGAAAAATACCTCATGAATATAAATAGTAAACCAAGAAAGTTATCGCGGATTTTGATTCGCTATTATTATGAGCAAACAATTTTGCAATTTGGTTGCAATTTTGAGTTTCACACGAGATCCTAATGATAAGCGCCGGATTAGAAAACTGTATATAAACTATTTATCATTGCACATATATTTCATGATTGAGAGTACAAATCTGAAACTTCTGAAATTCCCTAAAATAGATTGTTTTTCTCGATTATTCTATTCAGTTTCGAGAAAACGCTACATTGGATGTGCTCTTATATTGATAGACATCTTTATATATTATTTCTTGGGTGGTGGTTAGTAGTTTGTTGTTCTTACTTGTGTAGGGCTTAATAACAGCATTTCTATTCATCGGTGCTTCGATCCTGTCTTCAACTGATTTTTGTTCTTCATAACTCAATTGTGATTAAATTGAACAAATTAATCCCTCTTTTATTTGTGGATAATATTATTCTTTCTATCTGCTGACGCATTTTGAGTAACTGGTAGAGGCTGTATTGAGGGAAAAGTGAAAGTATTTTTGAAAGTGAAGCCAATGTTTAGATTTGATTTCTCGATATCCTCCATATCTCATATATTAGTATGTTCATCAATATGTGAATGAGTAGTAATCAACATGAAAAATGAAATGAAAAAACAAGCAACATTTATTGATGAACATATTTTTTTTCAAACAAAAGATCTAGTCGTTGAACTACAAAAAATACTTGTTCTCCCTGTGCATATGAAAAATATTCGATCTGTATCATACACTTATGACACTTTTTTTATTTGTCTCAAACTCAAAAAGCACATTCTCGTAATATCACTGTTTTTTGATTCCTAAATACACAAAAATATCGAATTATTGCATCAGGCGCAAGGAAATGCTGAAAGTTTGGTTGAATTAATCAATACAGGAAAGAAAACGTCAATCTTGGATATTCATGTACCAATGATGAATATATCAGTTATCATCATCCAAAGCAGGCAGAATTAACTTCGTCGAATATTTCCGGTAAAACACTAGGTATATTTCAAATGAATAGAGAACATATTGTATTAAAAAGAGTTTTCAATAAGGGAATAACAATCTTATGTACTTTGATTCTAGTATGTTTCATAGACATCAATAAATGGCTCATAATAACACCTTTATATTAGCTTTGAAATTTGACACCAGAAGTCCCCTGCTTTGTGATTGTTTCGAATTGACAAGATATCAATTCCTACGTTGTTGAAAAAATCCTCTCGAATGTCATCTGAGATAGACATGATCAAATACTGCGTTGGTCGTTGAAAGAAACATCAAGTTAACGAAGTTTTGTTGTTTGAGCTTATGAAGGTATTCTCAAGGTATTCATTTTTTAACATAACGTAAAAGTCGTCTACCTGGAAGTTGGGAAACGGAAAATTCGAAAAATTATTTAAAAAAATCTAGAATATATGCTGTTGTTGTACGCACATTTTTGATCGGCTGAAAATTTTCTACTGTAGAGGGCCAGCGCAATAAGCGGTGCGGTCAGGAACGTAATGTAAATTCATATCAATCCATAATTTTCAAACCTTCATATACGTGGTAATATTGTTTATTTGCATGAATTCTTACATTTTGAGAAGAATGTATTATTTTCGAGAATACTTCATTTCACATCCTCATTGTAAAGACTTCGCCAACGCCATTAGCATTTCCTGTAGCCGAAAGAGAATCAAATCTTCTTTTCACTCATACGCGCACACGAATACACCCCTCAACACTCGCTTGCCCCGTCCGTTGTTAACGTCGACTCACCTGCGCACCCCACCGGACTAACCTAACCCCACCTAACCTCTAACCGTAACGCCAGATATGGACGAAGGGCGCGCAGAAGTTCCGCGAGGCGCTGTTGGAGGAGAGGCCGTCGCTCGACGGCAACGTCGCCTTCCGGCAAGCGGGCGGGACGAGTGCGGCGGACGCGGTGGCGCGCGAGCTGGACGACCTCAACGGGCGGTTCGGGCGGCTGACGGACGCCCTCTACGGCCGGCTGCTGGACATCGCCGACAGGTGCAAGGGGGACATCGTCACTCTGGTGAGTAGCGGTCGTTTCGTTTAGGTTTCTTCTGTCAGACAATAAATGAATTTGACTTTTCATGGATCTCCAACGTACATGACATTCGAATGTTCCCAATATGTATTCGAATCTTCAGACTGTTCATTTTCTTGAGATTATGGAATGAAGTACGAGTCGAATAATTGGAAAATATACAAGGTGTCCCAAAATTACTGGGACACAGAGCTACCACCTGTGATGAAGGATACAATAAATTAATTGAACCCCATTTATTTATATACGAAAATTTACCGTTTGCCAGTGAGAAGATTATATAAAATGAAATATTTCTGTTCTCTGTTCAGAAATGAATGGAACAAATCGAATGCAATTCAACAAAAGTGCATTTTAGAGGATTACTCTACTTTTGGTGATCGGATGAACTCAAAAGAAATTGTTGAAAACCACCCTCACCTCCTGACATTTTTTTCAGAACTCTCTATTTTGCATCCGCATAGTTCCCAGTGCAAATTTGATGAAATTGTCATACAAAATTTTGTTTACAGAGGAAACAAAGGCAGAACGCTTATTTATAATAAATGTTCAAAATGACGGCCACCTTCATCAATAAAAGGTTAGTTCGACGTGAAAAGATTAAATGTACCCTCTTTGGGATATAGTTGTTTTCTCATAGTGCGTGTAAGCCATTTTGGAGTCTGTTCCACAGCTGTTCGGAAGCATTAGTTTGAACCTCGTACGCTTTTGCTTTATACGCTTTCCAGATAAAGAAGTCGGACGGATTCGAATCAGGAGACGGCGGAGGCCATTGCATAGCTGCTGCTTGTTAACTGAATTTTGTATTACAATTTTATTAAACTTGTACAAGAAATATCTGTTAGCAAAATTGTGTCCAAACAACTTATTTTGACTTCCATTACTCGTGGTAGCTCTCTGTCGCAGTGATTTTGAGATATCCTGTGTATTTCGCTGTTACAAGAAAACTTATATATTATATGAAGAATTATTGTCCCTCGGCTACCCCAGTCGGAATGAAGATAATTGATATTAAATTTGGATACTTCTAGATCCAAAAGACACAAACTCTGGTCAAAATTACGATGACAAACTCTCTTCCTGTCATAGAATTCCTGTGGTGTTATAATGCTGAGAACTACTTTTGGAATCTTGTAGGGTCATTCTTGGAATTCGGAAATCGATGTCGATGAAGAGAATTGATCTCACATCGTAGTACCGCACGCTTGTCGAGCCTCATGATAAACTTACTGCGTTTCACAAAACTTTCTGTATTTCACAATACTTTCAGCGAATCGAAATGAATGTGAATCAGAAAGGCTCTAATGAAACACTTGAAAAAACACAATGAGCACGTCCGAACACTTAGGGCCGGTTATGTAATGGGAGTTTAACCCGCTTATTAAGTAAACCGGTTTTATTATTCAAGTATAGATTGAAAACACTAACGAATCGAGTTCATCTAAAACGTTTATTGAAGAACTGAAACGAAATTTGTAAACTTTCACTTAGTCCATTCTTAGATACATCCTCATTTGCTTAGTCCATATCATTTGGTTATCTCTGATTGAAAATCTGGTCATTAATCGGCCAAAGAGTATAAATCATAGATTACTTATTATACGGCATTGAATGAACAATTCATAGGTGAACAATAACAAGAGATTCACACATTCGAACGTTGAAAATTGCAGAACTTCAGTAAGACCAGCAACATCACGATGTCAGGGTGTGTCAAATGAAGACTGAACTAAATTATGAAACAAGTATTATGATTCATATGAGTTGGTGGTCAAAGTCTAAGTAGTTTATGTGCCAAACAACGACAAGAGATGTTCGTGGTTGGTCGAATCGATGATTTTTCATAATTGAGGTTTTAGTGTTGAGAAAAGTCAATATAACTCCATTCGATATTTTTTTAGTCTGATTCTCCAGATTTCAACATGAAACTCCAGAAATGAGCATTCCACAATATTCCGACTTGATATTTTGCATTTGACGAAATTCGAGTTCTAAGGTTCTCAGAATTCAAAAAAATTTTGTAAAATAGTTTTTTCTCAACTTCAAATTCAGAGGGGGTTTCGATTACCATTGCATACGCGGGTGAGCCGGTATATGAGTTGCCTGTTTCCAGTCCGTCGATGATTTTATTATTATTCAATTGTTATCAATGAAGTTGCCATTCCTCCCTATGAATTTCGTATTCAATTTGAACAACTTGTATATAAAACACACTACAAGTATAAAATTGATGTAGGAAATCTTACAAATGCTTGTTGATATAATAAAAAAATATACTAATACTAAAAAAAAATCGGATGCGATATCCAAGAATGAAAAATACATGTTTCAGTCATGTAGCCGATTACGTGAAATCTGAAAAAGAATACAAGGTATTTTACTATCGCACCTTGGCTACTTTTTCGATCCACCAGAATAGATCTCTGATTTTTGTTACCGGACATGAAGCTATTGCTCCATAAATCACAAAATTAATTTAAACAATCGAGCCAGTCTACCAGTTATACATGATAATTATTGAATAGGATAATAAATTGTTCTTCAAATCCAATGCTAATGGCCGTTCTAACCTTGGGCCACTTTTCTCATGGCTTAGGTTCTGACTGAATGTTACCTCACTTCCTAACAGGTGACACAAGTTTTAAAAATAATATATCCCCTTGCCGTATTTAAAAATAATGTGATAGTTCGACGAGTTAATTGTACGATGAATCGAAAAATAGAATGTGTTTCTTCAATCGGAAATAAGCAACTGTTGATTTAAAACCATATGTGCCTACTATTTCAGTAACTCTCGATCACTATTTCAGTAATTTGAAACTTGTATAAACTTTGTGCGATATCAGTTCTCAAAACGATCACACTAATTTGATTTTTTCACCGAAAGATTTCCATGATCAGCAGCAGTTGATCATATTCTGAAACCATACTTTCTAAATGTACAGTGCACATCAAAATTATCGATATCGCTCTCATCCCTTTTGTTCAACTTATGCTTCCACCCATATTCATACAACGTTGATCTAGACTTAACTCTCTTTTATAGAGTCAAAAAACGTAACGTTTTGATAGATCAGAGTCAAAATATCGACAATTATCAGTATCAGATAGCTCAATAAGGTCAAATCGCAAATCAGCCGAATCATGCATCGGCTTACTCAGTTAAAAGAAAAAAACAGTTTTCAGTGAACAATAAAATCTTGTATGCACCATATGCGTTATCAGATGATAACGCCCATATTGGGATATCCATCCCTCAGGCCGGATCAATCACCCTTCTGGCGTGATCATCCCTGTAACGCACTATGTGCTTCAATAACTAATATTTTTCAGTCAAAATATATAAAACAGTCAATGTCATAGACGAGTGAATACGGAAATCATATGTCAACTCACTCAACTGAATGAGATAATCAAGTTGTCAGTAAAAATTAAATATTTCATGCACAACGAGCGTTATTAGATAATTGGTAACGTGTGATACCAAAAAATAATATCATCAACTAACGTCGCAATATTCACAAAGAATCCACATCTTCCATAGGTTACCAGGAAAAAGTTTGAACAAGCTCAAGCTGGTCACCCCTACACTGTCAGACTCGAGACCTGTCGAACATCGCTATACCAAGCATCATTCATCAATAGAACGGCAAAGTTGTGGAATTCTTTGCCTAGTGAAGTCTTTCCTGATGCTTACAACCTCCAAACTTTCAAGAAAAATTCCAACACCTTCCTACTCTCCCAAAATTCCACCGCTGGCTAACACGATGTTCCTCGAACAACATAGGTTTCCCTTTCGTGTTGTCCACAGATAAAAAAAAATTGAGATATTCAAGAAACATTCTGACAATAATAAAAGTTGCACCATGAGTGGTGCCTGAAGAACGTTAACATCTAAACGACTATCAGGCGATACCTCTGTTTATTCAAAGGTACTCATCAATACTACGTATTATTATTAATTACAAATATTGGAACTTAATAAAATATTCAATGGATATCTAAATGTTGATTTTGAAATTATTTTTTTTTATGACTCATACAGATTAGTTTCATCCGGAAAATCTTTCAAATATCTATAGTATATTGCAAGCTTTCAATCTATAAGATTGAGAGATTTTTTCGTGGAAAGAGATTTTCTACTAATCAACACTGAGACATTCTGTATATTTGATGACGCTTACATTGATATGATTGATTTATGGGTCGGTATTCTATTTTGACTGAATCTGAAGCGAAATGGAATCGAAAATCTTGAAATTCACAGAAATAGGCTGGTGATAGATTGGAAGAAACTGATAAACTATCTTTGATGGATGGAATTGTTTGAGACAGATATTATCTACGTAGATAACTCAAAATTGGATGGGAAATAGAAACGAAGATGAATAAACGTGTTTTAATTTAATGAAAATATAAAGACGGTTGTTTCAATCATATTGAATTGAAAATTGAAACTCATTCTTTAGTTGAGTTAGATTTCGATTATCTATCTTATGATTCATTCAATTTTCAGGTTAGAAATGTTCGATATTTCAAACTTTGCGTTAGGTACTAGATGTTTCGATCATTTTCAACAGAATTCTAGTATTCTTTGAAATGAAAGGTGTGGAATTCAATGAAGCAGGTATTACTTGAAAGGGAATAAATTACCAATAATTAATTTTGCATTGAGCACTTGCATGAGCAATAAACTAACACACTGGCCCACGCAAATATCCACATTTGGAGACGCTAGATTGTTCGTTTGTAACTACAAGGCCTACGTGGAATGAAGTCGAATCACTTCAAAATAACCGACTTCCTACGGTTTCCAGCCGTATTTTTTTCATGAAATGAATATCCTACAGTCGGGTTCGGAAAGAAAGGTAAATGATTCTATATTGCGGGTCTTATTTATCGAATTAGATACATTTGAAACCAAAAACAAGAAAAATTTTGAGGAATGTCTGAGTACATTTCTGGACTTTCATCCTTAGTAGACCCTGAAAGAAACCCTAGCTTTTTCTTTTGTCGTGCCCGAATCTGATTTGGAAATTTCATTTGTCTCGAGCACTACGGATTAACTGATTGAAAAGGTCAAGTTGCTGATAATAAGTTAGATAAATCGATTAAATTGGTCCGAACATAACGCAGGTTATGTTCTCACATGATCTGAAAATTGGTACTTTTCTACGATTTCATTAGTGTGTTTTTGATTTTTTTTGTACTCGGCTCTTTGATATCATAATGAGCTTCCACATCCTATTGGAAAAAAGTCACCTTCAATATCACCCTGCTTATTCAGACACTCCGATAACCAGTTAATCTAAAGCAAATATATTGTGTTTATCCAATCGATATTTTTATCGAAAATATAACGTGAATTATTTGGATGACACGGAGGCGTAGAAGGGCCGCATGAATGTATATTTTTTGAACAACTAGATCGTAGTCTATCCTTCTGGTGAGTGGTAGTTATGAGTCGCTAAAACGTATTCACGGGATAGAAGACCTAGTTATGAGATGAAAGTCATATTCATTAAATTATTACGACTTACTAACTCGTAATTACGATATATAAGACAGAATCAGTAGATGAAAGCATATAATTTTGAATAATTAAATTTCTCATTTAGTAATTATTGTCTGAATAACTTGTAATTATAAATACTGTCTGTAAGTTCTTCGAGGAGGTGATACATTCATTTTTCAGCTTTTCGTGGGATTTTCTCTCCTCGTTCCTAAAAAATAGAGTGGAAGTTATTAAAAATTATTTCAATATATTTGAAGTAAGGACAGATTTTGTGATCTGCCCCAAAATGTCACTGCGCTTGAAATTAAACCTTTAGATACCTGAAAGAGAAATTCTCTATTGGTCAGTGACACCTTGTTTTTGAAAAATTTGGAAATACAAATATATTTAATAAGAATAAAATCTCTACTTATCTTGGTGGACGTCAACACAATTAAAATATTTTTCTCTTCGCAAAATTTTTCAATATGTTTTCGGTTTTGACACTATCAAGACGTAATTACGAGATCTCATGTCGTAATTATGAGTAAGTAAGTCGAAATTCTATAAATATGACTTTTTTCTAATAATTTCGTCTTCTGTATCGTGAATACGAGTTGGTGAATCATAATTATTGTTTTGAAAGAATATCAATTGACCTAGCCCTTGTACGGTTCCGCATTTTGATGAAGTAGTGGATTAAGTCATCAAAAATTCATCATCATGGTTAGAGTCATCATATTATGAAGGACGACCGCAAGATATGAGTAAATATTTCAAAAATTTTATGGCAGAGAATAAAAAGGAAAATTCGTACAAATATTGACCGACAAAGCAATCCAAAGCAATCTATAGCCTTTTCAGAATTGAATTGAAACCTTAGGGAAAATAATGGACTGGCAGTATGATTTGTTTGTAAATTCGTGAGAATGAATCAATTTTGTAATGATCTTTTTCATTCACAATTCACAATTCACAATTTTCATTTTTTACCGCTCAAGATATCTTGACGTACCGTATATTGTAGAAGTGCCACAAGCAATTTCATTTTGTTCTCGTGACTAAATTTGTCTGGTTCGAATGATGTATCAAGTGTTAAGTATTGAACATTATGGCTGAATATGCGCCACTCCAATTAGTTCATAATGGTCACTCCTATTTATAGTACTTAGTTTGCGACCAGCGATTCGTCATCGTTCGAAATGCAAACATTGTGACGGAGATGAGGAAAAAAGTCACCTGCAATGTGAACGGCTGAAAATTATTCATTCAGAACTCGTTTAGTCGTCGTTGACGTAATCATTGTCAACATGTTCGATGTTGTGAATTCACCATTATGTCCGACATGAAATTTTATGAATATACATGTGATCCACTTTATACTAGGTTTTTTTGACAAGTCCCACCTTTTGATATTTCATTCAGTTCGGAGAGATATGATTCACCTGTTCTATCCTTTATAAAAGTTATCGTTCTTCGAAAATATACACCAAAAAACATATTCTTGCAGCCGGATGCAAAAAAAGTATTTCGCAGCCGTTATCTAAACACAACCATCTCTTAAGTATGACAACGATGTACGAAACACTGCAGTTACTGATGGTGTTTCGTTTCGCCAAAAATGCTAACGGCATTTTTAGATTTAATGGCATAATCGTTATGAAATTCTCCAGAAGATGGCGACATTTTTGCATATTTCTGTACACATAGTTGATGTTTCGAGATTGTAATTATGTAGTTTGGTCATTAACTGCGAAGCAACCTAAATTACTACTTCTGAATCAATGTTTTTTAACACTGATTGTGCAATTATCAATAATACTATTTTTTCTTGTCATTTTTGTGTCGCCATCTAGCATCTAACATATCAGTGATTTTCCGCTATAACGAATAAAATGCTGTTATCAAGTTAGTTGTACGTTAGAGTTCTGGCAGAAGAAATTAGATGGTCAAATAGATAGAATAGCTGCACCAGTGTTATCCCATATCGTTAGCATGACATTAACGAATTTATTATTTCATGCGGCCAGTGTTTAGTTTTAAATGATCTCTATATGGTGCAAATGATTAAACTTTTTTGTGTAACTTTATCGATTTTTCGTTGAGACGATCAGTAAAAAAGAGATCATGCAACACGGAACTTTGAAATGATCAAATATGAGGCTTCTGAATCCAGAAAGATAGTATATTACATAACTAGTGTGGAAAATTACATATTTGGCACTAGCAGATATTTAGCTCGACCACGTAGCGGTGAGTGCGGAAATGTAACGAGTGCTTGAAATACACTTTCCAACTAGTTGAGTACACTACGACCTACGACCATGAATATTCGGATTAAGAGCATTATGAGTGTTTATGAGGCCTTAGTAGATATACTCTCATCATTTTTCTGGCCAGATTCGCTCATTGGTTACAGCTACACCACGCAATCCAAAATACAGCAGTCAGGCACGAGAATACCCTAGCCATTCATTTCGAGTATTTCATGAAAATAAATCTGTGCGCAGACAATTTGTTTCGAGTTCGGCAATCTTCGTGTATTTCAGCTGTCATCTTTGGTAACCAACTTCACACAACTGACTCAACTGGGTTATGTCTAGGGCTGGGCAAATTCATCGTCATATCCATAGTATAGATGAAAATTCAAACAAAAAATCATCAATAATATCGATATTATCTAATATTCATCGATATTGTCGATATTGTTGATATTGTTGATATTTCGGTACCATCAAAGTATCTTGATTATCGATATTCAATATTTTTAAATTGTTATCGCGCACCCCTAAATATGTCATTGTCGTATATGTGTCCGCAGTATTTTCTTCAAGGTTCTTATGCATTATATAGTGGATTCATTTCTTGAAAGATTAGGATGCGGGATCAATGTAAATATATGCAAAGTACTATACGTGATGATACCAGCAATCGAATACCCAGGTGAAATATCAGCACATTCATCAATCATTGCAATCGTGTGTTTTTCAAATATTTCCACACTAGTGCGTTTCACTCTCGACTTTCCTGTTGCCATAGTAAAATGGGGTGTTTTCAATAACAAAACAATGTTGACGGCGATGTTTTCATCAGTGATCGTGGAAAGAAACATGTTCTACTCAAAATTTGCTATTAACCGATTCTTCGATCGAAAAAATTCATATTTCAGGCCAACCGTTACAAGCGACTTAATGTGATATGTTAGCAGGTTATCCCTAGCGACGCGTTCCTGTGTGCTCTCATCATCAATCGTCTCAAGTTTGCATTCATTAATAATGAAATATCGAGACATGTTTCCAATATGTCGTTTGCATGAAAATTCGAAGTAATCGACCAACCTAATTCTATTCATTCACATTGAACCAACCTTTTTCGTTTGAAACCTTTAATGTTCCACAAATATCAAAGGTTTTCCTTTCGTGTTCGTTCTTCAATTCTTAGGTGTTGTCAAATTAGAATCGGCGATAATTTGACTCACAGAACTAGTTGTTCTGACACTGATTCTCAATTGACTCCAAGATGCTAAAGAATGTAGAATAATTATTGCTAGATTTTCTAGGGCTTTCTCTCTTCATTTCTAAAAATGAAAATAGCAGTTATAATGATTATTCCAATATATTTGTAGTGATTCGTGATCTGCCCCAAAATGTTACTGCGCTTTAAAAGAAATATTCTCTATTTGTCAGTGACACATTGTTCTTGAAAAAATTAGATAGAATCAAAACTCCTATTCATCTCAGTGGATGTTTAGTGAACGAATCTTCTCCCGTTTTCAACATTAATAATATTTCCAATGTTTAGTCGTTTTTGACACTGAAAATTAACAATTAGGCAGACGGAGGAATTCTGGTACCAGATGTTCCTTTATCAATTGATATTGAATTTGCCATTTCCATATTCAGTTGTACGAAGTGGATGCCAAGATCTATATCAACTGTACAAGGAGCAATATTATTGTCTCCGTTCAGAAGACTGCAAGCAGACTCTTTGATTTTTCGTTCTTAGTTGTTGTCTTCTTTGTCTATGATCTTAATATTACTCCAATGTAGATTCGAATTCTTCAGGTATAGTTTTCCTTCTTTTTGACTTCATGAATATACAGTGTGTCTCAATTCCAATTGGCTATGATTTCTGGCCGAAACGGGCCGACAGAAGAAGGTGATTTTTCACTTTCCTTGATTATCCCGAAAAATATAGGTTTGCGCACGTTCTTATTGTGTAATTATTTTATTGTGTATTAGGAATCAAAATCGTCGAATGAGTGCAAAATACCAAAAACTATTACAAATCAATTTGACCTATTTCACTGCAATCGGACTTTTGCGACGCCCCCCGTAGCTCCAACCCGGCGGCGCCCTAGCTAGCGGCGATTCTTCCTCTAGACACGGCCAAGGCCGGGAAATCCGGCGGGCGTCGAGACCGGCGCGACGCTCGGCGGAAGGTCGAGCGAGAAGCAGAACTAGAGAGGAGATAATCAGTATTCGTCCGATCGTTGAGTTGTGTAGCACGATTTTTCACCGTTTTCCGCGTCGTCGTGTCGAGAAACACGTCGTTCTGTTGGTTCGTGTGTATTGTAGTGAAGGCAGGACAATTGGATTAACTTTTTGTATTATTTTCGGCGTGGTCTAGATAAGGATTTAGCGAATATGGGCGAAGAATATGATTTTCAACACGAGTTGCAGCACATTCCTTGGGTGAGGTGGAAATACGTTACTGTTTATAGAAATCACCTACCTACTTTAATTTCAACTCCACTTTCGAGAGTTCTTGAGTTAATCGCTTCGGATCTAACTTCGACTGAATCGACTATACTTCGAAGGAAATTGTGTGTGTGCACATAACCTAACTCTCAACGCTCGAACTTTTACTTTGTCGTTATGTTGAAATTGAATTTTGAATATCTTGGTAACGACCACTAGTTCGTATTTTTTGCTTGTGAAACTATTCTGACGATAAAGCATTCTCAAACTCAATTGCGAGTTTGTAAGTTGTTTATACCTATCACTCCGAGAATCAAAACTTGTCCACGATAATTATGAGATTTTTCAAAACTATCCTGGTAGTTGAATAGTCATAGCAAGCAACAGCCTCTTTGCTTAAATTTGTGAAGAAAAGTATTTTTCATACCAAATCATTGAAATTTGTTGGAAAAAAGTAAGTGAGGATGAGAAAAATATTTTTCTTGTTTTTTCTCCTTGAAATCTCGTTTGAAACGTACTGGTTCGAAATTCTTGCATTACATTTGCATTAATATTCGTTCAATATGTATTGGTCATTTGTAATAATGTTCGAATATCGAAAAATGAGGAGAGTACTGATGTACTATACCGTATGTACCATAGACGCAGCTGGCAAAATCGTGTGAACAGATTTCAAGTTGTTATGTGGAGTTCAAATTAGTAAAACTACTAAATTCACCAAATATAAACCGAGATATAAATATAACCACTTTCGGAATTATGATAAATGATCATTTGTCAACGATATAATTTTTTGACTTGTCCATTAGGAAACATGTGTGATGTGTCGCAATATTATTGTCCAAATTGCAAAATTGTTGAAAACTCACTCTATATGTTATCAAAAATTTCAAATTCATCACAAGCTTGCAATTCAACCTATAAATGAACTTGAAGATGTAAAACCAATACTAACTTCTCAAGATGATTCTACAATATTGCATGAAATCTATATTGATTTCCTCTTTATGTGTATTTTCGATAGGACGGTTAGCATATTCTTTATCACACCTATTTCTGATTGCGTTTCGTTACCAAAACGTAATTCTTATTCTGATATGAATATGAGTGACCTCGGTTATAAGTGATTATGATGTCATATTACCACTTGAATTCCGTTATTTAAACATTTCAGTCATTTTCCGATGATAACACACAAATAAATAGGTATAATAGGATGCATTCTATAATGATAAAATGAAATGTTTCAATTCTCATTATCTGCGAAAAAAGCAAACAAATCTATTCACGAAATTGGAGTAATGAAACTTCGTTGAACGTTTTCCATGTTAATTAACATATAATTAATCGTATAGTTCAGAAATGACATTTTCTTGTATAATACATCATTTTGAATGAATCCTGATAAATGTAAGTTCAGACAAAACATTCAAATATATTCGATAATCGATAATTCGATATCATCTTTTCAATAATCGGTTCGTTTTCACTAAATCGAAATTGAAGATTCATTGATAGGCAATATTGGATAACCTAAAGAAAATCACTCGGAAAATCTCATCTTCCAATATTCATCTCAACATCCTTGTTCGTTAATCAGAACCTGTATCTAAACAATTTTTCAATTAAGTTCTGCTGTGTTGTTTTGTGTGGGTTTTAATGATGTTTCTCGAGAATGGTATAAAAATATCCCAACATTCAATCTGATGCCTGTTCGTGATTCGTCATGATTGCAAATTGTGACAAGTAATGTGAATTGTTTGATCTTGAAAATGGAAGTTGATTTCAATATCTCGAGGGCTTATCGATCTCGATTATTTTCTCTATGCATGATCAACAGATCATCGAGGACCACAATATGTTTTCTCCCTCTAAATTTCATACTTATGTTCATTTATGAATGGACACTTCCTTCTGACCTTCAACAGGAGATAACAGATACGGATTATTTCGATACAAAACTATTTTTATTCTGCGTTATTTCTTCTAATAACTCATTATTTTGTGTACCTGGTAGCTATCAGATTGGAAATTGTCATTTTTTTCAACATATACACTCAATGTATTTTGTTATTTCTGTATATACCTATTTAAACAACATTAATAGCGCCAGTATGTGAAATATATAGTGATAATATTTATTTCTCATTATTTGTATAGTTCATCTAAATATGTTTGTTGGTTTATCGCTATCGAGATCAAGGTCAAATTACCGAATTATCTTTATACGAGTCTTTTCATTTATTTTTTTCCAGCTATGCTCATTCCACGGTCATTATAGTGAAAAAATCGACTTGGCCCCCTTCAGAAATTCAAATTAGATGAATGTTTCCATTCAGAAACTACGCAGTCTAATAAACAACAACTTTTCCTTCGATCATAATGTGAGAAATATTATACTACAAGTTATATATGTTACGGAAGGTACTTCAAAACAGTAAAAAAAATTACAATCAACATTAAAAACGCATTATTTGCCTTGTGAAGTCTTTCCTGATGCTTACGACCTCCCATCATTCAAGAAAAATTCCAATACAACACGATGTCCCTCGAACATTATATGTTTTCCTTTCTTGTCGTCAAGAGATAAACAAAACTTGGCATTCCACATGTTGTCAATGTTGTTTAATTAATCGGCAAATGAGGAAAATGAGTACCCATCACTTGCTCACCAACGTTTTCAAGCTCATTTTCGATCGTTCATATTAGGTTTTATATTTTTTGTTTCGACTGAATTTAGTTACTCAATAATCTATGGTAAATAAACAAGAAAAATCGATACAATATGAATTGGATTCAAATGTATCCGACGATTGATTTTATAAGTTGATTCTCTTCGGCATTTTGAGATCTTACAATCGTTTACTCGTCTATAAACAGAAAAACAATAGATCATCGGCCTAGAAGTCTTGATCTCCTGGTGTATAATTAGTTGAAGGTTTAATTACCTCTCGGATATGTATAGATGGAGCGAATAGCAAAAATGAAAGAGTGCCTAGTGTTTTCCATACCGAACAGATTTAGACGCCACTATTCTCGTCTTCTAGTTTTTTTTTCAACGGTTTCAACAGGATCAATACTCGCCTGGAAGTTCGAGCGGCAGAATGCAGGACCGCATTTGATAATTGGCCTTGATGCACGAGTCACATTTGCAGGGTATTGAATTAAAATACGAAAGAATTAACCATTTTCAACATTTTTCCCTGAGTATTCGTTGATTTCTAATGAAAATTCTACTGGAAGCAAATTATTTCCATATCAGACATTATAATTAATGAATTAGGACATGGCTCGGGACATGGTTAAACTTTTTTTTTAAAGAAAATTTGAACTCAAGTTATCAAGTTGATCGTTTTAATTGGAACGTTTTTTTTTTAAAAATGATTTTTAAAAACACATAGAGATTATTTTCATTCCACTTAAATTATTGTCTTGAACTTGTCATGCTATTCTAATTTTGTTGTTCTCGAATCTAGTAAATTTTCGACAACTGTGTCAGTTAGTATTTTTTTTTGTTTTCCTTCATTTCCTTAGGATCAAAATTTGTATGTGAAATTTCATATCAGAACATTCAGTTAAAACATTGCACACAAATATAATTAGAATACTTCTTGATCATTTTTTTTCCTCGTCATCATTTGAATTAGATTCTGGTTTCGTTTTACTTCGATTTTGATTAATTTTCGTAACATTTCTTATCAAATATCATGTTGTCTCTGGAAAAAGTAATATCATTGGAACTATTTTTTCAGCGATTGGTCGAAAAGATGCAACCACAGCCTTTCAGAACTTTCAGATCTGAATTTCACATGAGCAGTGCCAGCGAACACACCTCAACATATACAACCACTACACATTACAGTAAACAGTGAGTAATTCTATGAATGATTGCAAAGCTATTCTCCATTCATCATTCATGAACTCATCTCAGTTAATCTATTGCTTCAAAGGTGATAAAAACTATCAAGCTGCAAGCACCAGTTGAAATGATGTCAATTTGAAGATCACTACAATTACCAATCATATTTGAGAGTCGGTCTAGAGCAGAGGTTCCCAAACTTTTCTTTCTCATAGACCACTATCAAAATTTAGCTGATTCTGGTGCACCCCCTGCAGCTTCACTTCTACCATATTCTCGAAACTAGACGAAAACTTGAAGATCAGATCTAACTATGGAAATTTCCGTTGCATTGCAACCAGGAATTAACAGTTTTCGAATAAAAAAAGGGAGAATAGATTGGTTCTGTAATTAATTGATCGTGCTGTGAGTGGGTGCCAAAGAAGTGAAGTTGGCCAATCAAAAAAGTGATTCCATCCACCTTTACTTTTTTGACAGCTACTCACAGCCCAACGAACGAATCAATTTTTGCTCATTTCATTTCTCGTGTTGTATTCATTCAGATATGTAATTATTCCACTCTCAATTATTCTTGTTATTATATCATATTGTAATACGATAACAGTCATATTACAATTGTATATCAATGTTTCGCGTTTTTGTTTTTTTACAAGTAACAGTCGCTGAGCTTCTTGAAATATTATCTGCCTACATCGATAGGTCAAGTCAAGTCAACATTTGAGGTCCTCAGTGTCGGAACAAGAAACCCCAATTTTTTTGTCACGCCAACCAAGACCCTCTCCCGACCCCCCTCTCTCTCTCTCTCCCTCTCTCTCTCTCTCTCTCTCTCTCTCTCTCTCTCTCTCTCTCTCTCTCTCTCTCTCTCTTCCTCTCTCTCTCTCTCCCTCTCTTCTCTCTCTCTCTCTCTCTCTCTCTCTCTCTCTCTCTCTCTCTCTCTCTCTCTTTTTGGGTATCAATAATCTAGAGCAACTGGTATATATCCTCAGAAATATTTCAACCAAACGCTAGTGTTCTCAACTAATTTGACTTCATAGATTTAAAAGGACCCCCTCGCAATTCACCCTTACTCCTTTCCTCTAGGTACGTCCAAACAACGAAAACCTCGCACACCGAGAATGGCACCACCATCAAAATCGCCGACGACCAGAGCCGTCGGAACCTCACTTCCGATGACGTCGACAAAGGCCTCAATGGCCGGCCTCCGGACAAGCACACCACCCTCACGCATATAATCCAAGACCCGCAACCGTGGTCTAACACGGTGCAGTTCACTGAAATCAAGTCCCTGAAGAGGGTGCACCAGGTGCATGAGGGCATCGGCACAGACAATGCCTTAGATAGCCCCGGGATCGTGAATCCTTACACCGGCAAAATGATGACCATAAGGGAGGCTATCTCCGAGAGGATCCTCGACGTGCGTACTGGAAAGGTGGTGGTTGCGCCTGATGGCGCCCAAGCGACCGTAGAAGAGGCGCAGAAGGCAGGCTTGATGGAGGCCAAGCTGGCTGAGAGGTTGCAGAGCCCGTGTGGCATCGAAGAGAACGGCCGCGAGTTGACGCTGTTGGAGGCTATACAGCGGGAGATCTACGAGGCCGAGCACGGGCCTTCGGACCTTTCCGATAAGCGCGTCAAGGTAAACCACTCGACGAGCATAAGTCAAGCCATAGATGATGGCAGGGTCGATGTCGCCTACGGCACTTACACGCTAGACGACGGGCAAACCATAGATTTGAAAGAAGCCTACCGAAGAGGCTACCTTCTTCAGCACACGGAAGTCAAACTACAAACTGGCGCTTTACCGCTCGCGGACGCGATAAACCAAGGTCTGATCGACGACAAAACCGGTTGGATAGTGGACAGAAACTCGGGCAATAAATACCAGATCGACGCCGCTATCAAGTTCAACGTTATCGACGGCGACGTGCGCGAAATCGTCGATCCCAAAACCGACAACAAGGTCACTGTCGTGCAAGCTCTTGAATACAACATAATCAATCCCAAGCTCGGCAAGTTTATACTGGGTCACGATAAGCTGAGCTTTCTTGAAGCCAAGCGCCGGCTGCTTATCGTCAAGCCCAAGTCGCTCAAAGAAGTCGTCGATGATAACGCCATCGATGACACCGGTAAAATCTTTTCGCCGCTCCACCAGACTAGCTTAACCCTTCTGGAGGCTGTCAATCGGGGTGTCCTAGACTTGGACTCGATCAAAACGGTACTGGACCACCGAATAGACGATTACGTCACTCTAGGCGAAGCTCTCCAAGAGGGCATCGTTACCGCCGACAGCAAATATAGGAACACGGTGACCAACGAAGTCATCACCGTTCAAGAAGCTGTCGGTAGAGGTTACATAATCTCGGTTACTAGGAAATCGATATTCGATGTGGACGGATTCCAGCCTCCCGACAAGTCAGATCACATCAGCTTCAACGCTGCTTGTGCCAAAGGTTATATCAGCAAAAACCACAACGGCAGCCTATTGGTGAACATCACCAGCGGCAAATTAATACCCTTCGCGGAAGGCGTCCATTCTGGCGAGGTTAAACCAGAAGTCTTAGATAATTTGATGCGCCCCATAGGTATTATAGAAAATCAGCGTGAGCTGACACTTCTTGAGGCCGTGTTTCGGGGACATATCGATCCTAAAAGCGGCAACCTAATCGATTTAAACACCAATAAAGTTCTTTACCTTAACGACGCCATCGCTCAGCATATAATAACTCCTACCGGTGCCGCTTTACTGAACAGCTTACTCAATCTCAACGTGTCTACAAAAGTAACGCGTACGATCGTTCAACGGTACGTTACTGTCACGAGCAAAGATGTACCGCAAGAGGTCATCACATACACGGAAGCATTGCGGATGGGTTCGATTGACAACGAGCGGCAAACCTTCACGGATCCCTCTACCGATGAAACCATTCCTATAGTCGAGGCCATAAGTCAAGGCAAACTGATGCCTGATAAGGAGAGTTCGGAGAAGGTACTTCTAACACGCCCTTCGAAAGTTGCTTATGCTTCTGCTGATTTCATCAAGAATGAAAAGAAGTATGTAGAGAAGCATGTTTCTGAGCTGCCGAGAGAAGGGTGGGCGTTGACAGATGCTATAGAACGCAAACTGTTCGACCCTGTGACGGGGCTATTCATCATACAAGGTACTGATCGGTTGGTCAGTTTTCAGGAATGTATAGCCTTGAAGCTAATCGATTCTTCATCGGTAACGGTGTTTGACCCCAGCACCAAACGCAAAATCAGTATTACAAGGGCTTTGGACAAGAAATTATTGAATTCCACTGGACACTATTCAATGAACGGCGAGCAGTTGAGTATGCAAGATGCTATTAAGCAGGGATTCATTTCGGTTGACGGAAAACCGAGTCTGGAACCAGTACAAATGGAAACTGAACTTGTGCACGACACGAGATCGAACGTGTTCTCTCAACCAGACCAGATTTCTGATCTAGTCACATCAGTGTTGGATAAGAAAATGCCTTCAGATTCTGTAAGAGTCGAGGACCCCGTGTCGGGAAAAAGCATTCCTATATCGGAAGCTATAGAGCGTGACATAATCAATCCGAACGACCTGTCTTACATCGACAAATCCGCGAATCGTATTTCTCTGCAAGAAGCAGCTAAAATTGGGATCGTGACTGTAGTTGGAGCCCCAGTGCTGGCTACGAAAGGTGTCATAAACTTAGTTAGGACCCTGTTTGTTGTCGATCCGAAGACAGGGCAACAAATACCTGCAGAAGTAGCTCTTAATCATGGTTTGATCGACCAAAACACCTACGAAACACTCCAAGAAAAAACTTCAGATCAAGAACCACACGGTGTTACAGTGACTCAAACTTTACAAATTAAGGATACCCAAACAGGACATTATCACGGAGCAGAAGAAGCGTTGGCTCGAGGTTTAATAACACCGCAACAATTTGAAGAACTAGTTACACAAAAACCACAAACATCCAAAATCAAGACGCTCAGTACAGCTTCAATCAGCTTAGACAGTAGCAGTACTCTTTCAGAAGCCGACAAAACGCGAGCTAGGATAACAACCGAACCGACATACAAAGTAAAAATAGGCAGAGCCCAGTCTCTGAGTCCCGAGAGAGAAGCGAAAAGAGTGGTACTACAGAAGCTGAGACGGAAAATTGTGAAACCCAAGGAAGCTCTGCAAACTGGCATGATCGATTTGGAAACGGCTCAAATCCTAGACAAAAAATTGCTGTTCACCTCCGCAGGAGGAGATAAACTGACCTTGCAGGAGGCTCTAGAAGCTCACCACGTAGATGGTGAACAAGGACAAATCGTGGATCCCCAACGAGGAGATCTCTTGACCATCAACGAAGCTATCAACAGAGGTATTCTGGATCCCGATGGTACAAACGAGCTGCTGGTACCTTTAAACCGGAGCCTTTCGATTCCTGAGCTGGTCAAACAGGGTCTTATCGATCCACAGAGTCATAAAGTCGTGCACCCAGAAACCGGAGCACATTTGAGCATTAGCGAAGCTATAGTCTGTGATATTATCGACCCTCTTAGTACTTTGACGGAAAAGTCTGGCGACAAAGTGACTTTGGGTCGAGCTTTAGAGACGGGGGTTGTGGACGACGAAAAGTCGATAGTAGAGACTGATAGGGGTAGTTTAGACTTGCAGGAAGCTGTGAAAGACAAGATATTCGACGATATAGTTCCTTATGGACTCATGGAATTGCCGCCTGCCGGCATGACATTCCCCATAGCTGTAAAGAGAGGTCTAGTGAATACAGAAACAAAAGTGATAACCAATCCTGTTACTAACGAAATCATTCCATTAAGCGTTGCAATTGAAGATAATTTCATTATGACGTTACCATTCCCGACTAGTCCTGGATCTATAAACATTGACAATGCTTTAGAATCTAATTTAATAGACACTGAAAGAGCTACTTTTACGGATCCCAAGACCGGCGAGGTTTACCCAGTATCCGAAGCGGTGGAATGTGGTTTACTTGTATTGAAGGAGGACCAACACCATGTGTCCATCACCAGTTCAAATCCGATTACGACTTTGACAAAGACGGTCAATACAATTCACACTGTCACGACTACCACTATTGAAATTATGCCGGGGTACGCTTTGCTGAGTAAAAACGAAGTCCAGAATATCGAAACCGGTCATATAATATCCATGGAAGAAGCTCGAGTGAAAGGTATAGTCAAAGACATCAATGAAACTAAGAACAAGACCATAGTGAAAGACATCAAGATGAGTTTCTCGGATGCCTTGCACAGGGGATTGGTGGATATGAATGCCGGTATATTCACGGATCCGAATTCGGGCGAGAAGGTAACTATTCAGCGAGCCCTGCAAGAGGGTAAGCTATCTGCAGTACCAGAGACGCTTCAACAAACGGAAGAAACAGTGTTCACAACTCAAAAGACGACAGAACTTAACATAGCCGAGGCCTTCGAAACTATTTACAATGAGATGACGAGCACTTTCTGCGATCCTGCTAACGAGAACAACCAGTTGACGTTCAAAGAGGCTGTAGAACGAGAAATAATCGACCCTAACAGCATGGTTTACGATGTTTCCTCTCACAAACCAGTTACTGTAGAACAAGCTTTAGATAAGGGTTTGCTGGACCCCAAAACTGGGAAAGTAAAGGACCAGAAATCTGGAAGAGCCATCGATTTCAAGGAAGCTACCAAGAAAGGCTTGATCGCTGTTCTGGGAGGCCTAGCTGCCCCTGTAGTGATACCTGTATTGGCTGGAGCAGCTGTAGTCAAATCAATCAAAGAATATTCGGAGAACAAGAAGCAAAGCTCTTCTGCCACTACAGATATTTCACAAATAGATCTGAAACCTATTCCGAAATTTGAGGAAACAGTAGCTAAGCCTGAAGATCAACTGTACTCGCAGAAGAATTTGAAACCAGCCTTCAAACCGAGTGACGGAGCAATGAAGGAAGAAATCACCGTTTTCATAGATGGACCAGCCAACGTAGTCGTGCTACCTCTTCTCGACGCCATAACTCAAAATAAAATTGTGCCAGAGATTTGCCGGATCCAACACGGCGACAAAGAACTGCCTTTCACTGTTCAAGACGGTTTGGATCAGAAGAAAATCAGCCCTCTCGATGAAGTTCGCATTGTCTCCAATCACCAGGTCGTGCTCACCGAAAAGTATCCACCAGCCCTGCTGTCAATCTCGAAGAACATAACTGCATCGAAAATGATGGAGCTTGGCTATTACGATCCGAGATCACGGATGTTCGTCAATCCACAAACTGGCAATCACATCACTTTCGAGGATTTGGTTTACGGCTTGAGGGTATTCGATCCCGACACCATCCTGGTTAAAGATTCTACTAAGAAACCGTCTGTTTATATCACGCTAGAAGAAGCTCTGAACAGGCCCTTGATCGACAAAAACACCGGATATATGGTGGACCCGAAAACTGGCAAGAAGGTGCCTTTCTTCGAAGCTGTCAAGATGAGGTGGATCATCCACGTGGACGACAAACCCAAAGAAAAGTATCAACCGTTAACACTCCAAGAGATAGTCGAAACCGATCAGTTCGATCCTGCTGAAGTGACAGTCACCGTAGATAATAAAAAGCTACCTCTCATCAAAGCTATCACTTCGAATCTAGTCGACGGTAAATCCATAACCATAAGGGACCCCAAGAATATGCAGCTGGTACCTTATTACGAGGCAGTTGACAAGTCAATAGTAGATCCCCAGAGAGGACTGATTGTCAACACGGCTACGCAGAAAACCATGCTATTTCCCGAAGCGTTCGTACGAGGATTCGTGTTGGCATTGCCGAAACCGATTTCTCTTTCCGCTGTTATTCACAAAGGCATATACGATCCCAAGACATGTACCATCAATGATCCGTTGAGCAGAACGCAATTGAGCATAGCCGAAGCCGTCGACCGACAAATCATTGATGATAAAATCAGCGAAGTGAAGGACGTGAAGGCTGGTACGTTTGTATCTCTCGATCAAGCGTTGAAACAAGGACTGGTCGATTCTGAGAGTGGGAAACTCAAAGATACCAAAACAGGCGAGCTGGTCCCGTTGCATAGAGCTCTGGATCTTCAGCTCATCCAAACCAAGCCTATAGTATTCAACCTACTACAAGCCATTATCCAGAACTACTATTCTGCCTGTACAGGTCTTATATTGAACCCGATAACAGGAGATGAAATCACGCTGCAGAAAGCCATTGATTTCAAGCTGGTTGACCCAGTATCGACCAGAATCAAAGATGACAGACGTGGTCGTATAGTCGAGCTCAAAGAAGCCATCAGCTCCAACCTCGTCGACGCTGAAAAAGGCGTCTTAACCAATCCCTTACTTCCCTTAGATCAAGCTTATCTTAGAGGTTACATCCTCAGCACCGTCCTGCCTTGGTCTTTGCAGGAGACTCTAGCTCAGAAAGTTTATGATCCAAAAACGGGATTGTTCACAGTCAACAATGCCAACGTGACATTAGTTCAAGCTATCGATGGCGGTGTGGTGAACCCCAACGTATTGACAATCAAAGATCCTGGCAGCGGTGACATCATAACTCTCAACGACGCTATACAACTCAAGCTGATCGATCCCATAAAGGGACAAGCTCTCGACCCACAAAACAACTCCGAAATGAACTTGTACGAGGCCTACGACAAAGGGCTCGTCGTGCCTTATAAAAACCAGATAACGCTTCCCGAAGCCGTTTTCAAAGGATTCTATGATCCGACTACGGGCAAGTTCATCAATCCCCAGAATAAAGAGAGGCTGAAAACTTCGAGCGCGATCAACCGCGGTTACGTCGACGTCTCTTCCACTCTAGTTACCATCGACGAGGAAATCGTCACCTTTGAGCAGGCAGTTCATGATGGTATTATAGATACCAACGAGGGCATGCTGTTGAGCTACAATGAGCCGGTGGACTTTAACGAGGCCTTCGAACGAGGCATGCTGGTCGAAGTTCGGCCGCCAATTCCTATAAGCGAGGCGATCGCTAGGGGTATCTACGACGAGGAATCGCAGCTATTTTTAGATCCGCAGACAGGGCAGTACCTCAGCCTCATAGAGGCCATCGAGATAAATCTCATAGACGCAGAATCTGTCAGCGTTAAAGATACTCGCCTAGGCATATGGCGGAAGATATCGCTTATCGATGCCATCCACAACAACTACGTTGACGGTAACACTGGAATGGTCAAGGATTTCTCCAAGGGCGAAGCTTATGAAGTAACTTTGCAAAAAGCTTTCTCGCTCGGCATACTGGTGGATAATAAGGCGGCTGTATCCTTGCAAAGAGCTATACACCAAGGTCTGTATGACGAAAACACCGGTAAGATACTGGATCCCAACACCCAGAGAAAGGTGACGTTGCACGAGGCTATACGCAACTTCAATATAAACCCGCTGTTGCCTTGCTACTTTAACAGGAGAGAGGGTAAACTGTACAACCTCGCAGAGACTTGCCGTCAAGGCATTATCGATAAATGCAACGGTACGTTTAAGGAGCCGCATAGCGAGAAAACCATCAAACTGTCGGAAGCGATGAGCTCGGGGTTGATAGTGGACATCGAGTCGGCGAACTTCGGGCTATACGAAGCTTTAGACATGGGCTTGTTCGTGCCCGAAGAAGGCGTGTTTGTTCACCCTGCGAGCGGCAGGAAATATAACCTCAAAGACGCCTGCGAGAACGATCTGATTAACCCCGTTTCCTCTCTAGTCAGGAACAGCAAGCAAAACAAGTACGTTCAACTGCCTATTGCGGTCGAAGCCGGCCTCATCAATGACGAGCTTGGCTTGTATGTTTACCCTCATGGCAAGACCATCGACTTGTTGGAGGCCAAGACCAAGGGTTTGATAGTAACCGCTCGCTCGCCCTTGTCCTTGGAGGAGGTCATCAAGAACGTCCTGTACAGGCCGGACTCCGGAAAGGTCGTGGACCCGGTAACGGGAGAGTTCCACGACCTGTCACAAGCCATCGCCAAAGGGTTTATTGAGCCGCATACGACTGCTCTAAAGGACGCCACAAACAATTCGATCAAATCCTTGCTGCTCGCTATTCAAGAGCATAACATCGATGTCGAGAAGGGTAGGGTGCTGGACTCCAAGTCCAAGAAGACTTACAATCTCGACGAGGCGTTCCGCAAGGGGTTGCTGATTACGGTTTATAAACCTACAGTGGAAAAGGTAGAGCAGAGGGTGGTGATTGAGTCTTTAACTGCTCCTAAGCAACCCCGCGAGTGCACTTTGGAGGAGGCAATCAAGTTTGAACTGATCGATCCCGAAGTGGCAGTGGTCAAGGATTTCCAAACGGGTCTGTTTAAAACAATCGCCGAGTCTATTAGCGACAAGCAGCTAGACATAACTAAATCGGTGGTGTTTGATACATCTTTGAGTAAAGTTAAATCTCTCGTTGTCGCTTTCGATCAAGGCGTCGTGATCTACTTGCAAGCGCCGCAGACTTTCATACAGGCTATCCAAAGCGGTTGTCTGGACGTCGCGACCGGTAAGTTTTCTGTGCCACAGTCAGATCAGGTTTTGACGCTAAAAGAGTCGTTCACCCTTGGTTTCATCGATGCTGATACGGCGCTCATTAAAGATTCCAACAAAAAGAAACTGATAAAACTTCCTGAAGGCTTTAGAAAAGGTCTGGTAGATTCCGAGAAGGGAAATGTTTTGGACAGCGGTACCTCGAAGCTGTACAGTCTGTCAGCTGCGCTCGATAATGGTTTGCTTGTCACGACGAACGGAAGCTTCACGTTGATAGAAGCTGTTACTTACGGCCTCTACAACCCCACCACAGGGTGTTTCACCGATCCGTTTATCACGACTAGCATTATAGATAGGAGAAAGATCACTTTGGCTGACGCCATTGCGGAAAATTTGGTCGATCCGAGTAGTACTGTCGTCAAGGATCCAGAGAACGGTTTGATAGTGCCTCTGGTGCAGTCTATCGATGCGGGGCTGGTTGATGCTGTGACTGGAAAGCTGCTTGACAGAAATGACAATAAGTATGTTGATCTTGCGAAAGCGATAGAAAGGGGCTTGATTTTGCCAGCCGAAGAAAGGGTGAGTCTGATAAATACATTTTATGCTACTTGGCCTGCATGGAAAATGCTTCTCATTCGGAATTTAGATTGCTTCGAGATCATTTGCTAATCAAAATTCACGTGTGTTTTAAACTCACCACCAAAAAGTGTTTTCTAGTCCTCAATGGCGAGACAAAATTTTTATTGAATCATATAAAATTGTGCAATATCTCCAAAATCTTTTGCTGAATGAACTGGTAGCTGCAAATCTTTTCATATCGTTTACCACCTCAGAAATCATCTTTACTTTAATGTACCATGATGAAACATGAGGCTGTTTTTAATTTTGACAGTGAATATAAATCAAAAATACATCTCCTGTTCTAAATTTTCACTCGAATCCCCTAGTTATGACTATATGACATTTGTGCGGGAGGTCACGCCTACCGGGTCAAAGCTGTTATTCATTCGGATATGACGAAACAGCTGATGACACGTGAAAAACAGATTTATTTATATATGTCCTGACGTCATAGCCAAATGTCATATGTATATCTTACTTCAAATAATATTATTCTCATCTGGAAAAATCTTGTCTCGCACTGCCACTAATAATTTTGTGTACTGACCATTAATTCATTTTTTTCCAGTTTGGTGGCCCACGTGTGCATCCCGAAAGAGCATTAGCGCCTTTAAAAAGCATAGCGACTGCATCATGCACCTCATTTAACGTTGTGGATTGGCTTAATGTGTTGTTCATGTGTAACCTAGGTTATTGAAACTCCAGAACTTCTTTGACCGGTTTTGGAGTTTCAAAACTGCCAGCGCGCTTATCATCGACCCTCATCATTATGGTTTGACAAAAACATATCACATTGTACTATGTAATCGGTAGTTTGCTACAACACTATTTAATTTGGCACAGCTGACTCAACTAATTTTTATCAATAGTAACGTTAACTCATACAACTAAACATTTTTGAACCATTTGAAACTTCATATATTTGTTATCCTCAGTAGTATATCTTTTTTATGGTGTTGAAGGACATCTTTCGATGCGTTTGTAAAACTAACGACAAATGATGTGTCAAATATTTGACAGCCCCATTATGACTACAATGATTGAATAGTTATAGGTTGGAAGAAGTTTGAAGTTCCAAGTGAATTTCATGGCATGTTATTCAAGGAAATTGATAATTTCTCCAAGATGAAGTATTTAAAATAGATATTTAGATGCTATACAATATACCTCGTATCCTTATTTCTGAAGATTTTCTGTTGTCCTTCTCAAATAACTTTCTCTTTCATCCAGACTTGTTTTTCTGCTAATGTACTATATGTAAAGTCGTAACTAGCATAAATATTGATACGTAATGAACGAATTCCCAACTCCTAACAGAAAACTTTAATTAACTGATAACTAGACATTATGTTGAGTTCGTGACAGTGACAACTTGATGAAATATCTCTAACAGGGTGATTCACACCAAGTATTATATCACTTGAAACTGTTATACCTAACACGATAGTATTCACAGTGGTAGCTGTTAATATCAATATAGTTCAGGAAATACATAGAGTACTTTCATCAGAATTCATGCCAGAAGAGAAGGTCAATTATATATGAGGTGCGCTTGAATACAATCATTCTCATTTCAAAATCAACTGAATCATATGCTATTCCATTCGGTAGAACATACTGAGATAGAAATATACTGAGGATGATAAAGTTTTAACTTGATAACATGAAGGAAGTTAATTTTCCATGATATAGATAACTGATTTCACTAGTCCATATATTGTACAGTGTGTTTCAGATAACAAGACAATGTCCATATGTGAAATTTTTCATGTAAGACACTGTACATATGAATGACAAATCCAACAGATGATATTGTTGCATACTGATTTCTAATTCTGAAGTAGTATTTCCGTTGAAATTGTTTGCTCAATATCATAAAAATTCTTAATATGTTTGTGCCAATGAATTACCTTTGTTCACAGGATTTTGAGATAGGTAAAACCATTTTTTGACTTCTTATAAACTAACATCTATTTATGTGTGTGAGGGTGTGTTTGTGGATGCATGTGATAGGTTTAGGGTGTTTTGTGGCTATAGGAAGCATTAAGAATAGCCTCAAATTTCATAAGACGAATCTATCTATATATATATTGAAAACCTATCATTTTCACTGAGAACCAGTTTCTTCTCACTGATAACATATTTTCAATTTGATAATCTTCGTATACTGTATTCAACTCGAGAGGAGCAGGCAACGTAATTTGATATTGAGTACAATATAAAAAGGGAATATTTCCATGAGAACAATACATGAAAGCATCTGTTCCAATACAAGATAAGGAAGGAAATATCTTCTTCCTTTCCTATCGAGAACAGTTTTGAAAAAAATCTATTGAATTTGATTCATGGTTGGCTGAAGATATTAATACAACCATGAAAATTGTATTTCATTCGAGGTGTTTCCTGTGTTCCCTGCATTGTCTCCTCTTTCAAAATATCAAACATTGAGATTTATGTTGCCTTATTTTCGAAGCAGATAACTCCTTCAAGTCACACTCAGTGCTAAATTGATGAAAGTTGTTAAAAATTGATTAAAAAAAAACTCCACATGTTCCTGAACCCAGTGGTGATTCTGTAAATATAGTGTTCCGAGCTGAACTAAATTTTCTCTCATCAAAATCTTTTTCATTTAGATTTAGCAAGGACATTTAATTGTCTAATTGATAATTTTTTGCATTTCATATAGATACACCAAATAATAACCGAAAATGTGGCACTTTGTTTATAATGATTGTCAATTCCCATCAATTATCCTGAATTACAATTCGTTAGTAATATTATTTCTCATTATAAAGGCCTCCATCTTATTTGTCAGAATTCAAATCCAGAATTCATTATCATCTCGAGTGGTATACAGAGTTTAACAACATCTCTTCTTCCACTCAGTATTATTGCTTAATATTAGAGTTCACAATATCACTTTCCTCAATCCAAATGATGAATGAGCATCTTGTCGATTTCCAGCAAGCTGTGGAGGAAAAATACAAACTATGCGACGATACGCTTTCCAAACTGTTGCACTGGATAGGACAGGTGGAAGACCGTATCGCATCTCAGGATGTCATCCACGAGGTCGAGGAGGAGCTCAGGAACCAGATCAACACCATGAAGCAAGTCAAAGACGACCTCGATCAACATTCCGGGCCGGTGGCCCATTGCGGAGAACAAGTCAGACAGTTGGTACTCACTGCCGGTAATGATGCAGATATTGTTGTTTATAGAACAACAGGCAACTTATTGTAGTGCCTGATTGACTTTATAATAGCATTTTTCGATTAAAAATTTTTCGACTTTCCTAAAACATGTCAAGGTTCGGTGGTTTCTTACATGGTCTGGAAACTCATTGAATAATAAAGGACTTAGAGAATTAGGACAGTCTTCAGATATTCGAACCCTAGAAAAGGATATACAGCTGATTTCTTCTGTTCTGTCTATGGCTTCCTCTAAAAACCTGATTCGTGTTCCAGGCGACGTCCTGTCAAAGAGCGAAGTGTCCGCCTTGGAGAAGAGCGGGCGGGCGCTGAAGACGCGCTACGACAAAGCTCACGACAGGGCCGACAAGCTGGTGCGCCGGCTGCTGGCCGCCCGCGATGAGCTGGGCAAGCTGCGCGGCGAGCTGGGCGCCTTCTCGGCGTGGCTGGGGCAGGCGCGCCGCGCGCTCGAGGACAAGGAGCGCGCGTTGGGCGACCTTGGGCGGCTCGACGCCAGCGCCGACGGCACGAAGGCGTTCGTCGGCGATGTGATCGCGCACCAGGCCGATCTGCGGTTCGTCACCATGTCGGCGCAGAGGTTCGTCGACGAAGGCAAGGTGGGTCTTACGATCATTTTTTCAGTAATAATGATGATAACACTAAATCTCAAGGTATTCTACGTAATTTATTAACTATTGTTACATGATGAATATAAACAATATGGATACTTATTAGGACAGCTATCTTAGGTTGTCAATCATCAATGAGGTCAATCATTGAATATGAATAGAAAAAATATCCTGACAAATTATATGACGGTCAATTCACGTTGAATCATGTAGCACACTAATATATTCAGAGAGAACGTTCAAGAGAATTACTGTGTTCCATTTCATCAGGAGGTTTATTATAGTTCAGAAGCCGTTTGTGAAGTATAGATTTCATTTTCCTCGTAAGATTAGTATGTGTGACAAATAGATCATTGCTTCCATTTGTAGGGTAGCTATGTGTCTCATGATTGTACGTGATAAATTCATCGAAATAAGATAGTGTTTTTCTTAAATTGCTTAATTTTGAATATGAAGATCGTTGGAAAATAGTATACGTCTTTGACTGTTATCTTATGCAGAACATCAATCATCGCCATGATAGGTGTGTACTTATTACATTTCAACAACAACACCATCCATCTCCATTCTGTAACTTCTGTAGTAGTCGAATGCAATTTCCATCTAGCAATGATATCAAACTAGCACAGCATTCGAAGTGGTGATTGAATTGATGATTTAAAGACTCATGAAAAAAATATTTTAAGAGACTCTATTTCACACATATTAGTGTTTTTTCAAGCTCAAAATTTATCCAGAATGAACTACGTGTTATGCTGCACATTGATAATATTATAAAAATTTCAATTTTCTTGGCAAAGTTTATTAACTAGATGCAGAATGAAAATATACTAAGAAGTATATAGTTTCTTTTTGAAATGCGTAAGTTGATATCACTCCCGGTGAAACCTTGTTGATCGTGTACAAAAAATCCTATTAGTCAATAGACTTATTATCATTTTGCAGGAATATTTGAATATCCTGAACGATTTCCGCACCACGCTGCCATCCCGTTTGCCGCACATCGAACCGCTATCAACGCAAGACTCGCCTGTGCGCAGCGAAGTATCACTTGTCACTCAACAGTACAGGGACCTGTTGCATCGCGCTAACAACCTGTCCGATCGCCTGTCAGGCGTCGGCGGCCGCCAGAGGGAGTATTCGGATGCCGTCGACAAGGCCAGGTCAGTGGTTGAAAATTAGGTTATGGAATTCATATTCCGAATTGGTCATTAAACAGTTTGAATTATATTTCTGAAACTCAATTTCTCCAAGTCAGTAGGGAGTTGTGAGTTCGGTTTGCACAGTCTTTCCATTCCATAGTTTGTATTACCATTTTTTTTCATTCATCAAGGACATGGCTCAGAGATGCTGAGATGAGAGCTAATCAACTGCTGAACGAGCCAATCGCTGGGGACCCGAAAACAATAGAAGATCAGTTGATCAACGCAAAAACTTTGAATAACGAATTTGTAGCCAATGGCAGACTTATCGATAATGCCAAACAGGTCAGTGATTCATTCATAAGCCTTTTTTTCGGTTGAATAAGTTTAAAATCATCTTTTTAGTGTGCCGGATCCTTACTGAGATCCCTCGAAGGCCAAATCTCTCCCTCGGAAATCGCCAAATTGGAAGAGCCCGTCAAGAGCCTCGAAAACAAGTACAACCAGCTGAGCAGCGCGATAGCCAATAGATGTCAAGAACTGGACACGGCGCTGGTGCAATCGCAAGGCGTGCAAGACGCTTTAGACGGCATCATAGACTGGTTGAACCATGCTGAGAGCAAGTTCAAGAACATGCAGAAGCCGGCTTCTCTGCTGAAGGAGCGCTTGGAGGAACAGCTGCGAGAACACAGAGTCTTCCAATCGGACATTGACACGCACATATCCTCGATAGACTCCATATATATGTCCGCCAACGAGCTGATTGTGTCTACGAGCAACGCTAGGGTGGCCAAAAAGATCGAGAGCAAACTGAACGACGTGAAGAACCGGTTCGAAAAATTGTTCGACCGGACCCAGAAGCGTGGGGTGTTCTTGGAGGAGACCAATCAGGACTTGACCGTATTCAACAACCAAGCGACCAAGTTCGAAGAGTGGTATAACAGCGTCATGGAGATCATAGAGTCAAAAGACATGGGCAAATTTCCCGCAGAGGAGTACTCCAACCAGATGAAGAAGATAGCAGCCAACAGAGAAGACAACCGCCACATGTATGAGGAAACCGTGAAGATCGGCAAGGAACTGCTCAACAAGCGGGACGTCACCGACGCTGCTAATGTCAGAGACCGTGTCAAGCTCCTAGAAAATCGTTGGAAAGAACTGGATAACCTGCTGGAAGAGAAAGCGCGGCTATCCAAACTCAGAGCTGAACATTTCAACTCCTACGAGAGCTTGAGAGCGCAAGTCAATGACTGGCTGACCAAGACCGAGACCAAAGTCGCGCGATTGGACGTCGTCGCCGTCCACCTGGAAACACTCAAGCGACAGAACGAAGAACTGAAACCCATCGCAAAAGAATACAAAGATTTTGCCATGACTATCGACAAGATAAACGACGTTGGTTCCATGTATGACAACATCCTACGAGGAGATAGACCAGAGTCACCCTCTAGGCGCAAGGGATACAGTCCCACTAAGAGAACCACGCCCACCTCAGGACGACTGTCGTCGCAAGACATGAGATCTCCTTCGCCTAGCAAAGCTTCTCCTTTGTCTCCTGGAGGATCTAGCGGATTCTCTTCGCGTAGGTCCAGCCAAGACGGCTTCCATCTGGAGGAAATGTCGCCGGTGCAGCAACAGCTCTCCGAGATCAACAATAGATACTCCATGCTTGGCGTCAAGATCAACGACAGGCAATCGGAGATCGACTCGGTTCGCGAGGAGGTTAGGAAGCAGCTGGACAACCTGAGGAGCCTGAGCGCTTTCTTGGACAAGGTCCAGAGACAGCTGCCCAAAGATTCGGTGCCGAACACCAAGGAGGAAGCCGACAAGTTGAACAAACAGATCAAGCAGGTTCTGGAGGAGATGTACGAGAAGCAGTCTTTGTTGGATTCGACAAAAATGCAAGTCGTCGACTTGTTGAAGCGCAAATCTGGCGCCATCGGTGCCGATAGCCTCAACGACGAACTGGAGGATGTGGCATCGCATTGGAAGAGTTTGAACGACCACCTCAAGAATAAAATCAAGTTTATGGAGAACATGAAGGAGTTCCATGATACCCACGACTCGCTTGCTTCCTGGTTGGCCGCGAAAGAGCGCATGCTGACAGTCCTAGGACCGATTTCCAGCGACTCTCGCATGGTGCAGTCACAAGTACAGCAGGTGCAAGTGCTGAGAGAAGAGTTTCGCACACAGCAGCCGCAGCTGCAACACTTTATACATATCGGTGACGATGTGCTCAGCTTTTTAGACCTCAAGTCTCCTGATTACCAGAGAATCAACAATAAACTAGCAACGATACAACAAAAGTGGGCTGATATACTTGGCAAACTCGAAGAGAGAGCTGACTCACTCGGGGCTGCCGCAGATACTAGCAGAGAATTCGACGCGCAGCTCACTAGGCTCAGAGATGCCTTACAAGGCATTTCCGACAACTTGGACGACTTGCCGTTGGACAAGGATCCCGAAGAACAGCTGCGCAAGGTGGAGAATCTCGAGCGGCAGTTAGAGGGACAGCGACCATTGTTGACCGACTTGGAAGCCAACGGCGCTCAACTCTGCGATGTACTCAGCGATCCTGCTTCAAGAGCTGACATTCAAGCCAAGCTGGCGTCCGTGGGCCGTCAATACAATGCCTTGCAGAGAAAACTAGATCACAAGAAAGCAGAGATCGAAGGATCGCTCCGTGACGGTAGACAGTTTGAGGAATCGTGCGCCAAGACGTTGGGATGGCTGTCCGAAGAACTTGGATCCCTGACCGAGAAATTCCTTATTTCGGCCAATAAGGACGTACTCGAGCAACAGCTCTCGCAGCACGAGCCTATCTACAGAGACGTGCTGGCTCGAGAACACGAGGTCATTATGTTGCTGAACAAGGGTCGAGACATTCTCTCGAGAAGCAACAAAGCTGACACCAGGTCCCTGCAGAGGGATGTCGATAAGATCAGTCAGAACTGGGAGAAACTCCGCAAGGAAACCGTGGAACGATACACGCGTCTGCAAACCTGCAAAGAGCATTGCCGTAAGTACTACAAGTCGTTGGAGAGCTTCCTACCTTGGCTGAGACAAGCCGAAGACAAGCTCGACACTTTCAGGCCGTCCACCTTCCAGCGCAACCACATCGAGAAACAACTCAAGGAGCTGCAAGCCTTCCGCAACGAGGTATGGAAGAAGTCTGGTGATTATGAGAGCACCAAGTCTTTGGGCGACACTTTCTTGTCAGCCTGTGACATTGACAATGACGACGTCAAGCACGAGCTGGCTGACCTCAAAGATAGATGGGACAAGCTGAACAACGACTTGATTTTGAAAACGCAAGCGCTAGAAGATCAAGCCAGGAAACTAGCTAATTTCAACGAGAATCTCAGAGATCTACAGCACAGTTTGGAACGATGCGAGGACAGGCTAGCATCGCACGACGCATTGGGAGGCGCGGCTAGAGATCCCAAACTGCTAGATAGGATCAAAGCTCTCAGGGAGGAAACTCTGAAGCTCAAGAAACCGCTTCAGCTCGTCAGGCAGCAAGCAAACGACCTCAGCAACGAAGCTTTCGAGAATGGAATCGACGCCGGCTATCTGGTGGAAGAAGTGGACAGTCTGGGCGACCGGATCGACGAACTCACCAGTAAACTTGACGATCGTTGTTCGGATTTGCAATCGGCCGCCACTGCTGTCACCCAGTTCAACGACCAAGTCAAGGTCATCTCTCAGGATCTATCCGGTCTAGAGTCAGAGTTGGATAACATGAAACCGGCTGGTCGCGATATGAAAACGGTGCGTGAGCAAATCGACGAGGTAAATAGGTACCTCAGCAAATTGAACAAAGCTACCGACGATTTGACTGAAGCTGTCCACTCAGGAGAACGGTTGGTCGATAGCGGCTTTGCTCCCGACACTGCCCAGACGAGACAACAAGTGGACAACTTGAAGAAGCAGCTGGGAAAGCTCGATGACAGGGCACATAATAGAGAGAAAGAACTGGATAATACTCTCAAGAAGCTAGAAGGGTTCTACTTGGCTCAAGCCAGTATCCTCGACGACGTACATGACGCTTCTCAGGAGATGCGTAAACTGAAACCTGTAGGCTCCGATATAGACCAGATCAGAGCTCAACAGAAAGACTTCAAGAAATTCAGAGAGAACACTATCGAGCCTCTAGGCAAGAATATTGACGAAATAAACAAAATCGGGCAGGGGCTCATTCAATCAGCCGCGCCGGGGGTCAATACAGCTGCTCTCGAGAAAGACCTAGAGAAAATGAACACTCTATGGAACGACCTCAAAGCGAGGATTAACGACCGCGAAAGGAAGCTGGACATTGGGCTTCTGCAGTCCGGCAAGTTCCAAGAAGCCTTAGACGGCTTAGCCAAGTGGTTGACAGACACCGAGGATCTAGTCGCAAATCAAAAGCCACCCTCTGCCGACTACAAAGTAGTAAAGGCCCAGTTGCAGGAGCAAAAGTTCCTAAAGAAGATGCTGCTAGATCGCCAAGGCTCCATGTCTTCACTTTTCAGTATGGGTAACGATATCGCCAAAGAAGCCGATCCCTCTGAACGCAAAGCTATCGAAAAGCAGCTCAAAGATCTCATCGGACGTTTTGATGCTCTGTCCGAAGGCGCTCAACAGCGTACCCTCGACCTAGAACAAGCGATGAGAGTTGCCAAGTCCTACCAAGACAAACTGGTACCGTTGCAAGAGTGGTTGGACCATTCCGAGAAGAAGGTCAAGGACATGGAGATCATCCCAACCGACGAGGAGAAGATTCAGCACAGAATACGCGAACACGACGTATTCCACAACGAAATTCTCAACAAGAAACCCGATTTCAGAGAGCTGACGGAGATCGCTTCCAATCTGATGTCTCTGGTGGGCGAAGACGAAGCCACGGGACTCGCCGATAACCTACAAGCTGTCACTGAAAGATATGGTGACCTAGTGGAAGCCAGCGAGAACTTGGGTCAACTACTGACGGCTTCGCGTCAAGGCCTGAGACATCTAGTGCTCACCTACCAGGACCTAGCTGTCTGGATGGACCAGATGGAGCAACGACTAGCCCGATACAAGGTGTTGGCCGTACACAACGATAAGTTGCTGGAGCAGATGGACGACCTCACCAATCTTTCGGAGGACATCGCAGGCCGCCAAAATGACGTGGACGGCACTGTCGACGCCGGCGTGGAACTCATGAGACACATCTCTTCGGACGAAGCCTTGCAGCTGAAGGACAAACTCGACTCGCTGCAGCGCCGTTACAACGATTTGACCACCAAGGCTGCGGATCTGTTGAGGCACGCCGAGACTATGCTTCCGTTGGTGCAGAAATTCCACGACAACCACAACAGACTAGTGGAATGGATGCAGGGCGCAGAGTCCATCCTGCAGTCTGCCGATCCTCACGAAGGAGACATAGCCCGCTTGGAGATCGACCTGCAAGAACTGCGACCGGTGCTTGAGACGATCAACGTGCTAGGGCCCCAATTGTGCCAGGCCAGCCCAGGAGAAGGCGCTTCAACCATAGAGGGCTTGGTAACCAGAGATAATAGACGGTTTGATGCCATCGCAGAACAGATACAGAGACGCGCCGAGAGGATCCATCTCGGCAAACAGAGGGCGTTGGAAGTGACCGGAGACATCGACGAGCTTCTGGAATGGTTCAGAGAAGTGGACGGACAGCTGAGAGACGCCGAGAAACCTTCCGCCGAGCCTGACCTGATCAGGATCCAGCTCAAGGAGCACAAGGCACTCAACGACGACATCTCCAGTCAGAAGGGCAGAGTGCGGGACGTGCTGTCCGCCTCCAAGAAAGTGCTCAGGGAGTCCCCGCCCAGCGAAGACACTTCCATCATCAGAGAGAAGATGGACGACTTGAGGGAGACTATGGACACGGTGTCGGCGCTGAGCTCTGATAGGCTAGGAATGTTGGAGCAAGCGTTGCCTTTGGCGGAACATTTCCACGATACGCACAACGTTCTAGCTGTTTGGCTGGCTGACATGGAAGATCAAGTTCACATGCTCACGATGCCGGCCCTGAGGCCTGATCTTATCGCACAGCAGCAGGACAGAAACGAGATGTTCTTGCAGACCATCAACGAACACAAGCCGCTCGTCGACAAGCTCAACAAGACCGGTGAAGCGTTGATTCATCTCTGCAATGACGACGACAGTGTCAAAGTGCAAGAGCTTATGGACAGTGACAACGCAAGGTATGGAGACCTGAGACAAGCGCTGCGCGAGCGACAACAAGCGTTAGAAAAAGCGTTGCAGGAGAGCTCCAAATTCTCGGACAAGCTGGAAGGCATGCTGCGCGCCCTGTCGAACACGGCGGACCAGGTTAGTCACCAGGAGCCCATCTCGGCTCATATACCGAAAATTAAGGATCAGATCGAGGACAACGACAATCTGGCAGGTGATCTGGACAAGCGCCAGGAGGCGTACGCTGCTGTGCGACGCGCTGCCGACGACGTCATCAGCAAGGCTGGAAACCGCGCCGACCCGGCAGTCAAGGACATCAAGCGCAAGCTTGAGAAGCTGAAGAACCTGTGGGAGGATGTGCAGAAGGCGACAAACGACAGAGGCAAGTCCTTGGAGGATGCCCTCGAAGCGGCGCAGCGGTTCTGGAAGGAACTGCACGCCATCATGGTGACCCTGAAGGATATCGAGGATTCGCTGGCTGGGCAGGAAGCGCCGGCTGTCGAGCCCAAGGCCATCCAAGAGCAGCAGGTGGCGTTGCAAGAGATCCGGCAAGAAATTGATCAGACAAAGCCCGATGTGGAGAAGGTGAGGAGTTCTGGGGAGAAGCTGATGAAATTGTGCGGCGAACCGGACAAGCCGGAGGTGAAGAAACACATCGAGGATCTGGATAACGCCTGGGATAATATCACTGCTTTGTATGCTAAGCGAGAGGAGAATCTCATCGACGCTATGGAGAAGGCTATGGAGTTCCACGAGACCTTGCAGGTGAGTTTGTATGATTCATTGTTATCAATGAATGTTTTGTATATTTGGGTGATTCTAAACTCTATCTCCATTGTTATGATGATTGGATATTTGAAATTTTCTACATGGATTTGATCTATAGAATAGATTGTGGTTGTTCTTGATTCTTAAGGGGATATGATGATTTGATCACTTATTTCAGAACCTGCTAGAGTTCTTGACTAGAGCTGAGAAAAAGTTTGGCAAGCTCGGACCGCTTGGTACCGATATCGATGCTGTCAAAAAACAGATTGACCAGCTCAAACTTTTCAAAGCTGAAGTGGATCCCCACATGGTCAAAGTAGAGGCTCTGAATAGGTGAGTTCACGTTTACGTTCTACCACAGAGATGTCTCAATTGGATTTCCACGTCATTCAGTGTCTCGGGGACTGTCAAATCTATCATTCCATTTTCGATTACATTTCATAGCTGGGGAATTATTTATTCAATGTTATTTTCGGGAGGCACCCTTTAAATAGAAGAGTATTCATTGTTTCTAGCGTATACTAACTTTTTATTCTGTTTTTTTCTCTGTTTCATCGGACTACAGGAGTCTCAGAAGGCAAGAATATTTGAATTTTCTGCACTGCTCTTGTGTTAACGCAGAATGACTTAGCTTCAGTATTCTTTGTGTTTGCTTGATTTGGTACTTTTTTGTTTTATGTCATAGTCAAAATTATGAGCTATGGTGGAATTACTATAAGTGTTTTGCTTTTTTGTATGATTATGTTAATTAGACGTTGAAATAGAAATGGATGGAAAAAATTGTATTATGCATGTTATTCGATATTTTCAGCTTCATAAAATGCTTTCTCAGCTTTTATAGCTATTATGTCGTCTGACAGACGTCAACAAAGTAATTCTTTGCTTCTTCCTGCATCTGTTGGCCAACAAACTATTTTTTATGTACTACACTGTTCCAATATAACGAAACATGCGAATTTTTTGTTATTAAAGCTTCGAAGATTGATATTTTTGCAATCGCTTCGACTTAATCATCATCAAACATTGTATGAGATGAGTTGCTTGGAAATTTCACAAAATTAAATGAATTATTCCCGATTTCAGTAATTGCAAGAATGTTCATCTTTGCCTGATATTTATACCGATTTGAGTTCCCACGGTAATTCCGAAATAAGTTGCCACTATGCTGACAAAAAATATTTTTTTTCCATACAGATCAGGTCCTGTTGACTCTAGACACAGTTATCCTTATACGAACCGGTAAAGTCACACTCACTGAATTTTGGCTTCATCCACTAGCACAGTCAAGTTTGGCATATTAACCAAACTGACATGGTTAGAGAAATCTATAGACAGTGTTTCAGCTGATATAAAGACCCAGAACAACAAATTCAGTCGAAGCGCAGTCAATGCGTACTAAAATGAAAAAAAAGTTTGCCACGATGATGAAAGGTTCCGATGCTAAGTAACCCTATCAGCTTATATAAGGATAAAATAGTGTGCTCTTGAGGTCCAGTTGAGAAAACACAAACAAATACAAGAAATAGCACTAGCAACTTCTTGGCAGCCTATTTCACATTCTGTTTACTCCTTGCTGACGCGTTATTCCTTCCTCAGGCAAGCCCAAGAACTTACGGAACGCACTTCTTCGGACCAAGCGGCTGCCATCAAGGAACCCTTGGCGTCCGTCAACAAGCGCTGGGACGACCTGTTGCGCGGCATAGTCGAACGACAGCGGCAGCTCGAGAACGCTCTCTTGCGGCTAGGCCAGTTCCAGCATGCACTCGACGAGCTGCTGGTCTGGATCGGCAAGACCGACGCCACCTTAGACGAACTGAAACCCGTCGCAGGGGATCCCCAGATCCTGGAGATCGAGCTAGCCAAGCTGAAGGTGCTCGTAAACGATATACAGGCGCATCAGACCAGCGTGGACACTTTGAACGACGCTGGCAGACAGATTATAGAAAGCGGAAAAAGTAAGTGATTCGTTCGGGTATAGTTTTCTGATTTTCCCAAGCCGTGTTGGAGTTGAAGAGTCTTGAACAGTGTCAAAGAGACTCTCAATCCGTTGGAGAACGTCAAAACAGGCACGACCTGTGTTTCAGAGGCTTGTATGTTTATAAATTCCTATATAATCATTGAGGAGCTCTAATAGAATTCCACATTGACAAGATTAGAATTCATAATCATCATACTAGAAAATGTGACTTGTTCCATCTCAATAATTCTGAAATAATAAACGTCAAAAGTAACGTTATGCAATTCAAAAGCAGAGTGAAGAAACATTCAAAGAAATTATTACAGATATGACTTACTATTTGGTATATGTATTTTCAATTGAAATATTCATTGTGTTGCAATATCGCGCTCAATAAACGGAACAATGTCTCAATACCGACTCTGTTTGTTGCAGCCGACGAAGCGAGCGCCACTCAAGAGAAACTCAACACCCTGAACACGGAATGGCGTGCCCTGATGCAGAAAGCAGCCGACAGACAGCGCGAGCTGGAAGACGCCCTGAATGACGCGCAGAGATTCAACGCCGAAATCCAGGACCTCTTGGCCTGGCTGGGCGACGTTGATGGCATAATCACCGCCAGTAAGCCAGTCGGTGGGCTACCGGAAACCGCATCCGAACAACTCGAGAGGTTCATGGAGATCTACAACGAAATCGAAGAGAACAAGCCTCAGGTGGAGACGGTGCTCGCCCAGGGTCAGGAATACCTGAAGAAGGCCACCACTCCGGCTAGTAACCTCCAACACAACCTGCGCACTCTCAAACAGCGCTGGGATAACGTCTCAGCCAGAGCCAACGACAAGAAGATTAAGCTCGAGATCGCGTTGAAAGAGGCCACGGAATTCCACGAGTCATTGCAAGCCTTCGTCGACTGGCTCACCAACGCCGAGAAGATCCTTTCGCACCTGCAGCCCGTTTCTCGCGTGCTCGACACCATCCAAGGGCAGATCGAGGAGCACAAGACCTTCCAAAAGGACGTCAGCGCCCACCGGGAAATCATGCTGGCGCTGGATAAGAAGGGCACTCACCTCAAGTACTTCAGCCAGAAACAGGACGTTATCTTGATCAAGAACCTGCTCATCAGCGTCCAGCACCGATGGGAGAGGGTGGCTTCCAAGTCTGCGGAGCGCACTAGGGCTCTCGACCTGGGCTACAAGGAGGCTAAGGAATTCCATGATTCGTGGACCGGTCTGATGACGTGGTTGGAAGACACGGAGCGTGCGCTGGACGATTCTCTTGCCGAGACAGTGGGCAACGACCCGGACAAGATTAAGAGTCGCTTGGCCAAGCACCAGGAGTTCCAGAAGGCTTTGTCCGGCAAGCAGGGCAGCTATGACGGCGTCATGAAGAGTGGTAAACATCTGAAGGAGAAGGCGCCCAAACAGGACGAGCCCGTTATCAAACACATGCTGACCGAGCTGAAGACCAAGTGGAATTCGGTGTGCAACAAGAGCGTGGAGCAACAGCGCCAGCTAGAGGAGGCGCTGCTCTACTCGGGGCAGTTCAAGGACGCCATGGCCGCCCTGGTGCAGTGGCTGCGCAAGGCCGAGCAGGACCTCGCGGTGGACAGTCCGGTGCACGGTGACGTGGACACAGTCCAGCACCTCATCGACCAGCACAGGCACTTCGAGCGGGAGCTGGAGAAGCGCAACGGGCAGATGGAGTCGGTGATGCGCAGCGGGCGGCAGCTGGGGCTGGATCTGAGCGAGCTAACCGAGCTGTGGGCGGCCGTTACCGAGCTGGCTGAGGGCAAGTCGGAGCGGCTCAAGGATGCGCTCAAGGAGGCCGAGCGGCTGCACCGTGCAGTCAATATGATCTTGGACTGGCTGTCCGAGGCGGAGCGGAAACTGCGCTTCGTGGGCAACGTGCCCGAGGACGAAGCCGCCGCCTACGAGCAGATGAGGGCCCTAGACACATTCAGATCTCAGCTGGGCGACAAAGAGATCGAAAAGGACAGCACGTTGGAGCTGGCGCACGGCGTTCTCGCCAAGGCGCACGTCGACGCTATCAATGTCATCAAGAACTGGATCAAGATAATCCAGGCGCGATGGGAGGAGGTGGCGCAATGGGCGTCGCAGCGGCACCAGAGGCTGTCGCAGCAGGTGCAGTCGCTGAGAGACATGGACGAGACACTGGAGGAGCTGATCCAGTGGCTGTTAGGGTTGGAGAACACGCTGGTGGCGCTCAAGAGGGAAGAGCTGCCGATGGACATCGCGGCTACGGAGCAACTCATCGCCGATCACAAGGAGCTTATGGAGAACACGCAGAAGCGGCAAGGCGAAGTGGATAGGGTATGCAAAGCCAAGCAGGTGAAACCTGCGGCAGTCGGGCAGGCTGTCAAGGATACCAAGAAGTTCGTCAAGGGGAAGGGGCAGATGTGAGTTCTTTATTCTCGATAATAGTGACTTGCACAAGAAATTCCAGTAGGAAGTTTGGTTCGTAGTCGTGATATCGTGTAGGAACCCCAGATAAGAGGGCGATGAGGTGGTGCATTAGCGGCCAACCGGAGATAGGTAGAGCACTTTGGGGAGGAATGCTTCCAGCTGAACGTACTCGCAACAGCACTTCAATTTTTATCGAAATTTGTTCCTGGAATGTCAAAATTTATGTTGAAATACTATAGTATTTTATTGGATTTTCGCAGAAAACTTTCCAGGGTGATTTATCCTGCTCCATGGCGAAAAAGTATATTGATACAGTAGAACCATTGTCATCTAGTTATGATTGAGCTACATTTTCATTTAATGTGAGCTTTCAAGGTTTTCAAATAATACAGTACACAAAAAGAAGGTAGGGAAATATTCTACTGAGGATGTCATTCAACAATTCTTAGACTGGAAAGAGCCTCCATTCGTTGTTTTATGAAGGCCATATCCTAGAGCAGTTATGAATGATTGATGTTTATCTTTATGACAGTTGTAATATCGTGAAAAGCTGATAAAAATTAGAAATTTAATCAGAAACTAGCAACATGATTCATCATAGAGATTTCATAGAATTATTTGAAGAAAAAGGAGCATTCAAAACTTGATTAGGACCTGGATTACTTCTTTTCATCTAGCTGGCAATGCATTCTGAAAATTCATCAATATATTGCATCTTGTTGTTCTGAGCCAAAAATATTGTTCGTTTACTTCATCGTGTATTTCTGTGCTTCACAAATGAAAAGAATGGTTATTAATGCACAAGCCATTTTGTATGTTTCAACCTTCACAGTTCATATTTCTCAGTAATATATTCCTGTGTTGTTTCACGTCACTTGCACACACTATATTTCATTCATTCGTATCATTATCTCAACCATTTGTGTTTTTGTTGTTTTTGCATGATTATTTTATATTTTTCTATCACCAAACAGTCGTGGATCACAGCATGACATTCACGAATCCACATCTGACATCTACGGTTCGCTTGGTCGCAAGCAAAGGTATGTTTCTTCTGCCATCATTTTTATTGTTTCATTTTTGCTTTGCTGGTCGCGAATTTTGCAAACTTGGTCTGATCTGAAATGAGGACCTTTTGTAATATATCCAATAAATACAAACTCTTAATATTGATACAAGAGTCCCAGAACATATCACTAGTCAAAGTTTTTCTGTTGATTTTTTAGAGATAGAAATATAGATTTATCACAAGCAACATGCAAAAGTCTGAATGAACTTCATGTAGGTACCTACCAGTTCTGGGACCAATTTTATCCTCAACATCCAAAGGCAATTTTGGAATCGAGAGAATTTACAATAAAACTTTCTTCATAGAATAAATCATAAATATACATTTAGTCCGGTACTATTTATCATTCATTGAAAGGAATATATCAAAAACGTATGAACTATTGATACAAAGCAAAATTTAGAAAAATAGATTATACATTGTTGATGAATGTCTTGTCATTTGCTTGCATTTTGTTTTGACGATGTTTAATTTTTTATAGCTTCAAAGGATCGAGAAATGATTTGCTAGCGCAAAAAGGAAGGTTAGCATTATTTTCATTTTCCTTCATTTGCTTTAATTCACACCTAATATTTTCCTCGTTTCGGCGTGTATAATTGTTATATTCACAACTAACAACACTTGTATGATCTAGTAACAAATCTGAACACAACTTCAGTTGATCAGGTGTAGATATAACGTCCAAACCAATAGTTGAATGCTTAGTTCTGAGTTATTTTGTTGGAAATGTATCATCCATTATTCAGAAATTTTCACACAAATTCATATTGGAAACTTTGAATTTGAAAATCATTCTTGCGAATTACATGCATTTGTGTACTAATCAATCATTTTTCATTTAACACAGTAGAATAATTGATATTTTTTTCACAACATGTACCGTCACTTCTGATTGAGGTCTGTTATGATTGTTCTGAATCACTAGCATGGCATGATTTTGTATCTCTCACGTAGTATTACAGATTTTACTCGTATTATTATTTACCAAGAATTCTTTCGCACCAAATTATTTTTGGTTGTCTAATGAATTTTGATGTTTTTTAAATTTATAGAATTGTCGAGTTTTGCATGTTGCTTTCTTTTTGACAGCCGTATCAGCCCAGGACGAGAATACAGTCCGGATCCGCAATTACCCTACATTGGACCCAGATTCCCACCATCCGGAAGGTACATTTTCACTCATTTGATGGGTCTAACAACACATTAATTTATTTCAATTTGCACAGACCTGTTCACACCGTCATTGTTTGAAATCAAATAATAGAAAGAATTTCAATTGTTGAGGAAAACATCATTCTTTGTGAGAAGCTTGAGATCGATCTGATTCGGTTTGAATTTGATTTCAATTGAATGACGCTCTTGTATATTAAATATTCACTCGACTCAACTCGTAGATTTTTTTCTCAACAAGGATAGGTATACAATGCAGTCGAGATAAGAATGAACAGCTTAGTCAATGACTATAGTTTATTGAATGTGAAAAAAATTGCTCATTATGAGGACCTTTTTCGATTACGAAAGATTTGTTTTTCGAGAGAATCGTTTTAGTTCATTCCTTTCTTGGTCACCCTATATATCAAGTGCACAAATAGGCTAATATTTCAATCCTGTAGGTTACGGTTTATCTGTTTCCTCAATATCATCACTGCATATCTAACCTTAATGGTGTAAGTACTCATTTTTTTCTAAAAACATTTCAATATGATGCATGAAACTTGTGACTAACCTATTTATTTATCCATGAGAAAAATATTGATCTATTCATTTTTTCATCAGAACCTTGTCTCTTCCCAACAATCTTCTGTCTAGTCTTATATCTTACATCTATTCTATCTTCGTTGAAATACTGACATTCGTTTTTTTTCATGATTTCTAATTTCTTGATCTCTAAGGAATGAAAATAATGTTCTGGGAAATTATTCTGTGTTATAGGTTTTTTTACTTTCATCGATTTAAAAAAAAACATCTTGCCGAACCTGTATTTTATTGAGGGATTCATTAAATATAGCATATTTTTTGTTTCGATAGCAATATAGTCCCAGTTAAATTAGTGGCATTCACGAGAATAATGATGAATGGTCGAATTTATATTTTGGCGTCTATATACAATAAGATTCATTAAATTCAGATCATTTATCTTTGGGGTACGGATTGAATATATATATATATATGAATATGAATATGAATATATATATATATATATATATATATATATATATATTACAATAGCGTGTACATATTAGAATTCATGAGAAGAAAATAAAAAATATTTCTTCCTGCATATCGGAAAACCATATCAGTACTAACTAGTACTATAAAATTATAAAATGCATTATTTCCATTCTATAGAGATCAAGAATTCAGACAACATGGTGGGAAAAAAACCTTCTCTCACTATTATAACGGAGATATGGACGACCACACTACTGTTACAAGATTCTGTATAATATTTAGATACTTATCAATAACACAAGAGGGTTAGAATTTCAATTGCGATTAATTAGAAATATCGAAAAATTTCAGTTGATAATTGTCACTCCTATGATATATACCAGCTTCCTCACTCATTTGATCGCTATGACGAGTTCACATGATAGTAACAGTTCCAACTATTTGGACATACTAAAAAAACTAGATCTAACGTATTTGAAACTTTATACAGAATGTTTAGAAATTCACTAGTTACATTTTTTACTAACAACATGTGTCATATGGGCTACAATCGGATATCTAAGTTTCGCGGAAAATATCGACATATCGATTTATTCAAAATCTGCAGTTTGAAATTGAATGAAGTTCCTGTTCATTTATTTTTCACTTTTAGCCTCAGAATGGCTCCTCTATCAAAAAATTCGCCTTTTCGGTCTTTTCCATTTTTATATGACTTTTTATTGACGTTTTCGAGAAAATAGCTGTTTGCATTCAGAATGCTCAGACCCCTTCAGTCCACCCTGAATAGAGAGTGCCTGAGAGCAGACAACTGATAATTTTCTGACACAAATTTTTCGAATATAATTTGATATCGAGTGGTATTCCATAAGATACTTTCACGACAAAATGTAATGAAATGCCTTTACTTTGAGCAACTATATCCTTCAACTTGACACTTCTCATTTACTGACCTCAGGTAATATCGGTGGAATAATTATTAAATACTGTCTGTAACTTATTCGAGGACGTGGTACATTCATTTTTTTTTAGCGGCGAGGAGAGAAAATTTCACAAAAAGGTGAAGAAAGAATAATTGTTGTTCGAACTATCTTCAGTGTACCCCGAAACACAAAAATTCCGAAGGAATACATAGGTTTCCACGGAAACGTTAGCTTGTGGTCCCATTTTCTTAGTGAACATATGTTGGCGTGACATATTTAGGATAAAAATTGCCTAGTCACATTCCTGAATGATTATTACGATGGCTGTAGCTCACGGAGGTGCATTTTAAGACTCATGTTTACAGTTAAATATTGTTATGAACTCGACGGCTGTATCAATTAGGAAAAAAACATCTCCGATCAGATTTATCGCGATTGAAGTTTCGACCCATAGCTCTGACGAAACATTCGCCAATAATCATATATTCTAACTATCCGACAGCGAACCGGAGTTCCGCACGCCGCGCGTGAAATTCCTCTACGACAAGTGGCGCCACGTGTGGATGCTGTCGTGGGAGAGGCAACGCGAGCTTCATGACCACCTCGCCTATCTTAAGGAAAAGGAGAAGGCCGACAACTTTTCGTGGGACGACTGGAGGAAGCGCTTCCTGAAGTTCATGAACTACAAGAAGTCCAGGCTGACGGACCTGTTCAGGAAGATGGACAAGGACAACAACGAGCTAATTCCCAGAGACGATTTCATAGAGGGAATCATCAAGACCAGTGAGTACCGAAAGATTTCTATTTCGTGGGAATCTGCACTTATATTTTATATATATGTTTATTAATACTTTACATAAAACAACATTCTATATTTGTTCTTCCATGTTCCTGTGAGAAGCTGTAGTCTGTCTTCCACTTGTTCAATTTTCCATGCTCAGGAGAATGGGTTTATTGTGTTCTCACATATCTTAAAAGTTGCCCAGTTCACTGGTAGAGATTGGAGATGAAGATTTTCCTCTCAGATTTAAATTGAAATTCCCATCTGATCTCAATGTATGAGAGATTGACTGCTCACCTGTAGTCAAGTTTGATTTCTTAACAATCTGATCATCAACCACCTCAGCCACTTCCATGAAAAGTTTGGATATATGTTAGTATAATAATAATAATGATAATAATAATAATAATAATAATAATAATAATAATAATAATAATAATAATAATAATAATAATAAATATGCATTCAACAATAACCTCAACATCCTATAAATACCTACCGAATTTTGAATTTCTCACAATGATGGACGATTCAATGACTCCAAACTTGAATTTTGAATCTGAGGGTGATTGGAAAACTCAATGATTTCAGTCATGTTTGTAGAAAGATTATTAGTTTACAGTCTTGTCTGGAACATATTAGAGAGAAGTATCGAAAAAGAGATTCACCAACAATCTCAGACGCAGTCTTTAAGGAATAGTTTCGAAAATGGCCAAAGATAGGCTTTACGAGAAATTGTTCGATATATGTCGAAAAAGAACACCATGAATACCGTCAAGATCTATATATGCAATAAATAAGATAGGGCTAAGGACATTTCCTTGCGGAACGGCAATCTTGACATTCTATCTTGTCAGACACGCTATTATGAATTTTGATTTTTTGCTAACGGTTGGTTGTTCTGCTGTACTGTATGTTTTATTGATCGCTGAACCCGATCTTCTAGAATTCGACACGTCTCGGTTGGAAATGAAACACGTCGCCGACATGTTCGACGAGCAGAATCGCGGCCTCATCGACTGGAAGAAGTTCATCGCGGCGCTGCGCCCCGACTGGGAGGAGAAGACGCCCGACAACGACGCCCAGAAAATCCACGACGAGGTCAAGCGGCTGGTGATGTTATGCACGTGCCGGCAGAAGTTCCGGGTGTTCCAGGTCGGCGAGGGCAAGTACAGGGTGAGTAGTGCCGATGGGTGGGTTGTCGAGGTTGCTCCGAGTTACGCCAAGTCGAAGTCTGTTGAATGCATGCATGTAATACACCATTTTCGTGAGTTTCTTGAACTATTCTAGAGGCTTGGCGACATATTCAAATTGGTAGAAGCGAGTCCTTAAAAACAATTAGTGTTTTCAGTTTTCAATCTGTGACTGCATTATACAGAGTATTTGAACATGGCATATTTTTTTTCGAATATCACATCTTAAAGAAAACCTTGTATTTTTAGATGAGTTCATTTTATCCATATCAAACTCATAGTTTCTCTTCGTCACAGAGTATGTATGCATACCTTAGAGATACCTTTCTGAAATCTTCAACGATAAACTTGAGAAACTTGTTCTCCTGACTTGGCGTATTTAGGGAACCTTGTATTCGACATTTCCTCGTCGAAAATATAATTAATTATTCTCCATATCGTATTTTTAGTTTGGAGAGAGTCAAAAACTCCGACTTGTTCGTATTCTTCGCAGTACCGTTATGGTACGTGTTGGCGGAGGTTGGGTAGCTCTGGATGAGTTCCTCGTCAAAAATGACCCCTGCAGAGGTAAGCATTTTCTGTACACCCAGTCATTCAGGGTTTTTTCTAAATATTCATTCTTCTCCCAGTTCTTAGCAAAATGTCTCATCCAGTTTATTTGTTGATCATGGCAACTTGATTGAATTCAGTGTTTCAAAATGAAATTAGGTTTTGCGTAAGACTTGTGAGAAGAATTTTATTGAAGGAATAATTCAAAAAACTGTAAATTATTCGACGAGCTGAATGAAAGAACAGTTATAATAAAGATGGAAACACTTATAGGGGATATTGAACTAACTATCTCTTCCTATGCAACTATCAGAAAAATTCTCCAATTAACAAAAAATGTAACGTCTCACAATCTCAATAATTCATGTTTTAATCACATTAACTTGGAACGTCTCCTGAGAAAACAAATGGTGACTAATTACGCTTCATCATCACTCATTGTAATAAGAATGCCTGGATGAATTTGACAGTTTTTCATGATTTGAAAAACTTTCAAATCCATATAGGCACTCTAATCGTAATAATCACTGTGTACGACAAGTAGGTATAGGAAGCCTGGATATACACTTCCATATCATTACTGCTCAAGTATTTCTATGCCTACCGATAGTTATAACCAACCGTCCATAAACATAACGCGTCACACTGTCAGCAGGCCCATCTTAAGAATTTCGGAACATCTTCGTTAGTGCTCAAATGAATTCTCAGATTCCTCTGGAATTATGTAATGATCAAAGTAATATTTTTCCATGGATCTGAGTGAGGCGATGACTGAAAAATAATTCAAGGGACAGAAAGTTAGTCAGCAAAATTCAACTCACAATAAACCTATCCAATACCGGATGACCACGGATATAGGACACACGCCGCCGTTCATATACCATCGAAATTTCTGTTCCGAAAATTGTGTATCTGGGTAGATTCGTGCCTCTGTTGCTTTGTTGGTAAGATGGACCTGAATCAATTATTTTGACAGTTTGACTCTGTTAGCTAAGCGTCCATAACATTTCCTCGTTCGTTTTCCGACTTCCTGACTTCCTGACATCGATTAATTAAGAAAATCACACAGTCTCATGCTTTCTGATTCACACTTACTAATTCACATTTTTTTTGTGCCTTCCCTTCCTCAAACAACAAATCATCCCCTGTCTATTGATTTAACGATAATTTGCGATCGCTTTATGTACCTTCTTAATTTACTCGTCACGGCCACACATTATTGTCCATTGTTGGATGTTTAGTCATGTTAGTTTTACCGCTACCTCACCCTGATATACCCGAACAGCACGAGCCTTGGTGTCCTCTGGGTAAGAGATGCACGATTGCTATCCAATCTGGACAATTTCAGAAATAAATTCATTTTGATCAATTGTTATTCGCTCTATAACTGAAATGCATTATAATATGTAAGGATTCAAAGTTGACATTTTTGATACATTTGTTTGTTTGTGTACTTGAAAGTTCAATGTTGGAATTTAAATTAATTATTCTGATCATTCAAGAAAATTTCAATCATTCAAGAAATCTTGTCTGTAAGTTATTTGAGGAGGTGGTACATTCATTTTTCCAGCTTTCGTGTGGAAACTTCTCTCCTCGTTTATAAAAAATAGAATAGAAGTTACTGATAATTATTTCCAAATATTTATCGGAAGGACAGATTTGCGATCTGCCCCAAAATGTCACTGCGCTTGAATTTAAACCTTTAGATACCAAAAAGTGAATTTCACACTTTCTTCGAGAAAAAATTGGAAATGCAAATATATTTTCATGAAATCAAAAGATATTCATAATTGCTGTCCATGTAGAATTGTTGGTTTGTTTTGTCCAGGATGTATTCATTTCTCTGTAAATTCTGATCCATTATCCTAATTCCTGATAAACATACTGGTGAATGTCTCAATGTTTATATTTTCGACGGAACGGTAGTTCAGATTGGATGAGCGTTACTGTAATATTATTGAAATAACATTATTTGGTTTTTGGGTGTTACTTATAGCATGTTTTTTTTTGGTTTGGTGTTTATTTACATTTAATATACTTCTGAACTTATTATCACACATTTGGATTTCTTCAGTTTTGGTATAATTTGGTATTTTTATTTCATCGCACATAGACTTGATTTGGAAATATGACTTTGAAGAAACACAAATTGCTACAAAATATCTGTATCGAGATATTTGTTTTCAACTATGACAACTACACATCACAAATATGTTCTACTTGAAAGTCATATTCATTAGTTTTATTCGCACTACTGGTCGTTGGTAATATTTTTCCCATGAGTATAAAGATTCTGCAATTTTGTCGTCGTGAAATGTATTACGCTGGAATACAATTTTTAGTACTATTTAGGTTGACTAATCCGCAATAATCCGCAGAGTGAACTTCTGGAGAGACATAGGATGAATGAATTGAAGTGTCGGCGTGAATGCAATTCAGTTATCTTTTTATATAAAATCATTAATAATCATATAGATTGTCCCGCTCTGATAGAAAAACTTGATTTTCATATTCCAAGAGCTGCATCACGAGTCAACAGCACATTTTATCTCCCAGCAGCACGCACAAACATTCTTAAGTTCTCACCTTTACACAATATATTGTCGAAATACAACTCAAAAAGCTCTCAGATAGATATATTTAACTGTTCTATAAAACTTATCAAATCCGAATTCTTCAAATAATCTGATACATAATGTAGTAGGCTGCATGTATGATTCTGCAGAATGTTGTTAGTATTTTATTTTATGTTGTAATTATATACCTGCTTACATTCCTGTTCTGTAGATGGGATTTATCCTGTAGAACAGTGTACAAATAAATAAATAAATAAATAAATAAATGAATAAATAATTCCTGTTTTCAACCTGACAGACATTTTGTACAACTTTTTCCACTATATCTGAAACAATTGTCCAATAATTGAGTATTTGTCATCATACAGGGTTTCCCAGTATATTTTCGCACCTCACCTACAGATGTTGTTTCGAGTTTCCAAAAAATACATTTTTCCTATTCATAAATTATAATATCATCTATTCATTCATTTTCAATTTTTTTGCCAAATACAAATGTTCCATTAGAACAGATAGCAGAGCAAATTGATTTGAGATGATCAAATATTGAGTGATACTGATCTGATATCTATATTACTTACTAAGACTGATTTCAACAAATTTTTCTAATTCAACTGAATAGAAGGCATTTCCGGCCCAATACACATCGTGTTTCACAATATCCTCTTATTGGTCAATCAGTAGGCATGCTAATTTGTATCTTTCCATTCACTACAATTTTTATGTAGTAAAACCTGGAGCATTATTCACGGAACTGTTCCGTTATTTGTCTCGTTCCTTTCATGTGAATATTTCTAGTGAATGTATTGTTTCTGACATGCTGTAGGTAATTTTCTGAGATGATATCACGAGTATACCAAAATTTATCTATACTTTTTTTATTTTTTCATCGATAGAATCACTAGTTTGTAGAACCAGTGATTTCATCTAATTCAGTTGCTTCGAATACTTTTGCATCAAATAAAATAGTATGAATCAAGATTTGAAAAATATCTGACAGAATTTGAAGAACAAGTTTGTATCCGGAAAAAATATTTTTCGAACTGATTTGTATGAAAAATGATTCACTTCATTAGTATTTATTCTATCAAATTCAAGAAAGAAATCAGCTTGCTTGATTGAAATTATCATTATGACCAGAGAACAATCCATACTAGTATTTCCTCACAATGATTACACATAAGATAGTTCAACAATCAGTACAGGTATGAAACTAGTTTTGACAGTTCGAAAGATGAACAACGTTTTATCGAGGACGAGAGGTATGTTTATCGGTTAGAAATCGAATAATTGTCTAGGATTACGCATTGCTATTGGCTGATGCTATAAGCTGATCGCTAATGACATGTGAAGTGAAAAATAAAATAATCGTAAATAACGAATAATCTGCAATACGCTTATGGTGTCTACTTTCAGTCGAATTTTGTCGTTTTAGAAATGTCTGTCAAATTGAGAATAGAGATGAAAATAATACCGACGGAAAAATATTACCGACGCCATTGCCAACGCCTAGATCAGACCGACTCGGAGTTGCTTATTTTGTTTTGTTTGTTTCTTCTCCACCTCACTTCTACTCTCTCACCGTCCCCACCGTTCATACGAATCCTCGAACACTTTATCACCTCCTCTCCCCGCCCCCGCCGCACGCACGACACACGCACTTCGGTCGGTCGCGCGACAGCCAAGGGTCGCACGAACATCGAGCTGCGCGAGCAGTTCATCCTGGCCGACGGCGTGTCGCAAACGATGACGGCGTTCAAACCGCGCACGGCCGCTTCAAGTCCCGCCTCCGGCTCTTCGGCCTCGTCTCTGCGCACCGCCACCCCGGGGCCCATTTACAAGGTACCTGCGCGATTTGCACGACGACCGCATGCGCGGCTGCGATCGGGAGGTTTTTCTTTTCGGGTTCGATCGTGAGTCGCCGACTGATCTCATGAAAATTTCTGGTAGTGTGATTCAATTTCATAATGCAGCTGAATAGATTTCAAATATAACTTCATGGTTTACCGTTGGATCAAGAAAAAAAAACATTTCTCATCGGATAATTGAATTTTGCGATACGTTACTTGCAACACAATAGAGTGTTTGCATCGGGTCACGGGCTGTTCCACCAGAATAACCTCAATCTAGACTGCAATACCATATACCAATTCATCCAATTGGAAGATCTTGCTGGACCCTATAGACCATGCGCATCCAGTACCTGTCTCGGGATAGGAAAAAAGAGGCATATCATGGGGAACAAGGAATCATGCAATAAAATTAGAGTATAGCGTTCGTGACATTGATAACACCAAATCCATCCATACGATTTACATACACGTACATAGAAAAACATAAATGCCCATTAAAATTTGTATAGTTTCTTAACAAGATATCATCAAAGGTTGAAAAGAGTGGTTCATCTATGGACCGACACTCATCCATTCAGTGAATATTTAAAGTTCAAATTGTGTTCAGAATTCAACATTGGAAGCTCAATGGGCTGCAGTGTATTAGTTCAAGTTCAAAAAAGCAGTCAAATGCATGATATTTTCATTTAATTGTTCTTACTAGTAACGTTGGAATTCTTATTCATTCATGTTCTCGATATTGTCAATCTATTCAATAGTCTCAAGTCTGAATATTTAATAATAATATGGAATAATCGATCCAGAATTCAACACGAATAACAAAATGACTGAAAAAATAACAAAAAAAAGCTGGAGTCTTCTGCGCGTTGTTCACTCATGTTTTCAGAGTTTCAATTTGGATGAGGTTTTCGGGTAGTTAGGCATGGGCATCATCAGTCTAGATTAAAGTTATTCCGGTGGGCTTTTCTCATTGTGAGTCAGAAACTGTTCTCACTTAATATTCGCCTCATTTTTCTTCTGTATGAAGTGAAAATTTCTCAGTATGCAAACTGAATAGTTATCAAATATCACTATGAATTGTCTTTTATGTCTTATGTTTTTTCAAATAATTGAAATAATTAGTTTCCCATGGAAAAATTGAACTTTGAGATACTTTAGTAAGGAAATAATGTATATTTTTCAAGGATCAACCCTGAAATAAACAAATGAAATATCGACTGCATTTCATGGCTCAACATTGTAATTTTCATCAAATCCGTCATGAACAACTGTAGATACATTATTCAGAAGTACGAATAACTATCGGGTGTTTCGCACGGTTTTAAAAATCATTTCACGGCAGCTTCAAGTCCTCTCAAAAAATCATTGATTTCTGTATTGAAACAAATACCCTGTATTCATTTCATACCTTAGAAACCGTATAGCGGCCCTTTGGAATATTTCGAATGAAATTGAGATAGGAAACTTGATAGTATTTGTATATCGTCAATCAATTGTGGAAGTACATGAAAAGAAGTCACATAAAACAAATCAGTCTTGAAATTAGAACCAAATCTTTGTGAAGTGTGAGTCACCTATTCTTCTCGAACTAATTATTTTGATATGAATATACAAAAAAATAAATCGTGAAACTAGTTTCGAATTACCACTCCAAATCGATGTTTCTAGATGGAAACACCCTATATTCTTTCATGTCTTCCCTATATAAATTATATTATTGATATGCAGAGTGAATTTTATCGAATACAACTACGATAAACTCGTTATAAATACCCTTGAAGACAACGCAAAATTTGAATAAACATGGAGAATGAGCATGTTCATTTAATAGTACTCACCCAAACTATCTTCATGGAATAAACCGTTTTTATCTAAGAACTTTCTACGTTTTTGAATAATTTTTGAAATTCAATACAGCAGAATATAAACAAATCTAGTGACGTCAAAATCCGTGTCATTCAGCTGCCATCCTCAAGCAGAGATGAACCTTAAATGTTTGATAATTATTTGATTGATATTTCCATGAGTATTTGATAGGAAGAGCTAAATTCTTGATTTTTTCTGATTTTCTGTATATCAATTTTATAGTATGTTCGGATACCCCTTTTTGTCCTATATCATTGACTTGGATGATACAGGGTATTTCTATATATTCTCAAACCATGAAATACATTTTCCATGCCTATTGAAAAACCAATCAATCAATTTAATCAATCAATTCACAAAGCAATTACTCATATCAATATAAGAATTTTAACTTCAATTATTCATTAATGGGTAGTTAGGAAAGATTCACATTTTACATATTCTGCAATTATTATTGGTAAATTCAAATGAGGTAGCAAAGAGTTATATCCTTCTCTATCGAACGTTTTCCAAAAAATATATCTGAAGTTATGTTCACGCAACTTCTGAGGAGATTGTACTCATTTAGTAGTAGGTAGTTGTTTTCCACTATCAGATTTGCCCATGACAGATCGAGAGAATATAATATGTCAAACAGTCAGACTCACTCTGCTGCATATTTTTAACAGCTATAATATAGAAAAATCTCCCAATCCTTCACGCATATTTACCATCAGTCTCAATAGATGTGCCGCTTCAGTAGATATTAGAAAATCACGTAAGTACATATCGGGGCATGCCTTGCACTGACGGACAGCTGTATATGGACGGTAAGTCGTTTATTGTTACACAGGTGATCGTTTGTTTTGTTTCCGTGTTGTTTTGTGTCTCATTTTTGTATCTCAGGAGGGTTGCCATTCCATCGGATACTTTCACTCGTTGAAAGCAGCATTTATATGAATCGACATCGAGCTTATATTTCGGTCCTTTTGAATTGGTATGTGAATACAATTCCATAGTTCAGAAGAGATATAGTGATGTTCCCTACATGTAAGACATTGTTTTAGATTTCAGCAGTTATATTTTGTATTAGTACCTCTAGTTATCGTTTTGGTTCTGTACTATAGATCTCGATGAATACGAATTTTATTTCGAAGTAGTTGTAGAAGAAAATATTCGAAATTCATTCATGAATAACTTTCGAATTCGTGCATAGATTTTGATATCTTCATCTTTATCAGATACTAGAACCGCAAAAATGTTCGATATATTTTGTGATATACTGGGTGAAACCGAAATTGCATTTCGTTCTATAACACCCTGTGGAAAATCTTGAAGATATGGGGCACTTGTTCACATATGATTTTCAAGCTTCACCTTCTCCTGATATGTCTTTCGTTAATTTATAGCAATATCTTTATATTATCCTCAATCTGGTTTAGATCAATGCAGCGATTTTGTATTGTATTGGTACTGATAATGGTAAGAAAGGTATCAATACGATCCACAATATTGAGAGGATCATCATAAATTGAGACAAGTCATTGTATTCCTAGATTTCCCGACAGTTCTTCAGTACTCGGAATATTTTGGTGAAGTGCAGCTCTTGATTTCACTTTGTATAGTACAAAACCAATATTTTTTGCCGATCAATATCTGATAATAATCCAGATAAATGGACGAAAGTCTTACCGAAATCGATGTTAAACATAAAAAGTTACTCAAGATTGGTTCAGAGTTTTTTTTCCGTTTATTCATTATTCATCATGATGATTCATTATCAATTTTGAGCTTTCATAGAGATCTATTCATTGAGTCGAATAGTTCAGATCATTCTTCAGACTATACTATTCTACAACTTAACTTTCATCATTGTAAATTCAACTCAGTTCATAACACATGCACTTTTTTTACTTCTATACACTTTTAAACTCATCCGTAATCTGGAAGCACGGACCTTGTTCACATACAAAATACTTGAAATATCAAGATTTATTTCGAAGAAAATTATCTGAAAAACGTCCACAAAACTTTATTTTCACGACCCATTGTAATAAATATATTTAATAGTTAACATGCTTATGAATATAAAATAAGAGCATAGCAGCAGCTTATAATTTGCAATATACTGTCTGTTGGTTAATCGAGGGGGCAGAATATTAATTTTTCTAGACGTACAGGGAATTTTCTTCTCGTTTCTGAAAGTGATTTTCTATTTTTATTTTCAGAAATGAAAAGAATCCTAGAAAGTCTAGAAATGTGATTATAATATGCTGTTAATAATACTTTGCAATCTCTAATCGTCATCAAACTCTGATTAGCCAAGGATGGCAAGTGACGTCACTATAGACAAATAGCTAGTGAAACGGATTAAATAATGCCTGTCGCAGCGATCTTGGATGCTTAGGCGCTCTATTCGCGACCATTCTATCTAATGGTTAATCTATTTATTTATTAAGAGTGTGTGAAGAAAACGCAGTGATTCTGAAGGTATTTTTCTCAAATAGGATACCCTGTATATTTCATTATTAGATTTTATATAAAATTTCCAACGAGTTTGATAGAAGGTTTTTTATCACGAAAGTTGGCATTATTTTACACTTGCGAATCATCATCTCGGCTACCTTTGCACCAGTTCTAAATCGCTGCACTTTCTTGAGACACTCTGTATAAATGAAAATTCGAATCGAATGGAACCTTCCAATTTATGCATCCAACATTATTTTGCAATATGTAAAATGAACGAGTTTCGGGTGAGGAAGACCTTTGGTCCTCACTGTATATAACTATTCGTCGTTGGAAAGTGAAGTTTTGTGCGAAAGTCATAGTTGGTTTCCTCCTTCCGGTCCACCAGTCACATTTCTCTCGTTGGATTTTCGCATGTACTTTCGTAGCCCACGAACACCTAGCCGAGTTGATGCCGATTTTCGACGAAATAAGGGCGAGAGGCGATTGCGGCAACGCGTACCCCTTGCACGTCGGCTCCACAGCAGGCCCCACCTTGCACATGGCCCACGTCAATCCTAACACCTGCTATTGGGTAAATCACCACCGTTTTTATCCGAATTTATTGTGGCGTTGCCATTCCTGCCGCTTCGGATATGGTAGAACGCCATCGGAGAAGGATGGTTATGCAGGAGTGTCCGGTTATTGTGCTCAAAAATTAAGGTTTATACTTCCTTCCAAACCAAAAGGTAGCGCTATGAACCAGAATTGTAGATAACTGCAATTGTTTCATTGTTTCATTTGGTAATTCGTATTGATTTTTTATTCTTCATCAGCCCATCAATATATTTGTTTGATTTTGTGCTTCACGAGTGGAAGTTTAGAGATTATATTGTAGTGTCGTGTGTTCAAGTTTCTACTGTTACATGTTCTGGTTTTTAGTACTTCATATCTACCCATTATTCAATCTAGAATTAATGACAGTATCTTATATTAAACGGGCGTTCATCGGCAAAACAATTAGCAATTCGGTCATTCATTTTGATGTGGAGAAAACAATCATTTCATTAAAGAATAATTATTTTGAGTGATTTTGTTTGCAAAAATATTTCCAAAAGTTTCTAGCATTTTTTCAAAAACTCACTAACGTTTGCTTTGTGATTGATTTCGAAAGATAATATCAAATGATATCGATTTTGAATAATCCATAATGAATTTTTCGAATAGATCAAGTTTTTGTGCACAATTTCCTGACATAGTATTAGTTTTGTTGCGATTTGGCAGAACGGAAATGTTTTGTTATAAATTGACAACATTGAAATACTTGCGAATCAATTTGAATTCTTCATCCAGTTGGACATGCCAAGTGTAGAAATCGATTCATAGAGAGAAAAAATTGATAATTTTTCATATGCCGGGTGATAGGTAACCCCCTGTGGGTTTTTTAGTCGAAGGATTGAAATAACCAAATTCTTACTACCTAATTTATGCGAAAAATGAAAACTTTTGACTTCTTCCAATGGAAAATTCCTCTTCGGGTTTCACCCTAAATGTTATCATTGACAATTTTTATATTTTTCGCATATATTCTCATCCTGTGTCAAATTTCGTAACGAACTCTGTCGAGAAAATCCAAATCGGTTGATAAATATTGTCGGGATTATATGTTCATTGGACCTAGCAAAACATGTTCCATATGATATGACAGATATTTGATCGAAGAAAAATTTTCTTATTCCACAACAGACCCTGTAAATTTTCTTCAATAATTACGTTATCGGTTTCATCATTTTTTCATTCATGCAAAAAAAAAAACGTGAATTATTCTATTACAGTTACAGATCAAATATTGGTGTGGATCATAAACTCTCACTTCTGTTTTTCCAAAAATACTAAATTCCATAATTATTCTTCATGCATGAACAACATTCAAATTGAAGTCGTGAATCTGCCTCAGAATGCGCTCCAACATTTTGAATACATGGTCGAATTCTGTGAGAACTTTCTCCTACTAATACAATCATGAGAAAAATATAAATGATGTGATAGTCAAAGACAACAGGATTTTCGAAATATAAAAAAACTGGCTCTTGCACAACAAAAACAAGTTTTCAACAATTTCCATACCTTACTCCGGTGAAATGTCGAATCAATTTCTCGGCCAATCGAAAATATTCAATTCTAATATTCTTGACGCAATATGAGATCATGCAAAATATACACAAGTCGTCGTTTCAAAACAAAAGTTGATATCTCTTACCTTGAAACCGGAAGTGTGGTATCTTTCAATCGAAGATGTCAGAAAGGATCCTTCTGCATATACATTAGATCGTTAGAAGTTGGTTATTTTTAGCCTCCAAATAATAAAGTTACGGGGGGTTACCGATCTACTGGGACACCTGCTATAATTATGGTTCTTCACGTTGGACATGTACAACCCCATTGCGATGTTCCGAAAAGAAATTGTTGTTGTTGAAATGGAAGTTCCAACCTAATAGCATGAAGATGCACTAAAGCTAGTAAAATGGCATTAGGACTGGCAACGCTGCATACAGATTGATACACCTCGGGTGTGGTATTAGTTAGAATGTGTGTACGTATTTTTGGGTGTCTTCTAAGGTACTACGTGGAATATTTGGATGTCGAATAATTCGAATGGTACTGAATATTTTGCTTAGGCTTTTGTACTACACAGAATATTCTCGAAGTGGGGCATATTTCCAACAGGGTTTAGAATTCATTAAAATGAACAATACCACCAAAAAACAAACTATATGAATGTGAATGAATAAGGAAGTTCTAAAATTTGGTACTTGAACAGTCTTAGTACAAAGTCGTCACCGTTTTGTATGCGCTCAGAATTGAGTATAATAATCATTACATGTTGCGAAAATGCTCTGTCAATTCACCCAAAAACAACTTCTTCTTCTTCTTCACTTCTTTCACAAATTGTTTGTTTCGATAGTTCTACAACCTTATTAAAAAATGTCTCACCCAGGGGAACTTCCTGTACATATTACATATATTTTGGAAAATTCACAGGAATTCTATCTCAATCATCATAAGATAAACAAATCTATCATCAAATGGTCCCTAGTTAGTATGTGAGTCTTCCTTCAAGAAAAATGTATGGTGTGCTTGCTGAAGTTGATTACATATAAGAAACTTCAACAATATCATTATTTCTGCCTTCCACTAGAACAGGATATTCATCTGAAAATCAAAAAACAGAATGATACAGCCTATTTAGGTTTTCATTTGCTCGATGAGTGAGGCAGAGATATGTTTCTCTATTTTTCCATAGGACATGAAACATAACTGGCTATACATATATATGTATCTCTGTAGACTTCCTAGATAACACTATCAATCTCAGTATCATTGGACGGGCAAACCCCCAAGAAATTATAATATATATCTGTCCAAATGATGTTCAAACAGAATCTCAGCAGTATTTTTTGCAAAACAAAATCCTGCTATATCCTACCTATTCACAGTCTTCTGACGTTATCGGAATTTTAAGAATAATCATTTATTTATTTGTATTGATTGATTGAGGTTGTACAAAATATAGATTCATATTGTATATATTTCGAACCACTTTCATGAAATCACTTATTTCACCATGCTGTATATGAGCCTGAATATTCCTTAGAATTTTTCAAGATATATTCATATCTTTTGGCATGAGCACGAATCATCCTATCTTCCCATTCCAAATATTCCATTTTTGAAGTAATTTGTAATTACATACGTAAATAAAATCAGTGAGACAAATCATATAACGCAACCGATTGCATTATCTAGTTGCTGTTATTGGCCCAGAGAAGGATCACCATAAGCTTTTGTATCTATCCCAAGTCCCTATGGTAGGTATAGAACAGGTTAGTAAACTCACAATTTCAAATCTAACAAAAAGAAAAATGAATTCTAGTACTTTTCTATTGACTATCAACTAGCTTCTTCATTCTATCGTTAGATTTGATGCAAAATGGATATAGACTCTAACTGATTCAATTTTCAAAATTTATTTCCCTCTGTACAAAGTACATAATCGGTTTCAGATCCATTTTGTTTGAAATAGCGATATTTGAGGTTGAAATACTCTATTTATTTTAAAAAAAATCGTGAATAATTTGAATGCGCTTGTGTTCAAGAAATATCGATTCAACCTCAAATAACTACTGGATAATTGGTATATTTCATTCACTGTCAAAAATTCGCTGAGTAAATGTCATATTTCTACAGATGAACAATAAACATTTATTCACTGTTCCCTGTTCCTAAACTGGATAACATCAGTCTGAATAATCATTAATAAAAATCAAAAAGGATCCAGATCGAGTTCTATTGGACCCAACAAATTGTAAAGCTATATGCTGAACAAAGTGCCTAATGAGTTTGTTATATCATCAAAATCTGACAGCAGGGGCCACTATAAGACATGAATAAGTTCAAGATAAGTTTTGAGACATCATGTTTTATTTCAACTCTTTTGATCTTCCATTTATCCAGTAGCTTACTCTCACTTTCACTTTGCTGCAATAAATGTAAATAATTGATACGAAATATTTCGATTAAAGATAATTTTGACAACACCTTCAGAGGTAACCGTAGTATTGGTGAGTATGTTTCCTGTTTGAGTACTATAGTTTTCAGTAGATGATTTTGACTAGACTTTTTCCGCACAATAAGTGAATGGGCTTGTGGAAAATAGACAATTTCGCGATATGTTAGTGTGATCAATTTGACGAAACTGAATCCTTTCAATTTGTTGTTTTATTTCGATATCGAATGAATCATACTGACATATCTACATTTTGTATATACCATCAGGGTATCTTTCAGATAAATATGTATCAGTTCTCGAATCCTTTTTGTTATTGATAAGTATAATATCCTGTGTTTGAGTTGATCGATTCAAAAATGCTTCCTTTGAGTATCATGACATATTTAGGAAGATCCTATTGATGCAAATTGCTGAAGAAAAATATCAGGTTCACTGATGAATGTCCGAGCCAATATCACACAATCAGCGAAGCTTTCAGAGGGCTTAGAAGTTTGAGTTCATGTTATGAAGAAGATCGTAAACAAGTCCGAAACGGGGGATTGAACACCTATGTTGTTATATATCAATGAAATGGTATTAATGAGTTTCGTTGGAAAAAAATTGCCCTGTATAGTCGACAATATCAGAAAAAAAATTGATATGACTTTGAACAACTTTTATTTTGTTTTCCTATTAGTTTCTTAGGGAAAAAGGAAACCCTGTACACAACTTCTTGTACCTTCAATCGGAACTGTTTGGAAACATTTTGAATATTCGCGATGTTGTGATAATATATTCCTCTGTAGATCATTCTTAAGATTAGGCATTATAAACCGAACATATACTATAAAATTCTCCTACAAATATGAGTAGATACTTGAAGGAATATATTTATCGGACTCGAACATACACCAAGGAACTGACATCGTTCTTCAACTATCCGCTGCCCTTCACCGCCCACACCGCCCTACCCACGCGGTACCCATCTAAAAACTGCCCGATCCATCTCTCCGCAGGTCCGCGAACGCACGCAACGATCGGTGCCGATGAGCGCTGGACACTCCCGAGCGTCCAAGTCGTCCTTGTCCGCCGGCACGCCCGACTCGCTGTCAGACAACGAGAGCTCTGCCCTTCGCACGCCTCGCAAGCCCGCCCACCGGTCGGCGCTCACGCCGGGCGGCTCGAAGAACAACTCGAGGCCGGCTTCGCGCACCGGCAGCCGGCCGGGCAGCAAGCCGCCCTCCAGACACGGCTCTAATCTCTCTTTGGACAGTACAGGTGAGGATTGCGTTTATATTCCCCATTCTTTCAAATTATTGAAAGAACATGCAAAAATTTGACTATGAAGTATCCCATTTCACTAATGCAACAGGAAAGCAAACAGGAATCGCACTCTTGCAGTCATTCCAGAAATTTGTAATTTGCTGAGGGCTAGATTGATTTCGCATCCTAATTTTTCAAAAATGAATGAATCCACTACATTATGCATAACAACCTCAAAAAATTATTACCTAAGATGATATCTGAAATACCGAAGATTTCCGAACCCGATTCAATTTATCTGCACGCATTTCCATTGGCTATTCTCCTTCATGACTACTGTATTTTGGGTTGCGTAGTAACTGTTTACAATGAGCAAAAATGATTAGAAACATGATGATAGGTCTCATAATCACTCAATGCAAATATTTATGGTCGTAGGAAAAATAGTGTACCCAACTCGTGGTGTCATACATATGTGTATTTCATGCACTCGATATATTTTCCCATTAGATATGGTCGAATTGGTGCTCTCACAATTTCAAAATCGTAATTCTGGCCAGAAAATAATTAATAACTCTATACATCCGCGGGATTGAGAAAATAGCGGTTCTAACAGCTTAGAGTGGGCTCCATACCACTTCTGGGTGGCCGAGACTGCGGAAGTGATGTCAGAACTGAAATCATGAACCAATTTTTTAGGAAAATCAACAGCCGCCGGCTGGGGTAGAATTAATTTCCCTTCGACACATCCAAGCCCTTCATTTATCAATTATAATTTCTAAGATTCCCATTTGGAATTTCCCCGAAGGGCAGATACTATTGACAAGGTGTTATAGCTTGGTAATATACTCGAGTGGTGATCTATTTCCAGATGATGGTACCCCTTCGAGGATACCGAGAAGAACGCCTATTTCCGGAAGGACTGCCTCCACCATGTCTACGGCCAAGAAACCTATTAACGGGGCCGGTTCTAGACCGCGAACCCCTACTGGTCTAATATCTCCTGCTAGTCCTATTACAAGGTGAATATTATCTCATTATACGTAGTATTAATACGAATGGTTGTAACGAAAAGTAGTCTAAAATATTTTTAATCTTCTGTTGAAACTGCACAGAGAGGTAGGTGTAAAAGATCTTCGAATAACGAATCACATGTGGCGCTTATCGTCAAATTTCGAAATAGAGGTGAACTATAAACATTTTCCGTATGTACAGTTTGGTCAAAATCTAGAATTGAAACATCTCTTTCAAATAGTTGGGAGAGGAATTCTGATTATTTTTAGTTCACAAGAGACAAAAATGTAGTGGAGGTATTCGCAAAAAAATAGTTTCTGGACAATATGAAGAGTCTTCGGTGATAAAACAATACTGTTTCTAGATTATTCATTTTGGTTGTGATTCAAAGAAAATATTAATAATATGAAATCACAGTCAACAGTCTTGAAACATACGCTGACACAGGCCGTTATTATTGTCGTTTTACAGTAATCTTCAATTGAACGGTACCAGGACGGGTTAGGATGATTTTTCTTCTGTAGCTTCTTTCATATGAGAATAGGTAATTCTCAAATTGCTAAAGTTTGACTTGACAATTTGTTTCCTCTCTGTGTTGTTTCGACAATTGAACCGAAATAATTGAATAATGGTGGTTTATCGAATGATAATCGTAATTTGAACAGTAGATCCCTCCATATAACAAATATAATCTTGAAGAATGTGAGGTATAATTTCAAAACATTGAATTAGGAACTCACCTACCTACCCTTAGTATGAGTAATTCGAATGGAAATGCTTATTCAGTTCACATATTATGTATTATGTATGACTAATACAAATCATATCATTTAAATATAGTATAACTAAGCATAAAAAACTAGCATAGTTTGATCCTGTCGAAAATTTCACTCTGTATCATCATTATTGCAATCTTATATTGCCAGTTACATTTTTCAAATATCTCAATTCGATCTGTAATGATCGTCTGAAGATTTTCCAACAGGATTGATTTATGTGAGGTTCATTATTGCTCAAATAAATGATCAATGAACTAATTTTGGGCATGTTATAACATTGGTAGATCGTCGGGGATTCCCAGAGCATCGAGCATACCCACACTAACGAGAATTTCACCCTCACCAAGGTAACCCTCAACTGTCTTGAGTTTTCAATGCTGAATTTTTCTCTGGTGGTTCAGAATTTCCTACATTGTGGGCGTAAGGTTGGCCTTGAGTATAGTGAGATGTTTAGATAAAGGTGAAGGTGTTAACGTTGGTGGGAAAATGTAGTACACGGAAATTGGCTCTGATCAAATATCATATTATCATTTGATGAATATTCCAGGGGGATTGGCAAGGCTGAGGAGAAACATGTGCGAATTAAAAAGCCCTAAGGTATATCCAAAATTTCAAGTTCGGTTGGAAGGAGTACTAAATCAGTAACTTTTAACTTATTAAACAACAATATTGATCCAAAGTCAGTGAACGAATAATTCAGCGCATTCTCTGTTGAATCATGAATAATTGTCATCAGTCAAAATAATTACCCTCAACACTGGAATTATTGTTGAATCAATTCATCAACAAAACTACTTTTCATTATACCCTTGATCATTCCTAGTTGTATTGTTTTCAAATTTTTGGTATTCTCTAATTTTTTGATATTCGAACGAAGGTCTCGCATTCCTGTGTATAAGGCAAAAAGTGAGGATACAGATCCTGATTCTCCATCTACTTCCAGTTCTTGCTCTGTGTCTTTCTCATCTGGGTAATTCCTCTCAATCGTATGCATGTTTTTTTTCTGATTCAGTTCATTTGATACCTTCAATTTTAAAATGATTTTTGATTTAACAACGTATTTCTTTTTCCAATAAAATTGTTAGAGTTTCATGCTTTGTGATTGCTGTTCCATTAAAACCACTCGAGGGTGTTTATAAGCATGGTGTGAGCGATGTAAAAAAATTATCGCCAATATTAAATTCGGTTTTCATACCGAGAGGATTTTTCTGACCAACTTATAAACACCCTTAATCGCTCGATTTGATGACTAACTTGAATTTTTTATGCTTGACTAACGAAACTAGCACAAAATCCTCAGCGAGCAAATCTAGCAGGATTCCCATGTTGACTAGGTAAATGAAGCAAAGATGTGCATTAGCATGGCAAATATTGCATCACCAAATATTCATGTTTGTTATGTGTTTTTGCCTAAGTGCATGGGCTTAACTAGATCTAAGATTTGTATGAGTTCACAATCAGTTCAATGAGTTCAACAGATTATTGTATCGATAATATTATCAGGGTATGGTTGTCATTGTCATATGATGAGTGTAGGGGGCGAGAAGTAACCATCTCTTTCAGGAGTTTTTTTGTTCCTTCCAATGACATTTTTGTTTCAATTATCACTTTGAATGCGAGAGGTGGTTCTTGCTGCAATTTTGAATATTCCGTATTCATTCCTTGTTACTTTTTCAATATCGTTTGGAATCACCACAAAATTATTGAGAATGTAAATATGTATGTTTTTGTAGATGTTTTTTGTGCTTTCTACCACGACCCTAAATGGAAACTACTGATAGCACATTATTTTGAAATTTAGAATGGAGTTCATATCACCCGAACATTTATATTATTGAAAAAAAAAATCGAACGCATATTGAAATTTGATGTTCTGATTTATAATTGCTGATAATTATGATCTTGAGTGCATTAATCTCTCGTGTATGTGTATTAGAGAAATCTTTTTTCCTAGAATTCATCATATCGTATAATTTGATGCATTCAAATATTACTTACATGATATCACTTCCATGTGCTCGACTATGACTAGAAATATGATGATACTATTTACTTATGTCTCATGTTAACATTCATAATGCACATGATGTATCAATATTCATATCTGACAAATCCCACTGTATATTAAACCAATATTATTCTTAATTCTGCATGGTCTTGAAATTGCCTATCGAATACAGCACTTATTAAATACGATAGCTGCATTAAAAAATTGATAACCCTACTAACTAGCATGTACATTTCTTTTTTTAACTAGGAGCGCGAGTTCAAGCAAAGTGAAGCAAGTGACAATTGGCATTGCCCCAACGTTGAGGACGGCTTCTAGGTAACATTTAACCTTATTACTAAGTTTCAGACAGTCAGCAAATCGTACTATCACCTATTTTCTTCACAATATATCATAGAACGAAGCAATAAATTGATATTGGCAGCCACGAATACAATATGGAATATCGAAAAAATTGTCATTCATTTTAAAATTCATCATTTTCAAGGTGATAGTACGATATCCAGCTTCAGTGGTTACCCAGCTTTGTGAAACGCATGTCGGCAAATTCTACTGTCAGATATTAGTCCTCACTTGACTGACGATTGATCACACCAGCAAACTTACAACTTGGAGATTCAGATACCAATCTATGACCTTTAGAAATTTGATTTCAGTAGGCTAAAACAAAACTGTTCAATGTTGTTTGGTTGGTATTGAATCAATTTTGAAAGTTCAGATTGATAATGATCCGCCAGCATTTTTATCTTGATCACTATTGGATACTGGTATCCCAAAAGTGTCTAATGAATTTTGTGTTTTACATGGTGATTTTGAAAGTTGTATTTTGCCCTATTTTCCTGGATGCTATGGAGAAATTTGAATATCACATTCCAATCGAGCAACATTAGTAGTCTTTAAACTAAGATTCAACAAAATTGGAAATTGTAAACATACCGAACAAGGTGAACAAATGAAAAAATAGATATTGAAGAAGATAGATTTTTATTTCGTATAGGAATTTTCATTTCGCGAAGCGGTTTCGACTGTTGAGTCTCAATTAGTGCTCCATGTCAAGAACAAAAAGCAAACATGAAAGGTATCGTTGCAACGTCCTATGTTTTTGATCAGTAAATAAACAGAACTCAACGATTTTTTTCTTGTTGAAATCTGAACACTATGTGGATCCATCAAAAATGTCTAATATCGTGTATTGCTTCCTCGTTTTTTAATTACTCCGCCTATGCGACTGTAATGTATGTATGTAATTTTAGGTAAGGTTTATCACTCCATGAAAAGCCAGTCGAAGATCTGAAATGATTTCCGATTGTAGGTTGCAAATAATCCTCCCCAATATATTCCACACATGCACAGTTCAGTTAAGGTCATTCGATGATTTTGTAATTAGCATAGTTCTCTTTGAAGTTGTTCTTATGAATGAAGATATTGGTAAGAGTCAATGAAATATATATTGATTGAAGATGGGAGTTGATAATCACATGGTGTTATGTCATTGTGTCGTAAAATGTTTCTACAGAGTATTCGGAATATTAGGGCAAGATATGTTTTATCCTGTTCAACCCAAAATTTGAATTGATATGAATATCTGATCATGATCAAGATTTCCCAAAGTGACAAACAATGATCAACATCGATCCAAATTCTTGATAGACATTGAACATCGGATTTTGAAAAACAATTTTTTGCATTTCAATAGTAGTTGTAATAAAATCGTAAAATGACTCATCGAAATGAATTCTGTGAAGTTAATAACCGAAAAGAAACAGTAAAAAAATTTCCTGTGCACGTTCAGGAGAATACAAAGTTATTTCCTACTTTTTGGTTGTGAATGTCGTGACACCGTGACAAGAAAACATTCAAGTCGACAATAGAGTGCTGCAGATGAGCGTTTCACCGCGACCAATCTTCGTACATAATGCACTGTCGCTTCCGAAAACTGAAGGGTTTTTTTCGTACAGGACGAGAACACCCTCTGGCTCCAACACCCCCGTCCACCCCGATCAACCGACGGCGGTGTCGAAACTGTTGAGGCGCCCTTCTGGAGCATCGGACACCGCGACGGGGCACGCCCGCAAGAAACAGACGTCTCTATCGGAGCGGGAGCCATTCAGGTTATAGGTCATTGACCCGACTGCGCCATCAGCTTCCGCACAAGGGAAATTTGTTCATATTTTTGTATAAATGTATTTTTAAGTCAAGCAACCTTGCTAAGTCAATGGAAAAAGTGTTTTATTTATTTTCTTCGTAAAACGTCGTTCAACTTGTAAATTAGTTGCCATATAAAAAAATCGAAACCGATATTTTTTATTTATTATGATTGGATGTGTTTTCCGATTTGATTGTTTTTTGTTCATTTACAGAATGTATCTCTGTATATTGTGGCGAGAGGGACCATTATTTTTATTTCATTATTTAAGTTTTACTAATTCGTCTAACATGCTTTACAACAGAAAGAAACTTATATACCTATTGTTACGATGATATTACCGATTCTTGATTCAACTTTTCGCTAGGCTATTTGGTACTTTTAGTATAATATAACGAGTGTGATTACCATTGTTGGAAGTCTGCCATCCATTTTCGCCAGTATGGAAGGTAGACGGACAACACCATATTTATGTATCGCTTTTGTATTATTCAACTATTATAATGAATATTGTTATTGATTAAAAACTAAATTTCATTAATAATAGCTTGTTTAGTTCACTATCCTAGTGGCAATCGAGGAACTACATTTCGTGTACTCGGAAACTAGTTGGAGCAATGCCAATTGGAAATCCCCTGCTTATAAGGTTTTTTATTGTTTTCGGTGATGAAATTACTCAATTCGTAGCTTGTTTGTTGCAATGTGTCAATGGCATATAGATAATGGTTTGTGAAATGTATGAATTCGTGCTTTTGCAGTATCCGTAGCAGAGTTAAGCTAAGTGTTTTTTGTATCAAGTATCCAATAATACACTGTCATACACTGTCATATATAATCATACACTGTCTCACTTCTGATGGAAGCGTCTCTCCCGTATCCAGAATTATTGAATTAGTATGCTCAAATTTGCAGGAACGAGAAATATGATGAAGATACACAACACGACCTAGTTTGGTCATCTCAAGTGATATGTACTGCTCGCCAGCTGCAATGGAATTATCTAATTGTTCGGTACCTATCTTTGGTACCTCTATGCAAATTTGAGTAACTTTGAGTAACTAATGATTTGAAAAAAAAAGTTGGACCTTCCAGCTCATTCAGAATAGGGTGATATTATCAAATATGGGACAAGTATTTCTTCAGTGATTTCTTCATTCCTTCAAAGATAAAAAAGTTTCAGTTCTGGTCCCAACTTCTGATAGACTTCTTTTAGACCCATCGAATATCGATAAAAGTAATAAGGATATGATTTAGAGCTGAAACTCGACCATCTTCAGAGCCATCAGAGTTTGTATTTATCTAGAGCTCTCTAGGGTATTGCCTGGTACGGAATAGGAGCACTGCTTCCATCACCAACAGAAGCGTCAAGCAATCTATAGATTTGAAAAAGTATACTTTTTTCACGAATTTATTCATATTCAATAATATAAATATGTTTATATACATATCTCAATTTACAAAGAACATATATTACACTTCAGAAATATCAACTTATTGATATTGCGAAATTAAGTAGTAAAATATGAAACAGGATGAGTTGAAATAAATAAAATGAAAAATTGATGAGGAGTGTCAAACTGATGCTCTCTCTTCATTCAGTTATGTGGTTCATATGCTATGTTCACTAAAGAATTACGGATGAGTAGATCTGATCCTGTATATATGCAGGATGTCAGATTTAAAATGAAACACTTAATAAGTGATGGAATAATGTTCAACCTGAATGATTTTTTTTTATATTTACCTCATTGAACTTCACTCAGTGACAGTATGTATTATTTTAATTTATGAATAAGATATTAAACAAAGTACCTAACCCTTTGCATATAGACCAGTCAAACATTTCATTGTAGAAGAATGAAAAATATTGCTGACACTTTCAGATGACTCGACTGATGAATTATTTTTTGAGTTGAAAATTATTGAAAGTTGTTTCGCGTTGAATGGGACACCCTGTATTGATATCGCCATGAAAACATGATTTTTCTCAAATATAAATTCATCAAGAGTATGAAGAGAGAGCAAGATCAGCTGATTATATCTATACAGAGCAAGATGGGATATTGTGAAATAAAAATAAATATAATTTATAATCAGGTAGGTAATCCAAGGAAATACACTATATCACTATTCACTATGAAGACGTGAGTAAATTCACCTTCTACTTGCCAACTTTCCAATCAGTTTCATCGAAAAATTATTTTTGTTGATCTGGAAGCTGTACCAGAAATATACTTCCATACATACATATACTGGTATTCGAATAATATTGAGAATTTTGAACATTGTTTGGAGTTATCACGTGTCATTTCGTGGATCGACAAAATTTCAACACCTGAAATTATTCATCCACACGAGCTTTGAGTGAATTGAGTGAGGATGCACATATGACGTCGTGAGTCAACAAAGACATTCATTATTGCTTCCCAAACCAATTCTGACGACTTTCAAATGATGAAACAAGGTGATGATAAGATGAGCATCAGAAATCTCATTGGTTCGGGCCGAAGGTTTCTCATCTTTTAATAAATATTTTTCCATCTACGAAGCGAATTTATAGCACATACTTCCAAACATTCCATTCAAACATTCAGTAAAAAAAGAGAAAATCAAAATATTGATAAATTTCTCGTGAACCGTTCATCAAAGAATTGATGTTCGATTGATTGAAAGAAGAATTGAATTGAAATTGATCAGTATCATTTGTAATTGCTACAGCAACTCAACTGATAGAAAGAAGAAAACTGGGTAATTTGGCCCTCATCATGAGATTTATATTTTCTCTGAGTTATTTTTGTACTTACATGTATTTCGACCCTTAATTCAGAATGAAAAAGGATGGCAACCTCGATTTTTCGATATGACCCAGAAATAGTTGTGAATATATCTCCTTCGGCCCGTTGTGAGTAGATATCATAGCCAATCGGCGTTATATTTCTCACACAGGATACTTTTCATACCCTCATTATACATTCAAGATATCAAAAAAAGAAAGAAGAACATCTTCGAAGAAGTTGGAGGTTCTTCAGCATCTTGTAGGAAGAATAACATACATTGAATGTTCAATTTATGAACTTCTTCCATATGGAAGGCTCTGCCGAATAAGAATATGTCAGAATAACTATTTCTATAAGCCAAAATATCACAAATTCTCATTTGACAGCGCCTTCCATAAGAATCCACCGCCATCATGAATGCTAAAGAAAATGAATTCAACCTTTGCGGTGATGTTTTTTCTTCTTTTTAACTCCTTGAATGTATGATGAATTTATGAAAAGTATCCTGTGTGAGGAGACCAATGGGCTATATCTACCTCATGACGATCAATTTTCGCAGTTTTTTCCAGATTATCTCGGTACCCTTTGTCATGATAAAATTTGGGTTCCTGATGTCTAAATACGTTAGTACCAAAAACATATTTTCGAAAAAATATGGATCACATGATGAGTACAAAAGTACCAAAATCGGAATCAGTTCTATTGTATAATCTCTTGGAACTATCGAAAACTTCTCCCGAGGCCTGTCGAATCACTTCATTCCATCTGCAGTTCTGACTCAGTCGCCCCCTTCTCCCTGTCCTTCAAATTGGGGAAGAAGGCCTCGATCGGCAGAATGGGGTCGTCGGTGGAGATGGTGAAGTAGCTGGGCACCACCCGTCTGCTGTTGGGGGAAACGGACTTGAACAGCCCAGGAGTCTCGTACTCGGTCTTGAAGGAGGAGGTCAGCTCGGAGACCCGCTGCGAGTAGTCGTCCTGGTCAAGGACGTTCTCTGCGGTGGTAGGGGTGGGCAAGGTTGCTGCATCCTCGGTGGTGGTCCTGCAAGTTATGTATAGATAACCTCCAACCAAGCTATAGACAAGAATAGGCAACTGTCTATTGGAATCGCCGATGTCAGCATAGTGAAGTTATAAATAATATATCTCAATCCAATTTGATATCCATTCTGTATTCAACATTCTGTACAGAAGTGCAGTATTGTATCTAGCTTCTCGAATGCTTTGCAAAAATAAATGTTTTTAAAAACACAAACCCGTGTTTGTGAAACATGACTTGCAGGAGAAGGTTAGTTTTGTTAGAGTCCCTGTAGATACCTTAGACAAAAGTCCTGCGAATCAATCGAAAATATCACGCGCAGTTTTTCAAATTCCCCTAGCATCGTCCATAGATATCCTAATAAGTTCGCTCACTCTCGCATCGCGCTGAAAATCCACCTCCAGCCGGCTGAATCGGAGAAATAATAGTTGACAACTTCGATCATTGAACAGAGAACAGGGTTTGTTGTTCGGAGGTTGACAAAGTGAGGTCGGCAAGATTGATCCGTGGTAACGAGTTTAAATCAGTTTGGTGAAAATGATTGTGGTACAAAGGTATTTGACAATATTCCTTATTTTCTTTCGATGCCCCAGATGATTCTTCAGCAAAAATTTCTGAAGGAATATTCTAATGTGTAGCTACATTCACCCACGTCCAAATTTTCCTGACAATTATTAACTTCATAGTACAAGGTGTAATGTGATTGACGGCTGAAAATAGATGATATATTATATGGTTTCTTAGCTCATTTTGAGTAGGAAAGTTCGAATGAACATATATATTATATGTCCTGAGCTTCTTAACTTTCGAGCTATAGGGAGTTAAAATTTCAAGAAAAAAAATCGTTTTTTTAACATAACTAATATTGTATTGAATATTGTATTGATATTATTGTAGATGATTTGTAGATGCATATTATTGATTTGAGGTATTCTTAAACGCTATCTACGATAATAATAGATGGAAATAGATTTGCGCATATTCTCAGCCTCGAAAAAATTCCAAATTCTGATTCTCACAGAAACTTGGCCTCGTTTCCGGAACCTTATTATGTAGGTATAGGAATATTATGTATCATCCAAAAAGGATCAGGATTGTATTCCAATTTATTTCATGATAATATACCATTCGGAAATAATAACTTTTCATAATTATTGTAGCTAGCGGTAATTTTACGAATTTTGAGAGACCCTGTATAGTTCAGAACAGACTTCTCCACACGAAATCAAAAATTTCAAGTTTCCATGAATGAAGATGCAGCAGTAATAAACATCAAATTAGAGCTATGTTTTGAACCAAAAATGTGGATAATAATTATTAAATCAAAAACCGTTAGAGGTGGGTATAGGGAAGTATTAGACGAAATGATTCAGGAGGTATTCACACATTGAAAAATGCTGCGATATACAGTGTGATCTATTTGAAATAACAAAGGTGACGCTACTTTCTGGTATGAGCGGAAACGCTGCATTGCTGAAATTGCTGATTTTGAGTCGTTAGGTGCTTCACGATGTTCATACATTTTCAGAATGATCCAGTGTCTTCGTTCTCTAAAGTACCATCGACCGTGAAGCACACGGTATATTAATATATCAGATTGTTCAGTTTCCTTTCTATAACTAATGGTGTTTTGTTTTGCCAAAAACACTAACGGCATTTTCCGCTTTAATGGAATTTAAGTTACGGAACTTCCGAGAATATGGCGACATTTTTGCAGATTTCTGTACATAAAGTTGATGTTTAAATTAGGCAATTAGAGAGAGCACGTGCACCAGTGTTCCCTACACCGTTCTTTCTATATGGGCTTCGATTTTCTATGTGTCACACCCACCTGTCATCTTGATCCTGCACGGTCGCAGTAGCCGCCCCAACCTCTGTCGTCGCCTCCGTCGCGTTCCTCTCCGGCTTGCCGAAGTATTTCGACCGCAGCGCCGCCGGCCGCTTGCGGTGGAACAGCGCCCCGCCGCTGCCCGACCGGCCGAGCCCGCCCCCCACACCCGCGGGGGCGTTGGTGGACGTGGGGGCGGCGCTGGGCCGTCCGTGGCGCGGCTCTTTCGGCACGAACTTGCGGCGCAGAGTTTGTTCGGTGGTAGGCTCGTCTTCGCCGGGGGGCAGGCGCGTGGGGGCGGCTGCGTGGGGCGGTCTCGATCTCAGTCGGTTCGGGAACCTGCGAGAATGAGGTTGGGAGTGGAACTACTCGATCATACCGAAAGTAATACCAGAAACGGGAAATGTGGTGTCCTCCAAGGGACAGTTCTGTGACTTATTCTGTTTTTGATTTGCGTCAATGATTTTCCGAAGGATAAAATGAAAGAAAAAATGTTTTTTGTGCCGATGATACTGTTCATGTAGGATTCGGAAATAACTGGGAAGGGACATATTCAAATCCTGAATTTGATTATCAACTATAAAATATAATCTCAATCATGATTCAATAACTCTAAATTTGGAAAAATGTAATTTTATAACATTCACATTCCATGAGGATATATTTGACCCAAAGAAAAAATGATAAATTAAAGATCCATACTGTTCCATGTCAAAAAAAATCAGAACAATGTAACTACTGTCTGTAAGTTTTCCGAGAAGGTGGTACATTCATTTTTCATTTTTGGGATTTTCTCTCCTCGTTTCTAAGGAATAAAGTAGAAGTTATTGAAAATTATCTCAATATATTCATAATAGTGAGGACAGATTTTCTGATCTGCCATAAAATGTCACTGCCATTGGAATTAAACCTTTAGTTACCTAAAAAATAAATTCTCTATTTATCAGTCACACCTTGTTTTTGAAAAATTTGGAATTACAAATATATTCAATAAGAATGAAACTTCTACTTATCTTGGTGGACGTTTCGGGAACGAATCTGCTCCCGTTCTCAACACAATTGAAACACTTTTCCCGAAACGTCCACCAAAATGAGTAGAAGTTTTATTCTTATTAAATATATTTGTATCTCCAAATTTTTCAAAAACCAGGTGTCACTGACAAATAGAAATATTCTCTTTCAGGTATCTGAAGGTTTACTTTCAAGCGCAGTGACATTTTGGAGCAGATCACAAAATCTGTCCCCACTACAAACAAATTGAAATAATTTTTAATAACTTCTACTTTATTTTTTAGAAACGAGGAGAGAAAATCCCACAAAAAGCTGAAAAATGAACAATGTAGCTGTGTTACTAGAGTTAATAAAATAAGATATCTAAGAATCCATTCAGATTGCAACCTCAAGTGGCATGAAAAAATTATTATTGACTTGAATCAATTGGATTGAAAGAACCAAGGACACTTTTTGAATTCAGATTGCTGAGAAACATTGTCATCAGAAACTTAATCCTCAGATTCCATGAGTCTATCTCAATCGATTTTGGCATACGTTATAATAGGTTTGAAATATATATGAATATATATGAACAGTATGCCTTGAAAATTATTTTCAAAAAACCTTTCGATTATTCGTCTCAAATTTTCTTTGAAAATTATAAAATTTCAACTGTTAAGCAATAGTTCCATAAAATATCATAGATATACATGAGAAAAAAAATTGAATGAATATTTACTCGCAACATAAATATGAAACGAAAAATAAAATTGTTGTTTGGTAATCAACTCAAAAATCCTCCACAACTCCAATGCAGCAACATGGCGTTTAGGAAGGAAAAAAACTATAATAAGTTGCTATCCTCTTTGAAAAATGGGAGTGTTTTTGGATTTGAGAATGTGATATAATGCTGGTTGATTGAGAATTCGGAAATTTTGGAAAATCATTTGATTAAATGAAATTGAATATTTTCTCGATAAAGTAACATGATCATGTTTTCATACAAAAACTAGTTTGATTATTATTATAAGTACATTAACACAATGTATTTGTTATTTCACAATAAAGATGAAATTCATTCGCGGCAGTTAATTTATGATTAGCGAAAGTTCTCGTGGGTAGGGGTGGGCGATAATATATATATATATATATATATATATATATATATATATATATATATATATATATGAATTATTCTAACGATATTATTAATTTGTCGATGATGAAGTACCTACATGTTATCGAGGTATTCTTCAGAGGAAATATCGCGAAAGGGTATCTATCGACTTGAAAAAAAAATCACTTCTGCCCTCAGGCGGCTATCCAAGTATCCAATTCCTAGCATGCTCTAAAATCAGATCAAGACTGGTCGTTGATTGCCTACAATGCCTGAAAATCCTGGCAAGCAGAAATTAAAATCTCACTGGGTCACAGGGCACAAAACGCATTGGGGAGAACAAGGCGGCAGATATACCTTGGCAACAGAAAGATCGGTAAGGAAGTTCATGGGGCCAGGGTATTTATTCGGAATTTCAATAACCTCAAAACAGGATGCCAGGTGGGTACAAGGAGAACACCAAAATCACTGGGACAACATTCCTGGACAAAGACAAAGTGAAATAATGATTGAAGCACCGTCGAAAATATTGTCCAATGACATTCTGAGATTGAGCAGTAGTCCGATTAGACAGGTCACCGTCCCCTGAGGAAACACTTTCATCGATTGAGCATTTGCACGGAAGAATCCAGTTGTAAGCCATGCAATGAATAGGAGGAAATAGCCTCTCATATCATACTGGAGACTCGGCCTTCTGGGAGAATATAACTCACAGGAGGCCTTTCCAAGAAAAAATGTGATAAAGATTGAGGAGGCTGTTAGGTCTGATAAAGGTAACAAACTCATTCACCTGAGCCAACACCTCACTAGGAATACAATAACCAAAAGGTGGCAGAGGGTCTGGTTTTTGAAATCATGATTTTCACGAATGTTAACTATAAAATTGTAGTGTCCTTTTGGATAATTCTTGGGTTGATAAGACAGGTAGAACTTGCTCTTTGTAGATCGTGAGCAGTTGTTGGGGTGTGAAGTACTTCTTGGACCATCAAATTTGGCATTGTGTGGTCTGCCTCTTCCTGGTGAAGATACAAGCTCGATTTTTTTTGCATTGAACTATACTAGATTTTCAGATCCTCATTTCAGAATTTTTGCCAGATCATCATTCAAAGCATCGACCTGTTTAAGTCTCACACTTCTGGTCTTATTGAATGATATGGGGGCTCTAGAGTCATAACAACGTTAATACCATATTGACCATTGGTGGAATTGATTGTGAACTTTTTTTTTAAATTCTTGACACTAGTAAGTGATAGCTAATTTTAATCATATCTTTCGAACATTTATTTCAAATATTCTTATAAGTAATACTCTTTTTATTTGATTGTTTTGGAACTTTGACTGTTCATTAATCGATGAAGAGAAATCCCAAGAGATCTAGAAATACATTCTGATCGTTTATTGACATGCGTTTTGGGTTGGGTTATTGAAATTCACTGAAATCCTTATCTTTCTCTACCAATACTGACCTCAACCTTTCCGATGTGGTCCTGACGAAATCAGTGGTGGTAGACGGAATGGTCGACGTCGTCGACGCATACTGGCTCAACCGCTGCCGGTACTCCTTGACGCTGAACCTCGGCCTGCCGCCGTTGTACTTGATAGGGAGGCGGGGCCTCACCTTGCCGCCAGGCCCAGCCGTCTGCGGTTCCTCCGTGGAGGTGGTGGTGGTGGTGGCGATAGTGGTTGCTAGGGTCGTTCGGACGTCCACGTCGTTGGACGGCGTCTGGTAGTCGATTTCGTTTTCGGGCGGGTTGATGTTCATCTTGAACGAATACAATCAGCCATAAAAACTCATATAACACCGCACGGATATCCCATGGACATTCAGATCATGTCCAATTAATGTCGGAATATCCTTGGACTTCTTTTGGATATCCATGTGATATCTAAAAGTGAATTGAGACCATTGAACAAGAACATTGTCTACTTTAAAAAAAGACAAATGTGGAGTGATCTCGTCCAGGCATATTCGTGGAGTGATCGGCGATAACATTTCGTGAGCAATTCTAACATAATGATCTCGAATATTCAGAACATCGTTATGATAATGTTGAAACTCACGATTGTCGCAGCTTCCGTGGTGGTAGTACCAACTTCCTCTACCCGCTCGGTTACCTCCTCGATCAAACCGTCGGCCGCCGACGTTTCGACGCTGACATCGTCGCGCAACTTATAGCGACTGTTCGTCGTTTCGAGGGACTGCGCAATATCCTCGTCCTGGGGCTGATATCTGTGCCGATACGCTTCTTGGGGCTGCGCACTATCCTCGTCTCGGTGCTGATATCTGTGCCGATACGCTTCCTGGGAGAATCCTGTCGGCTCGCGAGAGCTTTCCTCCGACATTGAGGACAAAGAGTCGTCGGATACCTTGTGGTTGGCAGGCATTTCGGTGGTGGTTGGTCGTAGGCGCTTGCGCAGGTGGACGTTCCTTACTTCATTGCTATCCTTGCCTGTGACTGAAAACAATAAAATTTGAAACTTGTTTTTGTAGTCTTGGGGAAGTCTTCAAGTGAAGAGAGTTGAATTCCATGTGAAAATATTCAATTTTATATTGTAAAGAGCTGTCGGCTGTTAGAACATCATCGGCGAGATATTCAAAAGATTAAAAAATTCACAAAAATGTGCCGAAGAAATTAGTCGATGTAACCATATATGGTACAAATTTCGGTCATGTGAATAGATACACATAACATAGAACATTAATGGTCTGAGCATTTGACATATACACGTTAATTTACCTAAGAATTGAAAGATTCATTCAGTTGTTTGTCCCCACCAAGTGAAATCGAATAATGAACATAAAATGGAAAATAACTCATGATCATTACGTAATGCATGCCTGTGATGAGAATATTGACCTTGAGACTTTATCGGCTGCCGATATGTGATGTAGGTATATGCATGTGTGCACTGCTAATCCATCTGATTATTCATAACAATATATTCTATTCTATTGGATGTCATGGATTTGCAAACACCAAACTTCATATATATATAAATATATATTCCATGTGTCCCAGAGCTCTCAGGCCAGCAGATATCTCAGTTATTTGCAGAAAAGAAAATACGTGTTGTAGGAGACCATAAGCTGGGTCATGCATAGCAAAATCTAAGTCTTGTCAAACGACCCCCGAGAAACCACCCCTAACTTTTGTTTCTCAAATTGCACCCCCATGTTTGTTTTTGTTCAAGTTACAGTCCATTATGATAATAATGAATTGAATGAATAAAAGATGCATCTATATTCTTTATGCATCCAAAGATATGATATTGAATATATCTCTAGTAGATCGAGCATAGAGAGAGAGAGAGAGAGAGAGAGAGAGAGAGACAGAGACGGGAATTGAAACAAAGTATGATATGTATGATATTTTCAGTTATTTTCATTCGAATCGAGTTGATAGTGTGAATTATTCACTCAAATCTATTATTTGGCGAAGTTTATTGATCCATCAGTGTGTTAAAAGGAAGAGACTCAGTTTAACTTGTTTGAATTCCAAAAATTGGTAGATAATCCTAGTTCGTTCAGCCGGTTCAGGCCATAAAGTCAAGGAAGGATTTTGAAACTTTTTCGAAATGATGTTGTCCTGTTCAGCCTATGACTGTACTGATAGATTCAAAAGAGATCAGAATATATCATTTCATTGGTCAGTTATTGGATAATGTTGAACAAGTTTCAAATAGACCCTATAGTTCGCTTCTAGTGAAAGGCACAATTAAAACCAATGAAAACAGCAAACGAGAGAGAGGCAGCCAGCAGTGATCAGCTGACTGTTGGCAAAATTGTACCTTTCTTTGGTCATGCATCGCATGATGATATTTGCGAAATCACCAAAGTGTCATAATAGTTCCGTTGATATGTCGACAGGAATGCTTGAAATAATGTGCTCACCCCTCTGCCTATAACGATGCCGTCCCCTCATCCGCTTCTCTTCACTGTCCTCTCCCACCTCGACAATAGCAGGCGTCGTCCGATACCTCGAAGGCCTCTCCTGCTCGTTCTCCACGCTACCACTTCCGCCTTCGTACCGTCCCCGACTCGGCGCCTTCGTCGGTCGCTTCCTTCTGCGGGGTCGTTCAGTTTCTGCCGAAACGGAGGCGTCCGCCGCCGCCTCTTGCGAGTTCTCTTCGAGCCCGGTGAGCTGGACCTACAGCAATATGATCAATAGTTGAGGACGAAATGTCAGTTCTGTCACTCTCCGTATCCTCTTGAATGTTTTGAGTACAAGAGCGGCCCGCATCAAACGCCTCGGTACAGAAGCACTGGAAAGCCAGTATGCATTTTTTCATCTTGCTTCATAAGCAAGATAGTCTTGCTAATGTAGCGAGATCCACGCTTCCGTACCTTCGTGATAAGAAATCTCAATATCCGAGCTCCATCCCCACAGTGTAATATATCTATATATCGCACGTCGACAAAAATAGTGACAACTACTCAAAAAAAACTATTTTTGAGTTTGGGATCAAAATAAGGCCCTAAAATTAGTGTTCCACACTAGGTATAGCAACATATTTAGCAGCATCATATTCATTTCATGTCACGACATTCTTTTCTTTCAACTTTCGAACATAGATATTTCTTCCTCATGTTTATTTTCACCGATGTTTATCATTATGCTGAAGATGAAGGATGAAGGACATCATGTCCTGTAGGGATTTCAGTCAACGACGAATTTTTGTGTGGTGGAGTTAGACTTAACCTAGTTCAAAAACTATTTCAATGAGAATCATTTACGTCAATATGTCACAAAATATTCAGGTTCACTGACCTTCTGGAAGTTGTAGCTCTCAGTAGACTGCGCCGCCTCCTCTGTAGTGGTTGGAGGCGGCAGAGGGGTAGTTGTGGTGGTCGGCCTTCTGGGCTGTGGCCGTCTCCGTCTCGTCTTCGGTTTTTGAGTGGTGATCTCGTTCGAGATATCTCCTATCGGCAGTGAAGAATCGGTCTGGGATTCCTGGGTGAAAGCTGGTTGACCTGCATATTGAATAATAGTAATTTCTCCACTATTGAATACCGGTTATCTATTGAAAAATGAAGTTCATTATTTAGACTTCGGGGATCACAATATTGTTCAATGCTTTAGTGAAGGTCTTCTCACCTGGCGTGACTCAGTGTTTGAACTGTCTCAATTCGCGACATCAGTGTTTTCAAGTAATAAAGGCGAGATACACGATACTCTTGGAATCGTTTATCTTGCAACAAATGTATGCAAATATGCAATGGGCGATGTTATATAAACTAGATGAATTCAACTATGTGTTAGTCGAGCACATTACGTTCAGATACACTTTCAACGCAGATGTTTTCCACTCAGAAATTTCAAATATATCCTCTTTAATGCAACGAACTAGCTCCTAGACATGGGCTGTTGGACTCTTGGTATTTCAAATTTGGTATTTTTGATTTTTTTCTATTTTTGATCATTCATTTCATCGACGTTTCTATCTCACTATTACATTTTTATTTCTGCCGATGGACATAAGGTCCCTTGGATATAATATCCATGAGCTGAAGAAGTTTGGGTATTACTGTCTCATGGAACATACCCTATTCTTTTTTATCTTCGAGCAACACGAGAGCAAAACCTATAATGTTAGAGGAATATCGTGCTTGACAACGGTGGAATGGGAGAGAGGGATGGTATCGGAATTTTTCTTGAATGTTTGGAGGTTGTCAACGGAAATAGTTATTCACTAGGCAAATAATCCTTTAACTTTTTTGTTCTGGTAGAGAAAGATGCTTGATATAGCCAAGTTCGGCAGGTCACGAGCCTTCTATCATCCAGGGGTGACCAGCCTGAGCTCGTCTAATTTGTCTACCTGGAATCGCTTCTGGTGGCATGATAGACGAGATTTCCGTTACCGACCATAAAAAAAGTCTATGAAAACAGGGACCATCGACCTCTCTAAGATGTTCTACAGATGACAATAAATTCGTAAGTGTATAATCGCCGATTAGGTGAATAGATATCTCCTGAATAGAATCTAAGAGCTTCAGCTTATGTTGGTAGCTGAACTTCCAAATGTGAACAGTCCTTCAGGACAGGTCGAATCGCTATGTAGATCGTGAGCAGTTGCTGAGGTGTAACCTCTTACTATTTATCTATATTAGGCATTGTGTGATCTGCATTGAACTCTACTAGATTTTCAGATCCTCCATTACAAAATTATTTCCATATCATCATTAAAAGTATCGACCTGACTGAGTCTCGCACTTCTGGCCTCATTGGATGATGAAGGGGCTCTAGAGGAGAAGGCAAAGCTATGGACTACTACAAGGTCACATCTAAAGAATCGTTGATGTGGAGCAAAAACTAAGTTGGTGCCAAGACAGATCCTTGTGGAACACCAGCATCGATCGTCATTGTATCAGATGAGAGTGATCTATCTGGGAGGGAAGTCGACATAGTTGGGGCGACTAACCATATGATGGAAATTTCGCCAGGTAGTGTCAAACTCGGGCAAATGCCTTCCATATTTCGTCGTGTACCTTGTATCGTTGGTTCCCCTCGACCAGTTCGTTCTAGTAATCCCAACTCACCAAGTATGGGATAGTGCGTGGACACCTCCTTGATGTCGAAGAAAAGCGGGTTGTTGTTCAGCGCCTCGCTCTTGTACTTGTTCATCTTCTGGCTGACCTTGGAGAAGACCGTGGAAGCCTCGCTGACCGTGGAGGAGGTGGGGAAGGGTCCAGTGGGGCGGTAGGGCGTCGGCAAGAAGGGGGGGACGTTCAGCTCGACGAGGGGCTCGGCGACCAGCTGGGGTCTGGCGCTGCCGCTAGAGGGCGGCCTTTTCTGTTGCGGTTGATGGTGGTAGACGAAAGTGTACGGGTTGGGGTCGTCCACCCATTTACCTGGAACATCATCTCGATCGTTCAATATGATATAAGTTTCTGTTCGATTATTTATTTCATTCAGTTGAATCCTAATGAGTGAATGAATAATATCAGAGAAAATATTACTGGAATCTCCAAAATGTTTCAGAGTGGAAATATGCGCAAGAAATTAAAAATAGATCAGTCTCTATCAATCACCTTCTCACCTTCAGTAACTTCGTAGGTCTGTAGCTTGGGCAACTGCCCCTGATTCGTTACCGTGTGGAAATCATAAGTCGCATAATCCGGCAATTTGGGGTTCGCTCTGCTGGGAAGTGCGTTTTGCCAAACTTTCACTTTCTCCTTGGTCACCTGAAAAGGACAATGCTGTTACAACACAGGCTTGGATAACCATACAGGTCGATTCGTGGAGAAATAACTGATTTGCATTCTCTGTCAAATAGAAACTGACAGAGAAGCTCTTGTGAAGACATGAAGAAGAATTGAAGAAAAGAGATGGAACAAACACATAAGATTTCGGATTTGTCACGGTGAAGTACTCCCAAATGGTCAGACCGTTGAAGTCACGGAGGAACTGGAGAAGAAACGGAGGAATAAAACGAAGAAACTTTCTTTCGAAGGATATCAAATTGCCATTCTCTTGAAAGATATATGGAGATGATGAATTCTGAATAAATGATGTCCTGTTATAAAAAGGCTACTATCGCTTACTTATTGGACCTTCTCCAACTCCCAGTTTATTGACCAGATATGTAGAAAGAGGTGGCTTTGGTTGGTCATTGTTGATATTGGGGAATCAAATAATATGATCCAATAATGTGGTATCATCAGTAAACTGGATCTGTGGACATGTATTTTAGAAAGAATAGAGTTGTATACTTGCAACGAGAATCTCCTCACCACAACATGAAAACATCCATTATGGAGGAAACTATTGACTATTACTGGTATATGAATGGAAAGCTGGTACTATAGTTGGTTGAACGCTTCAGAAATATCAAGCACAATAGTCTTATTTTCTCGTATTCCTCCACGGTGAAATTCCAGATATCAGTAAGATAAGCTAGGAGGAAGCCTGTTGATCTTCGTTGTCGAAAGTCATATTGCCAATCAAAAATGCTGTTGTAAATCAGATATCTTGTGATTTTCATATCGATAGCAGATATGAAAGCGATTGGATGATCGATGGCAGGCGAAGTTTTCTTTCCTTTAGTAGGCATAAATTGGACCCAAGCTCCCATCCATATGGTCACGAAAATTGCTCAGTTGGATGAAGATGCGAACACCTTGCAGATAATTAGAGTCAATTTTGAGGTGCTGGCGCATGATTTCAGGACAATCGATGAAATATTGTCCGATTTAGTGGCGTTTCTGATAACCAGCTATGTGTGAATGTGTTTAGCTGCGTGACGGAATATTATGGTTTTTGACATCGAGAGGGGAACATTTGGGTATAGCGTGGGACGATCTTTGCCATACGAATATAGAATTTGCTGTTCGAGAAGCAGTTCAACCGTATCTTCCTTTGGCCGTGAGGAGAATGAGGATGTTGTTGAGTTTCAGATTCAGACCAAACTCTCAACGAGCTTCCTTCACTTCACCGATGGTCTTTTTGTAGAGATCCAGTGTATCAACAAACAATAAAATGAGAAATTGAATTCCTTGTTCTCCAGGACAGAATGATATTCAATATAAAATTGAGCTGAATAGTCTAGACCATTGTCACTGGAAAAAGTATGCTTTCAAATGATATTTAAAAAAAAAACGAGTATTCATTGGATTCTTCAAAATGGACTCTCTCTTCTCTGACATTCAGATATATCTACTCTGGGACCCCTGCTACGCTCTTGTACCCACCTGCACCTCGATGGGCGGCTCCCTGGGCCCGAACTGCTTGTGGAACGCCGCCAGCGACTGCTCGAAGGGCGCGGGTGGCAGCTGCACCAGGTTCTCCTGCACCTGGGGTCTGTGCTGGACGAAGCCTTGCAGGCCGAGGTCGTGGAACTCGATCACGGGCTCGGACACGGTCGCCACGTTGTCCTTCAGGTGGGCGGGGATCTTGGCCGTCTTCAGTTTCTCCTTCTCCGCTAGGTGGCGGTTTGGCGGCGGAGGTACTAGATTTCTTGGAACAACAATCGAGATGACAAATTGAGGTAGTTTTATGATTATTCATTCATTCATTCGTTATTAATGTATAGATTTATTGATAAGGAGGTTGAAACGTTTATTTTTGCAACGAAAGCGGAAGTGGAGCTTATAACCAAAGTTTTCACATTTTGCTTCTTACGTTCCGTATTCTTATTGGTGAAGCAGAATCTACGATTGAATCTGAAAATTTAATCGAGATTGAAGTGATTGAAGTTACAAATTTTCAGAAAATAGTAGATACAGTTTAATTTTATGTTTACACTACTGAATGATGGTCTCACCCAATATTGCCTTTTTCAGGATTATTTGTTCATCTCTTTGAGAAAGCAATTTACGTCTCTTACAGTTTTCATAGATATCAGTCATTATTTGATCATTCATCTTGCATCATTTTTCTGTATTCCATTCAAAAAGACAAAGCAGAGTAGATGTTTCAGAAGACGTTGAATTATTTTGGTTAAGATTATCATTTTGCGTCACTTCAGTTCTTGCTGTTCTATGCTGCTTCACCAAACATAATAAGAAATGTAAAAATCAAAACGTGAAAAGTTTGGTTGTGAACTTCACTTCAGGTGGTGTAAAACATCAAATATTCCATTTAAAATTCATATTGAATATTATATTAGGTGGATGGAGAGGATGAAGCAGCGCTTCTCATTATAATAGATCCAGAGGGGCTGAGTTATAGGGGTGTTAAGGGGAACTTGTTAAACAAATTATATTTTTACTTATTAATGTGTGGAAAAATGTAGATATGAGTTTTTGGTAACATGTGGATGACTTTGTTGGTTTTTAAAATTTTCAAAAACTCTTTTGCAAAGTTGAATTTGTTGGATGAAAAAAAGGAAGAAAAATAACACCTTTATTGTCGGAAGAAGTTGGAAATGTCTATTTGTGTGAAAATTGTACTTTTTATGGGTCAATTGTGATATTCATGAATAATCTAGTGATGGTTGGAGGTGGGCCTCATTTACAATCATTGGATCAATTGGATCATTGTGAATTTGATATTGTAATATTGGGATCAAATCAGCAGTTCACATCAATCACTCATATCCATCTACTATAGAAAAGTGAATAGAACTATTTAATTTCATGCATGTCTTCATGAAATGAAGTATATCACTGGATGTTCGGGTATCAATTTCAAACTCGTGTGAATTTTTTGCTTGGGTCGTTTTGCAGCGTTGACACTAGTCATCCCCATTGGTTTCTCTGAAAAATTAGAACGTGCCAGATAGTTCGGCCGATGATGTTACCAGTTCAATTCGATTTTGGATGGTGTGGTAATTTCAGTTCTTAAATGAGGATTGAGGCTTATATGAGGTAATTAGCAGAAAGAGTGATACCGTTACATGATATTTTTGATATAAAAGCATCATTACGAAGCTTGTTTCAGATGGAAATTCGATATATGTGTACACCCCCTTACTTCCGATGCACTCACCTTGTGTAAACATCTTGTTGGCTGTTCAGCTTGGGAAAAACCAAGGACTGGCTTTTGAATTGCTCGAATACGTCATCGTTGGTAGGCGGATGGGGAAACCTGTTAATCTCCGCGTGCGTATTGGGCTGGTTGACGGTGAAGTGGTTCTTGCCGACGAAGCTCAGTCCTTGCGTTTCTCTGGTCTTCACGTTGCTGGGGCCCAATTTCAGGTACGGGATGTTAACTTTGAGGAAATCAACCAATGAGATCTCGAGACATCGAGAGAGGAAGAGAGAGAGGAAAACAGAGATTAAATAGTTTGATGAGGTTGAAGAATGACTTTCATAAAATCATGCGTTAGTCGCTATTTGCGGAAATTTTTCGAGTTGGCGCTGCAATATCTGTCGAAGCTGTCAGTGGAATGAGGAAAACATTCATTTGAATCAGTGTTGATTCAATCATTTATATTTGAAATTTAATTGAGTATTGAAGTTGATTTGTGAAAAATGGTGCTCGTTGGCACAGTTTGGTGGGCATTTTCAGATATATAGGCGTTAGTAATCCGCCGATACATATGATGAACAGGTATTCAAAGTAGGACATGTTATTCCAGAAGTTAGTAGTGTGGAGAATCTCGAAGTATTCACGAAGCTCCGACAAAATTCTGCGTTAATATCGCAGCCTCGTGAGATAAGTTTATGCCTCACTGTATGTAAAGATGGATTTATGCACAACGCTTTATCGTTACTTTATTTAATTTAAACTTTCATTAAGGACTTTTCCACCTTTATGCACCCACTTTAATGAATTAAAAGTCTACTTCGTCATGTGATACTAGTCGCTTACGTACTTAGCCCGATATGATTATTTGTGTTTTGATAGTTCATAGTGATGAACTCAATCTCAAATAACAAGGTTTTTACATTTTTGCCCTCACAGGAGTTCAATTATTTTTTCAATGAGAGTTTTATTCCTAAGTGGCAAAGTTGAAAGAAATTCTAACCACAATTGATAAAAAGAAGAGGAAATTATCAATGACAGATTCGTACATGTGCACATAGTATTTCACTCTAACTTTTCGCTAAAAGATCGAGGTTGGTTATCTCTTATTAAGGATAGTGAAAAATTTAAGTTGAGTTGCAAGTATGAATGGTGACATGGAAATATATAGTTTTCAACATTTCAATGAATACTTTGATGAAAGAGAAAATAGAAATGGAAGAAAAAGCGCTGTGCATAAATCCAGCTTAATTCAGTACATCTGTTCGTTTTTGTGAAGTTGCTTTGCGGACTTTTTCAAGCATGTATTTGCAGTGCTTGATCCGAATCAACAGGTGTATGTATTGTAATTATTTTTCTGGGCCTCAATAATCAGAAAATGAGTTGGATCAAAATTTGAGAAACTTCCAGTTTCTTCCAGAATTTTTCCAGTTTTCGAAAAACTGGAAGAATTCAGTTCTACAGCATGAACTCAATCATGGGGTGACGGGGGGAAAGGCATGAAGGCCATTTATGAAATAGAGATACATTTTTTTACATTTTGGTTATTTTTGCACTTATCATATAATTTTTTTCGAAATTTGTTTTTCGGTAGTCAGATATTTTCACCTCAAGATCTCGAATTTCACGATAAGAATGTGGGCAAACCTCTGAGATATTCCAGAAAAAAGAGTGAGAAAATTCACCTCCTTTCACCGCTCATTTTAGGTAATAGCCAATCGGAGGTCGATTTCTCACACAGGATACTTTTTATATCTTCATTATACATTCAAGAATTCGAAGAGAAGGGGAAAACATTCTTGAAGAAGCTGAATTCATCGCCCTCAGTATCCCTGATGCATCTCTCAATAATAAGGACAGCGCTATCATACGAGAATCTGTGATATTTTGGCCCACAGAACTAGTTGTTCTGACATTTGGCATTCTCCTTCTTTCGCATTTGAGTTTACGCACGGATTTATTATGGAATTGAAGTTCCTGAGGTTGAAATACGTTACTACCTGAAAAAAATCGAAAAAAAAATGGCCATCATTCCAATCTGAATAAATCTTCTGATGCAATTAACTTCACTGAATTCTTCTAGAAACACAGAAATCGCTTTCAAAACTCTTCTCAGGTCACACGCAGACCAATGGTGATATTTCGTTCCCCACTCTGGAAGTTGTCTCACACTACGCTTATTTTCTCGAATAGGTCAGAGCCCCTTATAGCTATAGGTACTCACTTGGAGGGTGTACATAAACCTCCTCCCTGTTGCTGTGCGCCATAGTGGGCCCCCTAACCATCGGCTTCCTCTTAAGGTGGGAGCGATGGTGCGTCTCCTGTTTCTGAGGATGCTTTCTGTACCCACCGAGCTGCCCCTGTTGACGCTTGGGTGGCTGGCTGGGCGGCAGCGTGTGGTATGAAGGTAGCGGGGGGAACTTGGTGTGCGGGGGGATTTTGCCGCCTGGAAATCGAGTCAATCAACATTGAAACATTATGATGGAAATCCGTTTAAAATTCAGTTTTCCAGAAAAATGAGCTTGTGGTGTGGGGTTGAGGTAGAGAGAACCTAATTTCAGCAGAGTGAGACTGAGGGTGTGGCAAAGGTGGATATCATTTGCTAGGGGCACAAAATGTGGAATGTTCCATTTGAAAGATCGACTCCCTTAACTACGAGCCTTAGTGGCATATGTACCAAAATATGTCGACCATATGGAGTGAGGTACATGAAGGAGGTAAATTTCCACAGTTTTCATTCAGGTAGAGCCATATATCCAGCAGATCTATTGCTACTTAGTAGCTCATCTGATACACGTACAGCGTAAGGCACCAAAAACCATAGGTTTTGGTAGTTTTTCAGAAATCTACCACAGATATTTTTTCGTTAGATGGCGTTGAATATGCAACACCACATGTTATACCGAGACTTGCAAGTGTTTCCAATTTGTCAAACTAAGGGCAACTAATGAAGCTTCTCTGGTTGGCCGAAACACTTTCGCTCGACGAATTGAAAACATCTTCGATCAATATATTTCATGGTGGATTGAGTTCAATCATTTTTTTTTTAATCATATCATGATGTTTGCTATTGATTCGTTCATTTTTTGTTGCTTCCATTTATTCATTCAATCTCTCATTCCTACACTTCACATATGAATGGCTTTTGATGTTTATGTATCATATTTTGAGAATAATATTGATTTTCTCATCGGCGTTCATTATTCATTCTCTAGTTTATTTTTTCCAGTCAAGTATCACTGTTTCTGTAGAGGAACATTTAAGATCATAGGGAATAAAATATGCAGTTCGATTCAAGGTCCAATCAATGAATATCAATTGCCAAATGAAAAATTTATTTAAAAAATTTCAGGCACTGGAATCTTATTTCCAACTCTGACTTCGAAAAGGCCACAGCTTTCCAATCACCTGAACCTTGCATAGGTTATTGACTACTTCGTATTGTGACTGCATTAGCAACAAAGTATTGGTTAAACTGCAGGTAATGATGGTAACAGTTTCATTATTAGTTTCAAAAGGTATGTTTGTATGTTTCAACTAAGAAAATCTTAGAATATATAACAGTCATGCTTCAGAATTCAAATAAAAGTATGAAGTACTTATGGTTTGAATTTCTCTTGGTCTTACCTGAAAAAATAGAATGCATGTTTCCAGCATTGATATGGTTGACCGAATTCGTGGAGGCTTCTACGAATTTTTGTGGCTTCGCTGTGGATGGAAGGGCTGCCGTATTTTCAGATTTGACGATATCGAATTCCACTTTCTGACCGGTATTCTTGTACTGGGATTGTCTCGTCTCGGAATATGTCGGAGGTTGCCTTCCTGCTGTGCCTATTATGGGTCTCCAGCCGTCCGAAGTCATAGAAATAGCACCCTGGAATTCAATAATGTTCATGAAATCTCTGCTTCCATTCCAACCAGAGTGAGATCAAACGAGTAGAGTTTCTCAAATATGAAGAATAAATCATTCGTGAATTCGTTAATAATTGATCCTGGATATTATCTTCAGGCTTCAGGTAGGGTGATGGTATGATGATCAATTCAGTATTCTGTCTTGGGAATTTAATCTCTTCCATCATGTTTATTTTATCTCTTTTGTTTCTACACAGAATATAAAAGATAGCTCAGATTATTATTCTTCATTTTTAGACCATCCTGACTTTAATCTCTCCGGAATATATAAATATATGAAATCTAGAATAACAATTAGTAACTTCCACTTCTGTTCCCTGAACCGATAAAAAATATCATTGTGAATTTGATATAAACATAAACCTATGAATAGGTTCATTAGTTTTTGATATTATAAAAATTTGCGTAGACTTTGGAATAGGGAACAAATATCATATATTTCGAATTATTAATTCCTACTGATATCATCGAATTATTGATACTACTGAAAATCAATCAATATATGATTTGTAGGAAATACAAAGGTATCGATTGATTCTTGATATGTAAAAATAACTCTAGCCATTTGAAAAATTACGAGCCAGGATTTTATCAGAAGACGTGGTTGCGAAGTAGAGTAAAGCTTGAAGAACGGTTTTCGAATACGAATATATCGCTTTGTACTATTCAGATGTGTATAATCTAATTTCAAATGAGATCTTTTTGATTGAAAATGTTTTTCCAAGATTTCGTTCTATCGAAATTCATAAAAGAATAAAAGGATCATTTTAAGGTGAAAAAGTATTTTGGGACAGTTAAGCCTCCCTGAGCGGAAATTCTAGGTTCGCCAATGGTTGTCAATATTTTCTGTCTAGAATAGGAATAAGGTTCGAGAAAAACTCACCTGCATTTCTTGTGCATCTGTTGTTATCCATCCTTGATGAAATATTAATAACGTAACTGAAAGAAGGAAGAAGTCTTAGCCATACTATGAAAAAGTGTTTGTGATGGAGGACGGGAAATCATTGGAAATCTACATAAATTTTTCTATGTGATGAGCTCCGGTGGTGAATTTTTTTTGCAATTATTAGGGCATAATCATCAAATCTTCGTTCGTAAAGTCTCTTTCAATTAGTGCTATAGTGTCCTATAGTTGCAAGATATATCTATAATTATATATCCTATTTTTATTTAGTCTCAATGAACAAATCATTCTGCGATAAAAGTGCTGATCGTAACATAGAATGATCAACCATAGAATGATCTTGCCACCATAATAGTACAACAAAAATGTTTTATTGTTCAGTGATATATATGAAAGTGTGATAACTAATTAGTTTTATATAAAACTATATAGATTCTTTTATGATTCTTGTTCGACGAATAAAGCCACATCGACTTTCTAACGATAAATTAATTAACGTTTACAGCTTACTACAATTGATAATAGAAACTACAATAAATAGGATAAGTATGGCACAAAATCAATATATTTTATGACATCGTGAAGTTTCAAATAACATAGATGTTTCACTAATCCAATGATAATACAAAGTGAGTTCTGCCTCACCAGCCAAATGCCTAACCTCAAACATTCATTTACGGAATGTCTTTGGTCTAACCTTTTACTAAATGGTCTGACATAATACGCTCGCCGTCGCCAAAACGCATCAAACATATCTTCGCGCCCTCGCCAGAATTCATCCAACCTATCTTATTTCAATGTTGACCGTTTAGAACAAAACAAGAAAAAGCTCTTTCGCTGAAATGTTGTCAAATGTTAAATGCGACCAATTCTATTTTGGATTCACTAGACCAAGACCTTCCTGATATTGCTGACATCGATAACCATATACCTGAATTGTTTTCACAAAATTAAAGTATATTCTGCTTGGCCTCAATGTCAAGAAGGCTAGATAGGATTCCCCCTGTTATTCCCGATAAATGTTCCCTAAAACTAACACCAGTTATCATCATTTCTTACAAACTTGGTGTATTTCCTTCTAACTGGAAGTCCATTTGGTTCAAAAAATGACAAGAAAACCATCCCTAACACCTATCGATCGATTGTACTATCATCAGAGTGTAGGAAGTGATAGAGAAAGTGCAATCAACATCAAGCTCATTCGATATCTAGAGAGCCCGAAAAACGTGAACGACCGGCAATATGGCTCTCGTCACCAGAGAGCAATAGTAGACCTGCTCGCCTACATGACACATACAGAGGGCACATGCAGGTTGGAATAAATTCAGTGAAATATGTGAAGCAATTAAAAAAATTATTTCTATCATTTTTATGAGTAATTCATTTTCTAACGTATTATTAGCGTAGATGACGTCACATGACGCACTTATGTGTTGAAATTTTCGCAAATTCAAATTGAGGTTGACGTGTCCGAGCGGTTTTTTTCAATTGCTCCATAAATACTTTAATGATTTTTTTTCCAATCTGCGCCATGATAGCTGCTAGTAGTCGAGTATCCTCGAAAATAAATAATAAATTACTGTGAATATCTGGTGGTACACGGATTATCTTCTGATGCCGATGACTATCAATCCTGGTTTTCCACAAGAATCTGTCTTGGCACCAACGTTTTGCTCCACATCAACGATCTGTTGGATGTGACCTCCTGCCAGTCCATTTATTCGTGGATATCAATGATACACTTCACGCCTTCTCCTCTAGAGTTCCTATGTGATCTAATGAGACTACAGAGGTGCAAGAGACTGGTCGATACTAAAAATGGAGATATATCAAGAATTTATAATCTTCACCAGGGAGAAGGATCGCATAATGTAGAATATGATGATGAAGGGTACTACATTCCTATGAGTAGTCGATATCCATGCTTGGTATCACCAACAACAAGAGGTACTTTGAAACAGCTCTTCATGATCTACAAAGCGCAAATTCGAACTATATCAGCTTTCAAACACACGTTGAAACTCTCACATCATATTCGTCTAGTTCATCAAACTACGCAAATTAAATGATCTTTCTAGAACACCAGAAACATCAAGAGGAAGCTGGGCGATATCACCATTATTTATAGATATCTCAATGGTCGGTGCTCATCGGATATCACGAGCGATTTCAGGTAGACAAACAAGGCGAGCTCAGGCTGGTCAGCCTTACATTGTTAGGCTCGGGACCTGTCGAACTTTGCTCTGCCAAACATCCTTCATCAATAGAACATCAAACTGGTGGATGCTTATGACCATCAAATTTCCAAAAAAAATTCCATACCGTCACCCTCTCCTAACAATCCACCGCTAGCTAACACGATGTTCCATGAACAATATAGGTTTTTTCTTTCGTGTTGTCAAATTATAGAAAAAAAATCCTGGACTAATCTTCATCTTGTTGAGTACTACTTGAGTTTCAAAAGGTAATACATATAATATGTTTTCATCTTCCGAAGCAATCGTTGTATATCTGAAGTGAAAAGAAACTGCGAAATGAAACATTGTGAATAAATGAATATGAGGATATGAGGAAGGAGGAAAATATACTGAGTAACTCGAATGGATTGTCCATATGGCATTCTTGTAAAATAGTATCTTTTGATACAAGTTTCATTACACGCTATTCAGGAGTACGACGATCAATGCGATGGTTGATGCGATGATTACAATAACTGCCAGTGACAACACATCAATTGCCCAAATGAATATTAAAGACTCTCATCGTGCGTCGTTGCACGAGTAAGATCTGAGCATGAACAGAAAATATTTTGATGGTATAGATCCAAAAGATATATGATATTAAACATCTCTCTGTATTTTACCATATCTTTGCATATATCTTACGTTGGGCTGAGAGTTTAGTAATTCTGATGTGAAGAAAACAGTAGAGTGTGAAAATTTTGGAAACCAGTTCGACACACTTCCGAGTGTCATACTGATAACTTCATTTCATGACACCAAATAGAAAACTACAATTCCTTCAAGATTTCACGAAATTTTCCTTGTGAAGAATTGTGATTACCGATTACAATAACCTACACGTCAAAATGACGAAGCACGATTACCAAAACCTTAGGTTGAAGAATGACAAATAGAATCCTTTAGTAATAGAAAAATGTGCCTAGCACCCACGTTCTCTATCAACTCCAGCTAAATGTACTCGACGATAGTAATGAGAACGTTGATCCAGAACTTTCAATCATATTGTTACGTTATCACTCCGGTGAATGAATAACTGACTAACCACCACCTGAAAACCTTCTCATCATGTGTATTAAGTCCGAAATATTATGGCCAGTATGGGGGTATCAGAAATTGAAGATACATATTTGGTTGAAGGGGGGAAAAGTTGCGTTATTCGAGGACTTATATAATGACATCAATAAATCCATGATCTGAGTTATTTTCCTAATTTCACATTTTGAATTTTTGATAAAACTGCGCCTCAATACGGCATCATCATGAACTCTATGATCTCATATATTTGGGACTTGATTTCATGAATAGGAAATTCTAAAATTTCACTCCTTAAATTAGACTCAGTTTGCCTTGGATTTTGTTGGGATGTGGCGTTTTTTGGTCATGTATCAATTTCATGAATTCCTCGAATTTTATATCATAAAATCAAGACCGCGCGCGTGTTTGAAATTATAAAGTTGATTATTGTTCAATGACGAGAAGTTGGATGGAGATGCGTAATAAAAGTTGCAATGAAGAAGTTTCATTACCTTAATCATAACTTCACTATGAAGGAGAGAAAAAAATTCAATGAAAAATCTGAAAGATCATTCATTTTATATTTCAATTTAACGCTAAAACCAAGAATCACATCACGGATATCTTGTCACTATTCTGTGAAACTTTGGATTGCTCAACTTCTTCCTCATGTAACTATACGTGGCTTCTAGTATTGCATCACTAACATTTGAGCATTTTGAATGAGAACAAGAACTACAGGATGCAGAAGTTTTATCAGCGGAAACAAATCAGTATTTAAAACGCAATGGCTCCCATTACTTACGCAACAATTAATATGAGAAGATAAAAGTTAACAGTTTCATACAGTAACAGTAGTTGCCTTGTGATTATTGGTCAAAGAGAAAGGTATCGGCTGTGATGCAAATTGAAAGAACATGAATGTCATATGTCGGTGCAATTTGACCTAACTGGTTTATCCTAGTTTTGATGCATACGGACAAGAAATGCTCCTTTTTGCTCTAAGAAATTTGGAGTAGTCTGAAGCATGACACATGAGTAGAATCATGATGAAACATGATTTCATTCCTCGTTATGAAATAATTCATGATGATGAATGTATGCATATGATGATGATGAATAAAAAACATTTATAATTGTTATCGACTGATGTGTTCTAATGATTCTTGCTAAGCAGACCTCATGAGCGCTGTAGACATCAGAGATATCGAAGTCTTTTTTTTTTTCGAATGAAAATGTCAATTTCGTTTTTCATGGGAGAGTCGTAAAATATATATAAGCTAATGCTATATGAACAGAATAACGATAGGTAGATAATAGATAGAACGATAATAGATAGATGGTATGAAAAAAATTGTACGAATTTATTTTTGTTAGAAAAATAAACAAAACATCATGTATATGTTGTCATATTACGGAAATGAGAAATTTCAATTTGTAGATAATCATGTTAATTGAAAATTTTTAGATCATTGGGGAAATTTGAATGAAATATTGTGAACAATGTACAAATAACTACTAGTTATTGATGTAACTAGAACTGTATCTTATGGTTTCAATTCTGGGGTACATTTTTTAGAAACAATAGAAGCAATATTCCGTATGGCGCCATAGCATTTTTGGCATTGAGACTAAGCTGAATGTGCCTAATTGTCCGTTGACGGAAGACAATTTGAAGCATTTGGTTATCGATGTTAGCGATGTTGGAGAGATTTTGGCTGAAATGGATGATAACTTACTGTATAAGGTTTTCCACCGTACAGGAGGCATTCTGGAAAAGAAGAAATCAATGTATTAATTAAATTTTACAAATACTGACATCTGAACTCATTTCATAGTGCTCGAATATACAGGGTGTCCAACAATTTTCTTAACGAACATTATCTCCGTCATTCGAAAATGACGCACTGATGATGATTGCACTCGAGGAACGCTGTTCAGTTTATTCAACCCTCAATAAAACCACCCCTGGCTTTTTTTCACAGAACAGTCTATTTCATTTCATAGAAATTCAATCTCTACTTCATTCTGAATAAAATTGTATTTATTTATTTATTTGTAGGAATGCGAACAGGCGCAGCCAGATAATGCATTCACGAAATGCGTAAGTACACATTCCAAAAAAAAAATGAATCTAATCTAAGATTTCATGTCATAAAAAGAATAATAATACAGAGAAACAAATTAAGTCAGTTGCGAGTAGCATATGAATATTTAGTAGTACCTATATGTCATCTGAATCAACAACTTACGTATGGTACTTTTGAGAAAGATAAAAGGAAAATATCCACATCCAAAAATAATCTTTGATAAACGCTGAACATTCTGTGTGAGGGTGAATTTCGACCTGAGTTTGTTCACTGAACAGTAGATGATTTCTGAAATTTTGGGAAGGAGTTGAGAGACACACTTGAGATACCAGTGCAGGGGAATTAAAAAGGTTATTCAATATTTTGAACAGAAAAATCATATCTCGATATTCTTTCGATTATGTTTTCATGAATGGCATGAGTTTGATATGTACTAATGCGAAATATAATGATTTCAAAGCTGTAGTAGATTCGAAATATTTGCAACATCTGATAATATACCATATGCTCTCTTCCATTCTATTTTTTCCGTAGAAAAAACATATGGTAGCTTGTAATTCAATTTAGTAAGAATGAAATCTACGTTGCATAGTAGTATTTTATAAGCACATAGGTTTTTCAGGATTTGCATGAGAATTTTACAGCAATAATAACATCAATAATAACATTATCAATATGAATTTTCATCCAATTAGGGTCATTTTTCGAAAGATATTTAAAATAAATGAAAATACTACTGAATTACCAAATCAACAAATTACTCAAAACACCCAAACTACTTACTCAAACGTCGAATTCATTTCCTGAGCAATCTTATGAAAAATGGAAAATGAAGTTAATAATTATCGATTATCTAATAAGCGATTTTTCAAGTGCAAATATCTTGAATACAGTCGCTTATAGCGACTTCTAACAAGTGTAGATTTTTTACATATTCATGAGAGAGAATTTTTTTCCTACTGAAAAATGTTCTACGCTAAAAAAGATATGGATCATCAGAAGGATACTTGTTAGTGGCGCTCCTACGAGCGATAATAACATCAGGTTCGGATTTTACACCTCAAAAAACCTATCAATACAAATTTCCGTTCAATTAAGGACGTTAATTGGAAATTTATTTGAAGAACCGAAAATAAAAATGAAACTTTAACACACTGTATATTGAAAACGCAGCGTTTTTGTACATATTTTTTTTGACAATTCATATTTGAATATTGTAAGGAAATCACCTCCTTGAGTTTGTCAAAGTACTTTCGATTCACCCTGTACAAGTGGGAGTAGAAAAAACATCTTCATCCTTTAAACTGAGTATAATCCTCAATATGTCCGTAGTCAAATACAAGGGTTTCCATTAAAAGAACTGTTAATTTTGCTCTCATCAGAATACAAATCATCCTTCATATTTTCTTCAACAACAGAATTGACAATATTTTTTCAAATCTTCAATATACCCTATATCTGAATGTACTCGCATACAATCAAGAATGTGTGGGAAAATTGAAAATAATTTTGAAATTCGGTATCTAACCGCTTATTTAAAACTATTGTATTTGGATATTTATCATACATATTAAAACAGAATTGTTCAACGATAATGAAATTGAACGTATAATATATATGATCAACCTGTGCCGCATTTTCGCGACGCCCTCTATGTATGTAAATATATTTTGCAAATAGCTCACAATAATTCAAAAAAATTGCTTTACGTCTATTATCTGTGCGAAATAAGTCTGCACAATTTCTAAGTAATATTCTCGATAATAGTTGGATTCTCAATGGTAATTTATCGATGTTATAAAAATATTATTGAAGACAAAATCATTTCCCTAGCTCCATCGGAATAAACAGTGATTATTCTATTCATTTCCTTTCGGACCATGTGGAGAAGCATTTTTCTACTCATGAGAAAACTTCATGTTCATTTGCAGAATAGGTATATCGTTTTGTTCAATGTACCTTATAATTATTTCATTATGGAAAACTAACTCATCATCAATCAAATGCATCATGAATTTCGTATACAATGAAATGTAACTGAAAATAATTAACTAAATGTAATTCAAAAACATTAATTTTTGAATGAAGATATTCTCCATAGCTCTGAGTTATATAATGGCAGAAGGCAGGAGTGCGGATCAAAACAACAAAAAAAAAAACATTATTTGTCCGACTTGAGAATCAGATCGTGAAAAATAAACGCATGTACAGAAACGATTTCTCGTCTTTCATCCATTGGCGTAACGCGATTTATGTGTTTGATCCAACGAAATACTAAATTACTTTTGGAACATGAAATTAATACCAGATACATACTATCTCATGGAGGATTCATACATTAATTTCATGTTTTATATTGTAAACAGTGATAAGTTCCTAAAGATTTGAAAGTTCATACAGCTACACTATGTTTTGGTAATGAGTTTTATTGCGTCATAAGAAGAGTTGGTGAACTTTCATGCCTTTCAAAGTGTAGCTTTCTGTGATTTGGGTCACTCGTGATATTTCCTGCATGGCAAATTTTTTCGTCAATTATTTGGTCATCATTTATTTGGTATCAATTATTCAATCATTACCCCCAAATGGGTAGAACAGTTATGTTCTGGGCTTTCTTCATTTTCACAAAATTCGTAGAAGAGTAACTTAATAAGGTCAACATGCACATTGGCATCAACTCCTCAGCCTTATTCCTGACTACCAAAAATATATCACATTTCTCATCATTCGTTTTTTTTCAATTGAAAATACAAATGAAATCAGAAATTGACAGAATTACGATCTGAAACTTAAGACATGAATGAATCCACTGTAATAGAATGAAAAATACAATCGTGCAGAATTTTCAAAACGAAAATACTACTACTCCTACTATAATACGAGAATACACGAGTCACAAAGGTATTGTTCTCCTCTCAGACATAGATCAAAATGTCTAAAATATCATATGTTCATCTGATCCCTAGGATCAGATCAGATCAGATCCTAGGGACTAAGGTTACTAGCAACGCATTCAGAAATACCTCTGAATTTTTGAAAATATATATCCACTTTTCAACTGCCTTAGTGAAAACACCTCTTTGTCTGAATAATAATCCCATATTTTAGGCTTAATTCACAGTTGCAACTGTTAATCTGACTCATTCTCATATATTTGTCAAATGAAGAATTTTGCGTTGAAATAAAAATGTATCGATAAAAGTTGAAGGACCCTGTTATTACCTTTAATAATTCTCACGAGAGTGCGGAAATACATATGGGACGAAATAAAGTTAGTTGTTGTAGTTGAGTGGTTTTTGCCCTTCGGTCAGAGCTCTCCACCAACAGTACTAATATTGTTTCCAAGAGGTGAAGATTCTTCAATTTCGTAGACCACCTACTCACTTCGTTCATTGAATCCACTGTCGGCATGCGATCTTCGCATAGGAATGACATAGAGATTGGTGTAAGCATAAATTGCTTTCAATGTGGGTACTTATTTGTGTTCAATGATTGAGAGACCGAATTTCCCAGAATTTACTTCTTCCCTATCGATGAGAATGAATTTTTTTTTCAATATTGGAAATGATTATTTTTATTTATATACACTAAAAGAGTCTTCCACTTTAAAGTTAGGAGAAAACACATATCGCCTTCGAATTTTGAAAAGGAAAATCCTGTATGTTATTTGTTTTTTTTTTTCAAAGCGTTCTGTATGAGAAAGTTTACGATATCACTCTCGATCAGTCAAACCATTGTCCTTCTAAATGAAAAAAACCTAGAAGGCTGGGACTGTCCCAGCCAACAATGACAATGGTCAAACTCTTGAAAAGTCATTTTCAATGTTCTCAATGATTCCAATGATTTTTGGGATTTTATATCCTCGATGAGAATGCCCCAAGATTTCGCTAGGTTCAAAATTCAACTTTCAGGTACCCAAACAGAAATTTTTTGCTTCCAGTCAGTGACACCTCTTTTTAAAAAATCTTGGAAAGAAGACAAATGTTTTGTATATATAAATATCGATTTGAACTTATCTCTGGACGTTTCGAAAACAAATCTGTTACCATCTTCAACATGACTATTCCCTGCCATGTGCTTCGTCAATTGTCAATTCTTCATTGATTTTATGAACAAATCATTGATTTGTCCTCACTCCGAATGTATGTTTATCTAAATTATCGAAATAATCATCATTGTTCAATTTTGATTAGGAACCAGGAGAGAATATCCCAAAAATCAATGAAATTCAACAGAGACATGAATAGTTGGAGAAAAATTGTTTCCTAGATGAAATTGAACATTCCTCACCTTCAGCTCACAGCCACTTTATACAAGAAAATCAATGCATAGATATTTTTTACTGGATAGCGGTGGGGCTCAAGTTGAGCATTCACTCTGAGACAACTTTTCAATTTGATCATAATTTTCGTTCGTACCATTTCTGAAGTTTCACTTATAATAAAAGGATTGCCAAATAATGAGCAACCATTTCGAACAGCAAATGATATGCAGGGTGATCTATGGTGAAAATATGAGGCTGATATTTGGTAGGTACACCTAGCCAAATTGGAAATTTTAAGGCATTCATTCCTCCATAGGAAGCCATTCGTTAGTTAGAACATGCACAGTTTAGGAAATAAGTATTCTCCACACTCTGACTATAGTGATTCTTGAAATGTGTATCTTCAATAACAACGGGGATATTGCCAGTTGCATACATTGTGTCTAGTATAGGTAGGTACTACTTTGGTGGGAAAAATTCAATCAACATACAAGAATTTTCATTTCAAAGAACGATGAACATGAAAAACAATGGTAGAGGCATCTGATATGATTTCATTTTTCAACCACACTGAATGGCTTTAATGAATATTTCATAGTTTTTTCATTCAAAAAGTAGACCATTTAAGTAAATGTTGAAGTTTCTATAGCAAACGTATAAAGTAATAAATATCTTTCTTCCTGTATTTTCCAACAAAAAAAATCAGTAATTTTTTTCTACTGAAAGAAATGAAGTATGAACTACCAAATTCTTAACCTTCACTATTAGGTAAAACGAATCTTTCCTCGTTACGCCCATGTCTCCGTCAACAGACACGTCGATTTTTTGTAAGTTAGTAGTAAGTAGCTTCAATTTTCATCATCCGTTTATTCAATGATGACTTTCTATAATGAGACAGCGGTTGAATAGGAGAATTGATGAAATTGTTAACGGAGTAAGAAAGCATGTCAGGATAACTACAGGGTGTTCCACGATGACAGATCGAACATCTTATCCATATCTGAGGAACTTTTGCATTATTAGTTATCACTTATCAAACTCGAATGAACATATTTTTTTTCAATTATTCAATTATTCAATTATTTCAATTATTCTGTTGGTCAATTCCTACTTACCATAAATGTTCTTATAGGCACAATGGGAAAGGTTGTTGCCTACAAGCTACGAAAAAGGGTAAAATTTGATATAGAGATTATTGATGCCCACTTATTCATGAGAAATTGGACGACTAATTGACCCTAAAGGAATCATATATACCTATATACCCTATTTAGGAAAAACTGTGAATTTCGAACATTTGAAACCAGAAATATAGTATAATTCCAATCTTGAAATATCACTCATTATATTGACACAAAATATGAACTCATCAAGCAGTTTTGACTTTTCTTACTCTTATTCATACCATCGCGAATTACTGTCAAATCAATGAGCAACACTTCCAGCAGCATTCCGTTACAACTCGGAATTTAGTAATATTCCTAGTTGCAACTGGGAATTTCAGATCTAATATTCCCAATTGCATCTCGGAATTCATCAATATTTCGAGTTGCCCAATTGACAATTTTGAATCTGAAATTTAACTGAAATTGTTGCTTACTGAAATAAATTGATGAAAAAATGTACTCGAAATAAAATATATAAATCATAAACCACGGTACAATTATTTCAATTGAAAGGTGGTATATCGAAAATTAGTGAAATAATTCTGAAATAGGTAGGTATACCTACAGGTACTACATAGATTGGCTTGATTTTTGATTCTCGATCTGGAGCAGGAATCCACTGAAGTGAACTAAAATCTTGATATCTTATACTTTCTACAAACATGTGGTCTACGAGAAGATTCTCAAGAAAGGAAGTCGATGAAACCCATCATTACGAAGAACGAAACTGCGAATTAATCGAATAAAAAATGAAAGTATGAACAAATAACAATAAACACCCGGACGTAAACAAAATGGAGCATCAGGTTAATGTGTCTCACTTGAACTGCTCGTTTTGTTTTACAAATTATATAACACGCTTGATGCATAATAATTAGAAATTCCATTGAATGTTGTTAATAATCATATCCAACATTGTCGGAAAATAGTGTTGAATAGTATAGGTAGTTATATAAAGGGTATTATTATACTTCCATCGTACATTTTATATTTAATTTCGCGAGAACGCCTGTGTTATGTATAATAGCAGTATTTCACAATAGTAAGTTGAATTTTGGAAAGCTTCAATTGTATCTCATTTGATAAAAATCGATGAGATTTGTGAATTGTTTCCGAATGTACAATAAACTATGTGAACACAACTGATGTTTTCAGATACATAATTGAATATAATTGAAATCTCAAAGAGTGGTTGATTATAATAGTCTGAAATTCAATAAGACCCTTTTTGGAACTGAGTAAAGTGGAGTACACAGTGTAATGTATACGGTATGTCAATTTCAAGCTGAATTGGTTGTAGCTCTGAAGATTGATTTATTTTTTATAGAAAATAAAAAATGGCATTGTGTAGGGCAGCAGTTTCATAGTGACAGTTTTCTCCTTAGCAGGGTAGCTACCCTAATTCCAAAAGTTAACCCCTTTTGCTTTTGGAATTGACACAGTATCTAATGATTTTATTATTATTTTACAAATGTGCAACAAGTAAGCTCTTATTCATCAATACTGAATGCTACAAATTGTATTTATAGGATGTAAAATATCCTCAGCCGTCCAAGTATATCAAACTTCTGCGCAAAGAATTTTCAAATTCAGAGATATTTAAAGAAGAACATTATAATCGTTAGAGTAATCGAGAGAGTTAGTAGAATGATGAAGCTACTACTGGAGTGTAATAGTTCTGTCGGAGTTATTTTTCTTCATTATTCCAATAATATAGTAAAAATTGATGAATTTAGTACCCAAAAAGTAGTAAAATAGCGTTCAAACTTGAGGCAAATGGTGCAGAATTTGAAAAAACAACTTTTCACCGTAACCATTCTCTAAAATTCAAACAAATAAAGCTCATTTTTCTAAAGCTCCACTCAACATAGTTGAATTTCATAATGTATGAATGAAAAAACTCTTTTTCGTTGATGCCAACTTTTTGAAGGTCACATATACATATTATGCATAGTTGGAAACTGAAAACAAAATCATAAACCAATGAAGAGGTATAGTATTAGTGATATCTAAAGAAGTACCAACTAACCCCATAGTATTTTTCTTCTGAAAGATATACTCATTAACGAAAATGCACTCCATACCTTTTAATAAATAATATTCCTAATAATCCACAAAGAAAGTCACGCTAGGTTAACTAGATGAGTGGATAAAATGATTATCAACAAACTAAGTAACACAACATATCAAGTGAAAACCACTGCGTACAAACGATCTAGTGTGAAGTTCGCGGTAAACTGTCATTCACGCCAAAATGACCGTTCACTCAATGACCAGAAGCTCAAGAAAGTGACTGCAGAGGCTTCCCCCACACGCACATTCGTTTGGCACGCGACCATCGGGAAGTAGGTGAAGAAGCTCTCATCACAAAATTTACCAGAGGTTCTTTCTGCAGCATTTAAAGAAAATGAAACCAATTTTGTTTCCAGCAAAAATATGCTTGTCTTCCAGGAAAGTCATTTTATATTGGACCGATTGTTCATCTGCAATCAGAGCTCTATTCATCTAACGAGATATTACAGCGATAATAATATACCTATATTATTCTAGCGACAATAATTCTCAGCAAATTGTTTTTTTTTATGAAACTGTAAAATATGTGCACTTTCTTGTGTACTTTTTTGTATACTTTGTGTATATAATGCATACCAATCGGAATACATCTGATTTTACGGAAAAGTGTGAAAGAAGATTGAAGAGCAACTATTTCTCCACGATTTTATCTGAAACAAAAGCAGTTCCGGATCTGAGTCTGAACAACTTCAGATCAGACTTGCATAAATCCTTATTTTTGACATATTGTATTAGCTTATTAATATCAAAACAAACCCCATGAGCATAATATTTTCAGCCTATAGGCTATATTTCCAAATCTTGAGAGAAGTAAAGCGTATATGGGACATAAATATCTATCAATGAATGACATCATTTTAAAGTATTTTCCTGATTTGAGGTATGTCTTTGTTAAAATTCAAATACTCAGGACACGTGATTCTGATTTTTTTAACGTCACAAAATTATCTATATAATACAATACGAGATTTCGATAAATTGAAGAAAAAATCGATCCTTTCGGGCTCTCATGTCTATTATAAGAATAATAATAATAATAATAATAATAAAAATAATAAATTTATTCACTCACATAATAATATAAGCAATACAATACGTTATAATAGAAGTAGTCCTATTGAATATCACACTGCAGGCATTAATGAAGTGGGGAATAGATGAAAATACTAAATACTAAAGGAAATGATATGATGAGTAAATATACTCGGTATATAGTATAATACTTGTTCCGAGACAGTGTAGCAATTGAAAATATAAAAAATAAATGTATCAAAATATATAAAAAAATATAAAAAATATCAAAAATATAAAAAAAACACACATATATACCGTTATAACTGAATCATTCATAATAAGACACAATGAAGTTTTTGAAATTAAAGCAGGAAACGATAGATTTTTTCAACATCAAATATTTGAATTTGGATCAATTTCATCTGGAGATTGGTTGCACGGAAGATGCGATATGGAAACAAAATTTTACTCATCAGGGTACCTTATTGAATGTAACTTCATTCAATTTATATTTTCGTTTCTATCAAACCATGAAAGTATGCCCTGGGGCGGGTCAGCACAATTTTTTTTAAACTTTTTTTAAATGTTTTATTTGACATGCTTTTAGGGTCATCGGGGATGTTGTTGTAGAGTTTGGGTGCTAAGAACTCATTTGATCTTTGTCCTATAGATTTTGTCATTGAGGGGATCAAGTGTAATTTTTTTCTACGTGTGTCATATTCATGATTGCTTTTTTAAATCTCTTACTTATGTGATGATTGATCATACATTTATAACTAAATTCTTGCCTGATGTCAAACACTCCTGACTCAATGTAAGTCAGTTCTGTCGAGTAGTCCCCTTTTTTTATGTAACATGAGTTTCAAGAATCTTCGATGTAGAATTTCTAAGGGTGTTATGTGCACCCCAAGCCAAGATGCCGTATTTCAGATGAAGTGCAAAATACACAATTTTTAGTTCTTTCTGAGGTAATGTGTGACAAAGATGTCTGAATTTATATAGAATAAATTGTAATTTTTGTATTGCCTGGCAACAAGTTCTTGTGATATTATTACAGATAATTTCATGGTTTTCATGGGCGTTTGGATCATGACATACATTATTTGTAAGCTACTTATAAAAGCCAATTCGGAGGAAAGGACTATCCAGCTGTTTTCCTTATCTATATACAATCCTCTTCAAGCTCCATTATCCTCCAGACCTGGGTTAGGTTGGGTTGTTCCATGTGAATTGAACGAATTGAAAGAAACTGGTGATCCGTCAGGATAGTTCAGGAGGTAATCCCTAAAAAGAGAGTTGGCCTCTATTTTTCTTCATTACTCAGCCCTTCAATGAAAATCATACTTTTCCTGAGAATCAAATGCAGAATTCTTGGAGAGATATTTTTCCTTCTCCCTCGTAACAACAACTACAGAAGTTCATTACTTTGTGGAAGAAATGGAAATGAAAAAAAAACGTATTATTGTTCGAATTCACGATGTGAATGGCTACCGTTTTCGAATACTTTATTCTTCATTAAACGGTACGACGAAACTGATCATGCCGGAACTAATCGTCTATGAAATGGTCGTGGTCGAGTTGGGAGAATAAATTGGCTGGGCTTTGGGTATTCTTCCCACGCTCTCAATATCAGCCGTTTCCCCTTTTTTTAGAACCTAACAATCAGATTGATATTTGAGAACCTAGATCTCCGGTCCAATTAATAACGCTATTGATGAATGAAGATATACACACAGAGTGATTGATGAGGAGTGTTACACACAGCCAAATGGTGGATAGAGATTCATAACGGAAACACAGTATATTATGGGGATTTATCGTATATCTTTGATTTCAATATTTCAGATATGATTCGTCGTAATCCGCGGAATTTACGCCAATAGGATTAGAACGTTGAAATGAAAAGTATTGTGCCCCACCCATTTCGCAACGGTCTATGTGGCGTTATCTATGTGAACAAAACAACCTCTGTGCTTTTGTAAATGGGCATATAATGGATCTATTTCTCCATGATCTAAGGAAATAACAGATTTTCTCTCGAAACATTTTCGGCCAACAAGTAAAATCGTCAAAACGTTATACTGTGAAGATATAGTGAAAAGATATGATATTATAGTATATTGTCTACTAGATGCACCCTTGCCCCATCGACTTACGAGAAGCATTGTAAAGAACATGAGAAAAAGAAAGAGGTATCGATTCGTCTGGATATGCAACAAAGAAAGGTGCAATTTTGCCAACAGTCAGCTGATCACTGCTGGTAGCCTCTTTCTCATTTGCTGTTTTTATTGGTTGGATTCCTCCTCCTTGCTCTTTATAGGCGCGAACTAAGGTCTATTCGAAACATTTTCAACATTATTCAATAACTTACCTATCATATGATATATTCTGATGTTTTCTAAATCTATTAGTACAGTTGAACGGGACAACACCACTTCGAACAAAGTTTCAAAATCCTGCCTTTAGTTAATGGGAAGAACCGGCTGAACCAGCTAGGATTATTTACCAATTTTTAATATTCGAACAACAATAAGTAACCGAGTCTCTTCATTCGAACACACTTAGGTAAACAATAGATTTGAGTGAATAATCTTACACTATTAACTCGATTCGAATGACACTGACTGAAAATGGCATGACACATCAAAATCAAAATGTTTTTCCAACAATCATCAGCTGATTTCTGATCACTGTGTCTTTCTCTTCTGGTCGTTTCAATTCTTCTCTCTCTAAGCTCGTTCTATTAGAGAATATATAATATAATATCTTTATATCTTGGAAGTGTTGATATTCAAGATTCAAGCAGCGCATCCTATTCTCACTATTTATTTATTTTTATTTATTTATTTATTAATTTATTTATTTGAGATGAGATCTGACGATCCGGGTCCGAATAGCGGCGTGCGTAAACGGCGCTGTGTGCAACAAATAGATGAATATTTATGTAGTGTTTGTGAAAAAGTTATTCTGATATGTTTTATTGTGGCCTCATCGTAACCAGCAGGTACTTCGTTCCGTACTTTGGCAACGCACTGTATATGAAATGAAGATTTAGAAGACGAGCATATAATTATCATCTGTTTTGGCTAGAGGATAGCATTTTTATTTGTATGCCGCACGCAAATCACGAATAATAAGGACTCGAATTCTAACGTAGAAAGCAAATCGGACATAGTTTTCCTATGAGCATATGGGTATCCTTTCATTCGTTCAACAATAGAAAAGCGCTCCCGACTCAGAGTTGGCACGACATTTTCTACCTCGACCTTAAACAGCCACGAAATAGTCATTGTTATTCTGCACATTCAGTAAGCAATTTGAGAAAGTGCTTTTCATGCGTGGATTGAATTAAATTCCTCAGCGGTCAGCGATGAATTATATACTAATTATTTTAATTTCACTGTCTTCATCGTGCAACTGGAAACGATCAACAATCTTATCATCAAGAGGATTATACGCAAATCATATAATAATGTGAAAAAATGTGAGTGTTAAAGACCCGTGCATTTCGAGATACAGATTATCTCTCAGTTATTCGGGGTCTTGAATGAAACAGGCACGAGATAAACAGCACTTGATCTCTTGAAAACCTGCTTCAGATTCATGAACAATCGGTAAAAAATTGGGAAACGATACGCCATGAAGAATATTCTATGACAGAAGGAACTGTTTTTGAGCCGATACTATTTTCCTTGTATACTCGTCAACAACTCACCAACCCAGAAATCTAAATGAAAGATAAATGCAGTATCGCCAGACCCTACACAAGTTTCTCTTCAAGAACATCTCCAACTGGTTCAATATAAATATTCCATTTTCCAGCTATGAAAATCTTTTGCCAGATTTTGAAATACTTGTACTCTGAAGTGTATGAAAAGGTCGTCAAAATAAATAATTCAAAAAGAATTTTAGAAATTTTAGAATTACCATTGACTATCATACATATCTTAGGTGGAACAAGGCACTCTAATATAATTATTCCTATATGAGTTTGAATGTTTGTCGACATAGGTTTCGAATACAAATACAAATTGGAATACAAACTCGATATACAAATGGCAAAACTATTCCCTGCTATATCAAATATCATAATTCCGTATCTGTCACAAATGTTTTGGTGAAAAAATAGTATATCAAAGTATAAATGGATATAAAAATATGGAGTGCTCAAAATAAAGCATTGTTTTGAAGACCAGTGATATCAATGAATACTTCACGCTACCTATTTTCTCTCATTAGTAGACTTTGATAGTTTCAGTTTGAATATATGATTGAAGCTTTCGAAAAAGTTTTTAGTAATATTGTTATGACGGTACTCCTGTCAGATCAATAATTAGCAAGTTGACATTTATACTTCACGTTTTTCGGGTGATGTTTGGATTGTACATCGATAGTCGTATCGGTTGATGTTTTGAGATAAATATTATGAATATTATTAATTTTTGATAATTTTTTGAAAAATTGTCTCGACAACGATTAGTTTCATCACGATTCATTGTCAAATGACCATTATATGAGTTTTTCTCACGCCTGATGAAACAAGACAATCTTATATTCAATTCATAAAAGAATCGACGGAAATATAAGGCCAGTATGGAATTTTTGACAATAGAATATTTATTCACCCTCTGAAATTAGGACTCAAACTGAGAAGAGTGCCGCCTGATCGGACAGGGATCTGAACATTTTGAAAATGTTTGAAAATAAGTGTAAAATCACAGATCAAAATGACAATTTTTCGCACAACCGTATCGTAGAAAACTGACCACACAAAGTTGAATTTCTCTCCAGTAGATGTTTGAATCTGTTTCACAATGATACTTTTATCACATATGTATCATTGGTCTTTTTAATTAGACCAAATATCAACCTATCCAAATACAAGGCTAGTTACAATTATTAGAATGAAATAGTATTTTTTTATAATTGTTACTTACCTTGAACACTTTTTCGTTTCGTCTCGATAATTCAATCCTAATTTTTTCACGAAGAATCGTACGAAGATCGTAGGCGCAAATTATGCACAAAATTTTCGAACAAATTCGAAAAATGAGACAACGTTGGAGAGAGGCTATAACCTTCCAAATGAGGTGTCACTCTGCCCCTCGTATTCATAATTTTAATATTGGGGGTTGGAAAATATTCACAAATAACTATCCAGTCGAAAACGTACTCTTCACTTTTCTGAATTGATTACAGAAAATGCTTTCAAATTGCCTTGATTTCTTCTCGCTATTGGACACCTTCATGTTACAGTAACTGATAATAATTATTATATTATTATTCATATTAATATAGTATTCTAATTCTAAATCGCCCCTACGTACCTTATCAACAAAAACAGTTATGCAAAATCTGATCAGACCATCATGAGTTTCGAAAAAAGGAAGACAGGGACGTGAATACCGGGAGGCTCCATCTTCAATAACAACCGAGAAACCGGGCGGTCTCAAACAAAATGAGATGCATCGATTTTAGGACACTTGAAATACATACTTCTTATATCACTTGTCTCCGGTATGAATCTCAGTCACATTCTAAACTCCACTCTCTCTATAATGAAATAGGTTTATGGGAGTTTTGATAGATGCAGTAACGTTATTCGTTCATTAAGTCACCCCCTCCCCACCCTGCCCAGAGGATTTTACTGAACTAAACTCCACTCTCTCTGTGATGAAATAGGTTTATGGGAGTTTTGATATATGCAGTAACGTTATGCGTTCATAAATTCACCCCCTCCCCACCCTTCCCATCTCATTGTCATTGAATTTTTTGTATCATAAAAGAATAGAAGATAAATCAGACGAAAATATTCATCCGGATCAAAATGGTACTTTATACTTTATACTTTAAGTAATGGTACTTTTACTTCATAGCAGATTCCCTTCGACTTGATACTAGATGGCTATAAACGATGAGTTCTGGTGCTCCAACTATTTTTTGGTATCTACGAAAGTTCTCGACCAGCCAAAATGGCAGATGGATGCCATCTTGAAAAAAAATGGATCAGGATAACTATCATGTCATTTTAATTTTTTTTCATGGCATCCATATGCCATTTTGTCAGGGTTCCTTTCGGGCTTATTGATAGCAATCTAGTCGAATGGATTCAGCTATAGAATATATATCATTATCAACTGCCACTTTGTATTGGATGAATATTTTCGTAGGAAACTCTGGTATCGTATATAGAGAATTAGAAGATGTTTCAAATGAGCAATCATCAAATCCCTCTATTTGTCATTTGGCTCCCAGGCGCCATTTCTAAAGATTCATATTTTTCACAGGAGTCAAAATGTTTCTTCTGAATTACAATTGAAGCAGAAAGAAAAAAAAAGTTACTTCATGGACACAGATTTCGGCATTTTTGAAAGCTTATGTTTTCGAAAACCATCACAGATAGGTATAAGAAATTATTTGATGGTATTCTGAGTGGCATAAATTATAAAATAGGGAATTTTCGTATAGAGTAATCAGATTGAAACAAAAAACATCAAAATTTGTTTCGTATGTTCTGGCGATCATAGAAAGTGAAGAGTGTGAATACTACACAAAAAATCGTGTATCACTATTTACAATCTCACTAGTCTGATGGGTCTAGTAATCATGCAACTGTTATGCATATACAATAGGTGATGGATGGTTCTTTTGAGCATCGTCAATATTCCTATATCTTCATTAAGTTAGACTAGAGCTACAAGATCAGTCAAAAAAGGAAAGTTACCTTTGCTGAAGGTCAGCTACGAGTATAGTACAATATATAAATATATTAGAAACATGCAACTACTAAACACTGCGAAAGTTTTACGTATAATAATTGATGATTTGTTTTGTGTTACTATCTAAGCGATTTACGAACCGAGCGCCTCAACACTCATCGCGATTCATCTCATTGGGAAACTCATATCAGTGTCAAATTGTTGTTGTGTCATTATATTCATTGTTGGAAGGTAAGAATAATGGTTTGGTGAATATTTTTCATCTCATTCAACTAGACAACTTAGAGTTCCTGTGATTCAATATCATCATATATCTTTATTTTAGTCATTCTTATTACACCATCTTTTAGTGTCGTTGAAAAATATTTTCTGGGCCATTTTTGTTTATTTTTCAATATTTATTCCCGAAACAACTACAAGATTCGTAACTCTGTGACTATGGCAGAAGAGGCAACTCTAAAAAGGTCCACCTCGTATAGTAAACATAGACGATACGAGCAAATAATAATTAGTCTCGACGGAACGAGCAAGTGAAAATGCACAAATTGCTATCTCCACACTCCATATGGCACGAAAGCAAGCTGGCAGCGATGCAAAAAATAATATTCCTTCGTTTGTGCATGACAGACGCTTCGATCGGTCTGAGTTTCTTCTATCTGGATTGGGGTCAAATTAAAATGTGCCTTGTTGGGATCTTAATCATACCTTCAAGAGAGTGTACTATTGCACTATGTGCATGTTAGTGCATATCAAAGATATGATATTATATATTCACTACTAGATCGATCTTAGAGCGAGAGAGGAATTGAAAAAACCATAAGAAAATCACATAACTGTTAATGACATTTTTAGTTATTTTCATTCCCAATAATCGAGTTCATAGTATGAAATCATTCACTCGAATGTATTGTTCAGCGAGGATTATTGATCCATAAGTGTGTTGAAATAAAGAGACTCAGTTAACTTGTTCTTCGAATATCAAAAATTGGTGAAAAATCCTAGTTGGTTCCTAGATGTGCTTCGAAAAAGATCAGAATATATCATTCCATATTTGAGATATTGAATAATGTTGAATGAATTTCAAATAGACCCTAATTAGCGCCTAAAGAAAGGCGGAGGAATCCAACCAATGAGAACAGCAAACGAGAGAAAGGCAAAACCAGCCAGTGATCAGCTGACTGTTGGAAAAATTGTACTTCTCTTTTATGCACATCCAGGTGAATCGACAGCTCTTTCTCTTTTTATGTTCGTTTCAATACTCCTCAAGTCAATATCTTTGGTGCATATGCACTTTGGAGGGTTGACTTCCTAATTGAATCACGAGAAAAATGAGATTGCGTGAAAAACTAAGAAATTTTCCGGAATATTTCTTGGTCTTTACGTATTTTGACATCAGGAACCAGAATTTTAGACGAGATAATCTAGGGAAAAATGTGTAAATTCACCTTTTTTCGTTCAAATTCCAAATTCTCCTGAATTCAGTAAATTTATTGGTTTTCCATTCAATCAATTCATTGGACTTTACTCTTAATCAAATCATATCGAATTTCCTTGGGATGGATGAATTTTTTAAAATGTCTGTATCCTGCTCCTGCCGTTTTGTGAAATTTAAATAACACCAATTCATTGGAAAAGGCTTCAGAAGTAGGTAATCATGAAAAATCAATTTATGTCTTCAAGATATCCTGAAAATTGCGTTCTGCATTTAAGTTATTCAATTGATCAAAATTGATGAAAAACATAATTAGGAAATTATATAACAAGAAAAGTTACGCAATCGATCGAACATTCCATGGCCCGAAATTTGCACACTTTTTGAACAGAGCTTTGCAAATAACCATGAATGAAAATTCTTATTCGTTTCATAGTACGTGAATCTCGAGCTTTCTCTTGGGATATAATTCGAGGAGAATAATCAGGCTTTCCAGAAAAGTCTAATTTACAGTGTGCATGTGCGTGTGATTATTGCTGGAGAGAAAAGTATTCGAATAAGCGTCGTGATGCCGAGCGTCTAAACGTTTTACCCCGAATTATATACAAAAACGGTAGCTTTTAACTCACTTATTAAACATTCTATAAAATGAATCAGAATTTTTATTGAAGACTCTCCGAATAAAACTCCTGTGAGTGACAATTTTGGCACACCCTGAGACTGTACTACATAAGATATAAGCATTAGAAACTTGAAACCCAATTTTATGTTCACTTATAGCTGATGAGCTCTTGATTATTTAACAATGACCTATTAGGAGAAAAAATAATCCTATGAGATCGATTCGTTTGTTTTGTTGGTCGCCTAGACCGAAAATGTATGAAATATAATTAATAGCAGTGCTATGGTTTTTCGTCAGTCAGCCTCTGTTGCGCCACTTGGAAACACCAGATAAGAAAGTTCAGTAATGATGAGATAGCTTCTATAAAACATTATTTATCAAAATGATAGGTGAACCACATAACACAATTTATATTGTATATTCCTTGGTAGTAGTGTCGGCAACTCATTTCTGGTAGTGGGACTCTTTTTTCCGTGACCCGCCTCAATCACCGCGCTGTCAAAAAGATCGTTTATAGCGTAGCCTTGCAGTCAACCGTTAAACCGCCTCAGTCGTACCATCGACTGAAGAGATGAATGGCCAAAAAGATGCGAAGAAAAGAAAAAAGAAGGAAGAAGAACAGGTTAACCCTGAATTAGAGTTTGCTTGGTATTTGTCAATAATAATAACAATTATATACTTTTAATTGATTGCGAAAATGTATAGAGGGAAATTGGGAATATGGATGAAGGAAAACGTGGTGCTCCTAGTAGGAATTCCTCTGATTTTAGGAGTACATTGGGGTTGGTCCAAATTACAAGAAGTTCCATATTTGGTAGATCAATCTACTAGGAAAAAAGAAAATGAGTTCCCATTAGTTGCTGTACGTATTTACTTTCAATTAAAGTTTTTTCGATATCATTTCATGCACTGAATTCAATATTTGAAGATCTGGTAATGTGAAAGAAAATTTCAATTGATTTTTCATACCTATTTGTTCAGACATCTGTTACCTCATCTCTTTCATTTACAAGCCCGGCCGATTACATCAAATGGGAAAATGGCCCATATTACGAAATTCAATCCAATCATTCAAAAAATATAGTCGAATCTGATCACAACGTTTCTAATGTGGAATATCACTTTCTTGAATTTTATTCATGAAACCCTTTGAATCTTCAACAAAATAACGGAATGAGTGAGAAAAAGCGTTTCATAAGTCCGTAAATAATTTACAGAATAACAAAATGAAATTCACAAGACAGACATGAATACATCTTAGAATAAATACTGTCTGTAAGTTCTTCGAGGAGGTGGTACATTCATTTTTCAGTTTTTTTCATCTTAGAATATTTATTGCAATTTGATTGTATCAAATGTAGATTTGCTTCTAGTAGGTATATTGTTTGTTATGGAATGGTTATTTTCTCAGTGAAAATGTGTTATTACTTATTACTAAACATGAAATCTTCAACTGTAGTGCCAATGATGTTTATTCAAATAGTTGGAGCCAGGCTTTTATACTCAGTTTGGAGCAGACTGAAATTTATTTATAATTTATGTATTTCTCTTGATTATTTTAGGCTATAAAAACAATAGCAAATAAAGCAATGGAAAGTATAGATGAGATCAACAAAAATGAAGCTTCTACAACTGGAAGGGACTGAAGAGGTATTCCTCACATTTGTAAATATATAGATATAATCCTTAGAATTTTAAATTATTTGTGTATTGAAGAGTTGAATGAATTCTCAAGTTCAAGAATTATGTTTTTAATTTGCTCAATCATATTTCATACCTATCAATTCATACTGCTCAGCTTCATTGAGTTTTGGTGATAATGTTGAGAACATTATTTGACTATTAACAGTTGAAACATGTGAGTTATGAATTTATTTGACAAAACAGAGTCACTTTGATGGAAGAAATTGAAGGAATGTTAGGAAACTATTTGTTTTCGAAATTACATTTCATTCCTAATAATTTATTTTCGTTTTATTTGTACTTATTCATATAAACAGTTTTGCTTTGGATTCAACAATAAAATTCATTTGAATAAGGAAAACCTTTGTCATATGGTTGGTAAATGGTCAACTCTGGACTTTTTTTGGCTGATATTGGCTGGTCTGGATGGGCTGACTGGTTTGGATCCTGTTAATTGTGGCAGGATAGTTCCCAAAAGTGAATTCTGAAAAACAGTTCACCATAGAAAAAAAAATTCGTTTGTGCAGTCAGTGTTGAGAAAATTTGAAAAATCACTCAAAAAATCACTGTGTGACTGGTGAAATACTCACTCTTGATTTATCTCTAGCTGATTTATCTACATTTTGTAAATCAGAATCGTCCACTTTGAAAGTGAAATTTTCGAAATATTTGTGTGTCAGTAGTTTTTCACATGTCCATCTCTTTGAAGGATCTTTGTCCAAGCATTTCTGAAAAATGATATGAGATGAATATCCCAGTCTTCATGGTTTTCAAATAATCTCCAGATTGAGGACCAATCAGTATTTTCTCGATATTTTCCGAATAGTAGAAAATAGTATTTTCCTACGACCAACTATGAAAACAGTGGATACCACACTGTTTTGATATTTAGAAAGTATCCCATTCCACTATGGCGGTAGCAAAGTGGAAAGTAAAAAGCACACGTATTGAAATATTTGAAAAAATATGCTCGCAGTGATCGATGAATGTAATGATATTTTACATTGAAGTTTTACTGCTTGTATCATGATATATGGTACTTATCATGAAAATGAAAAAATAAATGAATCCACCACCTTCCTTTCTTCTTTTTGATGCTTCTGATTATGTGACCATTACTTCCCCTCTTTTTTCATTTTGATCCTTGTGGATATCATGGATCCAGAAATCCACTACATTATTCATAACAAACTCGAAAAAAAAACTGCAGATACATTTATGACAATGACACCACACAGTTGATTTTTTTGGTGGAATTGATTACCAAATATGACAGGTGAAATATCCAAAGATTGTCGAATATTCATAAACTCCGCAGTTGACGTAGACGTTACCGTTGCAGTAGTGAAAAAACTGCTCAATTTATAAACTAATGACATTTCCGCAGGCGCATGCACAGAACGGATAATTTTCTGTCACTATTGTCGGTTATCTGTTCCTCCTCGTGGTGTGCAATTCATAGGAATAAAATATGTACATATTTTACATGTTCTATCTTGGCACGGCAACGTCAACTGCGGTTACGGCTGAGGAGTTTATAACTTGAGCTTTATACGCACAGATTTTCATTTCCATAAAATCTTGTCGTTGGAGAGTGTTCATGCACTCGTTATATTTCCGCACTCTCAAACTGATAAATATTCACACTGCTGAATATCTACTTGTGCGAAAACAGAGAGACTCCGAAAATTTCGTGCAATAGGCTTCTTCGTTGGGCTATGCTATTGAACACCTAAAATTATATGTATTCTTGGATCACTACGACTAGATATATGCTCTGCATATATATGTATGTATATGTGTGCTACATGATGGACATCCAGTTATCAGCGCGATGCAATCTATGGCACGATATCACGTATATTGGCCAAATATAGATGCAGATCTAGTCGACCTTGTGAAGTATTGCACCACTTGTCAGGAATCACCACCTGAACTGTGGTTCAGAATTCATAATAATTTTTCTGGTCCTTATGTAGAAGAAATGTGGCTAATCATTGTCGATGATACAAAATGGTAGGAGGATATGTCGATGAAAAACATAACAACACAAAAGAAAATTGACGCCCTCACAGAAAAGTATTTTGTCGATTTGGATTTCGAAAATTCATTGTCTCAGAAAACGGACCACAACTCATTTCGATGGAATTCAAACTGTTCTGTTCTGAGAAAAATAGTAGTTAGTTACTCCATATGACTCAAAACCGAATAGATTGGGGGAACGAGCTGTTCGGACATTCAAAGAGAGAATGAAACAAAATACTCAGTCAGTTTCTGTTTGCTTATTGTTACACTATCCGAGGATCTACTGGCCGAAATCCAGGTGAGCTTATCCAACGAATAATTATTAAACGACCAAGAACTCTTGGCCAGACGTTGTCAGTAATATGAAACCATCCAAGTGGAAACAGAAACTACATCATGAAGAAGGAACGAAATTTCAGGTGTTTCGAAGACCAGCAACCAGTTTAAGTAAACAATCCTTTATGTAAAGTATCTCTTGCTGGTAACATAGCCAACCAAACACAGGCTATCCCTTATACTGTAGATGTAAACGGAATACCGAAGTGAGAGTATGCCGATTAGCTAAAACCCTGTGCTAGTAATGTTCTGTCGACAATAGAAACTCCGAAAGTTTCTGTATCACCTAGAAAATTGAACCAGAAGCAACTAGAACTAGATATTGATATAAAAGATTCTTCAGCAATTGCTGAAACTGACTGAACTCGATCCTGATGGGTACCCCAAATTTCAGGCGAAGACACGAATGAAGCCGAAGTAACGGAAAGAGTCCCAAGAAATAAAAAAATCCACTTTGATCTTCCTTTATAGGAAGGAGCGTTGTCGTCAAGGTCTGACAACTATGAGTATTGATGTCGTATCAATGTCATAATTTGAGATACTTAATTTGAGTTCATGATTCCATTTTATATCATTACAAAAATCACTGTGTTATTCTATCGAGCCCCAGCCACAACCATACTACAATATCATCAGTGAAATTTCTAGGTAATTTAATTTATCCATCAACATCTGCCAGAGTGCTCTTTTAGAATATTACAATACGTGTGCGTTTCACTGTCATTTTCGAAATAACAAAACAGTGTGCTATTCGCTATTGTCATGTGGCGTAGGAAACGTTTTTTCATCGATTTTGGTATTCATCACCATTCATCGTACCTTCAATAAATCTATGACAGTGGTGCTGCAAGAGGGCAATTTCGCTTCGAGGGTTACAAGTTCTGAGGGCACTGGCAATATAACCCCTTGGAAAAAATCGTTATTCTTGAACGCTTGCATATGTCTAGGCAAAAAGTCGCCCAAAGTGCATCGAATCAAATAAAGTTGGTCTACATCGGATTTTCCTGGCCACAGGGCCTCGCCCCGAATCAATTCTGCTAGAACACAACCTAGAAAAACATACAGGGTGCTCTGAAATAACATAGTGTTTTTCTCTTTCAATCGTACGACAGGTTTGTATTCTATCGGATAACTTTGAGTCGTTAACAAACATGTCAAACTATTCATTTTGGCAACAAACAGCGCATTAATTGATAAACAAATGAATAAGTGGAAAAACCACTAGTGCATTTGCCGCTGTCAAACTGACAATTGCACTGTGGCAAATGGAATTTTTCATTCATTAATTGAATTGTCAAAACAAATATGTCGACTTGAGAAAAAGAGGTAAACTAGTTCCTCAATCCGAGAGCCATCCATATGTGGCTTAATTGGATGAAGATTTTTCACCTATGGCCCAAACGTCGACTGGGGTGCTATACTGAGTGTCTCCAACTAGAAGTTCTGGGGCTCTATACCAGCGAGTTGCCACGTAATCCGTATAATTTTCACCAGGATCTGAAAAACAAAACATGAATCTTACAATTATCATCGATAACAACATTATTGTTCTTAATTGCAAGATCGATTTCACAAATAGTATTAAATATATAGATTATTGCAAGAATGCAATCATATGGCTCAGCAGTTGAGGACAGATAAATCTGCATAAATGAAATAAATCTAACAGCATAAACGGTCGATTATACCAAAGACTACAGAACTTGATTATAGTAATTGCAAGATTCGTTTTCAAATCAAGGTTCAATTGACTTATTATCTTTCAATTGAGCTATTCGCAATTGACAGATTGATCTTGGAATCACTCCAACTGCAAGATCATTTGGTGAATCAGGAAAACAATTATCGTTCATTAAATGATGAAATTCAAAATTTATGGAAGATTTGTTGTGCAACAATATTCATTAATCAGCAAGATACTTCAGATACTTCATTGTTCAGTTAACAAAGAGTCTTCTTCAGTTTTAAGAATGCTCTATCAAACTCGCAGTTAAGACTGAAATGACAGATTATTCAATCATGCAATTCAAAAATTACACAAGATTCATTGATCTTACAGTTGGAACAATTATTCAGTTATTCTGATTTCAAGATTATTCTGTAAATCAGGGCTTGATTGGCCGATTACCGGAATATTCATTTCACAATTCGAGTCCACATTGATTATGCAATCATGCAAACAGAATGTTGCTCGGGATCATTTCTGCATTACATTTTGTGATTACTCGTGGCAGCTTGATCATCTATCACACGATTTATTTCGCAATTCAGACCCGAAAATTATGCAAGATTCATCTTTATTATTATTCATTATGTGCTTAATTATTCAGGAGAGCCAATTGCATGATTCAATTCAGTGCTCAATTGACAGGTTGATCTTGTAATTGCATGATTATTCTATAGATTATCAGTTGTAAGATTATCGCAAGATTCAATTCAGGCCCTGACTGATCAATTGGGCTATTACAAAATTTCTCTTTAATCAATCTTGTATACAATTTCGTGGCCACTTGCGGTAGCCTCTTCAGTCCGTATGACATGATTCAATTTTCCATCTATTTTCTGAGTAAGACATTGTATGTGCTTCTTTTATTCAGTACATTCTGCAGCATGTTGAGATCTCCTCGTTCACGTGTATTATACGAGTTAAAAATTTACGAACGGACATAATTGTCAGCGGCGATACTTCTTTCTCAATTTAGTGTTTAGGCTGATTTCGTATTGTAAATCGGAGTTGGGGCTGAATTTTCAACTCAAAATCAGACTACATAATTCCCACACGAAACTAGTACTTATTTCGATAGTTGTAAGTCAAAATTATTGCAAATTTCGTGTTGCACTTCGAAATTGAGGAAGGAATGTTCGTTCGTTCGTACGCCTTTGGAAATATCAAATGGAAGGTTATGAAAATATCATATGATCGTGAGGTTACTAGAATTAGATGGAGTTAGGGTTTTGCTGTTTTGACATCCTATCTGTACTTCTCCAACACACCTATCGATTCTACGAAAGCGCTGAACGGACATTTTTTTTATAATTGCTAGTTCAATTATCCCTAATTGCCATTTCAAACTGGCAATTGGGAAACTGCCATAATCACAAGTTCAAACTGACAATATCCATAATTGCCAGTTCAAACTGGAAATTATGAAAAAAAAATTCATCACGTCCTTTCAGCGCTTCCGTACGAACCATTATTCTCGTTTCGCTAAAGAATATTTTGTGATGTAGTTAGCCATAGGTGTACGGGAATGCGTCACGTTTGAGTCTGATGTTATAAATTTGATATAACTCTGTGATCTCATATGAGGCTGATATTCATCCAGGCTATATTTTCAATATATTTCCTTGAGGAATCATGAAGCATCTGAAATGCTGAACGAATGTGATAAAACATGTGATGAGTTTGAAGTAAATCTGTGATTCAATTTGAGGCAGACATTCATCTATTCTATATCTCTGATTGGGGCATCTCTGTGATAAAACATGGAACATCTGGAATGCTGCAGTGGAAATAAAACTGCTGAATTTAATGTGATAAAATGAGTGATGAGTTTGCAGTAAATCTGTGATTCAATTTGAGGCAGACATTCATCTATTATATATCTCTGATTGGAGCATCTCTGTGATGAAACATGGAACATCTGGAATGCTGTGAAAATAAAACTGCTAAATTAAATGTGATAAAATATGTGATGAGTTTGAAGTAAATCTATGATTCAGTTCGAGGCAGACATTGATTGTAGCATCTTTGTGATAAAACAGCAAACATCCTGGAATGGAGCAGTGATAAAACTGCTGAATCGAATGTAATAAAGCATATGACGAGTTGGAAGTGAATATGTGATTCCAATTGAGGCAGACATTCATCTATACTACATCTCTGATAAGAGCATCTTTGTGATAGAACATGGAACATTTGAAATGCAGCAGTGATAAACTGCTGCATGTTTCAGTCTACTGGGTTTTCGTCTTCAGAAGTGATTCATGCGGAAGAATAAACTGATCCGTGTGATACGGACTTTTTTCGGACTCACTGAGCATCCTGGCGAAGCCGAAGTCGCACAGCTTGACCACCCCAGTGGCCGTCAGCAGGATGTTCTCGGGCTTGATGTCGCGGTGCACGCAGCCGTGCCGATGGCAGTAGGCCGCCGCCTGCAGCGTCTGCCAGACGATCTGCTGCGCCAGCAGCTGCGGACAGCCGCCGGGGTAGCGCTCGAGCTCGTGCAGCACCGTGCGTTCGCAGAATTCGAAGACGAGGTGCAGCCGCCGCTTGCGCCTGAACACCTCGATCAGGTTCACCAGGTTCGGGTGCTTCAAGTTCTGAAACCGATGAAGTACGTCAACGTATAGGTAGTGATTACATTTTCCCACGGATTTTCAGGGGTTTTCAAAATATTTTCTTGACTTCATAATGCTCCCGATGAAAAGACTAACCCTCTCAGAGTAGACTTCGAGAACTGAAAAATTGCGTACACTGAGCAAAATACAGTTGCCGCAATTGAAACTCTAAAAGTGGCAGTCTAAAGGGTTGCATGAAGAAAAATTAATCATGTGATTATCTGATCCCACATTAGCGATGATGTTACGTTAAATCCAATTTGCGTTGCATAAAACTCTCCTTTGCTATGATTATCGTTCCATTAACTAACGACGAAAAATGCGTGGCAACAGGGCTAATTTGCTGGATCCACACGTTCTGTGGTTAGGTTTAATTATTTGATTTGACGAAGCAGTTTCACAGATCTGTGGCAGTATGGATATTGATATGGATAGCTTGAAGAAAAAACGGGGGGGGGGGGACTATACGAAATCAGAAAAAACAACACTGCTGGAGATTGTTAAAAAGTACGTTTATTTCAACATAATATCTAAAATTTGGTACCTATCTTTCGATTGGAACTCATATATCCAATTCATTCCTTCACAGATATAAAAATATAATAGAATGCAAACAGTCCGATGCCATATTTAAAAAAAATATACGGGATACATAATCAGTCATCGAGCACTGATTAATAAGTTAATGCCAGGATTAAGGCGATTTGATGTGACGTTTAAAGTTGATTGGCTTTTGTGCAACTGCTTTTTTACTTAATCGGGCATTTTCATAAGTTAATTAAGTGATTAAGTTAACATACCATCAAGTATATGATGAATGTTTATGCAACCGAATACCATAAATAACGTTACGTCAAATATTTAATGTGACGTTAAATACTTAATGAACCTTTATGCAACCGGCCCTAAATATTGTATACTATATGAGACAACCTGAATGGTTACTTGCCAGAAATGAAACGAGATTCATGAATTCAAACACCTGTGTCGTACATAGGTTTTCACTATCTGATTTATTACTGATTATCACTACATATACTAAGGTGGTCAGGTGGTCGAGATGGTCAAGCGACATCATAGTAATCATGAGTTCGTGGGTTCTATTCCTGGCTGGACGTTGGATTTAGGTTTATTTACGCGCTGTACAATGTATATAATGAAGTTCTACATAGAACTATCCCAAATGCCCCAGTGGTTTGGATTCAACTTGTATAAACTGTAGATCCCCGTCTCCTTCACTCGCACAAGCCCTTCGGGGCTTTTGACGGTTGCTTCGGTAACTGAGGAGATGAGTAAAAATGACAACAATGACAATGACTAATACATTCATCTTCAAGAATCATGGATGTGTTTTGCCAGGCTCTTTGTTATCTAGGATTCCTTCAGATTCCTATTGTACAGGGTACGCAACAGTGGCCCGATGTTCCATATCTCGTTTTAAAGAATGTTGTCTAATTTGTCGATAAAAACGAAATGAAAATAAGTGATATCACATAGGCAACTTTGATTATTTCAATGGCTACCCATATTTTCCATCGAATTTTCGGATTATTCTTGGAAAATAACTGGGACGGTTTTCACTATGGGAGACGCTAGAAATATTTACGGTGGGCGAATTTTCAATTGGCACGACTTAATTAAATACAGTAAAAATTTTCATTTTCTTTATTTTCTTCCATGCTGTAATCGAATTTTTCAAGAGGGAGAAACAAATTAATTTTTTTCTATCAGTTTGATCATCAAGAAAATCATAAATGCAAAATGAAATCCTTGAACCGGTACAACCATGAAACATTGTCGCGATGGAGGCATGTGAACAAAGATCTCGATTATGGCATTTACGAATTTCCTCGTCTCAAACGGAAGCAAGGAATTTGTATTTATCTAGTCAACATACCAAGATGAAAGTTTGAATTGCATGAGATACAACACATGTATCTTTTCATCTATTTGAAAAATCTCTTCGTGGCTCACCTTCAGAAGTCTTATTTCTCTTAGGGCTATTTTCCTTATCAGCGGATCTTCTTCGCTCTCAGCAAATTTCTTGATTGCCACAATTTCCCCTGTGTCTCGATTCCGACACTTGTATACAATTCCATAGCTGCCTTCTCCCAGTTTACCTATTCTCTCGTACCGTTCCATGCTTCTTGAAGAAGTCCTGGTTCTGAAAAACATGAATTCGGATAAAACCTTACTGAACCTAGATACCAAAGCGAAGGGTCCTCAAGCTTGAATTACATTTCAATCTATAATTCCTGCAGCAAGAGTTTGGAGGAGGAATCATTGTGCTGACATATAATTCCAACGTCAAGCGGTAACAAAAGCAATCTCAGGCAAGTTTGCTCACAAATTTGCTTGAGACTGCTTATAGATGATCTTGAAATCTAATCTGAGTATCAGCACATAGAGTGTGAGTACGAGTCACCTTGTAAAATCTTTGTTTGTGCGATTTCTACCACATTCCAATAAAATCCAAGGCCCACTACGTCTATTTCAAGAGTGAAATTCTAGGATTCTATAGTAGCAATTTCAAAAAGATCATGCTATTGGTTTCATCTCGATTTTTAATATCATTGTCGATGTAGACAAGTAAGTCGTAATACTGTACAACACATCAATATTCAGTGAGGATGTGTTTCAAAAAAGTTGCTGATAATCAGCTGCTTGCTTGAAATCCTCAAATTTCATTCATGAAAACAAACTTAGTAGGCATTGAATTTCATTGGAATGGTCATATAATCGAGCACTACAATTTTTTTTAAAAAAAAAAGGTATGGAGCCAACTATGTTCCTGCATGATTCCTCCGCTCGAGAAGAAACAAGAGAAAATTGGCCAGAGCCTTTACGAAGTTTAGCAAAGACTATTCAAAGGCTCGTCATTTCTGACTAATCTAATCAATCAATCTAATCATAATCATAATTATGTATCGAGAAAAAGTATTCATGCAGAGTGCATAGGAAAAAGCAACACCAATTGATTCTTAGATCATTTCAAGTGGAAATCTTTATAGATCTGTTCAACGTACCGTTTCGGCAGCAGCTGCAATTGGTTCCCGAGCAACCACAATTTACTTCCATTGAACCATTTCTCCATCCGAAGATTTCATAGGCCCAGAGATATACTGTCATGTCCACACGGGAGCTCTGTTCTGTTGTTTGCACGCTGGTTGCCATGGCTACCCCTAATCATATCGACGAAAAACTCGCATTGTACATTCAGTATTATATATTATACGGGGTGGCGAAAAATCCGATTTCTTACATATGATGCATGGAGTTGCAAATGAACTTCTCAAAAAGTCTAGAGGCAATTCTAAACGTTGAAATTCGTGTTTCGGTATATACAGAATAATGAAACAAGTAGACAAATATTGGAAGCTTCTGGAAGAATACCTTGTTATCTCTCTCCGAAGTCTGGTCAGTCTGGTTATATTGTTCTTTTGTCCAAACCCCTATAAAACAAGTTCTTTTACTGAAAGGAAGATTTACTACCTTCTTTTAAAAAAACGTCATTTTTTATGCCATGTTCCAGAAAATGACCCCCTTAAGAAGAATTTTTTTTTACTCAAAAATTTAATTCGAAATCCCCCTCAAAAATTTTTGAATTTTTTTTTATATGCAATTCCCCAACACTTTTTTAACTAAGAATATTCAACCCCTTCAAAATCACCATAACAAAAAATATTGGGAAATCCCATAAACTGAAAATATCAAAAAATAATCAACTAATACATCTACCCCATATAGTAAAACTCAAATTTTCTTGAATTATTCAAAATTTAATATAAAATAAAAACAACCCCTAAATTCTATTTTTAATTAACGAATAATTACTTATTTAAAATTTTCAACCCTGAGTAACGGCCTTTGAGCATACCTATATATGGATAAATCTTCTGAAATTATTGATGATTCTTAAATCAATAAAATGTGGTAAATAGTTCAGGCTGAAGTGAACTATGCGAAACTCGTCAGTATACGGCTAAGTACGTATAGGCAAAGACCACAGAATCAAATTTTGTAGTCATTGGTGTACTTTGCGCAATGAATCAACTTTCATAAAAAATGTTCCTATTGATTGCGGAAAACTGAACTTTCTGACTCTTGATTCTTTTGATTTTTCAACGTAAATACGTATTTCATTTAGTTTTGTAACATGTTCACATGCTAACATATACAATAGAGTCTGGAAATGGTTGTCTTGTTATACTCGTAGGTATATCTGAGTGTAACTCTGAGTAATTCTCAGGATTTCATTGCGAAATGAATAATAGAAAAGATGTTAAGTATGATCAATGGTGTTAGTGAAAATTAAAATAAAAATCGATTTATTCGTACCTCCTTAAATAATCAACTCTTTATGAACGCAATTTATAAAGTTATCATCATTTGACATTTATCCTTCGATTATATACACTAATAAATACTCAAGGCATTTATCCATATCATCCTGTATACGGAATATCATGCACGAATTCGAATAATATGATGTTTGACATTTTTTCTATTCGATATCAATAATAATTAGACCTAACTGGGAAATTCTCATGGGTCACGGTCATTGTTTGTCGTTCTATTGTCGTCATTCTGAACTTTCAGTTTTTCAGCACCCGAGTCGCGTGTGTGAGTTTGAATTTCATTATCTGGGCCGATGCGAACATGTTATGTATATATATACAGGGTGTATGATAAGTATACTGTCTATAATAAGAGTGAAATCACAGAGTGAGTGGCTTGCCTAGGGATCACGGCGGCAATGAGGTCAACAATGAGAACAGTGTAAATATAAACATTGGTACAGGTCACATTAGCTCATTGTGATCACCAATTTTGTTCTTGCTCCACATCAATGATTTGTTGAATGTGACCTCCAGCCCAGTTCATAGCTATGCGGATGATAGTACACTACATTCCGCCTTTTCCTCTAGAGCCCCTCTATCATCCAACGAGGCCAGAGGTGCAAGGCGAAGACAGGTTGATGCTTTAAATGAGGTTCTGACAAGAATTCTGAAATGGGGATCTGAGAATCTAGTACAGTTCAATGCAACTAAAACTCAAGCTTGTATGTTCACCAAGAAGGCTGATCACACAATGCCCAATTTGATGATGTCGGGTACCACTGTTCCTATGAGGTCGTCAATATCCTTGCTGGGTGTCACCACCAACAGTGCTCTCTCATGGGACGATCATGTGAGGTCCATTGCGAGGACTGCTTCACAAAAACTCGGTTTTCTTTTCCGTGCGAAGAGATACTTCACATCCCAGCAACTGCTTATGATCTACAAAGCACAAATTCGACCTGTCCTGGAGTACTGTTCACATGTTTGGAGCTCAGCCCCCAAACATACGCTTAAGCTCTTAGATTCAATTCAGAAGAGAGCTATTCGCCTAGTCGATGACACAACACTCACCAAATCATTGACCTCTCCAGATCATCGTAGAAAGGTCGGCGATCTTTGCCTTTTTTATAGGTACCTTCACGGTCGGTGCTCAAAGGAAATATCATCTATTATGCCACCACGCGCGATTCCTAGTAGACAAACCAGACGAGCTCAAGCTGGTCACCCCTACACTTTCAGGCTCGAGACCTGTCGAACATCGCTATACCAAGCATCATTCATCAATAGAACGGCAAAGTTGTGGAATTATTTGCCTAGTGAAGTCTTTCCGGATGCTTACAACCTCCAAAGAAAAATGCCAACACCTTTCTTCTTTCCCAAAATTCCACCGCTGGCTAACACGATGTTCCTCGAACATCATAGGTTTCCCTTTCGTGTTGTCCACAGATAAAAAAAAATCGAAACTTTAAATTGGCTACAGCTCTGAAAATTGGATTTGGTTTTATTTATATTGTTTGGAGAGGGAAATTTCAGTGGCAGGTTTCTCCGTAGGCTATAGCCTAACTTAAAGTTGACACACTTTATAGCCATGACAGTGATCGACAGATTAGTTCAAAAATAACGTTTGAATAGTGGTGGTGATCTTTCAAATGTTGGGGTAAAAGAAAATTGGACCTTCGGCGAATACTCGATGTGACGTGGGACGTACGGCTTTCATCAGATATTGACCATCTATCTCTGACAATGTCTAATCTTTTGTTCAATAGTAAATAAGGCAATAAATAATCTATCCATCTGTAAACTCCAATTGGTGACATTCAGTTTCATAAAATTTCAAATAATTGCCACATGGAATGAGTTGTACGTTTGGTATGTAGGGTAACTAATGAAATAGATATTTATTATACTATTTTGTGTAACAGTGTGTATTTTTTTGTAAAGTCAAATTTCTACGATTATTATACCCTCTACAACCTCCCAGCAACCGAAACTGCTGAGTGAGTGATGTAGGTATTCTCATAATTTCAATATCTTATCTATTTCACAATGGTTTAGTGAGGAGTATACAGGAGGGCTTCGAAACATATAACCTATTTCTTATACAAAAATACTAAATAGTGATGGAACATATTGAATAGAGATTGCTGTTTCAAATTTGAAATACAAGTATAGGTATTAGAAATCTTACTTGCCCTGAAATGTTCTACGCTACTGATCGAGATTTCTATTCATATACCTAAGTATATAACGTCCCATGGTGTCAATAACCGAAATAAATAATATATTTGTGAGATAAGATATCATTATCATTCAATTCCAGATATTTCATAAACAAATTGAACTAATAATATATTCTCCTATGATATGTAAGACTTTGAAGTATGTATGAACATTATTTTCATTTTGATGATTTATATAGAATATATTTATACAGTTTATTATAAATATCAGTTCCGGCAATCTATACACACCAAATGAACTTTCATATTCTTGTTCATTTCTAACTGAACACTGTTGGGAGCTTCCTTTTCAATTGTCAGTGTCCGACCACTATAGAATAACTGACTCACCATTTGGACTCCAAATCCTAGTACCGGCTCTGACAATAATACAATGATATAAGAAACTGTATTGCTTATATTAGTGATCGGATGGACGTGAACTGAGCAGCGTTTATAAAAACAGAAGTTCCTGAAGAGAAATGACTGTGCCTATAGTAGAAGTAGCCGAAGGCCGTATACAAGGATACACGAAAAATGATCTTGACGGTGATGAATTTTTATGTTTCACCGGCATACCCTACGCTGAACCGCCACTGGGAAAATTGAGATTCCAGGTAGGAAAATAGGAAATTGGTTCAAACCTCTAGGATTTTGAGGAATATTTAATTCAAGTTTATATCGGTTATATATACTAGGTATAAAGTTATATGCCCTATACCAGTAGGTGAATACTAGCCTGCTACATATGACAAAGATATATTTTTTCGAAGATATCAAGTGGTTTTTGTTTCTTTCACTTAATGATATGAAGTGAGCATTTGTTGCCTCATTGCAGGGAACCAAGCGATAAATTTCCAATTTCCCGCATGGTGTCCTGTGTATAAACGAATTGCTATTGCTGTTTCGAATTTTAGTTCACATACAATCTTCGATATTCCACTAAATCCAAATGGAAAAGGAATCGAATCATCATTGATGTATGACAGAATTATTTGAATGGCGAAATAAAGTTCACGAATAAATCTTTGATTTTTTTTCAACAATTATCCTACTATGGATATAAGTACCTCTAAATAGAATGAATATCAACAAATCATTATAATTTAGTAACAATGATAGTAGAATTCATTCTTTTCCAGCCTTCCATTCCGGTGAAACCATGGAAAGGTACGAAAGATGGTACAAAAATTGGAGAAGCCTGCTTCCAAAGAGATTTTTTCACTAACTCGTACATAGGCTCTGAGGACTGTTTATTCATCAATGTTTTCACAAAAACTGTAAGTAAGATATCATCAGTTATAAGAATACTATAAGATCCGAAGCATAACCATCGAGTTTCTGAAGCATTCTTTCAATAATATTATTTTTTCGAGAATGACACTAATAATACTAATATATCCTATATATCGATCTATCTAATGTGTGGTCAGTTCAAAAATTAGTCGCTCCAAATGTGAAACTCTAAAAAGAAATAAATTTAATAATTATACAGGGTGGCCCATCGAAAACGTACCACAAGGCATTACAGGCTAGGAAAGAACTTTTCGATAAAATCCGAAAACAGGTCAAGTTTGTTTGTCATAGGGACACATTTTGACGTAACAAGCATAGTAAAACCTTCAACCCTCTAAGTAGGGGTGGCACCCCATTTTTTTTCAAATGGGAAGGAAGGTCAAGCGATACCTCTTTAGAAAGGGCTTGTCATTCCCTATACAGTGCTGCTTGGATTTTTCAAATCGATCTACCCTTTCAGAAAATATGGAGCGTTGAAACTCGGACGAAAAATACAAAGATCGGTTCAATTGTACTTCAAAACTCATTTATTAGTCAAGTAAATGTTCGAATTGCTATCCGTCAACCTGCATACAGTGGTATAAGTTATTTTCAAACCGTTGTCGTACATTCTGGGACATTTGGGGTGTCACTTCGCGACATACGTTGATGATTCTTCGTTGCAACTGTTTTAAAGTGTCTGGTGGTGTTTTGTAAACAACGCTTTTGATGTGTCGCCACAAAAAAAATTTAAAGGACTCGAGTCGGGTGACCGAGGTGGCCATTCTATTGGGCCCTGTCGTCCTATCCATCGTCCTGGAAATGTGTCATGTAAATAATTGCGCACATTGTGGGGATAATGAGGAGGAGCTCCGTCTTGTTGGTGAAACAGTTCCCGCTCATCGTATGCGGCATCGTTCTCAATGATATTTGTTAGAGCTGGGTCGATGGCATTAGACTGGTTGATTCAGGGGAGAATATCGGATCAGTCGCTGATGAATTTAGTATCGTAAAATACAGTTTCAGATATCTGTAGGAATGAAGCTAACTTGAGATCATATTTATTTGAGTTTCTACAGTTGAACAAAACATCGTTCACATTTTCATATCTGGAGATTTTTAGGTTACTTTTTTTATGAAGGACTAATTTTCATGTCGAATAATACGTGTTTTTAAATCATTATGGATATATCGTAAAAATTATAATTTAGCTTTTATTCAGAAATCCGGATTAATCACTGATCCGGGCATCCTCCTCCTCCTCCTAGAAATCTTCTTGAAAAAATTTTCAAAACAGACCTCAGTAGAATGATGAGGCTCATGTTTCGGGTTCATACTCGTATTCCTATTGGCTAATAATTTTCTGGAAAAGAGATTCCGAACTCTACTCTTAATTCAATGAACTATGATGTTTCAGCTACCAAAGAAAAACACCCCTCTGAGGCCTGTGATGGTGTACATCCACGGAGGAGGCTTTGTCTTCGAGTCCAGCAGCCCGCAATCTTTTGGACCCGAGCACCTCATCACCGAGGATATAGTATTCGTCTCTTTCAACTATCGCCTAGGGATCGTAGGTAAGTTTGATGAGAAAGTATATTGCTAAAGAAGACTTGGTAACTAAGATTACCAGACCTGAGTCCTCTCGATAATTTCGTTTTTGTCTCAGTACTAAATTTTATTCTAGGTTTTCTCAGCTCCGAAGATGCTTCTCTTGGGATTCCCGGAAATGCCGGACTCAAAGATCAAGTTCTCGCACTCAAATGGATAAAAAATAATGTGAAATTTTTCAATGGGGATCCAGACAATATAACAATATTCGGAAATAGCGCAGGGAGTACTAGTGTCCATCTACACGTTCTGTCGAAGCAATCCAAAGGACTTTTCCACAGGTATCATTATCATTGTAGCTGCTTTATTCGGTTGATCATTCGACTAGGTAACCTTTGTCCAACACCTAATACACCAATTCACGCCTCTAAAACTGAGCGTCTTATACTTATACTTCATTATCTAAAACAAAAATGTTAACTGACATAGAGCAGTAGAAACATGCTTCCTTCCTTTCAACATGCCTATTTTCCTCAGCTACTTGACACTTGGGATCCTCGACATTTTTTACATATTGATTCAGTTTAGAATTTCACACATGTTTCATAATATGGGGCAGTTTTACTGATATCTGTGCTTCTCAAAAGTCCCTTCCCCCCTATTATCTTTGGAAGGATTATACATCAACAAGTGAAATATGGGAACTGAATATTGAAGGTCGTAATTTCTTCAAGTAGATACTGATTCTTTAATCTGCAATTGATATCATACTGAATGGAATTTTAATTTTAATGTTTAAAAATGAGCCAGTAGAACTGCCATAAACAAACAAAATTAGTATCATTGTTATTGTTGTTTTAGTTATTGTTACTCATCTCCTTAGTTCTCTCCTCAGAAGCCCCGAAGGGCTTGTGCGAGTGAAGGATCTACAGTTTGTACAAGTGGAATCCAAACCACTGTGGCATTTGGGATAGTTCTATGTAGAACTTCATTATATACATTGTACAGCGCATAAATGAACCCAAATCCAACGGCCAGCCAGGAATCGAACCCACGACCTCATGATTACTATGATGTCGCTCGACCATCTCGACCACCTGGCCACAGTATAGAGAATTTACTAAACTGTGACCTGGCCGCCTCGAATAGACTTTTTTGATTCTTTTCAAAAGAGCTGTCGCTTGCCGTAGAGTTTCATTTGAAATTATTGGTCACGATGGCCTTGTAACTTCATCTATGATGATTTCGTCATCAATCATCACTAGTAGCGAAGTTTACAACCTTTAATGTTCAGTTTTCAAATTTCACTTGCTTATGTATAATCGTTCCAAAGATAAGAAGGGGGGACTTTTGTGAAGCACTGTATGTTTCATTGATATTATCATTCATCACAAAGATGACAAATGGTATCATTGGTATAGAGGGTGGAAATTTTCACAGACTTGAGGTAGTTTAGATGCGGAGGTTTATTATTCACAGGGCGATTATGCAGAGTGGGACCATCTTCAATCCATGGTCGTTGGGAAGCCAGAACCAGGCCATAGACATAGTCAAGCTCATGGGAAGAGAGGCTGATAGCGAAGCTGAGGCGATAGATATTTTGAGAGAGGCGTCTATGGAAGAATTGTACGAAGCTCAGGAGAAGATGTATGATGTAAGGAGTGGAATAGAGAATTGATATATTATATGGGCTACTTTGGTCGATCCGAATAATTAATTGGCTTTCAATAAGAGTGGTTACAAATAGAGATACACAGGTTATTTTGAGATATATAGTTATGTTATTAGGAGTGGTTGCTGAGGCTCTAATCCAGCAAGTGTTCTGAATTGATTTGCTTTCAATATACAGTTCAGTTCGAGTCTCAGTCAACTTGGAACATTATGTGGAAATTTCACGAATCTCATAAAGTGCTACGAGGCTATAAGGTTTCTTCTTTCAGAACATATGCCCGAACCTACAAAGACCATTCGGACCAGTGATAGAGTACCCTAACACTGCCGCTTTCATCGCCCAAAACCTTTCAAACATCATAGCCTCCGGCGAGTACAACAAAGTTCCAATGTTATTCGGCTATAATTTGACCGAGGGAATGTTTATGGAGTACAACAAAAGGATATTCCCCCAACATCCAGAAACTGCAATGAATTCTGATAATCTGGTACATTGGCAGATGAATATTGAAAGAGGAAGCGACTTGTTCAAGCTCGCTAGTGAAAAGATAGATGATTTTTATTGCCGTCAAATCGATGGAAGTGACAAGTACATGGTTTGTATTCCTTGTTATTTTGAGTCATTCAACTATTAGTTTATGATATATATCGAAGAGACAAAATAATCTAAGAGTGGGTATACAGAGCTGTTCACAACCTGCTCACACGATTTATCTGTATCTTTGATAGTTTCCGAGATTGATATATTTTTAGATAGAAAAAACGAGTAGTAAAATTGCTCATAACTCCTCAAGACATCCTAATTCGTTCAGCGTTCATCTTTTTCAAATGACATTCAGAATAGTTAATTTGTATCAAATGCATTTATTGTATTCAGACATTACCATTTCAAGGACTTGAGTAAGAGCAAAGTATAAAACATTTTCATTCACTTAATCGTAGTGAACATCAACATAGTATATTATAATTCTTACCGACACAGCTGAATCAGGGCAGTTACTTCCTGACTAACAATTCACTAATCTGAATTAGAAATTACATACTCTAAAATGATATTCACTGATTTAAATTACGAGTAACAGTTCTGAATTGTATTTCACCGATATGAATTTACATTTAATATTTTCTGATATACAATTCATCATTCTGAATCAGGTACATCTTTTACTTCCTGAAAAACATTTTATATTTCCTGAATTACAATTGAAGAATGGGAGGATTACATTTAATATTTTCTGGCATTGAACTTTTCATTCTGAAATTACATCTTTTACTTTCTGAAATACAATTGCAGAACCAAAAAAAAAATGTTCGGAAGTGTGATTTGAAGTTACAACTTAACAATGAAGTTGCAACTAGTCAATGCTCTGAGGGCTCTCTGATTCCAATAGTGAACCATTTCTTCAATCACATATTTTGAATTTCCTTGACTTTACTGATTTAGTCATTCCATCGATTCGACCTGAATTGGCCTTGAAACTCATGGAATGAAACTTATCGAAAAAATCAATGATTTGTTCATTTTCATATTAATTTCCAGCCCTTCACTGATTCTCTGTACATGATAGGGGTTTATGCGGCCATTAAAAACCATATCGTATCCTCAGACTCTCCAGTTTATCTGTACAGGATGTCCTTCACTGGTAGACTGAACACATTGAAGGTGTTTGCGAATTTATCAGATTTACCAGGTGAGTCCTAGTCGTTGTCCAAAAATTAATTCAGATGTTTCTGTTGACATGCTCACAGCCTTCTCTATCTCTTAATCCGTGATGAAGACAATCGATAACATCGGTGCCAAGTTCGCGCTTGGTCCCATGAAACGACAGTTTTTCACGTTGAAAAAAAGTAAATATTTACGCATCAATAGAGATACAGAAATGTCAGTTGTACAAAAAAATGTGTATTTCGTATTGATAGAAGCCAAAACAGTGAAAATATTATTTCCTGTGTTTCCGTTCAGTAACTCTATATTATCATTATGGCATTTCAGGTGTTTGTCATGCGGATGAATTAGGATACCTTTTCAAAAACTCATTGCTTCCCGAAGTACCACAGGGAAGTAGAGAGGATAGCGCTATCAGGACGTTCGTAAGATTGTGGACGAATTTTGCGACTTTCGGGGATCCCACTCCGAGGTCTCCCACTCAGAAACAATTGAGTGTTGAATGGAAACCAGTGGAGCAAGGAAGAAAGTATTTGCTCGATATTGGGGATGTGCCAGTGCTCACCACTAGCTCAGAATCTGAAGAATCCAGAATCAAATTCTGGAAGGAAATTTACCAGCTCAGTCAGAATACCTCGAATTTTTTGTAACTTTTTTGTGAAGATAATCATCAAAATTGAATGAAAAATATAATTCCAAACATACCAACCGATAATTACATTTTACAACTTACCCATTGATAACCCCAAATTGAATATTTCTTCGACAACTGTTTCTATCGTATCCAAATTATATTTCCAAATATTCTGCAGAAAACTCTGCGAACCTATTCATCTAAGCCGTCAATAATAAAACTGGTGAGACAATTCTGGTGATTGGTGACAATTCTGACTGGTGAGAGAGAGTCTTGAAAATTCTGTAACCTGGCATATTGTCGCGAAAGTGCATGGGGCATCGCCATTTTGTGGACAGTAAATGATTATTTTCAGTTGAATACAAAGAAGTAATGAATTATAGGTATTTCGTTCGAACAATTTTAATTTTGGAATAAAACTCGAACAACCAATGAAAATTCAACTAACTCAAAAAATGAATGAGAAAATATAAAATAAAATGTTAGCGATCTCCTAAATTCCTAAATCAATTTTTCCCACGGTCCTAGAAATCGTTTATTTTCCTAAATAACTTTTATAATCGAAATAAGAACTATCTGAATCCGATTGCTTCGTATATTTTGATGAAAATAGTGACAATAATGAGTACAGCTTCAGAAACTAGGTCAATAAATAATCATTGGATTAGGAAAATCCAAGTCTCGATAGAGACACCGACATAGTCAGCCTTGATACGCTTTTTGGGGCGAATCATGCTGATAAGATAAAAAAACATTTTTTAATATGCATACCTATTTGAACAGACTTTTCTATGGATCGAAAAGATGGATCCTTATCCACACCAAATCGAGCACATTCCCTCATTTCCATCTGCACACTTACACCTCGAAACATTCATAGGCGACGATAAATATTTGACTATTTGGATTTCATAAGCTATGCAATTTTCACACCCAATTCGATAAGGAAGGATTTTCGTTTACTGTATACAAATAATATGTGCAAATAGATTAGCTGGTAAAGAGGATATTGCCATTATATGTGGCACACACACCCAGCTTGCTTCAGATTTAGTCACCTTGTTGCATTCGAGAGGTTCAGTGTCACAGTTGAGTGAAAACCAAATCATCGGTATAACCAGCAGCATGTCTGATCTGTTTTCTACAGGGGGACGAATGCACAAGATCTTATATATTCTATGAACACATTCATAAATGCCCACGGGTGTTATGAGCTATAACGCCCATTCATGATGCCCGCTGATATACTAGGCAGATATACTGATATACTATCGCTAGAAAGATTTCACCTGATAATAATATTGTTTCTCTGATCCCTCTTGTTCAATTTATTCATACTCCTATTGTCAGTTCGTCGTCATTTTTTCTGAGGTTCATTCAAAATATCACCGAGAGAATGTATTGACATAATTTCTCGTCTTCAAAAACAAAACGAACATAAACATCAGTTCAACAATATAATAATAATACAATTCAAATATAAATATTATCGTCTGTAAGTTCTTCGAGGAGGTGGTACATTCATTTTTCAGCTTTTCGTGGGATTTTCTCTCCTCGTTTTTCAATATGAAAAATTTTATGAAGAGAAAAATATTTTAATTGTGTTGAAAACGGGAGCAGATTCGTTCCCGAAACGTCCACCAAGATGAAAACGAGGAGAGAAAATCCCACGAAAAGCTGACAAATGAATGAATATTATCCTTTCATCACAGTTAATTCATTCCCCCTTGGAGTAAAGGTCTCTCTTTCTCTCTCTAGGATTTATCTTCTGCATTAATGCCACAAAACCTGGCAACTGGTCGCTTGTAAGTTCCGGTAACCGTTTTTACATCCACTAGTCGTACTCGGCCATTGGGTCCAGGGTAGATATTTATAATTTTTCCCAACTTCAAAGATCGTCCTGGAATGTTATCTTCAACAATAATGACAATTTCATCGATTTGTAGTAGTTTTCCATCATTTGTATACTTTGTTCTATTCGTTAATGTAGGAAGATACTCTTTGGACCATCTTCCAAAACGATTCTATAAGTACCTGCGATTTTATCCATTCACTCCTGTAGTTTAGTAGTATATTTCGAAATTCGTCAATGCTACCAGAGTTCATCAAAAAATGGTTAGGATTTAATGATTCTAAATCATTCGGATCAGTTGAAACTTTCGTGAGAGGTGTCATTCGGCGAAAAGAGTGTGTAGAAACTCTTCCTCCAGACTTTTGTTCTCTCAGTATGGAATAGAAACTATTCAATATTTCACAGACCGTACTAGTCTATCCCATACAACTGCCATGTAGGGTGAGACTGGAGCAAAATCCATCCAATCTCCAATCCAATCCAGTAAAGTTGTCCCTCAATTCCTTCTGATCAATTCTTTGATGGCTCGTCTTAGTTCTTCATCAGCTCTACGCAAATTCATGCCGTTGTCAGATAGTATCTCCTTTGGTTGTCCACTGCTTGATATCTGACCTACTGATACCAAGAACTGTCCAAAGTAGTGAATGGTCTCACATCGGCTGTTAGTTTTACGTACGTACAAGATGCTCTCTCATTAGAGATATTACTGGCTTAGCCTTAGTCACTTTGCACTTTTGGCAGCTTGCAAAGGTCGATTTCACTGCACTCCAATCTTCAATCTTTCAATCACTCAGTATTATTCCCTCAATGCATCAATGATTGTGTGTACAACCCTTGGTGTGCAAATTTTTCGTGGAAATACTGTAGAAGGTGATCCTGGGCTTCTCTGACAGGATGATTGTTAAAAAATCCTAGGTCAGAAGCATTATCAATTCTTCCACTCGGAACCAATAATCCACGTTCGTCAATGATAGGGGACGAGTTCTTCAATCTACTGTGTCGTTTCAATGAGGCAATCGAATTCTCTCTTGAGGCTTTCTAGTTGGCAATGTTTCAATTTCAGATTTCTCAATCTCATTCCTGGTCAGTGCATCGGCAAATATGTCCATCGAATTCCTGAGGCGTGCCATAATGATTTTGTTGAATCGGTAAACCCATGCAGTCGTTCTCAAGAGTCCTATCCATCTAGTGAATCTGGAGGCATCTAGAAAAAATGTTTTTTTTCTCCGATATAAGGGTCATAATCTCATTGTTATTATCCAAATCCGTTCCATTGGCCACGTATTCTCATCTTTACAAAAATACAGGTCCACTACACCAAGAATGAAAATCTATAAATTCGGAACTGTCGTAAGTAGGGGTAGCATTGTCGGCGGCATTCAATGTGGAAGGTACCCATCGCCAATTTTTGGTATTTGTAGTTTCCTGTATTTCACCCGATTCTGTGCGCCTCGCACTGTCCCAACTTGCTTGCGTCTCCTCGAATCCAATAAAGAACTGTCTTAGAATCTCACTACATACAGTGTGGAACAGCCAAAAGGAATGAATTCGATAACGAATAAATGATAGCGTGTTGGGAAAAACGCTTGAACACGTCGATTTGTATTCTCAGATGCGCATTTTTTTTAAATAATTATATAGGGGGTGTCATGTGACAGTGGCAGATACCAACATTCTTATTTTAAATACAACAACCAACACATTATCAGCTCTTTGGATTCTTCAGAAAATTCTAGACATAATTCATGTACAATATCCCATACCTCTATCTTCAACTGTTTCGCAAATATTAACTCAAAATTGCCGCTATTGGTCTAATGAGAATCCTCACTGGATGAGAGAAGAACAAACACAATATCCTGAAAAAGTTAATGTTTGGACAGGAATTGTCGGAAATAATATCGTAGGTCCCTTTTTCATTGATGGCAACTTGAATGGAGATAAATATTCAAAACTGCTCCAAAATAATGTCGTGCCAACTTTGACAAACTTATATCCTGATCCAGCAAACCCACAAGTTCCTGCCAATATACTATGGTTTCAGCAAGATGGAGCACCGCCCCATTACCAAATCAATGTCTGGCAGTACCTGAACCAAAATTGTCCAAATCGGTGGATAGGCAGTCGCGGATCGATAGAATGGCCAGCACGATCTCCAGATCTGACGCCATTAGACTTCTTTTTGTGGGGATATGTCAAAAGTATTGTATACCAAACTAAACTACTCAACTTAGATGACTTAAAAAGACGAATCTTGCTTGCGATTAGATCAGTCACGCCTGAGATGTTGAGTAACGTTAGAAGACATTTCTATACCAGATTAGCATGTTGCCAAGAAGTTCGCGGCGAACATTTCGAACATCTCACACATTGAAATCAATGTTTCTTGTTTCTTTTACATTATTTGTGAAATAAAATAATTTTTTTATCAATGTTAATTTTTGTAATACAGCTGAAGATAGCTGAAGATAGGTATGTTACATGGTATATGAATTATGTCTAGAATTTTCTGAAGAATCCAAAAAACTAATAATATACAGCGGGTTGTATTTGAAATAAGAAAGTTGGAGTCGGCCACTGTCACATGACACACCCTATGCATTTATTTTTTTTTTTTAAATGCGCATCTGAAAATACGAATCGAAGTGTCCAAGCGTTTTTCCCAACACGCTGTTCCACACTGCATAAATGAAATATAAGAATGAATACAACTGTCAGTGTCAGGCAACTCAATAAACTCCAATCTCAAGCAACGAAATCAGTTTTCAGTGAAAAATAGAATCTTGTTGGCATCACGAGCGTAATTAGATTTTTTTTTTTTTTTTTATCTGTGGACAACACGAAAGGGATACCTATGATGTTCGGGGAACATCGTGTTAGCCAGCGGTGGAATTTTGGGAAAGAAGGAAGGTGTTGGAATTTTTCTTGAATGTTTGGAGGTTGTAAGCATCAGGAAAGACTTCACTAGGCAAAGAATTCCACAACTTTGCCGTTCTATTGATGAATGATGCTTGGTATAGCGATGTTCGACAGGTCTCGAGCCTGACAGTGTAGGGGTGACCAGCTTGAGCTCGTCTGGTTTGTCTACTAGGAATTGCGCGTGGTGGCATAATAGATGATATTTCTGTTGAGCACCGACCGTGAAAGTACCTATAAAAAAGGCAGAGATCGCCGACCTTTCTACGATGATCTAGAGAGGTCAATGATTTGGTGAGTGTTGTGTCATCGACTAGGCGAATAGCTCTCTTCTGAATTGAATCTAAGAGCTTAAGCGTATGTTTGGGGGCTGAGCTCCAAACATGTGAGCAGTACTCCAGGACAGGTCGAATTTGTGCTTTGTAGATCATGAGCAGTTGCTGGGATGTGAAGTATCTCCTCGCACGGAAAAGAAAACCGAGTCTTTGTGAAGCAGTCCTCGCAATGGACCTCACATGATCGTCCCATGAGAGAGCACTGTTGGTGGTGACACCCAGCAAGGATATTGACGACCTCATAGGAACAGTGGTACCCGACATCATCAAATTGGGCATTGTGCGATCAGCCTTCTTGGTGAACATACAAGCTTGAGTCTTAGTTGCATTGAACTGTACTAGATTCTCAGATCCCCATTTCAGAATTCTTGTCAGATCCTCATTCAAAGCATCAACCTGTCTTCGCCTTGCACCTCTGGCCTCATTGGATGATATAGGGGCTCTAGAGGAAAAGGCGGAATGAAGTGTACTATCATCCGCAAAGCTATGAACTGGGCTAGAGGTCACATTCAACAAATCATTGATGTGGAGCAAAAACAAAGTTGGTGCCAAGACAGAGCCTTGTGGAACACCGGCATTGATCGTCATTGTATCAGACGAGACCCCGTCTACCACCACGTAGAGTGATCTATCTGCAAGAAAACTCGATAGTAAAAGACACAGTCGGGGCGGCAAACCATATGACGGAAGTTTCGCTAGGAGGCCTTGGTGCCAAACTCGGTCAAATGCTTTGGAGATATCCAAGGCTACAGCCAGAGACTCCCCATGTTTCTCTATTGACACCTGCCACTTATGTGTCACATAGGCAAGCAGATCTCCAGTTGACCTCTGGTGACGAAAGCCATATTGCCGGTCGTTCACGATTCTTGAGCTCTCTAGATATCGGATGAGCTCGATGTTGATTGCTTTTTCCATTACTTTAGAGGTCACAGATAGTAGTGCAATCGGTCTATAGTTGTTAGGGAGTGTTTTCTTGCCCTTCTTTGGAATCGGTTGGACCCTAGCTTTCTTCCAGTTAGAAGGAAATACGCCGAGTTTGTACGAAAGGGTGAACAACCTGCGAAGAACTGGTGTTAGTTCCGGGGCACATTTCTTGAGAACAATAGGCGGTATTCCGTCAGGCCCCATAGCCTTCTTGACGTTGAAGCTAAGCAGAATGTGTCTGATTGTGCGTTGCCGGAAGACAATTTCTGGCATACGGTTATCGATGGTAGCGACTTTCGGAAGTTCCTGGCCTCGTGGATCCAAGGTAGAATTGTCTGCAAACATTTTGGCGAAGGTGTTGGCTTTTTCATGAGGTGTTATAGCCAATGTATTATCATCCTTTGTGAGGGGAGGAAATGAGCTAGAAGTGAAATTTCTCCCGATTGCCTTGGCAATCGTCCAAAACGAACGGGAACCATTTGGACACTCTATGAGCTTCGATCTTATTTTCGTGTTGTATGCCTCTTTAGATTCATCTATCGTTCGATTGCATGTATTCCTAGCTTCAACATATTCAGCTCTAGTTTGAGGGCTTGGGTTTCTGCGCCAACGACGGTATGCTGCTTGCTTCAGTGCGACAACCCTAGAACAGGTTCTATTGAACCATGGTTGACCAGTGGTTCGTGATTTGGTGCTATGTGGTATGTAAGTTTCCATTCCCAGCATGATGATTTCCGAGATCTCTTCAGCACATTGCGTAGGATCTCCCGATTCAAAACACATTCTCCTCCAAGGAAACTCAGAAAAAAACTTGCGAAGGCCATCCCAGTCGGCTGAATTGTAATGCCAAACAGTGCGTGGGGGTGTTGGACTGGTTCGCGGAGTGATGTAAGGACATATCGTGGAGATGAGTGTGTGGTCTGAGTTTCCTAGTGGTGCACGGACTTTCACTTCATACGGTTCCGGATTGTTAGTGAGGAACAGGTCGAGCGTATTGGCATAATGATTACTGATGTCAGGGATCCGAGTGGGTTCGTTTATCAGTTGCTCAAGACCATAGGTGATAGCGAAAGCCTCAGCCAGACGTCCTGCGTCGTCTGTTTTGTTCGAGAATTTGAGCCAGGTGGAGTTGTGGACATTGAAATCCCCCATAATGATGATTTCAGCTGCTGGGTGATTCTGTTGGATGAAATCAAGTTTCAGAGAAAGGAATTCGAAGAGGTCACCAGGAGTTGGTTCGTTTGGTGATAGATAAAGGCAGCAGATGAACTTTGTCTGTTTGTGGTTATCGATCTTGAGCCACATTACATCGAATTCTTTCGGTTCCAGTTCCTCCTCACGATGGCATGAGAGATCATTTCTGGAAAAGAGACATAAACCTCCTCTGAATCTGAAACGGGTATGCAGCTCATATCCAGGGCAGAGCATATAGGTCGTATTAGTTGATGAGTTGACCTGCGTCTCAGTTAAAGCCAGTATATCTGGTTTCTCAGCCTGTAGATGGTGATGAACATCGTTTATATTTTTGTTCAGACCTCGGATGTTACAAAGGTCTATTTTCAAATTCAGATGTTTCGATGGTGAACCCCCTCGAGCACCTCTCGCCCGGAAATCCGAATGGAGAGGTATTTTACTTCCGGAGTGTTTTACCCTAGGAGAATTCATCATCTAGATTTTTCTTCAGCTGAAATGGGCGGTTTGGGTTGGAAGAAGGAGATAGGGTATGGGGATATGACCGGAAGCATCGACCAAATACTGAAACATGGGAGTTACCCATTTCACAGCACCTCTGTCGATGTGGTGGTGTCGCACCGGGCGATGATGGGAACCATCATCTTCCACCTATGGGTATCCATTTAGTCGCCTCTTACGACAGGCAGGATTTACCATGGGGAAATTCTTGATCCGTCCCCATAGATGATAACGGCCATCTTGTGACATCCATCCTTCGGGCAGTAAGCACTCTATATAGCTGGATCAACCAACGTCATGATGTTTTATTCCTAACGCATTTGGTGCATAAATAATTATAATAATTCACAATAATTTCCATTCTGTGAAATAGTTTCATATAGTTGAAAATTGATCCTTACACAATTACTTCAATGTCCTGCTAGATTTTTTCATGGATGTACAATAACAAAGCGCTCTTCTATTTATATAATTTCTATTTCACAGACAGACATTATAATAATAATGTTTATTCTCACGAAGAAAGAACAGATACAACTGATTCCATTGAAGAAATTATAACGAATAAATATATATGATTGAAAGTAACAATAAACTAGAGAGATGTCCTACGAAGTAAACTGGTTATGGGCATCTCTAACCTATATAATAGCGATATTGACATTGAGGACATAAAGGTGATATGAAAAAGTAATGTCTCTAATATGTGATTACTGATGTAGTACCTTAAAAATTGAATGTAGTAGGACGACTTTTCATGTTTAAATATTTTCAAGATAAAAATCATGACAATATAAAACATACCAATGACTGTAAATATACAGGGTCGCTGATATGTATGGAAACGGTCGATTATTTCCTAAAGTAAGATAGCTAGCGAAAAATGTTAGGATACAAAAACTGTAGGGTTTTTTGAAATCCATTAAGCTAATAAAAAATTAAATATACAGGATGAGTCAAAAAGTCAGGACGAAACAAAGTTGCTTTTTCTCTAATGAGACACCCTGTATATTATTCCACATTTCAATTCTGCTTGAAATTCTGAACAAAATTGATGAAGCGCATCATTTCCTAAATTCAACCGATTTCGAGATATCGAATTTTGAAAATAACTTTTTACTACTCTCAAATTTATTGAAGAAAAACCACGAAATGAGGCATATTTATTATGAAAGTCACATAAGGTGGAGTATGTGGATATTATGATTACAATTTAATCATAATTTTTTTACAGAAAATAAAAAAAGCATAATTGCTCAGGGTTGATTAAAATGCAATTAAAACAATAAAATGTATTTTTTAAAGAATGTCCAGGATATTTAAAATTTTATGAAAACAATAGTTAAGACAGGAGGAAAGAGAGAAAACAAGTTTCAATAAACAACAAATTCTATTCTATCTAATTCTATCACCGATTCCTATGATCATTAAAATTTCAATACGCTCAGTATTAGTTAAACGTGCCATTTTTGCGCGAAACTTATTTACACTAAATGTATTTTTGACATGTGTTGTCAAGATCATCACTGTTAGACAAAAGAACGACGCGGCGTTGTTATGGAGCTGAAAACTTTCAAAGGTAACTTGAGGGACTATGAACTTAATGGACTAACATTTTTGGATAATTTATTATAAGTTATTTTCAAAATTCGATATCTCGAAATCGGTTGAATTCAGGAAATGATGCGCTTCATCAATTTTGTTCAGAATTTCGAGCAGAATTGAAATGTGGAATAATATACAGGGTGTTTCATTAGAGAAAAATCAACTTTGTTTCGTCCTGACTTTTTGACTCATCCTGTATACTTAATTCTTCATTAGCTTAATGGATTTTGAAAAACCCTACAACTTTTGTATCTTAACATTTTTCGCTAGCTATCTTACTTTAGGAAATAATCGACCGTTTCCATACATATCAGCGACCCTGTATAGGTGTGTAAGCAAGAGCTTGAGTTTTGAAAAAAAATATTACCAGAGAATTGTCGGAGGACAGGCAAATGAAGTGAAAGTTTTGGTATTGTTTTCAACGTCAAAACTGATTGCATAGACTCTTAAATCACAATTGGAACTTGAAATTGCCAATAAAATATATCAAAAATCAAACGAATGACTTCATACATAAATGATGGCGCATTATGAATGTCCTGAATAAGTCACTAAACAATCGTAAATTTATCAACCTGAATAAATAGGTACCTCATAGAGTCCTCGTACGTAAACATCAATGCATCAAATGCATCTAGATAAGTTTCTTTAAAAAATGCTATCTTTCAAACTACTTGGCACGCAATTATTATGCAGACGTGATTGACCTATATAATGGATTTCGTCGCATCTGGCACTATATTATCTTCATTTTGTTTCTTCAGTTTATTATCAGCAGGATTTTCTTTGAATTTTCGATATTCATACTCAACAGATTTGAAGTTGGTATTTTCTATAGATATTTACATACTTATGTCACGTAATCACCAATAATGGCAGAAGTTTCGGAAAATTTATTGAAAATATGCAAAAACTGGTTATTCTTCAATTTCAAAGATGGGCTAAGTGCGGAATGCATATTTTTCAAACAAACGATTTTGAGAGATATGAATATGAACCATTGCAACAGTAAGAGTCATAGTAGATACCAGTTTCTCGAAGTTCGTACTAGCATTTGGGAATTTCAAATGTTCTATTCAATTGATTGAATAAGTTCATAGTGATTCCTAAAAGTTATTCAAGACAAAAAAAAACAGCGTTCTTCAATGAACAAAAAAATATTAATTCTTTCGAATTTATATGAACAAAAATAAAATTCTCAATTATTTCACATATTTCAAATTCCGCACATGAACCTAAAATTCAATTGTGAAAGACAACTTTATTCGCTAATAAAATCATTTTTTTCAAAATTCCTTCCATATTGGCTCACGGGACATATGTCAAAATCGATTTTCAAGATATCCGACATGTTGCAAACATTATTGCCCATGCTGAATAACTATTCTAGACCTAAAGAGTGCAGCTTCAACGAGTTATGTGTATTGTGAGTGCACGAAATTCATTACAAGTTATTGTTGCACTTTGGCTGAGTACTTATGTACTGTTGAGTTTCACTCACTCACTTTGGTTTGCTGAGATTCGCTTGTGTAGTCCGTTCCGATAATTGTGTATCTAAATAAATATTTCGACGGATGAATCAGCACACCGGTGTCTAACGTAAATTCTTCATTTTCTGTCACAAGTGAAGGCAGTACACCCAATATATCATTGGCCATCCTCATTAGTCGGTGAGATTCTTATTTCGATATAGGCACTCCGATTTTTCCAAGTTGGAACATTATATAATCATGATTAAATGAATGAAACTATCATGATTTCAGCCGAATAACGTGAAAATAGTTAACAAAAATGAATTTCCCTGAGTTCTGATCTGCTGCTTATTGATATTTCCGTTTTTAATTCCTAGTACAATCCAACTTGTACTCACTTTGAGAAACTTTCGTTCGTCTGAAATCACCAAATTTTCATTAGAAACTTTTTACGATCAGTGTTTTCTGTAATTCTATCGTATAGGTGGATCCAAAGTCGTATATTATCATAATTTGGCAAGAAGTTAAGGTCCTAACATATAATTTTTCTTTTCAGGAATAGTCTCACATTGTGATTCCATACAAGCCACTCTGTAAGGCCTACTTCTTTGCAATGAGTCATTCACCATTTTCATTACTTTAGAGTCGTGACGCAATAAACCCATTTATTTATCACCAAACAACTATCGATATACTGGGCGGCCCAATGAAAACGAAACAAGGCCGATTTGACATAGTTGTCGTTCTCAGAAAAAAAAACGCTCGAACCGGTCGATTTTTATTTCGACAAAATATAACAAATGAGGATAATACCATGAGTTCTGCAAGTTCAGAAAAAGGTGATAGGTGCCATAATATGAAAAAAAAATGGAATCGCCAAACAAAAACGAATGCACGAAATAAATGTAAAAAGAATTGAGATATACATGCATAGAAAATTCAGGTAAATAGGCAAATTATTGAAATTTCTAGTGGGAAAAACAATTGATTCGAATTGTATGGTATCCTGGAATACTTTCAATGAAATAATTTCGCATTATTTTGTAGTATTACTCTTTCTCCATTTACTTTTCCCTTTATGAAAATATGACTGAAGATATGTAATGATTAGATATTTTTATTGAGTGTGCTCATACAGGGATCTTCAGAGGAACTAGGCAGCACATTATTTTGAAAATTTGGTAGTATGCAGAAGTGGACATGGCCCATTGAAGTACTAGAGAGTAGTATTTCAAATCATTTTTGATATCCTCATCACTTCCTCAACAACTTCATCTAACATTTTTCCATGCCTATTCATGACCGTTTTCGAAACGTCCACTAAGATGAGTAGAGGCTTTGGTTTTTTTTAAATATATTTTTATTTCCAATTTTTTCGAAAAACAAGGTGTCACTGACAAATAGAGGATTCCTCATTTAGGTATCTAAAGGTTTAATTTCAATCGCAGTGACAAGAATCTATAATTTTTCAGCCTTTCTGTATAGCACCTCCTCGATTAACTTACTCGATCACAAATCTGCCTTTTCTAAAAATATATTGAAATAATTACAATAACTTCTGTTATTGTACTGTTATTCACTGGAAAAACTGAAGAATGTAATTTGAAATTGAAATGTGAAATTTCAAATAACTCACAAGTATGTAATTAGATTTGGTAAGCAGTTGGGTGATACCTCGAAGTTTTTCACCCTCGAGCCAAATATCAGTTACTCCATACAGGGTTGCCAAAAATACAGATATTTCGTACACTTGAAAAAAATATTTGCCTATACATCATGTGTGACCTTTTTTGAGAACAAAAATCTATCTTGGTGTCAATACTAAAATTTTTGATCTCTCAGATACCAACAAGATGATCCTCACGTTCACCATCGTGAAAAGCACTGTATTGTATGTGAAACTATTTCAGTTTGCCATATCCGTTATCAGAATCAAAATTCTTATCTAGTGGAATATCGATATTAGCGTACTACTCGATGTATCATAAAAAAGCGTACAGTTTATTGATCTAGTATTTTTTTCGTTCCACATAATAATACCTCAATCTTTGACTTGGTTTACACGCATTCTTCAGAATGCACAGTAAGAAAACATGTTTTTCAGTGAATGTACCTATTTGCTGGAAAATGCATCCATACTGTGATTCGAAATCAACAAGATATATTTCATAATAGCTTGTAGGTAACTCAAATTATTGAAAAAATGTTATTCGTCGACTTCTGTTAGGTAAATTGCATATTGATTAGGAAAATATAGAATTTCACGAACTGAATACAAAACTCCCTATACATAACTAGGTATATGACTCACTAGAAGATCATCTAACTAATAACATAACTGACTAACTAACTATTACAATATATCGATATATATGGAGATATATAGAAAATAAATGAAATATGTAATTTGAAACAATTGAAAAAAAATGTGAGATAATTTTTAAAAAAATCACTTTTTTTGACATAACTGAAAAAATAATGAAAGATTTTTGAAAATTTGCTCTCTGAATGCGCATCTTTTATCTCCCAACGTTTCCGAGGTCCCCATTCTGTGCATCCTTATCTTGGACAAAGTGTATATCGATTACCATGAAGCAACTCAAGAATATATTTTCTCAATAGAAATTGCTTTCCATATACAAGGTGTCAGCAATATATTTCGAGGGGTGATTTAAGTAGGTAACCTAAAAAATAATTGGAACAGAATTCACAATATTTCGAAGTACCAAATAAGTACATAGCTTATCAAGGAAGACATAGATCTGTCAACGTCAAAACATTCACTATTCATAATCCACTTCACGTAGTATTTTATAGTAGTGGAACTGAACTTATTCACTTATGTGGAAGAATATAAATTGTCGAAGCGTGTGGTGAAATTTTCCAGACAAACTGTATCTTTCGTAATGAATCGTAATGTATCTTTCGTAGGAATCTACATGTACGTATTTCAACGAATTTCGAAAATTGATTCATCAAGAAGGGGGTTCGTGAAACTCAATTTGCGATATTTATGAAAAGGAAACAATTTATGAGAATTTCAATTCGAGCGGTCAAAATCGCGATCCAATGCTGTTCTAGAGTTGGTTTTTGTACTCTTCTTCTAGTAATAGACCAGCTCCAGTGAAAAGTATATTTAGACGATGTCCTGCGATGAATTTGCAACCATTCATTCTCAATGAGAATGCTTATTTTATTCAAAAATTCAGATCGCGTTATCCTTATATTCTTTCAATGATCAATTCAACACATCAGATTGCAAAGTTAAAAATATACTCAAAATGATAGTTCGTTCAATTGCAACCAGAACTCAACCATTAAGTTATTATTTCGATACTTTTTCATGTCAAAATGGCAGGTTTTACAAAAAAAAAGCAAATAAAATAAAACTGAATGATTTCGTTTCACAGAAAAAGTTGCGAATATATGTGAATATCTTAAAGAGTTTTTTCGTGTAGATTTCGTAGATTTCGTAGATTAGAAACTCCGAAAATTTTACATGGTGCCACGCATGATGCCACATATTTACTAACGGTATTTGCAGTTCGCATAACTTTTGTAATCACAGACTTCTGTAAAATTGTTCAGTTTTACATTCGTCATAACATTGAATTTTGAAAACTTTCAGACTTGATATGAATTGCTCTAATCTGATATCTGCCTAAAAGGCGTGCAAACGCTGCCGATAATGCGCTAATTGTTGCTCTCATGAGCCCACCTTATCTTTTCTGTGAAAATATCGTTATAAGGTGTACGTATAGGGATCGACGAATTGGCGCTTTCCACCGTTGATGCTGCGATCTGTCATTCGATTAGTCGGTGTCGTATCGAAAGGGTGGTCGAAATCCATATCGCCGTCGTCGATTATTCAGATTGTCGTATTTTTATCAGTGACACTCATCGTAGATAGCTGAGCAAACACCAAGGTGAGTCGATTCGAATCAATGAGTTTCAGTCGGATTTCGTGATTTTCCAACTATCTGTAATTGCCCAAGAGAAATTTCCCATCACCCTGCTTTATTCATCATTCAATAAATCTATAACCTCTATCACTTCCTGATGCCTTCCACTTTATTTTCAATAAAACACATCGTCCATTTCATTTTTGCTGGTACATTCAACTCATTCTTTATTTCAATTTCACTTTCAATTCAATTTTCTTTCCATTCCTCTCAATTCTCTTCATTAACTCAATAGATCACAATCGATTCTTACTTCACTCCAACAGTTCTTCTTCATTTCTCTCTCATTTCTATTCTTCAATTTCGGCTTGTTTTACCTACTTTCATTTCAACTCATTTCAATCCACATATTTCAATAATTTTCATACCGGTTTCCCTCGATTTTCTTCCGAGTTCTATCCATTTTCATATTCTTCCCTCATGTTTCTTTCTTCTATAATTTCTATTTCATTATTCAAAGATTGTTTTTGGCTGATGCCTCTCATTTCATTTCAAGTCATTCCACTCTACTTCTTTCTCTATCAATTTCCTATCCGTTCCACACCCAACCCAATGTATAGTTCTCTTCTTCCTCTATATTCTCCTCATTGATGATGATTTCTATTGATTTTCGATAAGTTGAAATTGTCATTCCCTCCGCATTTCTTCAAATCCTCCTGATTATTTCAAATCATTCCTCTCTACATATCATCATACATTTCATATTCGATTCTCCAAACTTCTTGGCATTTTCTTCTAATTCCTCTAGACTCGAAACATTTCTACCAATTTTTTCTCCATTCTTCCATAGCTTATGTCATTCTATTTTTTTTTTCGATTCTCTGTACTCAATATTTGAAATTCTTACTTATTCTTCCCAAATCCTAACTATTATGTTCCTTTTACTTATACACTCAGCAAAATGGGGCATTTTCTCGGGTAACCTTAATAATAATATCAGTAATCAAAAAACAGATATACATGTTACGGGCTTTATTCTGAAGAAAATCAAAATGGCCCAATTGGAATTCCCATATCTTTATCTACCATAGAAATAACAGGCATATATATATATATATATATATATATATATTGTCAAAATTGAATAGTGTTTTATTGAGAGAATTGGGAGGTTCGTTTTTATGAGTATTAACCTGTGGTCATTGTAGGTAGTTCAGTATTTGAACCTGGATGTTTTTCATACATTATCATTACTATAATCAGGTTCTATTGTAAACTATATTTATTATAATAAATAAATAAATAAATATCCATGCTCGGTATCACCACAAACAGTGCTCTCTCATGGGACGATCATGTGAGGTCCATTGCCAGCAAAAACTTGGCTTCCTGCACCATGTGAAGAAGTACTTCACACCCCAACAACAATGATCTACAAAGCGCGAATTTGACCTATCCTGGAGTACTGTTCTCATGTTTGGAACTCAGCCCCCAAACATACGCTGAAGCTCTTAGATTCTATTCAGAAGAGAGCTATTGGCCCAGTCGGTGATACTACTTACACTCACGAATTCATTAACCGCTTTAGAACATGGTAGGAAGGTGGACGATCTCTCCCTCTTTTCTAAAGAGATGTCCATGGTCGTTGGTTCTAGAAAATCTTGTCTATAATTTCAACACGAGTGAATCTAGGTCGACATATTAGACGGGCTTAGGCTGGTCACCCCAAATTGCCAGGCTCCAGACCTGTCGAACTTCGATCTTTCAAGCAACATTCATCTATAGAACGGCAAAGTTGTTGAATTATCTGCCTAGTGAAACTTTTCCTGGAGCTTAGACCTCCAAACGTTCAAGAAATATCACAATACATCATAGGATCCCTTTTTGCGTCCTCCGAATATGAAAACGTCATTATAGAAATCATGAATTTCGATTCTACTCAACTATGAGTTTATGCTAAAGGAAATTATCATCAGAATAATATCGTCATTTAGTGGATCAACATGCATTTATCATTTGTAGGTAATAAACAAGTAGTTGATATGAATATAAGTTGAAGCAAATCGGAATTTATCAAATAAAAACACAAGCTGTTGAAGCTGCTTCTATTGGAAGGTGCCATTCATGTTGTCTGGTTTCCTGTATTCAATTTCCTGATTCATATGTGTATACAAGTTGATTTGACTGAAAATGCAGAGAAAATGGTGTACCTTCAAGTAAGGCATTAGGTAAAGTGACTACTATATTTCAGAGCAACCCGAGTAAATTCATGAATTTTTCTCGAAGTAAAACCTGCAAAGAAGCGCCACTAAACAGTGAACCATATATCTCCTTTGAAACGCACCATCACCCTCAGAGTGCCATTCTCTACTAGATGCACCCTTGCCCCATCGACTTATGAGAAGCATTGGGAAGAACATAAGAAAAAAGAAGAGCTATCGATTTGTCTGGATGTGCAAGAAAATTTTGCCAACAGTCACAGTGGGTTGCCCCTTTCCCGTTTGCTGTTTCAATTGGTTGGATTCTTTCTCCTTTCTCTAGGAGCGAACTAGGGTCTTTTTGAAATATGTCCGAGATTATTCAATAACTCACCTATGATATGATATTTTTCAATCAATTAGTACGACAGCACTTCGAACAAAGTTTTAAAATCCTTTCTTGACTTGATGGGCTGAACCGGCGGAACCGACTAGGATTATTTACCAATTTTCAATATTCAAACAACAAGTTAAACTGAGTGTCGTTGTTTGAACACATTTATGTAAAATGTATTTCTCAATACAATGTGACAAATTTTTCACCCACAGTCAGATGATTTTTGATCGCTGCGTCTCTTTCTAATGGTCACTTCAATTCCTCTCTCTCTCTCTCTCTCTAAGCTCGATCTTATGGGGAATATATAATATTTATCATATCTTCGGGTATCACGTGCAAATCAGAATCGAATATTATAATAAAAATCGAATATTTATGGTGCATCAAATTCAAATACTCTCATCAACATTGTCTTGATCGATTATCTCGCAGATGAAGCTCCTCGTCCTGATGCTGTGCATCCTGCTCGTCAATTTGTCGAACGCCGAGGACGACTCGCAGCAGCAACTCTGCATCGAATCGACCGAGGAATGCCACTCGACCGACTACGAGTCGTACGTGAAGTGTGTGCGCAGGCGCCAGAAACGCTCGACTTGTCGATCGTCGTGCGACTCGGGCGACTGCTACAGCGACTCGTGCAGTACGTGCGACTGCGACTCGTGCAGCTACTCCAGCTGCAACTCGTGCAACGCGTGCTGCACGTCATGCTGCAGCAACTTCGTGGCCTGTCGCACGCACCACTGCTGCCACAAAACGTGCCACGCGCAGTGCCAGACGTCGGGATGCCGCAGCACCTGCCGCAAGGCAAGTATTATAGCTATACATATAGGGAAAGGAGGTGGCATCTGACATTCTCGTCAAAATTGAGCTCGTCCATAAATATGAAGATGTGAGTCTGCTCACTCTCGTATCGAGATGAATATTTCTCTCTTGTCGTCTCGCGTCCCTCGCCTATCGAGCTCGACACGTTGCCCGGCTGCTCCAGGCACAATGCACTACGTTTCAGTGCATGGAAGATATTCTGGCTCTCTGATTGATTATTGTGACTGAATCCAGGTATGTTTTGGCAAACTTAACTGAGTAGTTAGGTTTGTAACAAGTAGACATTCACCTGCCTCACATACGAATTGAGACGAAAGAGCAAAATGTATATTTTCCATAGTTGCAACCAAATTTTGTTTCTTCCAATTTTATAGTGGATGACCACCCACTGTTTGCACAAGATGATGAGTAGAAGGATCCTTGAAGGGTTCGAGCCACACATTTTTACTTAGTTTGGAGTTCTCCTCATAGGCCCACAAGAATTACCTACCTACACAAATTCAACTACAATATATAATATAGTACCTATATAAGAATATGATGATTTTCAAGACATAGAAGTTAATTTCTTTGCAAATTATGAACCATTGGGTCTACAGGTTCCATTTCAGATTCGCCACAGCCGACGAATTGGATCCCGGTAGGATCAATATTAAAATAAATATTTGGGTCAAAAATTGCCAAAGAACTACCAACAAGACCAAGTACTTCAATTTTTTGATTGCAGTATCTCAAGAAAATGACACTTATCAAAGTTGCTTATCAACTCTAATTATGATACATTCGGTGAACTTCTATAGAAAAGCCAGAATGATTTTTTTGGCACTATACATACTTTCTAAAGTGGAATCAGAAAGATAATGAATGTGCAGAAATTTACATGTTTTCGCAAATATCAAAACGCAGCGAATAAGAGGATGTTGTTCGATAACTCCAGATTCGGATCGAGCACCCCAAAAAACATAGGAAACGGTGATCAAATCGATGATGATAAAAAAATTGACACCGTTTGCTATTGTTAAAGGTACTTGGAAATTTGTTCATAGCCGATATTAGTCTTCTGTGCCATCTTCAAATACACAAGTCCACCTATTTATCATGATGCGTTGCGAACATAGTTGAAGTATCGTTGGCGACTTATCTTGCTTCATAATAATTCAAATGAACGTTCATTTTCAAGAACTGCTTCACCAGCGTCAACGAGAAGGACGTTTCGTACGGTGAATCGTCGAGCCCGATCCAGAACTCCTCCTCCAACATAACCAACAACGTCAGACACAACATCACCACCATCATTAACCTGAACAACGTCATCAACAACACCAACATCGTCGACGTGCCCATAACGCTCAACAACACCAACACGCAGAATATAACGCTGTACCAAGGGGGTGGGCAGGCGGAAGGCGAGAGATGCTGCACTGTGATCAGCCCGAGGCAGTGCGTGAGCACACCCAAGCCGCGCTGTTTCCACTACAGGTCAGAATAATCCCAATATTCATTGAGTTGAGCCACGGTTTACAGAAAAACATACAGTGTTGGATCTAGCGTGAATCGGTGTAACGACCGATTCACCGGGATTTAGTGAGGGGCGCATTTCAAGCAAATTATTTTGATGTTAAGCATGTTGTTCCTTGCGGAAAATCCAACCCCCCTGCAAAAGGAATTTTCGTGATCTTCCAACTTTTTATTTTCGCTTTTTGAATATTTTCGATCGTCAATAGGCTAGGCGACTTCGATTTCTACAGAAAAGGTCCTCTTCACTCTCTTCGTATCTCTTTTTGTTTAAAAGTTATTACCGTTAGAAAAAGATATCGTTCAAAGACCAGTAAATCATAATCTTATAATTTACTGGTGAATTATGGATACCATAATAATACCTGAGGAAACACATGTATTGTGAATTTTTGATACAACAGTCGTGGACAAAAATAATTAACCAAAGTGTCATGTCCCATTGGTTTTTGTATGTAGATTCTTTGAAAAAACACGATATTTTTGAATTACTTCAAAACGGTAAGACTTTGTACTGAGGTGTTTTGCTTAATGGCATCCAAATGAGCTCCCCTCGATCCTCCCTTATACTTTGCATCGAACTTTGGAGCACCCTGTATATAGTCACGGAGTCACGGAGTGTCAGCATACCAAGGCAACTGATGAAGCTTCTGGTAGGCCGAAACAGATCTGTCTCGCTTTTGCTCGACGAATTGGAAATATTTTCCACCAATATCTTTCAATTATCATTTAGTAGTTCAATTTTTCTGTTTTGTTCTTTGAAGATGAGCTTGTTTATAATTTTGATGGGTAATTGTGTTTTAGGTACATTTTGATTGTATGGTGAAGAGATGGATGTGAAAGCTTTAGAGCCCTATATTTGATATTCAAAATGATGTTTAGTTTTTCGAGTGAAGAATAAATAAGTTTTGAGAATTGAAGTTCAAAAATCTCGTGAGAGAAGGTCGGTTTATGTTCCCAATAACGTGTTACCAGTAACGTGTTATTTTGTTTTTATTCGACTTACAATTTGAAAAATAATAACCGTCTGACATACAGATCGAAGCAGTGCGGCGCCTTCTGCACGGCCGGCATCGTGCACAAAGAGCAGCAACAGGTGTGCGAATCCATGTACCCCGGCGCGCCGCCCAACTGCCGGCAACAGGTGATCTATATCCCGCAGCCGCAGCCGCGCTGCGTCTACCAGGCGGCGTGGCCGTACGTGTCGTGCGGCGTACGCCGGTCGGAGACCTGCCACGGCTGCTACAGCCACTACGTCGACCAGAGCTCGCTCAACTACCTGAGCTGCCCCAGCCAGTGCTACGATCAGGGGTACGCCGCCGGCTCCTACTACCGACAGGGGCCCGTCTACCAGCCGAGCTACTTCCACGCGCCCTGCTACGGATGCGGGGGCGTGGGCATGGGCATGCCTAGTCCTTACGGTAATAATTACACTGTTGGACGAGAAACTAGAACCGAACCTTCGAGCTCAATCTACGAACTCCGTTGCAGTAGATGCAGTTTACGTACCCGTTACTCTGTTAGATGTTGAAATATATCAAATATGTACCTATATCCGTTTACAAACTTCGCAGTCCAATTTTCATCTTTGGCGACTACGGCAGCGGCGTTCACCTGCCGACTACCAATCACAAATGAGTACAAGTGACAGCTGACTGATGAGATTGATCAGATGGTTTGTGGTTTCGTTGTGTTTATTCTATTTCTTTGATTTGCACACCACAAAGGTTACTCAATTATTCATTTTTTAATTATTATTCCTATTCAATGCAATGTTAGAAAATTAAACCAAATCGCTTTACCTGAGATATGTATGAGGCACTAGTTTTCCTGAAGGGGGCACTGCTATTCGATTAAATTTAGAGGGTGACAGAAAACAGTGAGAACTGTAGTTCTACCAAACAAAATTGAAACATTACTTCTGTGCATTCATAAAAATCAAATTGATGTATATATGCAATAAAATCATGATGTACTGGTTCGAATGAGTGAAATAGAACCAGTAGTTGGACACCATAGAATTATATATTAGATAATACTAATGTATGGCGCATAACTGTCTTGAGTGTGTTATCAACTTCTGTCTCTTTTTGGAGGTAATCAACCAACTCGTATTTGGTCTTAGTTTTATGTAGTACTAATTATCTACTGTGAAGTGATAACTTTTTGTATTGACTTTTCACACACGTTCATTCTATGTCAACACTTTCATCCTTCATTTGCTATTCTCTTGTTACGGAAATGTATCTCTCACTCTTTACCGTTTCCATGTCAATATCATCATAGGCGATGCGCCATCATATATGTATTAACTACAATATTGACCAAACGCCATAAGAGCAATGTTAGAAAAGTGATGCTTCATTACATACGTGTGTTTCCTTGTCTGATTGGCAACGATGATCGAGGGCGCATGCGCAAAATTCAAATTTCATTCAGAATTCATTTTGGCGCATGCGCATAAATAAATCCTTGCCAATTGCATTCTTTTATTTTGACATCAGATAGGCTGTCCTTATTATCAATATTCGTAGTTAATACATATTATGTGCGCCATATATTAGTATTAGATATATGCATTAATATCAAACGCAAAATAGCTGTAGAATAATGGCGCCATCTTCAGGAAAACTTGCGACTCCTACATCAGCTGGGATAAACCGGATTGGAATTTTATCGGTATGCGCCTGCAGACATGCCATCTCAACTAAAACAACGGCAACGGTACGTCATCTGCAGCTACGGCGGCATTGACCATGGATTGAGCTTTATCCTATTTGAATTCCTTCAATTGAACACTGCATTCATTAACCTTCAATAACTTTTTCGAATTTTCTCAAATCACTCTCGGTGATTGGTCATCATTAGATATTGATTTCACGGAAATTTAAATTGATTGAATTTATAAAATAAAACAAAGCTTCCCAAACACAGGCCCGCGGGTGACGAAGTGATGGTCCGCTTACTCAATTGAATTTTGATTGTTACTATTTTTTTAACTTGCATAGTTCTCTTTGAAAGTTCGTCTCATTTTTCAGAATGAAAATATTGATACAATTCATTAGCAGACATATAAGAAGATTAGGCTTGAAGATCATAAACGAAAACAGGTCACTGTGTAGTTGCATTTCCTCCACATATTGTTCAGAATATCATAGTTATATGCAGCTTCCAGCTTTAATTTTCGTAGCATAAATTCTATCAGAGATTTCTGCGGAATCAATATCAGATATTGGAAGATATCAAGATGGAAACACTTGAAACTTGACACGAAACTTATCCAATTTGGTGCAAAATTGATGAAATCATTTACTTCCTCATTTTATTGAAGTCTTCCATTTCATTCTCTATGTTTCGCTTCCCCACTTTAATCTATTTTATATTCGTGTGTACCTGTCTCCTGTTCTTTGCTATCGACCAACTGCCTCATTCATTTTTCTGCTCTATTCATCCTTGATAATTTTTCCATTCTCAATCATTCTTCAATCTTTCTTTGTTTCTATACTTCCAAATACTATCCTTTCTTTATACCCTCTTTTTACCTATGCTTCATCATAACCTTCTTTCTCGCCTTCTTGCTCCACATTGTAAAATTAGGGTGTTTCATTATTATTGTAGAAATCAATTGTACATTTCTCCAAAGACCCGTCGTGATACAGGATGCCAAAGCACTTCTTTTGATTTTAATGATATTTGGTAGATTTTGGATGTAATAACAGCATGATTCTTTTGATTCAATTGCAATTTTCTTTTTCAAGAAAAATGATATTCAGAGTACCAATTTTTGGCAGGATGATTTTTTGTTGTTGCTTTATTTTCCTTGATTCCTTCGAATATTTCTTCCATCTCTCCGAGCTCCTTTATACTTTCGTCTCATGAATGTATTTTTCTTTTTGTTCTTTATTTCATACTCAGCAGTTTTTCAATTTGAATTTTCATCATTAATGGCAAAAGCAACGACATTGAAATAAACGGCATTTTCCAGGTATGATGGGCGCTTACCCTTACCCAAGTTACCCAGCAAACATACCGTTCGCTGGCTCCCTGTACCCAAGCTACCCTATGTATCAGCCACCATCTTATTTCGACGGCGTTAATTTCACCTCGGATGTCCAAGGGGATATCGATCAGTACACCGTGCCCCTCTTGGGAGACCCTTTGAGGAGCACCAGGGAACTAGAGATTGAGGTCAAGTACGAAATGCCATCAGACGCCCAAGCAGAGGTGAAGATTCAGCAGCAGGAGGAGGAGGAGGACGAGGAGGAAGAGAACGAGAAGGAATTTGAAGAGGATAAAACTCCTACTGCTGCTAGCAAAGAGGCGGCTTCTGTCAAACAAGCCTAAGTTCTCAACTAGTTTGTGATTCCGTCAGATGATCTTAATTCTTTATATCTGCCAAATCATATATCTAAGCACACATGTCAAACAGTATGATTGTCGGTCGATTGCATATAATGTAGGAGTCCGACTGTATCTCAGAAGCCATTCATGGTAGAACTTCGGGATGAATTATTTCATGATTCCAATCGACAAGAAGAATTCCCAACTTTTTTTTTTGAAAATACCGAATCAAGCTATGTTGAAATTCTTCTAGAAATTTCACTTAATTTTTCATACCCACTCCTTCCTCTAACTTACATGCCAGTAGTAGGGGATAGTGAGAATCTCAAATTAATTCAGTTATCATTGGTTCTGGTTAACCGAATTGAAAAGGTATATTACTGTCCGTTCGTTGGATAGATTATTACTAATAGAAATTGTGGAAGCCGCATCCTGATATCTCTAACCTATTCAAAGAAATAGTAATTTTTTATGAGAAAAAATTCTAATACGATTTCTAGTATATATCACTTCTTATTGAGAATGGATGTAGGAAATAATTCCCAGCAATTTGTCAAACTTCTTCATCCCGCACCATGAATAGTTTCTGAGATATACAGCCGGAGTCCACTCTCAATTTTGAACACCCGGTACATCTGAATTTTGGTTGGCAATATTTGTATCATCATAAGAGAAGTTTAATTGTTGAATATGAATTAAATACTGCCTCAAATTCATCAGTTTCAATTATCTCCCTCCAAAATGGTTGAGAATGTTGAGAATACAGGAGGCTTTTTCAGATGCTCTATCGGATCGGATGTATTAGAAAAAAAATGCTTTGTGTGGAGCTTATTCTTGGCGTTGCCACATTTTGCGTGATTTCTGAGATATTCAGGAAAATGTGGAAGATGTCAAAAATATTATTCTAATGTATTTCTGAAATTATTCGTAACAGAGGTGAAGTCGCCTAAATTACCTATAAAATGACACTTAAAACATACATTACATAAAATACACAAAGTTATTCATTTTTAGTGTTTTTGTCAAATACGGGCCTGGAATTTTTATTCTATATTTTGAGAGAGCCTGCAGTCAATCAGCGAAACATCATTTCATAGGTACTGATGAACTGTGCAACTTTGTTATTAACATTCCTCTATCACGTACAGATTCAGAAATATGATAAAATTACACTTCCGTAATGTCGTTAGGGCATCTTTAGTGAGCTCTTCGAAACATAATTTATTCCTGATTCTACCCGAGCCCGTAACTAGAGCCGTTTCGGAGATAGCGCCTATAACAACCTCAGATGCTGAAAAGTCTCAAAGTTTGTTTCTGATGGAAAGTATTAGTATCCATCTAGTGAAACCGCAGGTCAATGGATTGATTTCCTGCAAAATTAAGTATATCAAAGTATCAAAAAATTTATATCATGTATTCGTCATTCCTGTTTGAAGTTTCGAACGATTAATTTTTGTTGAAGGTTCAAGAATTTGAGAAATGATTTCACAAAATTTAGCCTGGTCGACGGAAAATGAACGTTCAGATCACCTGTCATCTTTTCGATCGTCAGAATGTATGATTATAGTGGAAACAAAATATTAAAAATTCCAATATAATATATAAATATGTAATTTATTTGATGTAAAAACATTATTTTCTCAATTTCAGTTGTCTTTCAATATCGCCAATATACTGCTCTGGTATGTTATTCTCCCTGAAAGATAAATTAAAAGATATCAGTTCATCGATAGCGTTGTTATAGCTCAATCTCAGCTGCCAAAGAATACTGACTAGCCAATTTTTGATGCTGCTGCTGAGAGAGATGTTTGAAAGCTCGGAAAGTGGCGATAATCAAAATGTGAATACAGTATATGTATGAATGTATATGTATGAAAAGTAACTTATCGAAGAAAAATATTATCATTATACGTGTAGCTGTGTCCGGACTCTTATTTGAGGTATAAAGGGATCCAGTTCATAGTACCTACCTATCGAAATATTTTTGGGGTTTGATGATAGTAACGAAATCTTTTTTGTAGCACTGTCAATATTTGTATTTTTTTTTTTTTCAGTAAACATTATAGACGATAATCATGGAATAGGAAATGGCGTGTACCTGTAAAGTTATCAAATTCAGCAGAATGCATCTAATTTTGATTTACTTCAGTTTGATTCACTCTAAACTGCAGTATTTGATATCAATTTGGGGTACTGCAGCAAAATCTATATTGAAACCTTCGAAATCTCTCCAAAATGAAGCCATACAATATATTTTCAAACTATCATATTTGGAATCAACATCTAGTCTATACAAACCAAGGGATCTGCTAGATATTGACTCTGGTCTCAAAATGAAAGTATGTATTACTACTACTATTACTCTGCTAAAAATAAGAAAAACACTCAAATCTTGTATTCAATGTCATATCTGACTCCAATGCGCATCACAACAGACAATGTGATCATTTGAAAAATATTTAGATGAAATCCCAATTTGGAGAAAAGTGGTAATATTTTTGTGGAAGAAATATTTATAACAGTTTAACCAACAAAATAAAATTAATAAATGTTATCATATTATATTCGTCTATAAATTTTTGGAAATGGAGGACAATTCATAGCTTTCAATATTTTGTGAACGAAGAGATAACCAACTTCAGGTCTTAAATTCCTTGGAAACTTCAAAACGGTCACTGTTGCAAGAGATTGCACAATAATACAGTGTGTCCAAGATGCAATCATGCAGAACATGAGGATCTCAGAAACGGTGGGAGATACAAAATCGTTGTTTGAATAATAAATGAGTTGAAAACGGGAACAGAATTGTTCCCGAAACGTTCACCAAATAAGTAGAAGTTTATATATATGTATATATATATATATATATATATATATATATATATATATATTTATCTTCCTTTTTATTCAAAACAATGTGTCACTGACAATTAAAGAATTTCTCTTTCAAGCCTTCTAGATGTAGGTAGAAGAATTAACATACCATCTCCTCGAAGAATTTTTAGACAGTATTCCTTGTATTATTCTGAACTTGTTATTTTTGTTATTATTCGTTAGTGACTCGTTTTTTTACGAAGTGAGTGGAATTGATGATATTTTTGATTGATCGTCGAAAATATTCACACCACTTCGTATAATATGTAGGAGATTCTGTCAATTTCTGAAGATAACTATAGAGAGAAAAAATAATGAAATTGATCTTTTAGATCAATTTCCTCCATATGACCGAAAGACTGAATAAAGACTAAAAATGGCCCTCTGATTGTGCAATTTTTCTCCCATTCAACCGAATTCGTATTTCCCATTGTTTCCTGGAACCCAATGATCTCTCATCTTGGGCACACCCGATAACTTCAGATAGATACTTAAGCTTGTCGATCTTCTGTTTGAGATAATCTTCGACATTCCTGTCCTTGACTTCGACCTCCAAACGTTGCGCTCTCCCGTCCTCGAACCTCTCCTGCTGCCAGTGGATGCGCTCCCTCTCCTTCTCGTTGATCTGCTTCAGCAGCTCTTTGCGGTGTCTGGCGATCAGCTGCTTCTTCTTCTGCCTCTCCTCCAGGTCCTTCTCGAAATGCTCTCTTTGCACCTTGGCCACCTACATATGGAGATGTTTTTTATTCATTCATAAAGATGGCCACCAGACAGGTAAATATACCGAATAATGAGGTCGCATAACCATTTCAAGACATAAAAAATATAGGAATGCAACGAATAACACGTAATCATAACCTATACTGAACACCATAACCAAAATTATTAATTAAATAAAATTAATAAACTAACTAACTATTATTAAACCAAAATTACACTAACCTAAACGAAATACAATGGAAAAAATGAAAATAGAAATTATAATAATGAATATATTTGTATTGACAAAACGAAAGGAAATACTATAATATTCGAAGAAGGAAAGTATTGGAATTTTTCTTAAAAGTTTGGCATCAGGCAAAGAATTCCATAACTTTGCCGTTCTATCGATGAATGCTGCTTGGTGATGAGAAGTTTCGAGTGTTTCGAGCCTGACTATGAATGGATCACCAGCCTGAAGTGTTGTATATGTACAATATCAGCATCGCCAATAGTTTTATGGTATATCAAAAAACGTTCAAGCCGCAACGATATAGACGTAGAAAAAATTAGAATTTCCAACATGAATAACATGGACAATATCGAGGCATCACTTTGTCATATTCTAAGTGGATGGAAAAATCGAAATCATGAATTCGAGACCTGGAAATTGAATGTTAGGCTTTTTTCTGAGCTTTATTTCAATTGCCTTGCGACTCATGCTCATACAAACCTATTTTTATTCTGCAAGAAACTATGAATGTGACAGACATGGATACGTATATAAAGATCAATGAGGAAATTTGAATATATTTTTGAGAGTGCTGGTCAATGGCTCGGACGTTGACGTCACTGAACATTTTAGATTGCTGCAAATATCGAAATAGCAAATTGCAAATTTCAACATTCATTTGAAAAATATAGGAAATACTCAGAGCAAAACGGTTTGTGCCACAGGAAGTCAGTTTGGGCGAGTACTATCAAATGATGAAATATTTCTTTGTTGAGTATTCCATGTAGTCATTTTCAGACTTTTAATCACTCAAGTGGTAAGTTGCCAATATTCCCTGTTACTTTATACCTCAAATCTGGACCCTGACCCTATAGGCTCAACCGTGGAGATGAAACACCCTCTCAATGATTCTGAACTGAAGAAAATGTAATCGATTATGAGTTGTGTAAAAACAAACATAATTTTTGCTCCCAAAGGTGCGAAGTAAAGTGGTATATTATTGCAGTCCCAAAGAATGCTACTCATTCCTCTTTCTGAGAGGAGTGAGGTTACTACTTCCAATTAAATTAACAGAGGAGTTTACCTTCAAGAAATCTTCCTCGTCTCTAGCCAACGACACGGCCTGTGCTTTTCTTATGTCATCTATCTGTTTAGCTCTGGCTAATTTCAAATCTTGTATCAAATCGAGTTTCTTCTTGACGGCGACTTTTTCCATCTCACGCCACTCTCTTTCTTTCTGTACAGAAATGAACGAATAAGGTCAAGTTTAAAATTTTCAACATCTCTGATGTCGTCTAAACAGGTTCACGGTGGTTGGATATCCCGTTGAAAGTATCTGGAGGACGGAAATAAATATATTTCCCAAATAGGCGCACCTAGTATTGAATTCCGGGGAGGGTGGGGGAGGGTGCTACATCAACAAGTAACATTCATGTAAGGAACAAAATAACTTATTCATTGAATATTAACATAATATATAATATAAAAGTACCTCTTCACACGAAACAGGGATAATTTTTTTGTGAAGCAGTTTCCGCAATGCACCTCATATTATCGACTTCATGTCATCATCAATACTAGGCTCATTGCCTATTAGAAGGTGATATCATTCTGAAGTATATTTGAAATCTAAATTTTTTGTAATCATTATGAACCTCAAGAGGGACCTGCAACCCTATGTCCCCTGGATACGCCACTGTTCTGGAAATGGATGTACTTCAATACTTATCAGTCTAAAATATTTTCATGCATGCAAGAACTGTTGCTATTAGGGTATTTCCTGATGAATATGATTTTTTTAAATCACTATCATACATTATGATCTCGTACATTTCTAACAGAATTACTAATTCTTGAGGTAGGTTAAGAACCTTGAAGACTATAGCTCCCTATTCAAGCTGTTTAGTATTGAGAAATATAGGTTGATCTCACCCAATCTACGGCGTTCAATATGGCAATCGCTGATTATATGTACATGCTTTGCCCGTGTATTTTTGCCTCCAACCTAGAGGGGTTACATCGTGAGTTATCAAAAAATGATGATTAAGAAAGGTTTTTGTTAATTCTGATTCATTGGAATTTCATGATAAAAATTCAAAGTTATGACATTATATGTGAAATTGAGCTGTTTTTCTGATTTCAAAAATATTTTAAGAAATGTAAATCAATGTGCACTAAAACATAGTTAGAATCGGGACTGACAGAACCTGGAACTGTTTTTGTTGTTCACCTATTGAATTCCAATTTCGATTCGATATTTGTTTAATATAACCCCTGCCGATAGGGTACAGAACTACGGGAAAATCCTGTACTCATTAGAACAACCTCACTGACATTGTTCGTCGTCATTGATCGCTCACAGATCACGACACAAATGATAGTCAAAAAATATTAATATTAGGATGTTCTTGTTTTCGTATAGTCGCTCACTTCTTCCTGTGATCTCATGGCGTTCATTTCGTCCATGATGGCCTGATAGTCCTGGCTCTTCTCCCGATGTTCTCGCAACCTGGCAATCTCCTTCTCTTTGGCAGCTCTCGTCAGCGCCAACTCTGTCTCTCTGGCTTCCTCTCTTTCAGCTTTTTGTCTCATGAATTCTTGGACCTTACAACATCAATTTTATGATAATAATAGTGATAAAAATAATAATAATATTGATCATTATAATAATAATAATAATAATAATAATAATAATAATAATAATAATAATAATAATAATAATAATAATAATAATGATAATATTATTATTTACTAGCAAACAAAAGCATAGCTAAGAATTATCAAGATACCCAGTCGACCATAATATGCTACAATCTGAGATATAGCATGGATGAATGTGCGTAAATTTATGAAAATTCAAATGGGAATATAGATCAAGTGAGAAGTGAAGTTTGAGAGTTATTTTTCCCCATGAGAATTTTGTCATATTTTTGATTTGTTTCCGAGCTATTCAAAAATTCCAAAACTTTGGAAATTCCATTGAAACTCTATAAATGAATGAAATGAAAAATTATGAAATGAATGACATTTCCGTTATTAGCTTCAAATCACTGTATCAGACGTTGAAAGTTTAGTAGAAAATTTCACTGGATTACATAAAAAAAAAAATATTTTTTTGTAGCTAAATATTCACGATTGTACTTTTCACGAACTAACTCTCATTTCGGCAATCCTCTGTTCCTCAAGCCTCATGCTCTTATACCGTTCGGCCTCTTCGTTGGCCTTACGGAACTCCTCTCTCATTTTCATTTGCGTTTCTTTCTTCTGCTTCTGTTTTTCTTCCTCCTCTTTCTGCAAAGCGATCAACGCTTTGTTCAACATACGGCTTTCTTCTTCCGTCTTTTCTGCCTCTAATAATTGCGTTATTTCGTTCTCTTTTATCTGTTGCTTAACTTCGGTGACGTACCTATAACAAAATAATCATCTACTTGAGTACAATTTATTTTCCTATTATTAATGAACAAACTTAACACACCTTTCTCTTTTTTTATTTTCAATTTCTCTCTTCTTCTCTTCGGTGGCGATCATCTTTTGTCTCTGCTGCTCCATCATCATATCTAGCCTTCGGTTCTCTTCTTGCAATTGCTGCTGAATAACCTATTCAACACAGCCAAAATATCACCTTATGATAAAAGAATATTTTTTGTTTACAAGAGGCTATAAGAAGTTCACTTCCAAGATGACCCAGTACCATTTAATTTCATACTCACTTTTTTTTCTGCTATTTGAGCATTTCTTATCGCCCGACACTTAGCTGCCAAAATTATACCATTAGCCACTTTGACTCTATCATCTTGTTCAATTATAAGCTCTTTGGAACGTCTCAGCAGATACAGATTCTTTTTTGCTGCTTCTGTTTCTACCTATTCAGGAAAATGCACGTTTACATATAATAAAATTTTGAAAATTTGGTACGTCATATGAAATATCGCCAGAGGCGTAGCATTTCCGGTTAAGCCGGAAGTGGACACAAATCCTACTATGAATCTATAAAATTAGAGATCAGCAAACAGGGTTACACAGTTTATATTGAAATTGATAAATGCAATAAAATGGTTATTTCGGGTATGGGCCCAGTTTAATGTTTACTTTGGTATGGGTAGTGAAAATTAAACCATAACAATTAAAACAGAACGATTGAATTTCTTTATGTTTTGAAATAGTACAACTCACCATGTAATGTGAGAACGAATAAAGACTCGAAAGCTTCGACAGACACAAGGTGCACTCTTTTTTGTTTTTTCGTAAGAGCAATATTTCCTACCAATGAATCTATCTTGATATGTACGTGTCTCATCACTTCTTAGAAAAATTGTTATATATGTAATATTTCATGAATGTCCTCAATACATCCATTTCAGGATCCGACATCCTTAAAACGTCCCTAATGTCCAGAGTTGATGTTACAAAAACGTCAATTAGACGTATTAGTTGTGATTGGGATATCTCACTCACCGTTTCCAATTTACTTCCAGGCACAGCTTTCTGCCCTTTTCTGGCCTTCATCAGATCTTCTTTCCTCTGCATACTTTCTCCTTGCAGTTTATTTCTTTGCCTTTCAGCTGCCTCGATCATTTCGACTCTATCTTTCAGAGTGACCACCTGAAAAAATTGAGATCTTCATTCCTTTTTTGCGCGACGATATATAATATCCGACGAGAGAATTTCATCTATTTGTCAAAAAGCCTTTCAGGAATATCGAGAATAGCATCTATTAGCCACCAGATTCCTCATGGAAATATTCGTGAGCAAAATACTATATCACTGATAATAGTAATAGTAGAGGTAATTTGTTTGTCAATATGGATGTCGTAATGCATGGCATTAGTCGTATTGCAATAAATGGAGATTCGTAACTTCAATTTGATTATGTATCTATTTTGGATTTTCTCGCTTGCTATTCGACATCTAAAAGTACAACATCAATGTTCAAAAGGTACCTATATAGTTATTCTCGAAAAAGTGGTTATTTTCCGATTAATTCAACATGTGTCTTTCTATTTCCAATGATTCCTTGTCCATGAAACAATAATAAAAAATAAGAATCGAATTCAACTTACGTGCGCCTGTTTTTTGAGCCTCTGAAACTGGGACTGTCCCAGGATAGCCGGCCTATCGATGGGACATCTGTTCGGGACGATGAGGTCCCGAGAACCGTCCGCCCCAAAAAATCTCACCATTTCCTTGCCCTCGGTAGCCCTCAAGGGCTTGTAGTGGATGAACTGTCCATTCAACCGATGGTTGCATTGCTGAGGACTCAGAAAAACATTTCATCTCAGTTAATAAATTTCCATTACTGGTTAGGTTGAATATCTATATCGATTTTAAAATATACCAGATTTCACTTGACTGTTACTTCCTCATGAATAACCATCAATAATAATAAACTGCCTTCATTTTTTGCATCGTGCAATATGCTATATACAAAAGTAATAATGGTAAGGGCGAGGTCTAGCTTGAGACATTGTAAGTCAACCAATTTAAGCAACAATAAAAATGGTTTACAATAAGAGACCTATTTGAACATATAAGCAGTAAAATACGTATACTTATTCTATATGTAACATCAGAAGTAGAAATTAATTCATACATTTATATACAAGCATATGCCACCCTCACCTCTAACCCCAATCAATAAATTAAATATATTATATGAAATTTCACCAAACAAATATTGCAATTTAACTCGTGCAACCAAACCAGATGAGCTAATGACCATACTGCAAACATGCGTTCTTCCATTAGGTAACTCATTGTAGTAGTGATGTTTCAAGTAGTTTGATTTGCAATTTGTCTGTTTTTGTTAAATTGTCAATAAAATGATTTATTACGATCATCTGGACTCTCCTATCGAATAATCTAATCAAGTACCAGACTATTCGAAGATTTTGGTACTACTTACTCGTGTTCTACTGTTATTTTGGGCTGTGTTGGGCGACTGTGGAACTTTCCTGTAGCCGGCATCCTTATTTTATGTATATTTTTGTTGTATATATAGATAATCAGACGTGAAAGGAATATTGACAAAACTTTCGAGATAAAAACCTACGTTGTCATGGAAAATATCCATGATCGCTTACCACAAGTTGGATATACAGGGTGACATTGAAACAAGTGAAAACTTTCATCTAAATGTGGCTTATAGTAGCTATTCTGTTTGGATTTAGAACAGCTGCCACTATAATGACGGCTTCAACAATAAACTAAAATTTGTTGAGCAGTAAAATAATGTGAATAATAATGATTTCCTCTTGCAATTCATGAACGCGTTGTTCGCCATGTCGTATGGAGATTTCGATTCTGCCGGAAAAATATCATGTTGCTTTCTTGGACGCTGACGATGATACTTTGTAGAACTTCAACTTTTGTTTCAGACAAAAATTCAAACAGTGCATCCATATTCTTGATACTCGGAAAAATGATGACATTCATAAAGCTATTGATATCCAAACCATGATATATAACCATAACCTTTCATACTCAAAAAAAATAATACCTATTGCTTCTTCAGTTTTTCAACATTATTTGAAATAAAATTATCAGAAATGACAACTGAGAGCGATAGGCAAAAGATTACACCGATCCCTGGTGGACTCGTTCTAGTCTTAATCGTTTACATGTGAGTTTGGCCAAAAATATATCAAGAAAAGTTAGTTTCAGGCCGGTCGTAGAAATAACATAACCTGCAATTATTTAGCCATATATTTTAATATAATGTACACAGTACAATACAGTGCTTACCTATATCTAAAAGACCTTGTCAGTAGATCCATCAAGCCTGACATGAAATCCTTACTCGCTAGCCTTACACATATAATTAGTATTATAGAAAAAGGACAATATGTTACAAATATGATATACACAGACATCAGTCGGATCCGTTTGACATAGGTACCATCTCTTTTTTCCACCCATTCTATAGTTGCCTCCTGAATATTCTTTTGTACAATGAACCGATAGAATAATCGACAAGAAATTCGTTCTAGGATTAGAACAAAAAATCACAGTAATGTTACAGTAATGTCGAGACTAAAGGAAATTTATACTTTGTGTATATCTTGCACCTCCTCTACGGCATTTATTTATATCATTCTTAAATAGAACAAACTGTAATAATGATTCATAATTATTTGGAGTTATTTTATTCGGACAATAATGGATAAAAAATACGGTGTCTAATCAATATAAAAGTAATTTATATTTTTCGAGAACTTCGTTCTGTCTCCGAAAATGAAACCTGGGGGAAGCTCAATATACAGAATTAATGAAAATGATATAGAAAATAATATGCTGTAATCCATAGACTAGAATGACTGAATCAACTCTAAAAGGTACAAAAGAAAACAAAAAAAATTTGTTGAAACTTCAACACCCTGTAACTTCAAAATGAATGAAAATTGGTTAACAAGTTTTTTTTTCAATTATTTTAATCTATATGATATTCTTCTGAACTTTGGTCACCTTTTACGTGATACCCGAAAATAATTTGCAAATATTTTAGAGCCGATTCTATAAGAATGAAGAAAAAATTCTTCGCATTTTTGTACGACCATCTTTCAGTTGACAATTGATAGCAAAGCCATAAAACTTGGTAAGATTTGCAAGCTTCAAATATTCTTTTGTCACTTTCGTACTATGAGAAAAGTATTTAACCGGAGCAATCTATAGAAGTTCAATGGACCATATGGAATAAATTGTAAATGACATTGTTCAATGTCAATAAAAAACAGAAATATTAATAAGATAGATAGATTCCATAGTCATAGTAGTTAGATTTTCCGAAATGGTCCTATTAGGAACACTAGAACTTTGAACTAGAGCTGTAGAGAAGTATTTCCCAGCCTGAAGATAGACCTGCAAACAGGATTTTCATGACGAGAGTAAAAAAAATTAATTGATTGGTGTCATATTCATATGAACTTTCCTTTTTTGTTATATTTTTGCCATAGAAACCATCTGAAACATTTGCTCATAATTTTCGGTCTTCATTTATTACTATTGACCATTTTTTTTGCGTGTGGATTTTTTTTAGTGGATGAGGATTTTCATTCTTGTGACCGGTATCTTTTTTTTATCCCCATCCTAACAAAAGACATTGATATGAAGAATTGATAACATGCATGAAGAATAAATATTCCTTGTTCGAGAATCAAATGAGAAAACTATACAAAAAAACCCTTCGCTACTAAACCCTAAACTATCATTTCAAACATTTCGCTAACTATTTTTAACATGTAGGGTGTATGGCACCAAATGAAAAACCTTACAGAAATGTTTATATAGGATGATTGTTGATTGATGCCCATGAAGAGTCACAAAAAAAGTCAAACTAGTTGAACACCCATGTTCAATCACCCCGTGTAAGTGCCTATCGAAAATACATCGTTTATTCGTGTAAAATTATAATGAAAGCTCTGGGTTACTCAAATATATACAAAAATCGCACTCGCATACAGTATTTTCGACCAGACCGTGAGTTCTCAAACACTCACTAAATGCACACAGGAATCTCGCACACCAAAAGTTGCAGAGGCTTTTGTTGGAGCCGATGTTTTCTCACAGAATGAAATGAATACTGATTTTATACAATTTCTTACCAAGGCGGTAACGTTCTGTAATATCGTTTGTTTCACATTCGTTTCCTCTATCACGCCATTTTCAATATATTTACAGAGGCTATGCTTTTTAAAGCTATTTGCCTAACACACAACTGCAAATGAAAAATATGTATATCACTTCCTCAAATTCATGAATGGAACAATTTCCACATTAAGTTATTATAATAGGCTGTATCAAAGATAGTATAAATTCTTATTAATTCAGTTTTCATCATAAATGTTCCTATTCTAGTTGAAAACACCTCCGATTGCAGCCAAGCAATAGAATCACAATATTCTATATGTCATTCTTGAATCAATATTTGCAGCTGTCTTCATTCAATTTATAGATAATTAGCCATTTCCATTCGATAAGAGGCTTTTTAATACATATTTTGGCCGTAGTGCCGTATATCATGAGCTGAAGATCCTTTTCTATTTGATTATACTCAAAATAACGAGCTATTTTTAAATATACTTAGCTAATTTTCACTTAACTTCGAAGTTTCTCAGATTGAGCAGTACATTTGAGTGTCTATTTCGATATAATGGATGAAAAGCATTGCTGAATTTCACCACAAGTGTCGTGATGCAAAATTGCATCACTGAAATCAATTCAATTACGACATGAAGAACCTGTGGAAACAGAATGGGAAAAATAAATTACGTATTTGTGTTTGAAACAATTTTCTGGAATATAATATCCAAGACCGAAATATACAAAACATTTTATATACACTAATTTTTTTTTATTTCTCAGATGCAGTTGTATGATTTTACTACACCCTAACAACTAAACAAAAATAAATAAAAATTAAAAAAATAACTAAGTGATAACAATTAACTAGGAAGAATACAAACTTAGACAGAAACTATTCAAAAACACTTAACAATAAGTAACTGTACAAGTTGTAGGTTCGTATAAAAAATTCAGACGCTGCCAAAGTTTATATTTACCTTAATGTTTTCAAAGTTAATCCGAATTTGAATTACCGACTAACCGTCAATCAATCAATTAGCTCCAATCAACACGTTAAAATATACAAAATGTTCCTGAATGAAACAGACTGAACTCAAACAATGTGAGTCTGTGAACAGCTCAAATTTCCATTTACAAAATGGCTATATTCGGATTTTTATCGAACATCATGTATATCAAGCTTTTTATGTACATTCATGCGAACAAAATCTTTAAATATGAATAACAAATATATCGATTCTCTGGGCAGTAATTTTATTTTTCTCACCAGAGATTTTTTCAAATACTGATTAGGCGAAAAAGTGTTAAGAACTCAGAAAACTTCATAAATACCATTTGGTGGCTGTTATCTTTTCGGCCAACAGAGATTCACATCCTTTCGAAATAAACCTAAGTTCCAAATGACTAATCTAACCTTTAAAAAATAAATACATTCATAAAAAAGGAAAATCAGTAAAATTCACCCCATCCAAAGTGCCACCCGTTTCAATACATTCACAATGCCGATATGGAAATTAAGAAAAAACAAATCAACAAACAACTGGAAGCGCAAGTGTTGATTGTCTAACCCTAAAATTGGTGTAACTTCAGTCGTGCTAGGCATACACTTTTTCATATTGCTAAGCATTATTCACAACAACAAACACTGATAATTTTAAATTTAAGTTTAAAGTTCTTGTTGAACGGAACTCGCAAGGTATTCGTGACCAGAATAAACGTCAAACAGTTATGAAATTCAGCTACTATTCGAATTGTACATTTTTTACAACATTGAGGAAGTCCATGAAAACTAGTATTTGACAAGTTTCCGAAGGATATATCAATTCGATCCTGATGAATAGAGACAATTTTTCACAATTATTAGTCAAGAATCGACTTGAAACGATTGAAAATCATGTAATTATAGTATATTATTGTGTATAATTGTCATTTTCATCATCAGCTATCTAACAATTAATGGTAGAAAGCAGGCGATTGGAATCGTAATGAAATATGCACAGATACTGAACAGTTTTATTTTTTCGTTAGTTAAATGCAGGCTTTTGCAGAATCCAATATCAATTATTACTAGACTGGAATTCATGATATTCTTATGAACATTTTCGTAACCTTGTTATGTACATCTTATTTCAGAAAATACTCAAGATATGAAACAACAATGAAAATTCACAGAATTTCAATTGAATACAGAATTCATTTTCAGAGATCATCGAATTTTGTATGAAAAGCAGTTTCAGATTTGCAGTTTCCGGTTATTTTCGGCAAAGATTGAATATTTGATGATTCTGGCACATCATTCAATACTTTAAATGTGTATGGTCGGTCATTTTTATTTTTTCTCAGTACTCCTCCAGTACTCTTCCGACCTTCATACAAATTTTTTGAGAATTGAAATTATCTGAAGACTTGAAGATCTTTCTTGCTTTACATTAATTTCAGCAACACTATTTAAGTGAGGTTGAAACTAGACATGAAGCAGAATGTTGAAAACAAAAGTTCAGATTCATTGAAGCCCCAAAAGGCATTTCTCAAACATTTCTAGCACGATGTTGACCAGTTGATTTCGAATTTCAGCTCTCATTCGACTGTTCAAATCAAATCCATAACAGCCCGTAGAAGCCTCTGAGACGATAAATGCCTTGCGAGATACCGCCATATAGTCACCTGTGGGAAACATGATGAAGTCACTTCTACGCGATTTCAAAACGTCCGTTCGACCTTTCTTTCGGGTCTCGAAGCAATAAATTTCATACTCTATAACTGAAAGAGGCCCAGCAGTTGTCTAAACCAAGTAAAAGTGTGACCGACAAGGATAGCCTAATGTGACGGTAACCTATCATCGTCCGACTCGTTTGACTGGTTTGCATTATTTTTCTTTAGGTGAACATTCTGTATTTTCAGTGAATTTTTTTGTTACAATCGTACGATTACAGTGAGATTATTTTTTATTGACTGATTGTGGTACCAGCATTACATTCACCTTCTAACAAAGTATCTTCATGAAGCTGAATTTTCATAGATATGTATTTACGATTGAAGTTCATTGTATGAATCATGGATGTAAATAAAATGAGCAAAAAAAGAAGAAATTTGCATCTTAGTGTTCTAGTGGAATATGCCAGATAGTTTCTGTGAAAATGAACTTCCATTCGGATTATTTTTTTTCAGTTGTATGCTCCACTATTTTATCCATGACAATTTCTCCACAGATAAAGTAATTGAAGCAACTCACTATCTCGCCATATGAAACCACGAGTTAAGAAGAGATAGGTACCCGTCACAGCAGTGGATTTCTTACTTTCGTGTATTTGCGGGTTCATTACAGTCACGTAAATTAGAATTCATTGGCCCCGTGATGTGAGAAGATAGTTGTGCTACGGCGCAAATATGTATAAGGACGTCACTGCGAGCAATTGCTGGTCGGCTCACAGCTGTCAATTTTTTCATATTTTACAGTAACCAGGTGATTTTGTTATACAGAAGACTGTACTTTGACTGATATTCGATGTGGATTGCAGGTTCTTTGGAATTTTTTTACAAATATTTTCGGTTAAACCGAAAGTTCTGAGACATATATTTTGGAACTGCTGCTTTTTCATAATCCGAGGAAGAGCACAACATATCTTGTTCATGTTGTATTTCTATAGGTCTGGGCACCAGAAATATCACATTTCTGGTCTTATTGTGTTCAGAATTCGAAAAATTCATTCCCAGCTTTGAAATACCAGATTACAACTAAACCACAATAACTATGACAAACAACGAATCTTGTGATTCACTCGCAGTGACCTCACACGCAGAACAAGAAAAGAATTGGAGTCGAGAGTAACAGACCACGTTAAGGTGCGTACAGATTTACAACAGAACATCGAAACGAACACCGTAGCACCGAAAAAAATAAATTAAGGTTGGAGTCGATGTTGTCCCATTTCAAAGTTATTTCAAAATAGGTCTGAGTTGCGTCGGCTACTTAATCGACGAGAAGAAACGGAGATTGCAGATTGCAGTATTTATAGGATGGCTTTTTATTTACGTTCATTATAGCTTTCTCCGAAACATCTCGATAAAATTATAAAAAAGTGCCTTTTTTATACCTATCGGCTTTGCCACATTTTGCGTGGTTTCCTAGTATATTTTGTTTGCCTCAGTAGATGGAACAATCAATAAGAATATACAGAATTTTAGAAAGTGAGAGCGAGGCTTTGTATAAGGAACCAAGAAGAACATTTCAAACATACTATTAGAAAGGAAAGTTAAATATGTTCAACAATATCATTGCTGTTCTTTGTTCATTCCTTGTGATAAAGCTATACTCATCATTCATTAATTTTCATCCTTGATTTTTTATGTTATCAATTTGTTGTATTCCAAGCTACATAAGCACAAATACTGCAATTTTGGACAAAATTAGAATGAATAATCGAATGACTACGAGAAAAATGCATTGATGATTGGCTGTCTGTCAAAACGTTGAAAAAAATACACAAATGATATATGTTCAACGGATGGAAGCGTTATCAAGATTCAAGTTGATTGGAATAACTCAGTTATTGAATATCACACAAGAGTAATATGAACATTTATTTGATAACAACTTTCTCTCAATAACGAATAATTAAATAAATTGAATCCAGCGCATTTTCAAGAGCATTTCAGGGACCGCGCAAGATGTCGAAGAACGCGACTTTTTTTCAATTCAACCGACCTCGTATCTCGAGCCATTACATAAATACAATTATGTGAACAACTGAAAAACCACCTTATACAGGGTGTTCCGGTGATCATGTTACAAACTTCTAGGGTAGATAAAACACACGAAAATAAGAAAAAAAGTTTATGTGAACATGGGTCTGAAAACGCTTCTTCAGGGAGCTAGGGCCCTTCGAAGATGACCTTCAAAAACTACTTTTCGTTTTATAGCTTCGGTACTACTGCAGCTACTGCAAAGAATTTTGGGACATGAAATCTAGTTCGTAGGTTCATCAATTTGAGCCTTCCGGATTTTGTCACCTTTAACCAGGGGCGTACAAACCAGGGGGGTATTTGCTCACTATCTGTACTGAACCTCATTTTCATAGTTCAACGTAATAATTGGTTTAAGACCAATAATTTATTATTGATTGGATTTAGCCATTTCCGGAGGAAACAGTGACAGATAGCGATTTTTACAAGAGTACCTTTTTTATGTAAAAGGCATCGGAGAATCATAATCAGATATAAAAATGGTAAGAAATTGAAGCCTAAGAGGAGTAGGGTCAAATTTACCCAAATACCCCCCTGGTTTGTGCGCCCCTGGTTAAAGGTGACAAAATCCGGAAGGCTCGAATTGATGAACCTACGAACTAGATTTCATGTCCCAAAATTGGTTGCGATAGCTGCAGTAGTACCGAAGCTATAAAACGAAAAGTAGTTTTTGAAGGTCATCTTCGAAGGGCCCTAGCTCCTTGAAGAAGCGTTTCCGGACCCATGTTCACGTGAACTTTTTTTCTTATTTTCGTGTGTTTTATCTACCCTAGAAGTTTGTAACATGATCACCGGAACACCCTGTATATATATATATATATACTCATGGGTTTTGTATAAAAAAAAACGAAAAGACTATAGCGGAAATCAGAATCATTCATATTAACAAAGACTTTCAAATTAGATCCAAATTGGATCCAACAGAGATTTTTGTTTCTATCAATTGAACAACGAATAATTTCTACAGTCCACTTAATTTTTATAAATTTCCAAAAAAAACTTACGAAATTATACATCGTCTGTGAGTAATTTGAGAAGGTTTGTTCATTTCCTCAGTTTTTGTGGAATTTTTTCTCATCGTTTCCAAAAAATTAAAATAGAATTTATAATAGTTATAATAATCTCAATATATTTGTAGTAAAGACGTATTTATGATCCTTCCAAATGTCACTGCACTTGGAATTCAACCTTCAGATACATAAGGTAGAAATTCTTTATTTTTCAGTGACACTTTGTTATTGAGAGATGTTTGGGAGATAAATATATTACATAAATATCAAAATTCCTACTATCATAATGTAGAAGACGTTTCGCGAACGTTTTCTGCTCCCGATCTAATCCCATTTTCAACACAATGAATGAATAGGTAATTTTTCTCTTCAGAAAGTTCGAAATGTTCGTCTTCGACGATATTATTCATTGTGTTGAAAACAGAAGCAGATTCGTACCCGAAACGACCACTATATTAGATAAGTGGAAATTTTTATATTCATTAAATATATTTGTCGTCCAAACATTTTTACAAAAACAAGGTGTTACTGACAATTAGACAGTTTAGGTATCTGAAGGTTGAATTCAAAGAACAGTGATATTTTGAGGCAGACCATAAATCTGTCCTTACTACAAATATATTATAATCATTATAATTTCTATTTTGAGAAATGAGGAGAGAAAATCCCACAAAAACTGAGAAAATCGATGAAAATTGACGTTTCACGGATCCGTTGGCGTTCTGAGTATCATGTTTTCGTGCATATCTGTCAAATTCACCTCGACGCCGAATTCAGTTATTTCAGTTTTCATAATAAACTGGGGCAACAAACACGGTATCATTTCAATACTCTTTGAAATAATCGACTGAAAAATGGTTCGAATACCTCTTGACATCTTTGGGTTTCATTAGAATTTTGTTCAGCCTCGACTGTAACTTTCTGATTGAACAAGAAACCATCAACTTGATACACACATAATCATGCGTAGCAAGGAGCCGACGATCAATACTCCCACACAACATGCATTGATGTTGAAAGAAGGCATTCAATTCGACATTCCGTTGCAAGTCTGTACGGGTCTTTATATTTACATCATGATAGGCCCTAAGTCATCACCACTAAGACAGTATAAGGAAGGAGGCGCTGTCAGTTGATCAAAACTGGCACCGGGTCCGCCCACAACAAATTTGCAAACAGATTCGTTTGGTAGAGTTGACAATGTGTGCGTGTTGTTTAGTTTTTATATGATATGGTCGCGTATTCGAAAAATTCAATTCGAGTTCTTCCAAAGCATCCATTGAGGTAACCTATGGAATTTTTATGCCATCATAAGGCAATCAAATGGTTATAATTTTCAATAATCAGGGCCTGACGTGAATTGATACTACACTAAAGCGCGCCCAATGATTCCGTTTTCTCATAGTGCAAAGGAATCCACATGGGTTCTCCTTCCTTATACTATCTCGACGGTCGTCACATTCTACCCGATAGGGAGTCTCTGTCTCATCGAACCCGGTAAACCGCGCGAACATCCGGCACTATCGGTCCGTCTCCCGAGAATCGATCGATCGATCCTCGCGTGATTCTATATTTGTGCGCGTGCGCGAGAAAGTCGGCCGGCGACGCGTCTAGTTCACCATGAGCGTGTGCGACTCCATGGGCGCCGCAGAATCGTACAGGGTGTCCGTGTCCTGAGTGGGTTCGCCTTGCAGCTGGCACTGGTTGGTCAGCGTGCCAGCGCCGCAATCGCAGAAGAATCTGGAAATATTTTCAGTGAATACATAACAAAGACAAGTTCACTATTGGAACATGTTCACCAAACGTATTTGCAAAAGTAAATCTTCGGAAAAAGACTGAATATTTGCCAAGGAAGTTGAAAAATCCTATACCAATGGAATGAAGATATTATTCAAATGAGTCATTGCTTCTGACGTCAAGTAATCCAATTTTCCTCTTTTTATTTTTCTTCAAAGTCTAGTAAACTACTTTGGATGTTCATTATTGTACAGTGTGTCGATTTCAAAACTTTAGATTGAATTTTGTTATAGAAAATCAGCAGAATGAAGAGGAAAGCAATTCAGTAGTGGCAGTTGTGTTCTTAGGGAGATACCTAACCCAACGCCAGAATTCAAAATGACAGCCCATAGAGCTGTTGTAGCCTGAATTAGTCAGCCGTAATTATGTAACATACATCTAAATTTGAAATAGGAAACCTAATATACAAAAATAATTTACAAAAAATAATGTAACAAAGAATGAAAGCAATGAAAGAAGAAAATAAACTAGCAAAGTCATACATCCAAGAATTCAACGTAAATAAAAGTTTGATAGATACATTAGATAATTATTACAATCCAAATATTTGGTTTGCGTATATCGACCACTAAAATAGTGAAATACCATGATTGATAATGATAAATGATGAATGACAATACCTATACTAATACTATTATAAACCAACGTTGGCCCATGCTTAAAAAGGTCATTGGTTTTTTCACTATTCCCCAAAGCCTAATAACAAACCAACGAACCTAAGCATGTGTTAACCTTGGTTTCTGGTTTATTTTCAGATATTTTCTCCATTTGGAGCTCAAATGTTCCAAATTAAATATAAATTTATAATGATCATAAATCGAGAACACTTGAGTCGCCGATTTTCTATTTGATAGCCCAAGGTTGACGCTTCAAAAATATTTTTATGGTGATGAGAAACTTCGTATTATATTGGCGTCAGAAGTTCATCCTGATTGTAATCACAACCCAAAATCTGTCATCAGCTGCCCATCTATCACTATTTAACAAGAAATATAGTAATAGCTTTTCATGAAATAACGGATTTCACAATACCTTGACATATGGATATGCGAAATATTATAACATCTTGTGTAGGAAAGTGAAAATTTTGTTGTTTTTGCTTTGTTGTTCAACTTACTGTTGAACTATGTTCGTGACGTACCTACACAAAACGGCCATGTAACTGCGTATACTTTGAAGTGAATAAAAAATCTAATCTAATATCCCCATTCTCGTGGTATATACAAGATCTTTGGATTTTTTGAATAGAAAGTACCTTCAATGAAATCAAACTTATATTCATCATCTTGTAATTTTTTCAGTTGATTTTCGGCCGCGCAGCAACAACTCCATACAAATAAGTATTTCTTTCATAATTTGGTTGAAATGAATTTACATTATCATAAATCACTCAAGTGACTCAGCTCAATTACTTACTGCAACTGTATGTTGCAGATAAAAAATCTCGAAAATATCAGATGACTTACCTGTCGTGCCTGATGAACTCAACATCATGCCCAGCATGGCAAGTTTTTATACAATTCACACAGATTGCGTTTCTGTCTGTTGTATTACACGTCTGGCACCTATGAAGAAAACATGTCTCAATAAATTCCGTAAATTTATATGATTTGTAACAACTCAAAAACCTGGCATGTTAGATTTTCTGTGTTGAAGAAAACAAAGTATCGATTTGTTTTCTCAACTAAAACAAACTATTCATACTATTTATTTTTGTTCACTTTATCTGGTGTGACGCTCGTGTATGCCAGAATTAGCATTGAAGACAAGATTTGAGTGCTTTTCTTATTTTTAGTAAAATGGGTTAAAATGCATGAGTTCATTTTGAAGACAGTCAATATCTAGATCTTGTGATGTGTATAGTCGAGAGATATTGATAATAACTAATTTGACATATAGTGATAAGCAAGACGATCTTGCTTATTAAGCCAGATGATCTTGCTCATTAAGCAAGATAAAAATATAGATACTGGTTCTCCAGCGCTTCCGTAGAATTCATATTCTATCTACAAATGCTATGAAATTATTTCCATTTACTTATTGAAATCTCACACCTGTCACCAAATTTCTTTCTATTCCACGCCTGACATCGGACTTTTTCTAATTTAAGAAATGCCATTCGTCGAAGCGTTTCGACGTGGTCTGTCCTACTAACCTATAAAAGTCGTGCATCGGAAACGACGTATAACTAGATATCTTATAAAGACACTGCCCGTTTGACACCGCCTTCTCGACGGCGTCTTGGTTGTTGAAGATCTTGTTGCCCCTGACTATGGGCTGCACGCCGCTGGCGAGACACAGCCCGCCAAAGCGGTTGTTGAAGATCTGGTTGAATTCGAGCGTCGCCGTCGCATTGTTGGTGATCTCGACGCCAGCGGCGAGGCCATCGAAGATGCGGTTGCGGCGCAGGATCGGGTGGCTCTGCGTCGAGATCAGCACGCCGGCCTGGGCGTTGCGAAATATGTCGTTCTCTTCGAGGATGCCCTGCAACAGACGGACTGGGTTGAATACCAAAAACGTACAGAAAAACAAAATTTCAATAACATTATCTTTTTCTACGATCGTGCAAAAAGTTGTTAATCCGTCTAATACCGACCGTTTTGTTCGTACTCATCCATGGACAGCTTGTCAGTGACAACTTCTAGAATTGAATTGCAGCGGTCAATTCGAAGTCGGAATATTTTGAAGAAACACATCGAATTAATTTGATCGTAGAAAAAATACGCAACATGATGTGCAAAAAGTATTTGCTGCACTCAGCATGGCTGTAGCTCTCGACTTTGTGTCTGTAAACTAAGAAATCATGCAGCAAAGAGAGGATACATGAAGAACGAGCAAGATAAAAAGGCGCGAAACCTTGGAGACCAAACAAGCGCGTCATATTCCAAGCATGTTCTCACATATAAGGTAAAAAAATAAATGGGGCTATCTTCATTCTTGAAGTCTTTCCAGTTTCTGGAAATCAGGCCAAGCATTCCTTCAGCTGCTGATACAAAGGTTGATTTTGAGTGAAAATTGATTCCAAGATCTTTTGTTTCATCACAACGATTTAAATAAATTGATTCATTGTTCAAGTGTATATTCCCAGTTGTTTGATTTTGAAGGTATAACCATATAACTAGTGAAATGACATTTCTGTATATTGAGAGGTAATTTGTTAGATTGACACCAATTTGCTGGATGGTCAATATCTTTTTGGAGTAGTTTGCAGTCATTTCGAGATTCAACAATTCTAAATAATTTCAAATCGTCGGCAGATATTTGAATTTTGCTTGTTACATTTTCACCTATGCAATTCAAAAATAATGGAAAGAGAATAGGCGCTAAATTACTCCTCTGAACGTATCACGAGAATAATAGTACGCAATTCAAGTTATAACAATCGGCCAGACATCTCAAAGGAAGCTGGAGGTCATTGCTTCTCATCGCCTCGAGACGGTTGCCACTTTCTCTCTTCTCTCGAACAACGTTCACATAAGAGATAACAAGGCTCACCATAGGATACTGAAAGAAGTGATTGGTTTCATTTGCTAACGATGGGGGTCTGAAAATATAGTAGAGTTCAATGCAACAAAAACTCAAGCTTGTATGTTCACCAAGAAGGCAGATCACACAATGCCCAAATTGATGATGTCAAGTACTACTGTTCCTATGATGTCGTCAATATCCATACTGGATGTCACCACCAAGAGCACTCTCTCATGGGACGATTATGCAAAAACTGCTTCACAAAAACTGGGTTTTTTATTCCGTGCGAAGATGTACTTCACATCCCAGCAGGTGCAGGTGTGAAAATTCGACCTGTCCTGGAGTACTGTTCACATGTTGAGAGCTCAGTCCCCAAACATACACTATAGCTCTTAGATTCAATTCAGAAATCATTGACCTCTCTAGAACATCGTAGAAAGGTCGGCGATCTCTGCCTTTTTTATAGATACTACCACAGTCGGTGCTCAACGGAAATATCATCTATTATACTACCACGTGCGATTCCTAGTAGACAAACCAGACGAGCTCAGGCTGGTCACCCCTACACGTCAGGCTCGAGACCTGTCAAACATCGCTATACCAAGCATCATTCATCAATAGAACGGCAAAGTTGTGGAATTCTTTGCCTAGTGAAGTCTTTCCTGATGCTTACAACCTCCAAACTTTCAAGAAAAATTCCAACACCTTCCTTCTCTTCGGGGTTGCTCTTTGAAAAAATTTCTTGATTTGATAGAGTTGCCATGAAATTTTGCAGGCACTTTCTCTGATGCAATCATTTATTTCTTAGCATTCTCAAGTAAATCAGCCTGTATAATATGATGAATTGTTCACTGCATATATGACATACGCGACACGCTGGCACGTGAGTAGGCACGTTTTAACTGAGCTCCCAAAATTGTTATTCTAAATGAGAAAATGAGAGTTAATTACTAAAGATAATCCGCAAGTATCGTGTCATTAATACAACTAATCAACAATCGAACAAAATTTGCCGCAGTGAGTGAAGTTCGGAAGAAATCCAAGAACCGTGAGGAGTTTTATGGTTATATCAAACAGATACGCAGTAACGTTCCCGTTGCATTCAGAAACATAGTTGCCAATTACCACTTCAGAAAGCAACATGTTGAAAACAAGACAACAATCCCAGAGCATATCGGAATCTGGTTTATCAGAGGAGTTGTTATCCAAAATTTGTAAACAGCAAGCAAGTATGATTGGGAAACAACTGGAAGAGAGGTTCAAACAATTTGAATCTTCCATGAAATCTCTTGTTGAACAAGTTAACGAGAACAAATCCAAACTTCAATACCTGGAAACAAAAGTGGAACACTATGAACGGATGAGCAAGATTAGAAACCTAATAGTATACGGAGAAAAACAAAACGCCAACGAAACGCCTGAACTGTGTGAGAATAAAATTATAAACTTTTTCCAAGATAAACTGGAACTTGCAATTTCTCCGTCCGATCTGGATCAGTGTTACCGAGTCGGCAAGGCTCAAGATGGCAAACCTCGTCCAATCCTAGTGTAGTTTCTCTCGATTGAAACTAAAAATCTGATTTTTAAGAAGAAAAAAATGCTGAAAAATTCGAATTACTTCTTGAAAGAAGATCTAACAGTATCAGCGGTGGAAACTTTGAAGTTAGCATCCGTTAAGTATGGCAAGAACAACGTATGTAGTCAAAGTGGAAGAATTTTTGCCAATATTAATGGTAAAAAAACTGTGGTGAATTGCAAAAAATTTGGTTGGAGGGTAATGTACTTTCGCAAAATTTTTTCGGTCTTACTATATGTTTTTTCTTTTTATTCTATTTTCATGTATACATGAGTATTACTTATAATTTTCAATTTTATTAACTATATTTTTCCATGGCAGATATTGAGAAACGTTGGGAATAAAAGTAATTTCTTCTTAAATTTTTCTAGTGTGGCAATAGTGGTATCGAATCGACGGATCCTGTTAAAAGTTTTTGTCAATTAACTTTTTCATATATTTTTTTTTCTTTATTTATACCAACTCGTCAGTTTTTGTCATGGGCGTATCTGTGTTTATACGCTACTATTTTTGTATGACTCTAATGAGGATAGGTTGAGGTATTTTGTGTTAAAACTTTTTGTGGTCTGTTAATTATTATGATATTTTCTCTTTGGCATTTATTTCACAGTCAATGGTATTGGGACCTGTTTTATTGCCATAATTAATTATAATTTATTTTTTGGTTTTTGATTGACTGGATAGTTTCAAATATCAAAAAAGAAAAATTTTTTGGCAGTTACTCATGAAGAAATTCTCATTTGGTTTTTTTAATGTAAGATCTCTACTTCCAAATTTTGTTGATATTAGGACATTCATTACTCATGAGAACTATGATGTGTTGGGAATCTGTGAAACCTGGCTGACTGAAGAAACCCCTGATTATTTATTACAAGTTGATGGCTATAATTTCATTAGAAAATATAGAGGTTCGAGAGGAGGTGGTGTTGGTATATACAGGGTGTTACATAATTCAATACAAATATTTTAATGACATATTCCTGGGGTCATGATATGACTTTTTTTTCCTATAAACATGTGTCCTAAAATCCACCCCCTCCAAGCTACAGACATCGCAAGATGCGCAAAAAAATCATAAATTTTGAATTGTGGCTACAATTATGCATCAAATATTTTGAAAATTCACAGGCACTTGTATTTTTAGACGATCTATTCATTTCTTGATTCAAAAATAAGGTAACTCGAATCGAAATGAATGAGGTTGCATACAGATTTGATGGCAAACATTTTCTATTTCCTCCAAAAAAATTGAATTGAATTGAATTCAGACATCATCGTTGAGTTGGCTACTAAAAAAACATACATTTCAGTCTTTTGCATTTTTTGAATTAACTAACCGTTTTAGAGAAAATCACTGGTAAATGAAAGGGGTGTATGGAAGTAACAAACAAAAATACCTAGAGGGCTATGACTTTTCACTTTGTTTCCCCTATTGACGTTTAATTTGTGAAACAGCACTGATTCACTTGTAAGTTTGACGTTTGTTAAACAGTTTATCTTTTTGTGTTTTTTGGTTCAGTATAAATTGTGTTTTGTGTCTTGTAGTAAACGTTGAAATAGCAAATAATTCAAACGAACATCTCGCTGATATCCATTTTGTTTATGGTCTGGCTAATGGTAATTCAGTTGAAGCTCGAAGGTTGTACGCAATTAGATATCCCAATCGCCGTCTACCCAACTCACGAACTTTTGCAAACACTCATCGTAATCTTCGCGAGTACGGAAAATTCCAGAATCCCAGAAATGATGCGGGGCAACCGCGTGAAGTCCGTAACCCAGCGACAGAGGAGCAAATTTTAAACCTCATTGACGAAAATCCTGGATCGAGCACTAGGCAATTTGCTCGGGATTTAGATATTTGTCATGTAACTATCTGGCGGGTTTTGAAAATAGTTTATACCCATACCATATTCAACGAGTACAAGGATTGCTTCCTCAAGATTTCCCGCGACGCTTGCGGTTCTCGAGGTGGGTACTTGAAAAGTGCGAAAGAAATCAAAATTTTTTATCCTTCGTCCTTTTCACTGACGAGGTTAACTTTAGCCGCGATGGAGTTGTAAATTTTCACAATACTCATGTCTGGGCTGTAGAAGTGCAGTTTAGCCTAAATGTTTGGGCCGGAATAGTGGAAAATGAACTAATTGGACCTTTTCTTTTTCCAAGAATTTTAAAGGGCGAAACATATTTACACTTCTTAGAAAACAATTCAGAAGGTCTTTTAGATTCCGTTCCTTTACTAATTCGTCAGCGCCTATGGTTTATGCACGATGGTGCTCCACCGCATTTTCGAATAACAGTGCGCAATTATTTAAACCTACGGTTTCCGAATCGATGGATTGGCAGAGCAGGTCCAGTACCTCGGCCTCCCCGCTCACCAGATTGTAACCCGCTGGACTTCTTTTTCTGGGGGTATTTAAAGAGCCTAGTTTATGATGCAGGACCAGTGCCTTCGATTGAAGTACTTCGTCAACGAATCATAGATGGCTTTGACCACATAAGAAATACTCCTAGAATTTTAGAACGCGTACGTCAGTCTATGCGAAGGAGAATGGAGGCCTGTATTGTAGTAAGAGGAGGGCATTTCCAGCACTTGATTTAACAAAATTATGGTTAGAGTAGATTTCATTTTGTGTTTTTTTACCGTTAAATAAATCATATTCAGTATAAAAAGTTAATTATTATCTATTTTTCTACAAGCACCATTTTTTGAGTAATATCTTATACTTACTACAACTTGCAATATTTTTTATGGTCTCCGGTACTTCATTATATGCTTTTATTGCCCTATGGATTGGGTTATTAAGAATTTTATTTGTTCTAGGCTTCTGTGTATTTAGTTCATGTTTATGTCTTGTATCATGTGTGTGTATCTGATTCCTGTGACTCATTTCAATATTCGTTTTTAATTGACTATTTACCAGTTTATATATAAATTTACATTGTTCAATTGCCAGAATTTGCTCTAATTTATCTAGTTTTACTTCTGTATATACATTGTCTGTGGGCATTTTATCATCCAAATTGAATAAAACTTTTACCACCCTATTTTGAAGTACTTGGGTTTTATTCATAATTGTTATTCCACATGTACCCCATATTATTATCATGTATCTTTATCTGCTCAGAAAATAAGCATTGTATATACAATATTTGGCTTTCTCATCTATGAAGGATCTACATCTGTAGAGGGCTCCAATCATAGGAATTATTTTTTGTCTCATTTTTTGTATATGTTCACTCCAGTCTAGTGATTCGTCAATTGTAAGGCCTAAGTATTTTGTAAATTTCACTCGGTTTAGAGTAGTTTCATCTAATTTCACAATAATTGCATTCATAGTCATATTCTTTTGTTTAAAAATCATATACACACATACACTTTGTGTCATTGACCTTCAGCTTATTATGGAGTAACCATTTTTTATACAATATCAGATCTTCATTAACTATTGTAACCAAGTTTTTCATTGATGTATAAGTAAAGTACCTAGCTTTTAGTGTGGCTTCTTTTAGGCTCATAACATATAATATATATAAGAGTGGTCCCAGTACAGACCCTTGTGGTACGCCTGTTTTAATATCTAGTAGATTACTTTTATCTTTATCAATATTTACAAATTGATTTCTGTTAGTTAGTCAAGTATGATTTTATTAACTCATTCATATTGCCTCTTATGCCCATTCGTTCTAACTTGTAGAGTAATGTTTTGTGGTCCACTACATCAAAAGCTTTCTTTAAATCAATAAAGGCGGCTATGATGTATTTTCCTTCATCAAGATTTTTATTTACATAATTCACAAGATCAGTTGCTGCACATAGTGTATTGCTATTTTCTTAACAATTCTAGTTTTTATTAGTATCTCCAAGATTTTAGCAAAATTGCAGATAACACTAATTGGCCTATAGTTACTTATTTCTTTTGCAGGTCCAGATTTGTATATAGGGGTGACTTTACTAATCTTTAATATATCTGGAAATTTTCCATGTCTTAGTATGTCATTTGCTAATCTAGTAAAGATTGGTATAATAGATAATTCAAGAAGCTTTAAGTCACTAATAGTTATATCATCATAGCCTGGTGAAGCATTCGGTTTGAGTGTATTAATAATATTTTTTTATTTCAAGAGTTGTTACTTCCTCAGTAAACATACTATTCATGCAAAATAGCTCTTTGAAATCAATAAGATCATTTCTTATTTGTTTTTCAATCATTAGTTCTTCGATAATTTCTGTTCCAATTTCACAAAAGTATTTGTTCAATTCATTAGCAATTTGTTCCTTGTCTGTTATAATCTGGTCCTGCAAAGATATACATTCTACAATTTTTTGTTTAGAACCACCACCCTTGATGAAGTTATTTATGCAGTTCCACTGTTTCTTGTTATTTTCACCTGTCTTATTCCATTCATTTCTAAAATACTCATGTTTAAGTTTTCGACCTTTTTTTTTTTCACTTTATTTTTTAACATTTTATGTTGTTTACAAATGCTCTCATTGTTTGGTTGTTCAACTTTTAACTGATAATACTTGTCTCTTTCTTTTACAAGTTCAACAAATTCATTATTCACCCAATAATTTCCTAATTTACATTTAATACTCACTATACTTGTTGCTTCAGTCTTACAATATTGGACAATTTTCATAAGATCATCAAAATTATTGATTTCCTCCCTATTAATTAGATTATTGAATTCCGTACTGAATTTATTCCTATCTACTTTTTTCTTCTCTATCCTACAGTTTGGTTTGTATTCAGGTACATTTTTTTCTATTCTTATATTAAATATCTTGTGATCCGATAAGCAGAAATATTCATCAATACTAACATCACATTTCATATTATTTTTGCATACAACATGATCTATGACAGTGTTTGTATTTGTGGCAGTCCTAGTAGCTCCAGCCTTTGATAGTTCATTCTTCAGGCAGAAACCAGACAATTGAATTGCCCCCATGTATTCCATTGCTATCCGGTCTGCCGGTTCCATCACATTAATATTGAAATCACCTACAACTATGACATCTCCTTTATCATTAGCTAGCAGGAAATTTGTATATTGATCTATGAACTCCATCACATTTATGCCTGGTGGTCTGTAGACTCCCCATATTTTCAACCCAATCTGAATGATTGGTGTTTACCTATGTTTACTTCTAGATATTTCCCAATTTTATTTATAATTTCCTCAGTATCATCTTCAATGTGTATTTTAGGTATTCCCATTATTATGACATTTTTATTCAGTTTACTTTGCTCGTTTCTATTCACTTCATAATTCAGCTTATTTGTGACCATATTCAATTCCCTCCTAAGCTCCTCATTGACTTTGTTTTGGGCTTCAAATTTTTCTAATAGCAAGATGTAATTTTGCTCCATATCGATTAGTTTTTTCATAATGTCATTATTTGTGTACTCCTTGGTGTCCCTTTGTTCGGTTTTATTACCTTTCTTCTCGTTTTTATTAATTAACATAACCCCACTTTTGCACCTTTCACAATTCCATTGGTCACCATCAATTTTCTTGTTTTCAGCTGCATAATAATTCAATTTTGCTGTTGTAAGATCCACACATTTACTGTGAAACCATTTTGAGCATTTATTGCATGCTATTGCATATGTATTTTTACTCGACTTCTCACAAACAACACATATGTTCGCCATTTTCAATGTCAGTTTGGCATAAAAGATATTAATTAATCATAAGTTACCAGAGACAAACATAATCATAGCTCACTAAGTTTTTTTAGTATAATAATTTGAAAATACACCCCTTTCACTTACCAGCGATTTTCTCTAAAATGGTTAGTTCAATTCAAAAAAATGCAAGAGACTGAAATGTATGTTTTTTTAGTGGCCAACTCAACGATGATGTCTGAATTCAAATTTTTTTGGAGGAAATAGAAAATGTTTGCCATCAAATCTGTATGCAACCCTCATTCACCCCTTTCGATTCGAGTTACCTTATTTTTGAATCAAGATCGTCTAAAAATACAAGTGCCTGTGAATTTTCAAAATATTTGATGCATAATTGTAGCCACAATTCAAAATTTAAGATTTTTTTTGCGCATCTTGCGATGTCTGTAGCTTGGAGGGGGGCGATTTTAGGACACATGTTGATATATTTTGACCCCAGAAATATGTCATTATGATATTTGTATTGAATTATGTAACACCCTGTATATCAAATCTAATTTGAAATATGAAACTTTAGAGGTAGGTATATGCGAAGCTATGGAACAGCTGTGGGTAAGCTTTAGTGTTGGTACTGTCAAATACATTTTTGGTACTCTTTACCGGCCACCAAATAAAAATTTCAATGATTTTCTCAATAATTTTGAAGATTTATTTATCAGAAATAGTTCCTCTTTGTAACGAAATTATTTGTGGAGGTGACATCAATATTAATTTCCTCGACTTTGAGAGTAAAAGTACCGAAGCATTGAATAACTGTATTGATATTTTTAATTTAAAGCAAATTATAACTGAACCAACACGAATAACAAGTACTACATCCACTCTCTTGGATGTAATTATTATGTCAAATGAAATAAATCCTTTGGATTATGGATGCAAGGATGTTTTTAATATTCCTGATCATCAACTCGTGTTTTCCACTTTAGATGTTAACATAAAAAATAGTATTAATAAAACATATGCTACAAAAAACTTAAAAAATATTGACAAGGACTTGCTAGAATATTTTCTATTAACTGCACCTTTCGAAGATGTAAACCTACTGGATGATGCTAACAATAAAGTTATATGTTTCAATCAAATACTTCTGAATATATTTGATTCATTAGCGCCAGTGACTATTAGGAAAATGAGAAAACCAAGACCTCCATGGCTTACTGATAATATAAAGCTTATGATGTCATTACGAGATAAAGCATTCAAAAAATACAAGAGAACTAAAAACGAAAATCACTGGCAATATTATAAGGACCTTAAAAACTCAACTAATTCTTTTATAAATAATGAAAAGAAGGCATATTTCAAATATTGTGTGGAGAGATATGGAAATAATAGTAAATTAATGTGGAAAAACATAAAACAACTTACCCCCTGAAATAAATATACCAAATGAAATCAACAACAACTTCCTTATACACTCTGGTACTTTGAAACCAGTAGATAATGATTTGCTCTCATTTTATAACACTAATTCAAAAGCGAACTTTGAATCACAATTTTCATTTTCGCCTGTTGATAGCAATGTTGTCTATAAACATTCAGTCGACATAAGGTCACGAGCAACTGGTGTTGATGGTCTACAGATTGAAATGCTACTTCTTTGCTGTCCGCAAATTTTGCACATTCTCACTCATATTTTTAACACATGTTTGAGACAAGGCATTTTTCCAGAAAAATGGAAGGTGTCAAAAGTGATACCACTCCCCAAAAAAGTCAAATATTTCGAACATCAATGATCTGAGACCTATATCCATCTTACCAGTGTTATCTAAAGTGTTAGAAAAAAATTATGAAATTTCAAATTAATTCACATATTCAGACATAATATATTACCGGTACACCAATCAGGTTTCAGAAACGGATATAGCTGTACTACCGCATTGTTAGATGTAAGAGACAATATTTTTAGAGATATAGATGAAGGACACGCTGTAGCACTTATTTTATTGGACTATTCAAAAGCATTTGATACTATTAATCACTGTTTATTGTTGCCAATACTCCACTATATTGGTTTCTCAGGTAATGCAATCAATTTACTTAAGAGCTACCTTACTAATCGCGCACAATTCGTTGAAACTAGCAAAGGCAAGTCAGATATAAAAAACATTTACTGTGGTGTGCCTCAAGGCTCTATATTAGGACCTATACTATTTTCATTATATACTTGTAATATTACTAGTTGCCTTGTTGGATGTAAAACATATATATATGCTGATGACACTCAGATCAAGTTCACCTTATCTCATACTGAAATAAATTTAACAAATCAGGTAATCAATTCAGAATTATCTAAGCTTGTTTCATGTTCGGAGAAACATCAACTTTCTATAAATCCCTCTAAGACTCAGGTTCTGATTTTTGGTAAAAATAAAACTCAAATTGAATTGGATATTGAAATTAAAATTGGTGGTAATGATATATCATGTGTCAAAGTTGCAAGAAATTTGGGCTTAGAGTTGGATACAGATCTGCGTTTTAAATCTCACATAAATAAATGCGTGAAACGGTCTTTTGCTAATCTAAAAATGTTATTTCCCCATCGACATGTCTTAGAGAAATCCACCAAAACCCATCTCACTGATTCTTTGGTACTATCGCATTTCAATTATTGTGATGTTGTATATGGCCCTAGCCTTACAAATAACGAGATTGATCGCATTCAACGGGTTCAGAAATCATGTCTTCGGTACATTCATGGGATAAGAAAATATGAAAACATAACATACAAGTTGATAGAAACAAAATGGCTGAATATGTCTGCAAGAAGAGAACTGCATACAGTAACATTATGTCACAAAATATTATACAAAACACCTCCATATCTTTATGATAAAATAACCTTTAGATGTGATGTTCATAATGTAAACACTCAATTTAGGGGATCCATATCTCCACCTTTTAATCGAACTTCCATATTTGAAAGGTCCTTTACCTACACAGTTTACCAGTTTCACATCCGGGTTCCTACAGATTTCAAAGCACTGTCAGCTACTAAATTCAGGAATAGTTACAGAAATATGCTAATTCAAGCAAATGATTGAATTGAAAAATGAGTAATTTTGCCATCTTCATTTTGTTTATTCACATGCGAGGTATATGCATTTTTCTTTATGCTAATCTCCAGGATTGGCACTCGTATCAGTTTTACTGCCTGTCATTCCTGTTTTGCAGTATGATTTATATATTTTGAAATGTTCATTACTGATTATTTTGTTATTTTCTGCTCATTATGCAAATAAATATTATTATTATTATTATTATTATAATGGTGACTGGTGAGTTATTTATTTGATGAATGGATAAAATAAAAATATGCTCTCACCTTGCCGCCATTGAATATACAAATGCCGCCGTCCCTGCCGTCGAAGATCTTGTTGCGCTTGAGCGTCGGATTCGAATCGGTCTTGATCCAGACGCCGGCCATCGCGTTGTCGAATATCTCGTTCTGCTCGAGCAGTCCGAGGCCGCCGTTGTACACGAGGACGCCGCCATTCTGGCCGCCCCAAATCTTGTTGCCCCTGATCACCGGGTTGCTACCCGTCCGTATCTGGACGCCCGAGTACAGGTGGTTGAAAATGTCGTTGTCTTCGAGTTTGCCTGTACGGATGGTTCCCAGAATATAGTTAATAATAATCAACTTAACTGAGATATGTATCAGACATCGACTGTTGAACTATATTCCTGAATACAGGAACAATAAATAGATCCATCTAAAGTCCTTGAAATACACATACAATTTTAAAACATAAAATAAATGTGACTCGATTTATTTCCAGTACTAAACAGTTTTTTTTTTCACGAGCGAGATCTACATTTTTAAATTTACATTTTCTTTATGTACTTTACTTAGCTTTTTATTAATTATAATGCTCAGCACATACCAAACCTGTTCCTATGAAAAATCTGAGATTTTTTTAAAGGAATAAATGATAGAAATGTATATAATTGATATTAGAAAGGCAAGTTAGGTACCGAAAATGAATAGAAGGCACCAATATTGGTTGATTTAGTACGTTACTGGTCGAAAAACCATCAGTTCAAGTTGGCAGGGAAAAACGATACAGTGGTTGCCAAAAATTAGGAAAATACATGAGTTGTACGACAAAGATATCGAAAAAGTGTCAATGACTCTTTGAGAACTAGAGTCACAGGTTGGACAACGATATCGAAAATTTTCAACAAAACAAATGACAAACATATCAATAAAACTAAATGTCGTGTATCGCCTGCTCGTCATTGGCGCTTGTGATTTGAGCTGTTTTTACATTCTTCAAAAAGTTCTAATAGAAGATGTAGAATGGTTTCTCGTCGGTTGGCGAATGAGTGTGGAGGACACATTCTAGCAGTTTAATTTGATCATTGTTGGTTGTGTTGTTTTCTTATATCTCTTTCAAGAGATAGATATTGTGACGAATCAAGTCAAAAACATAATGGGAAACGATGAGGCTTGAAATTCACATGAGACACGTTATTGTGTCGTTGAATTTATTTTCTCTTTACACTGTGTAGTTCAAAATTCATTGAATATCAACATCAGATAGTGACCATAAATACTAACATCTTGAAGAAATAATGACCAAAATCGATACAAAAGTGAGAAATGAGAAAGTTATTGAAAATAATCAATAATAATCAAGCAATAATCAAGCTATTAAGCTGTTGTGAAATGATAATCATTGATACATGTTCTCACTTGAATAGGTCTTTTTATTTTTTATCATAAAATGATGAAAGATTTTGCCCCCTCCATGGAAATTTGGGACAAAAAATGTCTGATTAGATATCCAAATGAATGCACCACCTCGTTTTCATACTCACAACAAGACTTACTCTTTTGTTGATTTTTCAAGCGAATCTTCATTGGGAATTTTATCAGCATATCCATTATAATTATACTACATATACCAAGCCTAGATAGAAAAACTCAACAATAACTCCAAAAACGTAACTCTTAAACGACATATTGTAGTATCGGATTTATAACAATGTCGGATGGTTTTGCTCATTGAATCTCAACTTCCATCAAATAAGTGTTATTTCAATCGTTCTGTGAATTTCTTGACATTATTAATATTATTGATTGAATTCGGAAGAGTTATGTCTTGCATTTCTTTATTCTCAAGATATTACAAAGCTTTACTTGTTCAAACATATCCAAAGTGGAGATAATATCCGTTTCTAATGATCGTGTTCGTGAATTTCATTATTGTAGGTAATTTTTATATTTTTTCACATTTGTTGATCGGATGAGGATCGGATTTTGCCGATCTGGTGATGAAATTCTCGTAAAAATATATACCTGCTCGCGGTGATCACTTACCGTGACCGTTGTCGTAGAAGTAGACGCCGACCTGCTTGCCGGAGTGAATGCGGTTCCGGCGCAGCACCGGCGTGCTTCCGGTTGTGATCCAGACGCCGGCTAGCGTGTTGGCGTACACCTCGTTCTCCTCGATGAGCCCTTGGCCCTTCTCGTGCACGTAGATGCCGCCGTGCTGGCCGTGGTGGATCTTGTTGTGACGTACGATCGGGTCGCTGTTCGTTCGGATCTGGATGCCTAAATAACGCACAAACGAACGAACGTTTTACTATGATTATATGGATATTGTTAACAGAAATTATGTTCTACTTGTTATTGATGATATTGCACCCATTGAAACTTGCCATTTTAAATCAAATCTTCCGTGGTTTGATTATGAGCTTTATGATAAAACTACGGGATAGGTCACCTAGAGAGTTCAAAACATGTTAAAATTCAAATAATGAAAAACAAATAAAAAGGCAAAATTTCAAGATACTCAGGAATAGTGTAGTAAATCTTCCCGAGCAAAAAAAAACAGTATTATATTGATAAGATAGACAGGTTCGAAAATAATCTCAGAGAAATGTGGAAAACCTTGATAAGGATAGTGATAACAATAAAGAATAATAATCGAGACGTTCCACCAAATATTAGTTTTGTAACTGCTGATGGGCAAACCATATTGAAAGACAGGATAAAGATAGCACACAGTTTCAATGAATATTTTATTGGAAGTATACAAGATGTCATCCAGTTTATAGATAATAGTGAATCTTGGAGTAATTCAAACAATAACCTATATTTGAAATTTAATGAATTTGAGTTAATTTCTATACAGGATTCACGTAAAATAGTTGGTAGTTTGAACAATCATATATGATACATTGAACTGCAGGATGTTGAAGGACGTGTTTGAAAATCAGTACCATTATACCCATTAAAAAATAACTCATACCACCAAAGCTAAAGAATTCCGCCCAATAAATACTTTACCCACCGATTGAGAAAATTCTAGAAACATGTTTATGAACAATTCCTTCACTTTTCAGAAAATTCAATATCAATGACTAATTGATATTGATAATATTCACTTGAACATTAAAAATGAAAGAATTCAAGTTGTGTCAAATGTCAAGTATCTGAGATTTTTCTAGATGATGTTTCCAATTCCAATAGTCATTTTGATTATACTTATAAAAAGTTTTCGAAAGAACTATTTTTTTTTCTCACGCATATCTCAAAACTTATCAATTGAGACTAAAATCACTGTGTACAATTCAATCATTCAACCACATTTTGATTATTGCTCATCGATTTTAAAGTTGAATATATGCTCCAGAAGCTTCGAGATCGTGGGATGAGAATAATACTGGAAACAAATTGCCTAATCCCTATAAGATCAATGTTGATGACCCTCAATTGGTTTTCAGTTGAAAACAGATTGTTTTATTCCACTATGATTTTTATATACAAGATAATAAACCACTTGGCACCTGATTACTTTCAGAAGTACATAACTTTCAATAAGAATATCCATAATTATAACACACGTTGCAAAAATGGCATCTAACACAAAACTTCTCAATTCAGAGGCTCTTTTTCATTTTTTCTACCCTGGCTGTACAACCGGTTACCGAATAGATACATCCATAGTTCTTCTGGAGTGTTAAAAAAGAAACTTAAAAGAGACATTATACTGGGTAATTTCACTATATCTTGAGACCCTTCAAGTAGGCACTTTAATTTTAATATATCTTATATACCATGCAGTTATAAATTGTTATTAATTATTTATTCTCACTCAATCAGTTATATTAATCTTCATGCACAATTATTATTTTTGAATTTGTATATTGGAATAAGGTTGGATGGAAGAGCAAGTTTTGTCCATGTCTCGAACATGTATGAAAAATGAATCCTGCCTTTTGACAAGAGTTATGTACTGGGTATGAACTTGTCAATAAAAACAATTATTATTATTATTATTATTATGTTCCTAGCACTTCTTATCGTAGTACAATGAATTTATCATTTTTCAAAGGTGGAGTTCAATAAATTACCAGAGTCTGTTGAGGTATCTGATTCACTGATCCAGTTTAAAACCAACTTGAAGGAATACATCCAAAAGAAATAATTATTAGTCTATGAATTAGTATTAAAGAATATAACAACTTATTATATACTTTTTACATGTGAATTTGAAAACCTAGCTGATCCTTTTTGTTTTTATATATTGTCGTTCCAATTTTTTTCGTATTAGGATTATACTAAACATTTTATTCCATTTATTGTGGTCCTACTAGTTTTTTATTCTATTTTTATTTTTTATTCTATATTTATTTTTAATATGTCACTTGCAAGTGTTTACCTACTGATGTTGTAGTAAGCATTCTATCATATATTTCTGTATTATTTTTACATTGCTGTTCATTGTAATATGTTTTCTTATATGTATAGTAGGGTTCCTAATCAAATAAAGATCTATCTATCTATAAGGACTTTTATTAAGAGTTCAACGATACTAGGTTTGATAGGGTTATGTCATAAGAGTTCAACAATACTAGGTTTGATAGGGTTATGTCAGAAGACTGCGGAGATATTGATTTTGTTACAAATATGCACAATGAAAGACACAGAAAAACATTTTCTGGTGGGTCAACGTGACTCTGTTACACTTATTGCATATAGTTCTAATAGATCCCTCAATATCTCCGTAGAATTGTGATATAATCCTATCAAATCTATTATTGGTAAAGTAGTAATGAAAATACCTGTTTGAATATGGAATGATAAAACAGATGATTCCATTTGAAATAGCTGCCAACTTTGCTCGAATAAGTATATGTTATAAAAAAGTGGAGAAACAAATGTCAGTGTATTTGTTCTCAAGCAAAGTGTATAAACAACTATCGATTTATTCCATACTTTACTTCCAAATTGAATTCAAATGAACAAAATCTCTAAAGATTTTTTGTTTTGTTGTTCTTTCCATCTCAGTAAATATTTTTTTTAATAAAACCTAATTTTCCACAATATTGAGTATTTTGAACGGGAAACAAAGACAAAATGAACCGATCATGAATAACCAGAAATCAACCCAAAACAGAAACAACAAAAATGAAGTTTGGAGTTGAGTACTTGGAAATGCTTGGCCATAAAGATAAAATGAACTGAAGGTGAGGAACCATAAATCAATCAAAAACAGAAAGAACCAAAAAGCAAGTTTGCTTCTGAGTACTTGAAAATGTATTATCTCTACTGTTTTGACAACTTGCCAAATTATGATAATCATACTAGGTTTTTTGAAAACTTTGTCCTGAAATGCTCAATTCATTTTCTGGAAAAATGATCATCCACCGTTCCACTGAAACACTGTGCATGTCGATTTAGATGAGTAACCTCACGTATGGCACCAAAAGACAAGAATTGACTGGTCTGAGATTATTCATGATATTCATCAAACTTACCAGCCAACGCGTTGCCGTAGATGTTATTGTGCTCGATGAGACCCCGCCCCTCGCCGAATATATACACTCCTCCCTGGTGCCCATTGTAGATCTCGTTGCGCCGGATCGTCGGGTTGCTGTTCGACGTGATCCACACGCCGGCGAAGTTGTTCGAATGGATCTTGTTGTCGATGAACTGGCCGAGGCCGTTCTCGTGCACGTAGATGCCGCCTGTCTGGCCGTGGTGGATCTCGCAGTGGACCACCGTGGGGTTGGCGCCGGCCTTCACCTCGAAACCGGCGATGCGGTTGTTGTGGATGTCATTGGCTTCAAAGTAGCCCTGCGAAAAGAGAGTCACGAGACAAATTACAAGCCATTTCTTGAGCTGAGTTGGGCACCAAAAATCAATCGACAAACAGATTCCTAGTCGCGAAACAAATTTAAAGTATTTCAATGGAATACGAATGTAGGTCAAACAACAAATTCCGAGCAATTTGTTACCCCCAAATAGAAACCATTGAAATAACATATATACGTAAGTAGTCCTGTGAATGTAGGAATGGATTTTGATATCTAATTTGGGTGCAAAAAGACACAATTCTATGACTTCCCTACATACCTTCGTGGAAGAATTCACACGGCTCAGACGCAAAAGATAATGAATTAGTAATGGGATGAAATATGCAATAAAATGGTACAAGGACAGCTCGAAAACCACAGGCTCTTCAGCAGTCTTGGTTCCCAAGGAGTGGTTCAGAGTTCATTATGAGCTGCAGGTCACACTCTTCTTCATCCCACACAAATTTCGACTTGCAAAATTGGGACGTTGGATTCCAACATTGAATTTGCGATATGACACGAAAGGAAAACCTTCGTGGAATATTGTGTGAGTCAGCGATGCATCAGAGGCCATAGGAAAAAGTATTCAACCAGCCAGAGGCAATAGGCAAAAGTATTCAGTTAGAAGAAAAACTATCGCGACTAAGAAATTATCCTAATATCAGATAGTTGAGCATCATCAAATCATGTAATCGTTTCAGAAATAGTTCTGCATGAGGGAAAAACTAGCCAATCGGAATACAAACGGACTTCTCTAGGTACCGAAACATTTCGTAATGAAAGGATAAACTTGCAAGAAGAGTACCCCAGAAACCTTTTGTTGGATGTGCGGTAGTACTGTATTGTATGAATTCAGAAAAGAATATAAAGAGAACTGACGCGAGGAAGAGTCACCAAGAGCAAAACCTTATCAAGAACGAACTCAGAGTACCTGAAGGCACTTCAGAACAGTGTGTATACCCTTCACCAATGAGATACAGCCAAAGGGAGTGCAACATCTACTTAGCTAGGAGCGACTCATTCGTCTACTAATGGTATTCAATAAAGTCAAATATAAATCTAGACAATAATAGTAGATAGAAGTGAAAACCCACATCTCTGATATCGTAAATGTTTAACTGCGACTCAAAAACCAATTCACATAATATTCCCTAATTGTAATTTTCTTCTCCACATCGATACAAAAGAACATTAAATTCATCAGATTCCTCCTAACGATAGTTTCGAACTCTTGAATGAAATAGACGATATTGCATATACATAAAAAAGTCGCAAAAATTTAGCAACGAGATTGAAGTGCGTACAAAACTTAGATGGCGTAAGAGCGAATCAGTGCATGAGAAAAAACTGCTTTGTTGCCCATAAAACATTGTTTCTCTTTGGTATCTCGATTTATCTTTTCGCGCCAAATTATCGGATATGAATGATTTCTTTCTTCATATATAATCAAAATGATACAGTGAGACTCACAAATATTCACAAATACATTATTTTCCTAAACATATTTATTGTTCAAGAAATGCACCGTAAAAAATTGGCTGATACATTGTTGACAAACAGTGCAGTGCAAACAGTTGTCTTTCAACTTTTATAGCGAATTTGGATATTATCTATTTCAACGAGTTCTCCTTCTCGTTTGGAAACTCGCCATAATTTTCCAATTCGAACAGTCTCACGCTGGTCACTATACCAAACAGCACCATCATTGTCCACTCACCAGTCCGTTATCGAAGGTGAATATGCCGACGTCTCTGCCGTGGTGGATGTGATTGCGACGCATGATCGGATTCGCGTAATTCTTCACCCAGATGCCGGCCAGCGCGTTCCTGCTGATCTCGTTGTCCTCGTAGGTGCCTTGCGCGTAGTCGGTGACGTAAAGGCCGACGTTCTCGCAGTCGCTGATGTCGCAATGGCGGATAACGGGGTTGGCGCCGACGCCACTTACGCACACCGCCGCTCCCACTGCAAACGAAACATTCACGTGTTCTAATTGAAGCATTCATCACTCTTCGTGTACTAATAAAGTCCGCTGAATATCTCAAACTGTGCTGAATATACTTGGTTACAAGTGTCAAAGATCGCCAGTGTCGAATAAGAAAATTCTACCAGAGAATGTCGATACCGTGATTTATTTTCAAGTTTTCTCAGGTGAAATGATGATTGATTCATTGGGAATTGCGTTGAAAACCGAGGGAAAGCGTTGGATAATCCAATTAATACTCAGTGTGGAAGTGCGCAAATTTGATGGAAAAGTAGCGATTTCAATTTTTTTTATGTGAAAATGCCTCAAATTATCCTGATCAAACTCAGTCTTGTAGCTGAAAGAACACAAGTTTTTAAAATTATATTTCATTAACTGACTTATCTGAAAAAATAACCTGACCACATACCTCTGAATCATCAAAGACATAATAAATGCAAATATGGAAGATCATTCAGAGATCACCTTTCCATGCTAGAAAACTATTTGCAAAAATGGTTTGATTGGCTTCTTCAGATTCAAAAAGATGGAAGTTACAAAATCTGAAGTAGTTGCGATATACAGATAATTCATTATTTTAATATCTCGTTGCTTGAATTTGTGAGCTATTTTTATTTCAGTACTGTCATAAAACTATCTGTGATACCCAAGAATTAATATTTTTCTTTTCATAATATACTCTATATTCGAAATATATCTTTATTATTGCTGACTATTTCTTCCTACTTGTACACTAATTGTTGTATACTAATTGAATATGAAAATATTATGACAGTAGATAACTGTGTTGGTATCAACTCGAGATGACCGCCATGACGCATCACAGCTGACGCGTGTTAGTACGCTTTTTCCACGCATCTTTCAATTTTTTCCACGCCACGCTTCCTTTGCATTCTCAGCCAAACCTCTTGGTGGCTATGTTGAGTTCAACCAACATCGTTACTCTACTTCTTACAATTTGTTGCTATGCTTCAGAGAAGAAATAGAAGCAGATCATCAATTCTCAACATGAACAATTGACGGAATAGTCTCTAGTAAGAAAATTCCAAAATCTCGGCACTCACCGACTGAGGTGCTCCTGATGATGCAGTGATCGATGGTGGGGCTGCAATTCTCGCCGACCTCGAGGCAATAGTGCTTGTGGTGCGGCACGGTGGAGGTAACGTCCGGCGAGAACTTCAACGTCATATGGCCTGCGTACGCGTTCTTCGCCCCCTCCACGAACATCACCGTCGATTCCGATTCGCGCTCGAGCACCACCGATTCGGCGACGTTGCCGGCTGCCGCACCTGAAAATAGATCACGATAAATGAATTAGATTCCACGGCAATATGCAAGTCGGACTCCAAATGCAATATGAAGAACTCTTGTCGCGCACCGAAAACAAGAGAAGTCTAATAATGATATTAATAATATCTTAATTTTTTTTTTATTTTCTTTTTATTTTACAATTGCACTCCCTTGTTGGGTGGAACCAAAAAGTCGGAACTTGAGCGGGGTTAGGGAGGTATGCATACACAAACATCCATGTCTACGCTGGGATTCAAACCCAGGTCACGGTGGAAGCGATTTAAAGCTGAAATTCGAACAAGTGCCTTAACACTCTCGACCTCCGCGATAAACCATATAAATACAATCGCAATTATAACCAAATGGCCATCGACCACTAAGTCCTTCTCCTGTTCTTCATCTCAGTTATTTCAATAATGTTTATGTTAACACAAATAGCAAATTGACTACACAACAATTCACTTAGGTTGAATATCGGTTTGTTCTAAAAGTATTTTGGGGATGATGAAGAGGGTTGGTTGAGTGACGCTTTTTGGTAATGGTTCGGAGTGACGCTTTTTCAGCCACTTATTGATTCTTAAGTGCAGTCTTTCTACAGAAGAGAAAATGAGGATGCCCATATTCGATCAGTGGTCAATTGATTGTTTCATAAATTATGGAAACGTTATGGATGCTGATGCCATAATTTCTAAATGTTATCGCTAGGAAGTGCTTCGCTCTTGCTTTAGTTTTCCTTTCGACCAGTTTGTTGTACTGATTGAAATTCGGTTCATGGTTCTTGCCAGTAATCTCAACTTGTTCAGCCATAATAGAGTTTGATCAATCATCTTTTGAAGCTCCTCATTTGATTTTTCACGATTTTTATAATAGCAGTGAAAATAACATTGGAACTTGAAGGATGTTCATGAAGTTCATATTTTATGCAGAAAATTGATATCAACGTGCCTTTTTCCAGTAAAAGTAGCAGCCCTTATCATCTGTTATAGTATATCAAATATCAACTGTCATAAGATACCAACTATTTGCTAAGTGGATCGAAATGGGGTGTTGATATCAGAACAAGAAGAAAGAGAACATTTCGAACATAACCCCAGATCAGTATAATGATTTCTTTATAAACGTAGCGCATAACTTGACAAAGGAATTGCCTTCAAACTCTGTTGATCCTATGAACAATATGAAAGGTATACAAACACCAAAAGCAGGGTTCGCTTTCAATGAAGTAAGCTTTAACGACGTAAGAGACATAATAAATAACTTAAAAAACAAGAACAGTACTGACATTTACGGACTTAGCGTTAAACTAATAAAAAGAGTAAAAAACCTTATAATTATACCATTGACCGAATTATTGAATATCTGCATCAATGAAAACGTATTCCCCTGTGCTCTAAAAAGAGCCACCGTAATCCCAATATTCAAAAAAGGAGATACTGGCGAGGTAGCAAACTACAGACCTGTCTCCCTGCTCCCTACCTTTTCTAAGATATTTGAAAAATACATGGCTAACTCGATCAATGAATACTTTGAAAGACATGAATTATTTACAAATTCTCAATTTGGATTTAGGAAAGAAAAAAGCACTACCTTAGGGATTCTCAATTTAACCTCGCGCATTATGGATAGCTACGAAGACTTAGAGTATAACTCGGTTATTTTATGTGACTTGAGCAAGGCATTTGACTGCGTTTCACACGATCTCCTGATAAAAAAAACTCCAAGTTTATAACTTTTCTAGCAGCAGTATCAAATTATTACAGTCATATCTATCTGACAGGTACCAGACAGTTAGGGTGGATGGAGTGTTCTCTGCGGAGAGACTGCTCCGGATTGGTGTACCACAGGGGTCTGTCTTAGGACCAGTACTGTTTTTGATCTATATAAACGATCTGCCTATATGTGACACTCGGGTGGGGTATACCCTCTTTGCAGATGACACCACCATCTCCCTATCTGCATCATCACTTGAAGAAGCGGTCCAGGAGACCCAGAAGGCACAGTCACGAGCTGAAACCTGGTTTACCTCAAACAAATTAATAATAAACAAAGATAAAACGAACAACATTATCTTTTCTCTGAGAGATATAACGGATAATATTCCACAGTGCAAAACGGTGAAGTTTCTCGGGGTATATCTTGATTCCAAACTACAGTGGGACGCCCATATAGATCATATCTGCAGCCGACTTCGTAGTAGCGTTTATGTACTTCGGAGTCTATCTAGCAGTGTATCTCAAAGCACACTAAAAACTGCCTACCATGCTATATTTCACTCTGTAATGTCCTATGGATTGATCTCTTGGGGCGGAACACCGCAGTCTGCGAAGGTTTTTGGATTACAAAGGAGGGCAATAAGAATTGTGAGTGGACTGGGGTATAGAGATAATTGTAGATTCGCCTTTAAACTTCTAGGAATTATGACATTTCCATCACAATACATATACGAAAATCTCCTGTATATCAGACAAACAAAGAATAACTACTTGAAAATTAGCGACACTCATACCTACAACACCAGAAACAAAAATGACCTAGTGGTCCCATACTGTAGGCTTGGGAAGTGCCAAAAAAGACCAGAATTCATAGGACTGAAATTATTCAATAAACTCCCTGAAAACGTGAAATATCTCCCAATAAATACCTTCAAAAAGGAGATATGACACATCCTGATTGAAAATATGCTTTGCAGTGTTGATGAATTTTATGAGATATTTAAATGATAGGTTTCTAATTACATTGTCATTTGTGTTTTTTTTTTTTAAATACTTGTTACCATATTTTTGACATTACTGCACTTCATTTTATTGGAATATTCTGATTTTCATCTACATTATATTTTACATTTTATTTACGATAGTGCCAGTTCAGCTTATGTGTGTTTGACTTGAAACCTATATAAGTTCTTAAGTGTGAGTATATGTATGCATGAATCTAAGAATTTATTTGCAGGTATGCATGTTTTATATCTAGATATTTATAAGAGTAGGTGTAAGATCTTACCTTAAGTGGACTTTTGACTTGTGGAAATATTTATATGATACCACCAAATATGAATAAATAAATAAATAAATAAATAGAATAATATTGAGAAAACCAATTACACAAGCTCATTTGCCAAAATCCTTCAAAACTATCATTCGATTTACTAACCTATCAGGGCTATGTCCGAATCGATAACCAGGAACTCGCCTCGGTAAGTACCGGCGTGGAGGAAGATGAGGGCGCCTTGAGAGGAACCTTCCAATGAATGGTTGCTGCAAGACCCCGACACAGATCCCGTTGTACTGTTCGAACCGCTACGCTCGTCGGCATAGTCGAGTGCACCCTGAAAAACAAAATTCGAATTGATTTAGACACTGGTGAGGGGATCGAATAACGTGAGATCTATCGATAATTCGAAACGACGAACTATATGACATGTAAGAATCGATTGTAAAATAACAGCAAATATAGAAGAAAATGGAACGGAGATGCATGGCGGATTACTGTGAGGTTTTTTGAAAAAAAACCATACCATATGCGATAGGATAAATATCTAATTTGATGAATTCTTCAAGAAAATACATATACAGAGTTAATCAACTGTATGGAACCATCCATATATCTCAGTAACCAGTTGTTAGATCTCTTTGTTAGTTGTCAGATGTTTTTTCACAGGGTTAATTGAAAATGTGGTGGTTACAAAGATTACATCGACAATTTTGCCACATTTTCAGTTTTTCCGGAATTATTATCAACTTTCTTATTTCAAATAGAACACCCTATATATTCTCATATCATTTGATAGAGAATTTCCCAACGAGTTCAATGGTATACTTTTTGATAGTTTTATTCACAATATCTACAAAGATATCTGAAAATACTCAAAGACTATTCCTGTATTATTGTAATTCTGAGTAAATGCCAATTATTCTTTTTGACTGAATATATCATATTGTGAAACAATAAATCTTTGTTGATAATAATAATAATTTTACTCTTGCAATGACACCGTATTGAGGTATTGATGATGATTGGATTCGGAGATAGAAGAACTCACAAAGAAGTTTCAGATTGACATCCAATATCACATAATACAGTATCCAAAACTTTGAAACGATTCGAGCATACTGAGAATGTGAAGATTAGAAAAACAGGACGTCCAAAAAACAGCAACTACGCATGAAAAAAGGTTAAATGTTGTAGTTTCATCCATCGATCAACTCCATACTTCTACAACCCAATTAAGCTTAGACCATCAAATAAGTCAAATGTCAGCGATGAGAATTTTGAAAAAGGAGAACATGAAGCAGTATTAGGTGCATTGAAAATACTGTTTTTATTGTTTATACATTGTCTGTCAAAGAGTATCAAGTCACATTCTATCATATCGAATTTGTATCAAATGTCAAATAATTGCTAAGTGGACTCTAGCCTATATGACCAGCTACCTACACCTCTCCCCATTCCCCTTGGGTACCGTTTGGTGCACAGGGGAATTTTGCATAGGCACAAATTTTGAAATTTCATGACACCATCTTATTCTAGTGACATATTCATTTACATTTGCAGTTGACCATATTACAGTGATCTCTAATACTTTCCAGTTCACAATGTTTTTACTATCCTGAATTGAAAAACATGAGGATGAAAGAGTTTGATCAATATTCACCTGAACGGTGTTGAAATAGACTAAGTTGCGCCCCTTGAAAGCGACATCCTGGTAGCCTTGTCTAACGTGGATACCGCGATAGAGCTGCCTGAAGGACTCTTTCCAAGGATTCGCCAGATCGGACTCCTCGGGGCTGACAAACTCGAAGCGACAAGGCGCCGTATTGAACAATGGCAAATCATATTCGTATACGCTCTGATAGAGACGTTTCCTGAAATGTGGTAATGAATGAATATAAAAAAATATCAATTGGATTTTTTGCACTCACCATAATTCAGTGTCGTTAGCTATGGCTTGGAATCTTTTGCAGACCTGGCTGACACGGCACAAGTCTTGTTCCAACAAATAATTGAAAATTGTGAGCAATACTTCGTCGGGAAGCTCATATTGTAGATAATGAGCAGCAGTGTTTGTACAATCTAGAATATAAATATTATCGAAAAATACATATTTATTGAAACAAAAATAGTATTATAAGAGACCAAGAACTAATTGATGATCAAGTTACAAAGTACTAGCATAGTGGACAAAATTGGGAATTGTTTTGAATAATCGAAATATTTGAGCTGATTCTCAATTGGGAAATGGAGAATAATCAGTTGCATGATATTCCACATAAAATTCAATTCAATGAAGATATACGTGGATCCATAAACTACACTCATGACGCCCTTTGTCAAAGTCATTTCATCATTTCTACCATTCATTGATTATTCAAGTAGTTTTTGATGAAAAATGTGTCAGAAATGAACGTCAAAACTTTGATAGAATACATAGTATGGCTTGATAACCATTCCAATACATGAAACCTTTTCACAGAATTGTGATAAATTCATGTTGATATTCCAAAAATTACTTGATGATGGTGAAAAAAGTCTATATTCCAAAGCAGGTAACATCCAAATCGAATGAAATATGCCCGTCAATGACAGCTGTGCAATTCGTGACAGTTGGAATTTGGGTGTGGTACAGATACGAAATTATTTCATCTTCTACTTTCTGATATAAACTTATTCAACAGTTCACTAGGTGAATACAATGTTGAAAAAGTATCAGTTTTGTGTGTTGTGTACAAGAACCTTTTGAATTTATTTAATTGTGAATGATTTCAGTACCAAACACTCGCTGAAACAAACCTTTATAATAATGAGGATGAGAGGTGTGAGCTAATGCATGATTTCAAATTTCCTATGAACTCCTATCAGCTCTTGCACTGTAGTTGATGATTCTTTCGGATTGAAAAACACTGTTTCATCAGAATATAAATGATATAAAATAGTTATGTGAACTAACCTCCAGATCTCTATATTCTTATTCTAAATTGAAATAAAATGAAATGAAAATATGAAAACCTCATACTTTAAGAAAAAACAAACATTGAATACACACATAACCTAAAATAATATACCAATATCTGTTGGCGACACTGATAAATCTTGAAACACAAAATTAAATCTGATTGTCCTGGTTGGAATTTGGTTGGAAACTCGGCTGACAGTTTCTGCAGTGTTCAGGCATGTCATGTATATTAAGGTTGGCTAATATCACAAGATTTGAAAACAGGATAAGTACATGACTAGCTCCTCCACCAGCTAGTTCATTACATCAATCTTCTTACGTTGGTCACAGTGTACAAATACAAAGGTTCAAGATGTCTGATATGTCATGCTAACAAAAAGTGAAATAGAGAAAGGGTGAATCTACTCACTCTCGTAGGAGGCAGAGCAAGTCCGACGCGGCCGCTTCCTCGCCGGCAGCATGGCGGAGGCGTATCCCTGGGCGGGCGCGGTGGGCGTGGCCGGCGAGGTGGGCGAGCCCGCAGTGGCGGCGCTGGTGCTCGGGCCGGGGCCGTCGTGGTGCGAGGGTGACTTGCGGCGCAAGTCGTACGGTGAGTGGTGGGCGGGTACGGCGCCGCCCGCGGCGGTACTCGGGCCGGGCGGCGCCAGTGTCTGCGGCCCACCCGGCGCGACTGCCGATGGCGCCGGGATGTTGTGGTTTGGCTGGATCGGGCAGGACGGCTCACATGGCTCTGAAACGTCATATCAATAATAATTTATGTACTCACAAAAAGAAATATCTTTATTTCCATTGACTGACCTATTACTACATCAGTATTGTCAGAGTCAAGAAATAGCATAGAAACTAATAGTAAAATTTATAAATAATGAAATGAAAATGGGACACAGCAAAATGACATTATATAAACTAGCAGTAGTATTATCAACATAGCATTAAACACATTGGAATTGGTTTAGGAAGTGAAATGGGTTGTCTTTCAACAAAATTGAAATTCTTGACTTGAACTGTTTGAAGCGGGTAATCTGAATATTAATACGAGGTAAGTGATTGTACCGTTTGATGGCTGTGATTTTAGGGCCATTTGGGCCACTTGGATTAATTGGTAAGGTGGAATATAAATTATATCTGCAGCTCTGGTGCAGTAGGGGTTTCTTTCCGCACATGTTTGAAAATTTTGGATGTTTTTCTTTAAGTTAGTAAGGCGCTGAAGAATATAGAGGTTATAGACAGTAAAATACCCGTGTCGCGAAAATGCTTTCTACAGGAATTTCTTGTTTTGAAGTGTAGCATATTCCCCAGTATGCGCTTTTTCCGAATTAGCACTTTATGGGTGTCTGTAGAGTTTCTCCAACAAATCAGCCCACATGAAATTATCGAGTGGACTGCAGTATAGTAATATGATTTGAGGTTGATTCAAACGATTTCCCAATAGTATGTGGTTGTCCCATGCTAGGTGAGTATCAAGCCACAGACCCAGAAACTTGACTTCCTCAGCTGGAATGATGGTTTGACCATCGCATTTCAGTAGAAATCTGTAGTTTGGTTTAACACCTATTGATGTGAAATTCATTTAATAATAAATTTTCATTTAGAATGAGGCCACTCTGCTTACTGAATGAGCAAATGCTATCTGAATTTTCATTTGCTGTAGTAGCTATGTCAGGTACCTATGCTTCTGCCAGCTATTGCTGCACTAGTGCCATCAACAAATAATGTTATTATTGAAGAGTCACTAGTACCTAGTGTGTCAGCAATATTATTAATGAAAATGGGGAATAGAATTGGTCCCAATATACTGCCCTGCGGTACTCCACTGGTTTTCATTATAGTGTCCGAATATTGGTTGATGTTATTTATATTATGGGGGTTAAGGATCCCCCAATAGGCCAAAATACCAAGGAACTTCAGCGTGATTCAATGAATTACATAATTGTATACATTTTAGATATATGCATTGGATCGAAAGGAATATTGAAAGAAGAAGTTAATTTAAAATGTAATCTAATTCTTCCTTAAATATAGAGGTTTTTAATGTATTCCCAGGCTGTATTTCTATGGGGTCTATATTCTTTCTTGATTTCTATTTTTACAGAACAGGTTTAGGATTTCCAGATTGTGCAACCTTTTCAGAAAGGTTGTGTTTATCTGTTGATCTATAGGGTCAATTCTTGTGTGTCACACAGTAAGTCATCAGGTGGATTATTCCGAAGATTTCTGGGGTACCTGATTTTTGTTAAAGTCCTCTAGGAAGTGGTTTCTACAGAGTGTCTTGATGGTAGGATTCCTCCCAGTAAGGTATATTGGATGACAGTATTCCATGACATTGCGATATTGATTTATATATGTGTGCAGCTGTTTTCTTACGTTTTCCAGGATCCTTAAATGTTCAACTCCGAAAATGTTCACTTCTGCTAATACATTCTCTGTTGATATGTTGTCAGCATGGTTTTGAAATTCAATTTGTGATCTATGTCGACACCCAGAAACATCACTTTGTAAACACTATGAATGTCATTACCGGCTATATTTATTTCAGGTGAGTTTGGTGAAATGTTGTGGTGGAAAATTATATATTGTGATTTGTTTGAATTAACTTTCAGTCAGGATCCTGTCCTACAAAATTATTCAGATCCAGGTTATAGTTGCAATCATTCACCAATTCTATTGTCCATTGCAAAATTGTTCAACATGCATAGCATCATTTTTTTCTCAGAACATAAAAGTTTCTTTACCAAATTTGGTACAAGGACTCATGAAATGGTTTCTTGTTACTTAACGTAAGTAACTTTTGTCAAAATTGTCCAGTGTCGTAAATACAAGAGACTTGATTCACTTCAGTGGATATTTTTTGGATTGACGGTTTTTTCGAATCCGCTGTTCAATTTAGAGAAAAATACGATTGTACAATTTTGATTTGAGGCTTCGTTCACGAGATAATTGAAGTTGAAAAGGAAACAGAGACCCTGGCGAAAATTGGACAGTTCAATTAATAAAAACAGGACATACCAAAAATTAACTGGACATGCATTGTTTAATTATCATACATTGTCTTATTATCACTGTCACTTTCTCCCGGTCTAATAACAAATACCTAAGATGATTTGCATCGAATTTTATTCAAATCAAAGAGAATGAAAACAAATAAATATTCATTGAAAAAATACCTTGTTGATTAAGATAGAGGTGGTGAAAAAATATGAATATGAAATTGTAGGAAATTGTGTAACACACAAAAATTCCCTTTTCCATTAATCCTAAGAATTTTTTGTTTCGACATTTCATTGCTGATTTTATTTCCAATTTACAAATGCCTTTTCAATAAGCTTGCAATCACCTAACTATCATCTGATTACATATCAGCTTCATATTGTCTTCATATTCATATCATCATATAGTTTCATATAATCTCAAAACCAAGCCATTGCCTATCTTGTGAAGGTTATTTTCCTAGATATTTAAGAAGTAGAAGTATTTTAGATATTTCATAAACGAAACTAAAAATGCAAAACACTTTTTTTGTTGAAAACTACATCAGAGAGAAACGTTCTATGAGGAGTTGTTTGAACATGTAGAATCTTGATTGATATCAATTTTTTTCATTCAAATACAGATTTCACAAAATATCAGCTTCAGAATGGTACGCCACGATGTATGTTTCGTTGCCTTCGAAACTTATTTTCTGAATGCACCTCCGATTTTTCAAATAAAATTTCTATCAGTGTATTTGGAGATGATTAGAATGGACAGATAATATCCATGAACTGATATTCATTCGAAAGTCTACCTATACAGCCTATTTTATTATTATAATTTCATTGAATGAAGCAAAAATTCAGTCACATATTGTTAGTCAATATATGGTGAAACAAAAATCACAACAAGATCAGTATAACTCTCACATCATTTTTTTCCAGCGGATTCTCCTACATGGCTACAGAATATATTCTTTTTTATTTTTTAGTTTCATACCAGAGAATCATATTTCTGAGATAATGTTGGTGTAATTAATGATAAAGTAAGTAAGTTGGTCTATTTTCATACCTCCTGATAATGATAATTACCTATATAGAACTTCCAGTTTTTTGATGATCTATTCTCTAGAAAATTTCCAAAATCTAGGTTAGCATGATCAGTGAAATATTACAGTTTATCTAACAAATTGAATAAGAATATTTCTTCAGGCACACCTCTTTGAAACCTTATTTCTTGGTCCATATTTTTTTATACAACTAGTTTAGAAAATGTCCCTTCTCAGGACTATTTGGAATATCTGAACATGAAAGACATAACATGACAGGGGCTGATATTTTACAGCCAACTCTATCTATCCCATGTAGATTGATGCTTTCTATTGACACTGAAAATAGTATGAAACGTCATAAAAACTCATTTGCACTTCAGAATACTCAACATAAGTAGCAGTATACAGGAAACTCAGAGTCATCCTGAAATTTTCCTACAATATCTACATCTAATAACAATTGAATCTCTGAGATTTGGATTGATCACAATTCAGTGAAAGATGTAATCTTGAGTAGGTATAATCAATGAAATGAAACACTTCACTTCAATTTAGAAAATTAAAAATCTGTTATCAAGTTTTTAATCCTCCCATCATCATCAAGTTTTGTGATTTTTTTCTAAATATTATAGTGCTTCACAATTCATTTTTGATTGTCATACATTTCAAGATCCCAATGAGACACAATCAATAACTTGATTTTTGCTGTATCTTTGTAGCTAGCTAGTGAAAATAAACATTTATGAATTCTATCAGGAATTTCAAGGTAGAGCATAGATTGAGAATGAATGATGTTTTTCCATGTGATATATTTGATAATGAATGCAAGAGAAATTTTTGAACACTGTGATTATTCTTCTGGGATTCTTGCTATGAATAATACTTAACTAATATGCCTATTGAAAAACTGTTCAATATCTCGACTATAATCCCACTTTAGTTGCCTACAACTCATAATATGATCAAGGAAATAAACATAATGAAATCAAAATTGAAACTTCCTGGACAAAGATAAACAAACTTCAACACATTGATAAAATTCCATTGCACTGCATAATTCACAATGACATTATTATTTACCATGAATATTGTTGAAATCGCTGTAACAATCTTCCTAGAGATAATCTTCTCATGTACACACAGAGAGTTGGATTATCATCAACTTTCACATTCGCCAACTAATCAATGAGTATTGAATGGTTGTTCGGCAATTATTAACAAACTATCCCCTCGGCTATCCCTGACTAGATTTTTTTGTTTGAACAGCCATTCAACGAAAAGAACTGCCTTGCAAATTCACTTTTGAGACAGAATACTTTCTTTATCGAGGTAAACTACTGTGCAATAGATTTATATTTATAAATGGGATGACATTTTAATACCTAATTGACAAATGACAAACGAATGAGGCAGCTCCCTTATTCAAAAAAATAAAGATTGCCCCAAGGCTTTATGAAACCTTCAACATAATTAAGAACAAAAGAGGAATCTAGCCTAACTTAAACAATCAGGCCAGACCGATAGTTGGATTAAGGTCGAGCCTAAACGAATCCCGAATGAACTGGTTCACTTACCAGACGTTGTTCTCGAAGGTGTGGGTATTCTATTAGCTCCTTTTCTGCGAGATCTCCTCACGTACGACCTGGAGGCCGTGAAAGAAGCGCTGGGCATCTTCACAAAACTCGACAAACCAAATTTCCAGTACTAAACAAAGGAAACACCAGCACTACCACGAACAGCCATTTTTAAGAATCGTACGGTTCACGAGAAGGCAGGTAACGCGCAGGTCAGCTTGCTCGGCGAATGGGCACAGCGGCTGGCACTCACGTGACCATCAAACGTCAAAATGGAGCATGACATGGACGAAGTTTTCAAATGTTTTAAATCAATTTTCCTTTGTTTCCTGTTGTCTGTAACCTACTTGGCTAGTCTTCATGTGTGGAACAGCCCTTATAACAGGTGAGTTTCGATGGCCGATATTTAAAGTTGCACCCAGACACCGAATTTTCGAAGAACCGTGCTGCAGCCAGTGTGATACTTGTGTCGCCCCTCACTTTCCCCGCGCACCCTGGTATAATTCGTCGATCACCGTTTTCGGTCTGCGTTGCGTTGCTTGCGAGATTCCGAACCTACCTACCGTGGGAAACGAAAAGTTCGAAAACATTTATTAATATTCACCCCATATTGCATAATGATTTTTTTCTGTAAGATAATGGTCAGCTCGTGGAAGGAGAAGATGTGACCATTTCATTACTTGATAGCTAGAAATACCTATATAAACCGTTATTATCCCAACTGGTTTTCAATTATATTTTACCGATATACTTACCTACCTACTCTTCACAACTAATCTGTCATCAAGAAAATATAAGAAGGGTAGGTGAAGAAACCTACCGCTATTGTTGATATTTTGAGGAAAATAATATACTAATACCTATGTATTTGGTGTTTTAATCGGAGCTTTTCTTTGCTTTGTGTGAAACTATAATTTTGCAATATGATTGCAAATTATAAGAAATTCATTCCGATGATTCGGAAAAGCAGCAGTTTGATCTTCGCAGCTTTCTACGTTTTCGGAAAGATAATCGAAATTTACAATAATAATTCGCATCAAATACGCTGGTAAAGAGACTAGTGACGTCAGTGATCCATCGATAGTTGAATTATTGCTGAACCCGTATATCCCTAGAAGACCCTGAAAATGAACTAACTACAAATTGAAACCCTTCATTCTGGCATATCCTGCATCTTTTAGTGATCGCTTCTCGTACAAAAGCCTTTTTTTGATTATTATATTTTTTCAGGGATCATCCATCAACAATAAAGAGAAGATTTATCAGTGCTTTCACAATGCTGTTCATATCTCCATGTTTTTTATATACAGGGTTGGATGAAAAAACCCTCAATAAGGTGAGTTTGAACAAATTATAGTGGTTTGCGAAAGAACAACCGAAAGTCTGTCCAAGACACTTCAAAAATGTTGCGCTCCTTTTGTATGTCTAAATTTGAAACGGTATAAAACTTCGGCATCTAAAGCAGAGATTAACCAATCTCAAGTGTTTGCTAGAAGTGATAGTAGGTACCTAGTACAGTCAGTCATTTCGTTTGTCACATTCCAAATAGACTCCAAATCTATTCAGGTGTCAGTACTGGCATGGTTACTGGCATTCTATTATTTTTTATGTTATATCTAATATTATCACTAACTAAAAAATTTTTCATGTATCATGATATTCTGGCCGTGTTTTACAACTTAACAACAACCTTTTCGTCCCCAAACTTCTTTTGCGAGTATAGGTTTAGGGTTTTCTATCATATGTATTTTTGCTCCCCACCTTCAGTGGTTATTTTGAAAGTTATCGAATAATAATTGATATAATAGTGGATTTGAGTTTTATATTTTTTTCTGAATCATCAGAATTTCTTGTCATGTCAAATGTCATGACTCGATATGCTGCCAATTTTTTCAAATAGTACATCCTGTATAGTATGTTACATTAACTTTTTCTTCTGATTTCAAGAATATTTATACGTATAATAATATGCTTTACTTCATCCATCTGTTTTTTTTTCCAGATATTTTAAGAAATGTTCACACAAATGTACCTACATGTGCAATTAATGTGCACTAAAACATAGTTAGCCGTGCTCAAGTGGCAATCACAGGACCTGGCCCCATTTTTGTTGTTCCTCTATTGAATTTGAATCTTGACAACTTTTCGGAATACCCCTGCACCTGCACCCTACCAAGAGGGTATAAGAAGTTATCATAAAATAATAAATCCATCTGATGCTAAATTCAATAGGTGAACAACACAAGTTGAGTCAGATCCTGTCATTTTCGATTACCTTTTGAGAATGGCTAAGTATGTTTCAATTTATATTTTTTAGAATTCAAACGGTTATATTTAGAGAACGGATGGATGAAACAAAGCATACGTTTATATTTTTGAATTCAGAAAAAGACCTAGGAAGATTTTGGAATAGAATCGCAAGATTTCAAAACAAGTAATAGAATTTTTTGGACTACAATAAGGAGAATGAACGGGGGGAAAAGAAAGAAATCATAGCAATAAAAGACAAAAATAGCCAAAATCAAAGGAACACAAAAGAAATAGCAAAGACATGGAAGGATTTTTATGAAGAGAAATTCAATGATGCAACTACTGCATGATGAAGAATATGAGAGGAATCAAGAAGAACGAACCATTTAGATTTGAGCTGTACGTAGAGAAGAAACATTGGAAGCAATAAGAACTAATAAGAGGAACGTCAATGCAGCAATGAATAACCATCAAAATAACAAAGAGACAATTGAATTGGTATGGACACATGATGAGAATGAATCCAAGCAGAATAACAAAAAAGATACATGAAGCATTAAGCATAAAAAAGAAGAAGAAGGGGAGACCACGGAAGAAATAATGGATGCAACAAATAACAGAGGCAGAAAGAAAAAGAGAGAAGTCGTTGAGAGAGATGAAGATAGTGACAGAAAATAGGATAGCATGGAAACAATGGGTAAACGACACACCAGATAATCAGCCCAAATCTGACGCCCAAGAGGGTAAAAGGAAGGGGAAGAAGAAAGAAAGATAGAATTCAGAAAAAGTAGATCTTCATATTTATGAGAAAATATACGGGAAGTTCCATTGAAAATCTTGACAACATGACAAATTTTGACATTTGCCGGAATAATTTCGGATTATTCTGATGGTTATGAAATGAAAAATATATAAAACCTCCATATTTCCATTTTTTGATAACTTTCAAAGTGACCTCTTTAGGTGAGGTGCAAAAAATACGGGAAAACCCTATACACAATAACATTTTATTTGGCATTTTATATTACCGTTACATTCATTGCCGAGTTCATTACAATGTCTTACCAAATAATTGATTCATTAAAAATTTAAAGAAAACATGTGGAAAAATCAAAACTTATCAGATTTCGTTGAGCCATATAGGTCGATCAAATACAAGACATAAGTAACATATTTTTCACATGTAAATGCTAATAATGCATCATAATGATGCTCTAATGAAATTCTCGGCCATAAGGCTCAGAGCACCATCAGAGCTCCACCATGAGCAATTACATGTAGACAAACAAACTAGACCAGTTCAGTCACTCCTATGTTGTTAGGCTCGAGACCAGCCGAATTTCTCTCTACCAAGCATCATCATTCATCAATTGATTAGTGAAGTTCTGGAATTCTCTACCTAGTGAAGTCTTTCCTGAGACAAAATTTAAAAAAAAATTATCATATCTTCCACCTCTCTCAGTATTTTACCGCTGGCTTTCACGATGTTCCAAGAAGAGGTTCTAGGTTTTTTTTCGTCGTGTTGCCAAAAGAAGCAAACAAAATATCTATAAAACAAAAAGCTTTGTTCCCAAGTTTTTTAAAATATCTGTCTACCTATACACCGATGTAGTGCAGATACTCTGTGCCTATCTAATTTCTTCAACCATTTCATCAGTATTATATTGCACAATCAGTGTTATAGAAAATTTGAATCAGGATTCTCAATTCATGATCAAACTACATAATTACAATCTCAGAACACCAACTATTTATACAGAAATCTGCAAAAATGTCGCCATCTTCTGGAGAATTTATGCCATTATAGTGAAAAATGCCGTTACCGTTTTTGGCGAAACAAAACACTATCAGTGACTGCACCAGTCGTCTGTACATCGTTATCTATAGCCAGAGAAATTTCAAATATGGGAGTACTCTATCCCACTGATTAGACGGAATAAATTGATAACTTTGGTGAAAATAAAGTATCACGCACCAACGTTATGAGAAAAGAAATCGGCGGTGCTCTTGGTGAATGGAACATTCAAATGTTCTCACATTATAAGGTTGTATCCTCAGATCAAATTAAAAAATATGTTATGAGGCTGTATGGAGCATAAATGCCTTAAAAAAAAACCTTCAAAGAAGAGGTGTCACACAAACGACCACAATTCACGTCTAAAAAATTATCAGGATGATGTCCAGCTGTCAACCTCACACTTTCAAGACTATTGTCAACATCTGAAATATATTTCACTTTTTGTCTCATCTGTGCTACCCAAATTTAACGCCAATCGTAAGTATTGCAGAATGAAGTATGAATTTGACTAAATATTCGTATAATACCCAAAATTATCAAATCGCTTTCTCTCTTTCTCGTTCTCTCATATAGGTTTCATAATTCAATAGCTTATATATTCATCTACTATTCCTCTCTACAATCAAAAGTATACAATAAAAATATATAATTCGTTTGACAGGCTTAATGTGGGGCATCCTGTATAGGTACGGGAACAAGCACTGATAAGACCTGTCCTAGATTTCTTTCAATTCTGGAATATTCATACTATGATCTAATATAAGAAATAGTAGATAAAATATTCTTCCATTTTAGGCAACATTACTTGAAATAATGGGCCTCAGATTTCATGGATTATGGCAAGCTATTTTTGTGCCTCTCTTTTTAACAATGATACTATTTTTGGGACCCATTTCTATGGAGATGTGCAATGGATTTTCCAAAATATACGCGAATAAAAAAGGTAAAAATATTAGCATTGTATTCTTATAAAATATCTTCCGAGAAGAACTCAAAAAAAAACTTTGAGATTTATAATAAGATAATCAAGAAAGACCAAGTATGATTCATTTTGGAATAAATTCTCGAATTTTCTCAATCTACTGTCTATTTTTGAAATGAAAACTAAAAACTGTAGACTTGAATATCAGTAAAATATTTCTTCAAATGAGATCGATAAGTTAACTTTCTCCTCATTCTGGAAAGAAGAAAGAATGTGATTGAAAAAACAGAATCAAATACATGAATATTATGTTTGCTGTATCATTTTCCAGAAGAAAACCAACATATTCCAAATAAATTGATTTGGATTAGAAATCATATAGTAGCACCGTTATCGGAGGAATTCACCTACAGAAGTTGTATGCTCCCAGTTTTACTTCAATCATTCACTCCCACTGCCGTAGTACTCAGCAGTCCCCTGTTTTTCGGAGTAGGTAAGAAAAACAAATATCAATATAAATATAAATTGTATATTCTCACCAGTCTTGAATAATTCACTATAATGAACAATTCAGTTTGATACAGCATAGATTGAATATACAAGATACAGTAAGTAAGTGATTGGGGCGATTCAATTAAGGTGAGGAGGTACTTTATATCACAGGATCTAATAGTCGTATAAGTTACTATACATACTACGAATGCACAAAATTACAAGGACTAAGCTAAATACTTCCTTCAACTAAAGCTATCCCACATAAAGAAACTGAATTTATAGGGAGTATTCGTCTCTATTTATTTGTAGAATAATTATTGAATGATGATGTATTTCGTAAAAATAGACGTTGTTTTGGAACTATATATATTTTTTTCAGCTCATTTCCATCATATGTGGGAACGAATACATCACATGGGCATGAGCTTCGATTTGGCACTGAAAATATCATGTGAGTTGAAGAGCTCACTAGAGCTCATAAATAGTCAGTCATCCAGTCGAAAGAATCCTGCAAGGAAATGTCTAATAACATTATCAACTGTCATTTTGTTTTGGATATTTTCGATCGTCAAAATTCTGATATCACATAGATAATTGTAGGATTATTTTAATTTGATAGTTTTTGGCGGTGTCAAAATGTAGTTTCTGAAGTACCAAAGCAACAAACAAAAATCGAAAAAAAATCTGATCCCTTCAAAAGTAACAGGAGCGCTTACTTTATGGACACAGTGTATAGATCAGTGATCTGTAAGGATACCTAATCTCTGTCTATGGATTTACTCCCCTGTAGGTTTCCAGTTCACGTACACCACCCTGTTCGGCATGTATTCGGCCTTCCTGTTCTACAGGACTGGCCACTTTGTGTCCATCTTCCTGGTGCATGCGTTCTGCAACCACATGGGATTCCCCGACATCGCCGAAATCTGCACCTACCAGCCAGGCAAGCGGACCGCCGTCGTGGGCCTCTTCGTCCTCGGGCTGGCATCCTGGTGCTTCCTGTTGGTGCCTCTGACGGAGCCGCTGCGCTACCATCACGAGCTTTCGATTTTTTAACGGGTCCATTTTGTAGTTGTTGTACGATTCCAATTTTGCATTCGTATTGAATTTCAATTTCAATACGTGTTTTCCAGAGTTTCTTAGATAGCTTTCGAAATCGGCAGAGATGACGTCATCTGGTGTCGATCTTGAGCAGCCTTAAAATTCGACAAAATCAAGTCGAAAAATGTCTACAACTTTTTCTAGTGGCTGGGGCTAAGGATTTGGCACCAGCTCATTCACATCTATATATTGATATCAAAAATAATGGAAAATCATTGATTTATTCTGCTTCGTTCTGAAAATTTTTGGAACAAAATAGCAATATTTTCAAACCAGGCGTTTTTGTGACCACATTAGGAAGAATATTCCTAATAGATATTGTCTTAGTTGATTTTTTTACAAGACTCCTCAACATTTACGAGCTTGTTAGGAGAAAGTATTACATGATGATTGAGCATCCCTCTTACCAATGTGAACCCAATGACGTATGACGTATCACACTTTGATATGCGTTTCTGACTTAATTAAATAATTAAAGAATTAAAACAAATATCTTTTTTCAAAATATTGGGATTCAAATGTGTATTATATATTTATAACGATCAATCGTTAGAAGCCTCTTATGTAATCTAGCAGCGCATTTCGGTACATCCTGTATATAATAGGTAGTATAATACAAATTTGTATCTCTGATAGCACTCATTAGGAAGAATGCTAGGGAGTATTGTACATTTTAGCTAACGCAACTGAGGTTGCGTCCTCTGACAAATAAGTCTAAAATCAGTAGGTAGCTCAGAGTTAAACTCCAATTTAATAATCAAATATAATCACAGCAGGAACGTTTGAGTACCTACCTTGAGTTGTTCAGGCTGTTGAAGTTGTTGAAATATAAAGGAAATTTTTGTTTGTTGATAATAATTATCTTTTTCTGCGATCATTCAAAGTCATTACTTTTTGCTATTTACGAGGCGAAGAAATTAAGTGACTTCAGTAACCTAAGATAAATGCTATAGGTTGAAAGTGACAATTTCTTGTTAGTTTGAAATCTGAAATTTTCAAAAAGCACTTCAAATTCGATCATAGGAAAAATATTATATGTAGCATGTGCAAAAGTAGGAATTTGTTGCACTAGCATGGTTGCATTTCTCGACTTGTAAAACTAAAACTGTAAACTTCGTGATTTGTGCAACAAATATACATCTTTTTTCACTAGTTACACAATTGTTCTTTGTGTAACTACAGTGCACTTACGGAAAAATACTAACTTTTTGTATGATCGTAGAAAAATAACTGAAAATGTCATGTGAAGATAAACCTACTGATATTCATCAGAAACAAAAGACTGATCAGAATGTCTCGTGTTTTCTTATTCGAGACAATCCAAGAATGAAATCTGAATTCGAAATCATATGACACAGGCTGCATGGGTGTTGATTTTGGGAATTCGCAGTTGTCAATTTTAATTTTGCAAAAACATTGCTTTCAAAGCTCATTTTATTCTTGCGAGTCAAATTATATTCGTATGAACCGATACGTGAGCCAGAATATTATATTTAATTTTGTATCTGAGCTGTTTGACACTATTGATTTTCTGTGTATGTTTAATTATTATAACATAAATTGACAGGGTGGCTGAAATTCGAGCCTTATCAGGATCGCAGTAGCAGTATAAGAAATTATGACAAAGTTACACAGTTAGGCATCAGATTGTGCTACTTTTCCATAATTTATATAACCCACCATATATGTATCTCTTACCGCATCGTCCGTATCCGAGATCCCAAGAATGATGAGGCTTGAATTTCAGTCACCCTGTATATACATTAAAATATAGATAAACAGGGTGTTCCGAAAATAGTGTGTAATCTCTACCAGCGGCTCCTAGGTCCAGAAATAGGAAGAAATTGTATGTTTTTAACAATTTTTCCAAAACGGTTTGGGATAAAATATTGCAATTTCCTGTACTCACCTAGTATTTAATTCTGAATATAAAAATAAGAAAAAAAGTGAACAAAATCCATTCTGGGATGTTCAAACAGGGCCGGTTCAGAGTATTTCCAGGCCTTTTTGGGATGCTGTTTTTTGCGATTTGGCCGCAGAATATTGGAATTTATGATTCTTCAAATGGAAAAGGTGGTGGTGGTTTTGCACCAAATACGAGAGAAAGTGTTTTAAAAATTTTGTGACATCACAAAAATCACAGAAAAAACTATTAAGTATACAAAAAACATGGTTGTTTCGAAAATACATAGTTGCAATACTTCACCACCCTCTTCTACTGGAAAAAAAGGATTAGGGGAATATTTTTACAAAGTTTTATTTCAATAGTTGTCTAAACAAAATTGGTTAAAAACCGCGTATCCAAATTTTCAGAATAATTTTACTAAAAAATCATGCATTTTATCGATGTTCAACAAGAGCACTCTTCATATATTCAAAACTCTGAATTTTCGTATTCTCTCAGCTGCTATTTGCCGACCTATGTTTATGTATAGTTTTCCTTCTATTTTCGGGACACCCAGTAGATCTATTTATGTTTCTTATCACTTGTCAGATCAGCATCTCAGGATTATTCTTGTAGCTGTATTACATTACTTAAGATTTTTTAAGTTACCTATATAGGTATTTGCAATGCATGAATGAATTTTATATTGTTCTAATGTTGTTAATTATTGTTGAAATAAAAATGTTCACTCAATACATATTTCTACAATCTTCCAGTGCCGAATATTCCTAACATTTTCAGTAGAGAGCTGAATACAATTATTTTTCACGCATATCTATATTCACAGTTATCGCAATTGAAAAACACATAACTTTGGAAATTAAATCATATTCATGGGTACGTTACATTGAATGAATAATTTTTAAGGAAGGCTTTCACAATCGGGAAATGAATCTGTTGGATATTCGGGAGAACCCAGGAGTATTCATTCTGTATTACGGCGGTCAAAGAAGGAACGGATTCTCTCTGATAGTTTATCATCTTGTACAAAGAATGAAAATTCAAATACAAAAACGGTGTTGGAAAGATCCACGGTTTAGTTTTCGATCACGATGTAGTGAAGATTTCTATAAACCGTGGGGGCGATCTTGGGTTGAATCGATGACATATTATTATCATAAATAGTCTATGGGTTGAAAAAAGCGAGGTTCGTTCAGCGTTTAATAGTTATAAGCATCTCAGTTAAATGTTAATATATGCTGCTTATGGCTTGGCGGCTCTTAGCGTGCATGGGTCATGCCTCCTAGCTGCGATAGAAAACACTCTGTTTTCTATGATGACTGCACTGCTGACACGTGGTTGGAGTGACAGTCAGGCTCCGAAGTTTTCTGGTTCCGTGTCAATTCGTCACTGATATGTTCTAAGGGACTGACCGACCAATGACTTTTCATATTTTTGAAGTTATGTTGTTTATATGGGCTGTGGTGGAGTGATGTTCTTCCGGGAAGAAAATTCAACAATTCAATATAAATTGTCTTAATGGGTTTTCCCAACAAAAGTGAGCAAATGCATCCGATTCAATGGCTATATTCGAACGACAAACAACCAACAAAGTTCTGCTAGACGACACAGAGCCTTTGAAATGTACGATTGAGAATTGGAAAAACGTAGATGGGCATACAGTATGTAAATATTGAATAACCTTTCTTTCACTGATACTATCATTACCCTCTCATCGATTAATAGGAGTTCATAGTAAGAGTATATAGAGGACCTTTCTCGGACCATACGTGGAGGATCAACAAGAGGTACAATGATTTCCGTAAATTACACAATGTTTTCCAGTCTTCTGGAATTCCCTTGGACTTCCCACCAAAGAGAATTATCGGGAATATGGATCCCTATTTCATCAGTGAAAGGCAGCAAAATTTGCAGGTATTCTTCATTAAAAATATGATATTTCGTTACCTGATAACAGTGATAACCCTTGATATTGTTGACCTATACATTCTCAAAATCATAAGTTATTCCACAAGTATAAATATTTTTCTGAAGATATATTCAGAGAAACAATGGGTGAAGGTTGAAAGTGATTATTATTCATGTAAATAAGTTCAATTTACATAGTTATTGAGTTCAAATATTATTCCAAACTATCAGATTAGATTTTGTAGGAACTGATCTGGTTTCCCAGTTCTATTGTGGAGGCTCCACATGTTTATATTACATCATACATTCTCTTCATTCAGATTACATAGTTTTGATAGTGGCATCTAGAGTTAGCAGTCCAGGCAGAATCTCTTAGAGCCTGTTCTTAGATTTTGCTCTCCAAGTTTTTGAAACCAATCACAATACATGTAATGCAGTGTCCTTCTTCTCCTGACAGAATCTGCTTGACCCATTAAATTGACATGCCTATTGAGTCTGTAGTGCCTATCAGCAGGCCTAATAGGTCTGTCTGACTGTTTTCCTGTTGCTGGGCTGAGAAGGCTGACATGCATCTTGGCGATCGTCCTTTGCTGAATTCTTTTGCCTATCTCAGTCCAGATAAGAGTAATCCTTAGTACTGGCTTAGACTTGGGCTCAAGGTCACTTTGAGAGTAAGCTGGTGAGATCTTCCTTTACTTCGGGGTTGTGCCATAATTCAATTCCTCACTGTTTTTTCTCATACTCATTTCTCATTGTTGAATTTCTCATTGTTGGATTGTTGATTTTTTTCATGAATAAGGCCGATTATGGACTTGTTTATGTCCAATACATGCATCTTGATATCTGAGTGTTTTGTAATGACTCAAGTATGTTCCTGCACAACTGAACTACTTCACTTTTACCAGAGATTATTCTTCTGAAAAAAAACAGCTATAGAGAAAATGGTTCTGAAACATATTTTTTTATTGGGTTAACTTTATTTTTCATTATTCAATAACATGTAAATTTTCAGAAATATCTAGACAGCATATTCATGAATCCAATATTGGTATCTTCTCTACCTGCACGGTCATTTGTAGATCCGGCAAACTACTGTCAACCATTTGGAGGTAAGTGTAACTCTAGAGATCCAGAAGTTCAAATGGCATTATTTTTGGTGAACAATATTAATTTTTGATATATTGATAGGTAGGTAGACAAGAGCTAGCAAGGAAATTTTCAGAAAACAAATTTATAATAGATTTTTGTGAGAGGTTATATTTATACGTGTTATTCAGCCATTCCTCAGTTGTTGTTCAATTTTTTATGTATGTTTGATTTTTGTGTATATTTACAATATTCATTAGATATTCTGGACAATCAGCTCATATGCCTGAAATGAATTTCCTTGGAGTTGAGGTTTTCATTTTATCACTAGTGTATGATCACTTGATATGTTTATTGATCATCACCTCTTTTCATCACCTTGTTATCATTGAAAACCATGTGATTATGATGAATAAACATATTATATTATTATCATTATTATCATCTGAAATAATGTGTGAAGCTGCATTATCATAATTTATAATCATAGCAAATACTAATATTAGTTATTAATATCCATGTTAACTAAACTATCTGATATGCAATCAATTATTATAAGAGCCTATGCAGGGTTATCAAATTCAATGTGAGCAGCACTCTGACCCACTTAATATTGAAGCACTCTCCACATTTTTCAATTGATTTGAAAAATTGAGTCCGCAAAAAATAATGTCTGGAAAAAATTAAGGTATGGTTTCATGACTAATATTGATTTGTAATATTTAGACTTTACCAATGGATTCAGCAGCCTCTACAGTAGCTACTGATATACAGCACTTATTTAAAATATAATAAAAAAAATCATAACATACTCCGAATTGAAAGTTTTCCTTTCAAATCAAACTGATACATGTTTTGATACTCTCTGACAAAAATTTTTGAAATAGGTTGTATAGTGTGGAAATCTAGGATCTAGATCTTGAGTGGGTCAGACTTCATTTAAATAAATGAATGAAATCTTTATTGGTAGGATACATCCTAATATACAATACAATAATTATTTGTCTAAGCTTGATACTAAAAATAAATTAAAAAAAAAAATAATTGACTAAATATAAATAACTTCAAGGTTATGTGAAACAAGTGTACATTACACTTCCCTAGTGACAATAAAGGAGATAATTAAAAAATATAATAATAATAAAAATTGACAATGAAAATAAACACAAGTGATCAAATGACGTATGACAGATAAGATCATTTCCCAGAATAATATTAAGAATCAGTTTTAATATTTTAAATTAAGATATTCTTACATTCTTTCACTGATTTTGATTCTTTGATGAAGGTTGGTTATTTATTGAACTCATTGATGCTTTCATAAAAAAGTTATTTCATAGGAGAAGGCATGATCCGTCTTGGTATCTGGAGATTATTGTTACACCTTGTAGTAGAATTGTATGTAGTGAATTCCTCAAAATATGCAGGTAGTTGATTATTCAATATTTTATAAATAATTTTCATTGGAATACTTCAATTACTGAATATCTTGCAATGTTTCTGTATTCTTTTGTATTGGATGTGATAACAAAACTCTTTTATAGAGTTGGCTCTGCAGCACGTTTCCCTGGCACTCAGGGGAGAGGTGGGATGGGAGGTTGTAGGTCCCATCAACGATATCGGCTGGCGACTCAGGAAGCACTACTACCAGCTGAAATGCAAGTCGACACCAAAGGAAGAGATTTTCGGTAGTTGGACGGACTTTGGGCCGGACAAGTATTTGGACGATAAAGAAATGCACGCGGTTTTTAAGAGTTTAGGACAAATCCAGGTGAGGACATCCTAGGGTTGCATTTGCTACTTTTGGTATTGATTTGGTAAACAATTAACGATGATAATAATGATAATCTCCATGAATGATAACGTCCCGAACGGCCTTTCAATCAGAGTTATCCATATATTTAATAGTAACTATATGAATGATAACGACCTGGAAACGGAAACCGGAAAAAACAAATGACAGCCGTTCGCAGCTCATACATGTACATGTGCGGGTCTAAAATGAGAAGCGACATCCGACAAGCGACAAATCCGAGTATGCCATATTTCTGTTGCGATCGCGCTGAAGAAAACAATGGTTGTCATCCATATAGTTATCATTAGATATATGGAGTTTACCCAGTGATATGGATTAAGCCGAGTTTTTCCAATTTTGTTTCAGTTTTTTATAAAAGGATTATGAGATGAGCCCTATTTAACAATGATTCACATGATATTTATCTAAAGTTAGCTCACAAACACAGTTTACTAAATAGAGGTTTAGAAGGCAGGTGTGCGCCATTTTGGTGTTATTTTCAATTTTTCTATGTTAAGTGACGTTTGATGACGTTTTTTAATCGTATTATTGTATTTTTGTAATATACGAATATTTTGAATAAAACTTCATTCGAAAAAATTATATGCCTTCTTTATCTTTATACATTATATGTATGAATTTTTTGTATTTTGATGCCAAATTTCACTATATCGGAAATTCGGTAACTCATTTTTTTTCAACATCAATATGGTGAAAAATAGGGTGACTTTATGTTTATATCCTTATATTTCTTTTCTATTCTTTATCTCTAAGTTTATTTTATAAATGTAATGTATTTACTTTTAGGATAAAGTAAACAGAATTGCTGATTCTTATGGTGCTTGAATGAATCGAAATAAAAATTCATAATGAACAGTTTTTGTAGAAACTTCGAAAAGACAAAATTTTCATGATTATTAGAAAATTTCAAATTATCATGTTCTCAACTATTCTGGAGGTGTCATGGATGGACTATGGTCTATCATGATATCGCTAACACAAGGTTTAACATGCTCTCTGAACAACCTCGTTACACTCCCCGTCTATTGTTGATGAATTAAAGCTATTTTCACACTGTATCCTAAATGGGACATAATCAAGAGTATATCAAATTGACTCTGGCAACAGCTCTATCATTTCGAAAATATTTAGGTTCTCACTACGATTTTCCACGATCATAATAAAATATCGAGCTGCCATCTCGTCACCTATATTCACACTGATTTCACCCCACCCGTTGCATCGCCGCATCAGACATTAGAATCGAAATAGTTCATAACATATCAAGATTCATTCCATACCTCAACAAGGAGAAACTATTCAGTTCAAACCAGATCACATATCTGATACTGCACACCTTTTTGGGGTATCTGCAGCCAACAAAACTTCAACAGTATCTTATTTCTTCAAAATCGGGCTGTACGATATCTTTGCAAGGTTGGTCCCAGAGTATCTTATTAACCGCTGTTCGGTAAAATGAAAATCCTGACCCTTCCCTTGTTATTCATTCTCAAAACACTGTGTCTAGTACATGAAAACAAAACATCATATGATGCAACTGTTGGTATCACTCGCTAAAATGACCTCCCTATTCCATTTTCGAACTTAACGAAGAACTCTGATCTATCACAGAATCAATTCAAGAGATATGTTGAGCAATCACTTATCGACGAGGTATTTTATAGTGTCCAAGAGTTTCTTGACAAAGATTGGAATAGTTGATATATATTTATGTATTTTCGAAATTTTATCTTACTATTCAGGAATTTTAGTCATACATCGATAGACTGACTCGATATCTGTTTGTTCCCATTGTTTTTTCGATTCTGTTTTCGTAAATATTCACTTATTATTAATGTGACAATGATATGGTACCTACTGTATTGCTCCATACCATTTATTAATGTATAGTTATTTTTCTTGTATTCATAACGACTTTATTAATGAGATGCAAATCTTCTGATAATAAAGTATATCTTGATTTGAATCAATTTGAAATTTTATTGAAATTTTAGCACCCATTCATCCACCCTATCCGGCTGTGCTTGTGCACCGACACGGGCGGCCTCGTAGCTCGGGCTGCCCATCCGGGCGGCACCCTGCGAGACGCGCTGTGCGGCGGTAAGCCCCGACAGTCCTTCCTCAAGAAGTACGGCAACCCGAAGGGCCACAAGGCTCTGTCCTCCGACCGAGTGGCGCTCTACGGCAGGCAGATCTTGGAGGCGCTGAAGTTCCTGCACGACAAAGGGTTTCCTTACGGTGAGGGGTGATAAAACATAATAAGTCTTCGTTTGAAAAAAAACAACTAGAAGAAATAAACGCTGGGCATCAAGACACATTTAATCAATGTAGTCATGACAAATATCAACAAAATAAATTCAAGCTTTGATCATTAAAATCACTAGATCCTGTCCTAGATTGCATTGTTTGTTCCCAACGTGGGGAAAAAGAGGAAATGATTCAGAAAGAGATAGTTATACCATAAAATCGTAGTAAACCGCCATCGGTTTGTATTCAAATGGGTCACATTGAATTAGAGTGATGATCAAAGGACTTTCCTATGAGTGATTCAATTTTTGGTGTAATCAAATTCAACAGACGACAATTGAACGTCATAATAACTAATTACGACATTTTAGGAAATTGATAGCCATAGAAAAATCATATACATATTTACATGTAGCTTGGAACTTCTGTTCTACTTGAATCACCAAGAAAATCCAATTTTCCGTCATTTTTCCAAACTGGAAAGTCTTTCTTCACAGGAAGAAAATTTTAGCATAGGCATAACATGACAGGGGTTACATTTTACAATCAAACACTATAGGTGTTCTTTCTTGAAGAGCAGCTTTCAAGTTTGATTTCGAACCTCTCTCAAATGTGACGCAGTAATTTATCCCATTTTTGGAAAACAGATCATTTTGAAATGAAAGCTGTCAAAAAATAATCAAAAAAATCTGTGGAAAGTATGAAACGAAGGAACGTATTCTAAGGGAATGACAAAAGGAAGACTAACACTAATATAAGACAATGGAATGATCAATCTTTTAGCAGGATTCATTGATAGTGATCATACAAAAAAAAGGAATCAATTATTTCGAGCGGGGGGCTGAAAGTACATTCAATTGCGTCAAAACGTCCGTCTGCAACCAAATGTCCATGATCCTGACTTCGTTCTAGCCCCTAAAACAAAACACAAAAACTAACCTTATTTTTTGACGTGTTCCCACTACTCCGCTATCTTATAACTTACATTTTCACTTATTAGTCTTTATTCGAACGAACAATTCTCGCTGAAAATACTTCGGATACGTTAGACTATAAAACTTGGTGAAAATCAATGATATGATAATTTATGTATCTCTACTAGATACATCTTTCCCCCATCGACTCGAAAGGAGCATTGAAACGAACATAAGAAAAAGCCATCGATCGTCTGCTGATCACTGCTGGTTGCCTCTCTTTCGTTCGCTATTCTCATTGGTTGGATTCCTCCGCCTTTCTCTAGGCGCGAAATAGGGTCTATTTGATTTGATTTCTTCGACATTATTTAATCACTCACTTATGAAATGATCTGATCTTTTTTGTTTTAAAATCCTTTCTTGACTTGATGGTCTGAACCGGCTGAACAAACTAAGATTATTTATCAATTTTCAATAATCAAACAACAAGTAAAATTGAGTCTCTTTATTTTAACACACTTATAATCTTACACCATTAACTCTTTTCACTCATGAATATCCTGACACTATGAAAATAACTGACATGGCATATACAATAATACATAACTACAATGGCATGACACAGTCATGTGATTTTTCATCGCTGCGTCTGCTTCTTATGGTCGTTTCAATTCCCCCCCCCTCTCTCTCTCTCTGTGTGTAAAATCTCTCTGGTGAAAATCAACAATAACTGAATCGACCACGCCATGATCTATCTATATGAAGCTATAAATACGACGGGCTTGCGAGGTCGCCCGATGAAATATGAACCAATCTCTTCTCATCTGGTTCGATGAGGGGTTTTGACAAGTATATTGGCTCCAAAAAAAGAATAGATAATACGGGTGTATTTATTTCATTTGTTGGTTGACATCTATTGAATTGGAAAGTCACGAAGTTTTCCATTAACATGAGAGAACTTGTAAATCAAGGAAATAGAAGGGGTACCTAAAAAATGTTGTAAATAACAGGTCCGGAAACGCCATTTACAGGACTGTAAGGCTTTTCCAGACTTGTTACATCAACTACTACTCTTCTGTTTCTGGCCAGGCCACCTGCACACCGGCAACGTGGTCGTCGACGACGGCGACGGACGCGCCAAACTGCTCGACCTCGAGAACGGCCTGCTGGGCGTGCCGTCCTTCTACCGGCCCTACTTCATGCAGCACAAGAAGATACACACGCCGGAGGCGGTGGACGTCTACTGCTTCGGCCACGTGCTCTACGAGATGGCGTACGGCGCGCCGTTGCGCGAGAGCGTCGTCGACGACGTGCCAGACGGACCTGCCAGTAAGTGTTTGGAAGGGGGAAATAGAGTATTGCTCAACGAGTACAGAATGTTAGTCATTTCACACCAGTATGCAGCAAGAGCCGTAACTGAATGCTGAAAATCATACGTGTGGGAAATGATCATTCCGTGCGAGTTATACACGATACTTTTTCTACGGCTATAATATTCATTTAATTTCTGAAATAATTCACTATAAATTATGCAAGTACAGTTTTTGAATTTGACGTCGTGGCTTTTTCCCTTCGTCAATATGTGAAGGATTTGTAAGCTTTTCCATATTTTTCTTTTGATGATTCCGGAATAAAAATTAAACATGCCTGATTTGCGGCAGCATTTAGTTCTGCAGAAGTTTGAACTAAATCACTTTTGCTGTTCAGCATTATGATTATCTGACACGTTTGACTGCTTCCAATCAAACAGATCTGTCATCAGTAATATTCTATGATTGAAATTTGACATTCCATAGGAGATAGAAATTTATTGTATATAGTTAATGAGACAATAACATCATTGTGTTATCAGATAAGGAAATAGAATTGAAGATGCACAATGTACATAGTTATCCACCACTGTATATACGTTTATTTTTGGCTTCTTGAAGAACACATCCTCGGGAAAATTCTATCGACCGACGCGTGTCGCAACGGCCTTCCAAGCATCAATGACCTCCTCTGCGAGCCATTTTTCTCGTCTGTCCAACTAGCCCTAGTGACAGCTGACAGGGCCCACTTTAAGATGACCACATCAACCAAGGTATGTTCACGGCACAATATTTTCTATCCTTCAAGTCCCCCTGCAATGGGAGTATGTATGTATTTGTATATGTATTTTGACCGTACGAACCCTTACACACGTACGTATAAACACAGATATGGTCCGAAAGTTCCGTTTGAACTATTGCTCTTCAAAGCCGTCAGTGTCCTAACCTGTGAAAAAATCTTGTCTCTTTCATTCTTCGCGTTATTTTGAAAAATTCTCAATACTTCTCTCTCGAAATTTTTATTTGTTCACATTATTGCTACATTATACAATGTTTATACTATATGAAATATAAATGAACCTATGAATGGAGTCTGTGTACTGATTTTCGATTATGCATTGAAGGAGCAACTGAGGTTGGCAGCCGCGAAGACCGAGGAGCGCCTTAAGGAGGAACAGCGGCTGGTACGCAGTCAGAAGCGCTTGGTCAGGGTGCAGGAGATGATGAGCAACGAGGAGGAGAAAAAGAAGCACAGGCACAAGCACGTGAGTGTGGAGTTTCTTTATTGTTACTTACAGTACAATTTCATGTCGACAAGTCGGTAGCGTCGTGTGTAAATGTCAGAGTTATAACAAGTGAATAACAGTGGAAATAGTGCAAAGAAAAGTATGAAAGTGACCACGATGAAACTAGTGCATATCTAGATTACAGTCAAGAAAGAATTATCTTCGTAACAGCAGTAAATTGGGAGGAAACATTCATTAATTCATCAAAAATAAACAACTGTGAGTACATAAAGACTATTTTCGAACACAAACTACAACTACAAAAACGCTCCACACTATATGGGGTTTTGTGAAGCCAACCGATAATAAAATAAGTTGATACGATAGTGAGGTATACACGCACACAAGAGTAATGAGTTCTACGGTTAGCAACGAAGATATTTTCAAACTAATTGAGAAACAGACGAACAAGCTTCAGTCACGAATGCAAAAAATTGATGAAAACATCACTGGAATCAAAACAGAACTGAGTAACACAAATACAAAATTGAAAGAACTCACAATAAAAAACGAACAACTGAAAAAAGGGTTGAATCATTAGAAAACAAAAGCAAAAAATTTAATATAGTTTTATATGGACTAGAAGGGCCGGAAGAAGAAACGAATACTCAACTAATAACACTTGTATCAAAACATTTAAATATTGCCTGTGATAATAGAGATTTCAGAGATTGCTTCAGAATCGGAAAAAAGCAGAAGGAAAAACTAGACCAGTCATTGCAGAGCTAGTCAATTATAGTTTGAAACAGGAAATTTTGAATAGAGCCAAAACACTGGAGAAAGGGTGTGGGATTTTTATTTTGCAAGATTATACAAGCGAAGAGTACAAGAAAACAAAAACTGAAAAATGAATGTACCACCTCCTCGAAGAACTTACAGACAGTATTTAAGAAAAGGAAAGTTTTACATGACAATCTGAAAAAAGCAAGGCAGCAAAACTACTCTGCTTATATAAAAAAAAAATGTTTTGTTTGTGAATGGAGAAGCTTTTCCTTATGAGAAACTGAGAGAACCTGAGATTGAAAAAGAAAACACAAATCAAAAACTAACCATACCAACAGCAGATAGTGAAGAGAGAAATCAAGAAACACACGAGGGAAACGAAGAAAACTTTACAGAGGAGGAATTTTCCAAGCAGCCAAGTGAAGGAGAAGGAAAGTGCAAAAATATCGAAAAGAATAAGAAAATTGAAGGAATTCAGATACGCGGGGAGAAGAGACTACCAGAAGAAGACATAGTCCGCGAATCTAAGATAGCAACAACATCTCCCAATACATCTACCTATCGGAACACCAAAACAGCGTATTTCGACCAAGCAAAAGCTACCCTGAGAACAAGAAGTACTACTAAATCAGTGTCGAAATAAACAAGAATCCTTCCTCAATTTTATTGTCTTACGATTTTTTATGATCAAGTTTTAACATTTTACAAATTTTATTATAGATTCAGTCTGTTTTACTCAAATATACTAATTATTTTTATGTTACAAAATGGATGATTACATCAAACTATTCCAAATAGATTCAGTTAGTACTGAAATAGCGAAATGCACAAAATCTTGCAGAATTATCCTTGAAAAAAATGATAACGAGGACTTTCGAATGATACAAATGAATATTAGAAGTACAAACAAAAATATCGAGGAATTCGAGATTCTATTGCACGAATTGGGGGACTTTGATTGCATAATAGTCACCGAATGTTGGAGACTGAATGACCCGTTACTATACAAATTAAAAAATTATGACCTGGTGTATAACGAGGGAAATATCAACCAAAATGATGGAGTGATTGTATATGTTAGTGAAAAACTGTCGTATGCCCATGTGCTAAATAGCCTAGGTAATATCAAAGTGATTACATGCAATATAAAAAAAAATGATACTAATATAAAATTAACTTGCATTTACAGACCACCATCCACTTCTGATGTAGAATTTGTTTTCAACTTATTATTTAATTATATTTAATTATATAGTTATATTAGTTATATTTAATTATTTAAATAATGACACACACAATGGAATGCATATACTGGTAGGTGATATAAATATAGATATAATGAAGGACCAAGATATAACAGAAAATTATCTCAACCTATTAGCAGAATACAATTTCACATCTACTATCAATGATTATACAAGGGTAGACAATAACACAAAAAGCTGTATTGACCATATTTTTATTAAAAACATAAAATCGTATCACACAATCACTCCCATCATTCTGCAGGTCCGCATCACTGACCACTACCCAGTTGTGCTTAAAGTCAGCTTTCCTGAAAATAAAAAACATATAACTGAAACGCGTTTTAAATACAATATAGATTACAGAAAACTTAAAACTCGGTTACAAGGGGAATCATGGCAAGAAATGTACAATAATGAACACCTAGAAAATAGTACAAATACATTCATCAATGAATTGAAAGGCCACATAGATGCATGTATAGTTAAGTCAAAAATAAAAAAGCAGGATATGAAAAGGAAATGCTGGATTAGTGATGGTTTAGTGATTTCTACTAGGAGGAAAAATGAATTATACCAAATAATGAAAAGAAACCCAACAAATGAACATATCAATAAATTCAAAACCTACAGAAATAAGCTCAACTCACTGCTGAAAATATCAAAAATTAATCATTATAAAAACCAAATAATCACTAATAAAAATGATGGAAAACTCCTATGGAATTCTGTGAAAGAAATTACTGGCCAGCAAACCAAAGACGTCCCAAATGAAATAGAAGACACAAAAAACAATATTTTAAAAAATAGAAAAGATATTGCAAATGAGTTTGTTGAATTCTTTACCGGTATTGGAAAAAAACTAGCTGACAAAATAAAAAATGTTCAAGAATTAAATGAAAATAAAAATACTCTCCCGAATTCATTGTACTTACCAGAGGTTGATGAAAACGAAGTGGTTAAGACCATTGAATGTTTGAAAAATCGTAAAGCGCCAGGGCAAGACAAAATAAAATCTGAAACTATAAAAAATATTAAAAATTACATGCTTCCTAATCAATAAATCTTTTGAGAAGGGAATTTTTCCAAGTTCTCTTGAAATTTCAGTCATTAAACCAGTATATAAAAATAAAGGTAGCAAAAAGAACATGACCAACTACTGACCAATCTCCCTATTATCAACAATTGCAAACATTTTTGAAAAACTTTTAAAATCGAGACTGATTTCATTTCTGAACAGATACCAGGTCATTTCAAATGAACAATTTGGTTTCAAGGCAGGCAAGTCGACACAGGATGCAATTGTGGAATTAACCAGACACCTTTACCAGGCATTAAATTCGAATAAGCCAACCATATGTATCTTTGTCGACTTGGCCAAAGCCTTCGACACGGTTAGTCATGTTCAACTGCTACAAACGTTGGAAAATGCTGGCATAAGAGGTACCCCGCTAAAACTGTTCGAGAGCTATTTAGATAATAGAAAACAATGTGTACAAATAGATGACACCTTTAGTAAATACAGAAAAGTAGAATACGGAGTACCTCAGGGAACAATTCTTGGACCTTTTCGATAACAGTTCAAAGGGAAACATCATAAGCTTCGCAGATGACACTGCAATTATATATCAAGATGATACTTGGGAGAAACTGAAGGAAACGGCTGAAACAGATTTTAAATCAATAATAAATTATTTCAACAGTAAATTATCAACTATGAATGTGGAAAAAACTTATTTTGTACCCTTCAGTTCGTATAAATCTGGCCTACCATCATATAAAACACTCTGTATCGAGAACAACAACGATAACCAGAATATTGAAATTAAGTCTGTTCTGAGCACAAAATATTTGGGAATTTATATTGATAGTCACTTAAAGTGGGACAGACAGAATATGTTACCAAAAAAATCAGATGTATCTTACCTAAACTAAAATATTCATTTTTCAGCTTTTAATGGGATTTTCTCTCCTCGTTTCTAAAAAATAGAGTAGAAGTTATTAAAAATTATTGCAATATATTTGTAGTAAGGACAGATTTAGGATCTGTCCCAAAATGTCACTGCGCTTGAAACTAAACCTTTAGATACCTAAAAGAGAAATTCTCTATTGGTCAGTGACACCTTGTTTTTGAAAAAATTTGGAAATACAAATATATTTGAAAAAAAAAAACCTAGTTTTATTTATTAGTTATTGTGTTATTTCTGAGGACGAATCTGTCGTGTTGTTGTTTGGCGATCAACATTTTTTGCATACTGATCGCCTTAAATGGGCCGGAATGCGATTCGATCTGCATTACGTAAACGATTTGTTTGTTTTATGGACGGGATTCTGATTATCAGCGGCGATGCGAACAAGAGGAATCTCTCTCTTTAATCGGAGTTTACATAATTATAACAGAGAGTAGTTGTTACTCTATGATTATAATGTTATATGTATTTAAGTATCCATGTAGGCGTTCGAGTTTTACAAAGTGAAAAGATGTCAACCCAGCGCGAGTCAGAGGTAAACCAGTCATTATAGTAGAAACATTCATATCAATGTCAAAAGTGCAGAAAATGTTTAACTGCTCCATTCCTGCACTGAAATTGCAAATGATCTGTAAACTGCAAAAAATACCGTTGATGCAATTCTTTTAATTCTTATGTAGCTCTAAAAAGTTGGATGGACGCAAGAAAAAATTGTTTGAAACTATTCACTCTAAATATTTTCCGTTAAACTAAACATTCATTATGAAACTTTTTCTGTAAGCGTTGCCATTTTGACACAAAAAATACAAAAAAATTTAAGGAAGGTTTTTAATCTTAGTTGTGATAGAAATAGCAAATTGCAAATAAAATTCTGGTCGCAAAATCAGACTAATGAGTAACGTTTTAATGTTCTTTTAACTACTGAATCCTGAAAATTTTTTCAACTCTTATAAAATATTGATTGGTCTAAGATACTGCCATGAAGTTTTCGCATATCTCAATTTTATTTTGATGGAATCACTCAATTTTCTTCTTGGGTAATATTATTATTCCCATCACGTCCTCCCCATGTCCAATGTGTTAAGTCGCTTTTTTAACGATTCATACTTCTCAAAATTTCTTCCAATAACGAAAACCTTGTGTTTTTGAACATGTCACCTGATGACATCGCTGCGACGTTACCATTACATATGCTGACTACTATAAAGGCTGTTACAATTTCGATTATATGCATTGGGATCTCGGAAACCTTGGAAGATACATCGAAGTTAGGAAAAAAACGAAAGTGAAAGATTTGGTTTTCATTTATTACAGACCTTTCAACATTGTCAATGACATTGTCAACATTGTCAAATTCATCATTGTCATTGGCACTTGGCCTACAGAATTGACCTACAATATGGCCGATTTTTCAAATATAGACCTGTATTTTCATTGCAATCCAGTCAGAAAAAATAAAAACAAAAACATGTTTTTATATTTTAACATTGTAACATTTTAACACTTCAATAATTCAACATTTTAACATTATTATTATTATCATTATCGTATATAGTACATGAATCCATCTTGTAAGCCGACCCTTAATGCAGTCAAAGTTCCTTCCTAATTACATTTCCAATCACATCCATATTATCTTCGATTCATACATTTTATCTATTATACATATATATATATATCATACAACTCATTCAATATCATAACCACTTAAGCACAATTATTTTTAAGATTGTTATTGTTATTTTTTTACAATTTTACTATAATGTGTTACATCATTTTATCTACTTCATCCATGAAACATAGTGAGCTCCAAATTTACCATATTATCTTCAATGTGTAGAGAGGAGAAAAACGAGCATCTCACGCACAAGGATTACCAATGCTTTTGTGAGTTTTCCCTTTTATTTTCCTCTCGCATATTCCCCATAGAAAAAAAAAACAAAATGCATGTAATATTATGTTATGCTAATGGTAAATAAAATTATTAGTATTATTATTATTATTATCAATCTATGTGCTATTGAAGATTTGTATATTTTTATGTTCTATCATCGAATTTTTTTTTATTTAAATTTTATTATTGCATTTATTTTGGATCCGCACAAGAATTATATATTTCTTCTGGATCATCTCTCCTTATTGTTCCATATTCAATTATCTACTGTTACTCTTCATTGTAATTGTATATTTTGGAGCAATAAATACTACTATACTAAATACTACTACTACTACAATTTAACCATGGCAATGAACAGTCATAATTAAGTAATAAGTATTAAGTCAGAATTAATCAAAATTTATGAGTCACACCTGCTACTCAAGCCATAAGGAAGCTCAAAAATGTAACTCATGAAAAATTATAACATCAAAAATGAAAGAAATATAGGAAAACTCCAAAGATTCTGTAATATCTCAATTTCTTCAAATAATTTGACTTTTTTGGTACTTTTGTGTCCAAAAAATTACAAGTGTCATCAAAATAGTATAGTAGGAGATGTATTTGTATAGACCTACTCTACTACACTTCCTCTCTGGAAGTCGTGCCGAAGGATTAAGTATCTTATAGGGTGGGCAGACGATGAAAAACGCACAAGGGGACATTAGGTCAGAATTGCATTTGTTGTAACATTTACCCCCAGAGTATGCCGCTAGATTTTTCAAAAGGATCACCTTTGATTTCATTATATTATCGGTTCAGGGTTTAATATAAGATTTTTCAAGTTTGCTGCTTCTTGAGTCTCACTTATAAAGCATACGGAAAAATAAATAGGCCGTATCTGCATAGTTTCTGGGAGATGACATGAAAAATAAATATTTTCAAAATACTATGAATACTATGAATACTTGAATATAAACATTCAATATATTGAAATAATTATTGAATAATATATTGAAAAATCGATAGTGTTCTATTTATATTTTACGATTTGGTGTATTTCTAGGACTTTTTGAACAAACTTAACCTACAGGGTTGCGATGGTATTCTGTTTTTAGGAACGAACAGCGAAGGAACATCAACACAAACACAGCAAACGGTTAGAGAAGGCGAACAGCGTGAGCTGTGAGAGGTCGGAAAGTGTCAACAGCAGCGCCACAACTTCCGTCGGTACGTCAACGCCTCCGTCAACCACAGGTAAATACTTCGGCGCGTTCACCAAAAGGTGTCACACACCTTAATTCGAATCCGAAATGAATATCAGATGGAGAAGGGAGAAAAACTTATAAATTTTGCCATCAGTGGAAAGGGTTTATTTTTATGAGTTTGTATGTAGCAAATACAAAACAAAACCTGATGCACGTCAGGATATAGCTGAATTGGATAACGTCACAGATACAGCGACACGCTAATGCCAAATGCCATAATTATAGAGAAATCTAGGCAGGGCCGGTATCGCAGGAGGGTAGTGGAAGTTTCCACATCTATAAGTATGTATTATTTCACAAAACGAACGTTGCTTTTGTATGAACATCCATTTCATGCAGGGTCACATGTGACCTCACCAGTTCAATGATGTGGTCCATCACATACTTCAGCCCGTCCCAAATAAAACAGAAAAACATGTTATTAATATATTTCTTATGATCGTTGCACATATCATCTAATGTTTGACGTCAGCCAATATTCTTTTTCTGTGATCTCTGAATCTGTTTTTTGGTCTTAGCGTGAACGGAGCTCGAAGGATTTTGTGACAGTTCAGCATGATGAAGAAGCCACAGAATTTACTTTTTCTCGATACTGCAAATTACCCATATGATAAATTCATAAGCAAACTCTATAGTCCTTCAATTAGGTGATCGTTTCACAATTTTTCACTGCATCTTCAGCACTTTGTCGAGAGTAAGTGCCGTTTTACACCACGCAATATACTTCATACATATAAATCTCACATACTTCTTCTACTTCTGTAATATTTTTCAAATTATCTCGAGGGAGGACCCCCGCCCTTTCTGGGATTATGCCATACAAGCCAAAACCCCCACCCCTCCAAATGTTAGGCCCACCAAATGCAGTTCGCTCCTAGCACCGCATTTTTTAAGAATGCTACTCCATTGGAAGTTCAGATTGAAATGAATACCTATACTCAATACTTAATCATTTGATACCTTCGTCTTTGTTTAGGTTTGGTTGGTTTGTTCAGAATAGTAAGGATAATAATAATAATAATAATGAACAAATAATAATTATGAACAGTATAATTCATTGATACTTTTCATACAAATGATCAATATTTCATATCATGTTAGTATCATGAGTCATGTTTTTTAAAACATTCATACCCTCGAAAAGTACAGGGATTTGGAAAAAGTTTATGACTATATAATATAACTATCATCATGATATTCTTTAGCAAAGAATATGCCGTTGATTTTTTTAAAATATCGATGATAAGTTGATTGGCGAGGCTTATGATATAAATTTCATTCTAGATTTGATGAGTATCGTAGTTTGGGTGTTATTCATGTGATTATGTTATTTCATCATAAAACAGAATGTATTAGTACAAACTAATGCATTGATAATGAAAAATATAAAGTAAACTAATATATATACAGGGTCGCTGATATGTATGGAAACGGTCGATTATTTCCTAAAGTAAGATAGCTAGCGAAAAATGTTAGGATACAAAAGTTGTAGGGTTTTTCAAAATCCATTAAGCTAATGAAAAATTAAGTATACAGGATGAGTCAAAAAGTCAGGACGAAACAAAGTTGCTTTTTCTCTAATGGGACACCCTGTATATTATTCCACATTTCAATTCTGCTGGAAATTCTGAACAAAAATTGATACAGCGCATCATTTCCTAAATTCAACCGATTTCGAGATATCGAATTTTGAAAATAACTTTTCACTACTCTCAAATTTATTAAAGAAAAAGCACGAAATGATGCATAATTTATTATGAAAGTCACATAAGGTGGAGTATGTGGATATTATGATTACAATTTAATTATAATTTTTCATACAGAAAATAAAAGAGCATAATTGTTCAGGGTTGATTAAAATGCAATTAAAAAAATAATATGTATTTTTTAATGAATGTCCAGGATATTTAAAATTTTATGAGAACAATAGTTAAGACAGGAGAAAAGAGAGAAAACAAGTTTTAATAAACAACAAATTTTTCTTTGAAATTCTATTTAATAAGGTGCTCAAAGTGTTTACTTTACCATTTACCTCCTGACAGTAATGAACTCGCTGAACAAAATTTTGTAGTGAATCTAAAATCATGTGAGGAGGAATGGTAGAAATTTCATGCCTTATTCTTTCTTGCAACTCTTCGATATTTGGCGGCCTATTTTTTGTAGACTACATTTTTTATGTGACCCCATAGAAAAAAGCCAAGTGGGGTCATATCGGGAGACCTAGCTGGCCATTCAATTGCTCCCCTGCGTCCAATCCATTTATTAGGAAAAGTTTCATCTAGATATGCGCGTACCATACGTCCAAAATGTGGAGGAGCCCCATCTTGTTGAAAACATATTTGTTCTGCCGGCAAATTGGATTTTTATTATTCGGGAATAATCGTCTAAGCTCTGAAATAATATGCTGTTGTAAAAGTGATAAATATAGTTCAGAGTTCAAATTTCCGTTTATAAAATAGGGTCCTATGACGTGTCCACCAATAATGCCACACCAGACATTTACTTTTTGTGGCCGTTGAGTGTGAACTTCCTCCATCCAATGTGGATTTGGGCCTGACCAATACCTACAGTTGTGTCGATTTACGTGCCCGTTAAACAAAATGTAGATTCGTCAGAAAACAATATGTGGTTGACAAAGTTGACATTTTCGCTTAATTTATCCATAATAACTTCACAGAACTCGATTCTACGATCAAAATCGTCTTCACTCAATTCTTGTACCAAATGAATTTTATATGGATGGAATTTTTGCAGTTTGCAAATTTTTTGAATGGAATATCGACTCATGTTATGATTCAAAGCCCTCTGTTGTGCCGAATTCATTGGATTTCCCACCACATCTAACATGACATTCAAAGCATTTTTTTTCATTTGTAACGCTTACTGGTCTTCCATTTTTTGGTCGATCTTTGACATCTCCAGTTTCATGAAAACGCTGCAATGTTTTTGAAACGGTTGATTTAGAAATTGGTTCCCGATTTGGATGCAATTCATTAAAAATATTCACTACTTGGTCACAACTTCGTCTTCTATCACCGAATCCTATGATCATTAAAATTTCAATACGCTCAGTATTAGTTAAAGGTGCCATTTTTGCGCGAAACTTATTTACACTAAATGTATTTTGACATGTGTTGTCAAGATCATCACTGTTAGACAAAAGAACGACGCGGCGTTGTTATGGAGCTGGAAACTTTCAAAGGTAACTTGATGGACTATGAACTTAATGGACTAACATTTTTGGATAATTTATTATAAGTTATTTTCAAAATTCGATTTCTCGAAATCGGTTGAATTTAGGAAATGATGCGCTCTATCAATTTTGTTCAGAATTTCAAGCAGAATTGAAATGTGGAATAATATACAGGGTGTCCCATTAGAGAAAAAGCAATTTTGTTCCGTCCTGACTTTTTGACTCATCCTGTATACTTAATTTTTCATTAGCTTAATGGATTTTGAAAAACCCTACAACTTTTGTATCCTAACATTTTTCGCTAGCTATCTTACTTTAGGAAATAATCGACCGTTTCCATACATATCAGCGACCCTGTATATATATTAGTTTACTTTATATTTTTCATTATCAATGCATTAGTTTGTACTAATACATTCTGTTTTATGATGAAATAACATAATCACATGAATAACACCCAAACTACGATACTCATCAAATCTAGAATGAAATTTATATCATAAGCCTCGCCAATCAACTTATCATCGATATTTTAAAAAAATCAACGGCATATTCTTTGCTAAAGAATATCATGATGATAGTTATATTATATAGTCATAAACTTTTTCCAAATCCCTGTACTTTTCGAGGGTATGAATGTTTTAAAAAACATGACTCATGATACTAACATGATATGAAATATTGATCATTTGTATGAAAAGTATCAATGAATTATACTGTTCATAATTATTATTTGTTCATTATTATTATTATATTATCCTTACTATTCTGAACAAACCAACCAAACCTAAACAAAGACGAAGGTATCAAATGATTAAGTATTGAGTATAGGTATTCATTTCAATCTGAACTTCCAATGGAGTAGCATTCGCTAGCTATCTTACTTTAGGAAATAATTTATATATATATATATATATATATATATATATATATATATGTATATATATGTATATGTATATATACAGGCTGACTGACAAAAAACGCCCCAAGCCATAGCGCCGCTATTTATTATCCGATTTTGAAAAACAAAAAAGCAAATGAAATGATATATCAGATACTACAAGGTGGCACTAACAATTTTTTTTTTAATTCCAACTCTAACGACGGCGATTGCCAACTTTTTTTTTCAAATGTAAACATATATTTTTCAATTTCTTTTCTGATAGCGATTTTTTTCTTAATACACACAATTACACAAAATTAGTTGACAAAAATCAATTCTCCGCCGACAACACATGGGTCTTTTCATTACATTGTCTATCGAGTCATTGAAGTGGCAGTAGATGTCTCAGAATCAACTATGGCCATGAGCTGTCAGTGTGACATTTGTTCCATATTTTCAAACTGCTCAAAATATTCATTCTTCAAAATGAAACGAAATATGAATAATGATCAACTGACCGACATGATACAAACGTACTTTGAATGCGGTAGAAATAGTGGTCAAGCATTGCGATTATACGTTGACTGATTTCCTGACAGAGAAGTTCCAGATCGTCGTAAATTTGCTAGGCTAGAACTAAATTTGAGCAACTACGGAGCACTCAAGAAACCTGAACGAAAGGAACGTCAGTTTGATGAGGATGTTGAATTTGAAGAAGAAGAATGTATTATAGAAAAATTATTTGGACCGACGAGAGTAAATTCACTAATAATGGCCTTTTCAATAGAAACAACCACCGCTATTGGAGCCAAGAAAATCCAAGAATTATCGTTCCAACGAATTTTCAAAATAGATTCAGTATGTATGTGTGGTGCGGTATTTGGTGCGATATATTGGTTGGTTCATTTTTTATAGATGGCGCACTAAATCAACAGAGATATCACCAATTATTGCATCAAAATATCGAACACTTTTTGGAAGAGTTGCCAGTTGCCGATCTGAACAGAATTTACTTTCAACAAGACGGAGCCCCTGCTCAAAATGCTCAAATAAATGTTGATTGGTTGAATGCTACATTTGCTGAAAGATGGATAGGGACTTATGGACCAGTTCGATGGCCTCCAAGATCACCCGATCTCACGCCACTTGATTTTTGGTTGTGGGGGTATCTTGAAGATCGAGTTTATCTATCACGTCCAGAAAATTTAGAAACTCTGCAGCAGAGAATCATTGAAGTTTGTCGTGAAATGCTTCCTAATTTTATCTTGAACGCAACTCATGGTGTAATTAGAAGGTGTGAACTATGTGTTCAACAGGGCGGGGGCCAGTTTGAGCAATACTTGTAGTTTCCTAAGATATTTTGTTTTCAAATAATCATTATTTTTCTTACATTGTAATGTCTTTTTTTGTACGTTGTACTCTACTTTCAATGACTCGATAGACAATGTATTGAAAAGACCCATTTGTTGTCGGCGGAGAATTGATTTTTGTCAACTAATTTTGTGCGAAAATCAACTTGTTATACATGATTGTATTCAGAAAAAAATCTCTATCAGAAAAAAAATTGAAAAATATATGTTTACATTTGAAAAAAAAGTTGACAATCGCCGTCGTTAGAGTTGAAATTTAAAAAAAAATTGTTAGTGCCACCTTGTAGTATCTAATATATCATTTCATTTGCTTTTTTGTTTCTCAAAATCGAATAATAAATAGCGGAGCTATGGCTTGGGGCGTTTTTTGTCAGTCAGCCTGTATATATATATATATAAGTTATGGAACAATTTGTTGAATTTAATTCATGTAAGATTGTAGGATTATAGGATCGATCGATCGATTATAGATCGATCCTACATAGGAGCAGAAGAGTAGTCATGTATGCATCATCTATGGCGGTGAAAACTTATAATAAAGGACTTCTGCAATATAGTTACTGATTGTGGCTTTGCCTTCACTTTAAAGTATTTCCTGAATGGGCAGCAGCAAACAAAATTAAAAATAATATATATTACTCCATATCATCCAGCGGCATATGGCATATCTTAATGAACAGTTAGAGAAATGAAGACAGACGATATCAACCTTCCCTAGGTGCTTGAAGGAAGCCTTCAGAAATATTTAGGATGTTCGCCTCATTTCAAATCATATGGAAAATCACAAATTCCACATGCTGATGAATATTTGAATATTGAGGTTCAGAACCAAAATCTGACGAGGAACGAAGAAGAAACGAACGAATTACAAAATTAGGATTCAAGAACAAGCAAATAAGGATAAAAAGAGAAAGGGGCCGAATCTGAACGTAGCTGATTCGGTCTTAATTAGAAATCAAAAAGTTGGAAAAGAATCACTAAGTGTCCATTCAGATGAACGATGCAAAAGTAGATACTGTCCATATACCCAACAAGCTCCTATTCCATCGAGTCGACATCGAGTCGAATTGTATATACATAGGATGAAAAATTAGGACAATTATTTCGAAAATTTCTACGTAAGCCAAACTAAATATTTCAATAGGTGGTATTATTCTTTGGAAGCAACTTCGTCATTGATAACGTGCATTGTTTTTTTTTATTTAATAATCATTAGTTTTCGAGCTATATGACGATGACTTTCTTATTTTCTTCAGATTATTTGGAGCAGTCAGTGAATGGTAAGATATATTAAATAGAAGTTCACAGACCATTTTGGTAGACAGCAAACAAATATTAATTTTTCCTGATTAATGAAATTAAGGAAAGGTAAAAAATTTTCAATTCAATTTTTTTGTGGAACATAATTTTTTTTTTCATGAAGAACTCTGTTTTTCATAAAGTGAAGTGCCAAGTAAAAATGAAAAGTTATTGGGAGAAGTTGTTTGAAATCAAAATATACGCCCCTATTCGAAATTTCGGAATGCTTTTTGACTATGATTTTTCAATTTTCGTATAAAATTCTTTGATTTGGGACGTAAAAACAAGAAAATGTGAGACATCAAACTTGTCCAAGGATTTTGAAGTTTGTGATAAAGGACTAGATTTTTCTAAGTAACGTATCTTACTGAAAGCTACTAGGAGGATATTGAATATGTAAATAAACGTGGCGATAAAATATGCTAGGGTGTGCCTTCCACTGGTGGTGAAATATATAGGGTGTATCGTCTGTAAGTTAGTCGAGGAGGTAGTACATTCATTTTTCAGTTCTTTCAAGTGGGATTTTATCTCCTCTTTTCTAGATATAAGAAACGAAGATAACAACCAAAAACGATAAATCAAAGAATCTGCTTGCATTTTTATGAACAAAGACAATAATATTGCTTCTGGTTCAGTTGATATAGATAAAACTTGGCATCCACTTATCAAAACTCAATATGAAAATGGCAAATTCAATATCAATTAATAAAGAAACCCGGCAACCAGAATTCCTCCGTCTGCCATATTGTCACTTTTCAGTGTCAAAACAACCAAAATATTACAACATAACAACTAAGAAGAAATATTCGAATTGTGTTGAAATGTCCACTAAGATAAGTAGAGGTTTTCTTTTTATTAAAAATATATTTTTATTTCCAAATTCTTCAAAAAACAAGGTGTCACTGTCAAATAGAGAATTTCTCTTTGAGGTATCTAAAGGTTTCGAGTGCATTGACATTTCTGGGCAGATCACAAATCTGTCCTTACTACAAATATATTGATATAATTATGATAACTTCTATTTTATTTTTTAGAAACGAGGGGAGAAAATCCTACCTAAAAAACTGAAAAATGGGGTATACTTATATTGGATTTCTATTACTTTTTATAAGATGTTGAATTCTTTTCGACTAAATATCTGAAATATACAGAAACAGAGACAAGAGACAAGGGGAGTTCAAAATCAAGTACACAGTTGTTCATCACTGCATCAGCATGGTCCTAGTAATGTTATTCTAGATGTAGACTAATTCTTTTGTTTGTGGGATTATTGATCTAGATTTTTGCATGAAAAAAAATTGGTTTATTCTCTGTCTTAGGTAATGCCATTATGAGAATAGATGGCGTATTGGAATAGTTTCTATTGCAATACACCACTTTTATTTTTCAATGTTGGCAACAATCTGTGACGTGCGAGGGAGTCATTCAATTCATGACAATCACGAAGTGGCTTTTGAGATCGGATTTTAGAACGAAAATAGAGCTGAACAGCAAACCATTTTAGCATTGTCAGCATGTAATTCAAGACTTATTTCATGTGAATTTATTTAATTTTGAATATTTGTAATGCTTTTTTATTTGCTCAAACATGTACCTACCAATAACATACAACCGAAAATGCGAAATATAGGAATAATTGTTTAGTTCCTCAGTGGTATTTATATGGTGCAGACGTTATTTTTTACAAATAAACAAATTTCCACTTCACTAACCCGAATTTTGTGAATGATGGGAAATTGTAAATGTTAAAATAGTGTAGTGAGCACTTTTCACCAGGGGATTTTTCACCGTAGTCATCATAAAAGTTCAAGGGTCTTATTCAATTGCCAATATGATACAAAAAATCAGCTATATTCACTTCAACTTCAATCATATTTCTGAAATGGACTAAATGAGTATGAATAATAAAACATCTCTTTGATCTGGTGATTTAAATGTTTATCAAAAGCCTATGAGACCAGTAGAAACTTCATAATATTGTGCAAAATATATTTTGTTTCATGTGTACCTTGTTTGATTAAGAGTAGGATCCGACTGAATCTGAGAGACCATTCAAGGTTGAATTTCGGAGTGAAATATTGATTAATAAGAGGGAACAAGAGAAGTTGCCGGAAAAGTTCATAAGATGGGGGTATTTTACGATATATAAAAATATATCTGAAAATCTAGTAGGGTTTCTAATCACACACTCTATGCTCGCTCCATGTTGAAAATAAATGTAAATAATTTCCAACAATTTCTCAGCTTTGCGTTACCGTGCAGTTCTACCAAGTTTCTGAAATATAGCCGGCTATAAAATTTTCGATTTGAATACCGAAAATCTTCTGTAAATATATAGATGAAATGTTTGTTGGTGGTTCACCTCTATTTTGAAATTTGATGGTATTGAATTACCGTCTGTTGGTTCTCAATCCTCGCGAATCATTCAATGAGTTTTGCCAACCACTGCAGATAAATTTATTTTTTTTTCATATAAAAGTAGAAACAGTTTTTCCATTCCAATAATGTCAGTTTTATTATGGTAAAACTTTTGCACAATTCGCTTTTTGTCTGCCTCGTCCATGAAAGAATTAAGTGATTGTTGCCGTACTTTAGGATCAAATGTACCATCACCCCCTCCTCCCCCACCACCGCCTCTCCTGACGGGCAGCATGCCGCCCCCTCCCCTAGTCAACGGGACGGCGGTGGCAGGGCCGCCGCCCACTCAGAAGGACCGTACTCAGCTGCTGGGCGCCATATGCAACTTCGACAGAACGGCTTTGCGAAAAACTAAAGTTTCGTAAATGGATTCAGCCACCCCGCAAAGATTGTAGTGAAATTAGTCGCCCAGCGCACTTTGAATTTCCTGCACATAAATAAATCATTAGACAGCATCTGAAACAGTGTCCGTGACTATTTGAACTTGTCTTGTATGTTCATTCACATGGATCAGACAATCTTATATCAACATAGATAACTGGATAACTATTTAAGATCATGAATTTGTCTTTGACTGTTTATACTATAGAATATATATATATATATATATATATGATTTTTTGGTGGAACCATCGAATAAAGAACAGGAAAGAATGTGCAAGCTATAAATGGAGAAAAATTTGCATCTGCATCGGTTGAATAGTCATATATAGCAAGTGATTGAAAGAGGTTGATGGTACTAATCAATCATCTATCATCAGCAACATCTTTTTCACAGAGGTGCAAAGGATTTTTGAAGCTTACACGTGCTTATCTGTTGCCTTTTCGCTGGTAGATCATCAACCTTCTAACTCTTTTCGTAAAAAAAATCAAATTTTATGTTACATCTATGCTCTGTCATGATATCCTTGTTGCATCCAGGAAGTACTTTATTGGTACATATTGAGCGCATCGTATTGGGCGACTAAGTATGCTATATATAATCTTTGCTGTCTGTAAATATTGCTCCTTTTGTGATATATTTTATGTTTTCTATGTGAAAGTCCTAGAAATGTTTTTATTTTTTGACTGCATTATTTCATCTGATTTTGACAGGTACAAGACAGATAAGTTGTAAAATTGGTTACAGGTGTGGGATAAACATTACCAATAATAGGAAATGAGCAAACTCTCGTGTACCTGTTTAAATTTTAGAAAATTACAAGAATTTGCACATGTGATTTGTAAATCTTGGGCACTGAATAGAATAGTATCGTAATTTATAACGGGGCCACATTTGAAATCAGAGCTGCGTGTTCGTAGATCAGGTAATGTAAAGAATTATTGTTGATTATTGATTGTCTATATTATTGTAAGAAACGTTGTTTATGCATGTACAGTATATTCACTAGGTGACCACAAAATTGTTTTGAAAGACGCTATTCATTCTTTTTTTTTGCCATTTGGAAATTTTCAACTTGTGATGTCCTTGAAATGAAAATTTCGAGCCTCATCAAATTGTATAAAAAAAAATACAGTATTCCATTGAAGATTCATGAGTCTGGATCAGCTCCCTTCCAGGATTTCAAATATATTAAGAAATTGTATAAAAGCGATTGTGTACATAACAAACAGATAAATGAATGGCATTATGGATAAACAATTTCATTGTCACCAAGTTCATATAAATAATACACAAAAATAAATACAAAACACTAAATTCGATAGTTCAAGATATTGAAATCAAAAAATCATGAAGATCTGATCCAAAAATCTGTTGCATGTTCTGAGCAAGTATTATTTCTCAGATGAATTCTGAATCTTATTTCTCTCATGTTGTGATTTTCGCCATTTGGATTAACTCTTTACAGGACTTATTGTTTTGTATCTAGAACAAATATAGCCTAATATACATTGATTTATATTGTATTTATTATTTTATTTTGATCTATAGATACCTCAGTTTAATAGAAATGCCAGTTTTTATTTTTCAGCAGTACTGATTATTTCCCAAATAAAGTTCCCCATGCAGGAAATCATATTGAAGTAGTTCAATGAAATGTAAAATTGAATCTTCTGATTTGTGTCATGTTCAGTAAGTTTGCTAAGAAGAGGAGAGTTTATGGAGACGAATTGGATTTGATGTTGCTTTTTTGACTCTAGTCGAATCTTCAATCTATTAACAATTTGTCTAGTAAATGGTTGTTACCTTATGTCCTTTATAATGTGTATCATTCAGGTCAAAATATATTTTGTCAGTTTGTGTAGATCAGTACCATTATAAGCAAATGTATTTCAATACAAATTATTATACCTATATTGTAATAAAAGTATATATAATCAGAAGTATGGAGATTATTTTTTTTGCTCATTTCCAACAGAGATTTCAAAAGATAATTTGAGAGAAGTACTCTATGCTCAGATACCCTAAAAGTTGAATATTGAGAGTACTGAGTTATCAACTACCAATCAGTTGATGTATGTCTCAAGTGAAAAGTGACACAATGAAATTGTGGTTGTTTTTGTATCAGCTCATTTTCAATTACTATCAACATCCCCACAACAGATGGCTCACAAAATAAAACAAGCACTATGTATTTCAAATTCTGACATTATTTATTCCCTATTATGTAATAGCAACAGATATATAAAAGGAAACCCTCAACACTTTTCTTGTTCAACTTACATTCATACTACTTTTTACACAGTACTAAACAGACTTTTTGTCTTTCAAGTGTTAATGATGTGCTTATTCAGCTACACCTCTGTATTCCTTCATGTGGACAAGGACCCAAGTGGGAATGGCCAAAATGCCAACAGCCAAGGCGGTCCCGTGCATTATTTGCTCCATAGTGGATATCTTGACCTGCGGGGGGCCCGAAATGGCGCTCATGCTTCTGGAAGTCTGGACAACCGGCGATTTGGCAGCCGCAACAATTTTTACCACTTTTGCAGCGAACATTGCTATGAACAAAGAAGATGAGACAATTCGTAGATTATTAAAAAAATATACTCACTACTGTCTGATTAGGTAACGAGCACGAAAAAAATTAGGAGTATGACTCGAAATGACATATGACTGAAGTCAAATAGTGTAACTAAAACAGCACTGTAACATCAGAGCTGTCAGTGTCAGTGTAGAGTAGCCAACATTGTTAATGCCAAAACAATAATTGAACTCTACCACATGGGGTAGACTGAGAGAGATGAGAAGTTTAATTGTACAGGGTGGTTCATTCTCATAATGTAAATATCAGATATCAACGAGACCAATATTTGTCTTATTCATGAATCATGATGTAAATATAGACTGGCATTCCAACTCCCTATACCTACCCACTAGAAAATGTTGTAGACCGCTGCCTACTTGTATACCTCCTATCCTCCTAAGGCTGACCAAGATCGACACTAGATGATCACCTCTGTCGATTTCGATGATGATTCAAATTTGATGATCAATACGAATGCAAAAATTGGATCGTTAGGTATCACTGTCAGATATTCGTCATTATCAGTAGAAGTGGATTTTCCTCCACAGTATCGACAAAGAGGAGAAGCCTCTTCTGTGGTGTATCGACGATCGTATCGCCTACTATATTTAAGCGGTGCAGCCTTACCACAGTGCCTTACTAAGGTTTGACAAGCCTACATGTTTCGGAAAGAAATCGTAGATAGACTCTATATACTCTTTAGAAACATTTCTCCATCCTATATCTACCTTGGTAATACTCATGTGGATATATTAGCAATATCCCACCGCGATGTCATTTTGTTTATAATGTAGGCCAAAGAGTTGAAAAATATATTTGCCAAATGAATATATATATATATTATGTATATATATATAGATATATTATGTGTTCCTGGTTCTCAATTCCAGCAAAGATAAGTGATAAATAACTACTAACGCATGAAGGAAACAATAGGTATTATCTATATAAGTATCTTTACATATATGATTCTCTCTATAACGTGAGTTTCCTCTGGCTAGGGCACAGAACTATAATATAGATAAAGTTTTTGGTTAGGGCACAGTGTGCACAGTAACCAGACTTCTGCGTCTCATGGATACGTCACGTGACTGGTACGCAGTCACCATTTGTCAAATTTCTTTCTGCTGACGTTTATAAAAGTGCAGACAGGATACCAACCCAACATTTCTTGCTTAGCGCTTGGTGATTTGGTGTACAAGTAGGTTGGCAAAATAAAAACATGGCTAATGTTTGATTATTTTGACAGAATCCCATCTAAATATAATAATTGCAAATTGCAAAATAAGAATTGTTGAAAAATAACTATCCAATCTCGTTTCATGGATTCATCATAGTAGTTATAAGTATCGACATTATTTTGTATTTACAGCAAGACAACTTCAAGAGATTCCCATTCATCAGCAAAAAAACAAGTCGGCGTCCATGTGAAAATAGATTGACGAAGTGTTTGAACCGACGTGTTCTGTTGATTATCGCCGAAGTCCAAACTAAACTACTATCAAGTGAAATAAATGTATAATGCTTGTGCTAAGTGTAAAAACTATGGTTGTTATACTAAGTGATTGAACAACATGAGACCTAAAATGGGGTCCCAAACTGTGGCTGAAGGAGACTTCAATGTACCGCAGTTTGAGAAACAGCTTACCACACTAAAGGACTCTCAAGAAGCCATAAACCAGTGTTGTCAGTGGTGCTTGCAAAATAGGACTCACCACAAGAAAATTGTCACTGCTTGGTTGAATGTCTTGAAGAGAGTTAGGGTTGAGCAAAGATTAGTTTTGTTCTATTTAGCTAATGATGTAGTTCAGTATTCAAAAAGGAGGAACTATGACTTTGTTGAGAGTTGGGGTATTGCCCTGCAGAAAGCTACAACTATGGTTCGGTAAGTTATGAATGAAAATCATATCAGAATAATTGGTGTTATGACTATTTGATCCTATTATAGAGATGAAAAAGTGAAACACAAGGTACTTAGGATATTCAAAATCTGGGAACAAAGGAGTGTTTATAATGAAGAGTTCATCTCTGATTTGTGTGGACTGTTGAGTATTTTACCCAATTCACAGAAGAATGAAGAGCCCAATGAATTTCAAGTGAGCTTTCTGTTGGCATTCTTCCTTCACAAACTAACTTAGTGATTTTCAGCCTACCTATGTCATAAATAAAATCAAATCATGTTCAAAGCTAGAAAAGGATACAGATGTAAAACTGAAGGTTCTTAAAGACCATAAACCCAAAATTCAAATTGATGATGGACTTGTGGCATCTCTCAAAGGTTTGTTTGTGTTAATTATTAATATCTGTCCTAGTCAAGATGTTAATAAGATTAACAGATTTTTTTTATCATTTTGATAGATCATGCCCATGAGGATGTGGAAAAAGAACTTGATGTTTATGTAAAACATATGGAAGACTATATCAATGCCTTGAAGCTAGAGATAAAAAACAGAATAAATTTAATAACTGTTTTAAAACAAGCTGAGACTCAATTGGAAGCAGACAGAAAAGATGTGAAGGTTGTTGCAAATGTAAGTACAACATATTTACCCAATCTAGAAATTCTAATCAAATCAATTTTGATTCAACCAGTCAGTTATATCAAGGCACCATTTTTCAGGCTTATAAAATGTTCGGCACCAGAGTGAAAACTTTCCAGAGGAAATTGGAGGAGCATAAGGAGACTTTGAGTAGTCCAATACCTTCACCTGATGTGAATGCTCCCTCACCTAGTCCTGACTCTGACATTGACTTGCCAGATGTGGCTGTCACAGAAATCACCCAGAAGGAAGGTAAATGTAATTGTGAGATGCATGTCAACAGAGTTGCCAAAAAAATGTCAAATAATGAAAATTAGTATGATCCAAAAAAAAATCAACATTTTATGGCCATGATAATTTACCTGATTTTTTTCCAAGCTCCGCCTACTCATTACAATCCCAAAGCAGAACTTCAGTATAATGCTGGTTATTATACTCCTACTACATCTACAGAGAATGCTATTTCAAACAGTTTCCTCAGCAACGGAGTTTCTAGCTTCATTGGATCTGAGACATTCAACCTAGAGGTATAGTATATTACTATTATTCATTATATAGTATATTTATTCATATATTATATATATATATATATATATATATACAACAAATTTTGAGTTTATATATGAAACCAAATTCAATGTATAAAAGTTTTTATAAATTTTGATATTGAAAAGAGATATCATGCAGAAGTAATTAAATTTCACATTGAAATCATGGATGGTATTTATAAAAACAATTTGTAAGGTGCCGACTTTTTGTTAAGCAAGCATATCTTTTGAGAAAATAAAAATAATCGATCTATCGTCTCGTTGCAGAATTTCAACAGCAGCATCTTTTCGAACATATCTGGCGCGTCGAACGCGAGCGTGAGCGCCGCCGAGGCGGGGCCTCCGCCCATGCCCGTCTCCGCCCCCGCCACCTCCGACTACAGCTACAGCACGGCGGGCGGCAGCGTGCCGTCGCTGCAGCCGCCGCCCATGCCGTCGTTCGCCAAGACCGACGACGATTACCACTATGGGCAGGCGTACAATCAGACGACGCAGGCAGTCGCTTACGGTGAGATTCGAAGTTAATTGTGAATGGCTACTGGAATGTTGTGTAAAAGGCGTCGAAACATATCATCACTATAACCATGAAAAATACTGGGTGAGTCAGAATAAGATCGACGACAATACGGATTCATCACCTCATTCTGAGGTGAAGGGTTCCTATCAACGTATGTTCTAAAATGCATCCTCTCTGACATACAGAGTGTCTAAACTACGTGAAAACATATGGTTAATATTAATTTCTCCAGAAGAATTGTAGGAAAAAATCAAACTTGGTATACCATCCTAGATTAATCAATGTAATTACTTATAGTTTTCAGTTTTGAATTCAATTATCCAGTGGCGTAGTTACGGTGGTATGTCGCCACATTTTCCCTCATATTGTTTATTGATACTTGACCCAAAAGTGAAAACATTCCACATTCCTAAATGTGTAATATATCAAAGAGCATGCATTTTAAGACATACGTTGATAGGAACTTTTGAACTTGAAATGAGGTGAGGATTCCATATTCGAAGTTTATCAGTCTTATTCTGACTCACCTTATATTAACAAAATATATGAAAGATAGTATAGGAAGTAGTTATATTGTAGGTGATAGTTAATGTACATGTGAATCTGAATAATTGCTTATGGAGTATGGATCTAGATCTATTAACAGTTTCCAAATCTCACTTCCGAAAAGTTTCACTGAAGAAATTGATTAGATTCTCTCTGATAACTTATTGAAACATTTCAGATAGTTATAAAAAGCATTATTTTCTGTTACTGCCAATTTATGTGTAGGATGATTGTAGTTGATTTTCTGGTTTGATAACTGATTTGAGGAATATTCTCGGAGAAGAACTGGCTATTCTTAGTGAAAAAGAAGAGACATCCACAACTTCATATTTCAGTTCATCTGATGGCATATTTTCATTCACTGTACCTACAGTTCAAATGACTTTGGCAACGTCATTAACAAGTTGCATATGATGTCTTTTTTATCTATCTTGACACCTCCATAGTTCCATAATCCATAATAAACTTCCTTTAAAATAATTGATAACATTTTCCTTCTCAAAAACAATTGTCCAGGGAGCCCTTTTTTCTAAAATTCTCCCTCGAAGACTTTGATGTATTATTATTTTTATCGTAAATTCTCTTGTTATCTGCAGTCATGGCAGAAGTATCGATATCATATTGGGAATATTCACAAATTCCATCCTGAATTCACAGTTATAATAATTCTCTCGATTTAGCATTTCTATAATGATTTGTTTTGAATTTTCTGCCATTTTCTTCAAATGTGTTCAAACCTCCCTACTTTTTTTATTTTGCTTGTTTCCATATTTTTCTCAATATGTATATCTTGATCATCCAGCTTACCTGATCCCATACCCTTTTAGGTTTTTCATAAATCGATTGAATTTTGTTTGTAGTTTTATTTTATTTGTCAAATTCAGACAATAACCATCAGAATACAGAATCGACATCACCTTCAATAATTATCCCAAGAATACATCATACACCATCATAGAATCATAAACCTTCTCAACTAACTCACGACAACTGACGTTCAATCAGTATTGCCACGCACATAACTTAAATATAGGATAAGGTATATATGAGGTATATGAGTATATATAAGTTTTTAGGGTATGTCTAACAATTTTCAATTCAGATATATCATATTTTCTCTCTTACACGCTCGAAGACAAACTATTGTGCTTATCAGGTTACGATACGTCTGCAACGTCTAACTATATGCCTACCGACGTCGTCAAGCCGGAAGGCTACCATCACACGGAGGCGTACGTGTCGCCTATGGGCGCAAATCCTTACCCGCCCAACGACGACTACAGTCCCGAAGACAACGTCCAGACTTGGGAGTCGGACCCCAGCTGGAAGGACTCTTCCCAACCTGAGGCCACTGAGACAGGTATTAATAAGGAGATAACTTTTGCTTTGTTATTTCTCATGAAATTTGTGATCGACGGTGATCAAGTTCAGTAATAAGTGACATGATATGAAACCCAACTTCATTTCTACGATTTCGAACCTGATCTGATTCCACTACAGCTCTTTTATGTGGAAAAGGTTTGAGGTTATAGAATCAAAGGAAGGTGGTATCAGGATAAATTAAGGAGATATTAGAGTCTTGCAAATTCAGAAATAGATGAACATAGAACTCCACTTGTGAGATTCTCTAGCTTCACTCTGGGCAAATAAATAACTTACAGAATTTTGGTTTGTTATTTCTCATGAAGTTTGTGATCGACAATGATCAAGTTCAGTAATAGGTGACATGATATGAAACTCAACTTTATTTCTACGATTTCGAACCTGATCTGATTCCACTACAGCTCTCTTATGTGGAAAAGGTTTGAGGTTATAGAGGTTATACAGTGTGTTAAACTTTATAAAAAAGCGGTTTCTCATCTCAAATATCCTATCACCGATTTTCTCGAAATTTGTCATTGTTATTTTTTGTTATAAGGGGCTGATTTAGCTATAACTGAATTGGAATTATGAAATCCAGTGGCGTCCCGGGGGCACCCTACCGAATATTATTGTCAATAAAATGTGCGTCACTGATTTTTTCGAATTTTTATTTATTGAACAACTGAAAATACAACATTTTGGTCTCTTGAATTGTTTTGATGTTTTGCTTCGTTTCCGTGGAAAAAATTAAATACAAATATATTGTATGCATTTGTGCAAAAAATTCCTTCAAATACTGGGGTGAAAATAAATACATGATCCATGTCCATAGACATAGAATAAGAATGAAGATTCATTTTCTTCGAATATAATATTATAATATATAATTTTATATATAATAATTGCCTGAGCTCTTCAACATCATGCACAGGAGTCCTGTATACGAGAGTTTTGAGATAATCCCAGAAGAAAAAGTCCATTGGGTTCAAATCAGGGGATCTAGGAGCCCACTGCACAAACCCTCCGCGTCCTATCCATCTTTCAGGAAAAGTTCCATTGAGGTAATCTCTTACCCCAACTGCATAAAGCGGCGGCGTACCGTCATGAAGCAGCCACATCGAATTTCTTACTCGAAGGGGTACATCCTCCAGAAAAAAAGGGCAACTGATTTCTAGAAAAATCTAAATGAACTTCACCACCAAATGTGGCCCTATCAAGTGGTCTGCTATGATCCCCGCCCAGACATTACCACTGAACTTATTTTGATACACGTGTTTTACTCCCAAGTGAGGTTTGTAATCACACCAGTAATGTTCATTATGGATATTGAATAAGCCATCATGTCCAAAGCCAGCTTCATCCGTAAAAAGAATAGAAGATATCAGATTTTGATCTTCATTGAGGAGATTTCTTATGGTATTGCAGAAATTCAGACGAGCAACAGGGTCTTCAGGAGACAGGGCTTGAACTTTTTGATAATAGAAGGGATAAAGGAGTTGCTTTTTCAAAATTTCATGTACCGAGCTCTCCGGAATATCTTCCTGAATAGCAATTGATTATTCTCGATTGAATCCAACACCCGTTCTTCTGCTTCTCCAGTTCTAGTTCTTCGCGGAAGTTCACATTTGAATGATCCAAATTCTCCCAGTCTTTGATTGTGGTGTCCTTCTATTAGGAAACGCTTCACTGTACAATTATAATACCATAATAATAATGCATGTCACGTAGTTCAACGTTAGTATAAGTAACATGATTATTCATATTGTCTCACAAATTTGACAAGATTCCTACTCGAATCACATAAATATTATCTGTCAAGTTTGAATTCAAAACAATCGTCGTGTCTCGTAGACGAACACGCAGTTGTTTCCAAAGCATGCTTTGCTATTGTTGAGGATAGGTAATCGGAATTTGCGGAATAACGCTGAATTTCAGTGGTAGCAAAATTTTAAAACAGGTTTTTTTTTCTCGGAAGCTGCTCATTTTATCGTGATGGAACAGAAGGGCCTTTTTGAAATATTTTGCTAACAAAATCATCCCCTCGATTTTTTGCGCACAGTTTCCGGAAATCCATAGTTTAATATGGTGACAAAACACTCGAAGTCGCGATCTAATAAGGTCTTAGTTTCATTGGTGACTGATACATAGATTGTGACATACAGTTTATTTACCACAACTTTACTTACAGGGTGACCGGAAATTGGGCACAAAAAAATTTATGGTTGATTTTACATGAACTAACATGATTTTTTTTAATTCATATCTGTGTCCAGGAAGGCGTAGTTTTCAATAATACAAAGGGTGTCAAACATGTATCACAAAATATCTGAAGAAAATGAATCTTCATTCTTATTCTATATCTATGGACATGGATCCCACCCCAAACGAAGCAAAATATATCAATGGAGATGAAAATTTTTGAAAAATCAGTGGCGCACATTTTATTGACAATAATATCGGTAGGGTGCCACCGGGACGCCACTGGATTTCATAATTCCAATTCAGTCATGGCTAAATCAGCCCCTCATATGAAAAAACAAATTTCAAGATAATCAGTGGAAGGATATTTGAGGTAATCATAAAAAAAGGTTTTTTTAAAGTTTAACAAACTGTTTGTTGAAAACTATGCATTTCCGGACAGAATCACTCCCTTGATTTTTTGCGCATAATTTCGGGTCACTATATATATATATATATATATATATATATATATATAATTTGGCATGTTGGCTGGAATCTTAATAGTCAAAAATCTATTACACTTCTACTACTACGAGGGGACTATATTCTCTATATTCTATAATATCGATAAGTACTGAAAAGTGTTGGCAGTGGACAGCATCTCGAAGACAATAAGAAATTATAACATGAAAAAAGGACGCATTGTGTCGGTAATTATAATACATTCTAGTACCAAGATTCTTTTTCATTGTGACATTTAGGAAAACTGTGATGATACAGTCCGTTCTCGCGATGGTAGTTTCATGTCGTGCATCATTTTTCTCTCTGTCAGATACGCCTGAAAGTCCTCCGATGTTTGAAAAAGAAGGTTACACGGATCCAGTGGAGTACCACGAAACTCTGATCTCCAGCGGAGCAGTCGATGTCGATCAGAGAATTTTACCGAGCATATCGGCTGACATGGGTGAGTTAATTAACCTACATTGAATAAAAAGGAATCTATTTGGTTGTAACTTCATCAGTAAACCAATTCCGGTCGTTTTAGAAGGAATAGTTCTCGAGCAGAGTTTCTCGGAAGTGGAGTATAAAAGTTCCTAGGGGTTCGTCTGTTGATCGTAGCCAGTTGCGCGACTGGCTGAATTTGTCAAGACCAAATCCTTATCAGTGGATACCATTATGAGAGCTGAAATTATTCTTCATATTCCTCAGCTCTCTGATGAACTAAAAAGGTACTACTGAATCAGAATTAAGACTGGAATCGTCGACTCAATTTGCGACAAAGCCAACCGTGACAATAATTGAGAATATTTTGCTCTTTGTGAATGTGCTATTTTTTATTTGTATACAAAATTCCAATTTCCTTCTATGGCGATTTTTTCAATAATGAGTTTGCAGTTGTCTGAGAAATAATAGGGGTACGTGGGGCCTCGAGTGTGCAAAACCGTGGTCCAGAACATTATAATCCGGACATAATACATTCGTTTACCGAAATAAAATTTAATTATTTCGTATTAGATTTGTTTCAATTTTAATTGATTTTTTTGTTTTCAAGAAGACTCGATGAACAGCATGGGAGGCAAGGATGTGGATCACAGGAACCTGATCAGCCTGACAGGCTCCCCTGGCCAGTCCAACACAAACCATTCCCCGGAATCTCTGTGGAACCAAACTGACCAAGTAATATCTGTCATAATAACCAAACCTATATAATTATCATTATTTCAAATCTAGCTCGTCAGAAATGATATATTGACATGCCAACACCTAGCACTCTAAAAATCATTTTTCTTAGATTTTTTTTCACAAATGTCTCGAACAATTGAAATAATTCCATAGTTTGTACAGCTCTTCAATTTCCATCATTCATCATATCATCTCTACTAGAGACTTGGCAACATCTAATGAAACACGCTCACGCTCACAAATGTTCTTTGAAGTGAAATGATATCTGTTATGATTCATTATCAGCATGGAATCACTTGTTATTGAGTACAAAAGTACGCATTTTCGAATTCCATATCTTCCAAATCAGAGAATGATCAACTTTTTTGATTTTTCTGAAAGTATTGGAGCAAACAGGGACAGGGTTATTCAAATTTGAATAATCACGATCACGAGAACCGTAAAGCATACGACGTAGTTTGGATCATTTGTTTTTCAAATACAGACATGATTTTCTTCATATTTTTTTCGATGTGAAAATATGTTCAGAATGCTATTACATTTATATCTATTCTATAAGCCATTGCTTCAACTTCCTCAATATATCCATTAGGTTCAAAAATCATTGAAACTGAAATTTTCAAATTCATTTAGTTTTTCAAATATCATGAAGATTTTCTCTCATTATTATAATAAGCAATAATGAATTTGAATTGGAATATCCCTGTAAAACGTGTTTCCAAATAATTCTGAACGGTTTGCTGAACCATTTCAATAATTCATCGAAATTCCGCCTTTTCCAACAAATATTGTAATAGCTGTGTGCTAACTCGTAATATTTGTATATAATAATCATATATAATGTTTCAAAATATTGTTAGCAAAATACTTCTTGCTATTTTCACTGAATACTGCTATTTTCACTAGATCAATATCTTACAACATAGTGAAATAATGTAACTATAGGTATTATTCATATGTCTTTATTACCAATTCCGAAAGAAAATCAAACAAGTTATTTCCTATTATGTAGCTAGAAATTTAAAAGGAAAGAAAGAATTGAAACCCCTTCGAATATTTTTAATGAAAGCATTTGATTCTGTTCGTTAGCATTTAATTTTGTCTTCTTGCTTTATACAGAGTCACTTTCATGTATGGAAACGGTCTTATATCTCAGGACCGGCTCCAAAGAATATCATGAAAATTTATACAGGGCGGTAATCGGTGTTGTCCGATGCGATGGTGATATCTGCGATAACGCCAAGTTCACTGTTTCCATGATAATATGGGTAACATAACTGTTACATTCAACCAAATCTGTATCTCTTGCAGTTTCCGAGATACCCATACTACTCCTTTTTATCTTGGACACAGTGTATACAGATATAAAGTGTAATTTATCGTATGTTTTTAGTAGAAGTGGATAATATAAAATTACTAGGGATGCAAAGCAATTCGCTGATGCAATGTTCAGTTGAGCGAGTAAAGAAGAATACAGAATACAGAGAATACAAATTTTACATCATGACATATACATCATATGATTACAAAATTGTAGCTTTGTAAGGCTAAATGCACCTGAGAGTACGAAACACTTGTATGTCCAGATGTATTGAAACATATAATTCAGAAAAGTTGAATATGAATGAATAAAGTATAATAATTTATCATAGTACTCCTAGCAAATTTATAAAATTAATATAATGTTGAAGAGGAATAGATCAACAATTTTAGTACTAATACAAACAACTAGGTATGTGGAAAAAGGAACCAAAAGTACCAAAAGGAATGTCTTACCAACAGAAACATACTTGATAACATAATAATTTCTCAATATCCTTATAATTCATGAAAATATAGTTATCACATTTTTTTTCATTAGTTTTACATTATTCAATGTTCTCGCTCCCGGTGGTAGCAATATATACATTTTCGGCGCAAGAAATGCAATTAATCATTGAGAAAAATCTTTTTTATTGATCGGCATTGTTGTGAACTTTTATCGCTGTATTGTATGAATGAGATATTCGCTGGAAATAATCATTGTTTTTATAATACAACATAAAAATCGTTAGAAAATAAAGAGAACGCACGTTTGGAACTTTTTCATTGTGTAGGAGTAAATTGTCACATTATTATTTCTATCATTGCAGGACTACCGAATACCGCCGACAGTCATGCCGCCCTCGGTGCCGCCCCCGGCTGCCGACCAGGACTACCGGCTGGGCTTTAATCTAGAGCAGCTGAAGCTACCGCCCCCGCCGCCGCCGCCGCCCAAGGACGGGCGGGCGCCGACGGAGCCAGCGAATCAGGAGGTGGTGGCGGTGGATCAGCCGTCGCGGTCGCCGCGGCGCAGCGATAACGTCGACGACGTCGACATGGATCTGAGCGACGACGAAGGCAGGCACAACAAGAGCAACGAGAACCTCAAGGTTTGTGCAAAGTCACAACGTGCATTTCTCAGTTTCGGCTCTTCAATAGTCTCACTAGCACGATTTTCAGGTGTTTTTGTTTTGGGTTTTTCAAATATTGCTATGCCTGCATGTAATGAATATTAGATAATCAACATTTCAAACATGGCTGTTGACTACTCTAGATCTATGTTAAACAAAGCAGGAAGAGGAAGAATATCTTTTAAAAATGGTACCAATTTACGCTGCAAAAAAATTAAAATAATGAAATATTGAAATGAATGAGGAATATTGAAATAGGAAACAAAAATGGAAGCAATGAACATCAACAGATATTTTTTCTTCAATTGAAGTACTATTGAAAAAATAGGAATACAACTCGGTAACATATTCAGGTACTTTTATTGTTATTGTTTTCATAAATGAGACCTCAGTTGAGACAAAGGTGGATATATAGACTTGAGACTATCAACTGAGCAATAATACTTCATTTAGAGTTCCCGGACCATGAGATGAGTATAAATAATTATAGAATAAGTGTCTGATAAGAATCTGCTAATATTGTTTATTAATAGTACAGCTGCTGCAAATTTTGAAATAAATGTCAGAAATGGTGGAACTGTCTCTTACATCCATCGGAATTCCAGGAGAGAATTCAGGCGCTGTCCCTTGAAATCCATCTGACATATAAATTCACTGATAGGAACGTTTGTTTTACAAAACATTCAAGCATCTTTTGAATTTTCTAAACTTTCTGCTATATTGTGTCAAATTTCGAAAACGAATCATTTCTGCCAGTCTATTTCATCGAAATTTCCCTAAATAATTATTGAACCATGTTATTAAAATATGTATTCAATACTAACGAAACCGTATAATTCAGCGGAAACAGGAAATAGTATAAAACATTCGTTACAGAAGACAATACAAGCACTCTACTCAAGGACGCTACGCTGCTCATTTCCGAATTTCAGACTCGTGAGAGAATATGTTGCCTTCTGTAACGTTTGCAAACATTTTCTGAAAATGCTATTCTAGACCACCATTCGTAAACTCATACGAACGATATTGTCCGCATGTTCAAATAAACTTGAAAACAGCGCAATTTAGTGACATTTGACGTTGCAAACATTAGTCTATTTTAATGATTATAAATATTATGAACTGCACTAATACAAAATGATTTCTAAAATCAGCAGTACACCTAAAAACATTACATGAACATAAATATCAATAATTTCACTCTGAAAGATGCACAGGGTTTGTGGCAATATATAACAATTATATTGAACAGTCATTGAACACATATATTGTATATCAACTTTTCTTCAAACACGGATTTTAATGAATCATCAAATTCACAACATGAACTCAATCTATGAAATATTTATTTCATATTGATGGTTATGTCTTCAACCATAGAAATCGATGTTTTATGACTGAGAAAAGCATACACAAAGCATTTGCGATCAACAAACTCCACACCTTGTAAAACACGCATGATCGCACATCTTGCGAATGGTCAATAAATTATAGAGGATATTCGAATCATAATGTACTGTCAAGCAATGGAAAACATCGCAGGGAAAAGATTATCATTCCTTGGGTGACGGCAGTAACTTAAAAAAAAATGCCTTTTTTTTGAAAATGAAAGTCAAAATTCGGTGAAATTGCTTATTTAGATCTACAATTGAAATTATAAGTCTTCCATTTCGATCGATAGTCTCGGTCAATATCTCGAAAAAATTTCATGATTTTCACGAATTGAACGGCGCGAGGGAGCACTTCTGTATTCTTTCCTATACAAAAAATAATGAAGTTACGGTGATTTTCAGATATTGAGCTGAGATAGTATATCAAGGAACACTGATAATACATGTTTCGTTCACAAAACGAACGAAAATGCCTTCAAAAAGCAAATTCTACCAACATGATATCATTTCAATCTGCTCGCAAATTTTCAAAATTCAGTATGACATCCCATTCTGAGAGATTTGCTATGGTTTCGATACTGTCATGAACAATCTAATAGAACCTAATTGATCACATAATTATGATAATTGTCAAAAACTTGGCAGAATTTCCAGAATTGGCTTTTTTCGATCGTTGTGTGGACGATCATGCACCGTTATTGTTCCTTGATATCCTATCCCAGCTCATGAATATCTGAAAATCATCGTGAAAATCATGAAATCGTTTCGAGATATTGACCGAGACTGTCAATCCAAACGGTATGTTATTGTAACAGCACCAATCTGAATATATGCAATTTCACCAAATTTTGATTTCTTTTCTTTGAAAAAACCCGATTTTGTTTTTGTTTTAGTCACTGCTGTTCCCCAAGAGATGCCAATCTCTTCACTCAGATGTTCTATTTATTTTTTTACAGTGAATTCTGATTTGAATATCCTTACAATTTTATCAACTTATCAGACAGGCGTGAAAATACAGAAAATTAAAAAGAATCGAAATCAAAAAACTGTTTCGAGATATTCACAAAAAGATTTGAAAAAAGTGATTCACAAAAAATCCAAAATAATCTTTGGGAATAAGGGACCATCCATACTCTTTCTTCTTTGTAATACTCTTTTTGAACACCTGGCACCTGGTGTACCATACATCGGTAGAATTCGATAAGTTTTGAGCAATGCATCTTCAGTAGAAAGAATGCAGCATCTGAATGCTGCAATCCGATTGAGAATCAGTAGATTTTTGAAAAAGTTTTGGCAACTCGAAAATTGTCGAAATAATTTGTGGTCCACTCAATTCTTTGAGCACTTCATATGACTGCGAGCTTCTGATCCCTCAGATCGTGTTGGACGGCCCGGCGACCGCCCCCCACCACCACCAGCAACCCCCTCACCGCCAGCAGCCGCCCCCCTTCTCGGGCCTCGAGCCGCCGCCCCCCTTGCCCGATCTGCCCGACGACGAGGACGCCAACAACTTCCTCGACGACCTCGTCGACGGCCTGCACGAGTTCGGTGCCGCCGTCGGCGACCTCGCGGGCGGTGCGCGCACCGCGTGGGAACGCGCGCCCCTTCAGCCGCCGCCGCCCATGATGGCGTTCGACGAGTCGGCGGGGCCGCCGCTGATGCCGCCGCCGCCGCCGATGGACACGTCGATGCCACCGCCGCCGACGCCGCCGTGTGAGTATGCGATCAGACTCGGTTCTTGATTCGATTCGAATTCGGTTTTCTCTGTCTCAACTGCCTCATTAGTGCATGATTTTTTCTCTTCCCAAATTTTTCAATGTTAGGTTGTTTTGTAACTTCACAAAAATATTCAAAATTATTCGGCAAAATCTTCGTCTTTCAATTTCTGAATGTCACTTCAATCAGTGATGAAGCTATGATTTAGATAATGCCTGAACAAATTCAGGTTAATGTGAGATCGAGACCTGATGTTTTTAGTAGTTTCATTAGTTGACGTCTGTGTCATAAGTTAATGTGGCTAGAGCTAGAATATCTTGTCTTCTGTAACTTACGATGATTTTTTATTGATTTTTTATATTGTTGACAGTGGTTACTGTCAGATCCATCAGTTAGATGCATCAGATATAGTATTTTCTGCACATGTTCTGAAAAACCCTGTGAATTTTCATCTTTTTTCTTCACTTGTTCTCTTTGTAAACATGATTTATATCAAAAATTCATTGTAACAAAGAGGGTGCTACTCATTTAGTATGTTCTATGCTTGAAAGTACTTGGGACAATATGATTTTTATGTTTGTGAAATGCATTCTGAATTATGTAATATTATTGATTGTCGTTATTACCCCAAGAAACATTGTTAGGTAAACATAAACAAATACATCCTAGAGTACACAGGTAAAAATACAAAAATATCAAAAACAATAGTGCAAATAGTTATGAAAAATTGAACTTATCCATTATAAGTATTCAAAAAGTGAATGCAAGTCACTTAAGCATATATTTTCCAAGTTAATTTTCAACAGTTTTGCTTCATGTATATTTTTTCACATTCGGTAACGAGAATATATTTTCACATTCAAAATATTTTTTTAATTCTAAGTAAATCAATATATATGTATATTGATATATAATTAGGTAGATATTTTCAAAAGTTATTTTGACAAAAATCTTGAATTCATGATGAAATCAGATTTAGAAAATTTTCAGGGTTGTATAAATTCAACCCGGAAAATGCAAATTGAAAATACACTAATTTCGTAGGTAATTTCGTAAGTGGTTTTAAGCGTGAAATATTCATGCTTCCCCAGATCAAATATTGTAAATTTGATAAAAAAGAAGAAATAAATAATCTGCAAATATCTAACAGGAATAATATAATGGATTTTAAATGAGATACCTGTGATGGATTTTTTTGTTCCTTGAATAATTTAAATATTCAGTCCACAAGAGATGATAATCGTTATAAAGACTAAAGAATAAAGACTGTTCGTATATTCAATGTATTTGTTGATTCATGATTTTGCTTCATTTGATATATTAGATCTTTTTGAAATAAACATACTGGGTGGCCCAATGAAAATGAAACAGGGCCGATTTGACATAGTTATTGTTCTCAGAAAAAAAACGCTCAAACCCATCGATTTTTATTTCGAGGCGGAAATATTTTGCGTATGTTTCTTAACTTTTTCACTTAACCCCTCGAAGGGGTAAAATCCAACCCTTGAATCTAAAAGTGATACATCATTTTGAAGGTAATCGAAATCTCTTACCAACGCTTCCTTGTTTTTCGAATTCAATGCAGTAGTTCTCGAGAAAAAAAGGTTAATGAAAATAATTGGCTAGTGATGGAAAGTAACGCGTTTTTCCTTTTCATCACTATTTCTCATTTTGTAGTTGAAACGATGTCCATCTAAGAAGTGCCTTATGTGTTTTTTTCAAATCCTGTCCTATCCAACATCACATTATTTATTATTTATTTTAATGTCAGTTTCTTGATCTCTCAGTGAAATGCATACCTTGTTTCGTTTTCATTGGGCCACCATTTATATGAAGATTCGTGATGATTAAGAATCAATTTATAAATCAGCAGCCAATATTGCATTAAATAATCCTATTAGTTATGCATTACAAGAGGCTTCCTGATGAAATGAAGCTAGGTCACAATAATGTTATGTTTTAGAAAAACACCAAAGTAATATGCTATTAAAAATATGTAGTTTCAAGTGAAATGCTCAAATAAATTTTTTTTTTCTCAATTGTGAATAATGCATACCATAGAGTACAATGTAATAATGATCCCAAGACCAGCATTAGCTGATTGGAAATGTTTGTTTTATTACCATTGCTTTTATATTTTTTCATCGATATGTCACCATTCAATAAAATAAATGAAATTTTTGAAAAAATTATCAAGTACAATAATAACTCGAGATTGAATAATGACAAAGTTAGTAAATTTAATAAATCTTTCAGTCAATAAAGAATTGATCTCATGTGTATATACTCCCTGACAATATACCAATTCTGATTCTGACATCTCGATTCCATCGTGTCGTAGCGTTGCAAATGATGAACCATCCCCCGATGATGACGCAGCCGCCGCTGCTGCCGCTCCCGGGGCAGTCTTGGATGCCGGAGGAGGAACAACAGCACCAGCAACAAGCAAACGCGAGAGCCAACGGCGATCTTTCGGGGGATAACGGCCACTTCGATGATGACCACTGCTGGATGGGCCCCGTGGGCCCCATCGACAGTATGGTCGGCATGGATGCGGGCAGTATGGATATGAGCGCGATAGATATGGCGGTTATGGATATGCCACCAGAAGGTCAGATATGGGTATTTATGCAAATTCAAAGTATTGAACTTCATTCATTCTTTCAAAACACAGTTTTGAAGGGTCTCATTTGGATTTTAAAATCAATAGTAATATTTATTCAGATATAAAAACATGAACAGATAAAATCAAAAAGAATTTTCCTAAAAGATGCTATAATAATGGAATGATGAATTATAACAATCGCGAACAAAACTAAAAAAGTTTATAATTTATAAAAGTATTTCGACAGTAGCTCGCAGTTGTTGATGAAATTTTATTATATTTTTCTATTTTCCATTTCATTCAATCAAGTAAGATACATATTTGTCATAGGAAATTGAATAATCATTATTCATATCATATCTTGTTCACATAGGTGTTGTTCACCTGTGTGTGAAAAAGATGAGTTCTTCAAATATATATATTCATATATACATATGAAACCAATGTATTGGGGAATGCATTCCCCAATACATCGACTTCCCTTCTCTATCTATATATATATATCTCTCTTTATATCTATATATATATATATATATATATATATTGACAATATAAATTCTTAAATTACGTATACATAATTGAAAAAATGAAACAAAGGTTTATTCGAAAAAGATCAACATTTTTTTCGCATTTTCTGTAATCCAAGTCTCAATTTTGTTTTTGGAAGCTATTTTACGAAGAAATTTCAGTTCCCATTTTGTTATAAATTTTCGATCCCATGTAACTAGAATGCTGTTCTATGATTTTGAGATTGTGTCTTTAAAGTTGAATACTGTTGCCTTTGTTTCTTGTATTATACCCATGATTGATTCTATTGGTAAGCACTCGATTTTCCTTGATGAAATTTATTAACGCTTCATAAAATAATTGTCTAACATTTAATATAGAATTTTTGTGAAAGTTTGGAGATGATTATGATTTATGAAATATTATTTTCAAAACATATTTTTCAATACTCAACAATGGTTTCATATTAGTTTCATACATTCCACCCCATCCAATTATTCCATACGACAATATGATATTTCACCTAGGAATTTTACTGCTGGTATCATCACATATGGTACCTATCATATATTCATATAGATTGATTTCATATCCTAATCATTACAAAAGTTGATGAATCCACAACATTATGCATAACATTCTAAAAAAAAACATAATTCATATGTGTGATTCAAAAATCATTCGCATGTATTTTTCAGATGAATTTTGAATCTTTTTGTTCAACATGTACCTTTTATTTCATCAGGTAATGAGTTATGTGAAATATTCCATTATAGTTTTGGTTTCTAATCTTTGAACTGCATGGATCAGTATATTTAATTGCCCTGTTTCATGATCATGCATTTTTAAATTTGATATGTCTTACTGCTTCCTGACAAAATGAATGTAACAACGAATCAGTTTAGATTCAGTGAATCTGTATATAGATTGTAATGTATAGGTTATCAATTGGTTGAAAGAAATTCGATTAGAACATACTCATTATTTTCATTACCTCCTCAAATAGCCATCAAATATTGTAAATTTGAGTCAATAACACTGAAATAAATTCTCTTGTGGTATCTAGCAAGCATGAAATTCTTAATTTTCAATAGAAAGTCACAATAGTTCTTCATCAATATACGAGCCTGAGAATTCTGTTACATTTTTATATTCTTTGGATTTGTTGCCAAAAATTAGGCAGTTAATTTTTTGGCCTTTGATATATCTAAAAAACTCGGCTGTCGAAAAAATAAATTAAAATTGGTCTACAAAATTCAAACTAGATCATCTCTTTTCCGGGCTTTATCGTCTTTATGATGACCAAAAATAACTGCTATTTCTCTACATTCATGATAATAATTTGAATCATTTAGGTACTGAAGGAAATTGGGATGAGACATACCCCCCTCATCAACAACAGCATCCCCCCAACGATTGGATTGCTGCCCCACCACCGAACATGGGTTTCGGTTTCAGAGATAGGGGCCGAGGGAACCTCAGGGGAACTTTCAATAATAATTTCAATAACAATACTTTTACCAAGAGAGGTTAGTTTATGCTTTCTCAATGTTAATTCATTTATTGAAATTTATAACCATTTCATGAAGAAGAAAATAATGGCAACTTTTAGTCGAACTTCGAAGTCAAACTTCAATGAAGCTTTATATTCTTACGATATTCCTGGAATCGCCATTTAGAAATACTCTATAGAGTATTTCTAAACACAAAGGTTGTATTCCCTTACCTACACCTAAATCTAGCCTAACTAGAAACTCTTATCATGTATGAAAGCAAAAAAATTTATATCCATCTTCCAATAGCAGAATTCCAATACAGAAATATACCTTGCCCAAAGAAATTAATGAAAAAAGTGAAAGACACACTTTTACAGAGGGCTTACTATAACCTGCAGGAGTATTACAATGACACACTCTAGTCATTTAACCTTATCCTATAAGTATATCGTATGGTATTTTGATTTCATGTGACTGTGACAATGGCATACTGTGTTTTAATTATTGATATTGTTACGTTGTAGTCCGGGTTCGGTTTCTACTTTAATCTGTTGTGATTTTTACAATGTGATTTTATTTCTATTATCTATAGAAGATAATTGCGAGTTAGTGACACTCCAAAATTTCATTTTGGTGCTATTTGTTATTTTTTACCATTGCTATGACTCATTTTATTTATTTTTATTTACATTTGTCATATTATATTATTTATTAAAACATGCTTTGTCAATAAGGTTGATATCTTCGACAATAAAGTATATTTTTGTATGATTGATTTATAAAAATCTTTAACATCGCATACATATGTAAATGACACATAACAGTAAAGTGTATTGTATACATCAGTCCAATATTGAAAACAAAATGAGTAATTGTATGCATTTTTTGAAATGACATAAACGGTTATCCTAACCATTTTTCTATCCCAAATTTCAAAAGTATGATTTGTTATTGAATAATTTGTAAATGAACGCGTCATGAATGAATGCTGTCAGTCATATTTACACAGGCATAATTTCTGAAACCTTTCTTGTACTTTCTCCAAGTTTTCATCTAGACGTGAGAATTATAACGAAACCCTTGAAAAAAATATTTCTGTCGATACAGGTAGAGGCAGGGGAGGCAACTTTAACCGCGGCAGCGGTCCTGCGATGAACTTCCGCGGCGGCATGCGTGGCGGGCCTAGAGGAGGTGGAAACAGAGGATTCTTCCCGAGAGGAAATTTCAGGGGAAACTTCCGAGGTGGGTTCTGATAAACCGCCGGTCGCCTGTCTTTGTTCAATATTTGTATTGTACGGCGGCGCGACAAGAGGTCGGGATAAGTTACCAGATGGTATAGTGGAAATTTACTCGAAATGTCCGCTAATTGGTCTCTACGACATTGATTCGGATGACTCATATGACGTGATATGGGCATGCGAACTTTTTCACGGTCTGACAGTGACTGGAATTTTCTGAATATTCGTCATTTCATAACATACGTTCAATTGACGCTCATTCTTGCTGAATTAACAATTTCATATTAGATAGTTGTCATTTTAAGATTTATATCCTATACAATAATACAAACCAAACATTTTAGTTGGAGTTAATAATAAACTCAAAAATGATGGGTGTGTTCTTAATTTCAGGCCTGCTTTCTGTAACTTCATGAACTACAATATTGTGCACTAACTGAGATCATGTAACAGTCAGACTGTTCGGTTATTCCGGTGAACAAGATTATTTTCATTTCATTTTCATCATCATGTTTTCATCGGACTAAGTGTAATGTATTATGTTTGTAGTGCACAATACATATTATTTCATGCAGATACAGTGACCAAACCTTTCAATATAAATGATCTTTTAATTTCATGTTGCCTATATATGCAACAATATATATATATATATATATATATATATATATATATATATATATATATATTTATATATATATAAACATCTATTGTATGAGATTCGATGATCCAACCACAATTTAGTTTAGGTTCACTGATTCAAAACATAGTTGTCAACAATTCAATCTCTAACGTTGAATATAGGACTTTGAGAAATCAAAAAATGTTATCACTAGGCAATGTTTCCACCACTACAAGTAGTTTCAGCAGTGTCACAAAAACAGACATCAATATTCTGATGAAAATTCTTATAACTACAGTTCTAATAGAAAATGTCTTGCAATATGTGCAAAAAACAAATAAATGATATTGTTCATATGTCAAATTTTCTGAAGAGTAATTCAGACTTTTGCATAAGCCTGGCCCTGGATAACTTTTTTCTATCTGAACCTTCGGTTTGTGAAATATCAAATTTGGCAATGTCGGACATATGACTTGCAAGTGAATCTGGCTGTACAATAAACTAATTGATTTCATTCGATTCGTCAACCGTGTCGCCACCTTTCAATGAACACATGGAAATCAAGGATTCTTATGAAATGTCATTTCTGTCTGGTAACTTATCTTTAGACTTTAGATCAAGTTGGTGTGTGCAGTATATTGGAAAACCACACAGATTGTGATCGGCATATGGCACTAGGTTTTACAAGTTAATTGATTCTGAAGCAAGTTTCTGAAGGCAACCAATACCGAAATGACTGGCTGATTAATTAAAATAGCTGACTGTGTATGTAATTGCTTTCAATATGGTAGTGGAATATGTCCAATCACTAGCTGAATGTTTCATAATAGTTATAATAAACACTAATAAATATTTGTTCCCATGGTTATAACATTTAATTTCGTTAATTCAAGAAATTACCATAAAGCTTCCCCACCCCCAGAAATCTCCTTTCAAATGTTTTTATGACTAGACTGAAATTGTAGTTTCAATACTAGAAGTTGATTTCAAGTTATTAATAATGAGTTTATAATGGTTTGTCTGAGTGAATATGAACTTCAACGAATATTATAAAAATCTTCAGCAATCAATCTTCTTCAAGAAAAATATATAAATTAGGAGAAAATATCACCAACCTCAGTAAGAATGGAAAATTTAGATGAATGTCATTCATTGTCATGATATATGGGACCTAAATTACCTAAGACTGTAGATTCCAGATCAATTTTCTATTTATTTACACATCACTAGTCTAAATGCACTGAAAATCATCTGATCCCAAATGTGGCGTGAATTACACCGCATTGAAAATCCGAAGAATTGGGCTAGTTTCTGGCGAGTCGTCTCTGCCTCGCCCGTTTTTGCATATATTAAATGAAATGGTCTTTATTCTCAGATACTGAAAATATATTTTTTGATTCTTGTAGAAAAAAATCCCCTGTGAGATCCTCTATTTCTTACTGAAATAAATAAAAACTATTTTTGCTCTACTTGCTGAAACATGAAAGTTATGAAGGAGACTTCACAACGTGTCACCTACTCATCATGATAAATTTTTATTTCCTTTTTAGATGTCTGGTATTTTCAACAATCTCGTCTGATCTTGATCGAATGTAGTTCGCTTCCAGATTAATTTTCCAATTCGGATATTATTACCCTACCTACTGCGCTATTCTCTAGTATCTCTAGTAGTCTAGTATCTGAGGATTGTGAAATAATATATTGAGGAAGATTCCTTATGTGGTATTGTTCTATACTAGAAGAATAATAGTTTGAAATTGAACTTTGGTCGTGAGTGATAAAAGTTATCAATAACGCTAAATTTAGCCATTACTATTCTCACAATTTTTTGGATAAATTGGGTGCCCGCAAATAGAGTTTGACTCAGCTATCTCTAACTAATGGTCCTCAGTGTTATATCCCGATCACAATTTACAAAGTTTCTGAATAATGATGGTTCAAACCGCACATGCTACATGTGTTAGGTTACGCAGGTAGCGAAAGTCGTCATAACCTTTACTCATTACAAGTTACAATCGAAATTTTGGTGTGATATATTTTTTGTTGAATAAGATCAATTTTGAGTCGATAATGTAATGATCTCGATTTTATGAAAATTCTGTTTGTTCCTCTTAATATGCGGGGTGAGTTTTCAGAGAAATAAACACTGATGATTCATTCATAATATTCAGTTCAAGGAATGTTTTCCACATTTTTTTCACTCAATGGATTTGAAATTATCAAAACGACAATTATGACTCATTCATATTGGTTTTTTCGATGGTTGGACTGTGAATGTGTGAAATCAGTGCAGGAAAATGGTTGGTACTGAAAATTGAGTGATAAAAAATGGTTGCCAATTCGTAAATTACCCGAATCTGTGGATTCACCCTGTGTATTGTGCTGTAAATAAGTATATAACCTAGTGTAGCTTCACACTAAATTATCTCGACCAGTTTTCACAAAATGTCGAAACCAGATTGAATTGTTATAGCGGTTTCGGACTGACACCCTGTGATGAAAAAATATTCTTTCTTGGCGGTTAGATTGTTTTGTATCGATTTTCTTGAACTGATGTCAGTTTAAACTATCCAACATTTTTAGGATAAGGAGAGTCTTAGAAATACAAGTTGAGAAAACGTACAAAAAAATAGTTTATGAATAAACATTGATGTATGGAGTTTTCTTCATTGATTTATGTGTTGTGTTATCAATGAGTGCTCGACGAATGGCTCTGTCGTGCATCCTCGAAGTACCACTGATTTTGGGTGAGTAGGTAGATTTGAAAATATTGTATCAAGTCACCAAAATCTAGGTTCCAATGGAAATGTTGATTGTATGTAACTAACATAAAGTGATGATTTCTCGAATATGCTCTAGAAACTGAATATCTCAATTTTATAATACGTGTATTATTGATATGAATCCAGATATAAATTGAGTACCTATAGAAGTTGTTCAGTTTTTGAAATACTTCAAAATGCTGTAAACAAAATATTATTCAGTTGCAGGCACTGAATTTCTGCAAAACGACTATTCAATTCCTCCATAGATGTCGTTTTTCAGTTCGTCCACAACCAGAAAAATATTCATGAATCCCACGTCCTGCTGCTACCTATATGGAACTACAATATCTCTGGTTACTGGCACAAATTAGGAATGACCAACGATTCGTTCTTCATGTACTAATATTTGTCCAAATGAACTCTCAAAACACAATCTTCCAAATAGAGAAAACAAAAAAATAGTTCTCAGTTGAAAGTACTGAATCCATAAAAAAACGACAATATCTGTGGATAAAGACTTTGAATGATAGAAAACCTATGATTTGTTCAATCTTCCATTTGTACTGGGTTATGCAAATATTGCCCACCTATATGTTCGATTTTTTCAATTGAAAAAGTGGAATGCCGCGATGATTCCTCCCCATGGCCGTTAACAGGATTCAAAATAGTGAACCAAAATCGTGACAAACCAACCACAAGTCAATTTTTTTGATAAAACATAATGTCATCTGATGAGTAGCGAAAACATAGGGTTGGGCATCTTCGTTTGATAACCTGGTACAAATGAATTTTCAAAATATACTATACCACGAGGAAGCAGACTAAAAAGGAAAGTTTTTGATCTCTCATCAAGGCTCCTAAAGCTATTCGAGGTCCAAAAGCAGACTTGAATAAAATAAAAAAAGTATCGCTTGAGAAGTTGAATTTTCTTTTTAATATTTTGCTTTTACTGATGAGTTGATGTTTGCGCCCTGAACACGGATGTTATCCGATGGTTTTTCTTTATTGTATTTCTGTTCATTGACAATCCATATGAAATATGTGAATTTTTTTAGAATTCAAACAGGTGTTGAACGATAAATTTTCCTGACCTAAGCAAGATGACTATGTCCTCATTTCTCAGGTACTGTTAAATCTTCAACTGCATATTTTCAAGTATGGCATAACAATTTATGAAAACTTTTTCCGCTGGTTTCCTAAAGTTGGTGGAATTATATTGAAAAAGTTTTAGTTATAGAGGTTGGTAACACTGTCATTTGATAACTTGAAAAGACCGGAACTCCAGAATTTGCTCTGTCAGAGTAAACGAAGATACTTTTTGTGTTCACGACAGTTGGCTATACTGAATTTGACATTCGTAACACCCGTTGTCATTTGTCATCCGTCCTAATTAAATATTTGTCAACACTATCTCACTTCGTCAATTCTCCCCGTTCTTAGCGTTGGTATTTTAGTAAGAAAAATAACCACTCGAAAGGTATTCTGCATTTATTATAACCATCCTATCTTGTTTTCAAATAGAATCATACACCGTCAATCATAAATGAACTATAGTTACGTTAGCTGCTATTATAACTTTTCAAATGTGTACATTATATCGACAAATATATTGATAATTTCACATGCACTCGATGTTTGTCGTAGATGGTTTGCTGAGAGCTCCAGTGGACCAGCAAAATAGTATAGTAACTTCTTCATTCATTTATTACGAGGCCGAGTACAAATATCAGTTTCGGGATGTTAACATAACTCGTTCCTTCAATATGATGATTTCATACCAAGGTTTCGCAATTAATTTTCTCTGATTATAATTGTGATGTCTTTCTTGGCAGTCTGAGTGATCCGGAAGGAGTTAAATCAGATTGTTAGGTTAGTTCTTTTATCATCTACACACCTTGAACTTGTTTTCAGACATAAAAACATGCCAGAAATGACTGAAGTAGACAAACCTGTCGTGGCCGAGGCCAAACCAGAACAAAGCGAATCCTCCACAGACAGCGATTCTGACGAGGAAATTCCAGAATTGGAAGATGCAGGAACTGCTAATGCTGGATCTGCAGCTTTTCCAGAGCCAGCAGCAGCAGGCTTACCTATCGACATGGTTTCGAAAGCCAAACAGTCTCGAGGAGAGAAGAAGGCCAGAAAAATTATGTCCAAACTTGGACTGAAGCCTGTAAGTACAGTTTCTATTGGAATTTTTATATTGCTCATCAAGTATTTATAAACGTTCATCTGTTCATCAAGAAACTCGATATATCATAATTTTGAGGTTTTTACAATGTCAGATAATCAATCCTACCAAATCAGAGCATGGTTAGAAGGGCTCATTCAGGAATTTGTTATTATTTTCATCAATTGTATATGCTGTTCTACTACTAAGTTCTGAGAAAACATTGACATTAAGTTCTCCTTGTGAATGGATGATACCAAGTGTAGATATTCCAATAACGGCACAAATGTTCTAATTTTCGAACTATTCACTACAGTTGATGCTTTTTTTTAGGGAATATATTGAGTTATTCTGGCTCGATTTTTCCACTTGAATCATTTGACAAGAACTTGGAATGAATGTTGTTCTGGAACAGCAATATAATTATTTCATGTTGGTAGATTATCAACGTTTCATCTATACATAAATGCTGGTTTCAACAAGATAGTGCTCCAGCACATAACGCTAGAATTGTTCATGATTATTGAACCGTTGCTTCCCAGGACAGTGGATTGGTACTCATAGTGATACATCCTGGCCTGCAAGGTCCGACCTAATCCCACTAAACTTTTTCCTTTGGGGATATATCAAGAATCAAGTGTACTCATCATAATTTTCATAATGAAGAAGATTTGCTAAGATTGGTTACTGCATCCTTTAACAAAATTTCTCCAAATATGTTGACTCAAGTTTTATTCATCTGTGAGACGAGCGTACTTCTGCTTAAAAAATAATGGCGGATGTTATGAAAACTTGTTATAAGTTTCTGTTTATTTCCTGTAATACATATTAGCTCCTTGTCATTCATTACATTACAATTACGTTTATAAACTAAACTATTGATATTGTGACTCATCTTTGTATTTAACAACGCACAAATTCCAGCAAGTTGAAATTTAGTTTAGTTTAACTTGTATAAATGAGAATACTCAATTTACTTCATGTATCAAAATATGACATTTTTCCAGCACTTACTTTCTAAAATTGAAGAAAAACAGATTAACTAATTACTAAATTACATTTTGCGCGAGAAATGGTTCCAAAATCATATTGTGTGATACGTTGTTGTATTCACAATGAAAAATGAAGTCGTATACAGGGTATACTTTAGTTTCGGCCCATATAAAAATACGAAGTTGATGATGTTTTCTAAAAGACGAAACGTCGCAGAAAAATTCGGCTTATGTTATCGTGTAGTCCTTAAAAAGTGGCTATGGCGAAGTGTCATTTGTTTTACATTTCCATTGAAAATTAAGTTAGGAGGGAATAAAAACGAAATTCTCTAATTTCGGTTTTTCTCGGATATCTCCGAAACTACTCGGAATATTGAAACTTTCTAAATGGCATATTATTAAGCACATAAATGCGCTACTTTCACTTACCGTTTCTATATCCCCATGCTGTTCATTCTTATCTTGGACACACAGTATATAAAATTATATAAGGTTATATATAAATATAAGTTGTAACAATAATAATATCACAATAAGAGCCTAGAGAACATAATGTGATTTTGAGCATTTACATTCATTTTGTGGTTTTGCATTTTTTAGATACCTTATATAGTAAGTTGAATGATTTTGGTGCTATTCTTGTATTGATTCTTTGACTTGCATGATGTTTACAAAATGGAACAGATAATTGATTATTTGCTCTTGTTCTCGTATTGTGACAGTGATACATATTTTTTTTGCACTGTAGTTTTGTGAATGTACAAGCAATAGGCTGGAAATATAAAGATTTCACATCAAGTATGATATTATCATACAATCAGTTTGTTGAGTATATCCTATTTTTTTGTAGGATGCCCTTAGTATAAATGTTCGTACCACATTCAAAAGACTCAATGCATACCTTCCCATATAAGGATCCCATATCTGATCATGGACTCCACCAATGCTTTGTATACTGACATTATTGGTGCTCTATTCATTATTTTGATAAAATTTGTGTATGAGTCTATTAATGTCAATATTCGAAAGAGAGTTAATTTTGGTTATAAAAAGAATTGGTTTGAGGACTGTAGCTTAGGGAACACCAATTTGAACACATAGTAGATCACTATGCTGAATTCCCTACTTTGAGGACTCTTCTGTTGCTTCCTCATCCTCCCTCGTGTCCACATGCTTCCACAACCACATGAAATAAAATGAAAAAATTAAAAATAAATGTCAACATTTTTATATTTGTTGAATTAAGGTTAGTTTCCTGTGTCTGTACTGAAAAGTTTGTACACCAAAACTTGGTACATTACTCACAGCATGCTACACAATCTCAAATAGTTCAAAATATTGTTGTCATGGAGACAGAGTGAACAGACCTTTTGTTATGAAATAATGGTTTTCTTGATCACTAGTTTACTTTTGAAGGTGATAATATCAGTATCTGTCTCTCTTTTAACAAATTAACTATTTTTCATCTATGATGATTTTGTACCAAGGTTTCGCAAATAAATATCATCTGATATCAAAAATCTGTGAAGCAATTCTTGGCAGTCTGACTGTATCACCGCAAAAAGTTCTCCCACGCCAAAAAATAAATCGGCACATTCCATTTCTAACGCACCATTTTTGTTTCTTCGTTCCCCCTCAGGTACAAGGCGTCAACAGGGTGACGATCCGCAAGTCGAAGAACATCTTGTTCGTGATCAACAAGCCTGACGTGTACAAGAATCCTGTCAGCGACACATACATCGTCTTCGGCGAGGCCAAGATCGAAGACCTGTCGCAGCAGGCGCAAGTGGCCGCTGCCGAGAAGTTCAAGGAGGTGAATCCGGCCGGCGAGAACGCCGCCGGCACCACCACCACCTCGGTGGCCCCCATCGCCGAGGAGTCCGAGGACGAGGAGGTGAGGAAATTGATCGGATTTGGTCAATTGGTTTGGGTTGATAGATAATCGATAGGGATGAATGATCTGCCCTGCCTTTGAAACTTTATGAGAGGTAACTAAAGGAGAAATTCCTTGATAGTCAGTGACACCAGGTGTTGATTGATATTGTCATTTCTGTGAATTGCTTTTTTGCACTTGCATCATTGTTCTTCTAGAGTTGGGATATACTAATGAATATCAATAGCTACTGTTATTTGTGGACTTTTGGGAATGAATCTGCTTCCGTTTTAGTAACAGTATCGAATTTACCATTTACATACTCAGATTTGAGTTGAAGCAAAGTTCTATCAACATCAACTGATCAGGAAGCAATATCATCTCCGTTCAGAAAAATACATTTGGATTTGTTGATTTTCTTTTCTGTTTGTTATCTTCTCTTGTCATAAATTTAATATTATTCCTATCAGTCATATAAGGAGAAAATTTCAAAATTTGGAAACATGGTGTCATTGACTATCATTTGGAATCATTCACTATCATTTAGGGATTTCTCTTTTAAGTATCTGCTAGTAGAACACACTAACATTTTGGGGCAACTCATTTTGATCTGTCCTAACTACAAATTTATTGAAATAATCATTGAACTTTCTATTTGCATTTTTAGAAATGAGAAGAGAAATCCTATATAGTCTGAAAAAATTGACATACTACCTCCTCGATAAACCTGTATTCTGGTACCAAGTATTTGTCTACCTGTTCACATCAGTATCAAAGTGGTTGATTCATGAGTGTCTTCAGAATGTTTTGAATATGTTTCGGACCTTTATAGGTTAGGCAAAATTGGATGCTATTATTGTGATCTCATCAACTGTAACAGATACAGGATCGATACAATGGTGCTTTGACATTTTAGAACTCCCAAATACCTCTGGAGAGTTCATTTGTACCTTTTTCTCAAAGATTGATGACGTTAAAAAAATATAGGGAAACATATTGAACATAACAAAAATAGCCTCTTAAAGTGAATGCATCTACCCACCTCTTCCTCTTATCAAAGGTTTTTTTCATTGCACTCATTTCAAGATCAATCAATTGGAATTTACATGATGATTTATTTTGAATTCGGAGAATTATTCTTCAAATTAAGTGTAAATACTGTTGAATTGGACAAGAAATCAATGTACATTTGAAGTAATGCTCCGCTCATGGCACAGCAACCATTTATCACATATTTACCAACATATTTTTATTTTTACAAAACAGCAATGGACTTGATCAGAGAAAATGTTCTACTATTCTTAACAATGATAACCCGTACACATTCTAAATTCTGATCCACTGCACCATATCAATATTCTCAATCACTTAATCAGGCGAAGTTACACTTTTAATTGTTCATGTCATCTTTAACATGTGGCAGCAACTCGTCTCGAAATCTAAACAGAACCATGTAGGATGGTAACATAATCATTGAGATCAGCAGAGGTGACGCCATCTAGTTTTGATCTTGGGAAGCCTTAGTAATGAAGTAGGCATAAGTCTACAACTTATTTTAATGGCTAGGGATAGGGATGTGGGACACCAGTCTATATTAACATCATGTATGGAATTAAAGTCAGTCGTAGGCTCTCGGCGGCACGGAACAATTACCAATGGTCTGTGTGGAAGGTCAATAAATCTATTCAGATTGCTTAGGTAAACCACCTTGTAGGTATTCACAGGAGTGTTTTTTTAAGAAATGTCATGCCCTCATTTTACCTTCCTTACAGGTCCATCCTGTAGTATTTTTTTATTGATTTAATATTCTTTTTTCCGATACAATCGATTGCCAAGAATGGGTTCGCCCAATCAAAGTTATTTTCATAGATTCATATGTTTGCATCCTATCATTTTTCTTGTTTCAGGTCGATGAATCTGGCGTGGAAGAGAAGGACGTAGAGCTGGTGATGTCGCAGGCGAACGTCACTCGAGCGAAGGCCATAAAGGCGCTCAAGAATAACCAAAACGATATCGTGAATGCGATCATGGAGCTCACGATGTAGGATCTTGAAGCTGGATTGCAGTTTTCTCTCATTTTATCATTAATCTGTCTTTGATTGTTGTCATTGGGAATCCATCGATGAGACTCCAGTGTAAATAATAAATTAAGCCATAGTCTCTGGGCTGTTTCTTTTTCATCAACTTCTATTAAAAATGCATTGAATCAAGTCATTACTTTTTTTTCTCCATTTTTTTGGGGTCGAGAATCAGAATTTTTGGAATATCCAGACAACTCCTATCATGATGGTCAGTGCATGGTGTAACTACTCCAACAAATTTACAGGGTGTTCTGGATTTGATGAACACGAATCTGAAGTCAGTTTGTGTATCTGATAGCTTCTGAGGTATAAACTTTTTGAAAAAAAATGTACCAAAGAAGTTAGAAACGACATGAGCAATGACAGACGGGCTCTAATGAATACCAAACCAGAAGACATATGAGGGGGTCAATTATTGGGTTTGAACAAACATGAACATTTTGTAACGGCAACAGCAAAATTTTCATGCTGAATCCTGTATCTACTCTTTGAATAAATAAGATTCTGAAATATCAAGCAAGGAAAATCTTTGTATAAGGTAAGCGACCAAAATTGCAACTTTTGGATCTTCTGCTCGTTGAAATGATATTTAAAATCGCTTTAGAATTATAAGGTATATACTACTTGCTTATATTTTTAATCAAAATAAAGGCAATATTCAAGAATCAAACTATTACAAAAATATTTCGATATATTAAGTCGCATACTACATTATCGGATTTTGTAAATTTATGATTCCACAAACTATTGATATTATATAATCAAGTAGGGGGACAATATACTTGTCTACACGAGAATGCATTTCAAGTATTTTAAATTCTCTGGGACGGTTGGTAACCTTCTCAATGTGACCTCTCAGGGCTGCCAATTTCCGTTCATCGGTACTTTCTCGTTCAAAACTCTCACTAGGTGGTAAGATTATTAATTCACATTGTTTTTTGAGAAATGAATTTGGTGTCCGCTCTAGATTTGTTTGTTATTATATTTGTTCTTTCTGGTAAAACTTCTGAAAAACCACTGGATTCTACTATTAGTTCATAAGAGTCATGTTCTCTAAACCCAATAGAAACAAAATTGGTGAAACCATCTGGAGTTGCTGACAAAAGATATCTCACTTTGTACTGTCCATGCTCTTGACAGTCTTCAATGGGAACTTCTTCAGTATGGATTTCCAAAAAGTCCACAATTGATTGATAATCCTTTCTAAAGGGAATTGGTAATGATGATTGAACTTTTTCAGCTTTTGGCCAAAATAAAAAATTTCTGAATAAACTTGCCAGAGCAGGTATGGTTTGTTGTATGATGTTTGAGACATATATTTCAGTAATGCCAAAATCAGTTGCTAACCTAACATCACTATCATTCAATTTGATTTTCTTTAAGCAAACTAGAGTATCAGTCAAATGTATATTATGTTTTCTCATTATCAAATCAATTATAAATGATGTGTTTTCTGGCAACCCAAGGTAATATCTGCTCTTTTCCATCATTAAATTCACTGATGTTTCCACAAACTCATTCTTCAAACTACTTGATTCTACTTTTACTTTTTTGGGACTAATATGATTTGAAGAATGAGTAGGTCCTGAAGACAGAGTCTCTGACTCCACAGACGATTGCTCAGAGGACTGTTTTATCCCTGAAATAGCAGACTTGATATTATTCAAGAAATGTCCAACAACTCCATTATTTTTTGTTGTCACTGAAGGTGTTGATTCAGATCTATGGTAAAAGGATTTAGTCTCAAGAGTACTTTCTGGTTCTTCAGCTAAACTTTCTTCAAGGGATTCAGTCAGAAGAAGGACTGTCAGAATCTCATTTGAAGAATTATTTGGTTGATTCATTCTCATCTGTTTCTCAAGTACACTGGAGTCATTTGAGTTGTCAAATTTCCTCTTGACCCTGTCATTGAATTTATCTAGTAATTTCAACTTATTTTCTCTTGAAGTTGGTGATAGTTGTGATTCAGTGAACATATCTTTGGGTTTAGGAGCATCTATAAATTTATGAGGAACAACATCTTCTCTCATGTATACCCTGGTCCCAATTGTTTTGAACTGTAACCAATTCATCATGTCATTCTTAAGCCAAAAAATACTGCTATCAACTTTTTCCATTGAGGATTTCAACAAATAATAATACTTGCATCGAAATGGTCTTCGCAACAGTATATATGTTTAGACTTTGCAAATGATTTGCCAATAGTAGCGAACCATTTTCTTCGAACGTGTTCCTTTTGAGGGACCATAATGAAAAGCTTGGATTCATTTTGATCACTGCTGTTAGGACATGATGGAATGATACATTTCTTCACAGACACGGCCATTCCAAACGCTTTATTTGAAAATACCCATGATTGGGAAGTACAAAAATGCATTCGGGAGGGTTTGTTCTCCTCCAACGAAGCACCTCACACAATTACGATCGAACATCACAGGTAAGTTCGTTTGATAATTGTAATTTGGTGCTTCGTTCGAAGAAAACATTCACTTGTAGATGTTGAGAGATTCGAATCTGAATTTGAAGAAAATGAGGAAGGCCATAAAAGTAATATTATGACCAATATAGAGAGTAAACACATCACTGCACCTGTTTCAAAATACAAATATTATACAGTATCACACTCATACTGTTTATAGTTGAAACAAGCATATCAATTTTGCCATCAAGACAGCCAAAAAACTACCAACTATAAGTTGAATGTGTTTCCTGAGTTCCCATATTCCATATCAGGAGGCAACAATCTGGGACCTTTCATCAGCTTTATTATTTTTCACTGTTGTGAAAACTGGTCCATAATTTTAACCATGTGTCTAATCTGAGGTGGTTATGTTTAATCGTCAGATGTGACAAGTTATAATGTAAATTCATGTGTTGAAAGCTCAAGTACCGATTCGATATATGCACGAAAGCAGCTGTACCTATCATCTACGTAGAATGATTTGAGCGCATTGAACGCAGCGAAGTTCAGCATTCAATACGCGGCAATGCATTTTTTTAACTCTCAACCAACCATGGGAGTCTTATCTCCACAATAAGCCTCATCCCTACCAGTCAGGATGCGAGAGATTAGGCATCTGAATAAATATTCAGATTATTTTATCCATGATGACATAAGAAACCATCTTCTATATTTTCATAGCTCACTTCGCTAGTGAAAGGCAAGTGAGCATGGTAGATACAGGTCTAGCTAGTTTCCTAGTGAAATATGTACTTTTATACCACTGGATCAATTCATTCATGACATCATCATGATTAATCGTCGTGAGTTTATGACTTCTATAGAGAAATAGCTGTGACACAGGAGTTATTATTAATAAGACTTTTGGAGGTCTCGAAGTTTTCCATTTTCATTTTTTTTCTCCAATGTATAGATAATATTCAACTGCTGTGGTAGCTTGTAAGACCAGCAAATGTCCGAACAGAACATTGCTTCAGCTGCTTGAATCTCCTCATCATGTCCAGAATTTTTGCGATATTAACGATATTTAACCTCATCGTCAAGTTCAGAGGATTGGATATAAATAAAGCCCAAAAAATTTCATTCTTATGAAACATCCAGATAAACTGCACAAAACATAATATAGAAAGTTCCTGGGAATATAGGAGAAAATAATATTACGAAATTATAGAAAGCATTTTTGGCCAGATTTTATGACTCACCAACTGGGTTTTCCAAATGAGCCATAATAAGCGGATGAAAACAAATAATACAATACGAGTAAACAATTATATAACTTTTTATTGCACTGACTCGAAAACCTCATACCTATCAGCATGTATGGATAATAATCATCATAGGAACTGAAAAAGCAAGAATATGTTTAATTAATATCACTAGAGTAGGAGTGATCGTCTCAGATCACTTCAAAATATCGCGGAGTATCTAACAATCAGGTATTAATCCGTCGAGGACATTTTTTTGATGGTTTTGAACTTGAATTCGCTGCATATCGGTGGAGAACAAATTACTGAAGAAAGTATTTTTTTTGAGTTGTTTCGAGTGAAATTGATCAAATATAAAGTTTTAGGATATTTCGTCACTCTCGCATAATTAAATGTTCCCGTGAGGACTGATTCAAACATTTCGGAATTCCCCAACTTTCAATTGCCGACAAATTATTGAATTGTCTTATCTCATTTTCCTAAACTTGCGAGCGTACTTGTCATGTGGCAAAAACATGTTTTTTTTTCTGCAAATTCGTACGAAATTTTCTCGAAATAAGAGTCGTGAACACTTACAGACAGCTAATAATGAACGTGAGGATTTCAGTTGAGTCCTTGATTATATACTCAAGGGTTGAATCTCATATTTCAATCGATTTCATCACAGTTTGTTCGACTATTAGTCAAAAAATACAACCAAAGCTGAGGTTTTGCAACCATTCCTAATGGCATATTTTAGTACTTTCATAGGACTAATATCTTATAAAACATGTATATTCTTTCCATTTTGAATTTATCAGTAAGTCTTAATCAATAAAAATACGCTCAATGGAACATATTGAATAGAATTTCATTTTTGCAAAAGTTGGCAACAATGAGATATTCAAATGTTCAAATTTTGGCAGACATAAAGATGGTGAAGATAAGTAAGTGAAGTAAGAAAAATCAATCGATGCTATGGAAGAATGGAAGGGTTATCGCAGGGAATCAAACACAGGTCCGAACTCGGAATACTACTAAATTCCGAGTTACAATCCTGAATATCAGTGAATTTAGAATTTCAAATATAATTTTTCGAGTGGTCAATCGGAACTATACAGGAAAAAAAAATGAATAATGACTCTTCTACACCCCTTGAGCAATAGGATGAATAACCTTGCGAATCAGTGTCTGCACCATCCTTATTTACATCACTGTGACTGAAGGTCACGAAACAGAATATATATTTATCGGAAATGATTTTTCCGCCCACGCCACACGTCAGTGATGGTAACCCGTAGATATATTTCCTACACGTAGGGATAATTCAATCAGATTTTCGGTTTGTAGGGACTGAATTTTGGATGATCCACGAATGAAGAGAATTTTTGATTGTAGCTGTGGATAGCCCAGACTACCAGACAGCAAGATCTGATAAATTCAAGTTGAAAAAGGGGCCAATCAGGACATTCTCGGAGATCGGAGCCGTGGATTATTGATTCTATAATCTCTGATTTGTGATATCGTGGCTTCTTGTATATCCCGAAGTGCGATAATGGCATGAAAATTATACATTTGATATTGACAGCTTGCCTTTGATTCCATCTATTTACTAGATCAATTATATAAAAATAGCAATTAATCTATGAAAATAGCGTTCGTTCGAATTTGGATGAGTCGTATGAATTCATTTACGACGTAGGCAACGTCCATAGATATCCTAATAAGTCCGCTCACTCCTGCATCGCGCTAAAAATTCCCTTCCTGTCGTCTCCCGTCCATCGAGCTCGAAACGTTTCCCGGCGGAAGCGAAGAAGGAGTTCACAGTTTTCATGACTAGATTTCTCTGTCGTAATGAGTTCTATCGAAAACGCATAACCGTTTTATGATTCTATTGATTACTTTTTTGGAATTAGAATTTTTTATACATCAAAATTTGTAAACAGAAGTATGGAATGAGGTTTTACAATCGCAAGCAGATTTTTTTTCAACCAGTTTATTGAAGTTTTGTATTATTATTTGTTCATTCTTTTGATATTGTAGTGTGCAAAAACTTGCAAGCTATGAACAAGTGACTTCTTCTTCTCTCTCAATTGTTGTATACATCACTTGAAGGGGCAGCCGAATGGCACGGCTATTCACATCACTAGATCTGTTCGTTTCCTGCTACTATGAAAATCGCTAATTTCAAATTATTTAAAAGACGTAGGAAGTACTTAGAGAAAAACGGATTATGTCAGGAAGCTAATTTGAGTGAATACTATCAAATGATCAAATAACATATTTTTGCTCAACATGCTCATTGGTTTTTTATAGCTGATTACATGCACTCCAGAAATTAGTTAAAAAATGCCCACCAGATGTTCTATTCGCATTGTCACTTTTCCAACTATATAATGGAAATGAGGCAAATGAATGAATGATGATGATGGTGATATCGCGTGATTCATGTCGTACCAATAAAACGCCGACCTTTCGAGCGCCTCAAGGGAGTGACCTAACCTATTATGACGTCACTATGTAAGGAATGTCCATAGGTGTGTAAAGGGTAAACGAATTCGTAAGGTTACCATCACTGACACCAGTTCGTAGGCAGATCGCGTCCGAGGACGATCAGGTGGCGCTCGGCCGGTCGGCGGCCTCCTGGTGCAGCTGCTGGTTGAGGAAGGCGATGTTGCTGGCCTTGAGGCGCGCCGCGGCGGCCAGCAGCGGCGACGGCGACACGCACGGCGTCGAACAGAGGCTGTTGCTGATGTCGCACTGGTCGAGCATCGCGAGCAGCTCCGCGATAGAGGGGCCGCCGTTAGTTTTGTCTGTCGAACAAAGTATTGGAGTTTGTCAACGGGAAACAATTGAGTTGACGGTGTGACACAAAGAGACGTCGGATTTCGAAGATACGAGTTCAGTTCAGGTCAGCAGATTGTGATACATTATACCATGTAATCACTTATATGATGAAATTCCAAAGTGTATTGAGAGAACAAAATCACTTTATTCCTATAGGACGAAAATCAAAAACTGAATATCAGACTCGAATATTTTCTTATCTTCAATAAATATTTGATGATATATTATTTTAATCCTTGCTACAAGTTATTTACTTTATGAGATTTTCTTAGTTGATTCACCAGAAATTTATATGTAAATTTATATTTTGTAAATATTCCGAATAAACTCATTATTATTATCATCATCATTATTATTATTACTATTATTATTAAAATTATTATTTTTACACTGTCACGAAATAGAATTAGGTGAAGATAAAAGTATGTAACTGACACATTTCCGCTATGATGGCATTTAAGTTATGAAACTCCCCAGAAGATGGCAGACATTTTTGCAGATTTCTGTACACTTTTTTTGAGATTGTAATGATGTTGTTTGATCATTAATTGAGGTGTAACCTAAATTACTACTTCTGAATCGGCGTTTTTATAACACTGATTGTGCAATTATCAATAATTTTGATTTTGTTGTCATTTTTGTGTCGCCATATAAGTGATTTTCCGATATGAAGAATAAAATGCTGTTATCAAGTTAGCTGTACGTTAGATAAGAGTTTTGGTTGAAGAAATACGATGGGCAAATAGAGTAGCTGCACCTGTGTTTTCTACATCGTTCTATGAAAAAACGATGTATACAATTGAAAAAACATACCAATAAATGATAAACCCTGTTTTACATTTGTAGGAAACTTGTTCACAGGGCAGTTGATTATAGGACATTGGAAATTGTAAAATAGTTATCGAAATGTTTCCATACTGTTGAAAAGAGTAGACAATTTTTTAATCAAAATCTGTCTCAATTTGCTCTTGAATATTTTTGTTCGATACTTTTACATCATCAGGTGATTTGTTGAGGAAATTTGGCACATGGAAGCTGACAGGTTGCTGTGATTTTTCCTCTATTACTAATATGTTAATCATGAAATACACTGTTTTGTATATATTTATCAAAGTAAGGTAAGGTAAGAAAATTATATCGAATAAATAGGTCCATAGAGTGCGTTTTTGCACCTACATCAGATATGATTCGGATTGCTTATTTTTGCAATGTAAAAAGTTTTTCATATTCTGTATCCCCCGATCAAAATTCCATATTATTGAAACATGCCATTCTCACAACAGTATCGGACACAGACATTCCTAATCTTAACGAGAACAAACTTGAAGAAAGTTATTTCGACAGGTGTTCAATAAGTCAATTTCATGTAAATTTGCTGTCAATATTAGGGTTCAATAATTTGAAGGGTTCTGTTTTTGTGTTGCTCTGTCTAGTTAATATAGTTATTTTGAGTCTTTTTCACATTCATTTTCAGTTCGTTTGATGATATGACTCTGCCACTTTCTCTACCTCATTTGAAATCTACGGACAGAATTTATTTCCTTATCACAGCTTATGAAAGTATGGTCGTGAGTATAAAGAGCATAAGAATAATACTTTGTAACTCGCTGTTGAGATCATTATAAATATTATCAAATAATAATTATCAAATCAAATAAAAAAACTCAACAATATAAATAGTATTGGGCCTTATATAGATTCTCGAGTATGAGTATTTCCATATTTTGATTGTTTTGAAGAATGGTAAAACTATTCTGCCTGATTGTCATCTAATTTATTCTGCCAAAATTATAACGTACCGCACGTAATAGGTAATACGTAGGTAACCTAATAGGATTATATTAATTAGAGCGGAAATTATTCTACATGTAAGTCAGTACTACATGGTGACACAAGAATCACAACAAGTTTAGTATTACTTTACACACAATCAGTTGTATTGAAACGTTTATGCAATAGTAGTAATCTGGGTTTAGTTCTCTATTGAAAAAATGATCCTGCCGTCACAACAAAATAATGAAAGGTATTGATAGTAAAGATTTGATAGATATCAAGATATAAATATTTTGTCAAAACAACTATTTTTCAGAAATCTTCAAAATTGTCAACTTATTCGCTAACTTCATAGGAAAAATTGATGAATGAACAATTCTTACCTAAATCAGTCTTATAGGAGAGATCAAGTGCTGTGGTAAGATCCCACATCTGAATCGAGCCGTTCGAATGACCGCTAAAAATAAACCTCCTTGGCCGCGACCCCATCCTACTGGAAGCCTCGCACTCGTGCACGCAAAAGGCGCTGACTGTGCTGCCATCCACTGCCTTTATGACGCAAACCCTACACGAAAAAATCCGAGATCGAAAAACGGGTTAGTCGAAAGAACATGGCATAATAAATCGAACATGTGAGAAAAACCACTGATTTCAATGATTTCACAAAAATTACTGCATAATGTGCTTACATGACATACATATACATTATATGTCGTTGTCACATTCATGATTTCTGGAAGAAACAAGTTTGGATCATTCCGATCATGATGAATTTCTAATTGCGATTTTCGAATCGAATCAGCTACAGTTTTTTGATAATTCATATCCCCATGAAGAAATCAATAGAACAGTTTCATTTCATATGTTTATGATATTAAATACTCGTTTTTGGGAATTTTGAAATCAATTTTGATCCCTTTGATAAACTGTTCTTGTTCGGGTAGCTTTTCAGCATTGACAAAAGTTTTCCTCATTCGTTTCTCAATAAAAATCAGAAGTGCCAGATAGTTCGGGCGATGATTTTGGATGGTGCTGTGATTCGTGTTCAAAAATGAAGCACGAGAGTTGGTTTTCAGAACGAATGACAATTTTGTATATCATTTATCATCACAAACCCTCCATTCGATACAATCGATAACAGTATGAATAATTCAAAATATCAATGCTAGGCGAACCCACCTCTTTCCGTTGCTAGCCAATCGAACGAACAGCTGATCAGCATCGGGCACCACTTTCTGCACGAACACCTGCTCGTCGTCCTGCTCGCCGAACGGCCCGCACTCGTTGGCCGCCGGCGAAGAGGCGTGGCCGTTCGGCCCACCGACTCCGGCCTCCGCTACCTCGAGAGCGACGATCTTGAAAGACGCCTCCGGTGTGGAGCCGGGCTGCGTAGAGAGCATCCCCCTGAAACGGGTGACGCGCCAGCTGCGCACGTGGTTGTATTCGGAGCATACCGAGACAAGGTACTTCTCGGACAGCGTGACCTAAACATGAAATTAAGAGGAAGCATTAGCACAGAGGCGGGGCGATAGGGGGCGTGGTGATTGATTCGGTAGCCATCCGGTGGAAATACCTCAATCATGAAAGGAAAAAACGCAGGGATCAGAAAGTAAGAGTGATTGCAATTGACAATCTCGGTACAGGACACTTCTAATCATTGAAGATGACTAGGATCAGCCGTAAACACTTCCGCCGTCCCCATTGCAGCACAACGGTCATAAAAAAGTTTCTATGTACTAGAGACATTCTCGTTTGAGAGAATGAAAGAGAGATAATCCTGTTTGGCCTCACGTAAAGAGACTGACTGTATTGGGATGATATGGCTTCGGGCGCTGTGTGTAGTCGGATAGCTTGTGAATCACATAGACTTGCATCATTTAAAATAGCTATTATTTTTTTAATTTTGAATATTTGAGAAATTGATGAACGTTTCTCCACTATTCCTTTTGGGTTTCCGTGTTGGCTCATGTGTGTGTGGAGTGTATGATTGTATGTGTGGTGTGACTAATAAGCGTCAAGGGTTCTATCACGAGAGAAGGCAAGCAGAAGTAAGGGAGGCGCTGCGTGAGTGAACGTAGTTGCACTGGCCACACCTACTACTAATGATTCATTCAGTGAGGATGGTTTATTTGATCATGAAAGGAAGGCGAGTCATGGTTGAAGTTGAAACGCACACATCTTGATTGATAAGATAATTACCGACGATGACTTGATCATGTGAGCAATGCGAGCGGAAGTGAGAGAGGGGCGATGTGTGAAGAGCCGCAGTTAGATAGCCACACCCACTATTGGGTGTGGCCTACGAGTGGAAGAAACTTGGAGTAAAAGGGGCAAGGCGATGTAGGAACTTTAGACATCCACCTTGACGACATTGAGCGGAAGTGAAGGAGTGAGTAGTTGCATTGGCCATACAAACTACTTGGTAAAGTAGCCAGTCAGAGTGATAGAAGTGTATATTCAACAGTAAAGGTCCTTCAGTTGATTGAATGAAATCATCGGGACATTTAACAAATTTTACCTTCGTCACTTTGCTTTGGTGCACCGTAAATGTCTGAAATAGTTGCGGTCCATGTCCGACCGTCTCTGGATGTTGGACGATTACTCTCACTGCTCCTGATGTAGTTCCGTACGCTATTTCGATCCAGTTACCGCACAAATCTATAGACATTTTAGACAAATCAGTGAAAGATATGAAATTCAGTGGGATTATTTTATCGACATACTCAATCAATCTCATTCACATTTTCTTCGTGGACGAACAGAAATTTGTGGATATTTTCTTGGAAACGAGTTCTGATATCAGATATCAATATGGAAGGATGAATGTCAATGGAGATTCGAATCTTGGAATATATGTTTCATAACTTGTCATATGTATAATCAATTATTGATATTTTCCATTTATAGATTTTCCATTTTGAAAACAGTGGAAGATATGGTGCCTATAGGATAATCATTTCAGATTATATTTTAATACATGTAGTGTACGGTGCCTTTCATAAGTTTTTGTGATAGCACAGTAGATTAATTGACTGGAGTTGACACAAATGCTGACACAAATTTGTCCGAGTCTGTCCTCAGACATGATGATTTCACCAGTGAGTAGTAGCTATACCTAGTTCCCTAAAGCATCTTATAGACCAGCAAATTGACTAGAAATTCATTTCACAAAAAAAACTCATTTGATAATACGAAATTTCTTACACGAATCACAGGACATTCAGATCCATATTCAGATAAATAAGTTTCATTCAGCGCTGCACATTTACTACAAGGCAAAATCTTCAATGGGAATCAGAAGTTTTGATTGATCTTGGAAAACATCTGATCTAACGAGTGAAACCGTGTAGTCAGTTGAATAAAGATTCATATGTTATGGGTGAAGTCAACATAAATGTTGAGTTCATACTGGATGATACTAATTGAATCAAAAACAGTTACCATATTGGTAGAAAGATATCAATCAAAGAAATATTCATTGGGTATTGTGATACGAAAGTTCTTCTTTGTGCTGTAATGTTTTATTAGCAGTTCTTGTTTAGACATAATGGGGAGGGATGAATATCTGAAACACCTATATATTGGATTACGAAACCCAGTGTAGAAACCAATATTTTTTCAATGGAATTGTGGCAACACTCTCACTGTAATTGCAGGTGTAGTTGAATCCGTGAATAAACAAATAAAGTTCTATCAAGCTGCTATTTTGAAATATTTGTTGACCCTGGGGCCTCAAGAATAGAACATCAGCTGAGATGAGGACAAATGGAGTCATGCAAGAGACCAATACATCACGACCCAAGGACCCTTGAATCAAGAAGATAAGAATCAGCAAGAATCATGAAATTTGATTTTGATTTGAGTCATGCAAGAGACCAATACATCACGACCCAAGGACCCTTGAATCAAGAATATAAGAATCAGCAAGAATCATGAAATTTGATTTTGATTTGAGTCATGCAAGAGACCAATACATCACGACCCAAGGACCCTTGAATCAAGAAGATAAGAATCAGCAAGAATCATAAAATTTGATCTTGAATATCTAGTACAGTTCAACGCAACAAAGACTCAAGCTTGTATCCTCACCATCATAATATATTCATCATAATAAAAAGTCGCCAATAACCATGCTCGATATAATCACCAATCCTACTATTTCTTTTTCGTATAGATATTCCACTCCATTCCAGTCGCTGCTCGCTGGCTCACAAAATGCTCTACCAACATTATAGGATTTCATTTCGTGTTGTCAAAAGATGGAAGGAAATTTAGGTATATTAGGTATTATTAATCTATAATCAGAAGACCTTTTTTGTCAAAGAACCTGTTTAGGTTCACTGCCTGATTTCGTTTAATTGTGATGAAAGAAGATCACCATTTCTTCATAATTCATAAACTCTGAGATTTATTATAGTGTATTAATTATTGATTGAGTATATAGATAAGATCATGGTGTATTTTTGAGTGAAAAACAATGCGAAAAAATGCCATGTGTGTTTCTTTAAATTAATCTAGTTGAATCTATGATACCTCGACATCACTGACACTAAAAACTTTTTTATTTGAAATTTTATTTCATATGAAGGGTGGGACAAGGAAAATGATTACGACGTCGAATGAAAACATTTTGATTACCTTGCATCCAGAAAACCAAGCGAACCTCGAAGTTTGCCGGCTCAATGGCGTGTCGACGGCTAGCAAAAATTTGCTCTGCATTTCGCTCATTTTACAAATATGAAAATCATATCAGTCGATTTTGGATTTTGCAGTTATTGAACTCCGCATGGAGGATGTCAATGATGTCAAAGCAACCTTGGTCAGACGACTATTTCTTTGGTAGCTTGGTGTCCTTGTGTGGCATACCAGCAAACCAAAACAAATAACTTTGTGGATGTGCACAAACTTTGAAAAACTCGGGTGTCATCGAAAGCCGTACATTTCGTTCAGATTTTCTAAATCGTTAAGCCGAATTGTAAAGCTATTCATAACGCTGGGCAATATAATAAAAATATAAACTTCTCAATAGAACGACAAACGTTTGATAAGTCTAATGATTATGCGAATTTTATCAATGCATTGTATTTTCACTTCTTGTTTCACAATCGGAAAAAAATACATACCATACATACATGCCATAGTTTGAGTGGAAGATAAGTCTGCTGGCGAAATAGTGCTTCTTAAATAGAACACCGGAGGTAAGTCATGCGATCTATGTTATGGGTAAGAGATATAACATATTTAGTAACCCTAGACTTATTAGTTTTGAGTTCTAGATTTGGAAAACCTATGAAACTTACTGATGCAATATAAAAAGGTAGACAGACTTGTTGTGATTACACAAAACTAATCCCATTTTGTAAAACATCTCTCTGAATTGTTAAACAACTAGTGAAAATCCAAAGAATCCAAAATGTTCACATGATCTTCTCGAATAGCATACAGACTGAAATATGTGTAATGTAATAAAATGTAAGAAAGCTTGAAAACTGTGTCATACCTTCCCGACCTCTCTCTGACGCTGGCATGAAACACAAGGCCTAAGTTACTGGGAATTTACGACAGATGTGAATGATGCAACACTCAAATATCATGGTCCACGCCAAAATCTCGACTTTTGCAGGAATATCTCAAATGCCAAATAAACAACTCAAAAGGAACTGGAAGTCTACTCCGTGAATATTCGTATATTAAATTCAATCTTATCGGAAACATTATATTTTCCATAACAACACCATGTGAGTAGATATAAGAATTAAATGAGCTCTCATTTGACTACTTTCTGTTCTTCAAGACTATTGATATAGTATCATAACTAGTATGGAATGTGACTTATTTCGCACGAGTAGATATTTAGCACGTGCCGCGTAGCGGCTCAATTGTGATATATCTAAGGCTGGGCAAATTTATTGATATATCGATAGCTTCGATGAATTGATGATATCGTTAAATTTTGATTATCGATAATTCATTCTTTCAAAATGTTATCAGTCACCCCTAGTTATGTAATTGTCATGTATATATCCGCAGTATTTTTTTCGTGGTTGTTATGCATAATGAGGTGCGATAACTGCGAGCGTGCTTTTTTCAATATTTCCACACTAGTGCGTTTCACTTCCGACTCTCTGTTCCCAAAGAACAATGTTGAAAGCGCTGTTTTCATGGGTGGTCATAGGAAAAATATATTTCAATCCTTACAAAAGTGAAAATCAATGAGTAGATTTCAAGTTGTTTTTTGCGAATTATTCAACTCCATTTTGGAGTGAAAAAGGCATGAGATTTGAGTGATTATATGGAGATAAACAATGAAAGCTAAGGAGATTAATAAAAGGAATATAATTCTTCCGTCATACTCACTGGTTTTTGGAGTCAGGTATACTGAAATAGCTGTCACCGTATCGTTGTTAGGATCTCTGTAAAGTTCTGTTACCAGTAAATCGTTGTCTTTCATTCGCAACGGAAACTTCTGCATATCTGGAAAAAAAACATTTGTTTCAACATGATTTTTAAATTATTCACCATGATTCAAGTATGGTATAATGAAGTATGGTCAGAAACTGTCAATGCGTTGATTTTTTCAAAGTGTTCGTACGTGGTCTGAGACATATTTTGAAAGCAGAATTTGTATCATTGAACTTCAAGAACTAGAAATGGAAAACTCACTTTATTGTATTTACTTTGAAAATACAAATTCTGTAGTGAGATATATGTGCCCCGCGCTACACACAGATTTCCAAACAAAAATGATGGAAAATTCTTGAAGTATGTGCTTTTTGTGTACTGAAAAATGTAATTTTGTTCTCGACCGCAACATAATATATTATAAAAAAAATTGGCAACACACTGTTTTGGCACAAGAGTTCCGAGAACCAGTAAGACAATATGTCTTCTAAAACGTGTGTCATAAACTCATCTATTTATTTTGAAAACAGCGTCAACACTGATGAAATTATCGAAAATTCAAAATGTCTACCGCATTGTCAATCGATTTGCATTTAGGAAATCATCTCAAATGTTTATGAAAGATGCATCCCCACATTGTACGTATGAAATTTAATTCTGGTATTTCCAAATGTGGTATTGGACAAGTGAGTTTTCTTTATGAACAGAAAATATTATGATGGTGTGGCTGACAGTTCAGTTATATGCCTGGGAAATAAAATAACAGTTTTATAATGGAAGATATTTCAATACGCATTTGGGTGTTCTCATTAGAGTCATTATTGACTTCATTATAGACACGAAATAGAATTTGAAAAAAAAAAACAAAACTACGGGGAGTAGCACGATTTAGATCCCAACCCGTACGGACAGAAACGCAAAAACCATTCGATAATATCTTCATAATGATAATGAATAATTGTAAACGACTGTTTACAATTACGACGATTTGAATCGTAATAATAATAATGCGACTGAACGAAATTAATTTGAGCGGGGTCTAGTTCCGAACTTGAAACTTTCCCAGGCACAAACACACGTTCAATGAGCCACGAAACCACGTGACCGAAATTGATGGATGATAATATTTCGACGAATTACGTTGACTCCGCGTCAAGTGCGTTACGAGCTCCCACAGTTAGTGTGCTGCAAGTTTATGCGACCAGAAATATGCAATAATAATAATCAGATGGTTGGTACCGAGCAAAAATAATATTTACAAAATGTACAAAAAGCATATGAAATGCACGTAAGTTGATAATTTTTCTAACAAATTTGTTGAAGCGCAAGGCACCTGTAACGATCAACAGATAGAGAACAAAGAGATTCATCGAATAATAGTACGTAGATAAAAGGTAATACTCACCTATATAATAGATACAGCCATTGTTGCATCCTAGGAGTAATATGGAGCCTGCAGTATCGAATGATGCTATTGGCATGACGTCCTGCGTCTGCCAATGTTGAGTCATGGCATGCCAAACGCCCAGTTTTCCTGAAGGAGACAACGCGACCAGTTGGCTCCCGATGAAGAAAAGGTATTCCACTCTGACGTGGAGATTGAAAGTCCCTATCAAGATTATATGGAATATAGAGATCTATTTATTGAAATCTCGGTCAGCTGTAGAAAGTCGGCTGAATATGAGCGAAGAATCGTATTTCGGAAGACAATTACTTACATGACCAAACAAAAAAAATAATCTAGCTTCTTTACTTCTGGAGTTACATGGGGAACATAGGAAATTCTTCTTTCGCTTATATTTTTTTTGTTTTTGAGTTTCTTGAAAAGTTTTGAAACTTTGCCAAAACAACTTATTGTAAACTATACAAATATGCGTATCAACTAACTTTTGTTGAACATCGAAATTGCGATGTTAGAAATTCTACAAATATTCTTCAGATTTAATTTCATTTGCTGGAATTCGTGATGTCTAAGCTTTTTCCAAGTTTTTTAAAACGCATGAGATATCGAATTTCACCGACGACCACAATTGTGGTGAAATTGCATCAGAACTTCGCAGAGTTAAACGTCAAGAAGAAATCCGAAAAGACTTAAAAAGAAGCAGGACAATGAAAAATATCGTCTTATTGGATTTTAAATGTATTGAAAAAAATAGCTCTTCCAGAATCATAACATCTGCCCTTTCTCGAAAAATTAATGACAATGGATAGTTTTCTGAAAAAATCTCTAGAATGTTCACTTGGAAGAAGGATTGTTAAATATTGAAATTGTGATGATGAAAATTCATGCAAATAATTTTTAGATATAATATAATTGGTTGAAGTTCATGATGCCTAAGCTTATGCCAAGTTTTCATAAGTGCAAAGTCGGCGTTGAAATCAGTAATTGGTCTGGTTCAGTCACTTTCACAAATTGATTATTTGATTGATTGAATTTTGGTTAATTGATTGAATATTGATTGACATTGAAAGTCGTAGAATCATGAACTATCAAAAAAGTTCCCCTCGTACCGTATCCATTATATGGGGCGAATGAATTCCATAAAAAAACTACAAAGCGGTTTTCTCACCCAAGTGAAGGAGTTTCATCTTCCACTTCATTTTCCTCTTTCATCATCTTCAACATCTGTTGTGGCTGTTTCAACATCAGCTACCCGGATTCTGCTATCCATGCCTAGGTAAACTGCCTCTACCTTGCCTAATTTCCAACATCTTCACCATCGGTTGTCCATTTCGATATTTTCGTTAGAGTTGTAAGGTAATCTTTGGTCCATCTCTTCCAGAAACAATTCGCTTTTTTTGTACTTTTCACCATTCTCTTATCAAGTTTACACCATTTACGAATGCTATTCGATGATCCTAATGAAAAATGCTTGGGAATGAGAGATTCCGAGTTATCTGTATCTACTGAAACCATTGTCAGTAGTCTAGAGTTGCCTATTTTCTCACACTCTGCAAATAATTTTCCTAAGAGTTGATCTTTCAGTGATTGTCCGTTCAGAATAGCATTGAATGAATTCTTGACAGATCTGAGTAGGCGTTCCAACACTCCTGCTGTATGTGGGGAAGCTGGTCCCAGAACTTCCTTCATCTATGAACGCATTCGTCATCTTATCTCGATCCAATTCTTCATAGCCTTTTTCGATTCTTCAGCTGCTCTTTAAAGATCAGTCCCAAGGTAGGAGTGAATTTCTTTTGGACGTCATCTTCATGAAATCATTCTATGAACAGACATAATTGTAGAGTCCATTATATTAAGGAATGCGCTACTCCCAAATGCACCGCCCTGATGTGACCTTTTTTATCATCTTCACCCAACTCCACCCGTGTTGGATGAATCGGTTTAGGTCTCCTCAACTTACATTTCCGGCATCTGGCATCTTCACTGCACTTCTTCCTTCGATTACCCACTATCTCTTTCTGACTCAATTCATTCTCCATACCTCGGTCAGCGAATATTTCATTAGAATGATGAAGTAGAAGATACGTCAATGGATACGATTAGTTGTTCTTCTCCGCACAACCCGCATAGTCCGTCGAATGTTGGTGATAAGTTATAAAGACGACTATGACAATTGAAGGATCTGTTAGCTTTCAGACACACTATTTCGTTCCAAAAACCATCGTACTTTCTATAATTCATTTGAAGCAGTTCAGCTTCTTCAATTTCTGGGACAATTAAGCTCTTCGGAAAGGATTCATTTGTTTTTCTCATTTTTGTCAGGATGATATTTCTGAATCGCAACACGAAAACAGTTGATATTAGCAAACGAAGACATTTAGAAAAACAAAATATGTCAAGCAGATGGTCCATTACATCTGTAGTCAGTATAAGCATGGGTTTCTCTAGGTGATTTATTGAATTTGCCGCTTCAGTCTCAATGCAGTCTCTCTGGTCAATCATTCTGGCCAGTAGTGTATCAAAAGGCTGGACCTTGTTTTGTCTTGGTAGCACCATCGCAACATCTGTGAGTTCTTTTATTTCTCCGATACGGTGGATTACTTCCAGAAATGGATTCGATGATACCAACTATTATGAGGCATGCAGAAAACTAAAAAAATTACAATTGATCTACTACTGAAATACTCCTAATTGGCGGTTGAACCACTAAGAAGTGATTATCATCACGGTTTTGAATCACACTTTTCAACATACATTACTCGTTCCCTGATATTTTTTCTCTGAATTTGATTCAAACTCGAGGAATTGAAAACTACACGAATAGTTTATGATTCTGTCTATCTTAGATTGGTGAGATATTTTCAATGTCGAAAATGAATTTCAACAGAATAATTCAGTTACTTACACGTTTTACAAAAACTTGGTCATCACGAACTCCAACGAATGAAATTATATCTCAAATACTGCCTCATCATAGTTGGTATAATCGAATCCACTTCTGAAAGTAATAAATTATTTTAAATACTGTCTGTAAGTTCTTCGAGGAGGTGGTACATTCATTTTTCAGCTTTTGATGGGATTTTCTCTCCTCGTTTCTAAAAAATAGAGTAGAAGTTATTAAAAATTATTGCAATATATTTGTAGTAAGGACAGATTTAGGATCTGTCCCAAAATGTCACTGCGCTTGAAATTAAACCAAAGTGACAATTTGTCACTTTTCAGTTTACGAAGAAAAATATTTCAATTGTGTTGAGAACGGGAGCAGATTCGTTCCCGAAACGTCCACCAAGATAAGTAGAGGTTTTATTATTATTAAATATATTTGTATTTCCAAATTTTTTCAAAAACAAGGTGTCACTGACCAATAGAGAATTCCTCTTTTAGGTATCTAAAGGTTTAATTTCAAGCGCAGTGACATTTTGGGACAGATCCTAAATCTGTCCTTACTACAAATATATTGCAATAATTTTTAATAACTTCTACTCTATTTTTTAGAAACGAGGAGAGAAAATCCCATCAAAAGCTGAAAAATGAATAAATTATTTTCTTCACCTCATCAAATTCACAAAGATTAGAGTAGATTACGAGGTACACCATTGAACTATCTGCTACCATTAGGCGCTCCAAACGCTACACTTCATTTTCACTCGTGCCATTATATATATATATATATATTATATTATATATTATACATTATATATTATTGTGGTCCAGTTATTCTAAACGGATCTGCTTCCGCGAACAAGTCCACTTATAAAATAAGGGCTCTCGCATTCTGTCATTCAGTTTATACTTGTACTTCGAACCAGATGTTCTAGCTATTTACCTTTGTTGGCGCTGCGTTACCAGTTCTTCCCATAAGTTATGGTCAATCATACTTCTGTACCTTTTATTTTTCCTACTGATCCCGCTGACATACCATAGTTAATTTCCAAACTGATCCTCACTCTCGTGTTCTCATTTACAGGTTATTGGATCCTCTCTCACTGTTAGCAAGTACAGAACCGATAATTCTTTCATGAATATTTGTCTTGGTGACATAATTCTACGACAAAGATTGGATGAAGCTTTCCTCAAGTTGAAAAGTTTATCTATGAATCCTAAGCTGTCTACAGTTGTGATGGAACACTACGACGCAAGAAACTCACGTGAAATTGCATCACAACTTCGCAGGGCTAAACGTCAGGAAGCAAAACATCCGAAACGATTTCAAAAAGAGCAGAAGGGTAATGAAAAGTATTATGTCATCAGATTTTGAATTTATTGAAGAAGTAATAACTGATAATGAAGATAAAGATGAAGGATTGTAGAATATTCAAAGTGTAAAGATGAAAATCCATACGTATTTCGTCATGACTAAACTTTTGCAAAGTTTTTGTAAAACGTGTGAGTAACTGAATTATTCGAATAAAGTTCATTTTTGACCTTGAGAATATTTCACCCATGTAGGATACATCATACACTATTGCACTTGCAGTTTTCAATTCCCCAAATTTGAATCGAATTCAGAGAATAATATCAAGAATGTTCGTTGCCGCTGCATTACCAGTTCTTTCCATAGAGTTATGGTTCATCATACTTCGGTAGGTAATTTAGGAATATAGCTTCTCATCTTCGTGTTTTCTTTTACAGATTATTGGATCCACTCTCACTTCTTTCATAAATATTTTTCTGTGATATAATTCTTGGCCAAAGATTGGATGAAGCTTCTTTAGAAAAACATATTGAAAATTTTGGAAAATTTCAGGAAGTGAGAAATCCGAAACGACTATTGAGTTATTACATTGTGAATGTATCGAAAAAATAATGATAAAGGATAAAAATATTAAGGATAAGGAAATTAGAATATTCAGATAATCAGTATTCGAACGTATTTCAGATTGAATTTGATTGATTCGAATGATATTGTAATTGATGTAACTAGTGATTTGAGAAAGATATCATCTTGGCCAAAATTATAAATTGACTCTCAATTATGACAAATCTTCATATATGTATATTTCAAAGAGAACTAATAAATAAAATGATGCAATATCATTCAACAACAAATCCATTGAATATACAGACACAGCAAAATTTCTAGGCATCTTTATCGATGAACATCTCTCATGGACAAAACATATAGATCATTAGAGAAAGAAATTGAATCCCATTCAAAATTTGTAATATTATCCGTTAGATATTTGAAGAGCATTTATTTCTGCATTTTTTACTCGAACTTACAATATTTGATTTCTGTCTGGGGAAGTACAAATATTTCACGTTTGAAACCCTTCATGAGATTCAAAAGAAAATAATAAAATGCATTTTCAATTTACCTTTCTTGGGACCAACCATAAATTCATACAAACCTAGAAATTTCCTAAATTTGATTCTATTATAAACTCAAGATACGTTGCTTTATTCATTTTGTCAGGAAGAAATTGAAATTATCAAACATAGCTTTTACTGAAGTCAATAAAGTCCATAATTATGACACTAGACAATTGAATTCTTTGATAGCAAATACATTCAGGTTGAACATTGGTAAGCAATTGGTAAACATGATGGAATAATTTTATACAACTCGTTACCAAATGAGCTCAAAAATATACGGGATACAAAAAGATTTGAATCTTATCTCAAGAAATACTTGATCACAACATTTTAATTTTATTAATATTATCTTTGATTTGGATACATATACTTAGCATTGATATGTTGAAACTTGGTTGTATCTTGAAAGATTTTTTTTATTCTTTAATTGTAAACAAATATTTTTTTCTATCTTTAATGTTTGATTCATGTGTATATATGTATAGCCTATTATAAACACTGATGTTTCTTGGGTAATAAAGACAATCAAATCAATCAATAAACAGCTGATTAGCAGTATTTCAGTAGTATATATCAATTATTTTCCTCATCTCATATCAAATTTACAAAGATTATAATAGATTACGAGGAGTTTGAATTTGTCTCACTAGTTTGTACACCATTCGTAAGTTCTTATAAACGTTCTTCAGATATTATTTCATTATGCGCAGTACATAATCACTTGACTTTTTATTGAAGTTTTTATGAAACGTGTGATGAATTGTAATTCATATTGAAATTAATCTTTCAACTTTCCAAACATTCCACCAATCTCAAAATTGGCGAGGATACAATGTTTGTCCTCTTTCTTATTACCAAATTTCATTCAACTTCAGGAGAAAATCATCAGGGTACAGGTCATATCTATCAAATATTCACTTCAAATTAATTCAAAAACTGTTATTATTATAATCATCACTCAGTAGTTTACACCCTAATCATTACCTGACAATAAGCTAATCTGATTTGAAATCCAAAATATGCAAATCGTTCTCTACAGCTGCATGAATGATAATAATTCAGCTACCCTTAATAATTGGTTTAGTGAATGATAATGTAGATTCAACAATCGGTCTTTCGGGGGTGCATTAGTAGTAAGTCTCATCTGTTCGAGGTTGGTACGCTGGTTGGATGGTTTGCTCTCATTGGTTAATCCAAAATGCGTGCGAATTCTTGAATTTTTCCAAGTAATATAAAATTTGCCATTTTTACTGAAAAATATGTTTTCCGTTTTTTTTTGTAGTTTTCTGCATGCTTCATCGAATTTGGTATCATCGAATCCACTTCTCAAAACGATACATCATGTTCTTCATCTTAAATCTAATTTGCAATAATAATAATAGTAGGTGCTGAGGAGTTGGAATTCAACTCACTTGTGTAAACCATTGAACTATCAGCTATTATTAGGGGTACTAATCGTTGTGTGACACTTCAAGTACTTCATCATTAAAGTCAGGTGGAATTGCATCAACACTTTGCAGGGTTGAACTTAAAGATGTTAGAGAGCAGGAGCGACTTAAAAAAAAACGTGTTTGTAAATGTATTTAAAAATGTATCATGAAATATGACCCTTCTTGATATTTGGAAAGTTTTCTGAAACAATATCAAGTCTGCTTATTTAGAAGGAATTGTTGAATATTGATACTAGGATGTTGAAAATTCAATAGGCAATATGCAAGTTTATAGAAAATGTGTGATGAATTTGAAAAGTTGGGTGGCCCAAATCTTAACTTACTTTTTTATCATTTTTATTCAAATATTCGGATAGTCTACAGATAGCTGTTATTACTACTTCGCAAAATAATAATATAATAATAATAATCGTCTTCATTCATTCACCAAGAAATGGAACAAACAAAAAAAGGATAACAGTAAAGTATTATGCATATTTCCAGGGTGAACAAATGAGGCGAAGTTTAAATAACTCCATAACTTCAGAAATAAACAGGCTTAGATCACATTTTTTAGCTCATATACCTTCGAAATAATAATACCCACCTATATTGGTTCGAGATCCCGAATCTGAGATTCCCCACAGCCTGACTTGACTACCGTACGAAATCGCAACCATTTTCGATGTTTCTGACGAGCCCATCTTGGCGTTTATGGCGATACGTTCGATACAACTCTCGATGTGTGGACTAGTGAAGACTAGCTGCCAACCGCTTGAGTCCTTGAGCCTTAAAACAAAAAAAAAATAATAATTAGGATGCTGAACCACTTTAGGGGGCGAATATTCAAGTCAGTTGAATGAAATCAATTATAATAATTGAAACCATGACATCAGTGTAATTTTCTGTTTAGAAAAATTCTTGATGTGATAAAGCTAAAACAGGCATATTAAGTACAATAATCATTGTAACAAAGTAGCTGTTTAGTCAGATCTATTTATTTCTTCAGACGAATCCGTATTTCTACCTAGAACACAATATAATGCCATCTGTAACGAGAAATCAACTATTCTCAAAAGGAGTTGCTGATGGGTCAAAATTCATTTCAGAGAGCTGTGAGTTGAATTGAATTTCAGAGTAGGTATAGGTTAGTGTGAAAGACCAACATAGGTGAACGACACAATTCATCAAACTACGCGATACTGTCTCTGATTCCTCAATACATAGTCTACAAATTGAATGGTGGGTTATCTTTGGAGATAGGCGATAGTGGATAAAAAAAAGCAGATAAAAAAAGCACCATGGACAACAAATTAGCAAAGAAACAGGACAACAGGCAGATTTGATTCAATTATTGACAGGAGGAGGGAATTGGAATCAGGTTTAAGCTAGATAAAATCAGAAGAGGGGGAATGCCGGTAAGGAATCAAGAATATCAGGAAAGAAAATCAGATGAAATGAAAATGAAACAAATTAGTCAAGATGTGGGATATTAACAAAGAATCAACAAAACTTATAGCATACTGATAAATGGAGGTGCTAACTGCTAAAAGGGAAAAGTATATAAATATAAATAAATCACAGCAAGATATGTGATACGTGAGAAACACTATGTACCTAATGAAGAATAGTTGTAATAAATTGGGCTTATTCGGTAGCAATATCAATTTTAAGATCAATGACAACTACCCTTTTTTCTTGTCAATACCAATCATAACAATATACATTGAATATTCAACAATAGTGAAAAAACTGTAGTTTTTTGATTCGCCAAAAAGATAACAGCATTTTCATACACATATATCATTCCATGCCATTTCATTATATGATATTCCAACATAACAATAGTTGGTATTCATAGATTCCAAGCATGTACGTAACCTGACATTACTAGTTCTGAATTAATATTTCAATACAACTGATTATACAATTATCAATAATACTGATCACGTGATTTTTCTAAGATGTTGATATGAAGTAGGATGTCCATTAGAGTTCTGAGCGAACGAATTTGATGGCAATTGTCAGAGTAGTTTCCCCATCTCCTCAACATTGTGGTGGGAAAAAAAAAAATGATTTTTGATAATTACTGAAAAATGTGGAGTGTGCAATTTCATTTTTCAGTATTTTTATGATTTTGTTGTTTTGGAGATATTTTGCTGTAACAAATAACAAGTTAAATGCAAGAGAAAATCTTGCTTACCTGTAACAAATGACAAAATGTGCATAGGCAACAACAATCCAGTTGTGATGTGCCTTGATGATTTGGACCCTGAGTGGATCAGCCCAACTGTAGTCTGAAAATAGAAAATGATGACAACTCCCATACTTATCTGCCTTGAAAAATAACTTACTGGACATGCCAAACACTAAACCAAGATCATTTCTCATAAGCTTGTTGAGATCAGCAGAAGAATTTCTAGCATGTCTGAGATCAAGAGAGGCAGTCCTAGAATGACCTCGACTTGTTAGGCCTCGCAAATCTTGCGAGCTTCTACTGTAATTAGTTGATATTCCTAAACGAAGCTCCAAGGAGGAGTTCCTTGAATGCCCTGTAATGATATACTTGTCATTAATCCATTCATTCATTCCAATCTCTGGCCATTTTTCATATTCCAATAAATCAGTTGATGGATTTTTTGTTAGTAGGTTTTGCAATATGGTCTGATAGTATCCAAGTGATGGCCTGCAGTTATGAAAAAAAATCAGATAAATCAATTAGGTACTACATGCAAAACATGGAGATGAACTAAATGCAGAATTTTTGAATAGACAAAATATTTTTTGGCATTCAAATATCAAAAGTCCATTGGTTTGGAGATGAAATTCACTCATTCTTGACTTGTTCATCAAGTAGACACTCATCTGACTGACTGAAGCACTCATCAAAAAATTTAGTATATAGCCATTCCAATGTGAATAATGGAATTAAATAATATTGACCAATCTCAATAAGAGAAATAAGGACTACTGATTTTTTTCTCCTAGTACTTATTTGTGGAAAGGTTACCTTGAGGCCTATTTTGTACAAATCCAGGTGGCACTGTGACCAGACTGTTTATCTGTACAGCTCCATTATCACAGTGATCAGCAGTGACAGTGCTGGTTGAAGGCTTTGTTGGGTCCCCATGCCCTCCATCAGCTAACCTAGCATTTGAGCTTGTCTTAGACTGGTGAATGGCTGTTGTCTCAACATGGGGCTGAGACGATGTGTTAGGATCCTGAATAGGGATATCTGAAAATTTCTTTTCATATTCACTGAACATTTTTTTGGAAAGAAGAAAATGTTGATAAGAATCAGTCATGAGAAATATTGGTAATTTTGCACTTATCATGTGATGGGTTATTTTTCAATTTTTTTTCTTGATACTCACGTATGTCGACCTGAGGAACCCAAATTTCACAATGAAAACGTATATTTACATATATTTTTTGAGATATTCCAGGACAAAGTATGAAAATTACCCTTCTTGTTTCGGCCTGTTTTGGGTAGGCGCCATAGCGATTTGAAGTTTAATTTCTCTCATAAGAAACTCGTTATATCTTCTTTATACATTCTAGGAGCTGAAAAGGAGGAGAAACATCCTCCAAGAAGTTAATTCATCTTCTTTAGCATCTTTGGTGAATCCTTCCTTCATATGGACAGCGCTGTCAAATGTGCATCTGTGACTGTGATATTTTGACTCACAGAACTAGTGATTCTGACATAGATTCTCATATCTCATTTGACAGCGCCGTCCATATGAAAAATGCTGGATCCACCTTCCTCCAAGATGCTGAAGAATGTTGATTTAACAAATTTGAGGATGTTTTCCCTTCTTTTTGTCTTCTTGAATGTTCAAGGAAGGTAAAAAAAGTATCCTGTGTGGGAAAATAAATTCCATGCCTACCCAAAATAAGCCGAAGAAAGTAGGTTAATTTTCATACTTTTTCCTGGAATATCTCGAAAAATATAAGTCTGTGGTAAGTACCAAGAAAAAAAATCGAAAAAAAAACCCATAGCATAATAAGTGCAAAATTACGGAAATATTTCTTGCACTCACAAGGTGGTGGTAGATATCCATAAAATAAAACATCCCCACAGGTTGACTGAGTCAGTTCCTCACATAACATCAACCTCCTGACCAGAGGTGCAATATTATAGTATTCAGCTTCATGTCTTAGACTTTTTATATCTATCCCTTTAAGATCCACTTCCCTGGTACGCAGATAGTTCAATATAACTGAGAAAATTTTGGGGTCCCTGTCAATGAATATTGCCCCTTTTTCATCTCTCAAACTGGAAATCCTTCCACTCAGTAAAGCAGTGAAGAATGTATCTGGTATCAGTGTGAGAGTTTGACGTGAAGTCGAGAATCTGAAATGTAATGATATATTTGTTTTCTCTTTCTCAATTCTAATATGCCATATACCTTTTTCCTCCAACATTCAGATGAAGAATGTCGCCAAAGTGAGCAGGTTGCTGGAATGACATCTTAAACACAGAGCTCAAATGCAGCATGCAGCTGCTACCGATTTTCTTTATTTAGAAAGTTCATCTTCCACATATTTAATAACTATTTCAACCATCTTCATAATATTTTGACATTATGAAATGTGACATTGATAGAGAACATATTCATTCATTTCATTTGACAGATCATTATGGGATTATGGTTTCAGCGACGAAGGTGGATAAACTTCATTGCGGCTTTACCAACCTTCAAGTACATTAATTTGAGTACAAGAATTTAAATTTTTAACAGTGATTTCAATACCGAATATTATCTTCCTTCTTTTATATCATCATTAAAAATTGAACGATGATGAATTATACAGTTGAATCATGAAATAATTCATCATTAGCCTACTGATGAGTCATTCGATCGAAGACTTCCCGCCTCATCACGTTGGCAGCACTGAATTGAGAATTTATGGTGACAACCCGAAAAACCCAACCTAAACATGGCGTCCGATGGGGAAGAAATAATTACAGATCAAGAAAAAGTGAAAATAGTGTCAGACTTTATCCTCCATTCCCCTCCAGGCGAGTTCAATGAAGTGTTCAACGATGTGCGAAAACTGCTCAACAACGATGACCTCCTTAAGGATGGTGCCAGCGGGGCATTCGCCCAATACAACAAAGATCAACTGACCCCCGTTAAAATAGAAAACGCCGACCATTTGGTGCTTATCACGGAATACAACGACTTGGGAAACAATAGGTTTTTCGACCCTCGAAGCAAACAGAGCTTCAAGTATGATCACTTGAGAAAAGAAGCCTCTGAATACCAGTCGTACACCCCGGACCCATCTGCAGAGCCCTGGCGGCTAGCCCTAGACGCCGAGTTCATCCAGTACGTGAGGAACCACTATAAAGACGGAGTGTGTAGTGTTGTGGGGAAAAATCAGGGAGGAAATGTTGTTCTCACTGCTTGCATCGAAGACCACCAATTCCAACCAAAAAACTTCTGGAATGGGAGGTGGCGATCACAGTGGTCGATAACTATTAATGGGGGCACGACGGCCGATGTGAGAGGCGTCCTCAAAGTGCAAGTCCACTACTATGAAGAAGGCAATGTTCAACTAGTGAGTACTAAGGAAATCAAGGAAACCCTCTCAGTTTCTTCAGAGGTACAAACAGCAAGAGATATAGTTCAGATTATTGAGACTGCTGAGAATTTATACCAAACAGCCATTTCAGAAAACTACCAGACTATGTCTGATACTACTTTCAAGGCTCTAAGGAGACTGCTTCCTGTCACTAGAACCAAGATTGACTGGAACAAGATTGTGTCATATAGCATTGGTAAAGAACTGAAAACGCAATGATTAGAGGTGGAGTTTCTATGAATTGGATGGCTACTCTGCACCTCTTGTTGCTTAGGGATGTTTTTGTAAATATCAGTCTGATCTTTGTTAAGTTTTCTCAGCAGGGATAGCCAGGTTAGAGTAATTCTATAAGAATGCTTCTTCTTCGTTCACTATCCCACCAGAACAGGTTTTCCTACTATACTATACATGTTATTTGAAGTGAACTTTTTCATGCTTTTTTGATGATTTTATTCATTGTAATGATATCATTATTATATCACCATTTTCAACAAAACTTCAAATGGGGGGTGTAGAAAATTCATCATATTAAATATAATGTAGATTTTGTTCCTCCTGTTATTGTTTTCATCAGTACCCCTCTGTTGACTTCTAAGTCAGATGAAATTATAATTGATATAATTGAACTTGGGTAGAGTTGGCAAGACCTCCCAAGACTTTCATCAAAATATTATGGTATCACTACTCAACATTCTGTTCACAATGATGAACCAGTTGGAAATACAGGAGATTGAAGAAAAAATCTTTTTTGTTGCCATTTTGAAAACCTCAAAATAAGTGAATATTCACACATGCATCTAACATTTTCTACCAACACATGAAGAGCTTGAAATTTAGATTAATTTGCATTTATATCAAAATATACATAGTTTTATATCATTTTAGACTTGCGAAGTATTATTATTATTATAATCATGATGGTGTCTATTCCTGGTTCACAGAAAGTGTGCAATGAAAAACACAGAACCATTTAGCTTTCTTTATCCTAACTTAAGTAAATTCATCATATCTTATTATTTTATGGCTATACTGAACAAAATTGCATGATATTCAACATCATCAGATAAGCTATCAATAGCTTGTAAAGCAATTCATTTTGTTTAAAAAATCAATTTGCATTAGTTGAAACGACTATACATTGTTGCTTTGGAATCCTGTTGAATATTCATAACATTCTCATGGGTACTTCTTAATTTCTGTGAAAAAAATATTTATTCAGATAAATATATATACCTTTTTCTATGGATTTCCAATAATCAAATGTATTGGTGGTATGGTGCAATTCATTAAAAACAATGAAAAAAATTATCGTTTCAGAAGTTTCATCATATGTTCTGCAAGAAAAAAATATGATCTCATGGTGACAAATCTAGTTATGAAGAGCATTATACCATATTACCAAATTTTTTTTAGTGACATTGCAATTATTTGTCACTGATCAAATTGCTGCCCAAAAATATTGAAATGATTTATATATATCTTGTTAGAGCCAACCATTGTATGGGTTATTTTTTAATAAAAAAAAATAAATAACTCGAATATTGCTGTTTTTTTTTTGTACTTACATTATCATTAAACTTTACTCAGGCTTATTGGGATTACTTGGAATTTTAGGCGTTGTCATTGATCATATGGGAAATTAAACTGTTACAACACATGGAGTACAATAAAACAAATACATGGCGACAGTCACACAAAATAGAGGAGGCAAAAGAAGTTAATTGTGAACCAGTACATGACTAGATATTTATTCAAATCAAAATATTTCATATAATAAATTGAAAAATGAACATAACAGTGTAAATTGTGAAAATGTTTTGACCATTTCTGGACTAATAGTTTCTTTTCTTTAAAAATCACATGAGTTTCAGTATATTAGTCATTTATTTGACTGATGAATTCGTCGAATTCACTAAAATCCCAGACACAATTCCGAGCTTTTTCTTCCTTGAGTTTGGGCATCTCTGAGAGTTTACACATGAGTGGTTTATCTTGGAAAAATCTATGCTCCAGTGCCTGAGATAGGAAATATATGTCTATTATTAGAGTATTTATTAAAAATTATTTCTAAATAATTTTTGGTGGAAGGGCCTACCTAATATCACAAGTAGTTGGTTTTGTAGTGTTATTCAGAAATGATACTTTTTAATACAATAATGTCAATAATACCTGATTTTTGATTTGATAACTTGTTCTTGAAAATGGAATGTCATTGTTGCCTCAACAAAAATACAATTGAAATGGTTATAGGGACTACATGATAAAATTATACTATGACACTCTTCAAATTCAAAAATGGTTTTTTGAAAATTAACGTTTTTCTATATTTAATGCAACATATAATATATTGCAGTTTCGAAGTATGTCTTGATTCAACTCTTCAAAAATAGTGGGTAATAAATACTCCTCCTATATTGTATTGACTGAGAAAAATAAATGAAGTAATATTAAAAAATAGAGAAAGCTAAAATAAGATACTACTGAAAGCAACATTGAATAACAACATTATCTTTGCCTCTCTTTCATTCAACGACAACCAAATTGAATCACCATTACAATGAGACCCTATAATGAAAAATCAAAAATACATAAGAGTTTGAGTCGTGCCTATTCATAACTAGTGGTGCGACATATACTTATTATTATATTTTGTAATAGTGTAAAATAACTAGGATTAGTTATTCAAAAAAAGTATACCTGTTTTGCTGTCAGCCTTTTACTCCCATCGTAAATCAATATTTGACCAAGGAATTCTAAAGTGACTTCATCTGCATTTGAGATAATGCTTTTCCAGCTTTTAGGTTCACTTTCTGAAAAAGCAATCTTATTGTAATCGGGCAGCTCCGTGAGTCCCGGCCAACTGTCTTCATTAGGTGTCCCTAGGGTGCCGAGAACTATAGCCAATTGTTCAATATCTGTTTCCCCCTAAAATGTATCCAAGAATTACAAAAAGCCCTTTTTCTCCAATGGAAGATGATGCATAATTATAACTTTAGGCTTACTGGGAAAATTGGCTGTTGTTCCACCATCTCTGCCACTATACAACCGACCGACCACAAGTCGATAGAGGGGGTGTAAGTCTTTGATCCGTAAAGTAGTTCAGGAGATCTGTACCATCTTGTGGCTACTTGGTGTGAATACAATCTCTGCCTGTTTTCATCATCATATATGCGGGCAAGACCAAAGTCTGCGATTTTCAGGATACCTTTTTTGCTTATCAAGAGATTAGCTGGCTTCAAATCCTACAATTCTCTTTTGTAAGTAAAACTTCAATACAAAATGCCCTAATAGCAGATTTTTGTGTACATACTCTATGCATTATGCAATTCTGGTGCATATAGTTCACACCAAGCAATATCATCTTGGTATAGGTTTTAATTTGAGGCAAATCCAAAGTAATTTTGGAATTCTTGAGGACGTCCATGAGAGACCATGGTAAATATTCCATTACCAGAATGACAGAACTACCCACACAAGTTACTTCCATCAACTTTACAATCTAAGACGAATTTTTATTCATTTCATGTGAAGAATAATGTGGGTTCGAATACTTACGTTTTTGAATCTCAATACTCTAAGAGCAAGTATTTCTCTCATAACATTTTTGGGTATAGGGGCATTGGGGTTGACTGTAATTTTTTTGAGAGCCACCACGTTTCGATCTCGTAGATCTATACCTTTGAACACGAAGCCATGGGCACCTTCACCAGCTCGTCCTAATAATTTGTAATTTTTCATCTTACAACTTTTAAAATTTTAACACAAATTCAAATTTGAACAGCACGGGATACGAGATGTTTATGTTGACAGTGACATCTTCTGTTTCCATAACTACTGATCCAATGATTGACGTATGTTGTTTGCTCTTCTAATAGTATATCAGTATATCTATCTTTGTTTACTGCGTGTAATGAACTAAAAGAACATGCTCGATTCTTCCATGTTTCTCCCCCATGGTTGTAACTTGCCAGTCTTGCCTTATAAATCATTGACAATTGGCAATGACACATGACAGTGAGCAAAGCAACAATCTAACAAACTGAATGTTTTGTATTTTCGAATTCTTCAATCCAAATATTCAAGCTTATCATACCGAACTTTGGAAAATAAAAATGGATCCAAATCGATTAGCAGCAGATGAATACGAAAAGCAGTATTATGGATTTAGTTCCACTGAACTCATCGAAGATTGTATAACTGACAGCAAAAATCTAACCTCTATGATCTGATTATTATCTTTTTAGTTAAAGAACATGCAACTGAAGTGATAAAAAAGGCACTAATAGACTTGAAGAATGCGATATCCGCAGAAATAGGTACTTCTTATGATAAGGAATCTCTTGATACAAAAATTATAGAGCTGTATAAAGTTTACATGATCAGTGCCAGAAATTCTTTTGAGCAGTTTGAAGTAAGATACCACATACAGTTATTTATTTTTTATTGAGTAATACCATTTAATTCTAGGCAGAAGCAAAAACAATATTTGCAGTACCAAAAAATGTTCTCCTTGAAGAAGACAAGCTGAGACAGCATACTTATTCTGATGAAGATATTAACAAACTGAAACAAGAATTGGTAGAACTTCAGAAAGAGTATATTCAGGTGTGGCATGGCAAGATATCAACAAACAATATAAAAGTGATATAAATATTATTGATGTTCTTCATTTTCAGGAGAAAGTATTTTTGGCAAAGTGCAAGCAATTGAAAAATAACATTGAGAAATCCTTGAAACCCATATATGAAAAGGTGAACACACTGATTTCAGTGGCAAGAAGGGTGCCTAGACATACTCATAAATCAGAGGAAGCTAATCAACAAAAGATTATTGAGGTGCATGATGTATATGTTCAACATTTTTTCAATATGATGAAGATTGGTGAAGAAAAAAGTTGTGTTACAACAGAATTCAAAACAGGGCAACTTTGTATTGACTTATGAATCAAAGTGTAAATATTAATTATATATGTACATACAAAGTGAAAGGATTGCTCCATAAATTCTTGTTCTATATGGAACTTGATTTATATATCTAGTGATACATAACGATTTATTTTTGTATATTTTTTATTAAATATCGTAATCCTACAAAGTCAGTCAGATTCTAATTCCATTTCCTGAACTTCTTCTGCTTCTAATTCTTTGTCCCAATCTTTCATTTTAGCTCCCATCATAAAATCATCTTGCAGCACACTCCAGGTAGATTCTTTTTGTACAGGTTTCTTGGTTTTCTTGATTTCTTTCATGGGGTCCTCTACACTTCGTGATTTTTCTCCCATCAACACATCCAGGAATGCCCTTTTATCAATGCTCTTCAGCACTTTCTCTTTTCTCACTTCTAAGGGTCCAGCTTCCTCAAGCTGCCTATTGATATCTTTCTGTTGGGATCTAACTGCATTAAAAAGCTGAACTACTCCCTTGGTAGCTATTTTTTGCAGGACACGTTCTCTGTCCTTCTCCAGTATGTCTGGTTTCACTCTCAAATTAAATATCTCTTTTTTCTGAAAGGAACCTGATACACGATACTAAAAATGAATATGTTGAATGAAGATAAGAATTTCTCTTACCTTTTTTCTCATTGGTTCATTTGGAATTGTTTTTTTTTCTTCAATTTCAATTTGTTCTTCCTTTATATCACCATCAGTTGTCATTATTTCGAATCCTGCAGCTTTAGCTTGTACTTTTCTCACATCTGTAAGTTTTTTAGCCTTCGACAAGACTATTTTCTTTCCTTTTGGTTTCGAAACCAAAATTCTCGAAATAGCATCTGCCCATGCAGCATTTGCAAGTTCAGGTGTTTCTTCACATGAGGTTTCATTATCGGAATCATCTGGTTCCACATTACTTCCTTCGTTTGAGTTTTCATCCCTGCTTTCCTCTGCTGAAATAACAATAGATTTACTTAATATCTTATGAAATAATCATCTAAAATAATTCAATCTTGACAAACCACGAGTATATCAGGTAGTTCAGTTTCCATACCGTTATCGGATTCTCCTGAAGATTCAAGAACGATTGCTGTCATTTTCTTAAAATATCAGTCTGAGGATCGATTAAAATCAAATTCTTAGTCCCACCAGCTCTGAATTGGTGCCGTGCGTCGTTCGCTGTTCGTAAATCTGGTAGCAAATTATGTACTGGTTGGTACAAATCTGGTAACACATGTATTATGGAAATCTGGTACTCAATCAAACATGGTTAACTTTATTTTCTTCTCTTGTTTCTTTCCATAGATAAGTTATTGTTCAAGATCACATTTATTTTTTACTGTGAGATATATGTGATCAGTGAGTAGATGTAAAGTGTTAAATAAATAGAAGAAGTGTCAATCATTTGGTAACCTCAACATTTCTGAACAAAATAAAAATGTAGTTTCGGTATCGTTGATCGTCTTACTTCGATACTGTTTATCATTGTTGTTATGCAGATTCCTTAGGAAAGCTGGTAATAGCGCCAAAATCAGTGTCGATTCGCCAATCCGCGTTCTAAATCAATTAATATTTTTCATTCCAGTATATACATTATTTTCGAAAACATGTCTTCGGGTCGGAAGTGCAAAAACTGCGGTGGTTCGGATATAGAAGTAGATCCCGCAAGGGGCGATGCAGTATGTACGACTTGCGGTTCGGTCCTCGAGGATAGCATTATTGTCTCGGAAGTTCAATTCGAAGAGGGGGCCCACGGATCATCGAGTGCAATTGGGCAATTCGTGTCTGCAGATTCCAAGGGGGGCGCTACTAAGTTCGGAGCATGTAAGTAGGCCACTCATAGCTATTTATTCCAACTAACCGAATCATTTTATTTAATTTATTATTTTTTCATGGCTATTGAACCAAAGAGATTTCAATGTCTTTGCCATTAAACATACAAGTCTGGTAACATGGTCTTGCAAAGTATAACAATTGAAATATAGTTTATTACTCGGTTTATAAGTAAATCAGATAGCATCACAGTTCTTAGATCACACAAAATTTGCATATTATCCTTTGAACAAATTCTACAAGTAGGTAAATTGTATATTGAAACATATTTCAAATTACCTTATAATGGAAATGGAGCTATCACTACCTGATGATAAAAATTTAAATTTTTTCAAGTGATTTTTTCTCATCAGTACATAGCTCCAGACAGCAAATTGTAAACGCTTTTATTTCTGTAGACAGTTGCATCATGTGTTTTTTGTTCTCATGCAGTTCAAAAAAATTTCTCTGCATTCCTGGTGTTCATATATCTCTGATGTATGTGTCGATACATTTATTTATTTATTATTTTTATGTCTAGGTATAAAGTGTACAAAAATATTGGTGGGTATACATAACATCATCACATAGTTCTATCTTTGCAAATGATTTCTTGAACTGTACCTTAGTACCTCGCTTAGTACAGTACACCTAGCATATTCTGACATTACTGTTTTTCACCTGTATACAGAATGTATCCATAATAAAATTCTACAAGTAGACAATTTTGTAAATAATTTTGACAATTTAAGCGTGCTGTGTTTCACTGAGCACTGGTTGTCTGCGAGCAAATCCTCCTGTTATGATATCACTGATTTCAAATTAGCCTCTATCTTCTTCAGACCAAACCATATTCATGGGGGCACATGTATATATTTGATTAACCAATACAATGCAAAAGAAATCAGTAACATAAAACAATTATCAGAGGAGTTTCATTGTGAACTTGCTGCAATATACAGGGTGTCCTTAAAAGGTCTTTACAAAAAGCTACCACATATTTTTCAGACCAAAATAATTCGATACAAGCAAACTTACCTCAGTAAAAAGTTGCTTAGTTTGGGCGCTAGACGGCTCTGAAGTTGAAATTTTCAAATCGATTTTGCTTCATAACTTTTGAACGGCTCATGAGATTTTTTTCAAATTTGGTACGTTGGCATAGACTCATCGGGCAATGAAACTCATATCATAATCATAATGAATATCATTCCATGGGCGTAGAACTTGATTTTTTCAGTAAATAAACATCTAAAACTCCTACGCCAATGGAAAAAAATTAGTTTCAATATGAAATCTAAATTATTCAACTCATTCACTACAAAAAAGGTACTCTTGACAAAAGTCGATTCCTCTCATGGTTTCGACAAAATTTTAATTTTAGTGATTTAGAGCATAATTAATAATAAAACGATTAACAGATATTTCATAAAAATTGTTCAAAATGTTCACCATTTTCACGTATACAAAGATTTATACGACGCAAAAAGTTGAGATGTACTTTTTGCATAGGTTATTTCTATTGAAAATAAGTAGCACTGGTTTTTTTTTCTGAAGACTATTATTATCTGCTCGAAAACAGTGATATTCACATTCTTGGTTTCCATAGTTTCATCTGTGTTGATTTGTCGAGTTTTATTGACGTTGATTGTTGATATCGGACTTTTCTGATTTATCATGGCCGTACAATACACCAATGAAGAATACACCGATATGTTATTGGTATTCGGATATTGTCAAGGAAATGGTCGAGAGAGTGTGAGGGTGTATTCGGCAAGGTTTCCAAATCGTCGCGTACCAAGCCACCCAACCTTTGCTGCAGTTGAGAGACGTCTTCGGGAGACCGGTCATTTTGCTCCTAGAACTGGTGATTATGGAAGACCGCGTTATGTAAGGATTCCCGAAGTCGAAGTAGAAATTTTAGACCGTATTGAAGAAAATCCAGAATTGAGTACTAGACGGATAAGTAATGAACTAGAAGTTTCTAGGAATGCCGTTCATGAAGTACTAAGAGAACAATTATTATACCCATACCACAAGACGCCAGTTCAAGATTTATTAATCCATGATTCACAAAGTCGTCTGATGTTTTGTAGGTTCATTAATTTGCAAAGAGAAATGAATCTGAACTTTGGAAATAATATTTTGTTCACTGATGAAGCCTGTTTCACGAGAAGAGGAATAACTAATTTTCATAATGAACACGTTTATGCAATTGAAAATCCTCATCTTTTCAACACGAATTCAAAATCAACGTTTGGGCTGGAATAATAGGAAATTTTATAATTGGTCCTGTCATACTTCCACAAAGATTAACAGGAGACATGTATTTACAACATCTACGAAATACGTTGCCAAATTTGTTGGAAGATTTACCACTCCAACATCGGGTAGATATGTGGTTTATGCACGATGGAGCTCCACCACATTTTTCGGTGGATGTTAGGAATTTTTTAAACCAACAGTACCCAGACAGATGGATAGGTAGAGGTAATGATGCACCCGTGAATTGGCCACCACGTTCTCCAGACTTAACACCGATGGATTATTTTGTATGGGGTTATCTCAAGTCTACGGTTTACAAGACCCCTGTGAATACTGTAGAACAATTATGGCAACGTATCCAACAGGCGACGAATAATCTTACAGGCGATGAAGAAGTTATGCAAAGAGTACATTTCAACTTTTTGCGTCGTATAAATCTTTGTATACGTGAAAATGGTGAACATTTTGAACAATTTTTATGAAATATCTGTTAATCGTTTTATTATTAATTATGCTCTAAATCACTAAAATTAAAATTTTGTCGAAACCATGAGAGGAATCGACTTTTGTCAAGAGTACCTTTTTTGTAGTGAATGAGTTGAATAATTTAGATTTCATATTGAAACTAATTTTTTTCCATTGGCGTAGGAGTTTTAGATGTTTATTTACTGAAAAAATCAAGTTCTACGCCCATGGAATGATATTCATTATGATTATGATATGAGTTTCATTGCCCGATGAGTCTATGCCAACGTACCAAATTTGAAAAAAATCTCATGAGCCGTTCAAAAGTTATGAAGCAAAATCGATTTGAAAATTTCAACTTCAGAGCCGTCTAGCGCCCAAACTAAGCAACTTTTTACTGAGGTAAGTTTGCTTGTATCGAATTGTTTGGGTCTGAAGAATATGTGGTAGCTTTTTGTAAAGACCTTTTAAGGACACCCTGTATATAAAAAATATAAACCTATTACTAATGAGTCTTTACCGATCACCCTGTGGTAATTCAGATTTTGCCAAGTTTCTATTCATAATGACTAAAGCATTTTCTTACATGGACAAATATTATAGCAAACCATGTGTGATGTGTAGAGATTATAACGTAAACTTCCTGAAACCAGACAGTAAATCCAATAACCGGTGTGAACTTAGCAGCCACTTTCTAGCGGCCGATTTTTTCCAGCAGCCATATCACCAGTGACGTCGGAAAATAATTTTGATGCAAAAAAATATTTTGAAAATAACATCGGAGGATTAAAATTGAATTAAACACTCAATACAATTAGAACGTATGAAAACGATGATCATGAGTTGTTGACATCATAAATAAAATGATGAAATTGAACTCTTCTATGTTTCGTAAAATTTTAAAATACCATTCAGAAATGTTTAACCAAGTTGAGATTCGATGTAGACATGATAAATACGGTCTTGATCATTATGTCAGGAGATTAATCATTTGCAGGCCGTCTGAGGGGTAGTTTTCACCCTTCTGAAGTTTGAAGAATTCAAAAACACCATTCCGAAAAGTTAAGCCAAGTTGAGATTTGGCATGGACATCATTGATAGGGTCTCAATCATCGTGCCAAGAGATGAATTATTTGCAGGCCGTCTGAGGGGTAGTTTTCACCCTTTTTAAGTTTGAAGAATTCGAAAACACCATTCAGAAAAGTTTAGCCAAGTTAAGATTTGATATGGACATCATTGATAGGGTCTCAATCATCGTGCCAAGAGATGAATTATTTGCAGGCCGTCTGAGGGGTAGTTTTCACCCTTCCTAAAGTTGAAGAATTCGAAAACACCATTCAGAAAAGTTTAGCCAAGTTGAGATTTGGTATGGACATCATTGATAGGGTCTCAATCATCGTGCCAAGAGATGAATTATTTGCAGGCCGTCTGAGGAGTAGTTTTCACCCATCTCAAGTTTGAAGAATTCGAAAACACCATTCAGAAAAGTTTAGCCAAGTTGAGATTTGGTATGGACATCATTGATAGGGTCTCAATCATCGTGCCAAGAGATGAATTATTTGCAGGCCGTCTAAGGGGTAGTTTCGTCTCTCCTGAGTTCTGAAAAATTCAAAAACACCATTCAGAAAAGTTTAGCCAAGTTGAGATTTGGTATGGACATCATTGATAGGGTCTCAATCATCGTGCCAAGAGATGAATTATTTGCAGGCCGTCTGAGGGGTAGTTTTCACCCATCTCAAGTTTGAAGAATTCGAAAACACCATTCAGAAAAGTTTAGCCAAGTTGAGATTTGGTATGGACATCATTGATAGGGTCTCAATCATCGTGCCAAGAGATGAATTATTTGCAGGCCGTCTGAGGAGTAGTTTTCACCCTTCTTAAGTTTGAAGAATTCGAAAACACCATTCAGAAGAGTTAAGCCAAGTTGAGATTTGGCATGGACATCATTGATAGGGTCTCAATTATTGTGTTGAGAGATGAATCATTTGCAGGCCATCTAAGGGGTAGTTTTCTCCCTCCTGAGTTCTGAAAAATTCAAAAACACCATTCAGAAAAGTTTAGCCAAGTTGAGATTTGGTATGGACATCATTGATAGGGTCTCAATCATCGTGCCAAGAGATGAATTATTTGCAGGCCGTCTGAGGGGTAGTTTTCACCCATCTCAAGTTTGAAGAATTCGACAACACCATTCAGAAAAGTTTAGCCAAGTTGAGATTTGGTATGGACATCATTGATAGGGTCTCAATCATCGTGTTAAGAGATGAATTATTTGCAGGACGTTTGAGGGGATCATCGTTTTCATACGTTCTAATTGTATTCTGAGTGTTTAATTCAATTTTAATCCTCCGATGTTATTTTCGAAATATTTTTCTGCAACAAAATTATTTTCCGACGTCACTGGTGATATGGCTGCTGGAAAAAATCGGCCGCTAGAAAGTGGCTGCTAAGTTCACACCGGTAATCCAATATGGTGTTGGATTCAAGCAATTAAATATGCACCAAAAAGTTCATACAGCTACTACAAAACCAGACCAGATAATATATTTACAAACATTGTGCACTCATATGCAGCATTCCTCAGTGCACCACTATCGGACCATGACCCTCAAATATTGAAATATGTAATACAAAATTCAAAGAAAGATCAACTGCCTTTCACTTTTCGAGCAATAATCCACTGAATTGGGCCTGATTACATATGTCGATTTAATTTCCGAGGCCCTAGAGAAGGGTCAGCAGATTGACTCTATATATACTGATTTCTCTGAGGCTTTTGACCGAGTGAATCATAAACTCCTAATTCATAAACTTAACCTGTATGGCTTAGATGGCTAGCACTCCAGTGGTTAGGCAGCTATCTATCCAACAGGTCACAAATAGTCAGAGTTAATCATTACTACTCCCACGCATTCCAAGTAACATCTGGAGTTCCTCAAGGGCTCTCACCTGGGCCCTCTCTTGTTCAATTTATTTATTGATGACATCACTTCCTGTTTTCCAAATAGCAAGGCCTTATTATTTGCAGATGATCCAAAATGTTTCAGAATTATAAATGATCTGGAAGATGCTTTCCTCTTTCAATCTGATCTGGGTAACCTATCAACTTGGTGCTTATCAAATGGCATGGACTTAAATCCCGAAAAGTGACACATTATGCGATTCTACCGTTCCCATCACCCAGTTCAATTCGATTATGACATCAACATGCAGTTAATAAACTCAGTTGACCAAATTAAAGATCTCGGAGATATCCTAGACTCTTCTCTCAGCTTCAATTCCCATATTACTAATATAGTCCAGAGAGCCATTAAAATGTTAGGGTTTATCAAGAGAATAACCCGTGATTTCAATGATATAACTGCAATTAGAGCCCTCTATTGCTCCTTAGTTAGAGCTAATCTTGATTACTGTTCAACAGTCTTTCCTAAGATATGTAGCTTTCAAATCAGGTCTTCACTGTGACTACGCACTACTACTCTTGTGGTCCGTAGAAAACATAGAGATCTTATTCTGCTCTTCAACATTATAAATGGCAGATATGATTGCCCCAATCTCCGTTTAAAAATTAATTTCTTGGTACCTTCTTGGTCAACTAGACAAACTCAAACATTCCACATACATTTCCACAGGTTCAACTATACTTTCAATAACTACATCTCACGAACTCTCAGATTAGCAAATTCTCTCAAGGAGCTATTTTTTCATTTTTTTTTATGCTTTTATGCTTAAGAAAAAGTACTTATTGACAAAGCCTTAAACTAAACTATTACATATAAATGAGTTACATAATAAGTAAATAGTTAAATACTATAATTATAAATATTGGTTTAAAAAAAAAGAAGGTAATAAATATAAGAGAATTCATAAAATCACATCACATTAAAATAATAACACATTAAAATAATAAAACTTTCTAAATGGTCATAATTTATATCACCATGTATCACTATAATATTCTTGTAGGCAATAGTATGCTTTCGTATATATCTTTTACTGCCTTCCGGAATTTTGTTAAGTCAGACATTTGCTTCAAATTAATTGGCAAATGATTGAACATTTTTTCACTTTCAAACAACAATGAATTTTTTGTTAAAGAAGATTTTGGATTCGGCAGAAGTATGTTGTTGTTTTAACGTGTCTCGTATGTTCTAGGTCTTATTATATTTTGATGTTTCTTTTTCATCAAACATACAGATTCAAGTATGAAGATGCTGCACAAAGTTAATATTTTGTGAAGCTGAAAAAGAGGTTTGCAGTGATCGGAGTTTTTAACTCCGCATAAATAGCGAATTGCTCTTTTTTGCATTACAAAAACTGAATTAAACAGTTGTTGGCTGCAGAAGCCCCAAAAAGGAATGCCATATCGCAAATGCGACTCAACCAATGCAAAATAAAATGCTTTAGCAATCGAAAACCCAAGTTCCTTCCTAATTATTCGGACAGTGAAACAACCGCTTGCTTGTTTTTTGTTATATGATTTACGTTATATGATTATTAAATTTCAATTTGTCATCTAGAGTTATACCCAAAAACTTTGTATTTGACTTGTTAACAATTTTTATGTTCTCTAGGTACAAACTATCATAGTTGAATTTCAAGGTCAGAATATTAGTTTTATTTGCATTAAAACATAGAAAATTGGCATCACACCAATTCTTTACTTTTTCTGAATCGATGCTTGCTAAGTCATATAAATACAATAGGGAGAGAACAGGGCCGAGTACTGATTCGGTACATCATTAAATACTTTCAAGGCTCATCTTGAAAAAATCAACTTCTAAACACTTAAATTGTTATTCTGAAAAATGTAAAGCTCTCATATTAGGACATATTACCACTGTACTTTATATTTTATTTGTAATTATTTTGCTTATACTATGTAATAATTTTTCTTGAATGGGCTCGCCCGTAAATCAATAAATAAATAAATAAACATAATTTCAAATCTTTCCTTAGAGAGGAATCATGAAGTGACATGTACAATCAAATATCTTCCGAAAAAAAAGCACTTACATTCCATGAGACATTCACGAACCACTTTGGACATTGTTTTCCTACAATTAGAATGAAACCTCTACAAGAGACAAACCAGAGCATCTACTGGAAATGGAAATACTCAAAGAAAATGTTCAATCTACATACGAACCACTTAAAAAAATCCAAGTGACTTCAATGAAGTGCAATATGACTTGATAAAAAAAAATATAACCAAGCTTTGAGAGAAGCAAGAAGCACATATTACTCAACACAAATTTCATTGTCCGACAACAAAAATAAAACAGTTAGGAAAATCATAAATATTGAAAGAGGTAATGTCAACCCAAGAGCTCAACCTGAAATTGACGTAGATATTTTTAACGAATACTTCACCAACCATGTAGATAACATCGTTAAGCATATTCCTGCACATGGAAATCTCCCAATTCATCATAATATCAATAAATCCCCGAATTCACTCTTTATGCGATCCTTCAGCGAAGAGAAAATTCGTCCAATTGTTAATAGTCTGAAGACCAAAACAACCCAAGACACATATGGCATCAGTACCAAATTGTTGAAAGAGTGTTCATCATATATTATCAAACCTTCGACTCTCGTCGTCAATACGTGTCACTCTGACGGAATATTTCCTTTCGTGTTCAAGCCGGCCAAAGTTCTTGCCATTCACAAAAAGATGATGAGGAAATGCCAGAAAACTATAGACAAATACACATTCTACCTACAATATCTAAAGTAATAGAAAAAGCATCCCTCATACAGTTCAGTAATTTTATGGAGAAATGGAATATATATGATGTTCATTAATATGGTTTTAGAAGTGGGAAAAACACAATAGATGCTGTCAATAGGTTAGCTAATAATATTCTTGACGCTTTTGAAAACACAAAAAAAAATGTGTTTAACCATCTTCACTGATATATCGAAGGCTTTTGATTGTGTATGTCACGAAAAACTCCTGTAGAAGTTAGAACGGTATGGATTACGAGGTGTATCTAGAAACATAAATGAATCATACCTCGAAAATAGAACACAGAGGGTTTATAATAATAACAACATAAGTCATGAACGCCTAATCAAGAGAGGGGTACCACAAGGATCCATACTGGGCCCTTTCTTGTTTTTAATTTATGTAAATGATCTGCCTCCACATATGGCAATCAAACGTAATTTAATGACGATCTTATATGCCGATGATACGTCCTTTTCTCTACAAGTTGAACAAAGTGTAGATATTGATGAAATTTCAGCACATACTACTGCCCATGCCAATGCGTGGTTCAATGACAATGAACTATTTTTGAATGCGGCTAAAACAGAGATGTGTTCATTTCCAAATTACAATACTGGTTCCAACACGAAATCAGTTATATTTCTAGGAATACATCTTGATCCACTCCTTTCTTGGAACACACATATTATTCACTTGTGTGGAAGGTTGGCAAGATCTGTGCACATAGCATTAACTATTAGTCAAGAAGCAGCCCTAACATCATACTATGCGATGTTCCACTCGGTAATGATCTATGGATTAATGAGTTGGGGAAAGGCCAGTTTAACAAATTTACAAAGAGTTTTCATATTACAAAAAGCTGCTGTACGTAGTATTGCAAGGGTTTACTATGATGAACATTGCAAACCACTCTTTCAAACTTTCGGCATTATGACACGTTTGTTCAAATCATCTATAAAAACACACTCTAATGTTCACACCTTCCACACCCGCAACAGACCTAACATCGTGCCTAGTAGTAAGCGATTGGAAAAAAGTAAATCTATAGGTATTCCCCTTTTTAATTTGCTCTCTCGTGAAACGAGGGAACTACCACTAGATTTTTTTCAAAAATAAAATTAGGAAAAATCTTATCAACATGGTTCCCTACAAGATAAACGAGTTTAGTGAATCACTAAGTGATTCGCTCGCTGACAACTAGTGCTATTTTAACTCATACTTGTTGTTGTGTTCTATATACACATGTATGTCTCAGTTTTTATTACAGTGACTAATTTATGTAACGTTCTGTTCTGTTTTGTGACGTTTTCTTTGTTATATGGCAATGTGTAATATACTTTTATACTTTGTATATTTTAAACGAAGAAATGAATCATCTATCTATCTATCTTTTTTTTGTGAGGGAGGAAGCTCATGTTCGCACAGGTACTTGTTCTACCTTTCCCTGGCAGTGTGGGACTCTAGAAGATGGATCTAGCCTACCCACTAAACCTCCCTCATTTCTAATCTTCCAGCTTGGTACTGCTCTTCGCTAAATATCAAGCTGATAGATGGTCCGTTTTATCCTCATCCTAGCCTTGTTGTCTTTCTTCTGTTTTTTTTTTCTTGATAATCGATCTGATGCACGAATGTATGAGCTCCCATTTATCTTCATCCATTAACATAGTTTCTATCAGATTGTCTAATGATAGATTCAAGCTCAGGTCACGACATAGTTGGTCTCTCTCTCCTCCCCACCTCTCACAAACAAATATGGTGTGTTCGACAGTGTCGACCATTTGGGAGTACAGGCAGTCACTTTCTGTTTGGCCAAATTTCTTCAGATATACTCTGAAACAACCATGTCCTGTCAGAACTTGCGATAAGTAGTAGTCGACCCGTTTGTGTTTGCAATTCATCCAGTCATAAATCCTTGGTATGAGAAATTTTGTCCACTGAGCTTCGATTTCCATGTTGTTCCATATCTCTTGCCAGTTCTCTAAGGTGGTTATTCTCTCCTCCTTCTTAGCCTATGTAGTATTTCCTTCTATTCTTCTGTACAACCTCCATCTCTCGTCCACCAATAACTCTATTGGGATTATTCTTGCAACTACTTGCGCAGCCCTAGCTGATACCGTGCGATATCCACTGATTACTCTGAGAAGCATCAGTCGCTGTACACTGGTGAGGAGTTTCATGTTCTTTTTGATTTTCATCTGCTCATGCCATATGGGGGCACCGTACAGAAGAATAGACTGCACTACGTAGTATAGCATCACTCTCTTCAGATGTCCAGGGCCCCTTATATTAGGTGTAATCCTGCTCAGAGCAGAGACTTTCTGTTTAGCTTTCTGGACAGCAGTTTTGATATGCTGACTGAAACTACATCAGTCACTCAAGGTAACCCCTATATATACCAGGCTCTTCTCGTTGGGTATCTCGACGCCGTTGCAGATGAATCTGACTTGTTCTTTTCCCCATTGAGGATAACTGCTTCTGACTTCTGAGGTGCAAGTTCCAACTCGTTTCTTTTCATCCATGCGCTGATATGTTGCAGTACTTTGTTCCTTTTCGTCATAAAGGACATTCCATAAAATGGGGCCTAGTAAAGAGCCTTGAGGCACGCCCGCCGTGACGTCCAGGCACACGTCTTTCTCAATCTGTATGGATCTATCCTCTAAGTAACTGTCTATGATGTCTAAAAGGTGGCTTGATATTGCTCTTGCCTTTAGTTTGTACAGGATTATGTCCCAAGAGGCTGAGTTGAATGCGTTCCTGACGTCAAGTGTGATCAATGCTGTCCATTTGTTACTGCAGACACTTCCTTGTGCAATGTTCACAACCCTCTCAATGGCCTGAATTGTCGATCTATTCTTACGGATAGTCCTCCGGTATCGTCTATTTGCTTTTCGAGCCTACCCCTCAGGAGTCCTTCGAATACTTTACTGATAGAGTTCGGTAGGCAGATTGGTCTGAACTTCATGTTTTCTGGTTGTCCTTTCGGTATCAGGACCAGTTTCCCTGTTTTCCATCCTTTCGGAAACTCTTTCTTCCTGAGAACACTATTCAGAGGATTCAGTGAGGTTTCTGGTGCTATGTCCTCCAATATCTTTATCGCTTCCATAGGGATGCCATCGAGACCTGGTGCCTTACCGGATTTCATTTTCTCTAGAACCTCACTGGTGTTTGAAGTTTAAATAGCTGGTTTTGTATTTAGAGGTATGGCAAATGCTTGCAACTAGTGGACGAAGTAGCTATTATCATCATGTATTTTGGGTTGTTTGACAGCTATGTCGATGATGTGCAAATCTTCGAATAACTTTCGGATTCGGGTAGGCGATTTTCCTGAAATTTCATTATATGACAGTCGGTGAAACTTTGAATAATAATTTCCGCACTTGCCTTTACGGCTAGTGCTAAATATCTACTCGTGCGAAATATGCCACTTTTCACACTAGTTATGTAATAAACTATTTTTGTCTGCTGATTGACACTGTACAGTAATAAGTTGACATGGAAAAACATGGGCTACCGCCTATAGGGAGTTTCTTCATCAATTTATCTGAATTTACCATTTTCTATCTACATCATATATACTACCGCCTCGATTTATATATTTTATTTATATACCTATGTGAAATGTAATTAAAAATGATACAACGAGAATAATTCTTTCAATGATGCTTATCCTCTACAGCTTTCCACGTGGGAGATAGCGGAGAATCCCGAGAGATAACTCTGAGAAAGGCTCGTAATGGCATCTCGAACCTGTGCAACCAGCTCAGGCTGAACCAGCACTGCATCGATACAGCTTGCAGTTTCTTCAAGATGGCCCTATCTAGGAACTTGACCAGAGGCAGAAAGATGGCGCACGTGCATGCCGCTTGCGTGTATCTGACTTGCAGAACTGAAGGAACTGCACGTATCCTTTCCACAATTTTATGCTTAGAATTTTCGAAAGGTAATTGCTTGGGTTATTGTCAGAATTTGTTTCCTACTCCCATAGTCTAAGAACAAGTAGCGAGAGATATATGATAAAAATACTGTGATAAAAATCGAATTGGACACTTGTGAAATCCAAATCACATCATAATAATCAACTTTGTCGAATACACTGTGTACAAGGATGCACATCATGGAGATCTCAGAGATACAAATTCGGTTGAATGGGGAAAAAGGAAAAAAATGCCCATCCAGAGGGTCATTTTTTGAAAATTCCCAACATCATTCATAGTTTCTCAGTTAAATCAAAAAAGTGAAATTTTGAATAATCTGTTCTATATTTTTTATCATTATTTTTAGAGATGGATAGAGCTGAAAATACTTCTTCACATCAACTTTTGATATGATTCAACGTGGTAATATCAATTTATTCTTCTCCGACTTAATTTGTTCAAATAGGGTCCAGATTATGTTTCACAGACAACATGACTGAAACTGCAGACTTCAATTAGAACATGAAAACATAACAGGAAAAAAAATCAGAACGAATGACAAATGAAAAACATAAAGTAACCTGACAGAAGCGACTGAAATTCACACATGAAATATGAAACATGAAAATATAATAGGAACATAACAACTTTCAGAACATGATAACAAATGATAAGGTGAAAAAAAAAATTAATATAATTTAAAGAAATAAACAATGAATGTAAAATTGCAATAATTATTCTGCCATTTCAGGTAAAACACTGAATAACTCTGTCATGTACTCCTCGCGAAACAAACCACCAAAGTTTGTCTGGACTCAGATTGAACGGTTAAATAATCCTTCTCTACTCTGAACCACCGACGGTTGTATAGAACAATTGTTATTGTAATTTTGTATTCATTTATTATCTCTTGTCATTATGTTCAATATTTTATGTTCTTCATATGATGTGATGTTCTAAATTTTGTTGGATCCTGCTTTGTTTTCAAGTTCTAATCGCAGTGAATTTCTGCCGTATCAGTCAAATGATATTTTAGTTTATGCCACAAATTACATCAAATGAAAAAATATGAATTAACCAGAAAACTGTTGGTATAGGGACTAACTTTTTCAACTTTTAATCTCGGATACCCTGTATGTGATGAATCAATTGTAAATGTGTAGTTCGGAAGTATTTCTGTGCATCCGTGTACCCTAGAAGTACTTCGCAAACAGTGAAGATTGGTAAAAAGCGCAGTGTTGATAATGAGTCTACTCTATCCAAAATTTTCGAAATAGACAAGATATCTAAGAAACAGCTGAAAACAGTTATGCAGAAACCCGATGGAATCCGAAAATGGAACAATACACCGCGTGTTACATTCAAAATAAGGAAGTTGAGAGCGACTTACGGTATATTCAGAATTGGTATGCCCTTGAAAATATTTCAGAATCGATGAGAATGTTGAGTAACCTTGAATGGAGTTCAAAAGTTCAGAATTCTAAGTTTTTTCTAACCATGAAAACTTTTAACCAACGGCTATTGTAGAAATTTGAAAAATTCAGAAAGTCGAGCTGAAATGAACTCTTCTGAAACTCCCTGTATACAAGTTTTCAGACAAATAGTCCTAGTAGTTTTCCATACACATATCGACTCGGCTAGTTATCAAGAACTCTGTATACTAAATCTTTTCAAATTGCATTTCTCTTCATTCAAAATATCGCAAATGACTGAAGGAACTCGATTCTCAAAACAAATGAATAATATCGTGATAAAGAAAATGTTCAATTATATTATAATCTCACTGTATGGGTCGCCAACTCATTCGGACAGAATCTAAAATCAAAATGTCAAGCAATAACCAAATGAACAATCCAAACGTATCCTGTCTGTTGCATTGTCATTCGGACATAATTATTTCAAAATCAAAATGTTGATATGAACATTCTCTCATGGTCCACGAGTTTTACGCCAGGGACTTTGTCTGCGGACTGGGAGCAGCAGTGACCACCACGGCCATAACATTTCCCGTCAACAAGCTCATCTACAGGTACAGTTTCTTTTTTATGGAATTTTCAGCATTAGTTGGAATTGCGAAAATAGGTGCATTCTCAGTATCCTAAAATGAAGTTGGAACATACTAAGAAAGTACTGTCTGTTAGTTTTTCAAGGAGGTGGTACATTCATTTTCCAGCTTTTTTTAGAAACGATGAGAGAAAATTCCACAAAAAGCTGAAAAATTAATACTAAGAAAGCTAGCAATGCCACACAAGAATTTCCACAGATCGCATAATTTTAGGCCAATGTTTCAAATTATTCTCGATTTTTGCTCCTCACCAACACAACAACAAAAATAACTTCTCTAGCTTCGGCCGGATCAATTTTGAAAAATACGAAATTTCGGTTATTTGACTTTTCAATATGGCACAGTGATGAAACTCATCATGATCATTGGCCTCATGACTATCCTTTTTCGAAAGTTTTTGTTGGTCCTTCTGATTTGCGGCACTGGCACCAAATTTCACCATAGAAAAATTCACCTTTTTGTCAATCGGCATTCCATTTCACACATAGGTTAATTTTTAAATATTTATTATACATTCTAGAAGTCAAGAAACATCCTCCTAGAAGTTGTAACAACATTCTTTAGCATATTGGTGGAAGGTGCATTCACCTTTTTTCATATGAAAGGTGCTGTCACAGATTTTCATTTGATAGCGGCTTCCATATGAAAGAAGGAGAATCCACCTTGATCAATGATGCTTTAAGAATATGAATTTGAAAAATGGAAGGCCGATTGGCTATAATGTCTACCCAAAAAGAATGTGAATTTTTCATTTGTTTCTGAAATATCTCGAAAAATAGAAATTTTCACTTTTTATTATTGTGAAATTAGGGTTCCTGAAGTCGAAATTTTTAGGTTAAAAAAATAGCAACAGTATGAATCGCATGATTAAAATCATCGAATTTGAAAATAGGGTAGGTATTAATTATCCTAAAATTATCTGAATGAATCGCCCAAAAAATATTGATTTTCAAAATTGTTCTGCTGAGTTCCGCTAAAGCTGGAAAAGACAACCAACAAAAAAAACAAAGTGGGATTTGAGCCAGTGACTCCTCACTTTTATAGGTTTTTAGAGTAGTGAGATCCTTGCGCTTTTATACGGTTTTCATGCCAAAAAGTGAAATAAAACATTTCGAAATGTGGTAATAAATTAGCTTAGTTTTACTACATCGAATCACCAAAAAAATATTGTTTCTTGAAAAATTACTTAGCCCATTTCTTATCGTTAAAATTCGGCAGTTTTGACGTTTTCAATAAATTTTAATTTGAAGATTCGATGAAAGAGATTCCGAAAAATTAATAATATACATTGATGGGCAAGAGTGTGGAATCAAGTGAATATCTCGGTAACCGTTTCCAAATATGGCGGATTCGAAAATGTTATCGCCAATGTTTCCATATTTCCAGTTTTTCAGAAATTCTTGTCAACTTTATTATTTCAAATGAGAACACCTGTATATTTTTATTGAAGTTCAAACAGTATACTTCAGCGAATTTTTGATATATCATTTGATATTTTCACTTTCAATAACAACAGAGACATCTGAGAAAATCGCATTGTTTGAGATTGCTTGGACAGGACATATCATAATAGATGGATCAGAAGAAGAGGTGCGATTGAATGGCCTGCGCGATCCCCCGATCTGACTCCACTGTACTATTTTCTATGGGATTATTTGACGTCCTAAGTTTATTTTAACTTCTAGGAACTAGCTTAAAGAATATCCGAAGATATTCAAAGAATTCAACTGAGAGTAATTGCTTATGTTACGAGGGAATTCACAAACATACTTGCGTACTGTCGAGGACAAAACGATGCTCAGTTTGAACATTTAATAAAATGAGTCTATTTTCATTGCTTCCTCCCGTTTTATTTCATTTTTATATGGAATTTTGGTTACTAAACGCTTGTTGCGATTGTTTTATATGCGAGTACTAATTTTTTTTTAGTATGTCGGTTTTCCGTGAAATTGAAAATATCGTACCTCATGAATAAAATGAATTTGTCGGTGAGATCAGTAGTCAGAATTTACATCAGTTGTAGTTAGTTTTGATTATTAGGTTTAGCTTCGTTTCTTTTTTGAAATATCTCTGTTGTTATTTGAAATAATAATGACAAATGGTATATCAATGAATTTGCTAAAAGATTGTTTTTCAAATTTTATGAAGATATATGAGGTGTGTCTTTTAAAGTAATAAAAATTTCGGAAAAACTGAAAAAGTGGCAACATTGGCTATAAAATTCTCATATCAGCCATGTTTTGAAATCATTCTATACAAAAATTCGAGGAAAATCCATGAAACAATTACCAAGATTATTCATGTGGTTCCACACTTTTGCCCATCTATGAATATTTTTCGGAAGAATCTCTTACGGAATCTTACGGATCTGCAAAAATCCATCGGTCTATTGGTGTTGTGACATTCGGTTGATATTCAGACAGGTCCTGGTAGGGGGAAACCTCGGTAAGGCCTTCAACAGCATTCGAAATGAGGGAATGATTTATCTGTACAGGGGGGCTATGCCCCCCTTGCTGCAGAAGGCGACATGCTTGTCGACCATGTTCGGTGTATACAGTTCGGTGACGACGCCTCTGAAGAAGTACCATTTGAATGAATATGTGGAAAAGGTAGGTGAAGACTTTTTATTTGATTCAAATGAGAAAAATGGTTGTATATACTGGCCCCAAAATCATGAATATCTGTCGATAGATTGTGAATATGAATGATATGTCCCAGGTTGAAAGGAAAATAGAAGAATTGCTGAACCAAACAAACATCGATTATACTTCGTTTTCAATATAAGTTCAAAAAAATATTCACAGAACCACTTCATGAATAGTACAGTACATAACTAGTGTGGAAAGTGACATATTTCGAACATGAAATACACTTTCCAACGAGTTGTGTACACTAATTCTTCTACGACCATAAATATTTAAAGGTATATGATTCAAAGAATGTGCATCATGAGTGTTTATGTGCCCTGAGGTGTTATCACTATCATCATGTTTCTCGTCAGTTTCGCTATCTATCATCATAATCATTTTTTGTTTTGTATTTTAGTGAAAAATATTCGTAATTTTTAATATTTTGGAAAGAGTATCCAAAACATACCGACAAATAAAAGGTGCTAAAGCAATAAAATTAAACACCCTGTATCTCGAAAACGAAGAGTTTCCGGACTCATGTTTATCGAGCAAAAATGTTCATTTTGATGTCCTCTACCATCCCTTAGAGTTTGTAGGTATGTTTATGGGACACCCTGTATATGGTATTTCTTCTTCCTTGAAAATGCAAACCAAAATCCATTTCGTAGGTCTTTCTTTATATCATTATTGCAGGTAAACTAAGACAGGTTTTGTTAATTTATTTCACTTCTCAAAGAATCATTCTGAAGTGATAATTTCAAGTAACGTCGATAAAATCAAATTTATCTACAGTCCTGACCTGATATAGTCAACTCTTCAAGTTCTATCAGAACAAAGATTGCAAATGCAGTTTTAAAAACTTACCAATAACAATTCGACAGACTGCTTATCTCCCAAATATTTCGAGATTCATTGAACACCGCCGCATTGTTGTTCAAGAACAGGTGAGAACGCGGTAATCAAAACCTCACAATTTCACACCGACAGCGGAAATATGGCGCCAGATACGTTTCATGACAGCAACTTGTCTATGAAGTTGATGGAGGGAATAGACTCTGTTCGATCATTTTGATTGGCGGAACCAGGCTGATTAGGGGAAAAAAGCAGGCTGTGAAAACTAAGGTTCAACAAACAAACTACTAGAAAAGTTCCGTTAGTTCACTTTGCTGATTTTCCTCCTCAAATCTGCACTCACTCACATCCACTCCTGAGAAACTCATTCAGGAAGCTCAGAACGTATGTCATTGTGTCGAGCAATGCGTTACCCCGCTCTCATGCGCGTGGAAAAAATTGGTCCATAGACATCCAAGATTCCTACAAATGAGCTAACTGCTTCTGTAAAGCATCTAATTTCTTGCAAAGATGTCACTTTGAATCTTGAGAACGAAGCATATTTGCATATCGGTAAGGTTTATTAGTTCATTTTTGGTTTAGGAATCAGCAGTTCTCTCACTTCTCCTTCAAACTGGGACACCCTGTGAAATTAAAATACATGCTGTACGGCTGAATGCGAGACGTATTTCCCAAAAACGTCCCGAGCAGAGAATCGTATTCATATCGCATAATATGCGCTGATGCAATGAGCTTTAGTAAAATTTTTAATTCTTTCTCTAATACTGAGTAGAAGCAGGGCCTACTTTACCTCACCGAGCCAGAGCATCGCTTTCGTGACGTCACACTAATACGGATAAAATCGAGGCATTCGAAATGGCCTCTCCCGATGCATTCATGTACCATGAGAAAACGGTTATAGTTATAAAGAAATATTAATAGATTAAATTTGTTGAGAATAGAATTCGCTAAGAGACAGTAAACTTGAAAGAAGGAAACCTGATCGGTCATCTGTTGATTCTGGAACACATTTCTCTAGAATCCATGTCTAAGCCGACAGATATCATGCCAGTTAGGTACGACTTCGAATTGCAGTTTGAAGTGGTCATGAACAACTACCAAATTTGTACAGAGAGTGGACCTGAACTGGGAAGGGATGCATCATTGTGCTTACCGATGGATCAAACATGGATAAAAGGACTGGAGTGGGCGTTACAGGGCCAAGATTCAAGCTCTCAAAACCCCTTGGTAACACGCCGACCATCTTTCAAGCAGAAGTACATGCTATAGAAATATGTGCCCAGGAGTGTCTCGAAAGGGACAACCGGGGGACAGAAATCTATATCTCATCTGACAGCCAAGCAGCATTGAAAGCTCTGAGTCTAAGCTCACTTGGGACTGCAAACAATCCTTGAGACAACTGGCAGCAAACAACCAGGTTACTTTGATGTGGGTGCCAGGTAACAGAGGTATTAGAGGCAGTGAGGAAGCAGACTGCCTTGCTAAGGAAGGGGCAAACACACAATTTCCTGGTCCTGAACCCTTTCGTGGACTTTCCAAAGACCATCTGAAAGAGGAGTTTCGGCGTTGGGAATGATCTCAATTGGGATCAGCAAATCTATTAGAGCTCAATGCAACAAAAACTCGAGCTTTTATCTTCACTAGGAAGTGCAAATTCGCCCTATCCTATAATACTGTTCACATGTTTGGAGTTCAGACCTCAAACGATCGCTGAAACTTTTAGATTCTTTTCAGAAGGGAGCTATTCGCCTAGTCTATGATACAGCACTCACAAAATCATTGACCTCTCTAGAATATCGTAGAATGGTCGGCGATCTCTCCCTATTTAATATATATTTCCACGATCGGTGCTCAACCGAAATCTCTTCTATTATGCCACCACGAGCATTTCCAAGTAGACAAACTAGACGATCTCAGGAAGGTCATCCTTATATTGTCTGGCTTGAGACATGCCGACCTTCTCTCTACCAAGCATTATACATCAATGGAACAGCAAAGATATGGAATTATTTGAAAGATGGCGCAGTGAAGTCTTTCCCAATGCATACGAGCTCCAAACTTTCAAGAAAAATTCTAATACCTTCCTTTTCTCCCAAAATTCCACCGCTGGCTTACTTGATGTTAATCGAGCATGTCGTCGAACATAAAAAAATGCACTAATCTACAATTGATAGTTTGAGATATATCGCATATTTATCGAAAAAAATTGACTCAATTCGAATTTGTCGTTTTTTAAACGGCTGCCAAAGTTACAATCTTCAATTTACAAAAAAACTTCCCTACGAAGATTCCTCATATTGACTAGATTGACTGCGATTTTTGCAAAATACTATTATTTCCCCGTTTATAGTAAAATGAATGCTGAAGTTCAGACGCCTCTCACGCTAACTATCCTTGCTGACCTACTGACGAAATTATCTGGAAGTTCAGCTATGAGAAGAATTTTCGAACGGAACTCAGTAACAAGAATAGAATCAATTCAAGCGCTGGGAAAAAACACCATAACTTGGTATAAGAACGGGTACGAAACTCACCAGGGAACTGGAGCAGGAGTGTTCGAGCGGAAATACACGCTATAGAAAGGTGCGTTCAGTTCAATCTCGACAGGAGATACCGGAATAAGGAAATCGCCATCCTATCCGATAGCCAAGCAGCCAACGAAGTGTTGAACTCTTTGAACATCAACTCGAAGATGGTATGGGAATGCCTATATGAGCTGAATAATCTAGGCAATAACGAAGTGATCCTCTTCTGGATGCCAGGACATACTTGTGTGGATGGGAATGAACAAGCAGACACTCTGACACGAAAAAGAGCATCAACGTCACTGATCGGGCCAGAACCATTCTGCGGTCTTTCAAACTCTTATTTTCAACAACGCAGAAGGAGCAATGAGAGAAACACAATGGCAAAGACTTTCAGGACTGCTGCAGGCTGAAGATCTCCTCGGCAATTTCAACCGAGCAAGATCAAGGACACTGAACAACCTCAGCAATAACGGGATTCCTAACGGGGCACTGTAAACTCGAGGAACATCTTAGAAGACCAGGTTTAGAGGAGGACGACACCTGCAGATTCTGTGACGAAATGGAGTGCGATACTGTACAACACAAAAGATGGAACATACTGGAATCACACCAGCCGACTGTGGAAGAGATACCAGGAATAGATATCCTCAAAATCGTAAAACTCTTGAAGGAATTGAATCTTGATGATCTGCTATTAACGAGCAAACCTTGGAATTGGCAGAAGAAGATGGGCCACGATAGATCTAATCAGGTTGCAGCGCATCTGTCACCATCCTCAACTACCAATACCAATCATTACCTATCAATTGTGGACATATTCTGTCACTGACTTTCTTGTAGGAAATTTTGTTCCGTACAGATCGATATAATAAAATTTCACGTCATCTCATCAGAAGGTTTCAGCAGCGTTTATATCTAAAGGTAATCTGGCCTGGTAATGGTAATCTAGAGGTTATCATCGTCCTAGTTCGACTACCCAGTCAATTTAATCTTACATCGATTGAAATTTTCGAAAATAGTATTCCGTGGTACAACGTTCTAATTTTCATTTAAATTTTGTTTCTTCACAACGCCATCACTCAGTAATGATTCATGCAACAGTATTAGGATTCATTAGTGATCATTTCAGCTCGATTGAGTATGCTTCTAATTTTTATAGTGAATGAGCAATTTCAATTCAATCACGAACGCTCCAATACGAATTGATTGAACCCACTCAACCCACTAGTGTGACTTCAGCTTCGAGATATAGGGGATAGACCCGATGAGATAGAGTAGGTCCTGGTGGAAGACCCACTTTTCTAATGGAACTGTCGAAAGATCAATAGATGGTTTTCGGAATGCTCCAGATCTGCGGCAGCTGCGTCTCGGCGACGGTGGAGGCCGCCTTCGTGCCCTTCGAGCGCATCCAGGTGTTGCTGGTCCACACCAAGTACAACCAGCGCTTCAGGAATATGGCGCACACCTTCCTCGAGGTGCACAAGCACTTCGGCGTGCGCGAGTTCTACCGAGGCTTTACCATCGTCTGGATACGCAACATAGCCTCGAACTGCTGCTTCTTCATCACCAAAGGCGAGATCGCGAAGACTCGCGTTATGCACGACAACAGGTTCGTGACCCTACACTCTTTTACCGGTTCACCTAAGAATATGAATTAATAGATGATGATTCATGCCAAGGTCCGTATATATAAGGTAGTCTCATTTTTTCCTGGCCAATAGCAGTAAGCCTGTGGATGACGTAACCCGTTTACCCGGAGCAGCCTGGCGATAACGCGATGGAGGATAGAATATGGAATTGCGTTTGACTTTTTTTTGATCTTAATCCTTATTTTGAGTATGATTCTTCAGATTGCCAATCTTAGATTCATTTCCAGCGAACAGTATCTTCGACGGAATGATCCCACCTTCGTAATGAGGCTAGTATTCGTTATATGATCATGAATTTTTCTTTATTTATACATTTCATATAGTTATATGATGACCAATGAAATGTTTGATATTAGGTATATTAGGTAGATGCTCTAGTGGAACTGCACAACAATAATTCTATGAGGTACTGCGCTGATGATCTGCCATTAATATGTATTTTGACTACTCAAATACCGAAACCCCTGCCATTCTAAAAAAAAAAAATCAGTAGCAGACATCATGAACCAATTACCGCCAAAGAAAAACTAGTGGAGAGCGCATTGGAAAAGTAAAAAAAATACAAATATTATAGATACTTACACGATGATGATTTGTAATTAATTTTCAAAAAAAAATTTCAATGATGAATTCGAATTCAAATATAAATGGATGACAGTTGTGACAAAAACCCACTGAAATCAAATTCTAATAAGTTTTGGGAAATAGTGTTGTCATATTTTCACTCCCCGCTACTTGCTCACCCCTCTTCCTGAAGCCAACATAAGAGGTAACCTCGTTTATATAAGGAACTTAGTATCAAGCCACATTTCCACGAACTTTACCTCGCAAACTGGGTTGAATCTATCATGACCTCACGCTAAACTTCTCGTTTACTTGTCAAGCTGTCACACGATTGAAACTTGTCGCTATTTTTGTGGGGGGTGAAGAAGTTTGATTAATATTTATCTTTTATCTTGCTTAAATACTGACAAAATACAGTGCCCTAGTTCATTCTATTATAACAAGGATCTCATAATCTCCAAGAAAAATGTACCAATTGGAATCCAAGAAAGTTTGAGTAGCTACTTAGGGACATGGGTTTCCACATAACATGGGCCATCCCTTCATCTAGAGAACTGAAAAATTTGTCAAATGAATAAGATTTACACTCCTTCAATAATAATAATAATAATAATAATAATAATAATAATGCGATTATTTTCTTTATGTATCTTACCTGAAATCTGACCTCTCATTTGATGAGATATTACAGCGAGAGTGATCTACTTACATTATTCCAGCTTTAAAAATTCGCAGAACATCGTTATTATTCAATGATAAAGTCTCTTACCAATTTTTTGAAATGAAAATATAAAATTGTAAAAGTGTTTCTTGTAACATCGGAATAATTCTTTCCCTGTTCTCGCCTACTAGATTTGGGACTAATAGACTGGGAGCACCCTTCATAAACCTGACAACGTTCATCGGATTGTGATTTGGGTAAAATTTGTTCATGGTAATTATTCGAAATGAAAGCATCCGATTGGTTAGTCGCTCTCCGGAGTAATTTTCATCTTATCGCCTAATATTTCTGGGGAAAATCTTAAATTCGTTCCATATCGTTCCGTTCCTCATCGTGCATCTTGTTTCTTATACACGGTTAAGTGTGCATCAGCCCAAAGAGGATATGTGATTTCGCGTTCAGTTGTGTTTCTTTGCTGATTAGGCTGAAAACATATCATACATTTATTTTTCCAGCTTTTGTGTGGGATTCTCTCTCCTCGTTTCTAAAAATGAAATAGAAGATATTATAATTATTTCAATATATTTGTATATTTGTAGTAAGGACAGATTTGCGATCTGCCCCAAAATGTCACTGCACTTGAAATTAAACCTTTAGATACCTGAAAGAGAAATTTTCTATTGGTCAGTGACACCTTGTTTAAGAAAAAATGGAAATACAAATATATTTTCGATGGGAACAACACTTCTTCTCATCTTAGTGAACGTTTCGGGAACAAATCTGCTTCCGTTTTCAACACAATTCGAACACTTTATCGTTGAAAATTTTTTTCAATGATAATTAGCTTTGACAACGAAGATTGACAATTCGGCAGACAGACGAATTCTGGTTACGAGTTGTTTTTAATTGAATTGATATTGAATTTGCCATTTTCATATCCAGTTGTACGAAGTGGATGTCAAGATCTATCTATATCAACTGTACAAGGAGCAATATTATAGTCTCCGTTCAGAAGACTGCAAGCAGACTCTGTGATTTTTCGTTTTTGGTTGTTGTCTTCTCTTCCTATGATCTTAATATTATTCCAATCGGCCATATGTTGTACATTTTGTTTGTCCAACTTCTATTTTATTTTTTAGGAACGAGGAGAAAATCCCACACAAAAGCTGGGAACATGAATGTACCACCTCCTCGAATAATGCACAAACAGTATATATCATAAATTTAGTCGGATTGCTTTGACATTATGTACCATTTTTTCTTTCGCATTCTTGGTTAAATCACCCAGTATGAATTTCAAACACAATCTACCTGTTACAGGTACACCGAGGGGTTGAAGAATTTTATCTCCGGCGGCTTATTGGGGGTTATGATGTCGACGTTCTTCTACCCCTGCAAGGTGATGAAGATCGTGCTGCACCAGAATTTGGGCGGCAGGTTTTTGAGTTTGCGCGAGACCGCCGTTATCGTGTACAGGAGGAACGGACGGGGGATGCGGAATTTTTACACGGGGGTTTTGATGAACGGGGTGCGGTCGTTGCTCAGCTGGGGTATCACCAATATGACGTTCGAGTTTCTGAGGAAATCTATATGAGCTTAAATAAGGCTAAAATACGTATTGTGAAGTCCGAAGATGAAATGGGTCTTACGTTAATATAATTTTAAATCATAAAATGTTATCTTTTCAATGATCCCAAGGATCTTATATTATATAGGATCGTCGAAAGATATCATCGACAGGAATATCAATCCATATTTCAAGTCTTATCAGATCTGGAAAACACATTTTTCAATGAAAGAGAATCAAAATGTCTCTGAATGAAAGGAGTTACATTGTACGAATATGAAAAAGCTAAATATGAGGTGACTACTGGAGATGTATATACTTGATGATCGTAACATCGTGAGCTTCCTTGTTTACTTTTTTACTCACCATATTACATTTTCAGCATCGCTTTCAAGCCAGCATTAGACAATGGGAGTCTGAAACAATTTTTAACATTTTTGTATACTATATGTATCTATCTGGCAGATCCAGTAGAATTTTGTGGTATTGAATTTTCGGGCAATAAAAGGCAACAACGTATTTCGGCAACTGAGTTGCCATCTTTAGTAGTAATCTAACCATTTTTACTCTGCAGATCTACTGAGAATGGCAGTCTAGTTGCCAAAATATATATCATATTTATTTATAAATTGTGGTGTTCCGGTTATATATTTTGTATTTGAATATAAACAGAAATAATATTCATATTGTAATAGATACCTTTTGGTTTGCTGATTTCGAATTGGAGAATCAATGAAATTGATGTTTGTGCCAAAATATTCATTCTGCATCTATCAAGGCAAGTCGCATTTTTTCTAGGTTATATTATTAAAGTGTACAATCGTCATGTTGACATTGGGAGGTATTGATGGAGTCAGATCATATGCATATATAATCTACGAATAGAAGCCAATGTAGTACATTTGACAACATCTCAGATGTTCAATATATGGAATATGGCGTTGCATTCGTAGTAGGATAAATTGTATGATCACGGAGTTCAGATAATAGTTTCGCTGAAGTACTTCAGCGCCAGTTATTTCGTTTTCGAACGAAAAAATAATATGTGGTAGTCTTAATCTCATTCATCCATTTTGTTCACTGTTTTTCATTCGTTGTTGGGAAATTTTCTTTAACCTTCTGAATAGATTTATTAATCGATATAAGCGACGTGCTGCAAATATGCTGCTATGAATTGGGAAGGACCTATCTGAAACTGTCTCAGGCATTGTGCATCAACATTCCAGCAGTGGGTGAGTAGTCAATGATATTTATATAATTATACTGAACAGAAAATGATCTTTTTTTCCACCACTTCCGTTAAAAAAGCTCATGTAGAAATACAGAGTATCCGATTCATTATGTATGTATTCACTAGGTATGTTGATTTATCTTGATGATTTTCTTGAATGTTGCAATATTCGCTTTCTCTCTTTGATTTTGTAGGTATACCGTCATACGTCATGGTACATATTTCGAGTATTAGAATAGTAGAGTACGATACGAGACTAACCATGTTTCACTTTTATTGCAATTCTCTTGATTACCCAAGTTTCTTATTCAGTGTTCCGCTTCGGCTTGGTATAAAAGTTACTTTACAATATTCGATTTGATGCACTGAAAGTGTTCATTCGACATCCTTGAGAATTTCTGATTCATAACATACTTCTACTTTATATTATTATATATTTATTTTTGCTATTATGTACTCTTCGGCAATGAATAATATCAATAATAATAAAAATTTGGCACGAATTTTTTATAAATTGTTTTCATGAACTGAATTTAAATTGTAAGTAGTATACAGGGTGAGTCAAAAATGTGTACCGAGCTTTCTGGGGGTGATAGAACATTGAAAAATAAGTGTAGTTTGAATATTAAACTCATGGCCCAAAATGCATATTAAGGGAGATATATCCTTCCAAAGTTGATAAAATTAAAATAATTTCTCCGCATAACTTCTGAACGATGAAAACCACCTGCCTGATTGAAATTTTGTGCATGAATGTATGTTGTCAAAATACATTTTTTCGTCACACTTCCACATTTCTGATATTGTTATAAAGGGTGTTTTCAGAGGGTGAGTCATGATTTTTTGAAGAAAACTTTTTTCCCTGTATTATTTTCGGTGAAAAAACAGGAGCATTCGATGGAGCGAAAAAAATTACATGAAAAAGGTACTCTTATTCAAATACAAAAAATTGAGCCGTTCGTGAGGTATTTGAGTTTTTGTAGTTACATGATATCAGCAGATTGATTTTATTCATCGCGAGATTCATCGGTAACAATATTTTAGCAGGCCATGATAAATAATTTTGTTCTCAATTTTGACGTTCATGTCATCAACATTCGAGTCAACATTGTTGTAGTCGATTTGTTCGTGTGGTTTTTCTGTGTCATTTATCACTGCGATTATCAACTGAGATTTTAAGAAATATGGCAGGTTATTCGTTCTCTGAACAAACTGATATGCTTCTAATGCTTGGCGAGTGCTTCGGAAATGCAAATGCTGCTGAAATATCGTTATACCGATGAATCTCGCGATGAATAAAATCAATCTGCTGATATCATGTAACTACAAAAACTCAAATACCTCACGAACGGCTCAATTTTTTGTATTTGAATAAGAGTACCTTTTTCATGTAATTTTCTACAAAAAATCATGACTCACCCTCTGAAAACACCCTTTATAACAATATCAGAAATGTGGAAGTGTGACGAAAAAATGTATTTTGACAAAATACATTCATGCACAAAATTTCAATCGGGTGGCTTTCATCGTTCAGAAGTTATGCGGAGAAATTATTTTAATTTCATCAACTTTGGAAGGATATATCTCCCTTAATATGCATTTTGGGCTATAGTTTAATCATCAATCTACACTTATTTTTCAATGTTCTATCACCCCTAGAAAGCTCGGTACACACCCTGTATATAAAGTCGGTCGTTCAAGTAGCTATTGATCCTTGTAGATTAAATAAAAGGTTTCTTCAGAATTAGGTACATTGACTATAGACCTTAATAAAAGCGAATTGCGGTGTTTTACGCCATAAAGGTGAACCGCTTGCGTCAGGTATTCTCAGTTCTTAAATTTCCGGAGAGATGGCGGGCGATCCTCGCAGTTTTCTGTACAAATAGCCCATATTGTGAAGTTAACCAAAAGTAATATGTAAACTCAACAAATTAATAGCATAGGAATACTTTTTTTACAACGTTCTTCTTCAAATCAAGGTTATAAGGACCGAAAAAAAAAACTCTTTGGCTCTTTGAATGGAAGTTTATTATTCATCTACGATATTAAGTTTATCTCTATAACTTCAGTAATATAATATCCTTCATGTCAATTCAATAAGGCTGAGATACATTCGGGAACAAGTCAGATATAGAAAAAACTTTCAGCGGTAACTGGCATATCAGTCAGTTTCAAGTCTAATAGATATATGCCTACTATTATTTGAATCTTAATATTATTCATTTGCTAATCGTCTATTATACAGTAATCGAAAGCTATCGCATATACGAGGTTTTTTATTCACAAAAATGTAGTAAACTAATTATAGGAGATTATTCAGAAACTAATTTATGTACAGTCTCTTGTGAAAGCGGACAGGTTTCATGCAGATCTGAAGATATTGAACTCTTCAATCTATGTTCTAAACACATTGAAATAAAACATAAATTGTCTATATCCACTATTCACTAGTGAGAGAACTCATTCAAATTAAGAAATAGGAAAATTTTCGAAACAAAGGATAATCAAAAATAATACGCCAATTCTATTTGTAAGTAAACTCGGATTTCAACTTCATTCAAAATATTTAAACTCAAAATGAACAATACATTCTATTTTGGAATTTTATTCTTTGGCATTCAAAGATTACATCATCTCAGTTCATGATTACTGAAGAATCATGATATTAACTTAAAAATATGAGATTTTGTTGTTTGATATTTTCTATTTCATTGTTGTAATTTCCTAAGGTTGTTAACAATCAATTTATCAACTAAACATTCATATTTACCAATATTAGAACATTTTGTCATCGGATCAATTAATTTCGAAATAACCATGCTTCTATAATTTTGATGAAATCATGGACACTTTCAATCATAATGAATCACCAATAGAAGGTTCCTAGGTGAAAATGTGAAGAAACAAAGATGTTAGAAATGTATAGTCGAATGGGCAAATTCAAATTGATGTTCTAGAAATTGGAGTAAACACTAAATGAGTGAATAGTTATGAGAACAAGATATATGAAGCATTCCATAAAGCATTTTGAAAACACAATTTTGTATCTCATTCGCACAAAGTATCGATGGCGGTTTATGTTGAAATCTTAAGTTCATATGTAAACATATTTCTGCTAAGCTATTTCTCGAGTTGCGAGCAGAGAAACATTCATATTTACCAATATTAGAACATTTTGTCATCGGATCAATTAATTTCGAAATAACCATGCTTCTATAATTTTGATGAAATCATGGACACTTTCAATCATAATGAATCACCAATAGAAGGTTCCTAGGTGAAAATGTGAAGAAACAAAGATGTTAGAAATGTATAGTCGAATGGGCAAATTCAAATTGATGTTCTAGAAATTGGAGTAAACACTAAATGAGTGAATAGTTATGAGAACAAGATATATGAAGCATTCCATAAAGCATTTTGAAAACACAATTTTGTATCTCATTCGCACAAAGTATCGATGGCGGTTTATGTTGAAATCTTAAGTTCATATGTAAACATATTTCTGCTAAGCTATTTCTCGAGTTGCGAGCAGAATTATTTCCCGCAAATATGTGAAGAAATAAAATGAAGTTTTTGCAATCATTTTCTGAAAGACAAGGTATCCAGTATTATACAAATTGAAACTGAAATGATATCAAGTATTCATAACTCACAGTTCTTTGGTGTGTGTACAATGCTGAGAAAAAAATATAGAACATTTATAGTCGCTGAGAACGTCGACTGGATATAATGCGAGGTTACCTCTCATGAGTCATGATTTAGTAGCAGCTAGTGATTTGATATTCATTATTATTTATTTAATACATAAGGTACTTGAAATGAACTGAAATTATAGATGGATTTTTCTACATATCCAACTCGAATCATGTATCTGACTGCCGGCAACAGGAAAAAATCAAGATAAATTGAATTTGAGAGCGCCGCCCACTATCCATTCTCTATTCATATATTTCTATCAACACCAATACTTGTTTTTTGAAATCCTTTTGAATGAGTTCTGATATCGAGTTTCTTATTATGCGAATTCGATTTACCATCCCACTTCAACATAAACCGGCTATGTATTTTCGTCTCGCTTTCTTCCTATACGAATCTGAACGATTCGAGAATAGTACACTAGGTCATAACTAGACGTCAAAACTACCGAGGACATTCTAGTGTTTTTAAACGAGAAGATTGCTTTGATAATATATATTGATAATATGTTAATGATTTTCATTATTCTCGCGATTCTGCTGTTTCAAGTAGATTTGGTGTTTTAATTACTGAATATCATATTGGGTCGTTTTTTTTTTTTAATTATTTTCTGTCTCACCCCCGTTCATTTCAGAGGAAGAGAGAAAGGATCTTCATTTGTATTCTCAGGACTATAAAGTCCTTATGGTTCTATAATTTTTCAGTTTCGAAGTGTTCTTAGGTAGTTTTAATGATTCGAATAATAGAACAAGGGATTCATATCAAGAGGACTCTAACACTATACTATCAGAAGAATGTGAAAACAAAGAACTAGAAAATGTTGATATCATTCTTGATTCTTCATTTCCCATAAAAAAATCTCAAAAAGCATAATTTTATTTGAAAACTATTTTCAAAAGTTTTTACACCAATCGAGCTGCTATGTTTAATCATAATTAACCACAAAAGTTAGGGTGAAAAAATTCCTGCCCAGCTTTTCATGCTGAAGACAGTTGGCGATAGATTTATACATTTATTATTGCATTATATACAGTAAGTGTATTTGTTACAATTCAGAGAATGCAATATACCATGCACAATATATAAAGATTTAATCCAATAATATGATTAGATATTTGCATACAGATTAAAAAGCAACAGAAAACAAGATAATAGTTGAATTTGAATCTGCCACTCTAGGTTTCATTGATTTTGTTACTTCTCAATTGAATAGAAACTTGATTTTTTTACTACACACAAAAGTGAAATGACATTTAGTGTACGGATATGTACCGCGCTAAAGGATCGATTCATCACACGTTCAATATCTTGGACATGGCAACTTATACACTATTGTATGATATCAGTTTTTTAATAAATTGTCATTGATCATTTCAAGGATTCATCGGATATTAGCTGGGTGAGAATAAAATTCTCTCAATGTTGTAGAAAAAGTATACTATGTCAATCGTGTATAAATGTCTCAATATGATCCAATGAGCGATATCATCTTGTGGTGTATGGGATATTTTATTTTTTACTAGAAACTATTTTTTTATGACATCAGTTGTCGATATTTCAACTAATCTATCACCACAGTTGTGAAAACATATGGTTTATTGATTCAGTAATATTTGTTCAGTCTTGATCAACGTTGTATGAATATGGGTATATAAAAAATTTCAACAACAAGGGTTGAGAGAAACGTAATGAGATTATAAGATAATATCCTCGACGACAAAAATGTATATTTTATCAGCCGGAATTATGAGAGTTATAGCTCATAACGCTCTAGTGAGCATCAATAAGTTGTTTATGGTAACCATATCCAAGGTAATATAAACAAATAATTACAAGTGGAAAAGACATTTTTTTGCGGAATTTGTTTAAAAATTGTCTGGCGAAATTACAAATATAATAAATTGAACCCTTAAAGAGATCTAATGTGGTTCAAGAGGCCCACTCATAGAGAGAGATTCAGCAATATTTTATAACGTTTGTAGAGGAAAATTCATAACAGGCAATGGTTTATCGAATACATCTATATTCCTCATTTCTTTTTCGATAAGTTCTCTGAAGAACCCGATTGTGACATTCAAAAGCATCAAGCATGTGCTCGAAAAAGCCCTTAGAAAAATAGTTCACCTCATTCTCAACTATTCGAAATTCTTATGTGCTGTTAATCATTGCTAATATATCTGAAAAACTGAATGAAATCTTCCTTAAAAAAAATCATAAATTTGTCCTTGCATAAATAATAAATAATGAGAAGGACCACTTGATCTTCGTGTGGCGACAATGCCAATTCTCTGAGCACGGCTCGGCGAATCGAGAAGGCTGTGATTCCTGTCGCCGCGAAGGAACGACTACCGCGTTCTTAATCAATGATTCACCACCCGCGAGCGACTAGTGCTCCTCGTGCGTCGGCCCGTAGAAGATGAGCTCGGGTATTTGACCGCCCTGGACGCCGGTGCCGTTGGTGCTCTCCGAACTGCACTGGAACTGGAACGTGACCTGGCCGATGCTGGCCTCGCTCATTCCCTCTTGGCCGAAGTAGCTCAGCTCGCCGCCGTCGAGCACCGCCGACGCCGTGTAGAACGTCTCCGGCTCGATCTGTGAACGCGACATTATAACGTGTACTTTCTCTACGACCACGATTCGGTTCGGGGACAAAGGACTCGTTTGATAGTTTAGCCAGTGAAATGTGAAAAGAGAATGTTTGACATTCAATATATGGTATAGACTTGAACCTGTTACCTCATTTATAAAATGAAATGAACATGAAATGACAATTCTCATTATGATCTTTGTGTCCATTACCATAAGACTCACAGCAGATTTACATTGAAAACTTTACATTGTAACCTCACCTGTATTGGAGAATGAAAATACACATGTACATTCAAATTTTCTACAATAGAATTCGGCAGAATTCATGTTTTCAACTCAACATTGTAACCTCTATTATTGAAGGATTCGAAATGAGAGTCGACGTATATACTAGAACCTATCACATATTTCCAGTGGATTTACTTGAAAACTTCACATTCTATCCACACCTGTACGGGATTGTTGAAGTACATGTGGAAGGTACATGTGATGGCAGCAGAATATACTCACTTTAGAAAAATTTAAATCAAGACTCATCAAAATTTTTGTATTGAAATTTCAACATCGTAACCTCTATTATGAAAAAAATTATAATAAGAGAAGAATTTGGTCAACACTATCATTGTAGCCACCAGGATGAAACTCACATTAAGAACTTTACATTGCATCCTCACCTGTATGGGATTAACAAATGAGAATCATAAATGAGAATCATACATCAACACTATCTTCGTTGCGGCCACGATTAAACTCACGTTAGATTTACTTTTGAAACTTTCGTAACCTCATTTTTACGAGATTGTCGAAGTACATGTGGAAAGTGTTACATTGAAATTTCCACAGTGGAATCAAATCACAGTAAAAAAAAACCCTATTGAAAATGCAGCATCAAAGTATATATTCTGATCTCAACATGTGTAGCCTCAGTGGATTTACATTAAAAACTTGTCATTGTATTCTCGCCTGTATGGGACTGTGGAAGAACAGTGTTTCGGTAGCAATAAAATTTATATTGTGAACTCAAAATTGTATCCTCTGTTATCAAAAGACTCAAAATGAGAATTCTACCAAAAAACTTAGTGGACAGTGAATTCACATTGAAAAATTTACATTGTGACCTCACCTGTATAGGTTCGTCGAAGTACACGTAGAAGGTGTAACATTTATATATAAAACTTCACATTGTAACCTCACCTGTATGGGGTTGTCGAAGTACACGTGGAAGGTGTTACTCGAGCCGTCCGAGAAGAACTTGGTATCGTTCTCGGCGAGCACCCTGCCGAGCCGTTTCAGCTCGATTTTGACGGCGTAATCGGCGGCGCCGTTCGACGAGCCGTACAATCCGAAGCCGACGACGAAGATGCGGCGGTCGACCGAGAACTGGATGCTGTCGCACCGTCCTCTGTACCGCCACTGGTTCGAACGGTACGCGCACGACTGGAACCGGTGACACACCTAGACCAAACGCGATGAATATTTTGTGAATACGGTGAATATATACGGTACGGTGATTATTCAATAAGAGCTTTGAATATTCTGTAAAATATGCAATTTCTGTATATGGGGTGGAAATTCAATGAATGCTTTCAATATTGTGAATTGTGACTATTGTGAATATGTTGTTCGTGCTTCGGTGAATATTTTTCAAATGCGGTTAATATTGTGTAAATGCGGTGAATATTTTGTGTAAATATTCTATGTAAATATAATGAATATTTTTCGAATATGGTTTATATTGTGTAAGAAGGCGGTGAATATAATTATGCATGAAGTGATCGAGAATGAGATGATAATTTCGATGAAGTGAGGTGAATATTCAGATTTGCTATTCCGTGAGCCCGAGTGTCGGGGTATATCGAGATGAGACATTGTTTGAAAATATTAGAAAATCTTGATAAATGAATGGAAAATTGAAGTATATAAAAAATTAAAATTTCTGTACGGAGTGGGTCAAATTCAATGGGATTTGAGGTTTTCTTCGAAATTATCAGGTCTGGTCTTGAATTTCGTGATGAAAAATGGCACAATCCTCGATTGTATTCTATCTATCTATCTATCTATTTATCTATCGTTGGCTGCCGAACTACATAGCGTTTTGGACATTTCACCATTGACCTCCATGGCCTTATTAGGAAATATAGGAAACATAATTAAATGCAATATGAAGACACAATGGGAAACAATTCGCACGTCAGTTGAACTAAATATTCATAATTTTGTCAGAGTATAGGATTGAATGATACACCATCATACGTGATATACAGTATAGAAATGTATAACATTTTTTGAAGTCTAATTGAAATTGTGATCGAATTGTGTTATAATCAAGAGAATGTCCTATTGAAAAACAAATTTCTAAAACTGGCATGAATAATTGCTTTTAACAGTATTCATTACCCCAAATATTTCAGATTTCGAATCGACTCACGGTTATCGTGATACGTAGGTCACCCATGAATGGTAATATATCAAAAACGCTCTATTGTTCGGCAGTCAAGAAAGTTAGTGATTAGTTAGTTAATGATAGTTTACCCCCAAATCCCATCGAATTTGGCCCACCCTGTACAGGTGTACACCCTGAGTGATTTTTACCTGTGCTTTGAGTCCGGCCCTAGGCTTGATTGGGTACTGCAGACACGGCTTGTTGGTGGCGGTGAAGTGAAAAAATATGTCGATGGTCTCCTGCTGGGTCAGGATGCCCATTTGCGCCGCCCCATTGGCAAACTCCTCCAAAGTCATGGTGGGGATGCGGACGAGATACAGGGCATTTCCCAATACCTGCGCAATTTCACCATACGTGAATTGACAAACTCAGTGACGCACGGATATACTTGAAATTCTGGCCTGATATGTAACCAGGCTCTTCTGAAATAATTGCTCAGTGGCGTCATTCAACTGAACTTGAACATGGGAAAAACATATTAGCATCCTTGAAGTAGAAATGTCGCATCAGTCGGATGAAATTCATTTGATTAGTTTGAGATAAATAAGGGAGACTAACTGAGAATAAACTGAGACTAGATATTGAAATATGTTCATATACGTAGTTGAATACCCTCGCCTCATAAATTTTCAGTAAATGTTGAACAAGAGATTTCGATATAACGAATTTTCAGTGTAGCTTGATCTGGCATTTTAAAAAAAAACGAGGTTCCATCATTGGAAGCATTAGATTTGGAATCTTAAAATAATTTCCAACATGTCATAAAATTCTTCATAGCAAAATTTTACCATCAACCCCTAAACCAATAGCTTAGTGTATTTACTCCCGAAAAACCATATATTTATCGATTTATCTCGCGCAATGTTGGACCCAAAGGAACAGAACGAATAAGAACTTCTCCTCACCTCGCGCTTGTTGTGCGGCGTCGGTTCGACGTCGCGACGGGCGCACTCGGCCGCCGCCCAGTTGAGCGCCGCCTCCAGCAGATTCATTTCTTTGCAGTTGAGTGTCTCGCGCGCCAACACCGATTCCAGCGTCGAGACGTCGATGTCGACGAAGCCCTCCGACTTCACGGCCATCTCGGCCTGCGGAAAACCGTCGAATTAGAGTCGATGTATATACCTTAGGCACTGCCCTATTTCTGTTCTATTCTGTTCACAAAAAGCATTGGTGATTGAAATTAGGACCAGGAATCGGAGACATATTTCGCGGTATTTCTTTTCCTAATTTTCCTAATATTATTTGACTCAAAAAAAATTTTGACGGTTAGATTACCCAATTATTTGAAATATCTCATTTCCTACCGCAATATTGACAATATATCCGCTATTTCATTTACTGAGGATGATTGCATTTTTTTTTAATATTCTACGTAGTATTAGCACAGTATATTATCCTATTCGAATCAGTAGGGTCACAGTCACGGAATTTTGCCAAGCGTCCCCGCTTCTACTACTACTACGAAACTCGCAGTCGATGCGCAGTAGCACAGACGTGTCTAGTATATGCTCCAGAGTGAGAAAGTCAAAAAAATTTTATCTCACTTCACATAGTGTATCAGCTGAGAGAAAGACAAAGAGCATCAAATTATGTCGACGCGCAGTCGATGCGCACTGAAATAAAAAATAAAACGTCCGGCACGAAGATCACAGTTTCGACGCTAGGAATATACTGTAGTATTATCCAGAAAAGCATAATTTCAATTAGATATTGAAAAAATAATGGAAGAATTTACAAATGGTATTGCCCGGATTCCTCATAATGTTCTAAATGAAGGAAAAGGAATATGTAGTTATAACAGTTCTAAGATCAAATTTTGTCAGAAGAGCTTCATTAACTTTTACGTTTCCGAACTCTCTCTGCGGTCAACATTTACTGTTAAATTGTGATCCGAATTAGAAACTTCAAGGAATGATGTCATAGCACATTGCAATTGAAGGAAAAAAATGGTATTATTTTAGAAAACATTTTCAAAGGGACATCAATTAATTACTTTTTGTTCATGGTGAACTTTGTTTTATGAAAAAACAAATGATGGTTAACAACGAGGTTCACAATAATTGTTCAAAATATTGTTCAAAGAAATTGTGATGGAGAAATGTTTGATTTGAAATGGCACGAACCATTATTGAAATATAAGGTGATTTAATAAAGCGGTCGTTGAAAAATGTAAACAATGAGGTGATGTCGGTTCTTCTACAAAGTGCTAGGAACTTTGTTATTCTAGATCTACATTTTTCTAATTTATATCAAATTACGAGCCAATTTTCTTGATGATTTCCTGAATCAATGTAGCTGATTTCGATATCATTTTAGACGATATTACATAATTTGATCATACAACGATCTGCCAAAAATATGTAGTTGATGATTAATACCTGAATGCTTTTCGCTTCATTGCCAAATCTATGTTGATACGATAAGACAGGGTCGATTATATCTTTATACATGAATTGTTTATTTGAAAGTTGATCATGTCAAATGGAACACCCTGTATATCAAAATCAAGAGGAGCTGCCAAGATTTGCTATTCATTTTGAGCCATAATATAGCATATAGCAAATGTTAAGAGTCAATGGAATCGAAAAAATCGTCTTTGCTATATTTTCAAATTATATCAATTTCCAAACTTTCCACTAACGACAATGATTCTCATCAGGCAATCGTGATATTTTTGGAATCTTTGTGAATGTGTGTCAGTTTTTTTTTATCTTTCCACGAAAAACTTCATTCAACAGTGGATTTCCATTTTATATATCTAGAACTCAATGACAACTTGCTAATTCTATATCTTCATCCTACCTACATCTATATATCCAAAAGTTTCGGATCTGCCTGGTATTCATTGAATACAATTATGAATGAGAGAAACACACGTTTCTAAAACACGCGACTAGTCGAAAATCCAACCCGTTGACCTTTAAAGCTACGAAAAAAAAAATGTCGACTGACGAACATTCCTAGATGAACGCCATTGTGTGCAAATAGGACTAGGATCAAGGGTTCTACTGACTACATTAATAAAAATATCCAGTATGTTTTACAATCCATATATTAACAGACAATGGTATACAACAACAATTTGATCGTCACACTGCTATCAAATTAAATGAGCCAAAACATCAAACGCTGTGAATATTTGGATTAAAAACATAATGGAAAAAGCTTGTGACCGATCCATTTTTTCTATGCAAATCGATCAGTCACTTTGTTACATCCACTATTTACAAAAAATAACCCTTACAGATATGTGTACAAAATTTTGAGCAAAAACCGGAATTTATGGGAGTTTCAGAAAATTTTTGCATCAAAATTGATATTTCCACAGATAACACTTCCAAATACCACACATCGATTATGAGGTGGACTTGTTGGAATCTTAAATTTTTTTTCATAAGTAGTAAAATAATGGTCTTTGGTAAAGAATTCGGGGTTGTGCCCAAATTAGAATCCACAGACAAGAACTGTGAAGATCACTAGGTATTTCTTCCACAAAAACTTGACTGTCAGATATTGTTTTTTGCTTGAACTCAATTTTATAATAATAACTAAATATCAATAGGTGGATATCACTAGCAAGTATATTTAGTATTGTCACTAAAAGAAAAGAAATATCAATTTTTGTTCAAGAATTTACTCCTGCATGGTGAAAATGCAAAGGTTCTACCGAAATAGCGTTTAGTAGCTTGGTGGAACTCTTGTTTTTTTGTCTGAAATATCTAATACTGTTTATCATTTCTGCTTGGACACCTCTTTCAATGCCCTCTGTATATTTGAGTCTAATATATGAAACTGCATCGCTTAATTTTTAGTTTAGTATTATAGTAAATACGGAATCATTCAAATTAAAAAAAATGGAACACCCTCAAAAGAGACGAGATCAGCCTTATTTTCATATGATACTTCAATGCTAGGGCTAATAGGACTACTGACTAGAGATAATGCTTGAAGATATAAAATCTCAATGAATTTTCGATTTTAGCAAAAACTTTGCTAACATGGCAGTAGAAGCTTCAAGTATATCGGACTCAGTTCATTTACATAATCATTCATTCAAAATAATATTATGTGATGTGTGACCATTTCAAGACAATATTCCATAGTCAAATATGTAGTTAGGTCCAAACATGTTGGAAAAACAGAAATTCCAATATTATTTAATCAATAGTTGATTCGTAACTTTCATCAATATTGATAGAGCTTTCTCAACTCCTGAATCGTGGTGAGTAAATTGTCAACAACGTAGTCGCGACAATCACAAAATAAAACTATTACAGGGGTGAATAACCTACCATTTCAGCATTGAGTGTATTTCTGTTCATGACTTGTTTGAAGTGAATTATTCTGAATATTTTTCAGACCTATTTTTTACATGCCTTTCTGAATATGTGAAGCAAGGAAATCAATCAAAAAATAATTCATTGGAAGGTCAGTTCAAAGATTCAAATTTCTGCAATTCACATTTATAATTGTAGTTGCCTCTCAGAACATGGATGAATATGTGTAATGAAGAAATCACGACCAAAGTTTGTTGTTCACCTCTATTCTGAAATTTGTTTTTCAACTAGATACATGTATTGGTTTCTGATTATCGATGTGAATTTGTCCATTTTTCAAAGGAGTTGCAAATGTCAGTCATGAATATTCTAGGTGCCTGTGAACCAATCAGTAGTGTTTGAATTGCGAATGTGGAAGTCAGGTTATATGGATGTGAACTGACAGGAAAGTATTCCGTAAATTTTATAAGTGAAGGTAATTATCAACAGTATAAATGAAGATAGGCATTGAAAAATCCAAATCTTTCTCTTTTGATGCTCATTTCAAGTCAAAGTAATCATTGGCCGACTTGAGTAACAAACCTGAAACAAGACAACTTGGCAACACTGACCTAGGGACACTGTCAAATAGTCTTTATTGTTTTCGGCATTATAATTACGCAATTGTTCGCCTATAAAATCTATGTGTGTATACGTATGTGTAACCGAATAATGATCAGTGTGGAAATTTACATAAAACTTGACGCGAGTTGTTGTTTTCGTTACTTTCGTGCGAAAGGAAATACATCAATGATAATGCCTAGGTATTGTCGTGTGCCCGTAAGTCTAATGAGTGAACTACTCAGAGAAAGATGAGTCAGAGTTGCATTTCCTAAGAACGATCATTAGAAAAAGTGTTTTTCTCGGAAAGATTAGGAACCGTCCCAATGTCATTTTGAAGTAGGTGAAATTATTTTTCCAGACCACTAAATTTTCCAAACTTTTTAACAATTGACTATCCATGAAAGTCCGGAATGGAAATTTGTCCAAAATACGGCTCGGGATATCAATAAAATTGAAAGTTACATGTTAGAAGTACATGTTATTTGTAAATAGATGTATCCATAGGTTTTTACTTCTTTTTGATGTAGATACATGTATTATACATATTTAGTTTCATAAGTAAACGGAATAAGAATAAGAAATATAATTTAGAATTTTGTATGATTGAATTAGGATGGAGTTAACACCTTCACGTTCAAATATGAGTCTTCCTGTAATGATGAAATCACTCTCCCATTACCTTCGGGTATCTGATTGACCAATAATAATATCTTTTGTGATGCATCTGAGATGAACATCTTGAAATACGACTTGATACTGGGATACGTATCTCCAGTGTTTAGCCATAGCCTATTGGCTGCCAAGTCAAGCGTAGGACTGCGATGGTCGGTTATTGCGGTGTTGCCATTGGCAGTTCCAGGCTTGCACGGCAGACGCCGTTACGACATGCCGGAACGATCTATCTCAATTGCCGATGCACGACCCGAAACTGAAGTGCCGCCGATGCGGCGGCGGCAGCGTCGCGCCGCCCTCGCTCAAGTCCAGGCACGAGACGGAGTGCGCGGCGCACCTTACCTGCGCGTCGATCACCTCCCAGCAGCGCTGCATCAGCTCCGGCTCCTCGAAGAGCCGCGACTGGCTGAGCAGCAGGCAGGCGTTCCTCGCCGTCAGGCTGGTCTCGAGGTAGTTGACGCACGCGCGCGCTAGGTGCGGCACGATGTACTTTTTGGCCACGTAGAGCGTGGCGAGGACGGTGTCCGCCTCCAGCTGGATGTCGTCGCAGTAGAGGTATCTGGAACGGGACACAGTGACGGAGCTAGATACTTTCGACCCATAAGCGAAAATATTGAAAATGGGCCTTTCGGAGGAAAATGTAGATACCGCACCTCTAGAAGAACGATGACGCAAGTGCAAGAAAAGAATCGATTCAAGTTTTTTTTTCATTTCTAATCATTGGTTGGCTGAGCAATAGTCAGTTGCCATTTGTGTCATGATCTTACAGTGACTTTCAACATTTAATACAAGAAGGAATTTATAAAAACCAATATTTACAAAACTCATTGTTTCGGGAATGTAGCCTATGGGAAAAATAAATATAGCAAACTGCGTTGCGACACCAGTGCATTAGATCGTTGTAACGTTGGAAAGAATGACTATTTTCGACAAGTTTGTCACATTTAACAAAATATCTGAAATTTTGCATTTGTCATTGTGTGAATTGAATATCAAGACCACACATATGCTTAGAGGCCCCTAAGCGTTGCTTGTATTTGCTTTTTGATAGATCCGTCGCTTCTCTCTTTCTCTCTCTCTATCTCTCTGGAGATAAGATATCACGGTCACACTAAGTTATTGAAATAGACATTATCATCCAATACTTCCGATCGATCACAAATCTCGAATTTTTATAATTCACGGGCTGTGTCCTATTTTGACAAATTTCGTTATCATTCGTCAGTATCGACTAATTTCCCCCCTGAAGCTTGTATAGCGCTGTTCAAGCTTCTCATCTCATCGCAAAATTCAAGAACAAAAAATGACTTGCTTTCTTTTTTGTAGTTTCTATTTCATTTCAAATAAATGAAATTCTTCAGGAGAAGTGTATACTCACTTGAGTAAAGTCAGAAAAGCTGACGGTTCTACATCGGGAACTTTAATTTCTTCTTTGCATTCAGCCAATCCTCCGTAGAACATTGCATAGAACACTGAACTACCTGTAGCTAAAACGTACTTGTGGGCAGGTATGAGTTGGGTCGAACCTGGAGTACCGACAATAAACCTGAAAATAGAGAGATCTTTTTTAATATTGAAGTCGCAGATCCAACAGTTTGTTATTACCAGTGAGTACTAGAAGTAAAGTGATGAGTTGAATGAAATAATGAAATGAAAACAATGGATTGAGTGGTTGATCAACAATAATTGAATAAACCAGTAACCAAATAATATAGCAAATTTGAAATAATGGGGAAATATTTCCACAAAATTATTAAAAAAACGAGTCAGAGAAAATAATTGAAGATGACTGGAGAATTAATGACAATTCCATTGGAAGGAAATTACTATTATCATTAATGGTTCATCCCATTTTGTTGAAAATACCACGTTTCTTGGTCCTAACTTGATGTAAAACTTAGGATGACCTGATCAGATTTTGCGTAACTGTTTTCTTTAACAGAGGGCAATTTTGAAAAATTTACATTCTTGGACCCCTTCTACATCTACGAAGTTTTAAGAAGAACTGTCACATAATTTTGTGCAGAATCCAACGACGAACGCAATTCACTCACAATTAAAAGGGGATGCACTAACTCATCAACATTTTTTGTTTTTAGAACGATGTACACAAGACTGGTGCAGTCACTGATTTCTGTACACATAGTTGATGTTTTGAGATTGTAATCATGTAGAAAGTTAACCAACATCACTACTTCTGATTCAACGTTTTTATAACACTGAATCAATAACACTGATTTTGTTATCATTTTCGTGTCGCCATCTAACAACTAACATATGAGATAGGCAAATAGGTAGAGTAGCTGGACCATTTTCACCCTACCCTACCCCCTACATCGATGTTTCTAAAATTTGAACTTACTTTTTCTGTTCATCAACAGAATACAAGGCAGTACGAAAAAATATTGGTTCATGTTATACAATATGATTATGTAACAATACAAAAGTGTTAGAAATCAGATTGATAATTAAAAACGCACTGTATTTTGTTGACATGTAGAAAAACCGAGAATCATGAGAAAAAAAGGGTCGACACCATCGAAGGTATATGGATGTGAAAAATTGGAGAGAGACAAAATAAAAATTCAAGAGAGTTGTAAGGTATAGATTAGAAATTGAAGTGAATTGGAGAAAAAAAGGAGATCAAAGGAAGAGGATTAGAGGGAATACATGTCGACCGCATATATTGATATGAACCAAATAAGAAATGAAGAAATTGGTTAGGAATTATTGTCAGGAAGTATATCGAAATCATAAAAATATGTTGGGTTTGAGATCAGAGGAAATTAGAGTAAAAATGGAAAAAGACTTGAAATGAAGAAATTCGTGTTGACTGAAACTCAACCACTATAATACAAAAATCCTTTTTCTTGCCTGGCTGGTCATACCTTATGTCTGCCATAAGATCATTATTGAACATGGCGGCATTCCTTTCTCTGACGGACGCCTTGTTTGCCTGCCAGTTGGGGTCCAGAGTGCCTCCTGCGGTCAGCGCGGTGGGGCTCAGGGGGGACACCGGACACGAGGGACTGGAAGGGGGGGAAACGGGCGCGCTCGCCGGCTGCGTTACCTAGACAACGTACATTGATTTTTATTCTGTTCAGGTTTTTTTTTTCGAGAATATAAATTATTAAGTTTTTTACTTGTTCATTATTCGTTCATGATGCCTCAAATACGGTTACTATAAACACAATTATAACGCCTATGCATTTCTATATTCGTATGAGGATATCCATCAACTATCAACGTCTGCAATTCGGTAAAATCAGATCTCGATAGTCTATGCAAATCAGTCAAATCATGCATCTGCTTAATCGATTAATGGAAATAAATCAGTTTTCAGTGGAAAATTCAAACAATCTCTTCCTGGCGTTATCGTTCCTACAATGAACTTGGTGTTAACATATCTATAGTGGTACACAACTACAGGGTGGCCCAAATTCGATAGTGTGTGTGGTTTTCACTTATAATATATATATTATATATGTATATAATAACTATAATATAGTTTATCTTTGTCAACAAGAATTTTATACTTTTGACAATGAAGCATTTCTCTCTTTCTTTCACAAGAAGTTACAGAATAACTATGGCTCTACAAAAACTGAATTTTGATCGCATTCTTTCTTCTTTCTACTCACAGACGGAAAGTGTGAGTAGTTTGATTTTTTTATGATGAAAAATGTCTCGAGACATAATCACAATGTGAGACTGATGAATTTTTGATTACATTTTCGATACCTACATCTGAATTGAACACCCTGTAAATCATAGCACCGATAAAACATATTTTGAATTATCTTTTCAAGAATACGGCAGTCACATATCACATTTTTCTACGAAAAGAAATGGTTGATCCTCAATGACAATTTGAGATGATCAATCAGGAATATCAGAAACTAGTTACTTAGGCTACTACAGTGAAAATAAACAACACAATCGCAGTTCGACCCCTTACTCTCGTGAATCTTAAACTCGATCTTCATTCCATTCGAAATTTTTTTCCGAGTTCAATGATGAGTATATTTATTTATAAAACCAAAAACATAGATTCTAATACATAGATATCTGTATTTATATTTCCATGTAATTTTCTCATAAGGGCCATAATGAAATGATGTTGGGACGGATATGCGAATTTAAAACTTTCTTATTCCATCAATATAGATACAGACAATAGTGGTGGGACATAAGAAATATAGCAATAATTCGCTCACCCTCTATAATAAACTGTAACCAATACAATTCAATTCATTTCATTAAAATATTTTTGTTGCATTGTTATATTTACCTGTAGAGGATCAGAGGCACGTTGCTGGTGTTGTTGGTGATTGTTGGGCTGAGAGGCAGCGTGTTGTGGGGGCGATAAACTGAGGGGAGCATTGTTTAGTGTCTCAGCTGGAAAATCATTAACAATATGATCAAAATCTCAAATTTTGTGAATTTGCATCACATTTATTTCAAGACTAATATGTATACCATTATGTATGTATTTATAGAACCCTAGAAGGAAGATGAAGTCATATAATAGTGAAATTTTGAAGATTATTATTTTAAGGAAAAAATGTAACGCTCCAATTACTTATTGGAATGCTTAGTGACAAAAAGATGAAATCAATTGAGTTTTTCTCGAGTTTATTTCCTTCTAGCGAAAGGAAGGTTTTAACAAAAATAATAGTAAAATGACGATATCTCTTCATTTTCTTTCTGAATATACTCGAAGTTCTGAAACTACTGAAAGGTCATCGGAATCAAGAAAAATATCCTAGATATTCATTTGCCTGAACTATTGAAATTAAAGTGCTTGATAAAAATACTCCAACCTCCTTTATTTTCCGTGAAAATCGAGATAGAAGGGTGTACAAATGTATCTGAGCTATTCAAAACACTGAGACTACTCTGTGTGAAATTTGAACTTTCCGTACTTTTACTGGTAACTGGAACATCTAGTATATTAAAAACTCTCTCGAGTATCGTGAACGTCTTTGATAAAATCCCTTCACTTGACATTAATTCGGTTATTAATTCTTGATGAATCTGAATTGACCTCACCGTTCATCCAAGCGTTTGTCTGCGTTACAGCCATGTTGTCCTGAGATCGTTTCACAGTGATCTTTGAGTACAAATTCGACATTGCCATCGTTAGATATTTCGGAAACACTTCTATCACATAATTTTTATCTCAATTATTACACCGAACGAGATCTCGCACCTGCCTTCCTTTTACTACTGATTGTTCGCCATCTTTCTTTCATATAATTTATCAGAACAGCGTTGCCAGACGATATCGTTTTGTAGCTACTTTGGAATATTGTTTCAAAGAAACAACTATTTCATTATTTTAATGATGGCCTTTAGTAACAGTTCCGGCAATTTTTTACTCATGCGATGTTATGCGATTGTATTATGTTTTTCAAGACAATCCAAGAAGAAATGTACAAATTCACCATCTGTTTTGGGCCCGTTTTGGGTAGACATAACCAATCCGGCATTGCATTCCTCATACAGAATTCTTTCTATACCTACATTCGTAATCTGTGCCTTCATTATATATCCAAGGAGTCATCATCCTCGAAGAAGTGATATTCGTCTTAGTTAGCATCCTTGAAGAATGAATTGATAAATTATCATGATATAAGCAAGTATTATTTGGGTGATTGACAAAAAATAGAGAGGAAACTTGTTATGAATATGGTTTGACAAGTCAAGCAAGCAGCTGAAATATCTTGGTTCTTGAATTCTCGAAGAATATGAATGTGAGAACTGATTAATTCAGTACTCGAAGATGTGAAATTGCAGGTAATGATTATTGGAAATTGATTCACAAAACTTTGTCAAATCTGAAAACATAAAATGTGGTCTTTGTTTCGTTTATATGAAGTTCAATTTTTTTCTTGCTATTGAATCACAATCTGCAATATTCGCTAATAATTTCATTCATGAAATTTAAATTCAGACTCATTCACGAATATTCATAATAAACCCGATGATTAACTCGTGTTTTGACAATTTTCGAAAAGAAAATTCATCGTTTTTTCCATGATTTCCATACAAATGCGTTACAACCGGCAACGCTAGAGCTAAGCGTTCGATCGTTCGCTGACATCGGCGCTGTTCCGCGCGCGGTTGCCAACTATTCCAATATAAATTCTTTGATTATTCCTGTAATTGTCCATTTTTTTCGATCGAATCTCAATTGGCCGATAGATTACATATATATTGAGCGAGAAATTCAAAATAGGATGGAATATAAATAGTATACAAACAGGGAAATATTTTTTTGAAGGGAAGATACTCAGTTGTGGCACCATTTTATGTCCATCATTTTCATTCTGGGATATTGAAGAGTGGCCTCCGGCGTTGTCAGTTCCATTAATTTTCCACGTATATCGGATGTCCGCTTATTGATATTGATTTATTGGTAATATTTGGGTTCTTATAGCGAAATGGTAGGATAGAAAATCAATATGCATGAATGTCAGGTCTTTTGCATACACTGAAGGAGAATAAATAATTGAAATTTGCATAAGTGGATATTATTTCCATATTTGGACGATTGTTATAGACATTTAATATAAAACTCTCAAGGTACTTTCACTATATCATACTATATGTCTGAAAATCATTGAGCTGTGTTTTTCACCTATATGAAGCAGTGAGATTGCATCGATTTAATATAATGATTGGTACGATATAATGACACTTTTCTTTTGATGAAGGATGCAGCTTTTTGACCCCTATTGCTATTTTTGAATCACTTGCTTACGTCAGATATTATTCGATTTACTATAATCTTTGGTTTACTGGCATATATTGTACTATAGCTTCGTTGATAATACTCGACGTTTTATAGCTACCTATCTTTATATTAGTCTTAAAATATTATCACTTAGATGAATAGAAACAGGTACAACATATAGAGGTGAAAATTCGGAGAATGTGAATAAATACTCAAGCACAAAATATATACCCAAAACATCACACCAATATTGAGAAATGACAATCTTCGGTGGCACTGAAAATTAAAAATGGTTAGCTGGCTTCTCAGCAAGTTTCCCAAAAAAGTTATCATGATATCTAAAGACATATAAAATATCGGTTTTCAGTCATCCTACACATGTTTATCAAAAATACACTTATTTTTTGATGTCTGTAAATGCTAATGAATAATATATATCATTTTCATTCCAATAAAAACCCTCTTAATTAGAATGCTAACAAACGACTCATTGCTTTCTTGTTGAAAAAATCGTAGCACATGATATTTCGAAGGGACTTTGTATTGACCTATTCGAGACAAAGGAAAAACAAATTACTCTGAATAAAAATTGATGCATTGTCCTGATTTTGATGACTTATTTTCGATCTCAGAAGGCTATGAGATGATGATTCAAATTTGATTCATAGACCTTGTCGAATCGGACTTCGTACGCCTGGGCGCTATTTTGGAAGATTTTTCTAAATGGATTGAGGGTTCGAGTGAAACGTCTTCCAATTCTCCAGGATCTAAGACAATAAATATTCTTGTGAAACAAAATGGCGGAAGATAATGTTCTTCGTAGCAGTAGACTAGATTGGCTATGAACAATTTCTAGTGAACTCTCCAATTATTTTTTGGTATCTACGCGGAAGATTTCCATCCATCAGAATGATGGATAAACCCTTTGAAAAAATTGAAATGTACCTTTTTTGGATACCAAAAATAGTTGAAGAGTACATTAGAGCTTGTTAATAGTCATCTAGTCGAAGAGACTATCTATGAAATATCTAACATCTATTAACCGCCATTTGAAAAAAAAAATATTTCGAACCGTTCGAAAATTAGCCTAGGGCGGGTCATTTCATGGATATAGTGTAAATCAATCCAGACTCTTTACTCATTGGCAACCGGAGTCCGACTGCCTAGAGTTGAAATTTAAATAAACATATATGCCTACTGAGAATGACAAACAAAAACTACCCTGAAACAAACAATAAGGTACCGGTTTTGAAGTTGGCGCACCCCGTCACCACAAATCTCCGCTGAATTTGTTTTCATCCTAATTTCACAATATTGCCGCGTTTGCTTCTTTGGCTCATCACAACTCACCTTGTCTGTAGACATTGTCGTACTCGTCGTCGTCCAGCTCCTCTCTGTTGACCTCTTCCTCTTCGTCGTCCTGCCCCTCATCGAGCATCAACAGGTTCTCCAATATGGAGACGGTGTTGCCGGCCGCGGCGTGCCGCTTGTTGACGAAATTGGCGCACTTGACCAGCAAATACCAAACGTCGGCGTGGCCCAACAGCCAGGCGAGGGCGTGACGTCCGACGCTCAGGCCGCCGCCACCGATCGCGGCGCTCTGTTCGCCGCCCAGCATATCATATGTTATTCATGCGTTCTCGGGAGTGGGGGTCAGTCGGGTCTCGGCTGCGGCAGGGTGAGGAGCGCCTGGAACATGGAAATAGTATAAAGGTGCGTTCTAATTAAAGATATGATATTATACAAGGTGTCCCTGGACTTCCTTTTCTCATCTCGGGAATGTATAGATGGGGTCAAAATATCACCAGTACTTCATATAACATTCTCTCCTAAAATCCTTCGTTACATAATGAAAAATGTTTTTCTTTGATAAATTCCGAAGTGAACATTCAGAATCATCCAAATTTTGTTGATTGGCTAAACAAATGAATTCCTTCGATGAGCTTTCATGCAGGAGTTAGTTGTTCTGCTACAAAGTCAAAACTTTGAAATGTCAGATATTTTTCAACATTTTTTACCAAAACAAGGTCACCTGGACGATTTCCTGAATGAAAGTACTCGTGTGGAAAATCGATCGAAGCAATTTTGGTCGGCGACATCAGAATGTCTCCTGCCATACTAATAAGCTATTTCTTCTTTCCATTCTCAGGTAAATCAACCTGTATACTGTTTAAATCACCTATGGAAGTGTAACTAAATAACAAATTGTAATTCCGATAAAAAAGTTCTCAGACCAATATCACTGAAGAACCTATGAGATTCTTCAATTATTTCTCACATATTTTAATTTGGTGGTGATATTGAGTGCCTCAAATATTCATATACAGTTTGTCAATTTCAAAACTTTGGATTGGCTATCGCTCTAGGCGTTGCCATTTTCTGTTTTCTCAAACAGCTATAGTCAAAAGTGACGGCTCGTGCTCTCAGAACCTGGGTCGGCCAGGATAGATTTTGCTCTAGTTAGTCAACTTGAATGAAATGACTCAAGCAAAAAATATTCTGTTGAAAACGTGATGAAAACTCAAAAAAACATCATTCTCAAACAACAAACTCAAACTTAAAAATTTATTTTTCGTCAATAGCATTCAAATATTAATACAACACTGCACTGCTGAAATGCAACACAGACTAATAATCCATTCAATCGGTTCCTTAGATTCGCTGGTCGACTACGACTGGCCATCCCTTGTCCGTATTCATTAATGAGATGCGAGATAATAGATACTATAACTGATACATCTGTCGTTGCATGAAATAGATCGAATGTTCTACATTTTCATCACCAGAGCCTATTTCAAAAATATCAACTCCCTTACTCTCTTCAAATCTAGAATTAAAAAATGGTTAACACATACTCCTAGAGCAAATATTCATCACTGGATCGATATGAAAAATAATTGATTATAATCATTAAATTGTATTTTTGTATGAATTCAATGTATACTTAAGAATGTGTATGGATGTATATGTGTATCTATGTTAATTTTCAAGAGTAACTAGCTATATGTATTTAAATGTTTTCTATATTTCTATAGGCGTTAATGTTACCAATAATTTTGATACCCACGCACAGGCTGAGCCTTTGTGGGTCTTCTTTATTTATTTGCCCAACTGATAAATCTATTATAAAAATACTCCTTATATAATTATAAACAGTGTAAGTTGAATGGTAAATAAATATTATTATTATTATTATTCTATGATGTTCTCCAATACTTGACTCTTGGACTATTGAAATTTGATTTGCAGCTGTACAATTTTCGATGTATGAAAAAATATTGTCGCTCTCAACAGAGAATTTAAAGTGAATCAACACGGATTTCAACGTTGTATCAAGTAGATATCAAATTGGATACGAATAATTTTTGCATGAATTATTTCGTGATTGTTAAACTAATATCGGCTGGCCGGACCTAGTGTCATGAGCTACGCGACGGCTTCAACTCAACGTGGCATTCTGACGGTGGCAAAACCAGATGTCGTATAGGTCCTGAAATAGTTTGTTATTTTCGGTACATGTTCATCTTCTGGCTGACCCAAAAGTTACCAACCATGGATTTCGAAGTAGATGCGCCCTTTGAATTTCATGCACTGGCATTGGTATGATACTTCATAATGAAGGTTGCAATAAGAATTTTCATTTCGTCAAATAGTTCAGCAGTATTCCCAACTAATCCGATATGGCCCGGCCGAAACTGCCGTCCCTGACGAGCCGTCACTGATAGTCAATCAGAAGTTCCAAAATTGACATGATGTATGCACTTAAATGGCAAATTTTCGTGTGCTCTACGTAGCTGCAAAGGCAGAAACGGTGTCGATAGAAAGATATAAACCGGGACCACGTTCCACAGGGGTGCATACCAATTCAATCTATTATGGAATTATCAATATCTAATTTCCCGAAGAAAGGTACATTTAGTCCTGAATGTGGTATATAATAATAATAATAATTTATTCATTTATAATTCACAATGATGATTGGCAGCAAAAAGGAGTAAAGGCAATACTCATACTTGTTTCGAGAAATGTGCAAAGTATATTCACATTTTATGTATCTTATAGAATTATTCTTTTTGCGAAGTTGGTACTCAATGAAAATCTTGTCTGACAACACTCAGAGCCCCACTGTTTCCATCATATATTATATTTTTCAAAATATAAATTCTGACAACTTTCACGAGTCATGTTTCGTTTTTCTATCATTCCAAAACGCGTTTCGTATTCTTGACAGAATTGAAATTGTAATCGTTTATGTATTAATATTATTCTTGGATCCGATAAATTATGTGTATGCTAGAAACAATTGCGAAGCGAATCATAATCGTAATCATACCATAACATGCTAAAAAAGTGGATTCATTCACATCGAAAAATAAAAAAAATGAGATCATATCGAAATAAGAGGAAAGAACTTGCATTGGTCAATTGAATCATTCGGGATTATATTCTTCATCAAGTAGTTTACATTTTTCAAAAATTTCCGCAAATGTGGGTCTCTTTTTCCTATTCTTGCCCTTGATTTTTCAGTATTCCTTTTGATTTTCCCTTTCGGATTCTATAATAATTTGGGTTATTCACAACAAACACCTATTGCATTTCAATAATTTTTGAAAATTAACGTTTTTTCAAATTAATTGAAGGAATTTTTCATCAGTCTCTAAGCAATCTTCGAACGGCACAAGAAACAACCGATATGCAACATAAAATTCAAAATCCATTATCAAAAGAAAATAACATTTCAATGTATGAACGCGTTTGCAACGAATTATTCATGTATCCGTATTAGAATACAGGAAGTCATCAATGATTTTTCGTCAAAAAAAGCTCGTAAGGTTCCCATTCGTTACCTCTATGGTTCAATTAGGTATTTTTTTTGTATTTCATTATTTCTACATAATGTTCGTTGAAATAATTTGTTCGTTTCGCAATAGATTATTTATTCTTTATAAAATATATCTAACTTTTTTCAAAGATAATTAGGAGCCTTCATTCTTTTGTTGCATCAAGGCCTCCACACATTTGAATACGGCCCTATCAACACTGATTATGTTAACCATTCAATAGAAGTCATATTTCAGATTAGCCGTTGAAAAATATATTATTTTTGTGAGTCTACTCGCCTATAATGGCCTATTATTCCGAAACCCACTTACAGGTAGGTATATTCCTCTGGGAACACAGCTAGGTTATTGATCCTCATTTGCTTGAACAGCTAGTATTTCTGTCGGTGATTCGATTTATGTCCTAATCAATAAAATCATTAACATTTAATGCTCGGACAGTTACATTATTAATAATTATTCACTTCCTACTTTATGAAAAGACATGTTTTCTATTAATGTTCTAAGGCTATAGGTAGGTATACGCTTTGATATCTATATAATTTTCATAAATATATGTTTGCTTAAGCTCAACGGTAGTTGAAGTGTAAGTACTGTTATTGTAGTAATTCACGGATAATCGATTACTTAACAATTTCAGCTTACAGGATGTCCTATTTCAATAACAATAAAAAAATAATTAAAAACTCAAATAAGAAATGAGATATGTACATAAAGATTATTTACATACACCTATCTAATGTAACGTGAAAAATCGCTAGACATACTATGTGGTTATATACTAATATACAGGGTGTTTCATCACTAATTGGAAATAATTCATAGAAATAAAAATCAATTGTGCAGCTTCGAGTTTAACCATATATAATATCTCGAAAAATAATGACTTCATCGCTATGAAGAAAGAGTACAATATTCAAATAGAAAGCATCGGAAAATCAAAAAATTCTGATGAATATGCAATTTTGTCAGTGGCGTAGAATTTGAGATGGACCAAACTTGTCCTCTCCCCACCTTTGTCACTTGCACCTGTCTACGCCTCTGATATAGCGATATAGCAGCCAGGAACATCCAACATAATTCAGTAGGATTTATAGTACCCAGACAGTATACACATTTGATACTGTGCCCTACTCAAGTTCGTTTCCCCCTACTAATTCTTCAACCACCTGGTATATTGTAACGAAATTTGGGGGAGGGGGGGGTGTAATAGGAGATAAAAACCTACTTTTTCATGAAAAAATCACAACTAAAAGTTTCAAAATGGCGGCTGAGCGCCATATTCATCAATGGAACACCCCGTATATTATTCCATTACACTTTACTCCCAAATTCAATTGTTTTCGAAATATTAACGTTCGAAAAGTGACATTCCGGTTAGAGAGAGAGAAGTATGGATTTTGGTCACATTCGGTAAAATATTTTGCTAACTAAACTTTGTTCTTGATTTGTAGTAGAATCTCTCAATGATTTCGACTAATTTTGAGGAGTAAAGAGAGTTTATTAAGGACAAACATTACCGTTTGCCGGAAAATCTCGAAGCCTGTAAATTCACAATCAAAACAAATCAGCTGGCTAGAAAATTGAAATTTATTTTTGAATAACACTTTTATGTTACCCCAACAAATATTTCATCAAGTGTTCAAAGTGCCCCCTTCTCAATCTTGACAATAAAGTGCCCTATTAAAAATAGCTTCCATCACGTTGATGAAAGTATGTACATCTCTTTCTTCACATGTATCTATTATTCTGCGTTCCAACTCTTCTATTGTTTGGCATTCACTGGCGTAGATTTTTGACTTCCGATACCCCCAACGAAAAATTCTAGAGGTGTGAGATCCGGAGACCTTGGTGGCCATTCTGTACTTCCCCTGCGACCTATCCATCGCCCAGGAAAGTTGGTATCGAGGAACTCTCTAGCCATGCGATCGAAATGGAGAGGTGCTCCATCCTGCTGAAATATGATTTCACGGTTTTCAAACTCTTCTTGATTGTTCAATACAGCTTTTTTCATTCGAGGTTCAATTTCAGTTTGTAAAAGATGTTCATAAAGAATTCCTGTAAGATTGTCTCTGATAAAAATTGTGCTAACAACCTTTTCAGTAAACTGAAAATATGCGGATTAGTATCGCTCCAGTATCGTACATTCTGTCTGCTGACTTTTCCATTGAGAAAAAACGTGTATTCGTCTGAGAAACATACACGTGTTAGGAAGCCTCGTTCTCCTTCAATTGTGGTTTTTAACCACTCACAAAATTCAACCCTTCCGTCTAGATCATCCCCCGTGAGAGCTTGCAGGATCTTTATTTTATAGGAATGAAACTTTTCTTTTTTGAGGACTCTCTGGACACTTTTTGGACTTACTCCACAGGATTCAGCAACTGCATAATTTTTACCTTTTTTTCTTCTAAAAGAGGCGGTCTTCCTGATCTTGGAGCATCTTTCAGCATACCAGTTGCTTCGAGCTTATTTAAAAGTTTGCGCGAATATCACCTCGAAACAGGATGCTCGGTAAATCTATCATTGAACATACGGACTGCTAGATGATAATTTCTTCCAGCTTCTCCAAATATCAAAACTGCTTCAAATTCATCGTCCAAACTACGACCCATGATCACACTTTTCATAAAATGATTCAAGCGCTCAACGGACTATTTGACAGCAGTTCAGTTCGACAGTAAACAAGATGTTACCGCGACAACGATTTCTTTCCAATGCAAAGTTGATTGAAAGCGACATTAATGTTTTTGGTTAGGTTTGAAATGACCACATTGTCACTTTTCAAACGTTAATATTTCGAAAACAATTGAATTCAAGAGTGAAGTGAATTAGATAAAAAAATAATCATAAGCAGACTTCGAAGATGGAATAATATACGGGGTGTTCTATTTCCGCCATTTCGAAACTTTTAGCTGTGATTTTCCATCATGAAAAAGTATGTTTTCATCTCCTATTGAAGCCCCCCAAGATTCGTTACGATATACCAGGTGGTTGAAAAATTAGTAGGGGGGAACGGGCTTCAGACGGGCACTGTATAGGTGAATTGGGTTGGATCTTAATTTTTTCTGCTCAGGATTCAGTAGTTGAAATGTTTAGAACTAATAATGAAGCACCCTGACATATACTAATAAACGGTCAGTACCCCAACAAAAATACGTCGTGATACTCGTCGTTATATGAAGAATAGAAAGGATCATTCTCGTATATAAGAAAGAAATGTGCATATTTCGAAGAGGTACTGTAGAGGCAGAAATAAAAAAATCAATGTTCCAAAAGATTTTCAAGATTGTCAAAATAGTTATTTGTATAAATAATGCAAAAATTGTACATTTCTTACAGGGAGCATGAAGCTAACAGCTCGAAACGAAGTCGAGTGCAACAAATACTTTTTGCACTTGTAACATTCACTATTTCTTCTACAATCGAATTCATTTCATGTTTTTCCTCAAGATATTTTGATTTCGAACTGGCAACTGGAATTTGTTTCGAAAACATGAGCAGATTCGTTCCCAAAACGTCCACTGAAATAAGTAGAAGTTTTATTTTCATCAAAAATTTATTTGTATTTCCAATTTTTTTAAAAACAAGATGTCACTGACAAATAGAGAATTTTTCTTCTAGGTATCTAAGATTAATTTTAGGCGCAGTGACATTTTGGGGCAGATCACAAATCTTTCCTATTACAAATATATTGAAATAATTTTTAATAACTTCTACTTCATTTTTTAGGAACGAGGAGAGAAAATCCCACAAAAAGCTGAAAAATTGATTATCTCGATTCGTTTCCGAGATATTACTGTCAAAGTCACGAAATAACCATGTACATCAATAATTTCTCATTTCTGACATCTGTATAGGTACAAGACTGGGAGAAGGCCTCGGAAGGCCCTTCGGGCGGCTGAAATTTAATCTAATCTAGAAAATGGTCATGGTCGGAGATTTCATCATCAACTTCCCACTTCACTTCTTGTATGAAATATCTCTGAAGATTGAGTAATTCAATTAGTGTCTGACAATGAATGGACAGAAACAATGTAAACACCTCCAATGATCAATTTTTCATTGATTGTGCATGATCATTGAGGTCATACCGAAGGTCATACCCTCAGGTTGTGCTAGTGGATCGAATCAAACATATTGTATAACGAGTAACGTTCTGTGATCGTTCTCGAGAGAAACTGTTTCTCTGCCACTTCTACTACCTTCCACTCTCACTTTCATCGAATCGGGATATGTATTCGTTTTCGTTCAGAATTCATACCTACCTGTCTAAATTATTAACAGAAACATAGGCGTAGCAAAATAGGCACTCAAATTTAGAGGTGGTGTTCAAGATTCCAGCAGAGATTATACAGAGATTATACATGGGGTGTATAATCTCTGATTCCAGGATTCAGAATGTGGTGAAAAAAGAGAGTTCAAACTATTTTTTGCATAAATTGAAAAAATGTAATGAAACTCTCCATCAAATAGGAAATCTTATAATAAACAAAATACTACACCCTCCACACACACACACACACACAATATATTATAGTATCTCTAATATATGAAAGTAGCATTGATTTGAATGTATCCAGAGTAGAACAATATTTTATTTTATATAATTGTATATAAGTTTATCATACTTTAAAAGTCCTTGGTTAAATAACGAATTCATGGTGTAAGCATAATTAGTTCTCTGGCATATGGATCTCCAATATTCTTCGTAGGATAGTTATGTATTTATTTGATAAAAAGTTATATATCCTCCTAAGTAGGAAGAACATATAAATTTTGACACTGAAAAGATTATCAATCATGAATCCCAGGTTTCATCTCTGTCACGATTCTCATTATATATTTCCATATTAATCTGGTCTGTGTCAATTTGTCTTATGTATATATTCATATATAGATATCATTATCATAGCCTTGGTCTTCTGCACTTTTAGTTGCAGCTTATTGACATTCACAAATATCGGAAATGTTCTTCAAAGACTTATTATATTAATCTTTTCAATTGCTGTATTCAAACACTGGTCACTCGCAACTGTTAGAGTATCATCTGCAAAAAGACTCATATATTCTCAATCTTCAACATAAGTGATATCGTTCAAATAGAGAATAAATAATAAAGGACCCGACACGCTATCATGAGGTACTCCAGAGACGACTGATTTTTCGAGAAATCACATCATTTACTTTCGTTGGCTGTGAGCAGATGGTCTATAAACCATCTAAAAACGAAAATAATCTAATATAGTACACAACGAGCTTTATTCAACTATGAAGTATTTACATTCTCAAGCCAACTATTGTTTGGAGAAGGGCTCGAAATTTCGAAAACGACTATCAGGCATTTTTTCCGAAAAAATAACAGCCTATTCGATTTTGGCTCAGCTGAAATACCTCCATACTGAATTCGAACGCGATACCAGAAAACAATAAATTATATTGAATTATATACCTACCTTTCATAGATAGATATTTACAGGAGTCCAGGATGACTTTTTCAGATCACCCATAATGTTTTGTCACCTTATACGGGGGTTAATCACTTAACTCGTTGCTTAGAAGATTCGAATAAAATTTTGAACATTTAGTACGTCATGTACGAAATATCGCCAGGAGCGTAGCACAACAACAATGATTGAATTCTGCTTCAACTGATATAGGGTTTTCTATATCTAACTCGAAAGACTTTTGTGTTATGAGGGTTCCTTTATAAAAAAGTTATGAGTATTTGAATTGCATGATTGATAGCAATGTATTAACAGAGTAGGCGAGACCAAACATTGGTAAACGATATGAATGTTATAATATATGGGGTCTGCTCTACAATTACTATCTCAACAAGTGATGATTGTTTGAAGTATTTTATTTTCCGTTATTCCAAATTCTAACAATTCTAACCAGCGGGTTACGTGATCAACCCTGTATTTTCTTTACCTTTTGACTATACGAATGGAAAACCTAAAATGTTCGAGGAACATTGTGTTAAGTGGTGGAAGCGAAGGAAGCGATTTTTCTTGACAGTTTGGAGTTTTATTCCAATAATAATAACTTCTATTATCATAATGGGATTTGAAAATGGCAGAAAAAGCACACTTACAATACGCCAGAGTGCATCTGCGAATTTCAAGAAATATAGTGTACTCAGTAGTGGTATTGAGTACATATTCGTCATGGCTATCGTAAACCAAGCATGTCGAAGCCGACACAAACAAGTAATTCGTGAATGCTTACACATATCTCAGGTCACACGCCATTGGAGATATTCGACTTCAAAGGTCGTAGCCGAATACTTTTTCTTTCAGAAAATGATTTCGAATATTACATAGATTCTCAAAATCATGATTTTTCAGGTCTTATTCGTATCTTCTTGTGTTTTCATCAGATCTAGAACGAAAAACAATACCTTGAACCTTGAAGCAGCTTTAGCTCTCTCAGAAAGACCTTCGCTTAATGTAAGCAAATATTTATTGCATTTTTCAGGCAGAATTTTGAATGTAGACGAGAATTGTATTGGAAGAATCGATTTTCCAATTATATATAATGAACATATAAACAAATAGAAATTGCAAAAAGACCTTCTCAGCAAATTGACATTTTTTCGTAAATATTGCGAAAAATATCATGCAAAACAAAATGAATATCCTAGTCGATGGTGACTACTTTTCTTTATTATAGTCACTCATTCTTCAATGGGAATTTGTATTCGTAGGTGACCTTCGCATAACTAGTACTATTTGTATGAGCATACTTGAAAATTTCTTGATGAACAAGAATAATTATTGTGTCTCTGTATGGTTCATTCAGTGCCAGTCAATATTTATCTTTTCCGACTTGGTATGAAGACCAACGTTGTATGGGTACTTTTCATGAATACTCGAGATGATTCTTTTTCTTTGTTGTGCACGAAATTTAGTTGACGAGAAATACAACTTATTATTATTATTCTTATGAAATTAGAGACCTACGTTTCTTTTGTTTTATAAAACTTTGCTCTACCTATGGTTGCATCGGTGAAATCACCAATAGGTACGCCAATCATAATTAAATGGCAGGTGGTGTTCCACAGACTCGAACAATTGTTCAAACTATTTCAATAATACACTATTTCGGAGGTTTCATACATAGAGTTTTTTATTTCCATAATAACCAATTCCATATATCTACATATACAAAGCGCTCGCCGTCACATTTCGTTTATCAATGATGATAATAATAATAATAATAATAATAATGAACGCTCAGATATATAGGAGTAGGAAAGAAAAAAATAATCAATACTGTTTTATACAAAAATCAATATCTATCAAATGGCAGAGTTAGCTCTCGAACTTACCAGAGAGTAAAGAGAAAGTGCTCTCTTCCACTCAACCGAGGGAGGGAAAGGAAGAATTTTTGTTCGAAAATGTACTAGGTATATATGTATTATGATTAATAATCGTAGCGAAGCGCTCTCGACTATTAAGTCATCCTCAGTGCGTATCTGTAAGTAAAGATCTTTTTTTGTGAAAAAAATAGAATATGAAATGATTATGACATAGAAAAATGAAAAATTCACTCGTCATGTATACAAGAAAACCATAGAAGCATATCTTCATCACATTAGACAATGTAAAAGTTACAAAACAACACATTAAAGTATTTATATTATCAAAAATCCATCCTACGCCAACATCAATCTAGATTACATTTTTGATTTTTTCCGAAATCCGTCAATTGTGTAGTATAGTTTTCCAGAAAGAATCAATAATTGGTTTTTTCAAATGAAGATAGATCTGACAATTTTTGATCTAACTGGAACCTACAATAGTTATCAGATGTACATTACAGGATGCCAAAGGAATACAATCATGATTTTTTGTGTAAATAACTGAACTGAATTTCAGAATAGAATTTTAACCTGGCCTGGTCCAAATAATTCAGTGAAGGGGCTCAAAGAAGAGATATGAAAAAATATGAAAAAAATATGATCATCGGCAACCGAAACACAGATCTGACAATGTTCAGTCTGATGAGCAACTATAATTATCAGTTGTATATAGAAAGACGCTACAATATGCCAAAGAAACCCAATAAGGATTATTGTGAAACTGGACTTTTCAAGTCAATTTTATAGTAGTCTTATGAGAACTGAATTGTGTCTGTTTTTTTTTCAAATTTACGCAAAAAATATATACCATGGTATATAACAGTTCAAATTAAAGAAGAAAGTATGAATAGAGTTAGCTTTGGCTAATGGATAATAATAGTTTGATTTTGAATAACGAGAGCACTCATTTCATGTTTTCAGAAGCGAAAATGTCAATTTGCATTTAACAGAATACTGTCAAACTGACACTCTTTGCAACAAGTTGTCTTTGGATTGTGATAGATCAGAAATTATGTAGAAATTTTCAAATGATCGAAATATTCTTCAATATTATTTATGGCAACAGTCGCGAACCTGTATTATACATTGATGGACTCATTTTGATAGCAGCCACACCACTTGAAATGCAGTTTTATCGGTTCATCAATATGCTTGTACTATACCTATCATATAGGTATCAATAAAAAACATCATTTTCCATCATAGACATATCATTAGACGTGAATAATAGAGATTAATATCTGTTTTAATTGCTGATGAATTATTGTAAAATGGAAACGCGCAGTAAGTAGGTATATCATGAACGATTTCACCATTTCAAAATTTTCGTAAGAAAGGCATACTGCGAAATAAATAATCAGGTTTCGAAAAATGTCGGCAGTTTCATGATCATCATTATCATTGTTGTTTAAAAAAGAAAAAAAAATATGTTGAATGGAAATAATGAAATGAAAGTGTTGACTCAAAAATATCACATGGATAATACAGCTAATAGCACGGATGTTGGAACTGAGATAATAAAACAAAATTTAAAAACTCGTCAGTCAGATGCCCATACTTTTCCTTTCATCTTCATCAAGATCCCTTTCGAAATTTTGCATGACACGGCTTCTGTAACAAGTAAATTGCATGAAATCAAAAGGAAGCAAAAGAAGTTCGTACATAGGATGCCCATATCGCAAGGCCTCAGCAATATACTGTGGCGAGGCGTCGTGCTGAATCGTTTGAGACGATATGGACAGGGTCGGATTCGGACTTGATGAGGATCTAAGCTATTTGAGATATGGAGCTCTTCATAAGTCCAGATATTATATGTCATTGCCAAAAATGAAAAAAGAAAAATGATTCAAGGCACAATTTACAGAGGTTCATTATCTAATCTCTTCAAACATGAATTATATTAAACTGAAATATTTTCTTTTTTACCTATTCCAGAGCAAAATCACTGATGCCATCATCAAATGATGAACTGCGTAGTTACTTTCGATGCACATAAGACTGAGGAAACATGATTCATCATGAGTTATTGTTGTTCTAGATTGATTTCTTATCCTCTTCAGCTGAGAAAAAGATCTTTTCCCAGAGCAATGTTGCAAAAATCATCCAGAATCGTTAAATATCAACCTATACACATCCTGATCTGTCAGAATATCATGATCCTCTGAACAATAGGCTTGACTATGTCCAAAATATTGATGAAAATGCTTGACGCGCTAAAAATGTGCCAAAAAAATGGGTGGAGAATATGGGTGGGACGTTCTGTACGTGCTGCATTAGGGCAAATAATGCTGCAGTATATATTGAAGTAGGTATTATATATTACCATTGCTCATTTAGACATTTTTTTCTTTTGTGGATCCCAAGAAAGTGAGGACTCTAGACTTTAGCTTGTGTATTATACGTGAATCCTGTACTATATGGATATGGACAATCCGCTCTCGTTACTGCACTATATGGATATGGACAATCCACTCTCGTTACAAAGTATATTTTTTCTTCGACTGATATCACTTTTTCAATGTTGCATTTTTGTTGTTTGTTTTTTATACTCATGATAGTTGTCGCATGGCAAAATTATAAAAACGTTTCACAAAAAACCTACTCGAAATTGAAATCGAAATCATAATATTGCTCTCTAGAATAAATTAAAGACAACACATATTAGTAGTACTGTAGCCTTATATTATATAGTAAGGATCTGAAGTCATCCACGAAGCCATTTTGAATTCGTGCAGCTGATATTTTTTTCAAGGAAACCTCAAAGTAGTTACCTTAGTTTCAACAATTTATCTTCAAATTTTTGCACAATTTCTGTATATTAAATTTATGTGGGCTACCCTTCATTCAAAACTAGTAGTTTACGAAACGATAATGTTGATAGAGAACTACATTGTTTTTTTTTTAAATGTCTACATAGGCACGATTTCCATAAATAAATAGACGAAGTTCATTCTTCTTTCTGAATGTCATTGAAGTTTGATTGAATTTTTGCAAGACATATTAAATTATGACTATAAAGAAAATATAAGGAGAATAGGGAGAACCCGTCATCCAGAGAACTTACACAACATTCTATATAATATGATGATATGATGCGATGAGTGTGAAGCATGAAGTGAAGATGAACTCATGCATCAATCAATCATCAATTTTCATTGCTATCAAAAATTCAGAATAACAAATTTTCAGGACAATCTGTATGGATTTACGAATCTGCCCGGGGCTGGGAGAAATTTTTTTACGCTTTTCAGTCTGTTTCGAAACCGTGATATAGTAGTTATTTTTCAATTGAGTAAATGTCGAAATTTTCTAATCGCGCAAAAAAATTAAAACCGCACAATGATTTTCTATTGTAGAGATTTATTCGAAGCTTGTAATATAAGGAACCCATTATGTCATGAATTCACCTACCCTGTGTCTATATAACCGTTGTCAATTATTATCTTGAACATAGTGTATAATCATCTCTTTCAGGCTATTGGTTTTCGTCTTCTCGATCTCTCGATTCTATAATATATATGTAATAAAAATATATTTCATGAAATATATACTATCATGTAATGAATATATTCTTTACAATATGTACTGCATTTGAAATTTAACTTTAAGATATCCACAAGAGAAATTCTCTGATAGTATTCAGTGATACCTTATTTTTAAAAATTTTGAAGTTAAACAAATGTAAAAATGAAAAAAAAATCAAAATTCACTTATATTTGTGGACGTTTCGAGAAAGAGTTTGGTACCGTCTTCAACACAATTTTCTTTCGCGCAAATATTTATCGCTAATATTTGACACTTTCCAGTTACGTTGGCAAACAGAAAATGTGTTTCTTCATTACCTGACTTTGAATTCACCATTATAATGCTCAGACTTGAGAAGTGAATACCAAAAGTGCTACCTATATCAACTGAACAAGAAGCAACAATTATTATCTCATTTCAGAAGAATGGAAGCAACCGTCTGTAGACTCTTTTTAAGCCGGGACCAGTTTCCTGAAACGTCCACATAGATGAAAAGATATGGAGGAAGATATTGATATTTATTTATATATATCTGTTTATTTTGAAAAAAACGAGATGTCACTGACTACCATCAATGAATTCATCTTCAAGCATCTGAAAAGTCAAATTGATATTAATTCAAATATATATCTCTATTTTAATATTTATTCTTTAAAAAAAGGAGTCACTGCATGTGATTATCATCAAGGAATTCTCTTCTTTGTATGTGAAAATTGAATTTCCAACGCATTGATATCTTGCGGCATTGATCAGTTATTATATTTCCTGTTTTTATTTGTGAAAACGAGGAGAGAAAATCCAATAAAGTCTTAAAGAAATGAACCCACTGTCTTCCCGAATAATCTACAGGTAGTACAGTGTTTATGTTGGAAAAAAATGTACGTTTTCAAAAATGAATCTTGAAAACATTATTCAGGTACCTGAATCTGTGCAACATCTCTCATACACAGTATATTATATGAAAACCGTTGTGCAAACACAATTTACATTTTCAAAAATGAATCATGAAAAAATGATTTACCTGAATCTGTACGAGATCTCACACACTGAATGTCATATGACAACCGTTGTGCAAACAGAATTTAGTTTCGTATTCACCTCTTTATTTCGGTACTGCCTGTCAAAATAGCCGACTCGCGACTTTCTTTGCGGACCGGACCGTTCGGCGGTACCATGGAACTGACAGGTAGAGGTTACTCTCCTTCGGCACCAACGCGCAGACTGAGTGCCGATAAGTGCTAGCTGCACCGATAGTACCCCAATGCCCAATAACTGGTGTCCAGCGACTAGTAGACCAGTCATTAGAGTCGAGCGATCCACAACAATTCCAAAAGTTTGCAAATTTCGATGATATTTTATCCGAGTTCATTCAAGTGCAAATGAGAACGAACTATAATGCTGGGTCCAGACCCACCAAGCAAAAAGTGAACACGACAAAATTGCGACAAAATTTCAGATATTCAGACGATATAAAATTGAGACCACAGATATGATATTATAGTTTCTCTACTAGATGCTCCCTTGTCCCATTAAAACTGAAATAAGAAAATGAAAGACAATCTATCGATTAAGCTGCACTTGATGGGCTGAACCGGCTGAAACAACTAGGATTATTCACCAATTCCTCATATTCAAACAACGAGTAAAGCTCATTCTTTTTGTTTTAACACACTTATGGAACAATAAACTTCGCTGAACAATAGATTTTAGTGTATAATCTGACACCATAATCTCGACTCGAATAAAAATAACTGAAAATGTCGTATTTCTCAATACACTGACATCACACATCAAAATGTTTTGACAATGCTAACAGTGCGTGATTTTTCATTGCTGCGTCCCTTTCTGATGGTCGTTTCAATTCCTCTCTCTCTCTAAGCTCGATCTAGTAAGGAATATACATCATACCTTTTATTGAGACCAACTGTCCGCACCACGAGGACAAATGTGCAACAAAATTTAGATGTTGGGAATCCGTGGTTTAACCACGTGACGTTTCTAACAAGAGGACAGCTAAAAAAAATTAGATTCATTGCTAGTCGCCATTTGTTGTATCCTTCTTCCTCCTTCATCAATTTTTGGAGAAATGAAACGTAAACGTTTTTACATTTACATTACAAAAGTTCTGCAAACTACGAATCGTTATTGTTAACGTTCTACATCATGCATTAAGTTTGCTATTTGCTATGTGAAATTTACTCTTTCAATTTTTTTTCCAGAAGTTACAATTTTTCTGCACATTTCTTGGATGCATGAAAAAACTGTTCAACATATTCACAAATATTAGCAACTTTTTCTGTCAAACGTCCATTTTTATATATTCTCTCTGAACGCTGCCATTCCTGAAACAAAAAAGCATAGAAATAATAACAAATGTATTAAATCTTGGTTACAGTTGAAGAAACTATCGACCAGAATACATTTAAAACTTTTCAACCTATGTATTTTTTTTTATAAAACTGAAATTTGCATAAAAACCAGACTAAGTATCGTTCGAATGTATAATTCACTCTAGCAAGTTCGAAATCTTTTGCAATTATTATCAAATTTCCCACATATGACGTTTACAAATTATACTGACACTGACTGGTCTATATCGACGATTTATGCTAATGTCCTTTGGGCGCTGTCCGACGACCTCCGAATGACATAATTCAGTCACACGGTATAGCACTATTTTTGCACTTTCGGGATAATTATCGACATTAGCGCACCCAGGATTTTTTACTGGTGGGGACTCATGGAAGCCTATTATAATGACTATTATAAAATATATGAATTCACATTGACCTTTGCTAAAATTGCTTAAAATTACTCCAGAATTAGTGGTCAGAAAAAGCATTCAACACAATCAAATCGAGATAATTTTTTTTTGTTGTCCTCATGAGTATTCGATAGGAAGAAGAGTCATTTTTCGTAGTTTCTTAGCTACATTTCTGAAATTCAGAACATCAAATATCTTGTCAAATATGCTCACTAGAGGGCACTTTTAACATATTCATACATTTTTTTCAACTTCCGGTTTTTCCGGAAATGAAATCCACTCTTGATTTTCAAATGGAACACCCTGTATGATATTACATTTTTGAAATCATGATAATATGGATGAATTGTCATTTTTACTTTCGAATGACGTCAGAGTACCATTATGGTACCGTTTGAAAGAATTGTGTTTCGAGTAAAAAACGGTTTGGTTTACTTTTTTGACACTTATTTCGAAACTATTTTTCATCGAAATAATGCTAGTGTAGCATCATTTCTATCAATTGAAATCATTTCTGGGGGTTCATGACTATCTATATCTAGAAATAAAATGTGTTCGAACAGATGAAATATCAAATATTATAGATATCACTGGACTCACAAAATTGTGAAGCTTTCAAAAATGTTAAAAGGAATCAGATAGTCAAAAATAATGGTCAAAATGAAAACCGGTTTCAACGATTCCTGTACCTCTCGATTTTTACTACTCAACTTGATCGAAAATCAATTTGATAGGTACGAAAAATATCTCTTATCCATTTTGCATTCATATGATACAAAAAATAAAGTTTTCAAAAGAGACTGAGATATCAAAATTTCAATAAATACAATAGAAAATAAATTATATACCTAATAGACATCATTATAAGAAATTTGAAAGAAAAAATCGCGAAAAAAATTCTAGCTCAAAATAGGATTGGTTGGTCATTTCCCGAATTCCACATTGGCTGAACGAGTTCGGAATCAATTCCCTAAATAACAAACAAGATTTCCTGTCGGGACTTATCGCTTCATTGTTATGATAAATCACAATATACTCCTATATTTTGTAATGCATCGGGACAGATGGTCAAGTAGGTCTAAGACCTGATTAACTGGAGGTCATTACCGTTCGAATTATCTCGAAAATTGATGATTGTTGTTTCCATCAAGATATTATGCAGATTCTCGATATTACGCCAATCTCACACGGCGTGTCGAAAATTATATATATCTATATAATGTTACATCATTGTGTGTACAGGTAACGTTATTCATAGTTGGCGAGAATTAATTTTTATTCAGAAATCCAGTCACTGGCTATCGAACTGCTATTTTCTCCCGAAGGTCGAATATTTGGTAATTAATTAGCACCATCCTATATAATAAGAACTTTCCTGAGATTCTCACAATATACAATGTGCCCAATATAACGATTCACAGCATTCTCTTAGATAGGAAAAAAGTTGGGCATTCAAAGGCTATTCCAAAAGTCTTGAAAACTATCAAAATCATCAATAGTTTTTATGTATATTGAAAAAAGTGTTTTTTTTTTAATCTTTTTATTTTTTCATTATCATAAATAGAGGTGAACTGAGAATACTTCTTCATAGCAACTTTCGAAATGATTCAACTCAGTGATATTCATTTCTTCCTACGTTTCGTATTCGTGAAACAAACATCAACTTGATTTTTTAAATACGGTCCTGATTATGTTTTCACAGATTCTGAAAGCTTTTTTGATTCTGGATACACCCATGTATCATACAAAATGATTTGAAAGTGTTTCGACCTAGTTCCAGACATCATATTTTTTTCAAAATCTCTTGATCAAAAATATCAAATATTCCACTTTCTTTAAGAATAACAAGTCATCACAACAGTTCTTGATCTTTCAGTGTCTAATATCGATTGACTAGGGTAATAATGGATAGTGAAGAGACATATTATTCGGACATATTAATCTCCCATTATTCACAGGTAATTCCTTCGTAACATATATATTACTTCACTACCTACATAGCTCAATACCGCCGTATTTTTTCTCAATAGATTTGGTAAAACATCAATATAGAATTACAATTTGAAGAACTGTAGAAAAACAACGAAGATAAAATTTTGACAAGATAAGTAATTGATAATGCGAAGAAAATCATACTCGAAAATTTGTATTCATGGTTTATCAATCGAAACAAATTAGATATGAATGATGTGCTGATTCACTACCCTTCAAATCAAGTGGAACTGATGGATTGATTTTTTGATTTAGTTCCCAAAAAAAAAATTTGTCTGAAAGTAGGTCGAAATGAATTCAAACCACCATGTATGATACGTATGATACAAGCTTTTAGAATCTGTGAACACTGTATAATATGTTTCGCACTTTTGGAAGAAATAGGTGACCTGTAGATATAAATTCTGAAACGCTATCAATTCTGCCATTCAATTTCCTCGTACTTTAAGAGGTCCATGCACAAAACGGCGTCTTAACTTGAATCATAATATGCTATTCCAGCATCAATACTTCTTGGGAAATTGTCATAGCAATACGACTCAAATTTGTTACTGCTGAACTTTTAGTCTCAACAGTAACGATAATTAATATGCAGAAATGTTTTTGCGAGTTCACGTTTTTCTTACACCTTTCTATTGTTCAAATAAAAATAAAATATCTCATCAAACGAAATATCCGTGATTAATGAGACAATTGCAAAGGTATTTATGAATTAAAGGTAATGGCAGGTTATTTGGCAACACTTTTGATTTTGTGAAATTGTTGTCAAGCTGACCTAGAGAGCGAAACATCACCGAGATGATTGGAATGACCTTTGGATTTGGAGGAATCGCATTTGCGGTGGTTTCAACCGCAAAAAAAATGAATATGACCGTTGAACACCTCTGCATTCACCCTTGCATTCTGACGAATTAACATCAGTATAGCGTCAATAATACATCGTAATATCGATGTGCGATTTGAGAAAATAAGTCTATGATATCTTCGAATCACTGTGCATTCGAACAAATCGTGAAGCTTCAAATGAGCTGATTTATTGCTTTATCTTATTTGTGATACAAAGGTCTCAAGAGAATATTTGAAATGTTTTCTTTTCACCTTGCTTTTGTAGAATTGATGAGGTTTGAAAATTGTTTACAAACACTCAGCTCAAATACGCAGAATGATTGAAAACTAATTAGGATTCCCGCGGGGTACCTATACGGCTATTTATAAAAAATTACTACACTACAAAATGCCTTCCTAGATTATATTCAAATCGTTACATACAATACAGTTCTCCATATAAATTTCCTAATTTACTGTCGGCCACACACGTAATGCTATTCAAATTTTAGTTGATTGCGAAAAGTAACCATACGAAGAGAGTCATTGGAGCTATTTTTTCATGTACATATCGATGATGGTTAATCCTTCGACTGATGAAATTTACGTGCAATGCTTCTTTTCATCAAGCGATTGCGAAATGGTTCATGACTGTAATTTTTACTAGTTTTTGGAAATATCCAAAAGCTCCTCAGGATTGTATAATATTCAACGAGAGAACCTTTTACAAAATAGTTTTCCTCAATTAATTATTACATTTTGATTATGTTAATCGACCTAAAACATATATCTTTCTTTTTCCAGCATTGATACTCACATTACCAACATTAAATACAATGTGGTCAATTTCTCGGTTTGTTTCAAATAGAATCCAAGAAGTGATATTACAAGTTTTCATAATTTTTATCCTTCCAATCACGCCCTCCCTCCTCCTGCCTCCCGTGAGATACTTCTTTTCATATCTTTCGATAAACTCAATGCAAATAAAAATATTTTTGCAGACAACAATATTTCTGGATGCTTGAACCATACACTAAAAAGGTATAAACATAAAGGTTACATTGTATATGTCTGATCATGCTAATTCTTCATATTTCATACCTATTTTTCCAAAAATATCATCCTCTTTGATTTTGGGAATTCCAATAATGATCACCATGTAGGTAAGTATTTTTTGTCAATCTCAATTGTTGCACAATCAAAAGTTGCACATCTTCATCATAACTTTATTATTGACCCAAATTGATGCAATTCAGCGAAACGGTCTGTGACAATACGGCATTTTAATTGTTTGATTTAAAAGTGAATGAGCACCTGACGTGTTTCTTCATGAAATAATGTGACTCACGAAATCAGATGGTGCTAAGTTATTTTACTATTGAGCTCGAGTTGATCAGATTTTTCGCCACTAGCTACTTTGGACAAAAAAAAACAGACAATTTTCTTTCACAATTCAATCTTCAATTACTCTTTCACTTTTGCATCGATTTCGGTCATTATTCCATCATCAGTCATTACCTGATATTAATATCGCAAAAAAGAATGATTTTGTATGTTTCAGTGTGAAACAGAAAATTGAGTCCAAAGACACAATCACACGAGTTATATGTGACTCTCAAGGTTCATCTTTTCCCAGCATGTTTTTTCTTGATTCGTCACAATATCTTCCTCCTAGAAGAGAAAACTATGCAACTTACAATAATAACAAACTGGTAGAATGGACTCCACGCTCATTTGCAAACCAGAAACCATTCAATATCTTCGGCTGGCACTTCTTGAAGAGTCTTCGACGGAAATAATTTGACCTCTAGTGGTATTACTAGTGAAAATAAAACAAAATATTTTTCTCTAATAATATCAAAAACGGAAACTAAATTATAGCATTATTGATTCACTCAGAAAACAAGTATATCAGTCTCCTCTTGAACTTTCCAAAATGATCCATCATATCAATGTCTCTTTGGTTTCCTTCACTTTTTTGCTTTGCTTTTTTTATATTTCCATTGAAATAAACAGGAGTGCTTCCATAATAGTGACAGAAGGTTCGTATTTCAGTTTACAGAATTATAATGATTGAAATATATCGCTAGTGGTAAGACAATGTAATATTCACTTTGACAGTGAATTATATCATTAATGCGGGTCCTGATATCCCTCGGCTAACGCCTTGGAATATAATTTTGATGCCTGGACGATAATGAATTCGCTGCTATTTACTACCTTGATGTATAAATACCTATTTCGTTGCAGATCCCTGCCTTTACATCCTGCGGTTTGCGTCCAAGCTGCAATTCGGCCCCAAAACGCAGCAGGTGGCCAATACGGCGCTTAGACTAGTCCAGAGGATGAAGAGGGACTCCATTCACTCCGGCAGGAGACCGTCCGGACTTTGCGGGGCAGGTCAGTACCTGAATCCGGCGCTGGCACATGAAATTTTTTCACAAATTATTTTGGTCAAATTTTTTTATGAGGGAACTTCATGGAAACTTTCAACTTATTCTACAACTTTTCGAAAAAGTGGACAATGTAATCAATATTCAAGTGATCAAAAAGCATAATCAAGAAGTATTCAAAATGTAATCAAAAATAATCATTTTCATAGGTGTACTTCAGTATCGTATTCTCTACCATACATGCCGAATGTGATCAGTCAGTGAACAAGTATTAGTAGTATCGAAAAATACGTTAGAAACGTCATCAAATGTGATGAATTCTGAATCTACAATTCTTTATATAAATAATCTTCCGTGGTATGAGGCTACCAAATTTTACTTTATGAAATATTTCAATTCAGTAAAACTTTTTCAGCGCTACTGATTGCTGCCAGATTGCATGAATTCGGCAGATCTCCCAAGGACATAGTGAAAATTGTAAAAGTACATGAATCTACACTGAGAAAAAGGTAAGAACTTGTAAAATCATTGTCTGTAAGTTTTTCGAGGAGGTGGTACATTCATTTTTCAGCTTTTTTGGGATTTTCTCTCCTCATCTCTTTTTTTTTAGAAACGAGGAGAGAAAATCCCACAAAAAGCTGAAAAATGATTGTAAAATCATTCATAGTATGAGAGGATTGATCAGATTCTGGATCATGAAAAGCATTATTTTTTCATTCTATTTTCCGATTGCTACAAGAGTGGAATTAGATGATATAAAAATTCAATTCTCTGAATGGAAAGAAAGAAAGAAAAATATTTGTTGTTCCAAACTTATACGATTCGGTGGATATAAAATATCGTGTGTTTTTTCTAGACTGATCGAGTTTGGTGATACGCCTAGCAGCGCCCTAACTCTAGACGAATTCATGAACGTCGATTTGGAAGAGGAGCAGGACCCTCCATCTTTCAAGGCTGCCAGAAAAAAAGATAAAGAACGATTACAAAAGGTATGATAAGGCTTTGGAATATGAACACTAATTCTTACAAGGGAATATATACAAGCTATATTCGTATTTTCTTCAAAATCTTACTTACCGCTTCATGTTCTGGGCCATAATTGGAATTTTCTATTCAAGAACTTTCTTAACAAAAATATTGTGAAATTTTGTAGTTTCAATTCACTACTCCAACTTTTTGAGCAAAATCATTCAACCAAATCTATCAGTCGGTTTGTTTCTATTTTTATTGCCAAATAAAATTCAAAGGACTGGGTATTATCTTTTGAAAAATTCTAGCCGGTCCTTTTGGAACGTTTATATTTGAATGTCAAAACTAGTTAGACTCACCCACATTAATGATCTTGACAATTTCGTGCTCTACTTCCATTCCTATCATTTCAAATTCTGGAACAAAAATGATTCTTTTATAGTAGAATCGACTCGTTTTCCTACTTCTATCGAAACTTCTATTTTCTGAACCGAAAATGTATTCTTGTTACGAAGTGTGAATCATTTTAATAATTAATGAAACTGAAGCGAGTAATACAACTAAAGAAGTAATTAGAAGAGAAAAGAACTCATTGAAATATTGTTGTGGGGACGATTTGGAAGTTTCATTCATCTTTTCTACTCCCACTTCTGTACTTCTTTCCAAATGATGGATTCGTAGTGAATACATTCAATAAATGTATGTATCCAAAATAATTAATAAATTTAAAAAGTTATAAAAATGCTTTGGATTAACTATTGGAGATTTTCTTCCGCTCAATTTTTATAAGTGATTTCATTTCAGCTGCTTGATGAAGAAGCTGACAATTTCACCGATCTTCAAAAGCAGATAGAAGAAGAACTTGAACACAACATAAAAAAACGGAAATCTATTAAAGGCGGTAAGTTATGGAACTGACACTGTTGCGGAAATTTCTTTGCAAATATTTTTGAGTGTCATTGTCTCATGGCTGAAGGATATCATAGACATGAATTTTTATCACAAAATTAATATTTTAAGGATTCAACAACTGAAAATTATTTTTGTCATGCGCCAATGAATTCATTGCCAGCAATATGAATTACCTAATCAATGACAACCAGTTATGTGGGAAGATCCTTTCATTCGAAAACGATTTGAAAAACCCATTGCATTGATAAGATGATGTTGTTTTTGTAGAATAAGGCTGAAACATTGACGAAGATATCGGTAATCATCAACGTTTATTCAAGTATTTTCACACCAGTCGAATTGCTTGATAACGATTATAAATTGCTTCAGTTCGAGATTATCCTGGATTTTTCCAGTAGTGTTTTAGACAAAAGAAACGATAATACCATGAAACCATTACATGAATTTCTAAAATTGATTGAGAAATCCATTTGACTCACTTATCCACACTTATCCATTGTTTATCTTCATTATACTCCAAAAAAGTTATAATATATTATACATATACATGGTTAGGAAAAGAATGGTAACCCCTGAATATCACTGAAACTCCACATAGCATTACAATGAAATTCATACATAGAAGTTGTTTGACCTGGCGAATTCAAAAATAGCATCGACAATTCAGCTACATTTTTACGTTTTTCTGTTTGTTGCACACCTTTGTTATTTCAAATGGAACAATTTATATAGTGAAATACCAGGATAACAAATGTGAATCCCTTATATTTCCTCAGATCTGAAAACCAGCATTTTTGGAAAATGTTATGAAACCCCTCCAAAACGACCGATGCGAATTTGATAAAATTCAGTATCTAGGGGCTATTTGATCTGTAGATTGAAAAAAGGTACAGACAATGTTGCCATATATTCTCATTTTTCTATGCAGCATGTTTTTTCTGAAAATATTCAGAATTAAAATATGTCATTCTCAGGTTCCACTAAGTGGAGCACCACCGTTGAGTCTTTTCCGAGTCATTCAGAAGTTTACATACTTTTTGCAAAAATGCTTGTTGGCCAATTCTCTAAAATATTAGAAATTATAATTCTGTATTATGAGGTTCTACCCAATGGAGCACCAGCGATCGAATGCAGTAAGAATAAATGGGGTAATCCATTCAAAAATACAAAGTTGTGTGTTGGCAACATGGTCGAAGCAATTGTTGAATTCGCTAGGTTGAACAACCCCTGAGAAGTAAAGTTCATTGGGATCAAATACTTCTTTTCCAAAAATGCTGATTTGCCAGATATCTGAAAACATTCGGAATTAAAATGTGTCATCCTAATCTAACATGAAGCTTCTGAATGCAGTACAAACAAAGGGGGTAATCTATTTAAAAGCAAAGTTGTGTCACGCACAGAAGGGAGATCTGGCAGCATCGTCGATGCGGATTCTGAATTCGCCTGGTTGAACAACCAGTAGGTACTAAATGTGTCGTGATGAATGTTGAAATGACGCACATGTGTCGTTTCTAAGACATCCAGGGGTTGGTTTCCATCGAAGACATGATATTATCTATTATCTACTAGATGCACCCTTGCCCCATCGATTTATGAGGAGCATTGAAACGAACATAAGAAGAAAAAAGAGCTTTCGATTCGTCTGGATGAGCAACTAAGAAAAGTGTCATTTTGCCAACAGTCATCTGATCACTGCTGGTTGCCTCTCTCCCGTTTGCTGTTTCCATTGGTCGGATTCCTCCGGCTTCTTCTAGGCGCCAACTAGGATATATTTGAAATTTTGAAAACATCATTCAAGATCTTACCTCTGAAATGATATATTCTGATCTCTTTTGAATCTATCACTAGAGCCATAGACTGATGAACAGGACACCATCTCGAACAAAGTTTTAAAATCCTTCCTTGACTTGATGGCTGAACCGGCTGGACCAACTAGGATTATTTACCAATTTTATATTATTCAAACAACAAGTAAAACGAGTGTCTTCGTTTCAACACACTTATGGATCGATAAACTTCGCTCAACAGTAGATTTGAGTGAATAATAATCTATCGACTCGATAATAATGAAAATAACTGTCAATGTCGTATTTCTCAGTACAATGGCATGGTACATCAAATTGTTCTGCTAACAATATATATGCAATCCATATTCGTTCTAGTATCCCTGAAGAGTGATGAGCTGGCCGACGAGCGACGCTTCATCGAGCAGTCCACCATGGAGACGGTGTCGCAGCTGCTAGGAGAAGAGGCGGCCGACGACCCGCAGGCGGCGGTCGCCGTCGGCCTCGGCCCCGACGTCGCCAGCATGGGCTTGGCCGCCTCGCTCGAGGACGTGTCGAACGCGCCGCGCGCCGCCGAAGCGGAGGCGGAGGCGGTCGATCTGGACCTCGAGGGCATCGACGACGCCGAAATCGACGCCTATATCATGGACGATCGGGAGTTCAAGTACAAGAACGTGCTGTGGCATCGTCGGAACGCGGATTATTTGGAGGAGCAGAAAGGTAATGATGATAATATGTTGAATACTGTAAGTTATTCGAGGAGTTATTGTGCATTCATACTTTTTTACCAACAATTCAAATAATTAATTTTTCTCTATTTATCTGGAAATGTCTCTCATCGTTTCTAGAAAATCAAAATTAAAATTATAATAATTATCTATGGAAGCGTGGAAGGGCCAATATCATTTTATTTTTATTTTTCGCTTAAATTCTGAGTTGCAACTCGGAATATTAAAATTCTGAGTTACAACTTGGAATTTAGTAATATTTCAATATAATATTCAATATAATAAGAGATATTAGATCTGCCCCAAAATGTCAATGCGCTTGGAATTCAACCCTCTGATACCTAAAAGAGAAATTCTCTATTTGCCTGAGACATCTTGTTTTTGAAAAATTTGGAAATACAAATATATTTCATAAATATAAAAATTTCTACTCATTGACGTAGTGGACGATTCGGGAACGACTCTGCTTCCGTTTTCAACACAATGATTAAATTATGTGTATCTTCGTGATGTTTGTTTTTGACACTAAAAAGTGGCAGTTGTCAGATAGAAATATTTTTGGATATCAGGTGGATTTCGTAGATTTGAGTAGGAAAACTCAAAGTTATCTCTACAATATTTAATAGGAAATAGTGAAAATAATATAATAATACTACTAATAAATAATATAATAATAATACTAATGGTGAATACTATTACCTATTGAATATTGTGGAGATGACTTTGAGTTTTCCTACCCTAATATATTCCTCTGTTTTCCTGATTTTATAGCCTCATCAACGCACTATTTTTCGTGTATTGATGAGCTCCATTGATACACGATTTTTGGTTGTCGTTTTATCAACCCCAATTGAGTATAAGCAGATCACTTGCCACTGATGAAAATGGTTTATCATTTACAAATATATTTTGGAAATTTTGCACTTATCATGCGATGGTTTCCCAACATCAGTTGATTCTCAGAAATAATTTTGAAGGTTGTCTGTTCGACTGACATTTGTCATAACAAGATGTACCTACGCTACATTTTTCCATTTGGATTCGTGGTTACCCATGAACCATGCTATGTTTGCATTGGCTGGTGCTAATACCACAACAAATGAACGATTCCTATATATCTCTTTAGCATTTCCTTTATGTATATGTCGGAACTACTGGACTGAGGGCGTTTTCCGAAGACATTGTATCAGAATTACGCGAGTAATACTGATGATAAATTTATTGATACAAGTGTCCGAATGACTCGTGTAGCTATCACGTAACTAGACGATGAATAAACAAACACTATGATTACTGAAAACCACCTTGTTCTACAATACAGATTGAGATATCACGAAAAGTGATCCGGGACCAGTAATCTTATTATGACATCTCTATAATAACTGACGGTCCCGTTCCACTCAACTTGACATTCTTCACAACATTCAAGTGTGTTCTTTCCAATCTCAGACTAAACATTGTAAATCACACCGATCTAAACAGATAACCGAATCGACCTGGCAAGTAGAATCATCATACCAATATCTTAAGTAAACTAACTCAAAAGGCATATAGTCCATTTCTTATAATAAGAATCAATATCTAGCGGCGCCGACATATATATCTGACTTCCAGTGAAGGCCGAGCGGCTGCAAAAGGAGCGCGAAGAGGGCAAGCCGGAGAAGAAGCGCAAGCGGCCGACGAAGCGGCGCGCCGTGGGGCCGGCCAGCTCGGCGGGTGAGGCCATCGAGAAGATCATGCAGGAGAAGAAGATCTCCGCCAAGATCAACTACGACGTGCTGAAGAGCCTCAGCTCGACGGTGCCGGCTCCCAGCGAGCCTGTCGATACCGGCGCCGACGCGGCCGCCTCGGAGTCGATCAAAAGGTACCTTGCCAGTGTGACAAGAATTTTTCAACGTTTCAAAATGTTCGAGGCAAATAGATAGGAACAACGTCACGTTGACTTTTGAATGACGTTTGAATTTCAAATTCAAATCGTGTTTTCCTAGGTAGTGCCATCTCGTATCGATCTCGAGCAGCCTTAGTAAGGTATTACAATTTGACATCATCAAGTTGGCGAAAGTCAACAAATTTTTCTTGATTAATGATCGAACTACATAATTTAATTATAAAAATAACAATTATTTGTACAGAAATCTGCAAAAATGTCTTCACCTTATTAGCATAGCGTTAGCGTATTGGCGAAACAAAACTCTATAAATGCTTTCACCATTTTTTCCTACATCGTTTTTTCAATGTAACTGTTTCCTGATGCCATGGAAAATCTTTAAAAACAAATAAATTTTTCAATGAAAATTCCACACATGTGATTTTCAACCAATCAGAACGTGTATTTCTGTCAGATCACGATAGCAACGGATGAATTTTATCGGAATTTTTTTCTGGTGGGTACCCAACAGCGAATTATACTGGAAATTTTTTTTGACGTTCATAATGACAGAATATTTTTTTTGACAATCTAATTTTTATTTGTTTTCACACATAATAATTTTGATTAATTTCAACAAAAAGCTTAAATGTTTTATTCATGGACCATTATGAATGATGTTTATATTAAAAACGCAATTATTGTATACTATGGCAGGTTGATTCGAAGTTGCTTGCTCTTGATTTAGAGATTCTTGAACTGTCTTTGCAGAAGTTGAAGCAGACCTCATTGCGTCAATTATATCCTGATGATGGCCCGAGTCAATTTGCAGATATGGTTTTATGGAGTGACTGCTACCATGCCCTGTTATTTTAATTAATTGCTGTTCTCCAATTAATACATTTGGTTTGGAATTTTTTCGAGCTCATGAATATTTTGAAAATTTCCCAAGTCGAAGACGAGGGATGATTTTCTGAAAATATTCATGAGCGAAATAATTTGACCTCTAGTGGTATTACTAGTGAAAATTCCACACATGTGATTTTTAACCAATCAGAACGTGTATCTCTGTCAGATCACCATAGCAACGGATGAATTTTATTCATCCGTTAATTTCCTGGTGGGTACCCAACAGCTAATTATACTGGAAATTTTTTGACGATTATAATGACAGAATATTTTTATTTCCAGAGTTCTTTTTTTCGCATGTTGAAGGCATAGTCTTCAAGAATGAGCGCCAGTTCTTCCACAAGTATATCCGCTCGGTCGAAATCATACGCTTTTTCTGTGCAAAAGTTTATAAACTGCTTCCATACACTTGCCTTTGATTCTCTAGTATTCGCTGGTGTCAACTGCTTAATATTCTGGCGAATATTTTCTTTACTTTCTTGACCGAAGCGAGACATTTTTCTACGTCGTGGTTTTGACAAATTTTTGACAGAAATAATTTCTAGTTTAGAGTTTCACTGAGTTGCCATGGTAACTGAATAAACAAGTTGACAAAATCTGTTTTGCAAGAACTTGATAAAGACGAAAATTTATATATATTTGGTGTGGAATTTTCTTACCGAATACCACGTCTTCGACTCGGGATAATTTCCAAAATATGCATGAGCTCGAAAAAGTTTCCGGATATAATTTGATCTCTAGTGGTATTACTAGTGGCAATTTTCAGAGAGCATCAAGTGAATCTGTAACATTTCGTTTTGTTAATAATCCTATGCAAATCCAGTATCATCACAGGCAATTTCCAGAACAATCACACAATATTGTAGTAGAATTCATCATGAGGTTGCTTCTGTTTACTCTCACATCGCTTTTGTGTCAATATCAATAACTTTTATCCCATACGTCTTAACGAAAATATGTCATCTATTTGAGAGTTAAATATTATATGCGAATATGTGCCATCATCCTTACGGATTTGAACTGAAAAGAATCAAATTACAAGATAAAATTTCAAATATAATGTAATGTTTTTCAAATTCGCGAAAATCAGAATCTAACAAATGGCGATGATTGAACTTCATATTTCAAAATAGAGGTTAACAACAAATATTTCCTGTTTGTATTCAGTGCAGATTGGACTTATTTAGATCGATAATTTCTTGATTGAAACTGAACCAATGGTTTGTTCATTTATACTTTTCATAATGAGATCAACTCATATTTTTGCACGAGATTATTAAATTGTTATTGCTTTCAGTATTATTTATCAACATCAGATCAACACATATTTATTTTTCTTCATTCTTTGTACTGACTTTACCCGTTGTAGAGAAATGCTCAAAGGTAAAGTGATTACCACAAATATATTGGCAATGAACTGAGAACTTGAGTTTTACTGTCCATTGAAGATCTGAATATCCTCTTCTCTATTTACAAATATGCTTGTCAAGTGCGTCATATTCACTTCCCAGCTTTCTATCCTATATGGACAAAAAGGGTGGAAGGAATATATTGGATTTTTTCTTGAATGTTTGGAGGTCGTTAGCATCAGTAATTTCATAGAAGTTCCACAACTTTATATCAGGAACTTCAGAAGTTACTTCATCAGAATTCAGAATACTCCAAGGTGGCGAAAAAGCCTGTTCATTATCGTGGTTTTTTCAAGTTTTTTTTTGTTCATTACATCAGTCATCCATATCAGTATTAGTCAACTCATTGACATATATTTCAGGAGAAGGATGTCTTCGTTACCAGAAACTAGTAGAGGAAGGAAAACAAAAGAAAAAATGCCCATGGGTTTGCCTGTTTTTGAAGATTCTCCAATTGAAGAACCAAAGGAGATCATCGAAAATGAAGGAAAAAATGAGAAAGAGGAAGAAAATGAGAAAGAAAAGACAACAATAGGTGAGAAATCATTCAGTTTCATACAGGGAAAGATAACATCATATCCCTCGAATAGTTGCTCTCGTGGTATACTAGTGATAGTCCCGTTTTTCAGAACCCATTGAATAATCTGAAGAAATGAACGGGTCTCGAGGCGTTGAATTTGATTTTTACTTGAATATTTCAATATTCAAGAAACGATGATGATATTAATATGCATGATCACCAAGTCATACAATTCCGAACATATACAGGGTGGTGCGAGTGGTACCGTTGATAAAAAAATCTATAACTCCTAGAGCATCCTAAATTTTCTTGATATTGCTCTTGGTTTGCAGGATATTTGAGAAAATTTAATTTAATGCAATGCAAAATATTCTTGATTAATGAGTTGTTGTCCGTTTCGAAAAAATTATTGAAATTTATACAGAAAACTTTCCAATATCGAATTTTTTACAGGACATTGATTTTATATTATTTTTTGGTCTCTGATATACAGCTTTGACAAATTCAGTGTGGGCTGTTGGACAGTATAAATCGTTTCAATCAAATGAGAAGTCATTTCTCAAAGACAGTTATTTAAACTCTTAAGTTTTCGGAAAAATTCGACAAAAATGATTTGGGCTGAAGAAAGTACTTCTATGTTCCTCATATAACACCAAAAAAAGTTACATCACATCAGATTTTTTGCTCATATGATTGACGATTGACATGGTTGTTTGTTAATTCTGATCATATTCATTTATTTTTCAATTATGTCATTGCAACAATCTCTTTTGTCGGCTTTTTGTTCTTTTCATGAATGATACACATAATTCCACCTATCCTTTTCTTGATCTCTTTACTTCATACACGTGTATTCAGCTTGCCGATTATCTTTATCGTATGTGTGCTTGAATTATTAGTTGATTCACTACTGTTTAACTATTTACCTCAGTTCAGGTTCAGGGTATCTATACTCTTTAAGTTTTGAAATTTCAACAGTATGCCCATATCGACTTCCATTCCAGTGATTCTCGCATCAGGATAGTGAATTCAGGGTTATAATAATATATGTTTTTGTGAACTAGTAGTTCATAAAATGTGGAAAACTACCTTGGTAGAAAATACCCCTTCACACTTGAAGGAGTATTTATAATGGTAGGTTATATGGCTAGTGGTGGAAAACTGTTCATTATTTTTTTTTTTATCTGTGGACAACACGAAAGGGAAACCTATGATGTTCGAGGAACATCGTGCTAGCCAGCGGTGGAATTTTGGGAAAGAAGGAAGGTGTTGGAATTTTTCTTGAATGTTTGGAAGTTGTAGGCAAAGAATTCCACAACTTTGCCGCTCTATTGATGAATGTTGCTTGGTATAGCGATGTTCGACAGGTCTCGAGCCTGACAGTGTAGGGGTGACCAGCTTGAGCTCGTCTGGTTTGTCTACTAGGAATCGCGCGTGGTGGCATATTAGATGATATTTCCGTTGAGCACCGACCGTGAAAGTACCTATAAAAAAGGCAAAGATCGCCGACCTTTCTACGATGATCTAGAGAGGTCAATGATTTGGTGAGTGTTGTGTCATCGACTAGGCGAATAGCTCTCTTCTGAATTGAATCTAAGAGCTTAAGCGTATGTTTGGGGGCTGAGCTCCAAACATGTGAACAGTACTCCAGGACAGGTCGAATTTGTGCTTTGTAGATCATAAGCAGTTGCTGGGATGTGAAGTATCTCTTCGCACGGAAGCAGTTTTCGCAATGGACCTCACATGATCGTCCCATGAGAGAGCACTGTTGGTGGTGACACCCAGCATGGATATTGACGACCTCATAGGAACAGTGGTACCCGACATCATCAAATTGGGCATTGTGTGATCAGCCTTCTTGGTGAACATACAAGCTTGAGTTTTAGTTGCATTGAACTGTACTAGATTCTCAGATCCCCATTTCAGAATTCTTGTCAGATCCTCATTTAAAGCATCAACCTATCTTCGCCTTGCACCTCTGGCATCATTGGATGATATAGGGGCTCTAGAGGAAAAGGCGGAATGAAGTGTACTATCATCCGCAAAGCTATGAACTGGGCTGGAGGTAACATTCAACAAATCATTGATGTGGAGCAAAAACAAAGTTGGTGCCAAGACAGAGCCTTGTGGAACACCAGCATTGATCGTCATTGTATCAGACGAGACCCCGTCTACCACCACGTAGAGTGATCTATCTGCAAGAAAACTCGATAGTAAAAGACACAGTTGGGGCAGCAAACCATATGACGGAAGTTTCGCTAGGAGGCCTTGGTGCCAAACTCGGTCAAATGCTTTGGAGATATCCAAGGCTACAGCCAGAGACTCCCCATGTCTCTCGATTGACACCTGCCACTTATGTGTCACATAGGCAAGCATATCTCCAGTTGACCTCTGGTGACGAAAGCCATATTGCCGGTCGTTCACGATTCTTGAGCTCTCTAGATATCGGATGAGCTCGATGTTGATTGCTTTTTCCATTACTTTAGAGATCACAGATAGTAGTGCAATCGGTCTATAGTTGTTAGGGAGGGTATATATAGGCACAGGTTATTGAGAGCAAATATCTCATATCATATACGTATTCTTTTCTGATTTTTGGACCTTCCCCTGATATTGATATTCTGTCAAATATTATTAGTTCTGATTCATTTCCGTTATCTTTGTGATTAAGAGCATGATCGAAGAATTCAATTGAACCAAAATTAAAATGCAGATTTGCTCTTTCCCTTTGTCGGTCATTGACAGCTTTATTCCCTGATATGAGGGAACAAATGCCTTCTCTCTATTTAGTGAGTACAAAGTCATTTTTGGTTTTTCAGTCTCTGACGATGATCTAGACGAAGATTACGAGGACGATGAGCAACCGACGGAGGCAAACTCTGAAATTGGCGTACTTCAAATGCTGCGTCAACACAGAGAGGACGAAGAAGACCCTCACGATTTCGGTTACGATTACTACGACGATGCGGACTACTGAGACTACTTAGTTTAATGTATTTTTTCCTGGTCGAATAAGGCACCACGGAATGATTTTGTATGATTGGTCAGGTAGGCATATTTTTACAACTATTTATTGATTTTATTTATATTTGTATATGTATCAGCAGCCAAATCCGATTCAGGATTGAACAATAAAAGTCCACGACAAGATTGTGAGAATTATCCAGCTCATCCTAAAGTAAATTATAGTCTGATCCCAGTTCCTCCAATGACAATAATTGATATCGAAAATGAACTTAGATATACTTTCTGTAGGTTTATCAAGAAGGTGGTATTGTAATTCTTGAAAAAATGAACTTTGAGAATATATATCATTATTTATTACCAAGTTTTCATAAGAACTGATGTAACTAAACTTACCGAAATTATCTGTCATGTGTATAAAAAAAAATTGGACATCCTTAACTCGGGTTTGGCCGATATAAATGTACATATTTGTGGTTCGAACTGTCTTCCGATTTTTAAGAAGTGACTGATAGTTTATTTATTTCAAAGTATTCGGAAATATTTCCAAAGGTGAATCATGATTTTAGTGTTCGTTAATAAAATGAATACTTGAGATTCCAAACGGTAAGGAATTATAATGAGATGAAATAATAGGAAAATGCTCTCTTCCTCATACCATTTCAGTGTTTGGTTTACTTAAATTTTAATTCTCCTTTTCATCTCACTTCGTTCTACTGTACTTTATTTATTCTAGTCTAGTTTCTCTCGTATTCTTGCTCCCATGCATTTCATCTTCATCTATATTTTTTTAAGTATAGTATTTCATTGCAATAACTAGAATTAATAGATGTAGATATAATCTTATATGCCTCAAATTCAACAAAGCACGGAATCGATTCAACTTTTTTTTGTTAAGAGGAACTCAAAGACTATTTTAAGACTGCTTCTCTGTTCAGTTCTAGACACGCTTTACATAGCGAATAATAATAATAATTTAATGTCTTTATTTTAATTATCCCCGGCGAAGTTCAGTGAAACTGCTCTACCTAACCAAGTAACAGTTGCATATTTCACGTATTCACATGAAAAAAGTCTACATTATAATATTATGCTTAGGACATATATACATATGTCCTAAATATATACATATTGAGACATATAAAAACAAGTATCAGAAGATATTCTTTATAAACTCACTTGAATCTATAGGATGATTTATATTCGATTGATAATGGTATGGAATTGAGTATTTTTGCTGCAGAGTGAGAGAACGACCTCTCAAACGCAACAGTGGAATCGTAGTAAACAATTGGAATGACTGCGCGCGTTCATCACTGAACTTTTTGGAAGTTCTTTGTGATATTGAAATGCTTATATTTTGTTCCTGAAGTTATTTTGGTTATAATGTATCCGCAGCACCATAATAAAATGAGTCAATGCGACAAAGACAACAATACCCGATTTGCATCCATATAACTAGGCTTGAATTCCGATCGCCTATCTCTTTATCGAAAGCGTTCCAGTTGTTTCAATGTAGAACTGATCATTAGTGGTTGAGCTTCTGCTCTACCAACCTCGGACTGCAATTGCGTTCAACAAGCATAAAGTTCACATACTAACAATTATTTTATTTGATTGACAATTGTTCACATATCAACAGTTGTTTTAGATTGATTGAATAACAGTCGTCGTGTAATCTGTCTGCGGACTACCTTGGGCAGTGCCTTCAGGTGTGAAAACTTTCAGGTTGGTCGATACCTGAGAAACTCTCAATGGGATAGAGGTTGCAGGAGAGGTCTTTCGTGGCACATCCATGCCGAGTTTCAAATAACAAAATTATACTTGAAACTTGTGTTTTAATTAAAGGATCACTTTTTCCTTCACTGTCACGTGACATCTATCAATTTATTTAATCCCACTGAGTGTACTTCATTGAGGAAGTAACTCTGCGATATGACAACTTACAAATAGAGTGCTATGAGGCCAGGCTGAGCTACCTAATCGAGGATTGAGTTGTAGTCAGTCTGAAGAAATTGTTGAATTTCTCGTTCTACAGCTAATATATCGAGGATATTTCACTGGAAATCCAAAAAATTGTCAATTTGAATGATATACCATAACTTTACGAAGAAGCTGCTCACTCTTGCACATACTGGAATATAAATAAAACATATTTCAGTCTTAAAACCCCTATCAACTACAAATTAACACTTAAATATTTTCAATTTCCTCAAGGATTCTGAGTTTTTATTCGAGGTGATAGTATATGAATGTACAGGGGTGTTCTCATAGACGAGGCAAGTTTCCCATACGATGTAGAACTCATCAATTTAGATAATATCATCAAAAGAGTTTCAGCATAATGCAGTTATAAAACTCACCAACAAAATTTTTACTAGAACAGTCACGGTTCATATGATCTGTTCACAATCGTGTTGAGCATGGCAATGAATCACTACATACTGTTCGTTTCTTCACAAAAAATTTTACAAGCGGTTTATTTTTGCCGTCTTTAGTCTTGAAATCTTTCCACGTATAAACGGAAAGATGCCTTCGTTTGCGAAATGCACAAAAAATCAATTGACATACACAGTTCAATTGCCAGCACTGTGAACATTGTTAGACTGAAAATTTTGCTGATTGACTCTTTCGGATGAATAAAAAAAACTAATTATATTCAGCAATACGCCAGCCATGGATGTATCCATGATAGATATAACGCGGTGCAACCCGAGATGCAAAGGGAAGTTGTGGGGTTATAAAGGAAACTTTGTTGCGCTCACTTGAAAAAAAAAGAGCCAAAGTAATATTGATTTTCACAGACTACGTCACAGTACAATTCAAACGTACACTGTACTTTGATTTCACTATCACAGCATTTTATTTGTCCTTTCATTGCGTATTTGATTCGCGGTATTGTTTACCTACCGACTCAAAATTTCTTCTGATCTGAAAAATCTTCTGATGTATTATTTATCACACACGCAAGAATTTCATTTACTGCATCATTAATAATTATAGTGCGAAATATAAAATAGTATTTTCCAAATTTTGAATAGTTGGAATGGTAATGATTCAAAATTTAAAGTATTCGATTGGCTGCAAAACCCTGGTCTGGTCGCTTAGCTATTCTGAAGAGCAGTGTCCTTTTTTATGCTTCTGTATCTACTATTAGTATTCTTACGCAGATATGGTAAAATACCTAGAATTCAATTTAATTTCAATTATTTTCAGGGATTTTCGAACTAATCAGCAAATTTTCTACCGTCATTTGTAAAGAATTGAATGTTAGGTTCACGATCTGTACGTTCACGCGGAATTTTTTTCATTAATTTTCGCGTCAGAGTACGCAATTCATTGGTGTCTCTATTTAGGTTTCAGTACAAATAAAATGATCATGGATGTTACATAATGTTTCATATTTCATTAGATTTGATATATTTGGCCTTTAAGTTAACACACAATGTATATTATCTTCCTGTTTTTAAATCAATGTATATATGAGTGACCTTTGAAAATAAAAAAAAATATATGACGTGAGTGACGATAAAAAGAAATAATTCAAGACTGACACTGAGAAAATAATTCATTCCAAAAATCGCCATTCGAACTCGGATTGAAGACTGATTACAGGTAAACTATTCAACAATGGATAACCTGTGATGCGAGGTTAGGAACAGGTTGGAATGTCTTGGAAACTGGAATGCCATAAGTAATGACTTAGGACATACCAGAATAAACAGCACAATGACAAGTTCGCTATAAAAAATGGAAAGTGTTATTATGCTGCCGGAAAACTACTGACAGGTTTTTTCAACATACAGCTACTCTGGGATGAAAGGGTTCCAAACAATCATCAGGAAGGAACCCTGGTGTGGTACATTGATGTGTCCAAAATAGATGAAGGCAGGCGCCGGAATTCACGCGGGATGTTATGCCTCGGAATTTCAGACAGAGTTACATGCTATGGAGGCATGCCTGACAGAAAAGATCGCGAATGGATATCGAGGTGAACGAATCTTCATCTGCTCTGATAAGCGGCTATCCAATCTTTAGTATGCTCTAAAATCAGATCAAGACTGGTCTGGGACTGCCAACAGAGCCTTAAAGTCCTGGCCAGCAGCAACAAAGTCACACTCCAGTGGGTCTCGGAGCACAAAGGCATCGAAGGGAACGAAGCACCAGAGTCAACCTGGCAGGGGAGAGATCGAGAACGAAGTTCATGGGGCCAGAACTTGTGTTCGGGATTCCAAAGACCTCAGTACGGAGCTAGATAGCAAGGTGGATATAAGAAAAACACCAGAATCACTAGAACGATATTTCAGGACAAAGGCATAGTAAAATGATGATGAAAACACCATCAAAGAAAGTGGCCAGGAAGTGAAGAGTAGGGAACAGCCTTTTATATCATACTGGAGTGCGAAGCACTATCACGCTGAAGATTCGGCCTTCTGGGAGAATACACCTCACAGGAGGCTTTTCTAACGAAAAAATCTGAGGAGGCTGCTGAGCCTGATGATGGTAATAAATCTGTTCAGTCCAGTCAGACTATCAAAACATTCTGATTTAATGAATCAATCAACCTCTGATTGCTCTCAAATTTTAGAAGTACTCTCTCAAAGGGAAGACTAACACATCATATGTTCATCTGCCCTCTTTAGGAAAATCACACTATATATAGGCGAATTTCGGCAATACCGCATATTCTGATAAAAAAGGACCCACCTTCCATGTCGCCTTGTTTCATATTTTTTCCCGAAAGCTTTCATGTGCATGCAGCTCCTTTTCTAGTATATTTTCAACGTCAGACGACAACCATTTCATATTGAGGGATTGGTACAAAGAACCTGTTATTCTCAAAACTGTCTATTCAACTAAAAGCACATAGTATAATTGACATTTTGTTGGAAACGTCCACAATCAAATAACATGAAATAAATAAAATAACTGAAATAAATCCTTCCATACCATCATTACATCGATCACCTACCATAATAACAAAATGCATATATATATATATATATATATATATATATATATATAAAGGAACGAAGTGATTTTTTTTTAATTCCCTTAGATAAACGGATTATGTGATTACAGATAATATAACATACGAGTAGTGTTTGGAACACGGTTACCTTGTGATTAAACCATTTTTTCATCATCTTAGAAGTCGAATTTTGAAAATGAAAAATTGAAAAAAACAGCATGGAATCGATATACTTTATCACAGGATGATGAGAATCGAAATATCAATTGTGAAATTCAGCTACAGTGCTGTTTGTGAAAATCTTTTGAATATTTATTGACTGGCACTGTACCTATCGAATTCAAAATTCAAGCTGAAAGTATCACGAGGTCATTCTGAAATCTTGAGTTCAAACATAAAAATAATGAATCAAAATAATTCCTTCAATTTCAGGTTTCTGTTGAATATACTTGCAGTACTTCCAGGTTTCATACATGAATCACAAACTTATCCTCTACTCATGAAAGACAATAAGCCCGCCTTCAATATCACAGAACATAAACAGCATGTAATTTCATGAGTTTCATCTCCTTGTTTGACAAATCATCCAATGAATAGGTGAATTCAGAACATTAAATAGACTTACTGGGACTTAATATAGCGTATAATATAAGTTTTGATGATTTTTGTCGAAGATACATACATACACGAAGGTGATACTATTTTCGAGTTAAATAACAACTAAAACAATAACATTCCAACAATTGGATGGATGGATTCTTCAACATGGAGCAAAAATTCATGAAATTATCATTCGCTCAATTTCGGACCGAAACTAATGAAATCGATTTTGGTCAAAACCATAATTTCGGACCCAAACTAGTGGAATCGATGATTTCCTAGCCTCACAAAAAAACATGAACCAAGCGTACCTGCAGGAAGCTTTTTAAATATATATATATCTTATCAACATCAAATGGTGCATGACTGAGCACAGTGCGCATTTTTAACAATGAGTAATAAATATCAACCATTGGAAGAACGAACTATTTTACATGTTGAGATTGACGAAAATAATTTCTGCACGCCATATATCACTCATTTCGATGTGAGAAAACATCTATTTGCTTTTGAAATTCTACAGACACTTTTGATCAAATATTCGAAGTTTTTAAAGACGATATACAGAACATTATTCTAGCAATCTCGTTTGAAAGGCAGCTTTTTCAACATCCAAGCGAATCGACTAAACCAGAATAAATCGTTTGTAGAATATTTTGATTCACTAACTACTCTAGAAGTGAAAAATGTCATAAAATTTGTTCTCATAAGGTATTTCATCTTCTAATAAGCACAAGATTCTGATCAATGAATCCGTTTCCTGCATTCCAGATAGTTATATAAATAGTTGTTTGTTCAACCCCATTGTTCAATTTGAAGAGCTTTAAATCTGCTGATAGGTAATTCAATAATGAATAAAATAATGAATAAAAGTACCAATGGTGGACACTTGATTTCGATAACCCTGTATATATACATGTGATTAAATCTTGGCGATTCTTCATAAATACAGGCTTCGTATGCGATCGGGCAGAAAACAAACGTCTGACGACGCTAAAGCTGAATACTAAGTAAATAAATTGTCAAGTTGAATAATGGTGAATTTTTGTGCTAGGACGAGTAGTGTACCTTGGGAACGTTAATTAGAAGCTATGAAAAATACTTGAAATAGCATTTTTCTCAAGGTATTTAAATTCTGAAGACTAGAGAATTTTTGGAAAAGTGTAAATAAAACGGACTCGTTAACATTATGGATAACTGATTAGAACGGAACTAAATTTTCGTTGTGCTTACTTCGGAATGGTGTTCATTGGAAGAGCAGTTTGGTGAGAAGGGCCCACAAAGGATGATCTGAAAATACCAAACCAGGATAGAACTTACTCATTCAGGTTCAATATTTGACGTAGCAATGACCATAAGATTCTTTAGAATCGAGTCATTTTCATCGTCCTAATTTTCGTCGTCACATTTCATCGAGTGAGAGTTCAAATCACCTTTTATCCGCCAGTGTCTGAATTGATGATTTTGATGATTTTTTTGTTTCTTTGATATTATAGTTTTGAAAATATTTCAAACAAACTAAAGTGCCTCGGCTATGCCATTTCTCGAAAAATCTTTGGAACATTGTTTTTTTCAGCTTCAATGTAATATAACACTTTGACCCTCATATTGAATAGTAAATATTATATTGAAATATAATATTTGATCAACCAGATGCACCATCTCAAATGCAAGAATTTATCCACTTGGAAGGGGTGAATTCACAATCTATTCTGTGATCTGTGATAACCCAACTATGTTGGCATCTAAACATGTGACCATCTAAACAACTGTGTCGCTATGGTAACTTCATGCAAATTAGTAAGAGCAAACAAATTGATAATACCCAATTGCAAATGAATAGGAAAAACCGTAGAAAAATCTAGTGTAAAATTCGTCCGGAATTCTCATTCAACACCATTATAATAATTGCAGAACTGCCGAGAGGTTCGTACTGCAACATTTCAAATTTGTGAGAAATGACACACTATACTATTTCGATGCTCATATTCAATTAATCAGGTCGAAAAAAAAAGCGATTCAGTGCCTGCACTATCCTGATTCATATACTATTTATACACTGTGGTTTTTCAAGCGTAAACACGGGGTTCTCAGTTATCTTAAGAAATACGAAGTTGGTTAAATTACGATAAAGTTGCGCTTTATTATGCTGATTATAATCTGGGAGGAATGTTTGTGATGTCGTGATTTTTATTTTTAAAACGGGAACTCGGTTAGCTATTCGTTAGTTTAATGAAGGAATTAGAAAATGATACTACATTAGAGATTACTAGATTTTTCTTATGAATGGGGTTCACAAGTTAACTTCCTGTTTGTTTTCCCAAATATGAACTTATTCATATTATTTTTAGTTTCCTTGATAGAAACTGGATTGACAATGTTTATTCAGAAATGGCTGATTTGATTGTTTTCGTTGATTTTTCGGTTCTTAGTGATATTCCAAAAACTAATTATGATAGGTCAAATTTCTTTCTCAATTTCAACCTCGTATATATCAAGATATCCGAGATCCTCATACTTATGCTCGAAATACAAACACCCTGTATAAGTTTTCGAAATTTGTTTTGAACTATTTGGTATTTCCCTTATTACTTTGCTTTAAAAAAATACTTCTCGAGTATCCTATGTCTTTTTTTCTGAGTAGGCGGTTCGGAAGTGAGATTTTCGAGAGCTTACGATTGGTCTAAGTCTAAAGAATACTGATTAGTTTTGGGGAGACCCCTCATCGTCCACTTCTTCGATTATCGAGTTGTGCTCTATTCTTTGTCGCTGAAAGACCAGCTCTTGCCTTTTCTGGAAACAGAAAACATTTTCAGGAATATTAAGGATTATCAGAGGGTGGGGCGTTTATGTTTCAGCAGAATGTAGAGCAGAGTCTTGATCAGAGTGATAATCACTATTATATATACATTACAAATCGATGGAGTATTCTAATATTCTAATGAATATTCTATCTACCTATTGAAACTCAAACTACCCCCCTCTTGGTAAAGATCAAACATGAATGTTACTTTAGGTTTTCAAGTAAAAATTTCAACTTCAGGATTCTTTGTTACGTTTTTTGAGATAAGAATAAAAAAATCATAGTATGTTGTAGCTCACTGACAGTAGCTTCAATGCTACGCACAAAGATAGAAATTAGGGACAATGTCATATTAAATGTCCAAAGTTGACTGCATATTTAAAAAGTCAAAATGCCGGATACAAATCAAAGACTTTCACAAGAGAATAATTGAATAAATTTTCAAAAAAAACCTATAATAAGTGGATGGAGGAAAAAATCATATGTTTTACATGGGAGTAAAGTGCCTTTTATTCCCTTGGATGTTTACTGCACTACAACCATTGTTACCACAAACTGCGGGAGGAAAAGTGGCACTATCCTCTCTGGTAAGTTGCTATTTGCACGTATGGTACACAAAATTTTGTCTACGACTAATTAACTTGATGTGTTCGTTGAAAATATTCAGATTTCCAACCGACTATTGCAAATCAATTCCTAGAAATTGTCACTGTCAAACGCTGGTGTCCATGTATGAGTACGAGTAAACAGCATATATCTAATAATAACTATATGACTAACGACGGCATAGAAGCAGCCAAAATAACAAAAGACGGCATGCGCCAGTCTAAAATGAGAAGCGACATCCGCATATCACTTCGTAATCAACACTGCAAAAAGTAACTCACCAGTGCAAAAAGTAAGTTACTTTACTAAAGTAATTTACTTTTTGCACTGGTTACAATGCAAAGGCACATCACTCTTTGCACGACCGCAGAAAAATGATATTCGACAAGTGTTGTTGAATAGGATCTCAGTTGAAGGCAGCTTCTTTATCATCTCACCTCTTCGCTGGTGATAACGACAATCCGGTGGTCTATCCTCGGCGTCAGCTGGCACGACTCCTGCTCGAGATCGTCCAGTGAAGCCCTGCGCGTCAGCTTCGAGGTGTGGTGCATGAGGGGGCTCGATGCCGACTCCACGGTACTAGCCCTACGCAGCGGCGGTGGCCCGTCCAAATCGTTGTTATCCAGCATCTTCACCAGGCTGTGTCTGCAAGAGTTCATATTCCCATAAAGTTCCATGCGTATGATTATTGATGAATTATTGAGATCCGTATATCCATTCTCCTAACACTATTGACATTTTCGTCACTTCAGAATTTGCAAGTACCTTCAAAAACGATGGAACAAAACTATTAGAACGAAGTCCTCATGAATTTTTCCATCATTTTTGGACAGGGTGATAAAATTATCAACAGGACATGTTGAAAGTTCAATGAAATGTATCCGAATCTACCGCCAATGAACCTCAAGGAATTTATACGAATTTGGACCAATTTCAATGCATTTGGATAAACTTTGAAAGCGTCAAGCAACTTGCCTCGACCTCGACGTAACTTCAGAAAACAACCAGATTAATGTCGTTAATGCATATTTAGTGAGTAAATAAGTGAGGAAATTGTCGATATTATTAGGAGAATGTCACAACGCTACTATCAAATAGTAATCATTGCCTGCTTACCAAATACCCAATGGGATATCATGTTTAAGGAACATTTTCACAAATAAATGCTCATGAGTTCGAAACTTGTTACGGTTTTATTTGTGAACCGTGTACTTGAACATTTCGATACAATTTCCAGTCACTATCCCTAGCACTAATGATTCATCACCTACCAAGTATATAGTGATTTCTTGAACAATTTTGAACTCCAAGGATCGACTTTTCAATCAGCTATACGAACTATTCATCAGAGAAGGTAAAATATTAGTCCTATCGACTTTTCTATATCGTTTCTTCACCTATGTCCGAACTCATCCTCAACGTAACTAATATAATGTCTTGATCCTATATTCTTCCTATCGATCATACGCATATTCTTCTTATATTCGCATATTCTTCCTATTGATCATACGCCTTCGTTCCCCTACCGGACATATCCATTGCTGTCCCGCTGTATGTTTTGCGTTCTTTTTCGCCAAGTCTCTTTTTCACTAAGTCGGATGTGAAGTCAGTGTTGAAACCAGTATGTTCGAGAAGAGGAAAACCTCAAACCTTAAATGATTATCTGTCATCTGATAGGTACCTGCCAATTCACGATAGGCATATCTCATTCTGGCTCTCGAGACGGGTGTTTCTGATTTTCGCAAACTGCAGATTTGTTTTTTTTTCTTATTATAGAGTTCTGGTTGAAATCAACAACTCATAATAATTATATCATTTGAGTGATTGATTATTCAGTACTCACCAATTGGTGGATTCACTTTCAACCTGTTGAGATATCCATATCACAAGAGGCCACACGACATCAATGGTGGGTCTTCTCATGCTTTCCCATTATTTCTAGTGTACAATTTCATCTTCTTCATCTACTTGCATCCTCATCTTCATATATATTTTAGGCATTTTAGTGCATGCCTAGGGCATATAACCTGCCAACTACACATATCACCAAGGCACCCCAAACCCATAGAGGCTTTACTCACGCAGAGCATGCCGCTAATTGATAAGAAACCTTAGGTGAACCAAGAACCTAGGTCAAGAAAAGTCTCTCTTATACGACCTCCGAACTCCAAACCTCAAGTAAAATCTATCCAATATATCGTGCTATCTGAACTGGACATCTGATGAATGCTTTATCATTGCCTTGACTGTATACCACCTGTATGCAGACTGAATCCTGTTTATGCTTTAGTTTTTTTTTGTGTTGCATGAAACATATAATTCGAAATGCATTGCTGAATTTTCCAATAAATATAGCTGCCAAATTTCACTACTTACTCTTGTGAACTTGCGGTATATATACCTCAAGGGTGATATTTCCTTGAGAATACAATCTTTATGGTGGCCCCGCCACTGCTTTTCCGCTACTTTCCGAACATAAATTAATGTGGTTTGATTTTATAGTAAGTAGTGAAATCATATTTTTGCATGTACCGTGTATTTGAATCCCTGTGAATACTCAGAGAATATTACCCTAGTTAAAACCTGATTACTTTCGTTTTACTCACCATCCCTCTCCGCGAGCAAGAATTGATGCGAGTGAAGTAATAAGTTATTGTTACCTCTTTAGGAACGGGGTAACAAACTAGTTAGGTATTGGTATGATATATATATATATATATATATATGAGATATATATATATATGAGAAACAAATTTCAGCAGCTATTTAAATTTTTAATAATATACAGGGTGTTTCATTTCAAATAATCAACTCACGGTCACTTCTTCGAACAAACGAAATAACTGTGTTTTTTCCACCCTGTATTGGACTAACGAAGATTAGGCTGAAGTATAGGAACCCCCAAGTATCACCTGATTCCAAATAAAATTTTTATATCATTGTGTTTCCCAACTCAGAGATATCAGCATTTTTAGAGGTCATGAATTCCGAAGAAAAAAAAATGAAATCAATTTTCATTTCGAAAACGTTAACATATAGATATAGGAAAATATAAAAAAAAATTGTTGGGAATTTGTTGGTGATTCTGAAAATAATATTTCAATAATAATAGTTCAAAAAACCAAAGTTGCTACTACTTTTTAACTGAAGTGGAAACACCGTATTGTTGGGTAGAGAATATACCAATGTAGAATGTAGAATGTAGTCTGGTTCACCTGAAACGTCTAATGGCCATCCACCGTGAATCAGCCTGTATAGGGCTTCATAAATGAATAGAATTCAAATACGATGTACAGCTGAGAATGAAAATTCCTCAGGATTTCTTCGAAATGTTTTAAATTCTGGAAATGATGTATTCCATACTTCAGTACACAGTTATGTCGAGTTTTTGCTAACGATGTAGATGTTATTGCTCTATATATGAGAACACTCACCTTCTAGACAATGTGACAAGAGATTGCCTATGTTTGGAATGTTTTTTGGACTTGCCCAGCCTGATGTTGATGGCGGTGAAATGGTTCTGGACTGTCAAGCCTAGTTCCGGACACTCTCCTTCTCCGATCTGAAGAGTACATAAAATTTCCTAATTATCCCAAAACGGCATGGTACATGTAAAGAGACAACAGGCGAGGTGGATCTAGCGAAGTTTTCCAATTGTAATATATCACAGGATTATTGTCAACTGAAGAATATTCCATGAGTTTACGTTCGAAAAAAGAGAATAATACTCGAAATTAACTTCATTGATGATGAATTAATTCTATATATTACGTCTTCAGTTAATATTTAAATATTAACTGAATTGTAGTCAGAAATACACAATCGTGTGACATCAAAAATTTACTTATTTATTCTCTATCAAAATCGGTCATGACAACATATCAACGAATAAATACATAGGATCATAAATTATACCAAAAATAAGAATAATCAACAACATTGCCCCCCGCCGTGAAGGAATCTATTAAATTCTTTCACATTCTTCAATCAAACATAACTTTGTAACAGGGCGTCGATAGATCCCGGTAGATGTCTTGACTTCTGCAACTCGGACTCGCCCATCTGGACCCGGAAAAACTGACTCGACCTTACCCAATTTCCAGGATCTTCTAGGGGCATTTTCTTCCACGATGATGACGATATCATCTTTTTTAATGGGTTTTCCATCCCTCGTCCATTTCGAACGTTTAGTCAGAGTCGGTAGATATTCTTTGGTCCAGCGTTTCCAAAACCAATTAACATATAGTGGCGATCTCTTCCAGTCGCTACGAAGGCTCTGAGAAATATCTCCAAAGTTAGTTTGTTCCATTGGAGAGCCCAGCAGAAGATGGTTTGGATGGTCAATGGATCAAAGTCATTTAGATCTACTGAAACTTTTGTTAGGGGTCTAGAATTCATAATGAACTCGGATTCTGCAAATAGAGTGTTGAGCAATTCATCTTTGAGTATTTGACTAGAAATTTGAGAATAGAATAAAAAGTGACTTTGACACTTCTTACTAGCCTTTCCCAGGCGCCACCCATATGTGGACTTCCTGGTGGAATTCTTTTCCAATCTATTCCTTTGACAGTCATGGTGTTCGCTATTCGAATATCATCAAGTTCATTCATGGCTTTTCTCAACTCCTCAGATGCTCCTCTGAAATTAGTCCCTTGGTCAGAATAAATCTCTTTTGGTTGTCCTCCTCTTGAACTCATACGCCGAACTGCCATGATTGCTGAGTCTGTGTTTAATGAATGAGCCACTTCGAGATGGATAGCCCTTATGGTGAGACACGTAAATACCACTCCCCATCTTTTCTCGCGTCTACGTCCTACAGAGACAGTCAGCGGTCCAAAATAATCTATCCCTGTATATGTGAATGGTCTTACATTTGGAGTCAGTCTGAAAACAGGAAGTTGTCCCATAATTGGTATTTGAGGCTTCGACTTTGCATGTCTGCATCTCAGACATTTTGAAAATACCGCTTTCACCTCAGATCTACCATTGATAATCCAAAATTTTTGCCTAACTTCGTTCAGTACGGTTTCTATTCCTTGATGAGCAAATGAGCAAATTTTTCATGGTAATATTCCAACAGTAGTCTGGTATATCTTGTTTTCGGTGGAAGAATGATGGGTTGTTTTGTAGCAACATTCATATCAGGGGCTAGATGAGTACGTCCATTCAGAACTAAAATTCCATCTGAATTCAGTAAAGGAGACAGTTTTAGGAGGTGGCTATTCGAATCTAATTTTCTATCATTTTCCAAACATTCAATTTCTTTCTGGAATGATTCGTTTTGACACTTCTTGATCCATATTTTCAAAACCTCTTCCAGTTATTTTATGGTCAGATAAACGGGAAATTGTACGTCCAAGGACTTCGAAAGTAGAATATCTCTAAACCTCAAAATCCATGCAGTACTTCTAATAAGCCGTATCCACTATTTAAATCTTTCAATATTTGGCATTGGATCATCTTTTCTCACAGTTACTGCTGTAAAATTCATATTCTCATAATCGCTCCTTGTTTTGATTTCGTCGATAGATTTAGATGGCCATGCTCTTCTGTCTCGTACCTTTAGGAAGTCAGAACCCAAAATCCATTTTTCAAAATCCAATGTCTTATCACTTCCATAGGTTCGTGTTGCATTATCAGCTGCATTATACTCAGAAGGAATCCATTTCCATTCGGTCTTATCTGTCAACTCATGAATTTCACCAACTCTGCACGATTCGAATTGCTTCAACTTATTTCGATCCCCATCAATCCAGTGTAATACAGTCGTTGAGTCAGTCCACATGTGAATTTCGTTAATTTTGAATTCTAAAATGTCTTTCAACATATTAGCTAGTCTACTACCTAGCAAGGCAGCTTGTAATTCGAGCCTTGGAATAGATAATTCTTTCGTTGGCGCAACTTTCGCTTTGGCTATAACTAAGTTTGTGTCTACTGTACCTTCAGTTATCACCCTCAGGTAAGCAGCGGTCGCAAATGCTTTTTTGCTTGCATCGCAAAAGATATGAAGTTCTTTTCTTTGAGCTTGTGGAAGGTTCATGGAATAGCATCTCGGTATCTCAATAAACTTCAGCTAGTCTAAATCTGTAAGCCACAAAATCCAGATTCTGTGCAGTTCTTCATCGATGGAGTCGTCCCAACCTATACCAGAACGCCATATGTCTTGAATCAAAATCCGACCTCTTATTGTCAAATTTACTACGAGTCCTAGGGGGTCGAAGATAGACATGACAGTTTTCAAAACATATCTTTTTGTTGGTCTTTTCCTCTTAAATGTAGCTATTTCATCCAATATTTTCAATTTGAAACGAAGATAATCCATCTTTGAGTCCCATGTAAGTCCCAAAATTCGAATCGTAGAATTTCCACTCAGGTTAAAGTCTTTCATCGAATGTTCGTTCGTTGAAAGATTTTCCATTACTACTTTAGAATTTGAAAGCCAACCATCTAGTTCAAATCCGCCAAGTTTCTGTATGCGGCTAACTTCAGATATCAGTTCTACTGCGTCTTCTTCAGAATCACAGCAGTCGAGGTAATCGTCAACGTAATGTTTCCTGGTGATGGCATCTAAAACTCTTTTGTCGTTCGTTTCTCTGGAAGCATTGAGATTTTTGATGTATTGAGCACTTGTAGGTGAACACGTAGCTCCAAATGTCATTACTAGCATATGGTACACCTCTATCGTCTGTTTTGGATCACAATCTCTCCACAAAAATCGTTGCGAGTCTCGATCTTCAGGCCTTATTCTCACCTGGTGGAACATCTCTCTCACGTCAGCACAAAATGCAATTTTTCTTTGTCTGAATTTCAACAATATGCCTACCAGATTCTGGAGAAGATCAGGCCCAGCCAGCAAATGATCATTCAAACTTACCCCATGAGACTTCGCAGCTGCATCGAATACCAATCGGAGTTTAGAAAGTTTGTTTGAGTTGATCACCCCGAAATGAGGTAGATACCAACATCTATCATTTTCTTTACAAGCCTCTTCCCTCGTCAATTTTTTGGCATATCCTCTATCTACATAGCTCTGAATTTTTTCACAATATCTCTTTTTCAGAATTTCATCTCTTCCTATCTGTCTTTCTACACACAGAAGTCGATTCAATGCTACTTTCTTACTTTCAGGAAGTACTATGTTATCTTCCTTCCAGAACAATCCAATCTCGAATCTATCACCATCTCGTTTTGCAGTTTGTTCCATTATTCCTATTGCTCTTTCATCTGAACTACAATATTTAGATTGTGAAATTGTTGATATCCCAAAAGATTCGGTTGTGAACGACTGCTTCACCAAAGTATGTAGATAATCATTAGAGGTTTCTTTGCAACAAATATGGAAAGAATGGTTGTATTTCAGCTGACTACCATTATCCATTCCATGAAGAATCCATCCTAAACTAGTTCTAGTGGCAATCGGAGTGTTCTCAGGTCCCTGAATTACTTTTCTCGCAACAGTTAGTCCAATATTGTCTTGTCCTAAAAATAACATCGGTTGCTCATCAATTTCACAAAAAGGTAGTCCTTTCAGGTGTTCATGTGTTTCCCAGTCTTTTCGTCTAATGATTTGTTCTGGTAGAGACAGATTTTCAATAGATCTAACACCTTTCAAAACAAATACTTTTGCTAAATACTGTCTGTAAGTTCTTCGAGGAGGTGGTACATTCATTTTTCAGCTTTTGATGGAATTTTCTCTCCTCGTTTCTAAAAAATAGAGTAGAAGTTATTAAAAATTATTGCAATATATTTGTAGTAAGGACAGATTTAGGATCTGTCCCAAAATGTCACTGCGCTTGAAATTAAACCTTTAGATACCTGGTCAGTGACACCTTGTTTTTGAAAAAATTTGGAAATACAAATATATTTAATAATAATAAAACCTCTACTTATCTTGGTGGACGTTTCGGGAACGAATCTGCTCCCGTTCTCAACACAATTGAAATATTTTTCTTCGTAAACTTTTTTTTTTAATACAAATATATTGCAATAATTTTTAATAACTTCTACTCTATTTTTTAGAAACGAGGAGAGAAAATCCCATCAAAAGCTGAAAAATGAATATACTTTTGCATTGTTGAATGCTCCTGATATCCCTATGTTCAACTGATATCCCTATGTTCAAACATTCAGAATTTTCATGAGTCATAGTGAAATTATTTGTCCACTGTACACACATAAACTCTCTTTCTCTCCTTGTAGTCCAAGTCTATCCAAGATTGAGCTGTCAATTATTGAAACTGTTGATGCTTCGTCACATAAGGCAACGGTTTCAACCATGCAATTCTCACCTTGTAATCTAACTTTAATTGTACGTAAAAGTATATTTCCTTATCCATGTCCTATTGATAAGACAGAAGGCTGAATTTGGGAGCTATATAAAACTTGAGATGAAGAGGGAGTCTGAGAAGGTGAGGCCTGAGGTAGTTCAGAAGTCATCATCGTAGTCATCCTTTTGTCTGTCACTTTATGTAAGTACCCATGGTGACGTCGCTGACATCCATCAACTCCACATATTTTTCGCGTCCTACATCTCATAGACTGATGATTATTCTTCAAACAGGAAAAACATAATTTTCTCTTCGTTGCTGTATCCCATCTTGTATCAACATCATCTTCTTTCAATTTAGAGCAGCTATTCACGTGATGGCCTTCGTCTTGACAATACGTGCATTGTTTTTGTCCTGGAGGATTAATTGGATCAGATGTAACATACGAAATTTCATTCTTTCTCTTTGAAGTAGCATAACTTTTAGGTTTGTCAATTTTCATGCCTTTTGGCGTACTAACGTAGCTTGCTGCAGTAGCAAAATACATAGTCCAATCAGAAAAACATTCTGAATTCTTTTCTCCGGTCTTACTCATTATTTGCTCACCCCACCTAAGTTTCAGAGATTCTGGCAACTTATGAACTAGTTCCTTCAATAGTTGAGGATTCTGAAGATGACTTTTACTATTCAATGATTTTATTGTAGCAACTAAACATCGAACGTTACTTGAGAAGTGAATCAATGTTTCCATGTTCTGTTCTTTAATACTAGGAAAAGACTTTACCTTTTCAATGAGACCCTCAATAATCAGTTCTGTTCGACCAAACCTCATTTCCAGCGTTTTCAATACCAGTTGAACGTTTTTCGGTCATAGCATCATTCCCATCACAGCATATTTCGCCTCACCCCGTAGACATCGTTGGAGTTTGATCATCATCTCATCTGGAGAAAACTCGCACAAAGAAGAAATACGTTGTACCTGGGCTATGAAGGTCGGCCAGTCTTCCGGGCTACCATCAAATTGTGGAAAATCCTTTTCAATAATCTGTCTGGATACGAATTTGTCTTGTCTTGAACTTGAACCCACGGTTTTTATAGCATCAGCAATAGTTTGGCAAAGAATCTTCATCTCAGACTTATTTTCATTTGTTATTTTTTCAGTAGCTTCTAATTCTACTGGAATTTCCTCCACCCAAGCAGCAGTGCGTTTATTGATTTCACTTCTGTCTTCATCGTCTACAATCCTGAAACCAGATTTACTCTCTTCTTCTTCATCTTCTGCATCGCGGACTTCATTTTCTAGATCTAATAACTTTAGTTCATTTTCCATCTTCTTGATTTCTATAGCTTACATCAGTTTTTCTTTCTCTAATTCGTTTCTTTTATGTCGTAAGATTGTACTAGCTTTGGATTGACTGGAACTCTTTGTAGAAAGTTTAGACTTTGACTTCACTGACGAGAAATGGTTACTTCGGCTAGGCTCGTCTGATGATTTGTCGTTATCATACCTCGAGGAATCATTCTCCTTGGACTGTTGAGTCGGCATTAGTCCTATTTCTTCTACAGATCTGCCAAGTTGATTCGAAATCATGGCACTGACATTGGCCTCTCTTGTCATTCCAAAACCAGGCGGCCAGCTATAACTGGTGTCCAAATTCTTCATACCTGCTGTCTTCCTTTTCGTCACTTTTTCTTGCTCCATCGGAAAATTTGTAGTGTTCTGTATCTTCTATAGAACTGGCTTAGTTTGCTCGAAGGACCAATATTACGTCTTCAGTTATTACTATAATATGCGTAATATGTCCAGAAATTATTGCCTAATGTATGGCAACCCCGTCGTTGACAGTCTTCAAGCGCTCTTAATAATTGGCCAAGGCACATATGAAAGAGTCACACGCTGTTTCGATGTGTTCAAACAGAATTCATTTCTTTCGGATTTTTCAGAAAAACTACTTTGAATAATCAACAACTTATTTTGCGACTTAATTCATCGTACTGAAGGTAATGGTATTTTTTCATAAATGTGTGGTGCCTATTGTGGAATAATCATTTGTAACCAACAAGAGTAGTACTCTGAACAAAACCAAAAACGTTTCTTATTGATCTTTTGAAATCGGTGAAAACATTGGCAGAATATGATTCAGAATAATTTGTTCTGCAATGGATCATCAACTATTCGAATGATAGTTATCACAGAACTTGAATTGATGCGAAGGTAGCAGAACGAATCTGTAGTTCCTCAGGGCAGTGTACTCGGTCCTCTTTTATTCATGATATATAGGGAACAGTGGTTGGGAGATGGTGCAGAACCCTAAAGGGGGAACTAGATGAAGTGATTTAGGACTGATTTCACCGAATACTTTATTTTCAATTTCAAGTTTTCAAAATTGTTCAAAATTTGGAAATTTCATTTTCATTGATGTTCAATCGTCGATATTCAACTGCAATTTCAGGTGAGAATGCTATCAAACAGACAAGTGAATAACTCATTCAAGAAAATTAACGATTAAAAGAATAGCTAGACATATGCAAATAATGTATTTTGTCGTTTAGTTTTCTGTACCAAAACACCCTGTAAATGAATGATACTTAGTACCTGACATAGTATCGAAATTCTGTGATGTAAGATGAATGTCAGAATTCTGACTTGCCTCTCAGAATCCAACAGTTGAACGATTAAAAGAATAGCTAGACATCTGCTAATAATGTATTTCGTCTTGTTTAGTTTTCTGTACCGAAACACCCTGTAAATAAATGATACTTAGTACCTGACATAGTATCGAAATTCTGTGATGTAAGATGAATGTCAGAATTCTGACTTGCCTCTCAGAATCCAACAGTTGAATTTTTCTGCTGATTATTCACTCTCGAAAAATACACGCCACAGTGGATTTTTCTGTGCTCCAATTTCATGCTATTCAGTTTCAAAATGTCGATCTACCGTGACAAGGCTACAGAGAGAGAAACAACTGTGTGTAGTCCTTACCAGAACCTCGGCGTCCTTCAACATGACGTAGCCGTCGCAGCCCAAGTGCAAATAGCTCTTGGTCGCCAGCCGGTAGAACTGATCGAGCTTGACGTACTCATCGCCGATCCTGATGAAATTCAAGTCGACCCTCTTCCCTGGCGGTCTGTTCGGGTGGAAGGCGAAACTCACGCCCGCCACCTGAGGAAACCGCCCTTCCAGCTTAGGGTACATGCTCACGGAGTTCTCCAGAGTCTCCAATATCGTCTGACCTACGATAAGGGAGGCTGCGGGTTAATTGTTTTCGCTCGAGGAGGTGGATTAGTATTTAACACACACAGAGTTTTTCTTGCTGAAGAAGTCCGGCGGAAAGAATATCCCGAAAACAATATGAAAATTGCGGTCCTCACTCAATGTCAATTTGAAACGGCCTAAGACTTCAGCATTCCAAGCGCTGACTAGAATTTCTGGATGGATTCGACATTTTTTATATTATGAGAATACGGCCACTTGACAAGCAATAAAAACATAAAAAGCAGGAATGACCTGAGCAAATTGTACATGAAACGTACATAACATTATATCTGAAGGTTTATCAACTACAAGAAATAATTTGCTAATATACATTATGAAAAATTGTACTGTTTCAAAATGCAGAAGTGCTGGCGATATATTTCAATCATTTAAATTTATATCTAGTCAAAACGAACAACAGAAATACCAAACATTACCAAACATTTATTTCGAATTCCAAATTATTTCATAAAACATCTATGAAAGACTATGAGAAAACAGCGAATGCAAATATCCAGGCAATTTTTATTCAAATAAAGTCACAGAAAAATAACTTCGTCTATTCCAACAAACTTTTAGTCAACTTTAATAAATTGAAAGGCGATGGATCTCGGGGATACATCAATGACACCGGACTTCTTTGATGGTTGATACTACTGAACTGTATTTTTCAAGACAGGGTGTTCCAAAAAGTGTGACATTTTTCCAACAGGGTATACAAAATTGATTAAATTAGACAATATTACCCCGCCCCGTCTGAAAGTTGTAAGCTAACAAAATTAAGAAAAACGTTCCACTTACCACTCATACTTGTTTTTTTTTAACTTAAATTCTTTGCTGGCGATGATGAATGATTTTTTCCGTTCTAACATTCACCAATTACTATGTAAAATGAGGGGAAACGTTGCATAACATTAGATAAGAGGTAATCGAAAGAATACGAGTCTCACCATCTCTCGGTGCTGTATCTGCAGTTTCGTTTCGGCAGCGTCATTTGGAGACACCCTGTATAGGCAAATACCTTATGAATTTATTAGTAATAAACTATGATAACCAGTGAATTGTCATTCCCCTGTCTTACTTTTGAGAACACCCTCAATCTTCAATCAATCAATGTTACCTGTAACTTTGAGGACTACCAACGGATCATGCATTGGTATGATATTAGTGAGGTCCCGCATAGTGAAATCTCCAGCAGGGTGAACCTGATCCGATCTGAATGTTCCGGAATTCAGAATGACTAGGTCGGCGCCGGTAGCAGCCAAAACTACGTCACATACCTAGCAAATACACAATAACTCTCAGTCATCCGCGCGGTTCTTTTATGAACGACTCATTTTTTTCTTCCCTAGAATTTTCGAAATTGTTCATCTCTAGATTCTTCAAAGCTGTATTCTATTATGTTCTCGATGATGACTTATGCAGCCGGCTGCTGTCAGAATGTTTCCAGGAATTGAGCAGTTGTTTTTGTTTATGCTTCGTAGCAACAAGAATACCAATGAGTTCTTCGTTCTAATTTTTCTAATAAACTACTTAGGAACAGTACCTTGCACTCACCCAGTTTCCCAAATTCGACTCTGACGTTCGAATGGAGGTAAATCGGCCATCTAGCGGTACAGAAAAGCATCCTAAAACTTCATCCATTTTCCCCTCTATCATAGCTGAAAATAATGAAAATTAACGATGTACTCTCGGTAGCCAATTACTGAAAGTTCAAAAGAAACAAAGACTTACACGTATATTTTTCGAGTTTCTCCTTCAACACAAGGTCCTCGGGAATCTTTGAGGTGACGTTAACCTCTTCGATGGTCACCTCCGGACTGCCGTTGCCAGAAGTCTTGTCAAAGTTTACTGTGATCTTGCTAAACTGTCTGAAGTCCGTCCCACTTTTCACGATGTACCTGTTGAAACGAAAAGTACAGTAAAGTCCAAGCTTTTTATGTAAATAGCAAATAGCCATAATCGTTTTGTCAATTTCTTTTGTCAAGATTTCATTTATTTTTCTAAAATTAACGTTTTTTAAACATACTGTAAGTCGAGAATTCACCGTGTAATAGTTTGTCATTATATACGTTCTATTTGTGAGATTCTTAAAACTTTTACCTATATCTGTAGAATGAATTATCTTCCCATGAAGAGGCATGAACAACGGGTTTCAATATTATTACGATATCAAGATTATTTGGGTATGTTGATTGAATACACTGACCCATTCGTGGCTCTCTCTGCTTTATTGAGAGTCTCATTTTTCTGTTAGAATTGTCGACATCTGTGTATTTCTATTTGATAGGCGGTGTGCTCAAAAATTACTAGCTGACTGATTTTCCTCGAATTGACTCAACACTTATGTATACTATTTTTCCTTATAACTAAAATGTTTCAATTATGTGCTTTTGTTGCAAGTTTTACCCATTGTCGTAGCTATCATGCAATCCAAAATATATTGTTGATGCGCTTTGCCTAAATTCTAACTCACTTCAGTGTGTGCTTGTGTAGTATCAAGGTGGATTCGGAATAGTTATTTATGTACCAAGTGCGTTATATAGATCCTCTTCCATCATATAGATTTCATGGGCAGCATTCATTCCTCAGGCCAAAGGCCCTCGGGTGATTGTTACCCTCCGGGCGTTAGGATCTAGTAGAGCTCGTGGTGCATACAAGATTTTATTTTTCACGAAAAAAATATCTTAAACGACTTCATGAATATCTTCTCATAGTATTTACTGCGTTCTGGTCGGCAACTGAGCACAAGTGAGCTTCTACAACGAGCTTGTTAGTGGAGGAAACTAAAATCGGATGTGCTCATAACAATTGTGGAGATCCCACATAATATCACGCTCAAGGCTGAAAAAGCGTTAGGAAATTTATTACCTGTGAAATCGAAATGAGAAGGAGTGTGACAATTTTTTGTAATGGAAAGATGATAACAGAGTGATAATGAGGCGAAACATTAACTCTAATGAAGGTGGATGTAATAGACATTGGGAATTTCTCATAATTTGGATGTTCTTTCAATAACTATAGTTATATGAGCTATTTTCTATGAAACATAACAGTGCGCTATAAGCTTTTCATAGATGTTCGTAAGAAAATTCCTCTTCAGGAGGGCACATTGCTGGCTCTTCCGAAAATATAAATAACATTTCCTTCATCTAGGCACATCATAAGAATATCTTGTTGGAGATAAACGTTTTACCTGCCGTTGACTTGCTTGACCTCATAGACATGATCGTGGCCGCCCAAGATGATGTCGATGTCGTCGCAGTTCTCGGCTAGCTTGATGTCGTTGGGAGTGCGCATATGCGTCAGAGCTATCACGTAGTCGCAACCCTGAGAATATGAATAAGAGAATATGATTGATGAATTGTCATCTTTCGATGAATTTTTGAAGTTTCATGGCGCTCGTGGAATATACCTCTTACTACATGACTCTAACTTTGAGCTCGGAAGGGTTCAATTTTTGGTGGGGGAAGAAATGCTGTTTCGATCACACACTTTATCCACTAACGAAAGCTTGGTGAACTCAACGAGCACTCGAACCAAGAACACACACGTCAAAGCGCATACAAAAACAACAGCTTGCTTTCTCGAAGAGGTCTATAACAACAGAGCACGTCAAAATAATTCAACAGAAATAATTCTATATGGTCATTGGAATGAAGGTTAATAATATTGAAACAGCAAAGCAAGCCGCAAAGCAAAGGGTTGAAAAGCATATATCTTATCGTAAAAAAAAGGCCTGCACTATTCTAGTTTCCTCACGTCATCGATGCAAACTGTTCGGTTTTCCCTCTGAGGGAAGAGACTCAAAGAGTCTGTTTGCATTCTTCTGAACGGAGACGATTGGCCACGTTTATACCGTATGTGAATTTGGTAACTTAACCAAGTATATGAGACTAAATTTATACCAAATATTTCAGTAATCATTCAGTTACATTTTTCTCAAATGATTAATGTGCCAATCAGAAGAAGAGTTTCAAACGATTTTTATTTCGGAATTTTGTCATCTATAAATGTCTGGATGGCAGTTCTTTTCTTGAAATAATGATAATATTACAACTTTATTAGGATTGCAAATATTTACTAACTTTTTATTTATTCTCTAGGAGGCCTAAGCTGCAGCATCTGAAGAAAAATAACAAAAATATTTAAAACAATTCCCGAAGTTATCATGTGGAAACTAAGGTTAGGAATCACAAAACATATTTTTCATATTACTACTACTACTACTACTACTACTACTACTACTACTACTACTACTACTACTACTACTACTACTACTACTACTACTACTACTACTACTACTACTACTACTACTACTACTACTACTACTACTACTACTACTACTACTACTACTACTACTACTACTACTACTACTACTACTACTACTACTACTACTACTACTACTACTACTACTACTACTACTACTACTACTACTACTACTACTACTACTACTACTACTACTACTACTACTACTACTACTACTACTACTACTACTACTACTACTACTACTACTACTACTACTACTACTACTACTACTACTACTACTACTACTACTACTACTACTACTACTACTACTACTACTACTACTACTACTACTACTACTACTACTACTACTACTACTACTACTACTACTACTACTACTACTACTACTACTACTACTACTACTACTACTACTACTACTACTACTACTACTACTACTACTACTACTACTACTACTACTACTACTACTACTACTACTACTACTACTACTACTACTACTACTACTACTACTACTACTACTACTACTACTACTACTACTACTACTACTACTACTACTACTACTACTACTACTACTACTACTACTACTACTACTACTACTACTACTACTACTACTACTACTACTACTACTACTACTACTACTACTACTACTACTACTACTACTACTACTACTACTACTACTACTACTACTACTACTACTACTACTACTACTACTACTACTACTACTACTACTACTACTACTACTACTACTACTACTACTACTACTACTACTACTACTACTACTACTACTACTACTACTACTACTACTACTACTACTACTACTACTACTACTACTACTACTACTACTACTACTCATAACCTCACAAGAACAAAACAATCTGTTCTAGTCTGGTACACAACGAATTTCCGCACCAAACCAAGCTAGTTATTTGGTTTGGTTGGGATATATTAGTCAGCATATCAATACACGGTATAAACGTTGCCAATAATATTGTTCTGTTGATATAGATAGGACTTGGTATTCACTTATCAAAACTGAATATGAAATGATTAATTCGAGATACATTAATAAATAAAAACCTGCTACCCAAATTTCTGTCTGACAAATCGTTACAACCTCTTCGATTGACCTACAATCAGTATATGATCTGAATATAAATTTGAATTTTGACGTTACTAAGTATCGCGCAAACGCATACAAAAAAAGGTTCTCGAAAAACGCGAACCTTTCCTTCCTGTATAGCTCAGGTGTTCTGCGACCCGACAGACTCACCTCCTGCTTGAGCTGCGACGCCAGCTTTTGCCCGGCCTCGACGAAGTCCAAGAAGGTCGTCTCCTCGGGATTGACGGTGGCCAGCGTGTCCAGCCACTCTTGCTCGACCAGGCCGAGCAGGCCGACGCGCCGCCCGCCCCAGTGCACGACGTGCGTGATGCGGCCCTCGCCCAGCGGCCGCCCCGTCTCGTTGTCCAGCACGTTCGACATCAGCCACGGGAAGTCCGTGCGGCCGACCCATTGCGACAGCACCTCGAGCCCGTGGTCTGGAAACGATGTGGTCTTTTTGAACGAATGTTCGAGAATATTGTCACGTAATACTAAGATTTCTCTCGGAACAATTATCCAGTCAATGAGCTCCAGGGACCTTGTTCAAACGTTGAAAACATTGACTCAACGGTTGAAATGACCGGACTTTCTCACGTTTTCAGATGAAATTCATCAATATAAAAAATACGAAGAAGCAGGTTCAGTTCGGTTTAGAATAGGAATCAAGTGAGAACAAGTGACTTCTGTGCCCAAATTCTCGGAGTTCGAGGCAGCTCGAAAAATGCCCTTACATCAAGCCCCCAGAAATCATTCTGTTGTATATAGAGCTTTGGTTGGTGAGCATTCATATCGATTAATTTTGTAAATATAAGAATAAATAGATGTGTGATTTGTTGAAGATGAAAGGCAATTTTTATTACACTCGCCATTTGTCAAAAGCATATTGATAGTATAGGGTGAGTCTTCATTTTTATCGATTCGTCAATGAAACTTCTCAAAATTGCATTCACAAACCAAACGCTCTTGAACTGTCAGTTTAAACTCAACATGTTTCGCATGACACCAGCGTCAAAGCCACCTAGATTGATTCGAAGAAAGTAATAGGTAAAAAGTTGAATAATGTCTGCTGTTTTCAATAAAAGCACCAAATTCTAGAAAACTACTGGGTTAGGTTTAGGAAACCCTAATACAGGTCGGAAGAAAATGGAATTCTGCGTCAGAATATGTAACTAAATACAAGGTATGCTATTTGAAATTACAAAGTTTTCCAATTTCATAGATTGGAAGTTCCCAACCAATTTTGTATCACCCAGTATAAATTTCAACATTGAAATATTAATGGAGGTATATTTTCAACCTTCATCCGAACAATAAAAGCTATTATATAGGTTTCAATTCATTCACAGAGCCAAAGATGAATTATCTTCATGTAACATACGATTAACTGAATCTCAAATATTTTTGAAAACGGTAAACGATAGGTATAGGAAATATTGAAGTAGGTCACCGTTATTTGTGCTCTGGAATCCAAAAACGGAAAAAAATACATAGTGTTCCATCGAAAATATATAACTTTTATCTTTTATATAAAACACCCTGGATATCTCAAAATTGTTTCAAATTGTGCACACATATATTCTCTATCCAGCCAGTTGAGAATGATTATAGAACATTCCATGGTTTTCCATATGAAGACCGTGTCGTATACGGTGCCCACACCTTGGTGCCACTTAATGAATGAGACTTACTGGGAAAATCTCGAAAATGGCTCGACCGATTTGAATTATTTTTTTCAATTCGCCCCAATACAGGGGTAGGTGGGAAAAAATTCATATTAGGAAAACCCAAAGGAACAGCTGAAAAATCGAAAAAACTGATGTATGTAATTTTGTATGGGAATCGCTCACTGTTGACCATGGTGAAAGACCACTTCGAATTAGTTTCAATAGATGGCGTATCTCTCTATTCTGTGCTGCTAAAGAACACTACGGATTGATCAAATATAACAGAAATGAACCAGCGTGCGTTACTCGACCGATTTGAATAATTTTTTTTTTAAATAAAATTAGGAAAAACTCAAAGGAACAGTCGAAAAATCGAAAAAATATCCATGTTCGCTTTTTCGTAAGAGAATTGCCACTTCGGAAACACTTCTCAACTGTGTGCTGCTGAAGATTACTTCGAACTACTTTCAATAGATGTCGTTCGTGGCCAAGTGGTAAAATATATAAATATGAATATTTGTTCGTATACGCTCCCGTATCGGTCATCCGATCACGATGTAACTTATTCATCTTATTGCTTGCACTTGCGTGGAGGTTATAGGCATAGACAATATTACTTTACCAAATTATATTTCCAGAATTATTCATTTTTGCGGCAACAACGCGCCGGGTACCAGCTAGTATAGTATGATTCAAACACTTTGTCCGTGAATGAAATAACTAATTGAATAATAATAAGAGTCAACCCGATGCCTAAAAATTACAGGTGAATATATATTGATTGATGAGGCTCATTACTCCATCTAAAATATTTTGATGTACCTATGTATTTTTTATATCTAATATGTACTGGTAATATTCTGTTCAATAAATTCAATTCATTTTTTTTAATTGTACAGTATTTTATATTCATTCATTCTTTGTCAACAAGACTCATTATCTTCAACAATAAAATATATTTTGTCTTGACGTTTCATACAGAATTTGGTATGAGAACTCGTACCTAATTTAGTCAAGAACGCTTCAATTTCCTGAGCATTATGGTAGGAACAATATTTTTAAAACTGAACTTTGAAGGGCTGTTATCTCTCTTAGGAAGCGTTTATGGAAAAAATATATTGTGCATATCAACTTATTCTTCGATGGACCATCAGTCAATTATTGCTATTATAATCTAAACCACTGGTTCAGCCGCTTTTGTGTTATTTTGAAAGGAAAAAAGATCAGAGAGATCAAAGAGATGCCAAGAGATAAGAAGAAGGCTGCAAAAAATCTGACAATTGTTGAAATGCAAATTCAAGTTGAGGAACAAATATAATGTCAATCATGTCAATAAAACTAATGTGCATATTTGCTACTAAATTAATAATTATAATATATCATGTACTCACCAAAGTCGTGGTTTCCAAATACCGCACAGTGTGTACCACAATCATTCAGAACTGGAATCATCTGTTCACCCTTTGTGAATGTACTCACTGAAAATTACAAAAAACATAATCATTATTCAATGCACTAGTACAAAAAATGACTGTTTTTGGGACGAAAAAGAGTTCAAGAATTTTTGAATATACCCAAAATATCTTCTACTATTTTATTTCGCTTTATAATACTGTGGGTGAAGAAAGGAATTATAGGCAATGGAACTAGATGCATTACATCTTACATGCCTATGAACTCTTGGAAATCAATCATCATCAATGGAACAAAAATTATTGCAGGATAAAGATGGAATATTCTTCGAATGCAGCCTCGTGAATAAACATTTCAACCTATCATTATATCTGTTGGGTTTGTTAGTGTTAAACAGACAGCTATATCCACGCCATGAAATTTATTTGTTGATAAAATCATTAGATAAAGTTGATTTTCGAATCGAAATATGTCGGATTTTGATAATGGACCCCGCACAAAAATATAGGATTTGGAACTCACTGGGAATTGCTGGGATTTTAATGGCCTGGTTCTGAGCAAGAGTCTTGAAGGGTAAATTTTGAGAAAGAAATAACAGCAAACATAGTTCAGTTAAAATTCAAATATGTTAAAAATACAGACCCCTTGCAAAAATTGAAGTTTGACACGTCATATTTTTATTCACAGAAAAAGAAGACAACAACCAAAAACGAAAAATCAAAGAATCTGCTTGCATTCTTCTGAACGGAGACAATAATATTGCTTCTTCTCCAGTGGATATAGGTAGAACTTGGCATCCACTTCTCAAAACTGAATATAAAAATAGCAAATTCATAATCAATTAATAAAAAAAAATCTGGTAACTAGAATTCCTCCGTCTGTCAACTTGTCACTTGTCAGTGTCAAAACAACCCAAAATTGAAAATTTTGCAATGAAAAAATATACGAAATGTGTTGAAAACGGGAGTAGATTCGTTTCCGAAACGTCCACTGAGTAGAAGTTTTATTTCCATTAAATATATATTTCCAATTTTTTTCCAAAAACAAGGTGTCACTGACAAATAGAGAATTTCTCTTTTAGGTATATTCGGCCATACCGATGCAGCTGAGCTGGAATAATGTTTGAAAAATATGAAGCTCGAAATCGGACATACCATGGAGGAATAAATATGAACTTTGCTTGCTCAGCTCAACGTTGCAAGCAGTGAATCGTGTTGCATCTATAGTTTAGATATGATATATAACATGATATATCAATATATATTCTGGTTATTCGTTAATATACAGCGTGTTGCGTCACCCAATATCTTTCTATATCTTTCAGTCCCTGCTGTAAGCTAGTCAGAAAAGTCAGCTGCCAATTTTTCTTCCGAAAATTGAAGAATACAAAGAGAAACCATACTAAGAAGTTCGAGTGAGTCCAGTTGTTTGACTCAATTACAGAGTATACCCAGATGTATCAGAAGTTGGAGAAGCAGAGCTTTGGTCCAAGATTCTAGATCCTGCAAGGTGCACCTAAGTTTGGATTTATTTCAATAACTCGCTGGCGGATTCCTCAGAGAGGTGTGTAAAGACTGAATTTTTGTGGAGTGTGTTCAACGTAACTTCCAGTGCCATAGGGTTAGATAGCAGTTGGTTGTCAAAGAGCTAATACTGATTCCAAAATCAATGGTCATATTTAGCAAAGAAAAAAATTCAACATTTGATAGTATTCACCCGAACTAGCTTCCTGGCACAGTACGTTTTTCTCTCTAAGTAATTCTTAGGTTTTTTAAATAATTATTGAAATTCGCATTTTTTATTGTAACTGGAAACGAACAGATCTCAAAAACTCTCAAACAGAGATGATCTGACAGGTTACCAACTTGATGCGAAAGTTCCTCATTTATCTGGACATACCTTTCCACTTAATTTGTATGTCATACTCATAGTTTCTGACAGAGATAACAATTACTATTGTATGAACACGGTTAACTAGAAACGTCACGAAGCGTTGACAAGAGTCTAGCGTCTAGCGGTAACACATAAAGATACGTCACCAGTTTTATTGAGTTTTTGGAGAGGGCTGTAATTTCATATCGAAAATAAAGCATGTGAGTTGACTTTGACAGTGAATGATGCCATTACATGATGTTTTCATATGATAACTGCATTACAAAGGTGGTTTCAGTTGGAAATTCGATAGGTTTGTACAGTAACATATTAGATTTCGTGTTTACATTGTTCATACTGGTGAAAGCAGGAGCAGAACAGGTGACATCATATATGCCAGCGTAACTAGATAGTGATTATTATTTCAAGAGATAGACCTTTTGAGTATATTTTATTCAAGATATTGGTATGACAGTCTGACTTGTGAGGCCGATTCGTTTTTCTGTTTTTTCTGTGATTAACAATGTTTAGTCTGAGATTTTGAAGAACACACTTGAATGTTATGACGAATGTCGAATGAAAGTTGTGTGGAACGGGTTTAGGAAGGGTGATATGAAGAGACTTGACAGTCAGTTATTATAGAGATCGCATAATGAGAACACTGGTCAAAATACCTCAAATTGTATTGTAGAATGAGATATTATCATATTGTTAACATCTTGATTCAACGATCGTAGCTGTAACTAAACAAGCTTGGACACTTGCATTATTGAATCGATTGTGTTACTCGTGTCATTCTGACACAATGTCTCCGAAAAACGCCCTATAAACGACATATATTTGGGAAACCAACATTTTGGTTTTGGCAAAAGCCGAAAATTCATTGGAACAACTTACGCATGCTTGGCGAGAACGCGTCGCCGCTGAACAGCACCAGCGGATGCAGGTGTCGGTAGGCCTGGAGCGCCGAGCAGAACCTTGCGGCGCCGCCCACCGGCTCGGGCGCCGCTCGCGGTTCCACGTTGTACACGTCGTTGAAGTGCAGGATGACCAACTGCTGGGCCATCGCGCCGCCCGCCCCGCCGCCGCCGCCCGACAGCGTGCTAACCGCCCGCCGGCCCGCCGCGCGCACCTCCAGCGACGCCTGCAAAAGAAGAACGATGTACCAAAGAAGACTGGTGCAGTCACTGATAGTGTTTTGTTTCGCCAAAAACGCTAACGACGTTTCTCGGTATAATGGCATTCAAGCTATAAAACTCCCCAGAAGATGGCGACACTTTTGCAGATTTCTGTACACATAGTTGATGTTTTGACATTTTATAGTTTGATCATTTATTCAGAAGTAACCGTCTGTACTCCTTCTGAATCAACGTTTTTAGAATACTGATTGTGCAATTATGAATAATACTAATTTTGTCGTCATTTTTGTGTGGCCATCTAACAACTAACATACGAGTGATTTTCCGCTATAACTAATAAAATGCTGTTATCAAGTTGGCTGTACGTTAAGAGTTTTGGTTGAAGAAATTATATAGGCAAATGGACAGAGTACCTGCACTAGTGCTCCCTACATCGATAACAGAAGAGAAACGAGGTCGCATTCATATTATACTTATTCTTTTATTTATTTATGTATCAACGAGCATATGCTCACTGAATTATAAAAAAGAAAAGTCACACGGGGAGCGGGAAGGAAAGAAAACAGCACTATATAAATTGATATCCATTGATTTCCTCGAGTTTTTCTAGATATAACTCTAGTATAATTTGTAACGAGTTTCCAATTTTCTGTTAACAGTGTAGTCGATTCTCAGGGTTTGTCTGAAATATTCGTTTTGAAAATTAATAATAATTATAACATCACTGGCAATGAATATTTTTCAGTAAAATTTTTAGTTTCACCTCAGTTTGAGAATGCTGAATCTAGTGGTACAAAATATCTTGAGTGATAATTTTCAATTTCTGACAAAAAACCCATAGTATGCCTTGAATATCGAAAATACATATTCTTTTCGAATTTTTGCAAACGTAGAGATTTCGATGCTGATTTTGTTGGGAGAAACACGAAATTAAATCGCTAAACATGTGGATTTTATAAGGGTGCTTTGGTCTTTATATAAATTACAGAACTTTGATAGCTCATTGAAATTCAGGTCACTATTTGTATGCCACTATTTGTGAAAAGTGTCAGAACAACTCACCTTGGTGAAATATGAAAGTATCAACTGAATATCATTATTTGAAGTTTAGAAGATTTAGAAGATTAGGAATATATTGTAAAGAGAATCAGGACACAAGGTGAAATCAATATATTGATGACTTGGGTCATGCATAATGCATAAACTTTAGGTGGAATCAATTTGAAAATTTTAAAATGGTATGAAGTAGAGGTGCATTGGGAATTCAAACTGATTTTTTTTTAACAACTATTGAAATGAAATTGTGAATGAACTCAAATTCACCTCCAAGTCCGCTGGTGAAGTTTTGCACACATTTATTTTCGGAATAACCATGTGTTTCAAATACTCAATAGTTTGTGTACTGTGACTTTAGTGTATGTTTAAATGTTCGAATCAATTTCTTTTATAATTGATGCATCTTACAGAATTCAACTGAGACTATCTTTTTCACTTGAAAAATTCTGAATTTCCATATTCTGCTGTCATATATCTCACAAAGAAGTTCGGGCTGAAAATACATTAGACCAGCCCTATTTGAATACCGCCAAATGATTTTTTCTTTAATTCCGTACACTTTATCAAATTCAGCATGAAACACTAGGTAAGTACACAAAATTGCAATTTTTCATTCCAAACCGTGTGGGAAAAATTATTTAAAAAACATTTTCAGGAGCGACCCTGTAAGAGGCTATAGGGGCGATTAGCCGACCGATGTTTATATGAAGTTTTCTTCCTATTTCTGGTACTAGGAGCCGCTGGTAGAATATCGCACACTATTTTCTGGACACCCTGTATACTTGATAGGTAAGCATCACCTAATGACACTATTTGAGAGCAATGCAATGAAATTGAATGAAAAAATGTCATGAACGGTTTCATCTTGGAATTATCTATTTTCATTACTTACATTTCTCTTTCTCTTGACCATATTCACAAATTTTGTGGTAGAAATCATTCAAAACTGACTTATATAATATTGTGACGTGTTTACTATGATCCCTTCTGAGAACCGATTCCGCCAAAAAAATTGCTGCATAATCTGAATCTATCAGCTTGCATGGCAATGGAAAAGGATCAGTTTTGATGCAATTAATCAGCCAATAAAATTTTCCAAATCAGTTCCCTGAATGTTACTCCATACTCAAAAACAAATTAGGTGTTAATAGGCAGGGTCATTACTTTTATAATTGGACCAAAATAAATATGTAAATTAAATTAACATCTTTCAAAAGAAAAATAGCAGACACTATCTGAGATATGGTTGTGGATCGCTCATAATGACCTTGGAAAAGTTGAAAACACATTTCAATAAACTGATGGCACACAAGGTACTGAACTCAGATTTCTGACTACTTACCAAAGACTATGTGAAATATTTCAACAGATTATTTTTTGGCAGTAAAAAAATCTAAAATGGCTAGAAAATTTTCGTCTGAGAGAACTGTATGGTGTAAATCAATCAGAATATCAATAAGATCCAATGTATCATTCATATGCCAATTTGGCCTTAACATAAAGAATGAACACTAGAAAAGTGGTTGTACATCCTTCCGCAAAATAGATATACAACTCTTAATGAAATTGAAGATATAGAAATATTCAGAATGAATTCTGTACCTACCAGAGCTTTACTAAACTGGCAAATTCAATTTCAAACATGATAATGAAGTGTTATACTGGGGGTTCTACATTGAATACTCAGCCTTTATGAATCAGGATATTGAACAGTATGCTTACTGAATGTATCTTATACGAACCTGTTTGAGCCAGCCAACAACACTGGTAACCTTGCTGGACACTTCAGGGGGCACCTCAATGCTATGATCTTCAACAAGTGAACTCCACTTTGCTCTGAGAGCAGCCTGAGCAGTGAAACTAGCCATCCTTGGAGAGCCCCTTCGTAGAAAAACACTCAATCTATTCAATAGGATAATTATTATCTTCAACAATTTAATACCTAGATATAATGTTATGTAAACTTGTGGGTCGTTTGGCCGCTTCTGGCAAGAATTAATTTTAGAATAGCAGCTGAGAGCGGTATTCGTGCTAAATCGAAATTTGAACACCTATGGCCTGGTTTCACTTTTTCATCTTCGGAGCATTCAAAATTTCACTTTCCTTATTGATTAGCGAAGCGTGAATATGTTGAATGAATGCATTATTTGGCTGCGATCTAGACACATTGTCGACCTTGATTAATTATAAGTTCAAAATTAATAGTTTCAACATTTCTATAATTGTGTTTGTAAAGGGCATTTGGGAGGTTTTAAATGTCACAAAATTCATCTGCAATCTGCATGACAGAAAATAAAGTACCAATCAAATTCGAAACACTGCCTGACATCTAGTGATCGATTTTTATATTTCAATTTAGGAGAATCATGATGAAGTTGGCCACGTGCACAGCTACGTATCTTGACAACAAATATACAACCCCAATGCCACGAAACCAACCTTCATGCCGGATGTTAAATGTCAAATTTGCCTAAATACAATATATTTTAATTTTTTCCAAAGTTATTTGAAAATTCTAAAGAAAACAGTGAATAATTGAAAATTAGTTGTGGTTTAAATGACTATATTTATATTTATATATATATGAGTATCCAATAATACTTGCAGCTTGCAACTATACTCCGAATTTGAAAACCGCGAGTAAGTGAAGATTAGTACGCCGAATTGTGGTTTGAATGACTAAATTTGTATCCAAACATATGAATATCTATCTAATAATACTTGCAGCTTTGCAGCTATCATCCAGATTTGAATAATTAAAATTTCATTCTCCCCACTAAGATTTTCATTCTACTAACATATAAAAATACAAACGATTAAAATCCTTGAACCCTTCTATCAATGATAAAAATATTTTGTTTGTCAATTCACCAGTATTACTATCACCATCTATCACCAAGTAATCAGGTCGAATATTTATCATCAGCTATAAGAATTAATTGATATTTTGGCACATGTTTCATTACATTAGTTGTTTGTAAAAGTTAATAGGACAAGCAATCAGTAATTTTGTTTCATTTTAATCAGGGACAATATGCTGACCATGACAGTACGGAATGCTCTTAAACATACCAGAGGAAGGGGTTTTGCAAGTTCTTTGGCAAAATCCAAGGAACACTTGGATCCCATGCAGGAGGCATTGTTGAGTGAAAGATGCTTTTTGGTCAATGAGAGAGATAGCATCATTGGCCAGGCCAGCAAGAGAGAATGTCATTTAGTGCAAAAAAATGGTGATATCCCATTACATAGAGCTTTTAGTGTTTTTTTATTCAACCAAAAAGGTGATTTATTACTCCAAAAAAGATCTTCACAAAAGGTAAGGAATTGAAAGACTTTATAACAATTCAATTCGATTCAAACCTCCTTTGAACCCAAAGACATCCAAAACATCTTTCAAAATATGTACTTGATGGTCAGATATAAAGTTGCTATATATATATATTACAGTATTTTCATCTCGAATTATTTTTACTTAATTATAGCATTAATTACTATTATAAATCAATTCCACATGTTCCACAGATATCCAATTGAGTTTTTTCTTTATATTTTGTTTTTATAGTCTATTCCTCAGTCTTATCAGAGTAAATTGGTATATCTCTTATTCATAATTACAAAGAGACAAAAACCTATTTAAATATTCTTCACAAATCAAAAAAAACACATTTCTCTATGTATCCTCTTCATATCTTGGAAGAAAAAGTTCAATAACTGCTTTGAAATGCAATATTTCTTCAAAGATTCTGAAATTATTATTCATAACTGCTTTCCAGTTCCAGTGCACAAAATCACAGGATCTTTATATCGAAAGTCATGATCAAAAAAGAATATCTGGAGATATAAACTGCAATATTGCATAATCTCTCAATCTGTATGATAATATATCTAAAATAAAATCAATCTGTCTGACTAGAGCAAATTATATAGGATGACTCATTTGAAAGTTCCCATTGGGTGCCCATAACATTTGTTTGAAATGATCAACTATTTTTCTGTATGTATATGAATTCAGTGAAACAACTTCAAGAAATCGAAATTCTGATTGGTCCAGAATTTGCCGCTTTTTTGTTGCTGATTATTTGCGAAGAAGAAAATTTAATCAATGTTAATAAGAAGTTAGCATGACGACTCGTCTAAATATTTTTTCCCAATTTCGAAGTATCCATATTTTGCCGCTTTTTTGTTGCTGATTAGGTTTCAAAATCTTTGAATATAAGTTTTCAACAAAATTGCAGAAAAACAACCTGAGTTATCAAGAATAAGTGAAGCAAATTCCAGTTCATATCAGTTATTTCTGAAACAAAAGATGATAGAATAGATCTGTTTCTGAAATCGTAGTGTAATCAGAAAGATACAACTTTTTCCGATTTGAACATTCTTTGATATCTGAAGCTCTAGGACTGTAGGTGATAGCAATAATGAAAAACTAAAAAGTGATAATCCCATATATATATCGCATATATTGCCGTCTTATCAGCAATTTATATAACAAATTAGCAAAATCTGCTGTGCTATTTGATGCATAAAGTCAAATGTACAATGTTCCAGATCTTCAGACATTTACAAAGTATTAACATTACAGGAGGCTGTAAACATTCACGACTATAATACCTGGAATTGGCGTAAAAATGTGCCCCTTGTCCCATATGAAAAGATTAGACAAGAGCAAATCTATAGGTATTTCCTCTTTTCAATCATCTTCCTATAGAAATTAGATAGTAGAAAAAAAATCTTACGAAATGAATCCTTTACGAAATCGACTATTTCACTGGGTTACTCAAATACCTTCTCTCTTGCATGGTGTTCAACTCATGTATTGTTTGCATTTCAACTTAATCTTCATATTTTGAATTTATTAAATTATAAATTCATGAATTGAATAAATATATTCCTGATCTAGCTATTCAGCCGCTCCGGACAAGAATAATATTTACCGTTCACTTGTATAAAATATTTTTCTTTCATCTGTTTTTATTGACATCTGTCAAAAAAACTACTTCTCTGGGTGGGCATCAGAAATGTAAAATCAGTAAAACCTTCGGTAGAATTTTCATGTATACTTATACAATTAATTTTTTCCTCTTCATTTTGAATTTGATATTAAGAATTAAAATCTTTTCATTCTTTCCGTATGAAATTGACTATATTCAGCTTTCGCACATCGTTTAACTAAAGTGGGGAACACTATAATTTTTATATTTTTCTCTCCGTGCAACCACCCTCAGTTTTGCCCATAGGCATTCACCTCCCCCTCTCCCCTTAGATTTAAGATTGGGCCCAGTACATCCGTCTTTTCAGATAACGTATCCAGATCACTATACAAACTCCTGCTGTAGTCACCCCATCGCAGACGTTGCCGGCGAAGAGGAAGAAAATGCGGCGATCGGCGTGAGAAGGGCAGCTCAGCGTCGTCTCAACCTCGAGCTGGGCATCCCGGTCGAGCAGATTCCCATCGAGAAATTAGATTACATCACGAGGATACATTATAAGGACAGCGGAAATGGGAAGTGGGGGGAACACGAGATAGACTACGTACTGTTTCTTCAGGTGAGATATAGTTTTCGAATTAAATTATACGAGAGGCATTCTATGAGTGGAAATAACTGAATTATAGAAACAACTAGAACACTTGCGATCTTGTTGTTATAAACTAGCTGGTGGAGCTACTTCTATCCTTATCCCGTTTTCAAATCTCTTCATATTGGTCAACCTTGATAAACATGACATGGCGTTAACGAAACTGTAAAAACTGTCGCCGAGTTTCCAACCAAATTCGCAGAATCTGGCACAAATCGATAAAGATAAAAGAAAACTTCTCTGTGTTCTGTGGCTGGGTTTCAACATTGGTTAATGATATATTATCACATATATTTTTACTATTTTCTTTTAGAGTTTTTATGATTCCATTCTGTTTTATCAAAGAAGAGCACAATAAGATAATAGAAGACGGTTAAGAAGGTTATCCCATTGATTTTTGTATTTTATATAATTTATTATCTGAGATGAAACTGAGGAATTTCGAATTCCAATGAATCATAGACCACTATGCAAGTTGTATTGGTTGTATTGCATTATGGATGTCACAATGTGTGGAAACCAAACCGAAGCATTGAATATCACATTAACTTCAGTGATAGTGAATGAGGAGGCAATTCACGATTCGTGTACATGTAGACCTGGCAGACAACCACACTAAGGTCGCACTACTTGGGTATAGTTCCTGTAAAGTTAAATCCGCTTATCCGATATCTGACAGTGGTAGATAACTAACGGTCCAATTTTTGCATTCATGTCGAATTTCAAATTCAAATCGTGGTTTCGAGTTTCCAAAAGCGAGAGCAGCAGATGTCTACAACTTTTTCTAGTGGCTGAGGTAATGGGACACCTCATATTTCGGTCCATAATCTTTTAAATGTTTGGTAGTTGAACAATATCAGAATTTTTGATTTGGTTTTGTCAAATCACTATTGCCTAATCAATGCAGTGCAGAAGGTTTTTTTTATCAGTGGACAACACGAAAGGGACATACGTGCAGATATACGTTTTTATTTCAAGTAGTATACTTTAGACGAACCAAAATATAATGCCTTTTTGAAGAATTCTTATTTGTACATGATATATTACTAGAAATCACGCTTTGTAGGCTGATGTGAAGGTTAAACCTAACCCAAACGAAATATCCGAGATCAGTTTCGTGCCCAGAAACGAACTGGACGACTATCTTCCCCAGCTGAATGGGCCCCTGACACCTTGGTTCCAGCTGATTCTGAAGCATCGGTTGAGGTTTTGGTGGGACAATCTCGACAACATCGATGAAATCAAAGATCACGATAAAATTCTAGAACTCAAATTTTGAGATTGCAAGTAATCTTCGTATATTCATTCTATTATTAAACATGAATCATAGTCGGTGGATTTGAACTTTATTTTATGTTTCTAGAAGTGAAGACTGAACTTGATTGATGATGATGATATTAAAAAATGTATATTTTTAAGGTAATCTCGATCTCGCCAGGATGTCTCATTTCATATATTCATTCTGGTATACCTTGTGATGAAAATTATGTTTAATATAAACTATCATCGAATTGTTCAATAAATGTTCATCAAGTCTTATGATACTCTATAGAAACATGAAAGTATCTGGTGCTCACACTGTTTCTTTTCATAACTTATCAGTTTACATGATGACCTCAAGTATTCATAGAGATTATTCTGCGACATTTTCTATTTTTAACAAAAATATAAATATTCCAGATGTTTATTAGGATTGTTACTTCGATAATGTCAAGGTTATATTCTAAGAAGAAATAAATTATACCTATTTATTCCTTATCACTCGTTTTATTACTTCAACTGGTAGTTTGTTCTAGAAATTGTCACTGTCAAACGCTGGTCTCCATTGGTAACTGGTTGGTACAGAATGTACCAACTGTTTGCATGATCATAGAAAAAATAATATTGTTTAAGCAGGTACTTCAAAAAATTTGGGTTATACAGGGTATTCAAATAGTGCTGCAGTCTTCAATAACTGCTCATTGAGATGAGATATCAAAATGTGGTCTTCACTATTCATACCGGTATATACGTGATGTTCAAAGAGTACTACATTGAACCTTTTTTTTTCGGATTAGACACCCTATATTTTATGATATCAGCAAAGATACCTTTTCATGCTGATTACAACGATGTATGATAATGAAGGTCTATATTCAACTGTTGTCCATCTACCGGTCTTCTAGTGGAGAAAAGGAACCCGAAGTTTCTTCGAAGCCACATAGCTTCCAAAACGGTTAGAGATATTTGAAGGCGGTTTTCTCCAAAACAATAATGGTATTATTATGATGATTTTAATTATTATGATATCATGATTGAGATTCTGAACTATCTCTGTTATTTAAATTCAGTGATTCAATATTGCACTAAACTCAATTGATTGATTTATTTAGAAGAAAATCAATATAACAAGAAAGATGTAATCTGAAGAAATTTCTATGAAAGTTGACTAGATTTTCATAGGTTTTGTTCTGTTAATTATATTCTCGAGGTAATATCTGCACGCATTCATTATGTACCTAATTTATACACTGATATAATAGAACTCAACTACTATCTTAAGATTCCGAATATTTTCATCCCGTTTGGGGTTCAATCTTCTGTAACTTTTTCAATACTGATTTCAAGGTATTACAACCCGAAATATCTCATTAAAAATGGCATCTACTGACCCAATTACTATAATTAACATATATTTTGTGAATATTTATGAATGTCATTGTCAAGAATATTTTAGAATATTTTATCTTCAGCCACTTTTGATACATTGCTAACATCAAATCTTGCATTTCCATTAAGATGGAATTTCAAAACGATGTAACTTTTTTATCTCCGATTTGGGGGTATTAGAAAATTACATCAGAAGAAAGATCATTAAATATGACATCGACCGCTGTAAAAATTCATAGAAGGTGTTCTATTCAAGAAAATCGACATCCCGTATAATAAAAAATTATCCCACCTCGATTCATAAAGATAATTATTCAAGAGGTCAATAGAAACGTCTTGGAGAGAACCGCGCTCCAATATCTCTAGCCGTTTGGAAGCTATGCAGTTTCGAAGATGGGTATCTTTTCTCCAATCAAATACTGGTACATGGGAAGCAACAAACTCTTACTGTGATATATCGATGTGAATGGTGTCCGATTCGAAAAAATGTAGGTTTGGTGAAGCACTCTGTTCGTGGAAACCATGTATGAATCAAAATAATTTTAAAATATACTAAGGGGTATCTATCGAATAGTGAAAACCGCATTTCAATATCTCATCTCAATGAGTAGTTATCGAGGACCGCGGACACCCTGTACATAATAATAACAAAGTCATTATTGTACCTATAGGTATACAACAGTGACGTTCGCACGAGCACGAGATATTTTTCAATAGAGAAATGGTAGGCCAATGGTTTTTTTCCCAAATGAAAGATATTTTCGAATTATCCAATATTTTTTCGAGTTGAGTTCTATCTTGAGATTTTTCATGCAAGGTGCCATTTTTGGAAGAAAATTAATGTAATTGTTGAAAAATAAAATTTTGCACTAAAGCTATAGCTGGCCTGGAATATGGCACTTGTGTTATTTCAGGTACATAGACATTTCCAAGTACCTGAGTTTTTGTTGTCAATTCCTAATCTTACATAGTATGTTATATTGTGTCACAAGGGCAGAAAAGGAGCTTTATCAGCCCGCGGCTATTATTGGTAGCCTAGGGCTGCTGAAGCGTTGTCTGCATGTGTGATATACAACTGTTTTTATCACAAAAAAAAAACTGAAAATACAGGGTGTCCAGAAATTGTGCGCAAAAAATCAAGTCGGTAATACTATTTTACAAAATATTGCTCAAAGTTCCTAAGATTTTTTTGAAAATTCACTAATAAGGATGAAGTTATATAGGCCTTCAAAGTTGATTTTCTTGAATTATTATTTGTTTATAACTTTTTTATGGTTCCAGGATTTTTTTTTCAAATTTATTGGCACACTCAGTAATGTTGTTGCTCTTCATCCTTGGAACAAATGGGACAGGAATTTCTCAAAGGCAACGGGCATACAAAAAAAAAAGCCCATAACTTCTCTCCAAATACTTTTTTTATGAATTTTGAAGATGTAGAATTGTAAAAGTTACAAAAATATTCGAGAAAGCTCCTCTTGTTAGATCTCGATATAACTAACCGGCTTCGAGAATTTGCTTGCATAAAATCTTTTTCCTGTATAAATTCTTATTATTTTCATCAATAGCAAAGCATGCTTTGGAAACAATATAGCGTCGGATGTCAAGGAAACAGTTTACTTTGTAATCAATTCTGATAGATGATAATTTGGTAAATTGATGCGGAAAATGAATAATTTCAATCATACTCAATAAATAAGTACTCATACTAAATAAATTAGTATAAGTGAAAGGATTCATTTTGTCTTATCAATTAAAAAAATTATCATCTATCAGAATTGATCTCAGAGCAAACTGTTTCCTTGACAACCGAGGCTGTTGTTTCCCATGATACTATAACTGAGTATCGTTATAGTATCATGGTTGTTTCCAAACCATGCTTTGCTATCGATGAAAATTCTGAGAATTTATGGTGGTCAGATTCAGTGAAAGCAAATTTTCAAAACTGTTTTTCTCATAAACGGATCATTTTATCGATATAAAACAAGAGTAGCTTTCTCGAGAAATTTTCATGCGCTCTTTTAAGGTACGTCTTCAAAATTCATAAAAAAATATTGGGAAAGAAGTTACAGGCTTTTCTTTCGAAGGTTGGTTCAAGGATGCAGAGCAACAACAGTACTGATTGTGCTACCTTTTGATTCTTTGCGCACAATTACCGGCTGTATTGTAAGATTTAATAATGAACAAATCCACGCACAACCTATTGTTTCAGTGGGATCTCTATGTTTGTCTGTATTGAGTATTGAGTTGTATTAATCAAATAAGTTTTTTTATCTTTGTATTATTGTTCACTATACATGGATATATTACTGTAATTTATTATGAATAAACATTATTATTATTATAAGTAATGAAACATCCTGTACATTCCATTGTCATTCGGTTCAATCGAAGGTTCTTTTCTAGATACAAGTTGAACATTTTAGTTTATGAATTCTTTTAAATTATTTTCCTTTCCTATTATATTATTCATGGCCTGAAACTAAAAACCACAGAGTAACCCATCTATTTAGTTGGGGTAATCTCTAATCTGTGAAAAACCGGAGTCAATTCAAGCTCATTTGACCACCGTAGAGAAGTAGTGTTTACTTCACACATATATCTTCGGAGTTTACTTCTCTACGGTGATGAAACTCAATTTCGCTAGCCTAAACGACGAAATAACTACTAATATATAATAATTAGATCATCCATCTGTCGGCCGTATCCTCTTTGGTATAATCTCTGATAGATCTCTGATAACAATGGGGATATTGAAACAGAAGAGGAAGAAAGTGACCCCGAACAGATCTAACCACAATAGATCTTGATATTTTTAAAGTTCTCCAAGAAATTAGGGCAGTTCCTAATACGTTTTCGAATTTACACGATGAGAAAAACACCCATTCGCTTCAGTCAACATATAGGATGGCACTTCACGAAGCATTGGGTAGTACAAGGCAGGCGAAAACCTCTAGACACTGGTGCTGAAAAGTTATTGAAGGAAAAAGGCATTCCAGTGTACAAACCCAAAGAACTTTTCACAGAGAAGAGAAAATTCGAAAAGTACATTTGACTCAGCTGAATAAGCTATGTTTGTAACTAATATTTTTCAGAGTCGAAGTTATTGGTTACAAGGAAAAACCGATTCCAATGGATGAAACACATCCAAACTGGCATGATCGAACATTGCTTTCTCTTAAAGATGACACTGTATTACTTGAAGGGCTATCACAAGCAAAAATCATTACAAAATCGGTACAAATACAAGAGGGTTTGCCGGGCAGAATTGAAATGAAAGAAGTAGCTAAAAATGTGCATGAAGCTGCTGGAAGGATCATTATGAACTCACACCTATTTGATGCTGAGCAGAAGAAATTGCCGAAGGTCAAAGACCCTCGAAGACCAGCTTGGAATTTTCCAAGGACATATGGGATTACCCAAAGTAGAAGGAAGTAAGTATATTATCTCGAGAAATTCAAATAAAAATACTCAATTCCAGTTATGTAATATAAAAATACTCCCTGATATGTGATGATAATTTTCAATTTAAAATTCAATATCTCATAATATTCCATTAGACCTAACTAATTTTAGATTTATTGCTATTTGCTCTATTTGAATTTTTCTTTCTTGGTATGGTGCAGTATCTACATTCAAACTACAATATGTATGTTACAAACTGAATAAAAAATCATATGTTCAATAAGTGATTCTGCAAATGAATTTATCCTTTGTTAGATATGAGAGGAAAAATCATTTCAATCTTCAATATTATTGTGTAGCCCAACTTATTATTATTATTTATTTCATATGTTCATTATTCATTCAGTAATTTATCATTTTATTAATATATTTGTGTTAAAGTGAGCATATATTGTGAACTGAAATAAATTTGTAAATATTCCATACTAATAGTCAGTTTATGTATTTAACTACAATTTTGATCAATAATTTTTTTATTGTCTCATTTATTAAATTTTGTATACTCATGCTCATGAAAAATAGTTTATCGAAGTAAAGGGTTTGGCAGAAATAACTGACGGTTTTTGAAACAGGATAAATTACAGCTCTTATCATATCTGCAGAAATGAAGTTGGAAGCAGTGTTAATTCTACGCTAATTTTTTTTGTTAGTGTTTAAAAATACATGTATTTCATCATTTGGTAGTACTCATTCCAACTAGCTTTGAAATTCTCAATTTTCATAGTAGCACAAAACGAACAAATCTAGTGATATCAATATCCGTACCCATCGGCTGCCATTTTCTAATAAAGATGAACTGATAGAGTGATCAATAAAAATAATACGAAAATTTCTCATTCATCACGACATACGTTTTGAGTATATTTTTATGTCATACTCATAGTTCCTGACAGAGATAACATTTACTCTTGTGTGAACATGGCTTGCTAGAATGGGTTTTTGGATAGGGCTGTAATTTGAATTCGAAAATAAACCATATGAGTTAACTTTCAGAAGGAATGATGCCGTTACATGATGTTTTTGGATGAGAACATCATTAGAAAGTGGTTTTGGTTGAAAATTCGATAGGCTTATACACCCCCATTGAGTAATCTAAGTGAGTTTTTGGGCTTGAGTAAGTGGTATAGGGAAGTGTATCTGAGCTAAGGCTTATGTTCAGCATAGAACTGGAGTAAAGAGAGATCAAATGGGTTTTCCATTTGAAAATATTGTGATTTGCATATTAATCATAATGGCAGATAACATAAAAATGAAGTGTGTTTGAGAAGTTGCAATTTTTCTAATTATCTAAATATCAATAACTGGAAAACTTCATTTTGGTTGAATCCTCCATTAGTTCGCCACCCCTCCAATTTTCAGAACTGCTAATTCTAGTAATCTATATATCGATTAAGAACTTTGTTAATTTATACAATATTCAATATTAATATCTATATTTCCTAATTAAATTCTGAGATTAACCTAAATGAGGGATGCTGATTTCACTGGTGGAGTTGAAATTTCAGAAAAAAATATAGGTGATAACATTTTTGATGAAAAGAAGCCTTGAAAATTGGAATTATTTTTATTTACTCTTTTTGCTGAAAGCATTGGTAGAATATCACATGACTTAATTTTTTCAGTAAACTAATAACTTCAAGACTACTCAACCTCATAGAATCGACCAGTGACCAACTATTAGTCAAAGAACGTCACTTTTTCGAAGACCTGCTATTCTGCTTTCCGTTCGAGCGAGACGGCAAGCTGGTCCAGTTTCGGCTAAGCGGCGACTTTTTCCTCACCTCGTCGAGCCCCTTGTCACCTGTCACAAGCGATGTGACGGCCGACATTGCCTTACCGGACATTCATCCCATCGACCCCCTGATTACGCTCATCCCAGAAAATATTTATCGTACAGAATACATTTATCGTGAGTAAACAGAGTCGAAATCTTTCTTGTTTTGGTCCATAATGAGCAGGATGAGAGAGTGAATTATGGTGGAACGTCTATAACCCGGACATAACTAAATCCGGACACTTATTTTCAGAAGTCATAATCCTGATGCTCGCTCACGGTGAAGCGGGTTATTCTTTTGTATTTGGCAGTCGGGTTTTACGTTTGTATCATTTCATCATTATATCATACATCGTGACAAGGGCACTTTGATGTGTTTATTGTTATTTATATCCTTATACTGCACACCTTCACACTAGTTACTCGAAGCTTTGGATTCCTTATTACTTTCAACATGTATGTTATATCACTTAAATAACTTTGGACTTTTTAGAAAGGATTTCTTTTGATTGAATACAATATTTGAGGAAATGTGAATAATAATAGATTGTTACAAAAGTATGACTTGACTTGATACTGGTTTTAGAAGAACTGCCGGTGGTCGTTCTGGTCTCTCGAAGGAAGGCTCTCGAGGTGCTGAATCGTCAAACACGTGTAGATGGTGTCAGCATTCTTGTGTGGCTCTGATGCTCTGGTTGCTTGACAACCTTGAGATCAGCGGTAATGTGATATCCCTGAGATGATGACATATGCAGGAATGTTAATATAACATGTATATCAGTCAATGTTGTCAGTACTCATTATGTAATAAAACATTCATGTTATCGTGTCGAATGAAGATGAATATGATTTCAGGCAAAAACATTTAAACAAAACGTTTTTACATAAAATCAATCGTCCTGCTTACTCGTGGTTCTACCAATCGGTTTGTTTTCATATCATTGTCAAAAAACATGTTTTCATTCATAATAAAAATTCGAACAAAAGCTACCTAGATATCCAATTCCTGATGAACATGCACCTTGGTCATGCGATCAATCATGCCCTCGTTAATGGTAGTTTTAAAATTTATGCCAAGAACTTTCTTTGTGCGGGTCAATATTGAAAAAATTGGAAAAACAAAGTACAGTTAATGTCCAGAAGTCATTGAGGAAATAGTTTAAAATATGTATGGAAGTATATAAAAAAAATCATTAAACTTCAAAAAATATATCAACTGAAGAGCTTGGATAAGTCAAGCGGCTTTCAAAACAAAGACAGCTGCTGGTGGAAACTTCAAATAAGTAATAGGTCATAAAAAGTATAATGAATGTCACTGCCATATAAACGCATTCCAAAAAATACTTGAAATATGGAATTTCTTAATCTTCCTAAAATACATTTGAGACATTTTTTTCATAAATACCTAATAAATACCTAATAATAACATTTTTCAACATTTTTCCAAATATTTTCCATCCCGTTTTAAAATCTTCCTTCCATTTCAAAAGCTCGAACCAAGGTGCATCTCCTGGAATGTTCCAGCTGTCAATTCGGCATTATTCGATATTAACAAATAACGAATCAAATCCAGAGAGCAGAATCAACTTGTGTTTCTTAAAAGAGGGAAACCAACCAATAGTCGTCGGGAACGATGTAAATGATGCCAAACTAGATGAGTAACCTAATATGGCCTCAAATTTCTTGCGTTTTCATGCTGGTTTTTCATAGGTCTATTTAGTTTATTTTTTATAAATATTTGTAGTGCAATTTAATTGTGACACACGTTAAACTTACCACTTTTCTTCCTTCATTTTCCATCTTCTAGGCAGAGAAACCTGCATTTTATCTTGAAGCCGTTTTTGTTTAAATATCATCATAATTAGTATTAGATATATGATTTTATTACTATTTGGGGGAATCAAGTTGCACTGTAGTTCATTCCAAACTTCTAGATGATAGAACCTTCGTTTTATTTCGATACGCGAGCACTTTTGTCCAATTGTAATATCACTTGTATCTGTTTCTTTTCAGCAATCAAGTCAACTGTTAAGAAATCTCACCCCCACACTCTTTTTACGTTTTTCGACAGAGAGGAAGTTAAGAATTTGTATGAAGAAGAAGTAACGGACAATCAAATTTTCGGGCGATCTTTGCTGAAAACATTCACTGCTGCCTCCTGTTATGCCCGACAAAGATATGGGGTAAGTGATCTCAAATTATTGATCATCATCATCATTCACGCCACTTGTCCTAAAGCCTACTTCAGTCACATCTTCGATCCATAAAAAAAAATATCTTTTCTATAATCACAATTCGTGAAAATCACAAATCGCCAGTCGACGTCAGATTAACATGAAATTTTGAAATAATGGTGAATAATAAGCAAATGATATGTCTATCAGTAATCAGTCTTTTAGCCTTTGTGGTGTATAATACTTGATGATTGTACAATCGTTTGTATAGAAACATTGAATCAAAGTAGTTATGCCAAGTAATTTCTTTTGATCGTAAAATAATAATTTACCAGTCAATGATCATCTCACATAACTATAGAGAAATTTGAAAAGTATCATCTTCTCCATATATCAGGAATATGCTGATATATATATCAGAGCAGAGATTTTCAACCTTTATAGTCGTGCTTCCTGCTTTTCAAAGTCTTTTCAGAGGGACTTTTATAGCGTCATGTTGTTTGTGTGGTGTTGATGATGATGATTTTGGAACAAGCAATAACTGTAAACAGTTATTGTCTGTCTGTGTAGTCTCACAATGAATTTTCATGGGACGTACCTGGTTTCCCAGGAGTACCTCTAGTAGGCTACTGTGCTGTGTTATAGCGGTGAGCTAATGTAGGTCTACTTATATATAAGTATCAGATTTTGTGTGGTAAAACTCTTAGGCCTATATTTTTGTATCTTGGTATTTTGAGTGTTCTGCTGAACATAGTATGGATTTTGGGGAAACATAGTTGTGGTCAAGAGGTCGCCGATTCTATTCCTGAGCCTGGTGCTTGGATTTGGTTTTAATTAAATAAATAACGAAAGTTTGAAAAATCGCCTTGCACCTGAGCCGAGTGCCAAGTTGACCCCCCCTCAAAATCTCAGACCGCGACTGCGCCTGGCTACTCTGAGGATCTAATGGCGTTAGCGTTTTGATCCAAATAGATAACATGTGATATTGTAGAATGACGTCGGATCTCTGCCCGAGCCGGTCACCTTGCAATGCGTACAGACGGACGGACGATTCTTTCACTTGGGGGTGCTCCAACTAAACACCTTGGATTTGGAGAAGGGGGAAATGAAGAACGTGTGGTATCAAACGCCGATGCAGTATCTCTTCGACAGTTGTTCCTACCAAGTCGGAAGACCCGTTTTGGCCGGATATAATGGCGATGTAATCAAACAGCTTTGCGGTTTTTATAATAACGTTTAGTGATAATAAAATTAGGTGATACAAAGTAACGCCAGTTCTTTTTAATGTTCCTCGATCCTACTGATAATGGAAACGCAAAGGTATTGAAATATCCTATTTATTTTAGAGCTGTTTCTTATAGTCACACTGTATTTCTTTCTAATATAGAATTCGGTCTACATTTTTTTATGTCTTCGGCAACTTCCGATTCACCCGGAAATGACATACTTCCGAAAGTCAAGTAAAACAAGCCCCATTTTTTTTTTTATTAATTCTGTTTCCAGTACATCAAGGGCATATCATTTTTTATAAAGGGTATTGCTCTAATTATTCAGCTAACCCAAAGTGTTATAACGTTATCAATATATATATATATATATATATATATATATATATATATATATATATATATATATATATATATATATATATATATATATATATATATATATATATATATATATATATATATATATATATCATTTATCCATTTTTTGGTGCAACAAATTGCATCTTCCAAATGTATATTTAAAAATTACCTTGAGTTCAAACGTGAGCTATATTGATACATGATCCCAGCGACAAATTGATACATGTGTAGATATAAATATTGTAATGAATGATTGAAAATGAATGAAAGCAGAAAAATTGCAAATATGATAGAACATAATAGTACAATTACAATTCAATCGGTACTAAAAAAAAAACAATAAACATAGCCAAAAACTATAAATCATTTTGACCCCTATTTTCCATCTTCTCTCGGTCTGAATATCAGCTGACTGCTAATAAATGATTTTTATCTTGAAATTTCTGTCCTAAAAAAAAATCAGAGAGTTGATGAATTTTGCCAAGTGAAAATCGAATCCTAAGAATTTCGAATGTACTCATCGAGAAACAAAATGTTCTCAAACATTCTTGAGGACCATCAAATTTTGCAAATATAGAACGACGGTGTGTTAGGAACACTGAAAAAACAATCTTATGGTGATAGTTGCCAAGATGGAAATTTCAACAAGGTTTAATTGAATCAGAACAAAAATCGGTGAAATTTCATTGGGTGTAAGAAATAAGTATCATTCGCTGTGAATCTCTACAGATTGATTTAAAATGACCTCTCTCATACCTTTTGTAATTGTATTCAACTGAATGCTTACCATTGAACAGACTTGAACAAATCAACACTGCTTTTGAAACCACAATGTGTAGAATATGGTGGAATAGCTCTGGCCGATTGATATCTGAGTCATGATCACATAGGGAAACATAGGGATCATCACCAGAGCTAGTTTACTTTGTCTACATACAATCGCTCATGATGGAGAGATTTCCATTTTGAAGCATATGTAGAAAAAATAGAGAGATCGCCAATCTTTCTACGATGTTCTAGAGAAGTCAATGAATTCGTGAGTGTAGCATCACCGTCTAGGCGAGTAACCGTCTTCTTCTGAATAGAATATAAGAGTGTTAGCACCGATAGTCATTGTATCAGATGGCTTTCCATTTACCACCACATGAAGTGATCTACCGAAAGATATGATATTATATATTGTCATGAAGAGTGATTTCGGTAATGTCAAAATTAAGTGAAATGGTTCCTCTCCTATAAAGCCTCAAAGGCATCTCAGTTCTTAGCATGCGCTAATTTGTATTGAATTGAATTATAACTCTGTATACAACAGCTTGTAATTATGATCATGGAATCTTATGAGGGAATGCCTTAAGGAGAGGGACATTGAATGGGAGGTTTGGTGGAAAATTGAAAACGAGAGTTGAGTTTAGTTGATTGCGAGAATGACCCGAAGAAACATAGAAAAAACGGGTCGGCCGATAACACTTCTCCCAGCAGCACCTTGTAAGTACTCTGTTCAATTGCATTTTCTTATCTTTATAATAAATCTTCATTTTTGTTAATGTATCTCTTCCTTTTATCAACACCACCGCCATTCTCGCACCCCCTCAGGGAGAAGAAAAAGGTTTCATGCCTTCGGCAGGGAACATGGCTGTCCCAGAAGTAAATCATGTGCTGTGGGCTCTAAAAAAGTCCCAACAATATTCTCGACTAGATCGAGCTTAGAGAGAGAGAGAGAGAGAGAGAGAGGAATTGAAATGACCATAAGAAAGAGACGCAGCGATCAAAAATTAGCAAAGTGTTGGCAAAATATTTTTATGTGCCATGCTTTTGTATTGAGAAGATCGTATTAAGAGACAAAGAGACTCAGTTTTGCTTGTTGCTTGAATATTGAAAAATGGTAAATAATCCCACTTGGTTCAGCTGGTTCAGCCCATCAAGTCAAGGAAGGATTTTGAAAATTTTGTTCCAAAATGATGTTGTTCTGTTCAGTTTATGGCTGTACTAATAGATATTGGATGATGTTGGCCAAATTTCAAATAGACCCTTATTCGCGGCTAGAGAAAGGCGGAGGAATCCAACCAATAAAAAATAACAAACGAGAGAGAGGCAACCAGCAGTGATAGTTCGCAAAATGTTACCTTTCTTTGTTACACATCCAGACGAATGGATAGCTCTTTCTTTTTCTTATGTTTGTTTCAATGCTCCTCATAATATGGGACAAGGGTGCATCTTTGGATCTATTGATAGTTGGGGCGACAAAACATATGACGGATGTTTTGCTAGAAGGCCTTGGTATTGATAATTATGCAATTAGTTGTATAAAAACGTCTTTCAGATGTTGTAATGTCAGTTCTCAAATATGTTCAAACTACATTATAACAATATTCAAACACCTTCTCGTTGTACAGAAATCTGCGAAAATTTCGCCAGTTTCTGAGGAGTTTCATAACTATTATTGCTGTTAGCGTTTTAACGAAACAAAACACTATCAATAATTCCACCATCTTCTCCACATCGTGTTCGAAACATAGAAATGTTCATTGATCGTTTCAGGGGTGTACTGTTTTCGAATTGTTCGAGTTCGATTCGTATAGGAATAAACGGACAGGAAAATATATAACCGTTGTTTGTTTGAGAGAGATATTACATCGAATCCTCATCTCAAGAATAGCACCTCTGGGTCGCAAGAAATCCCACATGTTAAGGCAAAATTCGAAACTTTAATTTTGTGTTAAATATATTAGTGTTTTCCTTTTAGTTCTCATTGATTTTTTTTTGTCTTCTGTAATATAATAGCTTCAAAGGATTGTGAGGTAAGTCCTACATTACATTAATACTGCGTACATTTACGAACTTTCAAATGGAGTGAAATAAAACTATAAGCATCATAAATCCCTAATGACGATCAGAGGGTGAAGGATATATTTTGTCGTTTATAGTCACTGTAATGTCGCGTACAGTGACTCAATAAACCACAGTGGCGATAATGGTATGACATTGAATGGTCGTGAGAATTCCGCCGTGTTTAGGAAGTAATTGGGATATTTGACCTATGAAATACCATTCTACTAAAAATTAAAAAAAAACTATTTTCTCATAGTTCATTTTATTATTCATAGCTGTCAAAATGCATAAATATTCAGCCAACTCTCCAGAAAAAGGATTTTTGATGAAAAACTTTCCTGCAGATGACAGGATGAATCCCTGATGACAATCATATATTTCAAATTATAGTGCTCAAAGAATTAAGTCGACCACAAATTATTTTGACAATTTTCAAGAAGCCATAACTTTTTCAAAAATGTACCGATTTTCAATCGGATTGAAGCATACCGAACCTACATTCTTTCTGCAAAAGTTTGGATGAGCCCATATTCTTCAGGAATTTTTTATATTTTTCGTGAATATTTTTTTTTAATTCTAATAATAATAGTAATGGCAATGATAAATATAATAATAGTAATAGAATTGCTTTTATAAAGTCATTTCCGATGATTTTTTAAATAGGAAACAAGAATCTCTCAATTATTACATTGAAATGACGGAAGTAATTGATCAACTAATGTTAGCCCCAGGAAAATTTTCTACTGGCCCTGATAGAATTCTTCTATATTTCATAAAAAATTGTGTATTCAGTTTGGCGAAACCCATTCAAATAATTTTCAATATCTCTCTATCATCAGGAACATTTAATGAGGTTTGCAAACAAAGTTTCCTTATTTCAATTCATAAATCGGGAGCTAGAGATGATATAAAGAATTATCGTCCCGTGAGTAAGCAATCAGAGATCCCTAAATTACTTGGCTGTTTGACTACTAAGAAACTTACTCATGACACAAGGAACATAATTAATGAGAACCAATGGCTCCACCTCAGGAAGATCCACCAACACAAATTTAGTGATCTATCAATATTTTCTTCCAAACAGTTTGGAGAAAAGGCACCAGGTTCTCTCTATCTGTACTGACTTTCCAAAAGCATTTGATAGAGTCAATCATGACTCTCTGTATTAGGCATTGACAGTAACTTTTTGAACTGGATCGGATCTTATTTGAGAGGTAGATGAGTCAAATATGCTGGTTCTGTTTCTTCAGAAATTTCAAGGATTTCATATAGGTCCTCTACTCTTTTAATTTTTTATAAATGACATATCAGTAGTATCACAGCTGCTATTTGATGTTTGTAGATGACTTCAAACTCTATAGGATCATTACCAATATATCGAATGCTGAACTGGTGCAAATAGATTTGAGCAATTTGTTCCGTTGGTGGGATATAAATATGCTTCATCTGAATATAAACAAATGCTATCAAATCACATTTTCAAGAATTAATAATCCAATTCAATACTCTTACCAAGTGAAAAATGTTAATTTGTCAGTGGTTGATAGTGTTTGAGATCTTGGCATATTAATTGATTCTAAAGCAACATTTAAGATACACATTGATAGTATTGTTTCTAAATCATTCATATTATTGGGCTTCATTACAAGATCTTTAGACAAGTTTTCCCTATACACGTCTTAAATATTATACTGCTCTCTTGTTCGATCAGTCATTAAATATAATTGTATGATATGGTGTCCATTTTATCAAGCTGATATCAATATAATTGGGAGAGTTCAAAATAAATTCTTAAGGTCATGTGAATTCAAACTTGGATATCAGAGGAGGGACTATGAATATTCTGACATTTTGAATAACCTAAATTTATCAAGTTTGGAACATCGAAGAGCTGAAATAGATTTGAGATTACTACATAAACTTATAAATGGAGCTATAAGTTGTTCGAATCAAATTGAACTCTTTAATCTGAATGCAAATCCCAGAAGAACAAGAATTTCAGAATTGTTCATGGTTCCCCATCACAGTACGAACTATGCCAAAAATGAGTCTATTACAAGGATCCCTCCCTCTGATTGACTTAACGTGAAAATCATGAAATCGTTTCGAGATATCGACCCAGACTGTCGATCCAAACAGAAGATTCATAATATCAAGTGTATGTGATTGTAGCAGCACCAATCTGAATATGCGATTTCACGAAATTTTGATTTTTTTTGAAAAAAAAAACGCAATTTTTCTTTTTGTTGAAGTCACTGCTGTTCCGATCTCTTGCCTAAGATGTTTTTCATCGATTTACAAGTGCATTATGATTTGAATATGCACTATAATCTACTCGAATCATCAGATATGTGTGAAAAAACAGAAAATTTATAAAACTCGAAATTTCCCATCCTGTATGAGATGAGGCAAAAATTACGAAACCGTTCAGAGATATCGACTCAAAGATTTTAAAAAAAGTGATTCACAAAAATACAAAATATTCATGAGGAATATGGGACCATCAAAAACTTCCTCTATTTTGAAATATTCTTTTTGAACACCTGCTGTATCATAATTCGATAAGTTTTAAGCAGTACAGCTTCCGAATGCTTTGATCCTAATGAAAATCTGTAGATTTTTGAAAAAACTTTAAATCTGTCGAAATAATTCATGGTAGCGAGCAATCTATTCAAAAAAAAAAAGATGTGAATGATTCGCCATGAAATTGGAATTAAATCAGAGCAACTCAATCGCCTGAACATGGCGGCTTTCAGCCCGTCGTCGATTATCGAGCCACTGGAATGTCGTCGTCGTGGGCGTAGTCGCTCCAGCGGCGCCGTCACACCGACGCCCTTTTGGCCTTCGCCTCGGCGCCGAGGAAGTGCTGCGAGGGGTGGTAGTGGGCGGGGGCGCAGCGATAGTGGTAGCTGCCGCAGCCGTCGAGCAGCAGCTCGTCGTTGTCGGCGGCGCGCCCCAGGCCGAGGCAGTTGCACGAGCACACCGACGTTTGGTCGATTTCACCTGAATCGACAAAAATAATTATCGAGCAATTATTAAACTGGGGGCAAATTTGAAATATTCGTATTTTCTACCCTCACTATTGTGTCCCGGATGGAACGAACGAGATTATTTGATTCTGGCTTAGCTGAAATGCCCCTATACTAAATTCTCACGCAAAATCAAAAATAGAGTTTTTGTTATTCAATGGCAAACTTGCATTTTCGATTCACCCGGTGTTGAAATCTATGAAGTTCATATGACCGAAAAAATGTTCACCCAATCAAAGAACACATCGAATACTCATACAAGAATTTTCCTCGTTGTAACTTCTACAGGAAGATGTTTGTATGTCAGTCAGAAAACAATGAGAATATCATGATAATAATTTGTTTAATGCACATCATTAACATCTGAGATGAGAGAAAGAATGATCTGGTCTACATGATGATCATACTTTGCTTTGCTTCAGATTAGATTACTAAGTTGCCTCACATCTGATCTGCCACCAATGCCTTAGTTTGAAAAAATCAACATGTTATAGAGCGAGAGAGAAAGAGACATAAAGATAGAGAGAGAGCGAAGGTTAGAAAAATGCAAGTGAAGAAGAAAAATAGAAAAAAATCTATTCCATCAAATTCTCATCAAGGCCATGAAAATAGGAATTTTTCAGATTAGTCCACATTTTCGAAGAAAGTTCGTTGAGTACTGTATCACAGATTTTTTTTGAAAATCTGTCAACGGGTATGCAGAAATGGTGACATAACCTATTTAGAACTATTAAATCATTATCACATAAATATTCTGCTGTAATAATATTCAACATGGTAGTGAGCTTTATGGGCTGATTCAAACGGCTAGTTGGGCTATGAGCTTGGCAATCCATGAGAGTCAATACTGATGATATAAAAAGGCAAATTATTGTGAAATTGTGACCCATTTCATACACTTAGTCAATATAGTACATCCTCCCAGGTTAACTTTTGAACGGTTCGGAATGTTTTCACAGAAAGCGGTGTCAGAATGTAGCACTGAAATACTATTTAAGCAGGAAAAAAATCCGTATCGTTCGAAAGTAAACCTGGTGTGATTACTTTTTTGGTTTCAATGAGTTTTTCACTAGTGTTGTTGTGAAAATTTTTATTTGTGTATGAAGGTCGTAGTAGAAGCGACTGAGGCGCAGCCGAGGCTAGCCCTTACAAGACAAGTCGCGATAAAAAGTAACGCGTAGCCCCATTTGATGGCGAAAAGTTCTGTTCTCTTTGACTGTGACAATATTCTGAATCGGGAGAAGTAACATTATGCCGTTTTTGTTGATTTTCGTTTCACGATTGTGCTTTTGGGTTTTAAAATATCTTTCATTTTATTCTGGTGGAAGTTTCAATCATAAATTAGCACAAAATAAATATTAGGTATTATTATTATTATTATTATTATTATTATGCCCTTGAGATTCGTGAGAAAATGGCATATTTCTCAAGAGATAAAATGAACGACAAAAATAAACACAACTTACTATTGATTGGCACAATATAAACAAAGTTGAGCTGCCTGCCCATCCCAGCTATACAGCTTGTACAAATCGCCGCTAGATAGCGTGTCTTCCACATATACATAAGATATTTTACAATTCGCAGTAACAGAGAAAATTCATTTCTCAGCCACAGTCTAAGAATTCTAGAATTTGTTTCACAACATTGCAGCACTTCCGGTTATACTGGTGATGTTATAATCATTGGCAAGGACGGTTGTTACCAAAATTTCAATTTGAAACTCAAATGACTATGAATAATTTGTCATTCTTGATCACTGAACAAGCCTAAATCCTAGTTCTGTGGATATTACCTATGAGTGCATGCTGTCCCGTCAGAAGCTTTCCGTTAAAAGCCATTATGTCACCATCCAGAGTGAGAACGTGGTGAGAGGAAGACTGGAGGTCCTGGTCTTCACGGCGTATCTCCTCGGCGTTCCTGCAAATTAAATGAAGGTATTTGATTAACAGACGAGACCGACTGAGATGACATGCCAGGAATTAGTAAAAATAATATATTATGATTCACGATAGTAATAAATGCGCTGATTTGCTCAAGAATCCCTGAAAAAAACGATCTTGGCACAGTTGAATGTAGGTATTTAAACCATATCAAATACAATAAATCTGACAAGATGGCTAGATGACAAAAGAAACTCCGAAAATTTCACATGGATCATTATCATCACTTTATCGACATTTGAGAAAAATAGGTACATTTCTCATTTCCTCATTCAACTGTAAAAAATATTAGAGCTCCTCAGGATATCTGCTCACAACAATTTGTAAATTGTTACAACACGTAAATAGAATTAAAGAAAAGGAATATGTTTATAAAAGCAGTTATACTCCCACGGATTGGTCAGACCGTTTTCATATCATGTCATTTTATAAATCAACAGACCCAAGTATTAGAAATATTGCAATATCAGCATTTATTCTAATAGTTGCAATCACCAAGCTACTGGTTCCTGCTTGTTTCCAAGTTAGACGAGTTATGAAACTATAAAACAAAAATCAATCGGAATGGGAGCTAAAATTAAAGCAAATTAAACTTCATTCTACTGATATCTATGTTTCCACAACAAAAACAAAAATGTGATGGAGTTCGAATAATTCGAAAACTTACATTGTCATGAATCTGAGTACCAACAGGTTTATACTGGCAGCAACCACTGCTAGTCCGAATAATATGAACACCAAACTCAAAGCGACGTATCCAGGTCTTTCAATCAAGGCATTGTCATTCTAAAAAAAACACATGTTCATCGATTTGTTGCTGAAAGAAATAGATATGTAATTCTACGAAAATACGACAATATTATATGGCAGATTTGAGAATATGAATTTTTGTCGGTACAGCCCTAGGAATATGGAAAACTGGCAACGTTTAATCTACGATCTTGTAAAAAGTGTTCACACTTTGTTAAAAATCTCTTCCCATTTGTTCAACAAATTCGAAACATCTCTATTCACCGTTTATCTCTCATTCATCCACTCATAAGTTGTGTCAAATTATTCATGAAATAATCTATATATATGGATATGGTATATGGATCTGGATCCAGAAATTAGTGTTCTTGTTTGATGAGTATATATCGTATTGAGTTCTTTAATATTTATACCTATAATATTTTCTGTCTAAATGTATGAAACAACAAATCTTGGAAATTATAAATTCATGTATTCGTTTATTAATAGACTACATTATTACACGATGAACAGTGCATCAATGAGGCTATTACAAATTACGATCAATTTCTCATCCAGTTTCCTCCAGCAAAAGAGGTAAAGATACCCACCTGCAACGCTACGTAATCCCCGAAACCGATGGTGGTCAAGGTGACGAAGCAGTAGTAGAAGCTGTCGAAGTAGGTCCAGCCCTCGTACCTGGAGAACACCGCAGCGCCAGTCGTGATGATGATCGAGGACAGCATCCCCGTCGCGAACATGAGGTTCATCTCCGTCGCCTCCACCTTTTGATAACTCAGATACTTCTTGATCTGGCGGATGACGATCGACGCGAACTTGTTGAGCCGCTCGCCGATGCTCTGGAACATCACCAAGCCCAAGGGGATGCCCACCTGGAGCCCGAAACGGTATTGTTTTCATCACGTCAAGTGCCATGTGATACCCACTATATCTCACACATTTTTCGGAAATCTTGAATGCGAGGATTTTATTCGGTGATTTTTTCCTATCAAATGGGCATGTTTGGCAAAAAATATGTATTTTATCAATCTTTAGTGCTCACCTGAATCAGCCTCCAGGCTGAAACCGTATTTCTATAAGCATTCTCTACGTTTTTCAATTAACTATTGAAATTCTCTATTCAAGTGTCATCAGAAAACGAACATGCCCAAGCCATTCGGCCGCCACCTTCGAAAAAAGAAGAATGTCGAAGTGACAAATAAATATTCATGAGAAAATTTCCCATTCATCACTACATACTTGAATATTGTATAAGTGTCACATTCATAGTTCCTGACAGAGACGACACTCTTGTATGCGCACAAGTGACAAGGCAATTGGAATAATAGAAGACGTAACTTTCAATTTCCTGGTCTCGAGTACATTGGTACACAATGTACTTCATTCATCTGAAAGAATATTATTGAGCGATATTTCATGCCTGGATGAGTGAACAAATGTATTCCGGAATAATTTACCTCATTTCCATCTTCGAATCATGTTTGAAGAATATGTAACATTTATCTTTGAAATCTTTTCTTTATCTTTCAAAAGTTAAAATTTTTTATACAAGAAAAAATTATGGTTTTTGAGTTGTCACTATTCCGAAGAACCGTAGCGATATTGCTAAGATATATCGATAAATTACCACGGCGTATCCGATGCAAAAGGCCTTGCCCCCTGAAGTAACGGGGGTGGAGTGTCCGTAGCCGATCATAGCCAGCACCACGGTGGCGAAATAGAAGGCCCCGGCGAACTTCCACTGTGGCCCCGCCTTGTGCGGCTTGTACTCGATTATCACCAGCTCGATCATGCGGTAGTCCTCGTCGGAGATGTTGTACTTCCTCTTCAGGGCGTTCGAAGATACTGCAAAAGATGAAAACGTCACGGATAGACTTCGAATGTAAGTTGACTCAGTTTAGAAATATTTTGCTTCAATGAGGTTCTCATCGGGAATTTTCGGTTCAAGGTCTAATATATTGAGCAATAGGCAATAATTTTCCTATTGAGATACCAGAACCTCCAGTCCGTTGAGGATTTATTGTGAAATGAATTATCAAATAATTCTTTTCTGAAAATGCTGAAATAATCCTAGTAGTTTTGACGTCATGCATTCAGGATTACGACCTAGATTTTCTAAAAACAAAGCTTAAATAGCTATCATGATAAACAGCTATTCAATAATATTCGATCATCATCCATTCGGATTAAATTCTCAAATCTATTTTTATATGGTTGTCTAAAAATCCGCTATAAGCCACTATACACCTTTTCATCGACCCTCGTATTTTATTTCAACATTCAATCATATGTTGGTCACCAGTGTGTATCTTCAAGCACACGAATTATCTACGGGTTTGGAACAAAACGAGCACTAAGAAAACTATCAGAAGTAGAAAAGAATGTGTGTCCGCAATCGCTGAGACGAATTCCGCAAAACATCTTTGTCCGCTTAAAAAAAAAAAAGAATTATTGCGATTTTTGAAACAAATCTTTCCGTATCATACCAGGAAGGAACCCTCGTGTGTGATGGTCAAGAAATCCGCCCTCCTTCAAGATCAATTAAGTCAGTTTCGTGACCAATTGTTTCGTTCTATTCTTTCATTCATCGATCTGCCCCTTAATTCTGGTTACTGAGATTTCGAAGCAAATATGATAGAAGTTTTGGACGAAGATGTTTCGGCGCACGTGTTTCTTGGAATACGATTATAATGTCTACGTGTACCTTATATTATTTTACATCAATTTTTATTGAAAACCATGAATGAGTTTTTTTCAGCGGTGGAATGTTGGGAGAGAAGAAAGATATTGGCTTGAAAGTTTAGAGGTTGTGAGCATCGGGAAAGATTTCACTAGGCAAAGAATTCCAAAACTCGAGTCTGACAATATAGGGGGTGACCAGTTTGAGCTCGTCTAGTTTTTCTATACCTGAAAACACTCGGTGAAATGAAATGAATAGCCGAGATATCCGTTGAGCACCGACCATGGAAATATCTATGAAAAAAGAGGAGAGGTGGCTCCACTTTTCAACGATGTTCTAGAGATGAGACGAGATGAATTCGTGAGACTAGTCGTATCACCGACTTGGCTAATAGAATCTCAGAGCTTCAGCGTATGTTTGGGAGCTGTGCTCCAGCTCCCACCAACATGTGAACAGTACTCCAGGACAGGTTGAATTTGCGCTTTGTAGATCGTGGAGCAGTTGCTGGGGTGTTAAGAACTCTTTGCACCGAACAGAAAGCCAAGTTTTTGTGAAGCAGTTCTCGCAATGGACCTCACATGATCGTCCCATGAGAGACTGTTGATGGTGATACCGAGCATGGTTATAATTGACCACTTCATAGGAATAGTGGTACTTGACATCATCATATATAGGCATTTTGCGTGATCTCTCTTTCTTTGGATGAGATACAAGCTTGAGCTTTTGTTGCACCAAACTCTACTAGTATTTCATGATATGTGGTTCGGCTGTTTAGTGGCGCTTCCTTGCATTTTTCACTATGAGTAAATATTGTAAGTACTCATTGCCTTCATCCTTCAAAGCACCAAAGATTTACTGGCATTACTGTAGATGCATGCAAAATTGTTGCATTGTTCTATCATTTGGTACCTTTGAGCAATCCATCCCGCCTCTCTTCCTCTTTGGACTCAAGCGCATCGAAAACGGCAGCTCCTATCAGGAGATAAGTAAAAGTGCACACTACTAATGACAGAGTCCTCACATTTTGTCTTTTCATTGCCAATATATCGGAAAATAACAATGTATAGGTCTGTTTCTACTTTCGTTCCTATCACGCCACAAAAAACAAAATAGAAAATATTCAACAGCTGATCTAGCGTCCATACGCGCCGGCGTATCTATATTGCGAATCATTATCGATTTTGAGACTGAACAGGGTGAAGGCTCATTTCAGGTACACTTCTAAAAGCATTGTAGTAATTTTCTGAGCTGTAGTATTTCCTTTGTTCTCTTCGAACTTATTTGACCCAATATCATATCTGTCACTCATTACATTTCCATTATTATTTAGGAGTAGATCAACCCGCACAAGTTTCGACTTCTGGGACGTTGGTTTCCAACGTTGACCTTGCGATATCAAAATTTCAGTGCTTATTTTTCAGCCTTCTTACACGTTTTTCATTCCTCCGGTATTCTAATACCACTATTCACCTGCCATGAACAGAAGATTGTAGTTGATGAATCACACAGGTATATTACCTGATGTTCATTTTCTTTCTCATTTAGAATATATCAGACGTGCAATAATACCAAAAGGAGTGTATGTTTCAATTTAATGAATATGAAGATTGTATGACCTACTTGTCCGATGAAAATAACTCTATAAACAATTAATGTACTAGAAAATGGCATGGCACATTTTTTAGAATATCACATTTTTACAATATTGTATACCTATATACCCATTTTGTGACTCACTGTTTCTCAGCTTTATTGTCACTTCAGTGTTCATAGTCATGTTTCATGTGCATTATATAGGGTTTCCAAATATTGCCTCGGTCTTTGTTAACTATAGCTCCTAGTTGAGATATGAAAATACAGTTCTCACTGTTCGATAGATCAATTATTTTGGTTGGTACGATATGTCACATATCAAAGGTCTGGGGTCAACTGTTTGCCCCCACACGTTTTTGATTGGGGAACAGGTACCCTCTTTGACGGCGCTTGTAGCTTTCAAACAGATATTAGATATCGGAGCAAAGTTGTCTTCACGAGAATACTATTAACTTCTAGAACGATCAAATAGTAGTTGATTAGATCTCGTTTTTCTTGAATGGTCATTTTTTATTCAGACTGTGGCACTATCTTTACAACCTGTATAAATGTCAAATTTAGGGTTTTGAATGAAACAAAAATTAATTTGGGAGGTAATAGTAATAATATATATAAATAAAACGATATAAACATGTAATAATACAGGGTGTCTCAGGGTGGTCGTTCGTTAGAAGTTTTCATTGTGAGAAAATACTTAGAATTCTAATTTTTTGGACTTCAGGGATATTCATTCCACTCTTTCTTTTATTTCAAAATCGTTATATTGGAAGTCACTATTAATCTTCTTATTTCAAATGCAACACCAGGTATATTATTTAATTTTTGAATAAATGAGAAAATTTCATTTCATCAGTTTTTCCTATACCTATTTTTAACTATTTCTTGGATAATGATATTTTGATTTTTTCGGAGATTTTGAAAGATGTAGTTTTTATTTTCAACTCTGCACCTTTTACCCATTTTTGAGTGGTGGCCAACGCTTCTAGGGTTCTCAGGTGTCCAAAAATTAAATAATATACCAGATGTTCCATTCAAAATAAAGAAGTTGATAGCAACTTCCAGTATAACCTGCAGTAGTATGGCCTCGAAATTATTTTAAAATGAAAGAGAATTTTGAATAACCCTGAAGTACGAAAATTCAGAATTCATAAGTTTTTTATGACTACAAAAACTTCTAACAAAGGGCTACCATGAGAAACCCTGTTTACTTCATATCTTTGAAAATAGGAATTACTTGGAAGTAATCAATCCTGATGGGGAGAATAAAACTTTGTGGATAATATAGGTGAGATAGGATCATTCAGACGCTCAGTGAACGAATCCTTGTGTGATTTGGATCTCATCTCAATGGCCTTATCATAAAACCTAGACAACTTAACAGCATTTGATGTTCCAGCTGCTAGATATCTTGTTTGGAGGCAGTCCATGACAATTTCATCACATCCCAACTGGCTGGCCATCTGCCCTGTGTGAGATTTTCTATCTTCTACCTATAAAAGTTGAAATACCCAAATAGGTGATTTGCATATAATTTAAATATCAGTTGAAGTTGTACCTGATTCAATTTTGTTCCAATCACAATATATGGAATGGAGCTATTCCCAAATGAACTCTCCTGGTCTAAATCATCAGAAAGCAAGCTACTAGTGTAAGGTGCATACATTGAAGAGTTGGAATCCTTCCTCTCACGTTGCCTTTTGCCTATCTCTCTTACCCACTTGTGCAAGTTTTTCTCAGATTTGCTGTTGGTCAAATCATGGACAAGAATCGCTCCATGGCATGGGTTATAGAAGACAGATCTAGAATTCCTATGGAAAAAATACCTCTTAAAATACCAATCTTGAATTGTTCAATTGGAATGGTATAATGAGAGATCGATATCGTTACCTATGAATGTGACTACCTCCAATGTCCCAAAATTCTATGAAGTATGTCTTTTGTTCTTTGGTGCCTTCTTTGTATTCGTGCAGTTTCACTTCCACCGAACAACCTACTGTCCAGCTAGGGGATCGCAATGGGTCGCTGTGTGCGGCTAAATGAACGAATGATGTTTTTCCTACTCCAGAATCTCCTAGAACTAAGATTCTGACACGATCTATCGCAGTCATTTTCCTATCGATTTGTTTTGAATCTTGACTTAGCTGTGAACTTGAGGTTAAGGTCTTTGACATTTTGTCTTCCTTTTCTTCTTCTTCTTCTCCTGGCCTCTATACTCATTTTTTTAAAGTTGGGGATGATATATGAGATCCTTCCTGTGTGGGGATTTGATATATTGAGTATTAATGTCAAGGTCGTTAAATGTCAACAAAGGCCAAATGATGAAAAATTAAATAATGAATATAAATATCACGAAAGTGCTAGCTAAAGATAGCTCAAATGCGTTGTTTTAATTCATTAGAGGTAACTACAATTAGAAATGATTATATTAGGTTCAATTACTATCATTAGTAGTTTTAAACTCTCTCACGTTCAGTATAAATGACTATTCAAATTGTTGACAAATAATTTGGAAATATAAAGAACAAAGACATCAAAACCGCTGTGTTTTAATGTTTAATAATTCATTAGTTCAGTTTTCATCAGTTGTTAGATTTGTATACCATTTTATTGATTGGATACTTTAATTTCTTATCAAGAAAGCAGGAAATACTTATCATATCCAACACCACTAAAACCAAGACGAAAATGATGTGAAATGGCCCTCAATTTATTCATAAAAATATCTAATAATAGACTACATGGACATATTGCCAATTTCGGGATATTCACAAGGAAAGTTGATTACAAGGTATGCATAGTTCTTACAAAGACAAGAATAGAAATTTAGATAACAGCATTATTTTGTTTCAGAAATGTTTCCAGATCTTGGGAATACAAGAAACAAGTGATCAGGAACAAATTCGAACTGCCTATTTGAGTCTAGTCAAGAGATTTCATCCAGATAGTGGAACTGAAGAAGCTAGTACTGACAAATTTCAAGAAGTATGAAATATAGTGATTTTGTATAGGTCAGACTTGACACTTATCTTCCTTTTCAGATTGACAAAGCTTTCAAGATATTGATAAATAAGAAATCAAAGGAAAGATGGGATGTTGAAGAAGGTGTTATTGTTGAGGACCACCCTGACATCAAAGTATGATTTTTCATCTATATTCATGAATAAATATAATTTTCTTCTGCTTTTGATTCATGAAATTCAGTCATTTTCACTAGTTGAGATGTAATTGTCTGGATTTTGATGAAAGTTATGTTGAAAAATGTTTCTGCTTTTTCAGCATACAGCCCCTCAACATAGACAGTACCTAAGCTATGATGGAATTGGTTCTGACAACCCTTTCCAGAGGGAGAAACAGTATGCAAAAACAAGGGCCACACAGGCTGCTAAAAATGTCTATGACCATCATATTGCCAAGGCCACTGCTGATGATAAATCTTTGATCAACAAGGAGCAAATTAACAGGTCATGGGAGAACATTCCTTTAGACCACAAGATCAAAACTAAGTTGGTAAAAAAATAATTCTATATCATAAATAATATTTCATCTGGGTCCATGTTAAGGTGTCAATTTTTCTTGCCCTTTCTCTATATCTCAAATTAGTTATCATTATATGTTTTCTAACATTACATATTTCTCAAAAGATATTGACTTTCTTTGATTATTCTGCTCTTTGATAATACATCTCAGAAATTAAATGATTTTTTGATTTGTTATATCAAAACAAGTATATTTCACATCATTGTTGATACATAAACAAACTCATTCCAGAAATTCAATTTTTTAGCTACTCTCCCAGTAATTGTGTTTTGTAGACATGGTTTTGACCGATTGGTAGAGGATCTAATACAAGAATCAATAGCAAGGGGTGATTTCAAGAATTTGAAAAATAGTGGAAAACCACTACCTATTAATCAAACTATGAATCCCTATGTGGATTTTGTAACTCATAAAATAAATGAAGTGAGTAATAGTAGTTGAAATAGCAAAATGTTAAGTTTCTCTTACCTGTTGCACAGACAGGGGATATTTGACCATGAATATATTTCACTTCTCATATGATGTATTGTTTCAATCACAATGATACTCAAGAACGAAAAATTAAATTTCCAGAGAATTTTATGTTATTTCATTGGTCGGTTCTCATTTCTCATTTATTTGTATAAACGGGCCTTGATACTTCTTTTTTCTTAAGTTATTTTATCTTATTTCTTAATTTATCTTATTTCTGTATAAACCCACAGTTGTTGTTATTTAGCAGAAAATCTGTGCATACTAATTTTATTGACTTATGTATTTCACTCAGTCTAACAAAAAATTTGTTTGCCTATTAATAGGAATTTTCAAAGAATGAAGTAATTATTTTCAATATATAGGGTCTCTCAGATTTCAGTCAAGAAAATCTATCAGAAGATATAACTTTGCAACAACTAAAAATGAATGAATTTGTATGTTTTGGAGTTTTATTTTCGAGATATGTTGTGTTGAAGTTTGAAAAATATATGTTTTTTTATTCATACCTCAAAAGTCTCTCAGCCAATTGCCATTTAAAATAATAAAAGGTATGTTAGGCTACTTAGTTGGTAAGAACATAAGAAAGAACGTAAGAAAAATATTGTATTTCTCTACTTTTTGAGAATTTGAGCTTGATGATTATGCATATAAAATAAAGTAAAACAAATTCGACAAGAATGAATTCGTATATCGCTGTGAGGACGGTAAGAAAAATACAATAAACAAATAGTGTGGACAGAACTAACATTGAATAATTCACAAGAAGAGTAGTAGGGTCTCTGAGCGAGAAAATTTTCAACAGTTTCTCTAAATTGACTCCCATTCAAGTTTGTCGTCCTAATATCGACTGGTGAATGATTATACATCTTGCCACCATTATAGAAAATAGAATCTCTCGTGAGATTTTCAGTGGGTAATGGTAGTTTCAAACAGTTACTATCATTGTGGGAAACATACTGAATAGGGTTTGAGGAGAATTTGGTAAGTGTTCATTCACTAGACAGACCTACATACCTCACGAATATTTCTAAAACGAAACTCCAAAACATAAAAGTTTATTGAACTCATTCATTACATTTTCTCTATTGAAATCCAAAACACCCTGTTTATGACGATTGTCTTCATATAGTTAAATATATAATGGGTATAACTCAAGAACTTAAAAAAAAATCATGAGGATAATCCTCAGTCAATTATAAACATGTGTATAAAAATAATTCAATACCGAGTTACGGAATGTTGATGTTTTTTTTTTTGAATAACTTTTGAGAAAAATACTATCCTTGATTATATAAACTAATGAATACTCAAGGATACTATAGGATTTAAAAAACTACGAAAACCAAAAAAATTATAACACGTCAGTTTCGATTATACTATTTCTCTAGAATTAAATGGAAAATTAAATGTTTTCAAAAATCTTCAACACCTCATATCTCATTTGCAGTCACAAGCCCTTGTGAAATTTTTCCTGGAAATTGGCATACTTGAGTTACACCCTGAATTGTGTGAATATTTAATCATTGCTTCATTTGAAAAGTGAAAGAAATTAATATTCAGAATCTTCCAGAAGAATTCCTGAAAATTTTAATACCCTCAATATCTGTTGAACTACTCCAGGTGAATTATTTGGGAATTGATGTACTTTTTTTTCAGGTATTGATAGAAAACGGATTCACTCCAGAATGGATAACCTTGCAAAAAGAGATTCGCCAAGAAGCCAGCCAACTACGCAAAGACCTCTTAACAGAACGCAAACACTTTGGACCCTATCCACTCTCTGTGGACGAGAATATAGTCTGGAGTGAAAAGGTCTACAGCTACAAGACTGCAGTAGAAGCGATAAACAAGAAAATAGTGAGGTTCAATCTACTTGTTCCAGCTCTGAATAAACAGGTATGGTTTCATGCAGGGTGATTCACCTAAGAAAGCAAAAAAAAAAAATGCTGCATCAGTATGGCATAAGAGAAAGTGCCTGCAAAATTCCAGAGCAATCCGAGTGAATTGAGGAAATTTGTTCAAAAGGGAAACCTTAAGATAAGCTCCTGAGTAGTGAAGCACTTTCCCTTTCAAAACTGTTGGCAACTGCATATATAGTCTAGTCATCAAATCGAATATAAAAATTGTTAGGAAAATGGAATTTGTAGTGTTAATACACAGCTGAACTGATGAGTTGAATGTTCATGCAAATTTATCCATATATTTTCCAATAAGCAACAATGATTGTAACTCAGTATAGCACATAATTCTTGATGCAAAGACTCACAACGCTCATTCTATTTGCTATTCGAAATCTTATATCGAGACTACTCAAAAGCAAATTCCCTTGTCCTTGTATCCGTAACACTTGACGGTATCGCTACCACCGTAGGACCTAGAGACAGAACATTCGTATTACTTTTGTGATCAGTTATTCTTGTTTAACAGTGTCTCAATGTGAAATCTTACATGGTAATAATTTATTTATTTATTACACTGTCCAACAGGTTGCCCCATTTACAGAACAGGAACAAAAGAATAAAATAAAATATATGCACTACATATTACATGAGCTTAATAGGTAGAAGAAACAATGACAAAAATAATAATAGCAAATATCAATATGGCTATTTAGTTATTTGCAAAATATAAGAAAAATGATTTGATATGAGATATTCTACAGTAGAAGATGTTTAGACTAAGTATATATACTACACATCTTATACAAAGGTGAATTTTTATATATGTTGGTTCGAGGAGAATCGAGGTAAAATATATCACATTTTCGGGAAGCTAATCGCGGAATATTAAAATTTAATTTCTCCAACAAGTCTGCACAGTCAATTGCATGGCTTACAACCTTATAAAGGATCCGGATAGAGGAGTATTGTCTTTTTACATGCAGGCTTACAAATTTAAGAGTTTTCGGAAGCTCTTCATGAAGTGTTCCTATCGGAGGGTATGTACACATAACCTGTAACTCAACATTTTCAAAAACCGTCGTTGCAGACGTTCAAGACGATCAGTATTGTTACGATAGTATGGGCTCCAAACAACCGATGCGTTTTCGATCTTCGAACGTTATAACAGTTATATAGTTTCTATAGTATTTAGCTCTTTGAAATCAGGACCATTGCGAACTATAAATCCGTATGATCGATATGCAGATTCAAGGATTGCGTCAATGTGTTCATTGATCGATAAAGATTGATCAAATATAACGCCAAGATCCTTGAATGTTTTAGGTCTTGCAAGAAAAATGTTACCAATTGAGTAATTGAATACGATTGGATCCGATTTTAGTGTGTAAGACATGAAATTACATTGTTTTCACACCATTCTACCACTCGACCCATATAACTTCAGGTCGTCCGCATACAGCAGGAATTTTATGTCAATGACATTACCAATGTCGTTAATGAAAACATTGAATAGTAATGGCCCCAGATTGGAGTCTTGTGGCACGCCAGAAGTTGCAAGATATTCGGCCGACTTGAAACCGTTCAACTGAACATATTGTTTACGGTTTTCAAGATATGATATGAATAGGTTGACAAGAGAGAGAGATAGACCAAATGCTTTCAGTTTTTTAATCGAAATTCCGTGGTCAAGTCTGTCAAAGGCCTTGGAGAAGTCAGTGTAAATGACGTGTTTGGGTTCGATTATCAATATTCTCAGAAATGGATTGAGTAATTGTAATCAGATTTGTAACCGTTGAACGACCTTTCACGAAACCATGTTGTTGGACAGAGATAATCTTGTTCAAATTATATGATAAATTACGTTCCAAGAGAATTTCGAAAACTTTGCAGAAGTTACATGTAATCGAAATTGGTCTACGATTCGCGATGTTATTTTTATCATCCTTATATATAGGATAATGATAAAAAGTTCACCAAACAAATAAAATCTGTTGTGTCTGCTTGCTTCTACAACGCGTGTGTGGTATCAAAGTAGAGGAATGTTTTCTTTCATAGATTTTAACCAACGAAAATTTTGATTGGATATGGATTTCAATTTGTGGGCTCAAATGAGTATACCTACTTTCATTTCCTTATCAATTTCACTTGGTTTACGCTCAATTTGCATTTCTAGATGAATCACCCTGAATTTTTTCAATGAAAAGTCTATTTGCCTGATCTGCTCAATCATGGTTTTCAAGGTTTTATTAGAACGAGCGCTACTTTGCACATTATGGTAGGAATTTCACTTTTAATTGTGTTTTATAGATTTTTATTCTGTTAGACGATGTTCAAAACTGTTAAATTACTAAAAGCGAAATCAAAAATTCCCAATATGCTCTCAATTTCTCATCTGAAGAGAAAATAATGAATTCAGTTAGTGGACCCCAACACAACGTTTCAACATGATTGTAGTGTTCTAAGTTACATATATGATGTATATTACAAAGATGCCGCTACTATATCCATAAGTAGCATCCATAGAAACCTGTGTGGAATTTATTTATATTAAGCTGAATGACCAAGAATTTTCACCTTCCATAAAACATTATGGTTACAAGAATAAGAAATGAACAGAATCCTAACTCTCACCCGCAACTGTAAATATCGTATGCCAGTTCTGAGCTATCGAAACGAGTAACAACATTTTTCAACAGCATAAAAAATAACATAATTATATTGTTAGGCCTCGACGTATAGGTTATGAGTGCAAAATGTGGAAGCAAAAAATATACTTTTAAAAAAAATGAAATCGGTGCAGCTGAATTCCATTTCTACGTTGAAGACATTATTTCCATCATCCGAGAGATACTTTTCTGATAGAGTAGTTGATAGTCTTTTTTGCTTTCAAGTAAAATCTTTCTTCTTCTTATTTCATCAGCAGAGTGATAACTCTCATTATTTATCGAGTTTTCAGTTTATTGTTGTGATCAGGAAATCATATCGGATGATTTCATTGCAGGTATAATTTTACCAATGGTTACATTATAAATCTCTATTTAAAGGTTTCGATGTTATTTCAAGTTGATTCATCATCTCCTTATTCATCAGAAAACTTTCTTCTATTTCGTTGTCTTTGAACAGTAAATTGTTTTTTCACGCTCAATGAAAATTCTTTCGCAATAAATTGAAGAACTGCATGAAATACTTGCGATATTTTCAGAGATTCCATGGTTCTTCGTTAACTTGGAAAGTGTCCATACCTGTTGTATATAGGTACCTAGTTCGAAAGAGGAGTGGTAAAACAAGTGAACAACATTGCAGTTATAATGTAGTTCCGAATGCCGTCGAGACGACTGGGTACTTGCTTGACTGGGTACCTATACCTTCATGAGTTAACGCGATCTATATATAGAGAACCGAAATTTGTAGAAACGGTATTATTGTCAATAGGACACCCTGTATTTGACATTTTTTTGGATAACTCTCATGATGCTGATTTGAATTCATGTATTATACCATTTACCTAAAATTAACCGTTTTTGAGTTATTCCAGTTTTTCTGTAAAAATTGACATATTCAATTGTGCAGCCTATCTAACATACGTCATTTTCATGTGAATCACAATTGCTAGTGATATGAAGTTAGTCAATCATGATTATAGAAGGTTGAACGAATCTCGCACGATAATCACAACCAGCATTTTTTTAAAGATGGAAACCCCATTTTTCTTCTCATGATTCAATTCCATCATAAAAAGAACCCTATCTCTAATTCACTTCCCCATACCCAAAACCCATAATTTCGGAGATATTCCGTGATAAAACTTGCTTTTCCACAGGGATTCTTAAAACAGAGTGTCCTATAGAAAATAACAAACATGACGTCACTTCACACATATTCTCACAAATATTTTCGTTATTTGTTAATGATATAGGTGATAATATAACAAGCAGTATTCTTTTATTTGCTGATGATCTGAAATTATTCAGAGTCATTGAATCTTATAAAGACTGTAAGTTACTACAAAATGATATTGACTGTCTAGCATTTTGGTGTGAAAAAAATAAACTACCCCTGAATATACTGAAATGTCATCACACTACCTTTACTTTGAAAATGAAACCAATAGAATACACCTACTCAATAAATCAATTTTTTTTGGATAGGTGTGATGTAACAAAAGATCTTGGTATTTTGACTTCAAATTGAGCTTCTCATCACACATTATTAAAGTTGCATCAGCGGCAAAAAAAAATGCTTGGTTTGATTTTCAGAAATTGCAAAGACTTCAAAAATGAAGCCTCATTGCTCTCTTGACCTCATATGTAAGATCACTCTTAGAATATAGCTCGCTGATTTGGTCTCCTATTTACTTGAATCACATTCATCTGCTCGAATCAATTCAACGGAAATTCATGAAGTATATTGTATATAGAATTGATGGAATTTATCCTGAAGAAGGTTTAGAGAATAACTTACTTTTTAACAGATTTTCGCTATTGTCTCTGGAGGACCATAGAACTTACCACTCTGTCATCTATAAACTCACAAACAACCTGACTGATTGCCCAGAGTTATTATCTCAACTAAATTTCAACATACCTCGTTTGAACAGTAGAAGTTCACTTTGTTTTTATTTACCTACTCCAAGAACGAACATACTATTAAAATCTCCAATTCATTCGATGTGCAAAAAGTTCAATCAGATATGCGAAAAAATAAACATAAGGAAATAAAACATATTTTTTTTACCTTATGATGTTTACAAAGCAAATATGAAATAAATCCCTCTTTATTCATTAATACATGTTATTATGTTTCCTTCCTTTTATCTTTTCATTATTATTATTATTATTTCACTTTCTACAACCAATGAATGATTAATAAAAATACTTCAGTTCTTAGATTTTAGTTCTTGTCCACAGTTATATGTACACATTGTAAAAAGCTATCCTGAAGTGGGTCTTGTACCTGGGCAATAAATAGTTTATTTTACAATGAAAATATTTTAGGAGGATTATCAATGTTTCCTTCACCGTGTCTACAAATCTTCAGAGTCATGCTACTTTTGGTTCTATGTATAGACGCGTTAACGCATGAACCTCGTTCATTATATATGTATAGTTGTCTGCATTCATTGGAAATTTCCCCTGAACTTTTCGGTCCGAAAAGTCACCGACCTATCGGGCGATATCCTCATCCACCCTGTACGCCTCTGTATTTAACGGTATCCATAATAGAAACACAAATTGAAATCACAAAATACACACGAAAAGGAAGAAACTTCCGTATTACATCTTGAATAATTCCAAGCGAATACAACATCATTACAATAAACCTGTTGCTGCTACATTGGCGAAACTCAGGGTGTCCAGCGAATCTAGGTCACATGAAACTGGGTTTAGCAACTCAAATATTGGATTCTGGTCATTTCGTATTCTTGTGATGTGGTCATGAACAAATAGTTTTATTATTTATTATGGCCCTTATAGATGTTGCACGTCTGTCTTGAAAATGAGGCACAGAAGGCTATGGTCAATGGGAAGAGTACTGAAGACATCTTAGATTGCGGGAATTTCTCCAAAAACGTAGGCTGTGATGGAAGTACAAATAGTGTAAATGTGAATCTTTCCAGTATATTGAATTACTTTTTCAAAGGTAAATGATGATTACCTTTTTTTTCATGCAAAATGTAGACAATAACAATGTAATAAAGATATAACAGACGTATCTGAACACATGAATACTATTATTATTATCACAGAATTGAAATTTGAAGCATTTTTTCGATTCGGAAATAATTGCTGCTACCAAAATATACATATTCCATAGTCTCTAATAATCAATAGTACTTGATATCGTTTTCTCAAGATTCCACAAAAGTCATAGAGTTCATAGAATGAGGCGAACAATTGAAAACTTGGCCAAATTTAGAGAATAAATATTTGCTTCAACATCACCTTGAGTAAAGATATCTGAAATTTCTATCAGCAGATGAAAATTCACCATTTTTCTTGTCTTGTCAATTTGACTTTTTCATCGATAAACATAAAGTATGGAACATCAATAAACTGATAATTTTTTGATAATAATGCGGCAAAAAACAAAAACTGAATTTGATATCTTCGATTCTACTGTGACTAGATGATTTTTTCATAGCACTATTGGATTCGGCATGTCAACAAGTTTATAAATTTTCAAAACTCTAGCAGCCACGGTGAGATATCATAAAAAAAGATGTTTTCAGTCTTTTGAGGATATTTTAGGAAATATGGCAATGATCCTCAACTCATTTCCATATCATGAAATTTTGCATTTGTTTTCAATATGTAGTGGCTGTAGTAGCTCAGAAAGTTGATATGAAATTGTGCGGTAGTTTTATTAAAAGGATAAACTTCAAAATATAAGTGGTACAAATTTTTTATCAATATTTCAGAATGTTGTATGTTGATGCTCTCGAATAATTATTCTATGGTGGAACTTCCATCCCTTATATCTTCAAAGGCACGCCCTTCAGGTGAAAACGGGAACCTTCTACATGGACGAGAAATATAGGGTTACCACCATACAACAATCCTTGATCGTACCGGGACTCATATGTGGGATATATTGATTGAATAATTTGACCTACATTGCATCTCTCTCCATTTTTAGTTTAATATAAAAAAAGTGTACCATGAATTTGCTCAACCACTTAAACCCAGGGATAGTGAGTAGTCGTTTCATGTGAAATACTGTTCATGTTCATCTGTCATCTCATTCTTTCTACACTCACGCAAACGAAACGAACTATCTTGGAGGACTGATCAGGAATGGTAAGGCAATATAAAGTAAAATTCACCAGGTAAGTAATAATCCGTCCAAACGAAGAAAGCTTAGGTTGAGGAAATTGCATCAATCACACACTCAGAGCTACCGCCTAAAAGGCCTCACACTAACACACTACACACGTCAGCATTATAGCCTACTAATGGAATACCCAGGAAGCCAGTTACCTTCCAAGGAAAGCCATAGTGCAACTACACAGACAATAACTGTTTACAGTTGTTGCTTGTTCCGGAACTATTCACTCCACACAAACGACATGACGCTCTAAAAGCCCTTCAGGCTGAGCGCATTAGTAGCAGAAAGCACGACCACAATTAGGTTCATCGCGTGAAAGGCCTCTTTGAAAAGGGTTTTGAAAGAGATGACATGAGGACCACTCCAGGAGTGGAGGTTGGATGGCAAGGGGGAAAACGAACTATATAGGATAGCGACTATATTATCACAAAATAAGGTTCTCTTTGGACCTAGTACGCCATGGGCAAAAGAACATTAAGTCATCTCTATGGTGAAAATTTCAAAGACTACAACGAATTAGTTGCTCCCTCCGAACAACAACCCCAATCTAATCTGTTCAATGATCGAAGGTTGCTGCTGTTATTATGTTTCAATTCATCTTCTCCCTGTATAAAATATCTATGGAAAAAAAATAGGATAGATCGCCCACCTTTCTACGATGATCTAGGGAGGCCAGGGAATTAGTGCGTGTAGTATCACCGACTAGACGAATACCTTTCTTCTCAATAGAATCTAATACTTTCAGCATATGTTTGGGAGTAGAATTCCAAACAGTTGATAATACTCCAGGACAGGTCGAATTTGCAAGTATAAAGCATATAAACCTACACTGAACAGCTGTAAAACACATGTTTCCATGATAGAAAGAAGAATCTTTGAGCAGTGATCCAACATTTGGGCAGTGATCCAACATTTAATATACAGGGTGGCCCATCGAAAACGTACTTCAAGGCATTACAGGCTGGGAAATAACTTTTCGATAAAATCCGAAAGCAGGTCAAGTTTGTTTGTCAGGGGGACACATTTTGACGTAACAAGCATAGTAAAACCTTCAACCCCCTAAGTAGGAGTGTCACCCCAACATTTTTTTCAAATGGGAAGGGGGGTCAAGCGATACCTCTTTAGAAGGGGCTGGTCATTCCCTACACAGTGCTGCTTACATTTTCAAAATCGATCCACTCGTTCAGAAAATATGGAGCGTTGAAACTCCAACGATAATGTGACGAAAGATGCAAAAATTGATTCAATTGTACTTCGAAACTCATTTAGTAGGCAAGTAAATGTTCGAATTGCTGTCCGTCAACCTGCATAAAGTGGTATAAGTTATTTTCAAACCGCTGTCGGACATTCTGGAGCATTTGGGGTGTCACTTCGCGACATACGTTAATGATTCTTCCTTGCAGCTGTTCTAATGTGTCTGGTGGTGTTTTGTAAACAAAGCTTTTGATGTGTACCCACAAAAAAAAATCTAAAGGACTTAAGTCGGGTGACCGAGGTGGCCATTATATTGGGTCCCGTCGTTCTATCCATCGTCCTGGAAATGTGTCATGTAAATGATTGCGCACATTGTGGGAATAATGAGGAGGCGCTCCGTCTTGTTGGTAAATCAGTTCCTGTTCATCGTATGCGGGATCGTTCTCAATGATATCTGTTAGAGCTGGGTCGATGGCATTTTGTAGTAAATTCAAGTACATATCACCTGTTGAATTTCCAGGAAGGAAAAAAAGGTCCTACAATGGCATTTCCAAAAATACCAGCCCACACATTCAACTTCTGGGGGTGTTGCGTGTGTGTCTGATGGAAAATCCTTGGATTGGTGTAAGCCCAGTACCGCCAATTGTGGCGATTCATTAAACTATTGAGGAAGAAGGAACATTCGTCCGAAAAACACACCATTGAATAGAAAATCACCATTGTGTAACGCTCGCTCACTCATAATTTCGCAAAATTGCAAGCGACGATCAAAGTCGTCTTCATTCAGTTCGTGCACTAAGCGTATTTTGTAAGGATTGAATTTGTATTTTTTCAATACCCGTTGGACACTTCTTTCCTTCCTTCTCTCCCAAAATTCCACCGCTGGCTAACACGATATTCCTCGAACATTATAGGTTTCCGTTTCGTGTTGTCCACAGATAAAAAATAAAAAAAAAAACTGGTACGAGACACACCAGTCGCAATGGCCAATTGTCTTTTACTTAGCGTACTATCAACTGCAATCTCCGTAGGTTCATTTAGTACTGGATTTTAGCTCTCTTTTTGCTTTATACTGAACCTGTTTCGCGAAATTTGTTCACTAATTTGCGACCCGATTTCCACATTCATCGTTTCTGAAAATAAAGCTCAATCAATGATTTCAACTCTGCAATTGAATACACCATTATAAAAAAATTTTAAGTCAACAATTCGTAAACACTTCAACCATGACATGTATCTAGCAACTACTTGACCTAATTCAAACGTGAAGAAATGAATCCTAATCATTTTTTACTCTCTGAAATGGGCCTAGAAAATCTGTGCTTCGGCAAAATCAGCGACTCGGCAAAAATAGCGAATTCATTTGAAGGAACTTATTGCGATGAAGTACAATTGAACCGATCTTTGTATTTTTCGTCCCCCTCAGTAGGCGTGACATTCGTCACATTATCGTTGGAGTTTCAACGCTCCATATTTTCTGAACGAGTGGACCGATTTTGAAAATGTAAGCAGCACTGTGTAGGGAATGACCAGCCCCTTCTAAAGAGGTATCGCTTGACCCCCCTTCCCATTTGAAAAAAATGTTGAGGTGACACTCCTACTTAGGGGGTTGAAGGTTTTACTATGCTTGTCACGTCAAAATGTGTCCCCCTGACAAACAAACTTGACCTGATCGGATTTTATCGAAAAGTTCTTTCCCAGCCTGTAATGCCTTGCAGTACATTTTTGATAGGCCACCTTGTATAGTTGGTTGTTACCACTGAGAATGATAACAAGATGTTTGATGTGATGACAAATTCGAGGGTTGTTCCAAATGTGATGACAAATTCGAGGGTTGTTCCAAATGATCAGAGTACATTCATCTACAGCAAAAATGGTCATTATTCTCTTCCCTAATTGAGTCACACAGAAGGTATGGTATTGTCTTTTGGGAATTCTGTAATCAACAAATCTCTCATTCATTGTTTGTTGTGCAGAATTGAGTCTTGAGATATCTATGGAAAGTTGAAGCATGAGGAAAGCCTTATAAGGAGTCAACAAATTCCTGGACATTACCTGGTATTTTCATTTTTGAATGTTTCCCTAATACAAAAAAAGAATGATAGAATTCACACTATGAAAAGATAATGTTACCTAGCAAATATCAGACCAAAAATCAACTCTTTCTATTCCAACATTCGCATAGACTAAAATTTCCTTAATCTATGAAAGTAAGAAGCTTTATAATAATTTGTGCTCCACTTCATTCAGAGATGTGAAAATCTTCAAAACATTCAGAAAGCTAGTTAAGAAAGTTTTAATTGAAAAAGGTAATCACAGTGTCCAGAATTTTACATGGAATCTCTGCAATAGATATTACATTTTTATTTTATGTCCTGTCTTCATATACAATCTATAGATAATGAAAATTTTGTTAATTTGTTCATTTAGTTCAATGTATTTAATCACGTATTTGTTATGCTCTGATTGTTTCACATTATATTCTAACATGCTTTGTCAATAAGAAATGTTTTTCTGAGACAATAAAGTATATTCCTCTCTCTCTCCCTATAGCAGTTCCCTTCTTTTCTTGCTCATCATGCTATGCATCAAAAAATGTATTCAAATCCAAAGACTCCATACACAATATTTGTCCTAGCTCAATGTGGTTTCAAGTTTAGTTTCCAAAGCCTTGAATCATCAGTTTCTAAATCTGGTTTTCACAATATCTGACGAGTCATTCTTTGAAGGCTTCTTCTTGATGGGAGAGTCAGTAATTTAGAAAAGCAACTATATGCTTTGGGACTTGAAAAGTAAAGTGCCAAAGCAAAATCTTTGATTTCTGCAGAATATCTTCGAGCTACTGGCTTCCTGTTTTTTAGGGCTACATGTAGTTTAACAATATCTGAAAGTGGCTTGTCAAGTATTTTATCACACATTTTATTGAAATGTTTGAGCTCATTTTCTTCTTTTTTATTTGAAGAACTGATTTTGCTTTTCCTCAAAGAACTCTTTTTTTCTTTATTCAAAGAGCTAATTTTCACATTCTTTTGTTGTAATATTCTTTTTTTCACTTTCAATCTATATTTTCTTTGTATGTTAGCTCTTGATGTTGCATCTGTTTGGGTGGAACAAGTAGGCAATATCAATGGTAAAGGAACATGTTCAACATCTTTTGTCTTTTTATGAAGAACTGATGGCTTTTCAAAACCACTCTTTTGAGATGTACTTGGACCTGGCAATGGAACATGTTCAACATCTTTTGTCTTTTCATGAAGAACTGATGGCTTTTCAAAACCAACCTTTTGAGATGTACTTGGACCTAGTAATGGAACGTGTTCAACATCTTTTGTCTTTTTATGAAGAACTGATGGCTTTTCAAAACCACTCTTTTGAGATGTACTTGGACCTGGCAATGGAACATGTTCAACATCTTTTGTCTTTTTATGAAGAACTGATGGCCTTTCAAAACCACTCTTTTGAGATGTACTTGGACCTGGCAATGGAACATGTTCAACATCTTTTGTCTTTTCATGAAGAATTGATGGCTTTTCAAAACCAACCTTTTGAGATGTACTTGGACCTAGTAATGGAACATGTTCAACATCTTTTGTCTTTTTATGAAGAACTGATGGCTTTTCAAAACCACTCTTTTGAGATGTACTTGGACCTGGCAATGGAACATGTTCAACATCTTTTGTCTTTTCATGAAGAATTGATGGCTTTTCAAAACCAACCTTTTGAGATGTACTTGGACCTAGTAATGGAACATGTTCAACATCTTTTGTCTTTTTATGAAGAACTGATGGCTTTTCAAAACCAACCTTTTGAAATGTACTTGGACCTGGTAATGTAACATGTTCAACATCTTTTGTCTTTTCATGAAGAACTGATGGTTTTTCAAAACCACTCTTTTGAGATGTACTTGGACCTGGTAATGGAACATGTTCAACATCTTTTGTCTTTTCATGAAGAACTGATGGCTTTTCAAAACCAACCTTTTGCGATGTACTTGGACCTGGTAATGGAACATGTTCAACATCTTTTGTCTTTTCATGAAGAACTGATGGCTTTTCAAAACCAACCTTTTGCGATGTACTTGGACCTAGTAATGGAACGTGTTCAACATCTTTTGTCTTTTTATGAAGAACTGATGGCATTTCAAAACCACTCTTTTGAGATGTACTTGGACCTGGCAATGGAACATGTTCAACATCTTTTGTCTTTTCATGAAGAATTGATGGCTTTTCAAAACCAACCTTTTGAGATGTACTTGGACCTGGCAATGGAACATGTTCAACATCTTTCGTCTTTTTATGAAGAACTGATGGCTTTTCAAAACCAACTTTTTGAGATGTACTTGGACCTAGTAATGGAATGTGTTCAACATCTGTTGTCTTTTTATGAAGAACTGATGGCTTTTCAAAACCAACCTTTTGAAATGTACTTGGACCTGGTGATGTAACATGTTCAACATCTTTTGTATTTTCATGAAGAACTGATGGCTTTTCAAAACCACTCTTTTGAGATGTACTTGGACCTGGTAATGGAACATGTTCAACATCTTTTGTCTTTTCATGAAGAACTGATGGCTTTCCAAAATCAACTTTCCGAGATGAACTTGGACCTGCAAGAAGGAGAAGAATACTAAATTGACAATTTTCAATTATTATATTTCAAAATTGGCTATAGGCACACACAATTGCTTTGGCTAGAGAATAATTTGAACAAGAGCATACCAACAAAATATTTCATGACATATTTTATATATCTTGTAGGTATATCATAAAAATAATGATAATAATAATAAATCCTCTTAATTATTTCCAAATATTATTTCACAATAATTATAAATAGACAAGAAAAAAGAGAAAATAATTGGTGGAGTTCAAGTTTGGTGGTGAAACCCCAACATTTTCCTTATCAAATAATATCATAATAAAATAGTTGATATAATGAATAGGGAATATTTGATTCACTCACCATCTACAGCCAAGGGAAAATGTTTATCATGAGCTGGAGAAAGATTATCACTAGTTTCTCTATGTGAGGTTGCAACTGGAGGATCAGCTATAACAACTGAAAAGATCAAAATTGTATAAATATAACTATTATTAAAATACCAATATGTTTCCACAGAAATACAAAAAATTCAACTACAATTCTACACCTGACAAAATTATCACTTCCTGAAGATGCTCATTAGGGATATTTTCCTTCATCTGTTCTTGTGTTGGACCCTTGGTATGAGAAAACTGTGTAGGTATGGCATCTGGTAATAATTTTTTTCTTACAATTCCTTTTGTAATATACTGGTTTTCGAAATGTTGTTCGCAAATTCTATAGTTTTTGTGTAAACTATCGATTTTATGTAACAAATCTTCCCTGTTGCAAACTTTCAACCATTTTTTAGCCCTGCAGAAATTAAGGTTCACTTAAAAGTACATTTCATATTTTAGGAAATACGCATTTCATACATACAAACCTGCGAGCTGCGATTACAGTACAAGAAGAAAAAAGTTGCACCCATACAGCAACAACAAAATTGAAAAACATAAAAAATAATTACCTTTCATGATCCTTTGGAATAGAAAAGAAACTCAATCCTTTGTTACTGTTTGTTATGGCTGAACAACTGCGACATACACAAGAAAACGGCATTTTGCTTTATTTGTATTTTCTCTTTCATTAACGTATTCATCGAATTGTTAAAAACTATCTATTTCCATGTAACCATTTATGCATCCAAATTAACTTTAATCTTTCACTATCCTTTATTTTTTATAAATTATTATCTCAGCAAACAACACACGAACTGACAAGAATGACAAGAGTAAAAGAGCATGACAAGAGAAAACATACTTCGTTCTTCTCGTTCTCAGAGCAATAAAAGATATCTTTTATTGCTCTGAGGTTAGTACGGTGACAGTGACTCTGTGGCGACAATAGTATGACTACCTTCGATCATTGAACAGACTAGATGAGTAATCCACACCCCTGGCAATACAGTTTGTTTGGAAGCAACATCTATAGTATCTATCTTTGTCTAAACATGGATAGCAGGAGCTGATTCTCCCAGCACCAGTGCCGTGTTGTCAGAGGGGGTCGAATTTATTATTAATTCATGATGAAACCAAATTGAAAATCCGTAACAATTTCAGTGGTACTTTTTAGCATTTCTTGGTGGGAAAATGAACATCTTTATACTTCCTTCACATTGTTACGAGAAACTCGAATACATACAATCCTATAGTGATTTTTGTAACTTGCTTGTAATCAATAAACTTATTATGACCACGTCACAAGAAAAGTTCAATTCTCAACGCCATATGAAACAATATACTTACTATTCAGTATACAGTTGTCTACTTATACTTTATCATAAATAACGTTCAATTTCAATAATGAACATTTATATCTTTGGCGATCAGTGACAGTGCATGTGAGTATATTTACGATTTCAAAGTTCAGTACCTACTAGTGGAAATAATTTTCAAAAAAGTGAAAAACTCGTTTTCAAGGCAAATAGATATGATTGCATATTTGAATGTAATTTTCAAATCTGAAGATGAAACTTGTTTATATCTTTTCACTATATCGTCAAAAATGAAGGAGGTTTCATCTTGAGCAGAATTCATATATTTTGACGCAAAAAATTGATGTCTGATTATTTCATTTCATGTAGATAGATGAAAATCGATGATGAATATGTGTTGACAAGTATAATGACGAAATGTTATATCAACAATAAAATCATAAATCATGTGAAGAAGTAGCAAATAGCAGTGTTTCTTATTTGAAACAGGACTGAAATGAAAAACAACCATGGATAATCACACAAAATTTATTGCTTTTTGAATAGGATTGTTTTTGTTAACATACTTCTTACTCTAACTTCCGTTGAATCTTTCAATTTATTTGCCTCATGATGAAGTCTTACAGTGAAATATTTCTCCAAATTAGTTTGACTAGTTCCAAAAACAGTCAACGGTAAATTTCTCATTGTTGTGTGTAGAAGAAGTATAGAAATATCCTTATATTTTTTATCAAAAATATTAATTGAGTTCATCATTATTCTCAGTGATTTTTCAGCAGCTTCGCATATTTTGACTACAAATAAGGAAGCATTTAGCAGTGCTACATATTTTACCACAAGACACTGTCGCAGCTGGGTATGGTTATAATCAATATAATCTAATCAATTCAATTTAAATTCATTTTTATCCATTCCATTTGGGAAAATGCTTCGAAATCTTGAATGATACGACAATGGTAACTCGCCTATGAAATGACGTGTTTTGATCGCCGGTTCAAATTGTCTTTAACACACCTCACAACGTCTCACCATTATATCAAATCACCAAAACAGGAAATAAACTGAGTTTCCGATGAATTCTGAGTACACAAAACTGGACACAAGTTGAATAATATCGATAAATCAAAACTTAAATAATGACCCATACCAAACAAAGCAATAATTGCCGTCGACTGTCAATATCAGATTGCGGTGTTGCAACGTTGAGCAAAAAGTATTCACGATACCCATGCTGGTCCTCGAGCCCCCAAGAAAGTAAAATTGCTAAGTCTTAGAATAATGTAGCAGTCTTCTATTAATCGGAACTGATTCATGATCGTCATGACCCAAATTTATTATTATATTTGTGCATTGAACTACATGAATTCATAAGGGACTTTGAATATTATGGACTATTCATCACTCTTTGATGAGTGGATATGACAACACTGGCGACGATTGTGTACTAATATTATGATAATTCTGGGAATTGATGTTAGCATCAAAATATTTGTTTTGTGATCCTTCTAGTGGGTTTGTTGTTCGGAAATGACTACTTTTCTATTGATCGTTTCAGGGGTGTACTGACAAAGATTATATACCTACTATCATATATGTATTAACTACAATATTGACCAAGCGCCCTGAGAGCAATGTTAGAAAAGTGATGCTTCATTATATACGTCTTTCCTTGTCTAATTGGCAACGATGATCGAGGGCGCATGCGCAAAATTCAAATTTTGAAACTTCATGTGTAATGTGTCAATCTTTTCAGTTTACAGGTTATGTTTGTACTACTTATCCTTTTTTTCCTTAGATCATCCTCATCTAAGATTTTCTCTGTGAATAATCATGTTATTTGGAAAATATTTATTTGAATATGAATATATTGATGATAGACAACATAACATATACTTAGCTTTGATATAGAGTGATATGGTTATACAGGTACGTTTTTTCAGATTGAATAGAATGGAGCAATCAATATTCAAAAAATGGTAGAAATCTCAGTAGAAATATAAGTTATCCTCAGTATTGAAATCATGTAAATTAACATTCATCATGGAAGCAACACATATCCGTGTGATAAATTTCTCACCGATGAAATGAATTGGAGCTCTTGGAGTCGCAGAGAAAACAAATTTGTACGTTTCTTGCGGACATTTTGTGAACAGTTATAAACTTAAACTACTAATACTACAAACAACAACTATGAACTAACGTCTAAACACAAACACTGAAAAAAACAATTACTTACAATAACGCTAATTACGAGTGAATGAAATATTCAATTCTTAAACATAGACAAGACGACAGTTCAAAAAATCTGGTTGTTTGAATAATTGCGCTGCACAAAAAGTATTAGGTATAAGACACGACGCACGATCATTCCCAATTTGAGTAGAAACGACAGGCGTAAGAGTGAAACAACACTAAGAGAGTCTGTCATCTTCCACTTTCATTTTGGCGCATGCGCATAAATAAATCCTTGCCAATTGCACTCTTTTATTTTGACATCAGATAGGCTGTCCTTATTATCAATATTCGTAGTTAATACATATATGCCTACTATATATTCTATAGTACTCTTCTCGGATTGTTCGAATTCGATTAGTATACAAATGAAAAGAGACGGGGACACATAGCCAGTGTAAGTTGGAGAAAGATAGTAAAACGAATCCTCAAACAAAAAATTCATGGTACATACCCCTGGGTCGCAAGAAATCCGTCATGTTTTCAAAATACCAGCATAGAATGATTGTTTGTATATACTCTTTGATACCAGTGTTTCCTCTTCAGTTTTCTATAATTTGTTTTAGACTTGTGAGATAAGTCCTATATTGAATTTATCCTGCCTACATTTACGAACTTTCAAATGGAGTGAAATAAAACTATAAACATTATATAAATACCTGAGAACCATCATACGAAAACACCTTCACTCACTTCTCACACACTTCACTCCGAACATCATTTTAATGACTTCTTCTTTATTAAAATGACTATTATATTTTATAGGCTATGTTGTTAGTTGTTACGCTATTGGGTACTTATTTGTTTATATTCATGATTTCACATACTTAATATTTATTTATTCATTTATTTATTTATTTGAGAGGAATACAAAACGGGACAAACCCAAAGAGAGTATTCACAAATGTTCAGGTGAAAATAACATTAAATGCGATACTATGCGATATCGTCTCATGTACAGTTCTTAATCAAGTGTAGTGCGGAATACAATAACTAGGCTTGATTATATGAACGTTTGAGTGAAGTGATATATTTCATAACACTCATAAACTTGTAAATACATGTGAAAATAACAGATTTGTAGTTCTTAAGAATAATTGTTTACAGTGTACATAATTGTTCATAGTATATATATATATATATATATATATATATATATATATATTCTTTGCTTTCGTACCACCAGGGTGTCAGAAAGATATATTTTGTATTTTTTGTATTGTTGATTTATATTTTCTATATGGTCGGCGAATCTTGTTATTGTTCGAGAATCATGGCATTATGATGTTCATGATCCCCACGAATTTGTGAATAAATCATTTTCTGAAAACTGAATATGACTTCTGTCGGATTTTGGCCCGTTGTCGCCACTGTGGTTTATAGAGTCACTGTTTTGGTAAGTGATCACTTTTTTATGAAACCTAATTGTATATAAAGGAGAGGCCAAAAGACGTAGGTGAACTAATATATAAATAAACCTCAAGGAAGCATAAATAGATACATACGTAACAAAATATTCATCTTGAAGATCAGTTGAGCCCCCTTTTTCAAAAAACCTACCATACTGAGCTATGGTTATAGTTAGTTTCAGTTCAAAATTCAGATCCACATACTGAATTATTTTTTTAAGTCAACTCAGGTTTCTTGTATGAGAAATAAGGAAAAAAACTGATCAGTTTCCGATGAAGCTGCGAGTCACCGGCCATTAGCATTTCTACTGTAAGCCACTCCAGGCTATTATCTCAAATCAAATTGAGTTGAATTTTCGAGTGGGCTCAGTAATTTTTGGTATTTTCCAAACCTGTATCCAAGTAGACTCGGCAAATGATTGAAGTGGATAGAGTAGCTGCTCATATATTATTTGAGGTAAAACCTTTGGTGTACTTTAGCAAATCGGTGTATGTGTCATGTGAATCTTCTATCTTCGCGCACAGCAAACAAGAATGAAGTTGGAAACGGTGCTGTGATAATCGAGAAGTTAGGTGCATTCCTCTTCTTCTCTTTGGTACACTATGCCTGAGTAGCAAGGGAGGCCCACTACAAGTAAATGTTCTCTTCGAACAACGCACTGAAATAATATGCATGGTCTATGTATTTTGTCCTAACCACTTCTCTTTGCCGTAACATTGATCTAATAACCTAGCTAGTTCATTGTGTACAAGTCAATATAATACCACAGAAGAGGGGTCCTTCTCCTCTTTGATAATACTGTATTGCCACTAGTTTTGAATTTTTCTCGGACTTTTGTGCTAGAATAGGTATAATGGATGAAGCAAAAACAGTGAAATCTTGTTTATCTTGTAAAATTACTTCTGTATGTTGCTTCTGTGGCATTGGAGCATATTTAATTTACACTGGAATACGTTCTCATCCAAAATTTGTTATGTATTTGCTTGGAAGTGGTGAGCAAAGCAAAATTTCACAGTGGACGAATTCGATTAATCCATTTTTCCACACTTTCAGGTAGTATTTGCCTTGGTATTGGCGAAATATTTGATATGTCACCTTTTAGGAAATAAGGGTCAAAATAATAATGAGGTATGTATAAATACAAAGTTATTACATATTGATCAATGGTTTATTCCATGAAAGAGCAAAGATAGTTTCATGTTTTATTCTATCTAGATTAATATCCAACTTGTCCTAGTTTTGTGTCAGTCTTTGGATTGGCAGTAACACCTTGTACAGCTACTATAAGTTCATTGGCTCTTGTTTGCAAATCTCTCAAGTCCTGAATGTATAGCATCCTCAAAATTTTTGCTGCCTGATTTAGTGTTGGATTTTTCAAGTCAAAACCTAGATCAGCATCCTGAATAGGAAAAGGAGTACCCTAAAATTATGAATCATGTTGAATCAAATCTAGGTTGCTAGTTGAAATAATATTACTGTGAGAATATAGTTTTGGGGGTTTGCTACACAATCTGGGGCTAATCGTTTGGTAATGACTTTCCTAACAGCCTTCAGTGTTACAAGAGGATCTGGATGAGGTACTGTTTTCAACGTCTTTGCAAGTTCACTGACACCCTCTGCAAATTCTTTGCTTCGAACTGAAAATTAAACAAATATATTTGCAATAAATTACAAGAATATTTTCAATTACTCACAGTCCAACTTGTCCAATAGATTTTCAGCTACAACATTGGGTACTACATTGCTTTTTTGTAAGTTTTCTACAGCATGTTTCAAGTAAACATTTCCTGTAAACAAAAACACAATGTGGAAGAAAATGTGTGCAAACAATTCTACTTTGAATCCACGAGGCCAAGACTCTCCCAAAATCACAACCATCTATAACTATATGCCAGATATTGTCTTACATCAACTCACAATTAGACACATTCTTCCCCAACATCACGAAGGCTATGGGGCCAGATGGAATACTGCCTATTCTGCCTAAGAAATATGCCTCAGAACTACCACCAGTTCTCTCCAGGTTATTCACCCTTCCACACAAACTCAGTGTGTTTCCTTCTAACTCGAAAATAGCTAAATTCCAACCTATTCCAAAGAAGGCCAAGAAAACCCTTCCTAACCACTATAGACCGATTGTGCTAGTATCTGTGATCTCTAAAAGTAATAGAAAAAATCAATATTGAGCTCATCCAATATCTAGAGAGCTCAAGAATCCTGAACGACTGGCAGAGGTCAACTGCCTGCTTGCCTATGTGACACATAAGTGGCAGGTATCAATCGAGAAACATGTAGCATGGTTGTAGCATTGGATATCTCTGAAGCATTTGACTGAGTTTGGCACTACTGCCTGCTAGCGAAAGTGCAGTCAAATGGTTTCTTCCCCTGTGTTTTTTCCTATCAGGTTTCCTTGCAGATAGATCACTCTATGTGGTGGCAAAAGGAGTACATCTACTTGTCTGTCTTGGCACCAACTTTGTTTTTGTTTTGCTCCATATCAATGATTTCTTAGATGTGAGTTCCAGCCCAGTTCATAGTTTTGTGAATGATAGTACACTTCATTGTGCATATCCTTCTCGAGTCCCTATATCATCCAATGAGGCCAGAGGTGCAAGACTAAGACATGTTCATGCTTCAAATGAGGATCTGACAAGAATTCTGGAATGGGAACCTGAAAATCTAGTAGAGTTCAATGCAACAAAAACTCAACCTCCGATCACTGCTCTTAGATTCCAAATTAAGAAAGCTTTTCACCTAGTTGGTGATACAACACCCATCAAATCATTGACCTCTATAGAACATTGTGGAAAGGTGGGCAATCTCTCCATTTTACATAGATACTTCCATAGTCGGTGCTCAACAGAGATATCATCTAATATGCCACCATGAGCAATTCCTAGTAGACAAACCAGACAAACTCAGGCTTGTCACCTCTATACTGTCAGGCTCGAGACTTGGAATCTTTCCCAATACTTACAACCTCCAAACTTTCTAAGAAGGATGGAATGTGTTGAAAGAAAAATTCCAATGCCTTCCTTCTCTTCCAGAATTCCACCGCTGGCTAACACAATCATAGGTTTTCCTTCTGTGTTATCAATGGATAAAAAAAAGTGAGAATACCCATTATGTCAACTTTGAATAGGCAGTAGCTATGTGGAAAATAAAACTGAAGAGCATCTCAAAGCTATTTCATAGGAAATTACTCACGATTTTTCTTAGTTTCTAATTGCACCGCATATCCTAGCAACCAATGGAGTTCCTCCAATTTGTTACTCAAAACAGGACAACCGATTCCATCCTTATACTGTGTATAAAATTTATCCCAATCTCTGGCATTTATATTTTTCAGCCCATTCACTACATTTGGAGGTGCCCTTTGGATTCTATTCATTTCTGTCCAAGCTATCACTTTTCTAAAGGTATTATCATCTACAAATTGAAACCGTAATCATCCAAGTAAGGATATCGAAAATATAAGATATTACCATTCAGATCTAAGGAGTCTGCTTGTGGGTATTCCAGCGCATTGAGTAGTCTTCTTGACATATTGAAAAATGTACTCTCAATTTTTTACGTATGAATAGATATTTTTTAAATGACGTTTTGATTGTACATCGTTGTCGTGAACATAACCTCTAGACAGATTTTTTTGACAGATACACAAATCCCACTGCGAAGAGGACACAGGACGGTTTATACAATATAAGCTTCGTTCGCGGGTCACATTTTGAACCGATTCCGAACCAGTTCAGAACTAATTCAGGATTCTCGTAAAGCGCATGCCTAGTCATGAACTGTCTCAGGATTTTATTCTACCGCGAACGATTATGGAACTGAAGAACTTCGAACTTTCAGACAAGTCTTCTAACATAATCGTGTTTTTGTGGGCTTTGACCACTAAAAAAAGAGTGATACCGAAACAGGTTAATATCAAACAGTTCATTTCATATATTCGATTCATTTTCAAACGAAATACATTTGGAACCATGAATTACTAGATATTATTATACGCTAACGCCAATATATTGTGAAGATAGGTGATGGGACCGTTGTGATAGGTTAATTTTTTTGCTGCTCCAAAACCAGAAAATCAGAAAACAGCTGACGATGATATAGACCGATATTGCGCATGAGCAAAGGAATCGAACTCACCGTCCTCGCAAAAATCTGATAACCTTGAGGACCGATTCCGAATCAATCAGGAAACGATTGGATGTCATCCGCGAACACAGAACTGTTCTGAGAATTCAGAATTTAACAACCACGAACGCCGTTTTTAAGACTGCGCATGCGAACGGTCCCTGAACTGGTTCTGAATCACATCCGCGAACAAAGCAATATCATGATACTTATATAAGATGGTCATAACCACCTCACTATTATAGTATCATGATATATAATAAACATAATTTATTTCTGTGGTTTAAACTAGAAAGTGAGCCGTGGACAAAGGCTTCTTATCCAAGGTGAATGAAGGATGGTGAAACAACTCTTCAATTATTTATATCCAAAACATGTTGTGAACCTTCCCAACAACCTTACTGATGCCGCGCCGCTTGAGTATAGGTGGCAAAACGATAGTCGATCTTGTCTAATACGCTTTTAGTGATTGATAGCTAACGGCTCAATTTTTGCATCGCTTTTTGCATTTTCCAGAGGTTCAAAGATCACTATCGAGATCGGCAGAGGTGATGCCATCTAGTTTCGATCTCGGGAAGTAAGGTAATGAGATTCGAAGTAATGAAATAGTCTACAACTTTTAGTGGCTGGGTAGTTGGAACCTTAGTTTATTCACACCATTGAATATATATATGAATACTCTTGTTCTCATCCAAGTACAAAGCCAGAGAGAATATATATATCTCCGAACAACAAACCCACTAGAAGGATCACAAAACAAATATTCTGATGCTAACATGAATTCCCAGAATTATCATAATATTAGTACCCAATCGTCGCCAGTGTTGTCATATCCAATCATCAAAAAGTGATGAATAGTCCATAATATTTAAAGTCCTTTATGAATTCATGTAGTTCAATGCACAAATATAATAATAAATTTGGGTCATGACGATTATGAATCAGTTCTGATTAATAGAAGATTGCTACATTATTTTGAGACTTTAGCATTTTTACTTTCTTGGGGGCTCCAGGACCAGCATGGGTATCGTGAATACTTTTTGCTCAACGTTGCAACACCGCAATTTGATATTGACAGTCGACGGCGATTATTGTTTTGTTTGGTATCTGTAATTATTTACGTTTTGATTTATCGATATTATTCAACTTGTGTTCAGTTTTGTGTACTCAGAATTCATCAGAAACTCAGTTCATTTCCTGTTTTGGTGATTTGATATAATGGTGAGACGTTGTGAGGTGTGTTAAAGACAATTTGAACCGGCGATCAAAACACGTCATTTCATAGGTGAGTTACCATTGTCGTATCAGTCGAGATTTTGAAGCATTTTCCCAAATGGAATGGATAAAAATGAATTTAAATTGAATTGATTAGATTATATTGATTATACCCATAGGTCAGCTGCGACAGTGTCTTGTGGTAAAATATGTAGCTTATTTGTATATGCTTCCTCATTTGTAGTCAAAATATGCAAAGCTGCTGAAAAATCACTGAGAATAATGATGAACTCAATTAATATTTTTGATTAAAAATATAAGGATATTTCTATACTTCTTCTACACACAACAATCAGAAATTTACCGTTGACTGTTTTTGGAACTAGTCAAACTAATTTGGAGAAATATTTCACTGTAAGACTTCATCATGAGGCAAATAAATTGAAAGATTCAACGGAAGTTAGAGTAAGAAGTATGTTGACAAAAACAATCCTATTCAAAAATCAATAAATTATTTGTGTGATTATCCATGGTTGTTTTTCATTTCAGTCCTGTTTTAAATAAGAAACACTGCTATTTGCTACATCTTCACATGATTCATGATTTTATTGATATATATTTATTTTATTTATATATATATATAATATATATATATATATTTTATTGATATAACATTTCGTCATAATACTTGTCAACACATATTCATTATCGATTTTCATCTATCTACATGAGATGAAATAATCAGACATCAATTTTTTGCGTCAAAATATATGAATTCTGCTCAAGATGAAACCTCCCTCATTTTTGACGATATCGTGAAATGATATAAACAAGTTTCATCTTCAGATTTGAAAATTACATTCAAATATGCAATCATATCTATTTGCCTTGAAAACGCGTTTTTCACTTTTTTGAAACTTATTTCACTAGTAGGTACTGAACTTTGAAATCGTAAATATACTTACATGCACTGTCACTGATCGCCAAAGATATAAATGTTCATCATTGAAATTGGACGTTATTTATGATAACGTATAAGTAGACAACTGTATACTCAATAGTGAGTATATTGTTTAATATGGCGTTGAGAATTGAACTTTTCTTGTGACGTGGTCATTATAATTTTATTGATTAAAAGCAAGTTACAAAAATCACCATAGGATTGTATGTATTCGAATTTCTCGTAACAATGTGAAGGAAGTTCAAAGATGTTCATTTTCCCACTAAGAAATGCTAAAAAGTACCACTGAAATTGTTACGGATTTTCAATTTGGTTTCATCATGAATTAATAATGAATTCGACCCCCTCTGACAACACGGCACTGGTGCTGGGAGAATCAGGTTCTGCTATCCTTGTTTAGACAAAGATATATACTATAGATGTTGCTTCCAAACAAACTGTATTGCCAGGGGTGTGGATTACTTATCTAGTCTGTTCTATGATCGAAGATATATATATACTATTATTCTGTGACAAATCACTCGAAGCAGTGTCTGTTGTTCCGGGTGACGGATTTGGTAGGCACTGTGAAATTTATTAATTTTCTCAACACATTTTCACCTGTCATCATCAACATGTCAATGTCAACTCCAATCATTCTTCATCTTCATTCTCTTTAGAATTATCATTTCTCGAAATTATTTTTTTTTTCATTCTCATTATGATATTATGTCTTCTGGATACTGGATGCTCTATTAAAGGTTAAAAGGGAATGAAGGACCTAGACCATAATCATAATCCGAGTGCAGACACGTGATAAGTAGAAATGGCCATATCCTAGTTTCTGGAGTTCATCTTCTGAGACATCAGTTCGTGTTTCTAGGTAGGATTGAATATCGATATTTGTGATCGACTGAAGACTGAATTATTTCACAGACAATAGCATTATTTTATGTTTCTTCCAACTTTGTAGAGACCATTATATTGTTACATGCAATTCAATGCTCTGGCACTGAATGAAATGATGAAGTCTTGTTTCATACAATTTTCCAGAAGTGTCTCATACCAATTGACTTCTTAAATTGAGGTTAAATGGTTTGTTCAAGGTTAAAATGATATTTGAGATGGTATATTATGGAATTCAATGTGATTTCACTGTATAATTCTTATTGATGTGTTTATCAGTATACACACATTACTATTCATACAGTATGCTCTAATATGATGTGGAATAAATATGATATTCTTTCAAATAGGCATAATAGTAGCTATCTCCACAGTAGCAAGGACTTGATAGTGCTTAAAGAATTGATTTTGAAACTTCATCAGGTTACACTGGATCCACATAATGACAGAACCGAAGAAAATCAAACTGGACTTTTCCAATGAGGTGCCATCTGAAAAAAATCCACTATACCCAGTGTTGTCAGATCACTTAACTCAAGATACACCTCTGACTGAAGTCTATGTAGCATCTATAACAAATTCAAAAAATATCTCTAAAGCCATAGTGGAGCTGAATATAGTTCTACCAATCCCAGATCTCATACACCTGAAAAGAATAAGAGGCAAAGATATACTGTTGTTGTCTGTCAATGAGATAGAGAAAGAAAAGATATATGATATGCTGAAGAAGCTGGGTTTCAATACAAGCATTTTGGAAAATGATTTGAGAATAGTACAAGTAGCCAAAGTAGCACCAGAGACAAAAAAACAATGGGAAAAAATTCATAAGCTGTGGCCTTGTAACTTCCATTCAAATAAGTACTTAGAGAAACTAGTGACAAACACTCTCTTTACACCCAAAGAGCAGCAAAACCACATTCAGTACATGACAATAGCTGTGGATGTAGCTGAATATGCAAAAATACATATTTTCAATCAGCAACAAGTTGGCTGTGTTGTAGTAGACCCAGAATTGAATTCCATAGTAGCTGTAGGTTTCCAAAAAACAAATGAAGGACCCTGTCATCATGCTGCAATGGTGGCCATTGACAATGTTGCCAAAACCCAAAATGGTGGAGCTTGGGACACAGAAAAACACACAGTAACACAAGATAAGTGTAATTTGAACCTTGATGGTATACCACAGGCCCTGCTCCAAACTTTGAAGAATAAATATACAGTAAGCTTTGGGGCTAGACACTTCAAACCAAAAGATGAGCTGCTCCAGCCTACAGATGGTCCATACCTGTGTACTAGTTATTATGTGTACTTGACTAGTGAACCCTGTGTAATGTGTGCTATGGCAATGATCCATAGTAGGGTGAAGAGGGTATTTTATGGGGCAAAATCATCTAATGGTGCTCTTGGTAGTTTGTGTAAGATTCACACTGTGAAAGATCTCAATCACCATTATGAGGTTTTTGCTGGGTTGTTAGAAGAAAAATGTATGGAGTTGTGATGATTTACAAGTTTTGCTTCATTGATTTCAACGTTTAATACAGAATAGGGTCATTTTATATATGGTTGTCTGTTCTGATATCAAATTATTCATTGAAATTTCTGTCAAAAAATGTAAATGAATTGAATCAACTATATGTGATGTGAAACTGAAAAGTCTCTTGAGTACTGTATACCTACTTTGCTGCATATCCATCAATTTTTCTTAGGAATGAATTATTCATTTTCAGAGAGCAGTAATGTGTTGTTTCTGATATTTTTATTTGTAAAACTATATGATTACCTATTAGAATATAAAACGTTTTTGTACATGTTTTTTCATCACCTATGTGTGTTTTACTGCTATGCTTTGTTTCCAATCTTTTATACGTAGTCTGTAGGACTCTTAGATATTGGACCCTTTCATCAGTGATTTTCTAATGAAAAAATTTTTGCTAGGTATTAGAATGAGAAGAAAGGATTGGGCTGAATAATAGACCAATACCGATATTTCTACAAGTTGAATTCTCATTTTAAAACACGTTTAAAAAAAAACTATTAATTCCCAATGCTGAAGTGAATTCACATGATCACAATTTATTGCACTGTTTCAAGATGGTCAACACACAAGAATTCAAGAGGAAACAATGATAAGATGGTATATATTCCAGTTTTGGAAAATATGTGTAGAAAAAATATCCATCTGTATTAGTCCCATTTCACACCTAGTGGAAGTTCCAAAGTACTGATTTCCTCACCTTATAGTTATCCTACAAAATGACAAAACATTAATAAATAAATGAATGAAGAAATGCAATAAATTAATAAACCAATAAATCCAACAAATAAGGAAATTAAGTAACTATATCATTACAAACAGGGTCAAGTTGGAGTACAGCAGTATGCTTAGAACTTTTGTCAATTTTATATAAACCCAAATGCTGCTTATCATCTCCGTCTTTGTGTTTTTCCTATTGTCATTTAATTGTACGATCCCAGACGGATGTTCAAATTCGATTCCAGTGCATTGGGATCTGTGAGACGATAAAAGAGATAGAGTTGGTTGTATGGGGAAGGGAAATTTTTGGCAATTTGTTGAAAATTATAGTCCAATACAAAACATGACTATCATTGGCATTTTGCAAAATACAATAACAAATTAATGTTCGTATTTAAAACTGTAAAGTTGCATGATATATTTGAAAATTCTACCAAAGGTTGTTTGGCAAAGATTCGAGAGTTGAAAAAAAAAACTTCACTAGTGTAACATTTCCTCTGAAATAACGCTAGTTTGCCTGATATTTCAATGCAGGGACTAACGATGTTTCTGATTACCATCTTTCTGAAAATGAAAATATAAAATATGATTAATTTCAATATTTTTGTGGTCAGGACATATCAGTGATCTGTATCAATGTGTTTGAAATTCAACATCTAGATACCTAAAAGAGGATATATGTATTTATTGAAAAAATAAAATCTCTGGACGTTCCATAAACGAATCTGTTTCCGTTCTATTTATAATAAATAAAAAATAACTGCAAAATCATCTATGATATTTTGTCGATTGACTTGAATGATTGTAAAATTTCCTATTTTTATTTTTAGAAACGGAGAAAAAATCACCAAAACTCTATATCGCGTAATAGTGACGTACATCTCGTAATTTGTATCATGATAGTAAGTAGCCAGTAAGTAGAGTAAAATAATTTAATGTATAATTTTGTGGGTACCTACATGAAATAAGTTTCATCTTTATAAACTTCTGTGGTTGATAAGGTTCTTGACATTCTCTTTGCCATCGTTGCAATTAAATATTTTCACCCAAGGATTTATTGTAACATTATTGGTGATATTTTTTCAATATTTGTATCTAGCAACTTGAGTCATGTTCGTGACATCTAATTCAGAATTCCAATTTGTAACTGTTACATTGAGTATTTGAAAGCACTGTAATTACTAAACTCTTTATAAGTACATATATATATATATGTGCTAGATATCTAGGTGTATCAAAGTACATATACACCGATCCTATTTTTTTCAAAAGTAATAAATATGTTTTCAAGTCCAATTTTATAGGTGAATAATAAATTTGTTCCAGAACCTGGATGAATTCGAATCTGCTGCGATCAGCCGCATCCGGTCCTTTGAATCCGTCGTCGACAGACCCCCGGACCGCTCTCCGCCTCTGCGGCTTCTTCATCCTGAAGCGGGAACGAAAAAGGGGCCTCATTTAAAGGGCAACACGTGTATCGAAAACCACGTCCTCCTCAATTCGCCAATTGAGACTAATTCAGGCCGCTCGCTCGGCTGTCGAGCTCATCTCAGTCGCTCGTCGATTTCCAAGGTGCCCAGACCCGCCCGTTCGATTGCATGCATATCGCAGATTCAGCGCTCCTTCGGCCCCAGTGAGCTTGTTCGCCAGGACGGCTTCTGCTCCGAACGACCCGCTAGCATCGCCTGCTCTCGCCCCAAGGGTGCCGGACTTCCTGCGTAAATGGAGATCGGGTCCGGTCAGTGCCACACTAAGATGCCCATCAGCCTCGATTGCAGCTTTTTGCGGAGTCACAGACAGCGGGAAACCACGGGCATCAAGAAGTTGTACAACTCGTTCTTCGTCATGTTCTAGATTCGCGGGGGGTATTTTGGTTTCGGGGTGAATACCCCCTCAGACAGGCAAATAAGTAGTGTCCGCGTAGGGAAAGCGGTTAGAGGACGTAGTATGGATTATCAACTATACGAGAGTTCGGCGGCAGACATTCTCCTCAGCGACAATTCGGACAGTTCGAAAGGGTCTTGGAATATGGAGCACCACCAGGGGGACATCTTCGGGTGGAACGAAGGGGGACGGGGCAAAAAGAGGAGGCTCTCGGGCGCGGACAAGCCGGTGGCCGACGATGATATGAAGAAAGATAATATGCAAAATGGTGAGCGACTCCTTACCCGATCACTAAAAGGTAAATCTTTCACAGTTGCGAGACATATGAGAAATCAGGATCTGAATCATTCCAATTTATGAAAAAAAATTGTTGACTTTCAAGCGCCAAATGGATTGGATAAGGAGTAGTATCTCCTGCGAGATGCCGAGAGCTCACCACATTGATCTAAAACTACTTGCCTTCTTGCTTGATTTGTTACCAATGTCAATCGTCAAAGGCAAAATAGTATCGCTAGATTTATTAAATATGACTGCCAATACCTCCAAGTGAAAAACCACACATATTAAATATATAACACTCTTTGTAAATACCAGAATACAGAGAGGTCGATTGCCTGGTCAAAACTCTAATATACAGCCTACTTGACATCAGCATTTTTTTAATTATTATAGTAGAAATTCACTCACATGTTAATCATTATATGGCGACTTAAAAATCACAATAAAATCAGTATTATTGATAACTGTACAATCAGTTGTATATAAAACGTTCAATCATAAAAAGTAATGTTAGGTTACTAAGGTTGCAGTATATCATTCAGTGGATGGTCCTCTCCAAAATAAGTTGAAATAATGTGAAATTATTATTATCAACATTTTCGCCCATGGATCCATCCTTGATAATATGAAACAGTCTAACGCGATACGAGCAAATACTTGGAACTGATATAAAACACAGCAAAGCTAATATCGATGCACTGGTGGTCTTGAAACAAATTAATTGGATAAGCGTACACTCAACTTCATGTTACACCACATAAAAAATCCATAGGTGTGAAATCTGGACTTTTTAGGGGCCAAAAAACGTATTCACAACTAACGTGTACTTTTATCTGATTTCTTTATTTCATGCTTCTGTTGATCTGTTGGCTATTAGTATTCTCATGCAGATATTGTGGAGTACATTCAACATTGTATTCACAACTAACGTGTATTTTATCTGATTTATTTATTTCATGCTTCTGTTGATATGTCGGCTATTAGTATTCTCATGCAGATATTGTGAAGTACATTCAACTTTGTCAAGGTCTTTGGGGGCAAATCAAGGGGGATAGATGGCTACGGATACTTGACCATATGTCAACGGATATAATCGTATATCTTGCTATTACCTGTTTTGATGAGTTTTTAATTCTATGTTAGTTCATATATACAAATGCATATACATCATATGCATACATATACATGAAGGTCATTATTTTATGGGTTTTCTATCAAATCGGCAAATTTTCTACTCCTGTGATTGCGAACGAAATTGAAGTCTTGATGTTAGTAGAGTTGCAATTGACAACGTTAACAAAACGAAGCACTGAAGCTTTAATTATTATGCGCGTCAAGGTACAAATAATGATCATAAATTAACTCAGATTACTCTCACATTTCACAGAGACTCTCTACACCAATACGTAATTTTGTGTCAGGTGAAACACCCTTATGGTAAAAATGCACGTGTATGGAAGGTATTCTAGCTCTCTGATTGGTTGTGACCGAATAGAGATGAATGTTGGCAAACCTGACTGAGCAGTGTTACATTCTGCAGCATTTTTTCTCGCTATATCAGGAAAATATCTTCTATGGATTCGTATCACATACGAGAATCACCTTGTAAAACGACGTTTCCGTTTTCGATAGTCGTCTAATGGACGTTTTCGTAAATATCCCTATATGAAAGATTTGGTAGATAGTAAAGTAGAATTTATTGAAACATTTTTGGCCATATCCCCAAAAATTTTGTTTGTATTAATTCCCTCAGAATATAAAAAAAAATCTATCGTAATTGAGTGAGTCTTCTACACTAAATTTTTGAGACAGCAGTCATTTCCGTATCAAGACCGTTGATCTTTTTCGGCTGAATCAGAATGTTGCGGCCGATATAAAATACCAAAATAAGCGACTTTTTAATTTGATTCATTTGACCGACAGTGAAAAAACACAAAATTCATAATTCTGTCTGAATTATGTGCATCTGAAACAATAGCGGCCGAGAAGTAAAAGAATTCAAAGTGAACTTGCTCGACACTTCATGGCCACTATCGGATAGTGAAACGTCTGTTTTCCGTGTCAGTCGCCTAAAAAATATTTGATTTAATTAACTAACTCTATTTGATTGGCGGATGTTTCTGGCGCGTTGATTTTGTCGCTGAGTGTAAGTAAGCCCAATAGTTCGGCCTAGTTTGTTGTTTGACCCTAGTGAACTGCCACTCTTTGTCATCTGGATCGGAGAAATATTGTGCTCATTAAAAAATTTACTCGGCAATATGCTTAAAGACTCTTAAGTATCATTTGGCGTGCCAGCCAATGAGCTTCTACAATTTAAGGTCTTCTGATTGAAAAGGTCGCACTGCAATTGTTGTAGACATGAATGTATGTCCTTTTATTCGTGTAGACGTGTACAGGGTATTATAAAATGAAAGTTGAATATCTTCCTGTATTCTGCACACACAGAATGACAGGATGTCTCACTTGCTTTTAAACAAATATTCAGCGAGATTAAGCGTGGGCATCATATAAGCACTGTATGTAAATTGGGCATAATTTTTTTCACTCCTCTGATGTTGAATAACAACTTGACACAAAGAATAACTTTTTTTGTAGTCTTTCGGACCTAGTTCAGGAAGTATGTATTTTCCTGACAGAAATACTTTGTGCTCATTGTACTTGAAGTAAAGTGTCCCAATGTCCCAATAACAAGATGATATAAAGATCATTAGCAAGAAGTTGCAATTTCATATCTACCTATGGATATTTATACAATTCAGTTTTATTAAAGTGAAACACCTGAATAGAGGTGAAAAGAGACATTTGAGGATAATTGAGCTGAAACATAATTCATGCTAGCTTGATGAAGTAGCTCTCAGATTGGGCTCATATATTTTTAGTCGAGTGTAAAAGTTCCTTATAATATGCATATAATATGGTAATATAGTTTGGTATGATTTGGATTTGGAAGAATGAAGTTGATCATTTTACCGTAGCAATGGAATAACGACTTGCCATCATATCAAGCACCAAGTGCGTAGGAATGATAACACCAGGATGGCGCCCAGCCTCCGGCCCGAGGAATGGATATCACACGATTTCCAATATCATCTAATAATTCGTGGTGCATACAAGATTCTATTTTTTCGCTGAAAATATGGGCGTAAATAAAACGCTCTAGCTAGGGTCTTATCATGAAATGAAATCATGATAATTGCAATTGATTATTAGCTGAAAAATCAGTCTATCGAATACTTTTCTTCCTGTTCTGAGTACTACGATAAGTATAACAATGTTCGAAATATTCATGTGAACAACAGATTTTTCATACCGATAAATATCATTTCAACGATTGTCGAAAAAACTGTGTACGCAACACGCCTGGCAACGCTTTCTTTTGGACTCGCAGACTTCCACTGCTAGTCTTGGAATTTTCCCTACACTAAAAAAAAAAACAGTATTTTCCGACCTTGTTGATCAAATTACTATCAGCTCCTTTTCATCAAGACGGTATTTTTTAATTATAATTGAATCATTGAAATTGAAATTCAGAAATTCAAAATCAAGATCGTTGACATAAAATATTCAGAAATGTGTCGAATTTACTACTATGGCTATGTGACCAACTAACTCTGTTTAGGTGGAAGAATAGCTTCAGCTAAACCTCGCCTCCTTTGTTCACTTTTTAGGATACAATTCATTCTTCACATATATGTATATATATTTCTGTTTCTGTTATTTTTTGTTGGTGAACAAATAAAGACGACTATTATTATTTCTGGCAAGTGCTATCACTATATTCATAGATTGAGGACACTCTAATCTATGCTATTGTTTCATGACATATAAAAATGTTATTCAGCTATTTATCGTGGTCATGAGTTATTCCCTAGGAATCTGCGTTATCGCCGCTAAATAAACTGATCAAATTTAGGAATAATTAACACCCAAAGTGACAAACTAACATGTTCATTATTGTGGACTCGAGACATGGACATTGAAACCATGTACCAAGCAAACACATCAACAAGAAAAGTATATTTCATCATCCAATAATTATGTTTTTGTCTTATTTTTTCAGCATGTGCAAAAATTCAGCAGCATTGGCAGGTTGAGGATTATGCTGACCTGAATACAGACATTGATAGTTCCCTCAGTTTGGGAGGCAGCGATTTGGCGAACCATCCGTATTCTGTTAGGTTCGTAGCAGTGATATAATATTCTTTCCAATATAATAATGTATAGTTACTGATACAATACGAGAGCGAACATTGTTATAAGATTTACTGACCTGATTATGTTATTGATAAAACTAACTGGTTTTCCAGGCACTGGTTTTGAAAGAATTGTTTTCTGGGCTATTTTCGGCTTTACATGTATATGTAGATTGCTGATTTATATTGCAATGAAGTAAACATGAGATGAACCAACTAAAAATCCTTTGTGTTTCAATCAACACTCTTCTTCGTCGGCCTAAAATGTTTCTACACGATCTGCAAAGATTATACTACTATTTTCAAATGACAGTCACAACCAATGAATAATAGTTATTTGTGTGAAAAGTGCAAACACTGTATACCTACTGCACCTATATTTACTGCACCAATTGGATATACTTACTAGAAACTAACTGCTGGAAATTATTTCTAGATATTTTCACTGTCATCTGCTGTACATGGATAACTATTACTAATCTTCCTTAACTATAATCGTGGAAGAATGAAGCATTGAAGTATGTTTCTCAATGAAATATTGCAATATAAAAGAGAAGTCATCTGACGGAAGTTATATCTTCATATATTACTAACTTGTTCTAGCACATCAATATTTTATATGATATATTATGGATTTGAGTAAATAATGTCGGACAATTTTAATAACTGGGTGAATTGCCTTTCAACTAGGAGATCGTGGTTTCGAATCTAATGTGTGAGTTTGATCCAACTCAGATTTATAGAAAGAGAAATATGGAAATGCCTTCTGAAAACCTGCGATCTATTTCAATTACAAATTTTTTGGAGAACAAAAAAAAATACAAACATGTCATTGCACTTTTCTGATAACTCAAACATTATGTTTAATCAATGTAACAGTGTAACTGTGAATAAATGAATTTTCATTTCAAAACTTCTAAAATGAATAACAATATCGTTGTTCTCAGTCATTGCTCAGTTATTCAATATGCTATTTTTATTTCAATTATAAATTGACAAATTGAATGACATTGAATTTGAAGTTTGAGTTATTTCTGTTCATTTCGCTATCATATGATATAGCCGTGAATACTCATTTCCACTAATACTCGTCAAACAAATAAGCAACTAATTATGCGATCAAACAACCAATCAACCTTTTTCCTCTCCACAGCGACAACTTGTTGTCTATAAGTGGCATGACGGTGTTCAAGCAGGAGGCGCCGTCGCCCACGTCAGAGATGACGTCGCTGCGGGTGGGCAGCGGCTGCCCGCGCAGCCCCGATCTCGTCACCCACCATCAGGGCGGCGCCATAGCGACGGTCAACAGCACCACTATGGAAGACAACTCTAGCCAGAACATGTTCAGCAACACCATCAATCAGCTGCTGAGCCAGAGCGGGCTGGTCTGCGGCCTGCAGAACGTCATCGACGGTAAATTTCAGGAACGATGAAGTGACTGATTTATCTATTTGTTGTATATACGGGAAAACCCTCATATAACAATGTGGTAAAATATACATATATAAAGAAATACTTGGAACTAATACGGTTGAAAATTCATGATAATGTTGAAATATATAATAAAAAAAACCTCAAACTCAGTGCTGAATAAAACAAAAATAACACAAATTTATACAAAACTAACGAACATACAAGGCATAGATCTATTTATGGTAGGATAGTTAGTAGTTGGTATGGTGGTAGATAGAACACTGATGGTGTTTTGTTTCGCCAAAATGTTAATGGCATTTTCCGCATTAATTTCATAATAGTTATGAAACTCCCCAGAAGAAGGGGCTATTTTTATATATTTCTGTACAATTAGTTGGTGTTTTGTGATTGTAATTATGTAATTGGATCATTATTTGAGAAAAGTAACCGAAAATAACTTCTTCAGATCAGTATCAATAATCTGATGTTGTTATGATTATTTTATCGCCATCTAACATGTGGGTTAATTTCCGTTATAATTAATGAAATGCTGATATCAAGTAGGCTGTTCATTTGAGTTTTGGCAGAATGAATTAGGCGATTGGGCAAAGTAGATTCATCATTTTTCCGTACATCCTGATTTCAGGGTTTCCACTCCATGTACAGTGTGTCTCAAATTCCGTGATCAACATTGTAATCTTGGAAACTATAAGAGAAAAAGAGTTGGTTAGGCTAGCAGAGTCTTAGAAATGCGATCATTTTCGAACATTGGAATCGAAATCTCCTATTTTCGTTTTCATCGAATGCCCTGAAATCATGAGTTGGGAGTTTGACATTCTGAAGACACTTTCTATGTCCTGTAAATGCAATTTCAAATGTGTCTACAATGGTTAGACTTGGGTATAGGAGATCATACATAAAATGTGTCTAAAATCTCACGTCGAATCTGAAAATGAAATATATAGAATTTCCTATTTAAGATGAGTTAGTTGACATCAACTAATCTTGAGAATATTTCAGCAAAATTGGTCCATTAACATATAAACTACCATTTCCGCAAACTGAAACTGGAATTTGGTATATTTGTTTTTATTGAATATTTAATTCAATAGTTTGACATTCTGAAGACAGTTTTTCTGGGATATTTTCTGTAGTGTTAATACTCTTTCCAGAATATCAAATTTTTGAAATATGAGCTACCACTTTTGATTCCTGACTTTATTTCTTGTTTTGACAGATTTCAAATTAACGTGTCATTATCTTTTCAATAATGTATTACACTCATGGTATCCATCTTCATTTTAGACTCTAGAAGACTAATTTGGTATCGATGTCGAGTAGACTATGTTGAGTCCTTCGATCATTGAACAGACTAGATAAGTAATCCACAGCCCATGGCAATACAGTTTGTTTGGAAGCAACATCTATAGTATCTATCTTTGTCTAAACAAGGATAGCAGGAGCTGATTATCCCAGCACCAGTGCCGTGTTGTCAGAGGGGGTCGAATTTATTATTAATTCATGATGAAACCAAATTGAAAATCCGTAACAATTTCAGTGGTACTTTTCAGCATTTCTTGGTGGGATAATAAACATTCTTATACTTCCTTCACATTGTTATGAAAAATTCGAATACATACAATCCTATGGTGATTTTTGTAACTTGCTTGTAATCAATAAACTTATTATGACCACGTCACAAGAAAAGTTCAATTCTCAACGCCATGTGAAACAATATACTTACTATTCAGTAAACAGTGTGTCTACTTAGTGTCAATTATAAATAACGTTCAATTTCGATAATGAACATTTATATATTTGGCGATCAGTGACGATTTACGATTTCAAATTTCAGTACCTACTAGTGGAAATAATTTTCAAAAAAGTGAAAAAATCATTTTCAAGGCAAATAGATATGATTGCATATTTGAATGTAATTTTCAAATCTGAAGATGAAACTTTTTTATATCATTTCACGATATCGTCAAAAATGAAGGAGGTTTCATCTTGAGCAGAATTCATATATTTTGACGCAAAAAATTGATGTCTGATTATTTCATTTCATGTAGATAGATGAAAATAGATAATGAATATGTGTTGACAAGTATTATGACGAAATGTTATATCAACAATAAAATCATGACTCATGTGAAGACGTAGCAAATAGCAGTGTTTCTTATTTACAACAGGACTGAAATGGAAAACAACCATGGATAATCACACAAATGAATTATTAATTTTTGAATAACATACTTCTCACTCTAACTTCCGTTGAATCTTTCAATTTATTTGCCTCATGATGGAGTCTTGCAGTGAAATATTTCTTCAAAATTAGTCTGACTAGTTTCATTGGGTGATGTTGTGAAGGGCAAGGGTCAGTGTTGTTCAAATGCATCAAAAACAGTCAACGGTAAATTTGTCATTGTTGTGTGTACAAGAAGTATCGAAATATCCTTATATTTTTTATCAAAAATATTAATTGAGTTCATCATTATCCTCAGTGATTTTTCAACAGCTTTGCATATTTTGACTACAAATAAGGAAGCATTTATCAGTGCTACATATTTTACCACAAGACACTGTCGCAGCTGACCTATGGGTATAATCAATATAATCTAATCAATTCAATTTAAATTCATTTTTATCCATTCCATTTGGGAAAATGCTTCAAAATCTCGAATGATACGACAATGGTAACTCACCTATGAAATGACGTGTTTTGATCGCCGGTTCAACATTGTCTTTAACACACCTCACAACGTCTCACCATTATATCAAATCACCAAAACAGGAAATAAACTGAGTTTCTGATGAATTCTGAGTACACAAAACTGAACATAAGTTGAATAATGTCGATAAATCAAAACGTAAATAATGACAGATACCAAACAAAGCAATAATCGCCGTCGACTGTCAATATCAAATTGCGGTGTTGCAACGTTGAGCAAAAAGTATTCACGATAACCCATGCTGGTCCTCGAGCCCCCAAGAAAGTAAAATTGCTAAGTCTCAGAATAATGTAGCAATCTTCTATCAATCAGAACTGATTCATTACCGTCATGACCCAAATTTATTATTATATTTGTGCATTGAACTACATGAATTCATGAAGGACTCTAAATATTATGGACTATTAATCACTTTTTGATGATTGGACATGACAACACTGGCGACGATTGGGTACTAATATTATGATAATTCTGGGAATTCATGTTAGCATCAGAATATTTGTTTTGTGATCCTTCTAGTGGGTTTGTTGTTCGGAGGTTGAGTCCAAACATACGTCAAAAGAAAATAAATGTAACTCGTTTTTTACACTCTAGATAATGCTGAAAACTTTGATGAAAAAATTATTATGTGATAAGTTGTAGCCCATATCTCAAAAGTTTTATATTATACTACTACTACTACTACTACTATTACTACTACTACTACTACTACTACTACTACTACTACTACTATACTACTATAAAAAAATGTCTTTAGAATGTCAAACACTCAACTGCGCTGAATCGTTATCGAAATTCATCAAAAACGAATACATACGATTTCTGGTCGTAATCAAATTCACCATTCAGATTTCTACAACTTAACTGGTTGTGTGATACATTTGGTTCCAGATATTAAGAACGCCACCAATGCCCTGTATCTTGAAAAGTAAATTATTCAAGACTAATGTGTAAAGGAAATTTTCTCGAAAGGAGGTATTCTATCGATTGGAGTTTCAATACTCTGTATATGATATACTGAAGGATTCTCGTTTTTGCCTTCTTCTCCACTGAATGAGAATCAATTTCGATTGATGATGAATGATCGACCGTGTGAATTTCAGGTAACAGCTTGTCCTCTCCCAATTCCCAAGACAGCTATGTTGTCTCTTCCACCAACTACAGTCCGCTGGAAGATAACAGATTTCAGTACGTTTTGGCTGCCGCGACCAGTATCGCGACCAAACAGAACGAGGAAACTTTGACGTACCTGAATCAGGGCCAGAGCTACGAGATTAAGTTGAAGAAGCTTGGCGATTTGTCATTTTACAGGGGGAAGATGCTGAGGGTGAGTGACGACGACATTTGGAGAATAATCTGTTTCCTGAGCTGTAACACTATAAGCTGTAATATTATATTATTATGATGGCTATTACACATGAAAATGAAAATTGCTGCATGAGCCGAAGAGTGAAATTGAGAAAAATCGTCTTTACTACTCCTTCCCGAGAAAACGATACTTTGAAATGAAAAACATCCTTATTGTCACCCTTTTCGCTCTACACAATGGAACTCATGAGTTTTGCAACTGGACGCTTCGTCATGGACGCGCCAATATCAGTAATTCAACACCAAATGGTTTTCTTTATTGCCACAAAAAAATATCAAGGGTATTGAGGTAATATTGAAGGTATTACAATTGGTGTAACTTTATCCACTTTGGAATTTGCTTGAAATGGTTTATCTTAATCTGCCCTAGCGATTCAATTGCAAGACATTGAAGATTTTTTTCACTGTGGTTTCTTCATTGGTGACATTAATATAGATATAATGCAAGAGGATGATGTTAATACAAATGGATATATTTTTGTCCTTGCTAACCATGGTTTCAATCTATACATTCGAAGGCACACTCGTACAACTGCAGACAATGCCACATGTTCATATATACCAAGTTCATTTATTATTGAATGTAATATCAAATACCATTATCCTGTGATGATTAATATCAACAGGGAAGTACATAATGATGAGTATAATGAAAATAATAAAACAATGTTCAGCGGATATAATACAGCAAAAGTAAATGACCACTTATCTCAAGGAAATTGGCATATTTTTCTGCAGTTTGATAATGCACTACATGCCAATGATATATTTTATGAAACCTAAAAAAAATCATTTAGAGATCAATAAGAAGATATCAAAAGGTAACTAATGAATTTAGGAAAATTAAGCCTTTGATAACAGCTGGTTCAACACAATCAATAAAACATAGGGACAAAATGAAGAAAATGCTCAATTGTAAATACTCACCTCTTCTGGAATTACAGTACAAACAAAAAAAAAACGTTCAAATAAACTCCTGAAGCAGACAAAAAATTAATACTACTTGAATCAAATTGAATCAGATAAAAGTATTGATTGTTGAAGCATTCAAAGTATGCATTTGTTAATTGAATGAAATGGTAAAGTAACCAGCAAATTCCTCGTACTTGACGAACATAGCAAAGCACTATTGTGTCAATATTTATAAATATATACATATTATATGCTAAAAATGTCCCTTTTCAGTGGTTTATGCTGCCACCACTTACTCCAAATCAAAATTTCATGTTCCTTACTCCCGAAACTGATAATGAATTGATAGTATTGATACAACAAATATCTTCCCCGAAAAACAATTCTTCTTTCGGAATAGATAATATTACTACTTAACTAATCCACTACTGAAAAATATTCACATTCATAACTTGGCTCCCCTATTCTGTAATTATTTCTAGCTATCTAATAGTTTGGGAACTTTCAATGAACTGTTATTGCTTTGTTGTTAGTCTCAACTGAGGTCTCAACTATTAAGAATTAACTATAGAAGTACCTGCCTATGTTACCGAGTTGTATTCCTATTTTTTCAATTGTACTTCTGTTGAAAAAAAAAAATATCTGTTCACGGCTATTATTTTTGTTTCCTATATTTCAATATCAGATTTATTCAATGATGCAGCGTAAATTCGTACCATTTTGAGGTTACTTTTCCTTTTCCTGCTATGTTTAACATAGATCTCGGGTAGCAAGAATGTATGAAAAACTCACAAGAAAAACATCTAAAAATCGTTTATTAAAGTTGCTCATTAATACACGAAAAATCGTGCATTGAACAAACGTTTTCCAAACACAAAAAATACACACACACATATTTGAACTAACATAAATAATCAAAACGAATGCTTACCAACTAAAACTTCACAGAAGTCACTTGTTCTCACATGATTTCTAATCTAAACCCAACTGATACATATCACTTCATATCGACCTCCCTTTGAACCGACTTCCCGGTACTTTTTATATTAATGAATTATATTTGACATCAACAAATTGAACTCGCAATGGTTGAATGGTTTTCTAAGTCCGAACAAGATCCCTAGAGCTTATCGACTTGATAATTTCTGAGAGAAATCTTAGTATTTCGTGACAATAATATACCGGTATATTAATACTAAGGTGCTTAACAATATCGATAAACTCCTATCTGTTTGCGTGCGCAGTCGATCATCCGCATCTGCTTCCACGAGCGCCGCCTCCAGTACACGGAGAAGGAGCAGATGGAGGCGTGGCAGCGCGCCCGCCCCGGCGACCGCCTGCTCGAAGTCGACGTGCCGCTGTCGTACGGCGCGAGCGACGTCGTCCAGCCGCCGGCGGCGCTCAACGCCGTCCGATTCCGCTGGGACCCCACCAAGGAGGTGGGTGTCTACGTCAAGGTCAACTGCATCAGCACCGAGTTCACGCCGCGGAAGCACGGCGGCGAGAAGGGCGTGCCGTTCCGCGTGCAGGTCGAGACGTACGCGGAGGCAGGCGAGGGGGCGGCGGCCAGGCCGCTGCACGCGGCCGCCTGCCAGATCAAGGTGAGGATGATGAGTGCGTGGATTATTGGATGCGATATGAAAGAATACTGTCGGTAAGTAGATTCGAGGAGGTGATATACAGAATTTTTCAGTTTTTGGGATTTTCTCTCCTCGTTTCTAAATATAAAAATACATACTTTTGTAGGTTAATCGAGGAGGTAGTGTTATCATTTTTCTACATTTTATAATAATTTTTCCACTAAATTTGTAGTGAGGACAGATTTGTGGTCTGCCCTAAAATGTCACTGTACTTGGAATTCAACCTTCAGATACCTAAAAAAGAAAATCTCTATTTGTCAGCGACACCTTGTTTTTTCAGACAATTTCAAAATTTTTAATGAAAACAGAACTTCTACCATGGAAATATAGTATCTCCATGACTTATACTCATCTTAGTGGACGTTTCGGAAACGATTTTGCTCCCCTTCTCAACACAATTCATATATTTATTCTTTGTAAAAATTTCTCAATGTCTTGTTGTTTTGACACTGAAAAGTGACAAGTTGGCAGGCGGAGGAATTCTGATTACCGGATGTGTCTTCATTGAATGATATTGAAATTGCCATTTTCATATTCAGTTTCAAGAAGTGGATGCTAAGTTCCTGTATCTACTGAACAAGAAGCAATATTATTGTGTATAGATAGTGTGTATAGATAGTGCTGAGCTGCCGAACCGAACGGTCGTGTTATTTACCAGTAGTGAAAATGAATTACAAATGTTGCAAACTAAAACCCTTTGTGCACTATGTATGTATATCACAGAAGCTGCTTACAACAAAATTTCAAAAATAAAGTGAAGTTTGTAGAGGAAAATAAAATAATCTGTTGTCAAGTGATGAATAACTCAAGTGAAACTGAAGAAGAGACCAGCATCCTAGAAAAAACAATTAGCGAACTCTCAGAAGACGCAGAAATGAAAGACAGGTACATCAAAAAATTGAAAGAGGAAAATCAAATTGCAATCGAACAAGCATTGGATTCTGAAAAAGAACTGAACTCATTCATAGAAACTCAGAAAAACGTTATCAAAGAAATGGAACTCATGATAACCGAACTGAAACAAGAACTAGCTGATAAAGTGGTACAGAAAAAAATTACAAAAACTGTAGACACCCAAACACATTCTCGTCTCATGAGTCACCAGTGTATAATGACCGAACCGACCTTCTCCAGTGGTGTAAATATTAGGGTTTCAGAAATTAAACAAATCGAAGGTGTAAACGAGGGTGCTGAAAATAACGAGGGACAGAATGAAGTATCCAAGAGCAATGGAAAATATGTGGCATCGTCAAAAAACAAAGAAATCAAAATTAACGGAAATAAAACGAGAAGTTTAAAGCCAAAGAATCCCAAAATCATTAGAAGACACAAAAAAGATAAGAAAAATCACCAGAAAAACTACAATAGCTCAGCAGAAGCGAAAACATGTACGAAAATGGGATTTACAACAGAAATCGTCCCACACGAAATAAACCTCTGTGATGAGCTCAAACAATCAGAACAACAAGGAGACTCAGGTCTTAGTCAACTGCATGAAAGTGGAAAATCAGAAAGAAGAATCACAGACACATCCGAGAGAACCATGAATAATTGCATTCAAGAAGTACCATTCGAGGCTCTCCAAGATACAACCAAAAGAAAACCAAACAAAATCTTCATATGTGGAGACCAATATGGGAAAAACTTTCCCAGCGTTTTGAAGACAATTGAAGGTATTGCGGAAAAATACACAATAGATGAGAATTTGTCTACATCTTATATCGAGTTAAGTGAATTAACAGATAATATTTTTTATGATACATACGAATTTGGTAAAAATGATGCAATAATTGTAATGTTCAACTCACGCAGTGTAAGTAACAGCAAAACTCTAGAACTCTAGAACTTGTTGAATCTTAGCAAAACAACAAATCTGATCATTATAAATGAAGTCAACTCATCTGAAGACAAAATACTCAACAAAATATTTTCAAATCGAGTCCATACATTCAAGAAACGGAACTTCAATTGTTCCCTGACCTATTTTACAGATTTCAAACAGAAAGGCAGTAAGTTCATAATATATAGGAAACTTGAATGTTACTTCAAGTCGTTCAACACACAAAAAATGTTTTTAACAGTTACCCCTTTAACTATGGTGGACTGCTCAAATATGTTCAGTACAACCGCTGATCCTTTTTTAGATTGTCAACAACAGATGGAAACCCCCCTATAGTTAATACGGGTGACTGTGTTGATGTGAGAAAAAATGTTTCAAATTCTCTCTCTTTCTGCCACCAAAACATACAATGTATTAGTAATAAAATATTAAGGCTTGATGATGTATTCAACAGCTATGAAAAATGTGATGTATTGTTAATAACAGAGCACTGGCAAACAGAACACACAACTAGATGTTCAGAAATTGAAAGATTTCAGCATCTGTGCTTCATTCTGTAGAACAAAAACGACCCATGGGGGTGTTGCTATTTACAAACACGACAAGCTGTTAGATAATGTTAGGCAGTATGATTTGAAAAGAATTTAGTGTCGAAGGAGTCTTAGAGTGCTGTAGCATCAGAGTAGATTCGAGGAAAATTATCGCTGTGGTTATATATAGACCACCAGCAGGAGATTTTAGGGAATTTTCAGAATTACTTGATGGAATATTATCAAAAATGTGTAGTGAAAACATTGATATAATCATAGGTGGAGACTTTAATCTAAATTTTATGCTCCCCAGCATAAATCACTCAATACTAATGGACTTGTTAGCATCCTATAATATCGAGGCTTGTGTGAAAACTGCTACTAGAGTAACTCCTCACTCGGAGACATGCATTGACAATTTTCTGATCAGGTGTGGCAGATGCTTTGAAGTAGCGGTGAAGGACCTGCATTTATCTGACCATTTTGCGCAGTTTGTGTACATAAAAGATGAGACAGCAAAAGATAAACATAAAAATCCCTATTACTACCGCAGAGACTATTGTACGGAAAATATTTCATTATTTCAGAATCACTTGAAACAGGAAGACTGGTCTGAAATATATGCAATAGAATGCCCAAATTTGGCATATAAAAAATTTTCAGACCCTAATATACTATTTTGATGTCTCTTTTCCAATGAGAAGATTTTATATTAAAAAAACGAAGGGTAATGACTATATCATGACACCAGAATTGGAAGAACTGAAAAATAAAGTAACATTATACACCACAATTGCTAGACATGATGATACCTATAAAGAAATCAGTAAATATTTCAATAAGAGTTATAGGGAAAAATTGAGATGTGCAAGGAAAGAATATCATGATTTTCATATTCTAAATTCAAATAACAAACCGAAAACTACCTGGCAAATTATCAATAATACTCAAAAAAAAAACAAAAGAGAGAATGAAATTGTTATCAAGGAAAACGATGTCATTATTGAAAATAAAATACTAGCTGAAAAATTTAATGAAAATTTCTTGAAATCAATTGTCGATTTAAACCTGAATGACTCAACATTTCTTGGGGACAATGTACCGCCAAACATAAACAGCTTCTTCATGACGGCAGTTTGTGAGAGTGATGTAATAGAGCTCATTGCCCAACTAAAAAACTCTAATGCATATGGCTATGACAATATTTCCAACAACCTGCTGAAGAAATGTCGATATGAACTATGTTGCCCTCTAACGTTCCTCATAAATTTATCATCTTCAAAGGGAATTTACCCAGACAATTTGAAACTCGCAACAGTATGCCCCATCTATAAAAAAAAGGTGATGTGAACAACTTAGATAATTACAGAGCAATTAGTCTGCTGTCGAGTCTCTCTAAACCATTCGAATTAAATATAAAAAGACAATTAACCTGCTTCTTTGAGAACAATAAAACTCTGTCGACATCGCAGCATGGGTTCACTAAGTCCAAAAGCACAGAATCAGCATTATGTGAGTTTCAAACCAGGATTGTCAAAGCCCTGGACCAGAAGAAGTACGTTCTAGGTCTCTTTATAGACTTCTCTCGTGCCTTTGACTGTGTAGATCATGAATTGCTGCTCTCAAAACTATACAGATCGGGTATAAGAGGAGTACCACATAATTTAGTTACATCATATCTCAAAGAAAGAAGACAAAGAGTCAAAATTAACGACTGTATGAACAGTGAATCTGAAATTGGCCAGGGAGTACCTCAAGGATCTAATTTGGGTCCATTATTTTTCCTAGTGTTTGCTAACGATCTCATAACATTCATCAGCAATAACACCTCAACATTTGTTACCAGTTACGCAGATGACACTAACATACTAATAATAGAAGAAAACATGGAAAGATTGAGGGAAACCACAGCAGATATTTACAGTAAAATAAACCTCTGGTCGGGAAAGAATAATTTGAAACTCAACAAAGGCAAAACTAATATCATCTTATTCTCTAATCGCAGCCCAAACAACTCAGAGATTTATTTAAATGATGGAATGATAAGCCCAGTTGAAACAGTAAACATGCTGGGAATTGTTCTGGACCGAAAACTATCATGGCATCCACATATCGATGCACTTTGTACCAAATTGAAAAAATGTTGTTTCTCTATTAGGTTCATGTCTAATCACTGTAGTAGCAATGTATTGAAAACTCTGTATCACGCCAATTTTCATTCCCACATTCGTTATGGGATTCTGAACTGGGGCACTGCTGCAGCTGTGCAAAGGGTATTCCTAATACAGAAATATGTGATAAGAATAATTGCTCAACTAGGATACAGGGAGTCTTGTAGAAATGCATTCAAAGAACTGAAAATTCTAACAGTGGCCAGCACATATATATTAGAATCTTGTGCATATGTATTTAGACATAAATCCGACTATCAACCAAATCAACACGACCACAATACTCGCTCTAAGGTTCTTTTGTGTTGTCAAATGCTCATAGAACAGCACGGTATGAAAAAAGTGTAGATTTTAATGGCTGTAAATTCTACAATATTCTTCCAGAAGATATCAAGGATTCTCCCAGCTCTCAGGTGTTCAAATATAGGCTAAAGAAACTGCTGCTTCAAATGAACTGTTACACTTTTCAGGAATTTATCGAACAACTGTAAATTATAGACTAAGAAAAGCTCATTCATATTCATAATACAGTTGACTTACCCTCTATATTGCTATGATGAGAAATTATTCAATTAATTTTATATCTACTTATTTACTTGTTAGTTTTGTCCGACTTTACATTTTTGTATTTATGCTATGCTTATGACGACACTTCTCCAATTATTGTACATTGTAACAGTATTGCAACAACTGTACTTTTTAATTTGAGAAATAAAGATATTATTATTATTATTATTATTATTATTATTATCAGGGGCACCGACGGAGTCAGAGCCCTGAACTCTAGTCTACACAAAATTCATTTCAATATCTAATATTAATACTTTCCCTGAATAATGAAAGAAATTATGAGAATACATAACTTATTAAGATCATTTGAAAAGTTTAGCATTCATGTATTTGATGACAATTTTTAAATTCGATTTGGTTATTTTTCTGAAAATACTTATTAACGATTCAGAAATGAGGTGCTACTTGAGCTAACAATTCAAAAAAGTTTTCTTTACACCGTGTCCCATTTGGAGGTCTCACCCCCATAACTTTGTCATGTTCGTAAGTAGACCAAGCATTTTTTTCGTTATTATTGATATATTGATTATTTTCGGTTTGAAAGAGACTGATAAAAACTTCGAAGATTCGAATCGGACATCTTGTATACTATTCCATGATCGGAAGGTTAGGAATCTAACGATACTGGATTTCATGGTGTTATTTAGACATGTGCAATGGGTGTGACAGAAAGATTGATTGACTCAATTAATTGGCTTGAAGAACTTTCTCAAAGTGGTGTTCAATTCGTTTTCAGGTCTTCAAGCTGAAAGGAGCTGAGAGAAAGCACAAACAAGATAGAGAGAAAGTACTGCGAAGGCCACAGATAGAACAAGAAAAATTCCAGGCTAGTTGTGACTGTACTGTATTGAATGATGTAAGTAATCAATCAAATGACAATAATCATATTCGCTTGATTGTAATCTTTAATTAAATGCTATCTGATTTTCAATTAAAAACATTTTCTTCTATCAAAAATGAAAAATCACGATACTCATTTGTTTATGTGAGCCAAAAGGTCATTTTCATGTGATATTCAGTTGATATGAGTATCCAGGAAATTCAAGCAAATTCAAAGAAATAAATTAGTCACCACAAAGGGTTTGCAGCATTTTTAATCATTTCCATTCATCCAATGCTCTGGTGACGGTTGAAAAATCATTTCTATTGAATATTTATTGATTATGAGTCACTGAGCATTGTTTTTTTAGCTGCCAAGTGATGCCTTATTATCAGCATCACCATCTCCCTCGCCCGTTCATCTGGAAACTGATGTCGAGAGGTGAGCTATTTTTTGTTTTATGCAAGAAGTCCTGATTCTAATATTGATAGTTTCAAGGATGATTGAATAGAATTGCATCATTAGACCTAACTTCGAAGGTTTTGAAGTATTTTTGTGCTAATTTCTGATTGAGCACGTTACTTTGGAACATCCTGTATCAGGTTATATTAGGTTATATTCTGTACAAATAGTCTGTGGTGCAAAACTATAATAATGTTATTTGATCGTCAACTGGGAAGCAACCTAATCTGACTACTTCCTGGTTCAATCAATCAACGGTTTGATAAAACTGGTCGTAAATTCATCGATTCAATCAATTTTTGTTTGTGATTTCTTTGCCATCTTCTAAACGAATTATATGTAAGGGCAGTAAGTATCTAAATAATCAACAACCACTGAAGGTTAATTTAAAAAAAAAGTGTAGCGTCATGACCATGAATCTGATATCTAAAGACATTGGGGATTATATTCCCTGAAATATCATTATTGTTCCACATATTTATGTTTGTTGATGAAGAAGTCGAAATAACAGTAAAAATGGTAGACTTTAAACAAAATCCATGATGTAGCATCGATGCTTCTACGTTTATCATTGATTTCATGTGATAGGGACCGATGCATCAAACAGTTGCAAGATGTTGGATAATCTCGACTTGTTGTGGAAAATAATCATTGGAGTAAATGAGGCTGTTGTCACATTGCCTACTTGGTTATTGAAATTTTTAAATCAACTCCTATTCTTTCATTTCGACTAAGTATGGAGGATAGTGAATGACTTTTTGTGCAGTCGTTGCACTTGGTCTACGAATTGCAGGGGGTCACTTCGAGCACCTCAAACATTGAATTTGATATTTTTTGTTTTATTTTGCCTTTTGTGTTGGCTAGTGTGTTGGTTTGATTTTCAGTAAAAATTAATGATGGGTGTACAATAGTTTTCTTAGTTTTTTATCCATCACGACGTTCTGAACATGTATAACCTGAATTTGAAATTCAACTCATATTCATAACAGAACAGTGTTTTACAGACATGTTTTATAACACTGAAATCAAATCAACCAAGTTTCAACAGTAAATCAGTATCATTGTTCATTACTGTACGACATCCAATACACGAAATATTTATTGAAGAATGCAATGCCATCACAAAATTTCAAAAGGCAGTGTTTTATTCTATATGTACTGGGAAGTGATGAGATATGTTTGAGATAATTCAACTTCAGTGGAGATCAGGTATGTAAAATAAAATTAATCAAGGTTATGAAAATTATTGTTACTAGAGTTACTGAGAACTATTCGAAAGAAATCTTATGTTCACCTTCATGAGTGAATGAATATTTTGGAAAGGAGTCGACTTAGGAAGAAAGTTCATATGAACTCCTAATATTTTCGGCAGTATCATTCATTTCCGAGTTTTCGCATCATACTTACGAGACACCTTGCACTGTGTTCAGTAGAAAACGATCTTCCAAGTGTTACGCCATAAGAGCTTTCCATCTTGATATATTTTTTTAATTTTGACTGATATTTGGGAGAGCATAGAAGGCACTTGAAAGTTGGTAATATCAAAATCAATGTTTGCTATGGATCCCACAAGATATATCAGAAAAATAGCTAGTAGCTTTGAGTGGAGTTGATATTGTGAAAAAATCTAACTATACTTACACAAATATCATCCCTATGAAATCCACAAAGTCGAAAGCTTCTATAAGATGACTATGAAAGAGCCATACATGTATACATGGTTTGTTTTATATTATCAATACGAATTGTGAGGATGAGTAGGTAGAAAATGCTCTTTTGTGCCTTCAAACAAATCTGTTCAACAGTTTTGGTACTGTGATCAACTCATTCTTTGTTGACATAACTGAGTACCATTCTGAATACTCAGGAGCAAAATAATGAAAATAATACTCAAGGTTTCTGTATTGTTCTAACACACAAAAACCAAACACAAGTAACAATGAAAGTATTTTTGATCTTGTAAAAAATAGTCGGGATATAAAATGAGATATTGCGGTCAAATATAACTAGAAAATATGACTTGAATTTTTCATGAATAATGGAAGATTGAAAATTTTTGGCCAACGTCAATTCAGTATTGCACTCTCTCCGAATCCCAATTATCCGAAATGCGCATCTCCAGTTAGGCATACTTGTGATATCTTCCGTGGAACTGGGACCCTCCCATTGAAATTCACTTCCTTTACATCATATTTCAAGTAGTTTAGATGGCAGCGACATAAAATAATGCCCGAGGTAGTTCCACACTTTCCTACATCGAAGCATACCTAATTTAGTTGGTTGCTCACACCGAAAAAAACACATGTTGCCAGCTTTATTTATTTCGTTATTTGATCAATACGTCAAATAACGAAAGTTTGAAGTTTGGTCAGCTGTTTTAGTTCCCTTCGAAATTCCAGAGTAGGTGTTGTTTCCGGTGGAACCGGAAGTAGTAAGGGAATAAAAAATAAGTTTTTTTGAATCATAAATCAATATCACCAACTGAATAATTCTGCATTCGATCTCTTGGCACATTTGACATCAAAGAAAGGCGTTTCCAAATGTCCGTTCGTCAAATTTATTGAAAGCTTCCTGATGTAACTCATAATGGAATAGTTGAAAATAACTTTTTAGCCTCCTTTGCGGTCCGTCCGGCTGCACAAAAAGGACTCTTCCTATGCATGGTGGGATAAACTGATATAACTTCGGCGAGAAAAATTAGCAGAAACTGTAATTTGTGGTCGGTCGTAAAAAAAGTTTCCATGATTACATTTGAAGCGTAGAGACTATGTTCTGTAACATGTCATCAGTGGAAAATAATGACCAACATTCTAGCACTGACAGCATTCTTCAATATGTTTCCTAATGATGTAATCAGAGAGTAAACATTCTCTCCCAAGTGTATCTCTCAATTTTCTCAATACAATGTATTTCTCTAACTCTAAATCTAAATCATAGGATTATTAACTAATAACCAGTAGTTTGCCATGAAAATACCCACTGTTCCAATTCATTTCTCAGATACAATTTCTATTTCATATTGTTGATTACCATTTGGGTATAATATTGGTTTGTTCCAACATCGGTCTTTCTTAGGACCCTCATGAAACTGATAGCTGATTTTGAATGTTACTAGTATTTGTCTTAGTGCAATACAGGGTGTTTTACATGTCACCACAGGAAAAAATCTAGCGACTTTGATTCGGGTGACCTAGGAGGCCAAGAAACTGCTTCACCTCTGGCAATCCAACGGTACCCAAACTACTGATTCTTCCTGTGTAAAGTCTTTGGTGTACGAAACTCCAGTAGAAACAGAGCAAGAATTAATTGGACGAATTATAACAGCATTTGAAATCATTCAAAACAAGGATCAAATTTTTAGTCAAGTCCGCCGAAATCATGTGCGATGTTTAAATCGGTGTATTCAGGTTCGAGGAAGACATTTTGAAGAATTGTTGTAATAATATCATGTACAAAAGGCAAAAATTGAATGTATTGAATCCTATTCAGGCAATTCTTCGTCTTTCTAAATTTCAAAGCGTCTTAGGGCCGTAGTGTCGTAGTGACACTTTTCCGGACATGGGACCCACTACTTAAATGTTAGCTACTGTTGCACTGAATAACCCCTAGAAATTTGATCCCATAGTTCTGTAACACCCTATATTGATAAGAATTTTCCACTAATGATGACGTAACTCTCAACTTAAAGTGAAAGACCTATATATCCTCGGAAATGGTAAATACATAGCCTAACCGTTGCTCGAAATCTCAATCAACAGCCTGACGGTGACGAAGAGATACCAGTGACCAAAATATGATGAATCCGCGAATGATAAGTGAGTGTTTCACTTGGCGCCACCTCTGAAAGGCTAATAATTATTGTACCTCCCTCGTAAAAGCGCATCCGAGTCGCGTGAACGCTTCGCTGTATCGCCGTGGCCGATTCATCGCTTTCAGGTTTCATTCGAGTCAAATTGAATATTCATTTGCGCTCGGCTGTTGAACTGCATCGAACCGCCTGTACCCGGCGAATCCAGTTTGAACCGGTTCATACGGATCGCATCCAGCCAGTCGAATTGAATCGCCCATCGCCCACCGTTTGTTTTTTGTTTGTTGTTCAGTTAAACAGTTCAGTGTTCAGTTATTCAGTCAACATTGAACGTTGGTCTTCGTTGATAGATCAACGAAAAGTTTGAGAGTCAGGTGTGATGAGATGATCTTTCGGTGAATCACTTATCAAGAGTCGTTTTTTTTCTTCTATGGAATTCTAGTTCCGTCCAGAAAACGCCAGTCGCTAGACTTTATGTTTGTGTCGCTTATCGAGCGGATGATACAGGAATGGTCGTACTTGCCGAGAAGAACGAGTCCCGCTCACAATTCGTCAACAACAACGGTACGTGTCTTTGGCTAGCCGTAAAAGAAGAATTAGAGTTGTCCGGGTTCTTTTGATCTTGAAATTTTTTGCCAACTTTCTTCACAACAAGAATCGAAAATTCTGGAAACCATAGAAAACACCGTAGTTATTCCAATTCATGCGAGGATTTATGTCAACTTTCGAATTTTGAGAGGGTTTATACTGGTTTTCAAAGAACAACCAAATCAAAAGGTACAAAGGTGTTATGACTTGTACCTGGACTTGTACTTGGACAACTTCAATTTCTTGCCCATTGTTTGTTGAATTAAATGAACAAAAGGAAAGAGCATTCGTTCAAAATGTGATGGTGGCCTTGGCGTTTCCGGTTTTCTTTTTTTTGAGATTTTCCGTAGAACATACTCTTTTTTTCTGTGTGTCATATAGGTATATACTTGATTATTTTCTAAATGTTACGGTTATATGGTCATACAATCTTTCCTGACATGAAGAATATACATCAAGTAATGAATAATTTGCATTTGAGTAACTACATCCAGGTATCCAGATTTTCCCCCTTGCATACAGTCTCTCATACGGCGTCCTTCAGAGAGTTTGCATCATATGGGAACAACTTTTATTGATGGTTCATTGTGACATTCAGTCTACACATGTGTCTCGAATTTCAACGTTCCCTTGCAACTTTTCTCATTTCGAAATTTTTTTAATATTTACGAAATCTCAAGGGATGAAAAATTTAGGATTTTTGCACTTATCATGCGATGTTTTTTTTTTTTCAATTTTTTTTGGTACTTACGTATTTCGACCTCAGGAACCCGAATTTCACAATAAAAACGTGGGCAAAGTTATATTTTTCTTGTTTTGGCCTGTTTTGGGTAGGCACCATAGCCATTCCAAGTTTCATTTATCACATAATATACTCCTTATATCTTCCTTATACATATACTAGAAGCTAAAGAAGGAGAAACGTCCTCTAAGAAGTTTAATTCATCGTCTTTAGCATCTTTGATGAATCCTTCTTTGATATGGACGGCGCTGTCAAATGTGCATCTGAGATATCTTGACTCACAGAAGTAGTGATTCTGACGTAGATTCTCATTCGATAGCGCCGTCCATATGAGAACTGCTAGATCCATCTTCCTCCAAGATGCTAAAGAACGTTGACTTAACTAATCCGAGGATGTTTTCCCTTCTTTTGACTTCTTGAATGTTCGAGGAAGGTACAAAAAGTATCCTGTGTGAGAAAAGAAACTCCATGCCTACCCAAAACGAGCCGAAGAAATAAGGTTAATTTTCATACTTTTTCCTGGTTAATCTCGAAAAATACAAGTTTTCGCACGTTTTTATTGTGAAATTCGGGTTCCTGAGGTCGAAATTATGAATGGAATGCAATGGAAGTGGTTAATTGCCTATGAATAGTCTGAGATTTCTAAATCAAAATTCGTTATGAATATCTTCACCAACACCACACAGTGCCCAATATGATGTCAGGTACCACTGGATCCAGGTAGACAAACACATACATTTCGTCAGGTTCGAAACTTGCCGAACTTTCCATTACCAAGCATCGTTCATCAATAGAACAGCGAAGTTATGGAATTCTTAACGACCTCCAAACTTTCAAGAAATATTCCAATACCTTCCTTCTCTCCCAAAATTCCACCACTGACTACCACGATGTTCCTCGAATATTATAAAATTTCTTTTCGCGTTGTCAAAAGGTATGCGCAAATAATATGCATTTATTTTCAATTCATGTATTGACAAAATCAAATTCTAGCATTTCCATTGAGCTGAAGTTGAAAGTGCTGGTACTTTTTCTTTTCTGCTTACAAGGTACTATAAGTTAGCATCTAATGGAACCTTAGTAAATATGATATCAATCGCCGTAAAAATATATTATAATAATAACAAACTTTTATTGTCAGTATAGAAAATCATCAAACAAACAGCAAAATAAATACAGATAATCTACTATCAAAAGACAAAGTTGGCGTTAACCCATGTGAGGGACTATTAAAAGACAAAGTTGGCGTTAACCCATGTAAGGGACGAGATATTACATTCTCACACTCAACCTGTCAAAGACAAGCAAGATTATTATTGTCTTTGTATCAACCCCTCCTGAATACATTAGCAATAGTGTTATGTATGTTGTATTTCTGAATTATATACTCAAGAGGTAGAAACATGTAATTAGGGTAACCTGTATGTTTCTGATGAATAAATGAATATAAAAATATCTGGCGGGTATGGTAGTATCCGAAGTAGTATCACTTGGACTAATGAAATCTGAATGAAAAATTATGAAAGAGTACATTTGGCAGATAAACTGGAGTAGGTACTATAAATGAAAAAGTTCAGGGACACAGACAACTGTGAATTCTCGGGAAATAACATGTAACTTCGTAAAATATTGTGAAATTTATCCTGTCATGCCATTACAACGGAAACAGTAATGATGATTAGAGGTGACTTATAATAAAGTATATAATGTATACATACCTTGTGATATAAGGTGACTTGAAATAAACTAGAATTCGAATACTGCAGATTGCTCTTTCAGTACCAGTTATCAATACAGAATAAAGCAGGAACTTTCATAAATCCCTGGACCTCCGTCCATCAGCATGCATGTGAACGTGGAAGGAAAACGCGAAGGATTGATCAAAGACATGTCCATTCTTATGATTCCTTTCGATAAGTATATCTTTGCCCGCTCACCGATTGTCGAAAAATTCTGAGGTTGTTGTAGTTCGGCAACTCGAGTGCATCTGTGCACCCCTCTCAACTGAAAAATAGTGTATTATTTCCGATATGATATATCAGGTATCTACTGGTATTCATATTCAATTTTGTTCGCCTAACTCACTCTAAAAACTCTCATTGGGTATTATGATTCAGCCAGAGAAATTATGAACACGGTAATTTCCTGCAAAACTCTGTATTTTCCTGCGAAACACGGTAATTTCAGCTGGGAAACACGGCTGGTCAGATAGAAAGTTTCGGCGACCCTGCATCGAATGCTCTTTCCTTCCTTCGGCATTCGTATTCGCATTCGACGGCGCTAGCGGTGTCTTTGCTCGCTTTCCAGTTGGACCGCGCGACGACGACGCAGTACCGATGTTTCGCCCGTCTCTCGTCAGATGACGCCAGCAGCCGCCTGCCGAGGGCCGTCAAGAGAAGAGACCTGATCCGTTCCTGCCACGGCCGCAGCTCGCTGGCTCTCGTCTGAGATGTCGCCGGACGCTGACGTCTTCTTGCTGGTGCACACGGTGATCTTGACGCAGGGCGGCTACGTGCTCGAGGCGCAGTTCTTCCACGCTTGCTCGCTAGTTGCGCGCTCCGCCCGGCTGGTTGGGCGGCGGCTGCGAGTTCGCGGGGGCGGGGAGAAGGGCAGGCGGGGCGGGGCGAAAGGGCGGCCGCGCAGGCCGGGGGTAGCACCGGATTGGCGGGCGCTGGTCGAGCGGCACAGGGGGGCCAGGGTGAAGCACCATCTGAGAGCGGTGCGCGTGTAGGTTTTTCTCGATTACCTGTTTCAACATCTATGATTTTCTTCATTTGACATCAATGTCCGCGATTCTCCTCGCATTTTCTGAATCATTTTTCAGAAAAACAGTCAATACGTATCGCAGTATGTCTTTGCAACCAAAAAGTTATTCATTATCAATTGTTATCTAATTTTGTTGATTTTTTAAGTAGGTACACCCCTCAGAATAGGAATTGCCGTGAAAATTGAACAAACGAACACTTCTGATCGAATACACTACTTCATTATCTCTCAGAACAACTTTCTAGTTCGCTATGACAAACACTTCTAAAAGCTTCCTATGCTTTGTCATTCAGAGATACCCACGACATCGAAGACAACAAAGTTTTTCGAAGATTCATTTGCGAAAATTAGCACTATCGTGCAAGTAGTGTTTCTCAAGAAAAAAAAAACAATATTTTCAAGTCAACTTGATTGTGCTAATTTAAATATTCGAAATGAGTTTACTTCTCGGTTCACCTTTAGCTCAATGAGCAGAACCGTGTTTGACAACAAAATTTCCAATGTGCTCAAAACCGTAGGCTCTAGGAGAAATTCGTATACAGATCAGAAGCTCTGGAGCTAGACATTGCTCTTGAATAATGAAATTTATAATGATAAAATGGCAATGAGTCCCACTCCAAGCATCTCGCAATCCTTTCCAATCCTTTCCAATCCTAATTTCTTGATAAATAAAAGCGCCTATGCTATAACTCCTGTACGCTTCAAGTATATCTTACTCGCTGAATAGAGTTCAAAATACATTTTTATGCATCATTACCGTTGTATTTTGACTCTCATAATAGCTTATTATTCGAAGGCAATCTTTCAATCAGAATGAATTTAGGTAAGTAGGTAGTTGCTCTTGGATGCACTCCATACCTCGAAGCTATCTATATTTAGCTGGTATATTTTTAGCTCAATGAAACGAATTCTATAATAGACAATATTAAATTTAACAGCAGTATAATTTCTACTTTGGTATTAAAATTTCGCGTTTGAACTGGTTTGCACCTGTTATCACTTAAATTACTTGTTCATTTGCTGTAAATTGGTGAATGGATACCAATAAATCAAACATTTTTTTTTGTATTACCACATCAACTGAGGCCAAGTATCTTTTGTACAATTTGTACCGTATCGTTTCTTATCAGGCTGATTCACGTTAGGATGCGAAGATTCATTCAGCAAGTTGATAACCAAATAAAATGTAGATAATGTTGAATAGAACAAAAAATACAATACGATAACTTGTACTCTTGTAGTAATGCGCCGCCCATATAGCTATCATTGTCCTTGCTATCCACACATATTGCAAGGAGCGTTGATATTTTTTTATTCTATGTATGACCAAATCATATCTCCTATATCTGATTTGAGATTAAAAGCAAAATTGGTTTCAGTTACTTTTGACAACAAAAATATCTATAATTTGCAAAATTTTTTTTTCCATTTCAATAAATATTCCGTAATTCCATATTACAGCTTATGAGCTCTCAATACCTATCCAAATAATTGAAACTGTGGTGGGTCATTTCCCAATCAATAATTGGGAATTCATAGAATAATACCTAATTCTAACGCTGACTCAACTTCTCCTGGGCTCAACCAAGTTTCCCAAGTCTTGAAGATTTTCTTGGAAATGGTTAGTTATATAACTCGTCTCAGCTTTGGATCCGTCCCAACGAATAACATTGCCAGCTATTATTCTCGATCGGAAGTTTTTTATTCGAACAATGTGTACACATTTGAAAATATGCTCAGTAAACGAGTATGGTTATTATAGGATATTGAACAAAATAATTGACTTTCATCAAATCCCCATGGTTTTGTCCTTGTTTCCTATTGTGTGGTCAGGAGTCCCGTTATTTATATGCTTTCTCAGTTGAAGGAATGAATATGGAACATTTATGACACCTTGGCATTTTCAAATATAAATTTCCACTTCCTGTCACACCGGAAACGATGTCAGTTTTTTTCCTTCATTCCTTCGTTTTTTAAATGGCAACCTGTATATTTTTTCACATTTTGCCAATCTCTGAAAAAAAAGGAAATTAGAATGTGTTGACCAGCAGCGTCAGAACTGAATAATGTTTTCGATGGCCAACATAATACCTATCTTATGATATTGCAGACATTTCATCGAAGTTAGCTATGGAAATGGGTGAGATAGTGTATCTGTATTGGTTTACAATTCATTTTGCGACTCTCATCATCGTCTCGAATTATTGCTGCTGTTTTTCATTTCTAAATAGAAAAATAGAATTTTAAGTATGCTTGGGTTATCCGTGTTTTTTCATGCCCTTCTTGTCGACCACTTTTGTTTTTGTATGTTTTTTTTTATTATTGTTTCTATTAGTGTGACCGTATCTTGACAGTATCGGCTATATTAGCTCTTAGTTTATCGTATTCAATTGCATACTTTGATCCCTCCCAAAGTTCTATTCGTGGTGATTCGTAATCTATTTGAAGGTGCATCATGATGGAAGACAGGCCTGTCAAGTACGTTTTCAGGTTGTATGATTTTGTGGTATAGAAAAATACCTCTGTGTATCTATATAGATATATTGATTATATTACGGCTTGGAGCAGAAGTATTGAATGAATTCAATATTTACGAAATTATGAAGTCGAAAATATGAATTATGAACTCATATTCATCTTATTTTGTGAAAACTCATTTCAATATACAGGGTGATCCAGAAAAGCGTATCAATTGTTTTTGATAGAACACTCCTTATTTTCTCACATATTCGGTTAGGTAGTATGATTACGAATCCAACGATATGAGCTGAATATCATGAATATAACAGAGAATACCTACTCAGTCATTTAGGTTGATTCAGTGCAATACGTTACTGAAAACTAACATTTTGAAAATTATAAATCTGCCTGTTCCAGAGTTTTTCATTGATATGATTTCATCAAATATTTTGATATTGAAATAACCATATTTTTGTAGTCTCTCGTTATATATAAATGAAAATTGATATCTTCAAATTGATTCGTGATGATAATCCCTAAACGGATATACAATAAAATACAGTGTTTCATAGTATTTTCAAAGTATTTCTATCCTGCCAATATTCAGAAACGGGTATCTTACATAAGGGATTTTTTTCTAAATAATTTTCTGTTTTTTACCAAAAGTTTCGACTAGTAGCAAATTACAAGCCTTTTGAAAAGTTTGCATTCAATTCGCACTGAGCTTACTCTTTTGTTTTCCAGTAATCCTCAACTACAAAATATTCTTGTGCCAAGAAACGAAAATGTGGAAGTACCAAACAACCCTGTACCACGAAATCCATTGCCTCAGGAGGCGCCGGAAGTAGCAACACAATCGAATGTAAGTTTTTCTCATACCATTAATAATTAACATTTGTGAATTTCAATTTGAATTTTGACGACGTATATTAATTTTTCCAGCTTTTTTTTGTGGGATTTTGTCTACTCGCTTCTGAAAAATAGAAGAGAAATCATTATAATATTTCAATATATTTTTAGTGAGGACAGATTTGTGATCTGCTCCAAAATGTCACTGTGCTTGACATTGAACCTTTATCTGCCTAAAAGATAATCTCTATATTTGTCAGTGACACCTTGTTTTTTAAAAAAATTGGAAGTACAGATATATTTTTAAAACAAACGAAACTTCTACTCATCTTGGTGGACGTTTCGGGAACGAATCTGCTCCCGTTTTCAACACAATTCGTATATTTTTTCTTTGCAAAATTTTTCAAATAGAAGGTGTTTTAACACTGAAAACTGACAAGTTGGCAAACGGAGGAAATCTGGTTACAAGGTGTTTAAATTCCACATATCACTTCATATTAGAAATTCAGGTGAAATTGATGAATATTAAAATTTCCTCTTCAAGTGCATTGGTTATTGTTTACTTTATTTCATATTGAATTTCTAAATCATATTTGCAGTTATGGTTTTATATAACATAATGATAACCGTTATTGTGAGGATACCGATTCTCCCAACAGTATGCTTTTTGACAAAGTACACTTTAGGACAAGACCTAGATATCATCGCGAATACAGCAGCTAGAAACAATATTCGTCCTACATGTCTCTTTTCATAGTCAAGCTGACACAATGAATTCTTCCAAATTGTTCATATGAACATGTGTTTTCAAACTATCTGCGGTAGATAAAAGCTGTTATGCGAATACGCACAATATGTTTGAACATAATTATCACCACAAGCTCCGCCTGTCTGCAGGTCGCGAACGGTCATCTGAATGAGCAATTTTCGCCCGAAGAGACCACGAACTGGCTGACCTCGCGCAGATTCGAGAATTACGTCGCTGCCTTCGAAAGGTTCTCCGGCGACGACATGATGAGGATGTCGAGAGGAGACCTCATACAGATTTGCGGTAACGCCGACGGTATTAGATTGCACAACGCCATTCATATGAAGTGAGTACCCTTTAACCCAATTGGATTACTGCAATTTCTATCCAATGTTGAACTGTCAATACAAAACGATGAAGATTATGAATGCGATCTCTTGCCTCTCTTATGAGGCCATAACAGGTCGAATTATTTTCAAGACTCGAATTTTGTATATAAGGGTATAAAATGAGGGTCTGCACTGAACTCGGAGATTGACCACTACTACACCAATACACTCATAAACTGGCTCTCAATCATAACAAATCTTCGTCTAGGTTTGTACATTGTTGAAATAACACCAGAAATACTGAACGAATGTTCATTGTATCTTGACATCACATCCATTGATATCCCAAACATGAGATTTCTATCGAGGTGTGACTTCGAATTTTCCCTAGAAAATTCTTATTTTTTACTTGATTCTGATTTATTAGTCATTTAATTCGTTTGCTCTGATGTTCGCAAACCGTAACTAACTATGCTGAATCTCATAATGTGTCAGAAGAATTTCAGAGAGGTAAGTTTGATTTCAGAAAACAACAATTTTATTTCATACTAAAAAGTTTGTTATATTAAAAGTCGATTATATTATGGAAGACATCACCAATTATTTGAATTTCTCAGAACGTCAAATGAATTTTAGAAAGTATCATTTTTCATTCAAAAATCAAGTTTAACAAAACACCATCATTGACTTCACCATTCTTATCTACATAGGTATTTCAACTTCCTTACTCTCGAAAACATTGTTGGCGCGAATCGTGACACTTCGAAAACTAACTCACGTAAGGGGAAGTAGATTCTACATTGTAGCATCATCATTGTTCACAGCCTGTGGATTTTAAAAATTCCAAGTTTGAGATTGGTCGTCAACTATCGAATATCATGTTCCGATTCCCGGTGTCTTAATAATGACCTCGAATCATCAATAGATAACCTACATGTGATAGTTGAAGTATTCGATAGTCGAGAAATTATCAGAATTAACAAATTGTATTATCATCTTGATCATCATCATCAAAATATTCCTTAGACATACTGCAACGACTTCTCCTTTTGTCCGTTTTGTCCGATGAATGAACAGTCGAAAATGCTTTGCAAAATGAATTAACACGGAATACAACCTACTTTCTTCTTTTTAACAATAATAAAGATAATTGACTGGTCAATAAATTAACCGATCGACCATTTCTTAGACAATAAAAGACGATGAGTTATTCAGGCATGTGATGAATCAATAGTCGAAAGCGCCTTGCAAAATGAATAGACATGGAATACAACCTACCTTCTGCTTTATAACAAACAATAATAAAGATATATGACCGATCAATCGTCCGCAGGCCCATCACGCCGAGGGTGAAGATCTACGTGCGCCGCGAGGACTCTGCCGTCTTCGGCGCCGTCTTCCTCTCGACGCACAGCCGCTTCGAGCTGGCGCGCCGGCTTGCCGCGGTGGCCGCCGTGGCGCCGGCGCGGGTACGCGACGTACACGTCGAAGGGCCGCGCGGCGTGCGCGTGCACGTCAGCGACGACGTCGTGCGGCATCTCGAACAGGAGGCGATGTTCGTGCTGGAGGTGGGCCGGCAGGAGGACGGCTCGTGCGTGTTGCTGTTGAAGCGGTTCGTCGATTGATTCTTCACTATTGTTAGCTTGGGAACGGAAACGGTGGAACCTCTTGTAAGCGGACGCTCACTGTCCAATGATTTTGTGCGCTCATTGGAGGTGTCCGCCTGATAGAATGTGGAGAAAACCTACTAATTCCAATACGTTCGCAATGGAATATAACTATATATAATAAAATAAACATTCTAAGGGTGCCTTTAAAAAAACATCTAACATTCAAAATTTATCATGTATACTTCAAGATCCGTGACAATTCAATGGATTAGATTATGAAAACATTTAAAAATAATTTAAGGTTTGTAGATGTATAATATTATGCCCGGAACTGACAGAACAACTGTCTGGATTCACGTAATGGGGAATTATTAGTTGTCATGGCATGTACTATTTTACATTAAATTCCTGGGAATCTTTTTGCCACTTAAGTTTTTTTTTTTTGAATTATTGGACAGATAACTCTCCAAAGAACATCATATGTGTCCTCTATTATCACATGAACTGTTGTTTTTCCAATGATTCCCATGACAAAAATCCACAAAAATGCTGAAAACATTTTGCCAACGTTTTCATCCAGTAAAAATCAACCCCAATACAATTTTGAACAAAAGCAGGAGACAGAATTGTCACTTGTCGACACTCCTTCTCGCAAAATGTTATAAGGGAACATGTGCACATCTTATTTTCATTTATGACCATTTCACAATAATTTCTCAAGTTGGAAGTCTTTCATCTTCTTGAATCATAAATGTTGAATGAGAAGTCTTAAAATGGTTTTATAACATGAATAATTGTATTTCCATGTCCCATATGGCTTAAATGTAAAGTCTTAAATGTTACGTGGTAGGTGATAATTTTTTTTTATCCAGCAACCCTAAATGGTTTGAAGACCTCGATGGGAATGATGTTATAAATGTTTGCATTGTAGTCATCATTTGAAAACATTTTCAAATCGTTAATTACTCTCAAAGCCTCACTATATGTAGTAATTGTGTTGCTGCTTTCAACAGTCTCATGTTCAAGATCTCTGTTCACTTCCTCCCAGGCAGGACCGGGTTAAATCATGTTTTGGATGATATCGTCAATACAAACTTATCTCTTCTGTAGACGAATATTTTTCAACAATTTCCGCTGCTTTTTCGATATTAAATTTTTCCGAATCTTTAACAACTTATTATTATTTCACGCAAACTAAGAAGTTTTTTACTAGACGCCATTTCAAGTACCTCGAACACTCGCTATTTGCACAATAAAAAAAAAGTGCAGTCACGCCGAACTGTATAAATATGACAGAAATGGAAAAAGGCAAATCACTGAAGTAAAACAACGTGATTTCCCCTTCGACCATAAAACAAAGATTTCCCCGTTACAGAGTGCAGTGTCGCCAACATATTCCACATATATGACATGTATAATTCCATTAAATTTTTTACATGTCGTGCAGCTCACAGTCCTGTTTTAGAAGTTCAAGTTCGGTTAAGAGAGGTTTAAATTTTTTTCAATCAAGATAATTGCCCGTCCTGTTATGATAGTTATATTTACATTTAAAGAAAAACAGGCAAATCTTTGGTTCCAGAAAATTTTTTCGCTCACTTGAGGGCGGTGTCTGCTCAGTAGAGGTGTTTGCGAGGAGAGGTTTCTCTATATTTATCGTGGTTTCATCCTGATAAATCAATGTTCGCTACCTATGCCATTATTTTCCATATTTCGTTTCAAAACTTTAATAACCTTGCACGATTTTTCGTGTGATAATGAGCTCCATAAATACATGATTTTTAGTTTGTAAAAAATATATCTGTCGCCATATAAAGTGGCAAAATACCGTAACTGTCACTAACTATGTTGGTGGAAAAAAATATGTATTTTTCATAAATAGAAGCCAAAACAGAGAAAATTGTATGAAACATTCGTTACAGAACTTTATTCATGCACTCGTCCGTTCAAAAATTCGCTACTAGGCGTCATTTTAGAAATTTCGATTCACAGCACTTTTTGATGATTGTTGCTTTTTCGTTTCTATTTTTTTTTTTCATAGATATATTCGGCAAATTGAGAAGTTTGAATGGAAAATATCTTGTGTTCTCTCCGAAACTTTTACCGAATATACCCTGAGAATAAAGTTACTCAGTCCGTATAATGATTACTGCCCACAGTAGAATTAAATGGGTCAGTTCAGTCCCTGATAGGTCGCAACAAATTTTTCGTGTAAAATACAAAATTATCTTTGGAATTAGAAGTATGTTCGTCAAGAACGACTCGTATCACCAATAATTTAAAAATGTACAAGGTGTTAATTGGACGTTCGAAGAAAACTCATAATGTCTACAAGCAAACAATATGCAAATAACTGTATGGGCTCTCAAAAAATATAATTCTGCTCTGTCTTCTTGAAAAATACCCCAACTAGATGCTTAATGTTTAGGGAATTGATTTATCCTAATTTGTCACCATATACTATTCCAACTAATTTTTCGACATCATACCCTATTGTTCATTTTATGATATTATAATGTATTCCATCATTCCATCAATGTATGTTATTCTATCATTCATTATAAATCGCACAATCACATAAACAAATAGAATGCAATTTTCACTGGATTTCAGAAAAAATCATCCTTACAGCTTGATAGAGTTCAAAGTTGCATTGTATCATTGATTAGCATTAGTTAGAAAGTTGTGAAAAGGCATTGATAATGCTAAGTTAATACTAATATATTGATGCCTTGAAAAGGACAAAAATAAGAGATATTTTTGTTCGATATAGCTGAATATAACACACATACCGACGATACGAACAATTCATAATTGTGTCTCAGTTTATAATGTATCGTTGAAGTACTGGCGTGAAGTGAAAGCGGCAGTGAAGTTGCTAAATTCGGCGGTGTTGTGAGTTTGGCAGAAAAGTACGAAAAACGCCACACTTCCTGAATCCTATCGAGTCCTTGAAACTTCGATTTTCATATCAGTCATCTAAAAAATATGTTTCCTGGATAAATAATGGAATTGTTCGAAAATCAAGCAACTAGTTGCGTTAAGAAATAGCTTACGGGTCGAACATTTTGAATAGAATAATAATAAAAATGCATTCAAACTGATACTAAAATAAATCTTCCATGAATAAGTTCGGCCAACAACATATTACCGTTGAATATGAAATGTAGTGAGTAATGATGAATTCAATGCAATGGCATCTTTATCATTTCATTATACACGGTGAATCCAACTCGGATCTATGGGTGGTTATTATGTTGCTGGAGAAATGTTGCTTGAATTTTGGAACTCATTTTCACTCCAATTCAAAATCATTTTGAAACTTGATTTTTATATACATTCCATGTCTACTGGATTGTGTATTCTCATAGAACTTTATGCTAATTAAAATAAACAACATAAAGTAAGCTCTTGTATCCGAATTTCATTCACTCTGAATAAATTCATGTTATCAATTTTATATCAATTTATTTCACTTTTTTCTATGGGAAATCTATGGAAAATTTCTGAATATTAGAAAACTCACTGGCTGCATGTCACCCCTTCACTGGAATTGACTCTAATATTTTATATCTGTTTATTCAAATATTTTCATGGCTGTTGATTTTCACTTCATCAGAAATTTACGAGCATTCAAATAAGTTGAAAATAATTGAAGAATAATTTTATTGAACTCATTCATTATTTGATATTTTGAAATCAAAATTTGAAAATCTTCACGAAAATTTTGAATGAAGTGTTAGTTTATGTATTACTTGCACTTGTATTATTTACTATTACTAGTTATTATATTCATAACAAATTTTGAGTATTTAGTATTCCAAATCCAAATTACAATTTTTCACATGTAGTAATGTCTCAGCTATATATATTCATGATGTAAAGCAGCTATTCTTTGAATTAATGAATATCTTGGGTGAATAAATTTAATATTTATATACATAATAATATAGAAGCTTGTGTGCCTCAATATGTGCCTTCATGATATTGCATATAATATATTCTATAATAGATAATTGTTGGAACGAAAGTTTGTTTTCATTATTCCTATTCTAACAAGCGAAGATATTGAGCTTTCCATTTGGTACCAGCAGGAGTTGAGAAGTTTCCAACAATTTTTATGGTCAATTTTGTTCACACGAAATGGGTGCTCATTCTGAAACTTATCGCCAATCCAAATGTTTTTTTTAGACTCGACCACGTACCCGTAAAGCCTTTGATATTTATAGCTCTTAGGACATTGCCTAGTTCAAAATAGAAGTCAGGCTTGAGACCTGTCGAACTTCGAGCATCATTCATCAATAGAGCGGCAAAGTTGTGGAATTCTTTTTTTTTTTGAAAAATTCCAAATTATTTCTTTCTCAACATCCCACCGCTAGCTAACACATTCCCCGAACATAACTAATAATTATAAATCTCTATTCACAAAAGAATAATGAAATTGTAATTCTAGACATCACTTCCGATATGTTTTTTATTCTCAGCGATCGAATTGATATGTTATTTAGGAAATATCCGCTATTTTCGTGCTCCATTTTGATGTTGAACTCGGAAACGTGATAAGATTAGGCATGATTCGTGTTCAGCATGTCCAGAACACTATACCAGGAGACAAAGGAGGCGTAGTAGCAGCTTTGTAATGCATTTATTTGATGGAATAAAAAATAGATAATCAAAGGAGGCATTATAAGTTTTTCCAAAGTCAGTTGAGACGGACAGCTGAAAAGTACTTGTCTACTACCAGAAGTTTCAAAAGGTTAGTACAAACTAAAATTTTAATACCTTTTATATGGGTCATTAATTATCACTATCGGATCTTCATCAGTCAATATTCATAACATGAGGTCCTGAGACTGAAAATCCTTCATTTTGTGTAGATACGCTGCCGATGTTCTACGATCCGAGAAGATTTCATAATCACCATTCGCTAATCTGATATTTCTTCTAATTTATCTTGTTAAAAGTGTTGGTGACAAGTTTGGAGCGAACACAGTGTTCAAGACTGAAAATACAGTGAGATCGATTCTAACCCATACAAAACTAAGAAATGAATAATAATCATCAAAAAATTGTATTTACAGTATACCATGTGCAAAATACTGACAGATGAAAGAACAAGAACAATATAAAAAAAGGTATATCGACAAGTCGAAATGAGCTGAACATATCCTTACTGAAGATGGACAATATATGGCCGATTGGAGTGATATTGAGATCATAGGAAAAGAATATAACCAAAAGGGGAAAAACAAAGAATCTGCTTGCATTCTTCTGAACGGAGACAATACTATTGCTTCTTGTTCAGTTGATAAAAATTTTGATATTTGTTAATTATATTTGCCTTCCGATTTTTTTTTGGAACACGGTGTCAGTGATAAATAGAGGAATTCTCTTAGAGGTTTCAGAAGGTTACATTTCATGAACATTTTGAGGCACATCATAAATCTGTCCTTACTACAGATATATTGAAATAATTATTATAATTTCTATTTTCATCTTCATCTTCTTGGTTAACCTACAGACAATATTGACGTTAGTTTATTTCTCAATCAATGATCAAATACACAATCACAATCTCAAAACCCCAACTAATTGTACAGAAATATGCAAAAATATCGCCATCTTCTAGAAAGTTTTATAACTATTATGCCATTATAGCGGAAAATACGGTGGGCGTTTAGTCCAATTCATCTAATAAGTTGTCAAGATTTGAGTTACAAAAAAAACTCCATACCAAGTGTTACTTCATTAGTGTATGAGAGATGAGGTACACTGAGAACGGTCATAGGTAGGTGCAGAAAAATATTAGGTGAAGTTGTTGGGAAAGTGATGGGAATAGAAAATATACCAAAGTTTCAACTATTATCTAGTAGAAGCAGCAATGCTACACGAAGTCGAAAATAATTTAAGTAGGTAGAGCATGCCCACTCATGCATACTACCAAAACGAGGTGTCGCTTAGTTCATCTGGAACTTCTACTTGATGCTCATTGAGTAATGTCCCACATAATATGTACTTAAAATTTCATAATCTCTATGTATCATCCATAAACACGTATGTATAAGTATCATCTTTCGGTTAACATTGTGTCTAAATAAAGGTTGACCCTCTCTGTTAAGGAATACATCGAATCATTCGAAGTATATTAAAATCATCCTAAATACAAAAAAAAACTATTTTCAAGTGTTACACGTAGAATATGTTACAAAGCTCAATGATAAACAGAGTTAGTTACGCGCAGTCAATACGGTGCTCGTTCCGGGAGCTACGGTGATTTCTCCAGTCTGCCCAGATTCTCTCTGTGGACTCTGAAACAATATTTTAAATTTAATCAAACATAGCTTATATGATGCATCACTCGTTTTCCAGATCGTCACCTTTAACACGTGGAGAGGAATAATAAATTCTTATATAAGAAATACCTATAGGTCCTTGAGTCCTTGTTAGACAACTCATGACAATAGGCGAGTAGATTGATATTGAATTAATATTAAAATCAATTAATTTATATCAATAAATCAATTTTTGGATTATTTTTGGATATATTCGAATGGGTCCTTATTGCGGATAACGTGATAATGCGGCGGATCAAAGTTGTTGAATTTCAGAGTTCACTTCAAACAAACCATCAAAATCGTCTATGACGTCGGATGTTAAGGTAGTTGTATTAAAACGTGCTAGTATTTTATCGAATTGAGTGACGTTGAAAAATTTTGAATTTTGTTTATTTCTGTAAGATAATAATTGATTCAATTATTACACATAAACTGATTCGAGAAACAACGAGAGTTCTGACAATTACATTTGAATGAGTTACTATAGAGGACCATCTAGTTTTATAAGAATGATAGCACGCATTGCTGTTGGTTTAAATAACCCTAGACAACAGAAACATAACATTTGGACATGTTATATAAAGTCCGTCAAAATTCTTATTAAATATATTTGTAGTTCCAAATTCTTCAAAAACAAGGTGTCACTGACAAATAGAGAATTTTAGGTATCTAAAGGTTCAATTTCAAGCACAGTGACATTCTGGGGCAGATCACAAAATCTGTCCTTACTACAAATATATTGAAATAATTTTTTATAATTTCTACTTCGTTTTTTAGAAACGAGGAGAGAAAATCCCACAAAAAGCTGGAAAATGAATTCACACTTCACCTTGACATGGATTTTATTTTTCAAAACAGCAGCCCTCAGGATCAGCATACGCGTTCTTCTCTGGTACTCTCTCCCCATCAACAAGCTCTTCTCGAAAGTGGTGCTACGTTGGTCCACATCCTTTGCAAATAGTATCTTATTGTGGGAATCGATTCTCGCTTGAATTTGTCCCTCCAAAATCAGTTGCATCAGTTCATCTTCTAGTGCCAGTACAGTCCTACAAGTGGAGTAGTGACAGATAGATGTACGTATTTTTTTTTTGTTTTTGAAGATGATGAATAGTTGGATGGAATAACTCGAAATTTTTGTCTGAAGGCCACGATTTTACATTTCATCAAACTTTTTCATTTATCATTTTTTCATATTTTCAGAAACAAAAAGTTAGAGGGTGTTTATTTTCAAGAGACGCACCTCGTACAGGGTCTTTTTACGACAAGCTGAGTCAATATTTGTATGGAAAACTACTGGAGAGCTTGTTTCAGTTAGAATATGTTCATATTTCATCTCAGATAATACCGGAAGTGGACCTCAACTTGAAGTTGGAGTTGAAGTGGAATGCAACTGCCCCCAACCAAACAAAAATAATATTTTGACTTTTCAAAATCCAGAAAGAAATGCCAAAAATTTTCATAATTTGCTCAAGTCAGATCAGCTTTCTAAAGTACAACTGAGCTGAAAACAAGAAAGATTAATAGAGGGTGTTCTCATAAAGTGGCTTGTTGTAAAGGACCCTGCACATATATCTTTCATGAATTACTGGAAGTACACAAAAAACAATCATTTGAAATTACTTCTCTACATAAATACGGTTCAGAATTTGAAAACAAACACCATAATTTCTAAAATACCAGTATCAATAAGAAACAAAAAATTAAATGACAAGTTCCTTCAAATTTGGATGACACTGGAAGTGCTTTTATATGATTTCTGAATTACTAAACATGATTATGAATTACAACCTTATTTTCATGAAATGAGCACTAGATAGAACTCCTTGAAATCAAATTTTTCTTCAAATAAACTCACCATAAAAAGAATAGCTTCAACACAATCATGCTGAGTTGTCTTTGGTGAACTAAATATGCTGAATGCATTATCTTGTACACAATCATTTGAAAATAATGTATCAATCCCAGTATTTCATAAGTAGAAACATTTCATTTTTGTATTGGATATTATTTGATATCATTTTCCAGAAGTGAACTTGGTGAAATACTAAAATGCAAAATGTAAGTGATATATGAATATCACAATATTAAAAATCCAATATATTCTAAAAATACTGGAAACTAGTTATTTGGAAAGGAATAAAAATGTTGTTCTCCATTCTTTCAACCTCTTTATATCAAAGTTAATAAAAAAAGCAAATTGGTTTAGAAGCAAGAGGGTACTTTATATCTATATTTTTCTACTTTTCAATCCAAATTTTGCTGGAATTAACTGAACCTAGATAAAGATGATTCATGTCATAAGCTGACTGGTTTAAACATACATATATGAACATCACATAGTTTTCTATCCAACTGAATAAATGCATTCAAAATTCCACAAAAATTGAGGAAGAAGAGATGCAAAGAATCATCCACAGAAGAGATTGGAATTATTGAGTTTAATATATCATAGCCAATTTTATACTGACCTATTGAAAGCAAGTGCCATTTTACGCATATCAGCTGATAGGTAAGGACTGAAGTATTGGATGAGAGCTCTATTCCTGATTTGAGTGTACAATGTGTTAACATGGGGGGCAATATACATGTCCAACAATAGATTATCTTTTACTTCATCAAGCAGTTTGAGACATGAAGCATACTTTGATTCATAAAATTTAAAGATTATGTCCCTGAGCTGTGGTTCCAATTCTAAAAACAGCTTGAAGGAACTTGAGAAAATGACATTCTTCTGTAATTCATGGCGATCAAAAGTAGCAAGGGCACATAGGCCCCCATACATGGCTACATTACTGGCTGACAACAACTCAGGAAAATCACAGTGATCCAAATTGGCTTGCAAAAAATGTTTTGCAGCTGATTTATACTTCTTTGTGGCCAATTCAGCTAAACCTGCTGCACACTTCAGCTTAGTGAGTATGATTTGATTAGAATCTCTAGACAAAGATTCTGAAAAATCTGGTGTGCTTTCTGCTTTGGACACATAACTCAATACGTGAGACCAATTTTGTAAATAAACTGAGACTTTGATCACATTCAGACACATATTCACAACATGCTTTCCACTAGTACAATAGTCTCTAGCCCTTGAATAACACTTCAAAGCATTGGACAAATCACCACAGTCTAGATAGTGATCTCCCAAATCATCATGGCCACGACGTATGCTCTCTTTGATAGAATTTGACTTATAGTTCTTCAAATCATTGTCCAACTTTTCCAGCTTGAGTGCTGCCTTCTTAGATCTTGTCTCCATCCATAGATTATCTATAACAGGGATGTCTTGAGATGTTGAAGGAGCAGCAACATCAGGAACACTCATAGCAGTTGTCACTTCTCCTAACTTTTGATGCAGTACTTGGTACAGGTTGACGTTGTAAGTTGACATAACATAGGATATAGCTGTTTTGAGGGCTTCTAGTCTCATTGAGGGGCAGTGATCAATTATGTAAATGAGACGATATAGCTTTGTGAGTCCTACATAGCTGTTGGCGTAAACTTCCAGATCCAGTGATGGATTTTCAACGATGTAATTATCTTCTTCATTATTATCGTTGTCTTCTGGAGGTGCATCAACTTGCATCGGTTCTATTGCATTCTGAAAAAATTGTGATTATAAATGTAAGTACAGTAGAACGATGGTTCTTTTTTCTCACCTGAGCCATGATATCGAATCGCTTACAAAAAATCTATCGCCGAAGAGTTAACAAGTATTATCACAAATTTTATATCATAAATACAAGAAAAACTAAACAATGAGAATTTGACACGGAACTTGGGTTGTGCTTTCACGATTTCAGCATGATACTATAATAGTATCATGCGATTTCAGTAGTCTGGTCCCTCTTCTGTGGTCTGGTGGTGGTGGGTGGTGGCACAGATTAGCCCAAGTTGGGCTAATATGTGGTGGTTGTTTGTGCACAGAACACCCTTCGTGCCACGGTGTGCTTTTTGTCCTTCGCGAACAACCTAGTCTAGTTCATTCGAAAGTGTACCTTGACGCAGTGTTAACAGCCATGGGGAACTAAATTTATTAATTATTATCAGATGAAATTATCCGACACCTCACTGACGACAGTAAACACTAATTTAGTGTTTACTTATCTCTGCTGACGGATTGCGTCAGTGAGATATAGTCAAAGAGTATATATATACTATAGTTCTATTTTGGCTTTCAAACACCATCTCGTGTAGCATTCTGCATAGAATGCAGGGATATGTTACAATAGATTAAACCTCTCTCAAGCTTATGACACAGAAGAGGGGTTTCCTTCTCCTCTTTGCTTATGAGTTACCCGCATATCTACCAGAGTAATAGACTACGGCCACAGAATAGTAACAAATTACCGATGCCATGACATATGTGTTGCCTACTAGATGCACCCTTGAAAGTTACAATTTTGCAAGCAGTCAGCTTATCACAGACCACTTATCAGCTTATCATTCTGCTGGTTGCGCTCTCTCGTCACTAGGGTCTATTTGAAATTCGTTAAAAATCATTAAATATGAAATAAAATATTCTTATATTTTTTCAATCTCTATTATTAAAGCCAAAAAGTATATATATACTATATACTATACTGTAAACAATTATTCCATGGTAAAGCCATAGGCTGAGGAGCACAACACCATTTTGAACGAAGTTTCACTGACTTGATGGGCTGAATCGGGCTGAACAAACTAGGATTATTTAGCAATTCCTAATATCCAAATAACAAAAGTGAAACTGAGTCTCAATGTCTGCTTTGTTTTAATATATTTATGGATCAATTAACTTCGCATAACGATTTGTGTAATTAATCTTGAACTATTGACTTGATTCGAATGAAAATAACTGAGAATGTCGTATTTCTCAATACAATGTGACAATGGCATGACACATCGAAATGTTTTGCCAACTGTCAGCTGATTGTTGATCGCTGCGTCTTTTTCTCATGGTTATTTCATTTCCAGTCTCTCTAAGCACCATCTAGTAGAAAGTATGAATCATCATGAAGAAGAAGAACTTTTCAAAGTAACCTTCAATCAAGGTGGATATAGGATGGTGAAATAACTCTTCAATTGTTTCTTTCCAAAACATGTAGACCTGTCAAACGACCTCACTAAGGCCGCACCACTTGAGTATAGATGGCGATATGATCGTCGATCCGGTGAAGTCAAATCCGCTTTTACTGATAATGACGGATACCTGACAGTGATGGATAGCTAACAGTTCAGTTTCTACATTTATGTTGAATTTCAAATCCACATCGTGTTTCCAGCATTTCCAAGATAACCTTCGAGATCGGCATAGGTGACGCCACCTAGTTTCGATCTTGGGAAGCCTTAGTAAGGTATTGAAATCCGACAAAATCAAGTAGGCGAAGGTCTACAACTTTTTCTAGTGGCTGGGTATAGGGAGTTGAGACACCAGTCTTTATTTACATCATGATGTAGACCTGTCAAACGACCTCACTAAGGCCGCACCACTCGAGTATAGATGGCGATACGATCGTCGATCCGGTGAAGTCAAATCCGCTTTTACTGATAATGACGGATACCTGACAGTGATGGATAGCTAACAGTTCAGTTTTTACATTTATGTTGAATTTCAAATCCACATCGTGTTTCCAGCATTTCCAAGATAACCTTCGAGATCGGCATAGGTGACGCCACCTAGTTTCGATCTTGGGAAGCCTTAGTAAGGTATTGAAATCCGACAGAATCAACTAGGCGAAGGTCTACAACTTTTTCTAGTGGCTGGGTATAGGGAGTTGAGACACCAGTCTTTATTTACATCATGCCTTCAATAACTTCCCAAACAACAGAATAGACCGTGAATAATATGGATTTTGCCCGTTATGAATTTTGTAAAGAGAATAATGCCCTTTATGCGCAGTTCTTGAAAAAATCTGAAGAATATAAGTGGAATAAATACTGCGATCACGAAGAATATGAAACATTGAAGAAAATTATGCCTATTGTAGTAATTACATTAATGTAAAAAAAATGTATTGCTCCTTTCAAGTTTCAGAATGAACAAATTGAAGAGCTGTTAATTGAGGAAGTAATTGACATCACTCAAAGTGATGAAGATCATTCTGGAGCACAAGATGAAAGCTCCCAAGGAATTGCTTACAATGAAGATGTTGATACACCTGAACCAAGTCAAAGGATTATGAATGAAACATCTGATGATGACATCAGTTATGCAATTAAGGAGGATTTGGAGGCTAAAAAATGCCTCTCAACAGCTGTGATATGCAATTTACACAAATCAGATTCAAATCTCGAAGAGACTTTTCAACATCTATCCAATGTACTTAACTATGAGGAAGTTCTGAATTTTGGATCATCCCTACAAACAGCTCTCATCAGTGATGAAAGGATTATATTACATTTTGTTAGAAACCTTCTGATGAAACAGGTTGATTTTCCATCACTATTTTTCAATCCATGTTTGCTAATTCAGAATATAAAAATTGTCTTTAATTATTGAACTGAAAACTTCGTCTGACATTACTCAGAATATGTATTGAGATTTACCTCCTTTTTCGTACTTAGTAATGGATAATCCAATTCTTGGAGAAAAATTCAGAAATTGAGTCATTGAATATTTTTCTAGCTAGCCATAGAGTACTCAGATCAACTTCAATCAATCTACAATTACTTCTGCCAGATATATTCAAATATTCTGATGGAAGAGATATCAAATGTAATACTGCATACAACTGATGATTATTCTAAAGTTTTTCTACAATATCTAGATAGATCAGGGGCAGATTTCAAATTGAAACTATTCAGGTAAGTCAAAATGAATCATATTGAGGTAGTACCTTTTTCAGGATTCAGCAAAAACAAAGATGTCAATAAAACAGGACTTCATGTTGAGTAGATATTTTTTTATGATTTTCAGGAAATTCATATTCAACTGTGATAGATTTCAAGAATCCCACATTCCTCTCATAGAAGCCCTACACAGTTCGTCAGATATTGATTCACAACAAAAATTGGTAGAGTTGATGTCAATGTCATCCAATAACTATTCCACCAATAAACCATTTGGAAAACTTATCCTGAATGTCATAAGAATTTTGGGCAAGAACATTCACACAATGGAGAAGCCCATCAATCATATAATTGCAACTCATAAATCTGTATGGAAGGGAAAAATACAGAAACTTTATAATGATAATCTACAAGATAGTATTTTGATGTCTCAATCTTTCAGATATTAGTTCTATGAATAAAACTCTTTCATTAGAATTATTTGTTTGATTCATATCTATCCAATTTCAATAAATATGTTATATAATTCAGAACACCTTGTTTATATGTTAATTTTCCATACCCATCAAAGTTGTTGACAAATTGGCATACCTGACATTAGTTAACATGTGCGTTGTCATTTTGCGAAATAAAGCCTCCCAAGTATTGGTTACACACAGTGAAAATCACAAGCGACGCATGGTGATCGACTATTCTCAGACAATAAACAAATTCACACTACTCGATGCATATCCTATTCCCAATTTGGAAACAATCGTTTCTAAAGTAGCAAAGTATGAAGTAATCAGCACTATAGACCTGAAAAGCGCGTATCATCAGATACCTCTTCAAGAGAAGAACAAACCCTTCACAGCCTTTGAAGCAGCAAGTAAACTGTACCAGTTCAAGAGAATTCCGTTTGGGGTTACGAATGGAGTTTCTTGTTTTCAAAGAGTGATCGATGTCACAGTATGCGGTAAAACCCAAGATGAACAACTTGTCGAAACAGATACGTCATACTTCGCTATAGCAGCTCACGAACGATTATTCAACTACCAAAGATGTTCAACTAGCGATACATCTGTGCCTTCCTGGTTGAAATCTTCCGACATAGTTCTCTTACAAAATCAACATCGCTGTAGCAAATATGACCCATTAGTTGAGGAGGTAGAGCTACTAGAAGCGAATCCAGAGTACGCCCTGATAAGGCATCAAAACGGGGTGGAAACATATATGTATTAACTACAATATTGACCGAACGCCATAAGAGCAATGTTAGAAAAGTGATGCTTCATTATAAACGTCTTTCTTTGTCTGATTGGCAACGATGATCGAGGGCGCATGCGCAAAATTCAAATTTCATTCAGAATTCATTTTGGCGCATGCGCAATAATAAATCCTTGCCAATTGCACTCTTTTATTTTGACATCAGATAGGCTGTCTTTATTATCAATATTCGTAGTTAATACATATATGGGTGGAAACCACTGTATCTTTAAAACATCTAGCCCCAAGAGGAGAAAAGAACTCATTCGTGAATGCAAAATGAAGGAAGCGATAATAACTTGCACGAATCACTAGACCAGACTACAGAAACGACCGCTTACGAAAAATTACGCCAAGCAATCGACGAGAATAATGATGAGACACTAACTGAATCAATTTCAATTAGTAACTTAGGAAATGATGTAAATGAAGTGATGAACGTTACACCTGAAAGTAGCTGCTCAACTCCAAATGCATCCCAATACCATACGACACGTTCTTCAACAAGATTTCGGAGACCACCTCGATATTTAAGAGATTACGTACAAAATTAACCCGGGGAGAATGTTATATAATTTAGAACACCCTGTTTATATGTTAATTTTCCATACCCATCAAAGTTGTTAACAATTTGTCATACCTGACATTTGTTAATATGTGCGCTGTCGTTTTGCGAAATAAAGCCTCAAATTCGTAAAGGTTTATCTATTACAAAATATAAGGCTAGCATTTCTTCTGTTGACTACATCAATTATAGTTGAATAGGATGGCGACCGTTGAATATGATTTCGATTGTCAAGTTGGCGGTAGTTTGGTCGAAATGTTGAAGAAAACCCATTGTTAAATTTGACTATTCAGAGTGGTTTTCCGAGATCAAAAAGGGTGAAGTAAACAAATTTGACATTGAAATATAAATACACATACAGGTTCAATAAAGATGTTGACACATACCTACACAAAGAAATTAAATAACTGAACTATGAATTGTTTTTTTGGAAAAAATCGAGTCAAATTATTAAACAAGAATAGAATGGAATACAATTATTTTTTTAACCACGTTGTGTATAAATACATTTGTAGTAGGTAGAGGATCATAAGTTTTGGTTATCTTGGACAAGTCAAAAGTAAAATACAATAATGGAACTACATATCACACTTCCTATCACATCAATAACATAAGATCAGCTAACAGGAACACTGGATGCCCGCATGATGAGTTGAAGGAAGTGAGTCCTCGAGAGACCCATTGAAATTATTAATTTGATGAAGGCTCATTTTTATAAGGACCTTTTCGTCGTTCCTTTGGAAGGTTCCAATGGCAACTCTCATAGGCAATTTGTGAAAATAATGTAAAATACCTGAATTTTGAAACAGTGGTTTACAGTGTTCAACATAGTTAACCTTAGCAATGCTATGTACAGGCTGTCCCATTTTCGATGTCCTTACGGGATATCTCGCTTATTTTTAAGATACAGATTTGCGATTTTCGCGAACATTGGCTACTTTTTTGTGAAACTCACGAAACCGTGAACAAAATTTCCATAGCCCGCTTCGTTCCTGAGATACAGGGCGAAATTGAAAATATTGCATTTTGGGACCCCCCCTGTAGCTCAGCTTTCTTTCAACTTAGAGGAAAAGTAAGAACAATTTCTTTCACAATTTTTCACGTAGAATCCAGTACCGTAGTCAAATTTTTTCAATGAGCTGTCGTTATTTAGATACATATAACCCAAAGTTATGTTTTTTTAAATAGAACACCCTGTATATTTTTCAATATTTGAAGAAAGCTTTGCGCTTTTTAAGAATATATATAACACTTATATGATATTTTGAGTATTAGTCCTGTATTTGGGTAATTTTCAGTTTTTTTATGGCAGGTCAAGACAAATAACTTCTACTTTTAGAATAGATATTCTGGCGCAATTATTAAATACCACTCATTTATATAGAGTAGAATGAGAAGTATTCATTTAAAGTGATTATTCAATTAACAATTTGATAAAAACAACTTGATAAAACATAAAACAATTTGATATAACAATAAAACAATTTGATAAAACAATGAATTCAAACACTACTACAAAACAATTCTATTAATTTTTCTCCTGTTGAAAATGTCTTATAAATATTGTTCAAATTGCTTCCCATTCTGTTGAAGACACAGCCGACATCTTCTGAGGATAGCGTCAATCGACCGGAGTAAAAATATAGGTCTCATACGTAAATATTCGAAAGCTTCTCTCGTAGCATTCATCAGTGAATTTCGATTTTCATGCCGCGTGTGATATATTTTATTTTTTATATAGCAACCACGAGTCGCGTACAAAAGCATATTTCAAAATGTTTAGAATGTAATGGACAACATTTCGAGCATTTATTGTGAAAATGTGATATTTTGTTTATACTTTTGTTACTTTCGTTCCTCCTAATTCTGTTATTTTCTGTACTTTCACAGTGAATTTAGCTCTTTACCTAGATATGCTAGATAAGCTGATTTTTGATAGAGTTGTTGGAAACTTTGAGCCATAGTTGATGAAATTATTTTGTTATCTCACAAACTACCTCTTGTTCATTGGTGTCAATTCAGGATACATTTGGTTGAATTTTCTGCGAGTTCTGGCAATAATTTGATCACATTGTCCGTGTATAATAAATAACTTCTTCAGAACTTCGTTTGAATAATCGATATTCGCGTTCATTCTGGGAGATTTTTTGAAACACTGTCAATAACAATTACTGAATTTCTTATTAATGTCACCGAACTGTCATGAGTTTGATATTTCCATGGCTATCTAAAATTAACTTTTTCATAAAATTATATTTTTCACTAAACGCGGCTTTATTAGGAAAACTTGATGATTTAGGTATAAGGACATGCTATGTCATCTTGTAGCATTTTTATTCGTCTTTCAATTTATTGAGTGAGAAACAGGGGTACCATTTGAAAAAATTAACTTTTGACCACTTGAATGAACAACGGATATAATAATAATTTCAGCAAGCCCTGTATGATATGGAGGCGACTTCTCGGTCCAAATTGAATACATCAAGCCTGTCCAAACCACCACTAAAATATCAACTCTTTCTGATTCGGGAGCCCTGATTTACATAAGTTCAATTAGGGATATGTTTTGGATCATATTTAAGACAAATTATTTTTTATCTTGAAAACCGATAGAGATAGGTTTAGGGATTCATTAACAAAAGAGTATTGCAATAAGAAGCCAATTCTGAAAATTTGTTAATATACGGGATGTGCCATTTAAAAAAAATGAAGTTGCTAGGACTTTTTGATAGAAACGGCAACGTCGCAATTTCGAAAATATTTTAGATCGATAGAACAGGTGATAAAATGTAAGATGCGAAATTTTCAGAAAAATCCTGTGTTGCTTTCTTCATAAACGTCTAACGTACCATCGACGTAGCATTGTGTATTAGGATTCCTAATTCACTCAATCCTAATGAGTTGGGCTTTCATCCCAACCGACCTCGCACCCTGCGGCCTTTTTCTTCGGCAGGTTGTCTTTCTCAATCTGGCGTTTATTGTATTGGTCATATTTAATTTTTAATGATGTTGTGTACCCAGAAAAAATGTAAAAAAAATATCAACTGCTGGTTACATAGATGGTTCGCATAGATTACTGCTGAAACTAGAACAATATGGAATGAGAGGAGTTTCAAGAAACATCATTCAGTCCTATCTCGAGAATAGAACCAGAAGAGTTTACAATGATATAAATTTGGAACGTGTTATCAGGAAAGGCGTACCACAGAGATCCAGCCTTCTTTATTTCTAATATACGTAAATGAACTACCCTCACATATGTTGTTGGAGCGTGAATTGCTGACCATATATTATTTTCTGATGATAGATCATTTTCTCTTGAATTGGAATCAATTACTGATGTTGATGAATTTAGAGCAGGCATATATGCTCATGTGAAAGAATAGTTTGACCAATGGTTAATAAAAATGGTGTACACATCAGCATTATCTGTGGTAAATTGGCAAAATAAGTCTTTGTCATTCGGCGACTGTGGGCAATGAAGCACCTTTAACAGCATACCACGCAATATTCCACTCAGTAATGATTTATGGGATACTGTGCTGGGGAAATGCGAGCTCTACACACTTACAACGAGTCTTATAAAATCCTGCGTTGCGTGCTCCATAAACGTCTAACGTACCATCGACCGTGAGTTACCCTGTATAAATTTACCTCTCAACCTGATAACTCGATGAATTTACATTTTGAGTTCATAGGCAAATACTATTATGTAGTCTCCTGATCTCAAAATGTAGTTTCCTGAAAACTTTCATAAATATGGTTCTGTTTATATTGTAATGGATTTATTTCTATACCTCAGGGTTTGTGTGTTGGAAATTAAATAATTTTTCAATTGATTTATTTCAAACCAAAAAGTCTGATTCGACCTGGATCCCTCAAATACCTTTTTATGATCACTCAGGAACATCCATACAGCAGCAGTAGAGGAACTCAATAATAAAAGATAGATAGTTTATTCAACTACATCACATACAATGTATATTTGTAGCAGGTTAAATCGGGCAAATTTAGTAAGTATATATAAAATTATGAATAACAATATTTGAGCGAGTATAATTTTTCATTAACGATTTCACCACTCTATTGAGTATGATATTCAGGATATCGGAGTTTGTTTCCAAGTTTAATTTTTTTTTCGGATCCTTTTTTGTTTATTTGTCATGGTAACCGCTAACCTCCAAACAGTATACAGCCTCTGAAGATACGAGGTGAGACATGGAAGTTGCACAACCGCATAAAAACTCTTCCATCTACAGATTAATTCATGGGCGCCTCTACACTCACGCACTACTCAACTCCAGCCCCCTGTTTCGACAAGAGCTGTTCATAAGCATCAATATTTTTTGTGACTGGAAATTTAATAATCTTGTTCAGTTGTACCTACTGTGATAACATACTGTCGAGAACTGTTATATTTGAAATAACTCTTTGGATGGAATGAATACGGATGTCATGGTGATACAAGTTATTTGTTAATAGATTATCGATTTCATTATTCACGCTGTCGGATATGTTGCTCTTCAACATGATTGTGTTCATCATGTGGCTAACGTTGTTGTATGCTGCTGCTTTGAAGTTTTCGGTAATAATTTCCGAATACGTTATCTCACAAACGGAGTTGAAGATCTCGCCAAATTCTTCGATTTTGCGTCTGTATTCTTCAGATGTCATTCTGATAGTGAAGCAGGACTGACTGATTATGGGTTCTAATTGTGATTAGATTATCCTATATAATGATGTTATGGGTTTGATCAGTTTTGGTGAAGTCGCCATCGTTGGGTTTGATGCGCCCGCAGGTGGTCTGGAACTCACATTGTATAACTATTGTGTATATACTTCAGAGTCGACCCAACTGAAGAAATACCATTTTGATGGGAACCGAATCTATGTATTATGAGGAATCGTTAAACAACTCTAGTAATAACTGTAGAAAAAATAGAAATACTCATATAATCGATAAAATTTGTTTCATAAATAAACATATAAAATCGATGACAGAATGAAACTTAACCAAAGCATAATTCGGAAAAATTCCTCAACTTCCCTTGTTTTCGGTTCTGTTGATCATCGAAACGCCATCTACAAACTTGGTGCGAAAGAGAACATTCGCGTTGTTGAACATCCCATCTTTGAGAGAAACTATGATGAACTGAAAAACAAGAATGTTATTAGTTCTTTGGAAGCTCTCCACCCACCATTAGTAAGGTGAAATCTGCATTGGCAGAGTACACGTAACTGTTCAATGAATTTAAGAGAGCTATATTTCGTTCAAAAATATTCAATGTGAATTGCAATGCGGTTTTGGCTGTAAAGCCATCACCATGTTGTATCCCGTATATGTTGAAGACGGCTAGCGATAGTCACTAGGTTATACAACAGCTGATTCAAAGAGATAAGTGCGTATCGGAACGTAGGATTACTCAGTATTCAGTATTGTTTGAGCATTTGTATAAGACTGTATTATATTGTGAATAATTTAGAATAGAGGTGGAATGTTTTTAATGGCAGTGCGAGTCTTTCTGTTAATCCTACGGTGATTTTCGAGCCAACAATCAGTACGATACTCGTCCAGTATTTACAAAAAGTTGAATAGATAAATCACTCAAAGAATGCCCAATAAATTGGATCAAAATATTCATATGGTCCAAACGTTGATATGAACTGACATACCTTTAACATATAAAATCGTCCAATAGGACTTCGATTGTTCAACTAACAATTACGAAAACTATCCAATCCAATACACATGTAGGACAAAATTGGTTGTCCTGAAACCGTATGATATACAATTATTCTGTCTTAGTTAAGTCTCTTCAGTATGTAATATTGCACCGACGATTTCTTTATTATGAAATGTTGTTGTCTAGAGGAAAATAAAGTTTTTCTTCATCTATCTATGTCGTTGGAAATTTGCGGCATTGAAGCATAATGTCCACAACTGTTCAACGAAAACCCGAATCTCACCTGGCTCTTTTTGAAGTGCGTCTTCAACATGCCGCCGATATTCTGCGTGTGCGATAGATCGAGGGCGGCGTCGACCTCGTCGAGGATGTAGAGAGGGGCGGGCTTGAACAGCAGCATGGCCAATATGAGCGACAGCGCCGCCAGCGACCTCTGTCCGCCGCTCAGCTCCGACAGGTTCTCCTTCCACACGCCGCCCAAAGACACTTTCACCTCGAGTAACACAATTCAATTGAAATGAACGAAGATGCAAGATCGTTTCGAGTTTTGATATCGATGAACGATTTTGATAGTTAATTCATTCGAGAAAATCACAAAATGGTTGGCCGCCAGATTTCAGAACAAAAATATAATTTTAGCATTGTCAGCAGGATTTGTTTTGAGTTTTTTAGATTATATTTTGAATATTTACCGTTCCCATTTTGTTCGAATGCTAATATGCAGCGACTGCGAAAAAAAACAAATATATTGTTGTTCATTTAATTGTTCTAGTCCAAGTGGCCATTGAATGATAGTGCAACAAATAAGATTTTTCGTTAGAGTTCGATATGGGGCAATCACTTCGTATTATACTTTACTCTCAATTGTTATTTTTTCCGGTTTGTTGTTATTTCAGATTGACAGTTAGTTAACTGTCCAGTTGACAGTTAGTTATAGTGACAGTTTTGACAGATTGAATCACATCTTACCTATTGACTTTTGAAATCGAGCAGTAGTAGTTTCCATGGTGACGATTATAACAGGGACTATGATTCATATCCATATCAAGTTGATTGGAAATTGGAATCGCCACACTCTATGAAATGGAACTTATCCATTTCATAGAGTGTAGACAATAGACAATAGACAATTAGACAATATACAAGAGGAAGAAAGAAAATACTTTTTGCACCGTTGATTGGAAATAAACTGCTCTAATAACGACAGTTTATTTGCAGTATATACGGACCTAATCTGAATGTTTTGAAGAAGTTAATTAGATCGAAGCAAGAATATTGTGTATGACACGTCCTGAAAGTATTAGTCTTTGACTTTGTCTCGAGCTGTAACTTCATGCATCGCGCAACAACTATACATTCTTTCGTACTAGTTGCACAAATAACTATTTTATTCCATGTGGAGTATACATAAATCAAAATCCTTTGAACTATTTCAAAATTTTCGATCTGAATGCGACCAAACTGCATTGAATAAACATGCTCAACGGAAATATCATCCATTATGCCACCACGCGCGATTCCTAGTAGACAAACCAGGCGAGCTCAAGCTGGTCACCCCTACACTGTCAGACTCAAAACCTGTCGAACATCGCTATACCAAGCATCATTCATCAATACAACGGCAAAGTTGTGGAATTCTTTGCCTAGTGAAGTCTTTCCTGATGCTTACAACCTCCAAACTTTCAAGAAAAATTCCAACACCTTCTTTCTCTCCCAAAATTCCACCGCTGGCTAACACGATGTTCCTCGAACATTATAGGTTTCCCTTTCGTGTTGTCCACAGATGAAAAAAAAATCAGATTTGCCTTGTGATATGAACAGTTCTAAATATGTAATGATGGTGACTAGTTAGTAATACCCCTAAATGATATAACTGTTGATGTTATGCAACCATGTTTACGAAACTGAGAATTAAAACATAACTACAATATTTGTTATTATTCGAAGCTTTGTTTCTGAAAAATTTGGATGTTCATTCACAGAAAATTTGAGCTGTGACCTTGGATATGATTGCTAAAAACTATGCAGTTCGAATTATTTAAAATTCAACTACGATACTCTCAATGAATTGTGAGAAATTTCCAATGAAAGATGATAATCATTCTTCAGATTTCATACACGGCGTTTCAATAAACATACACAAAACATTTTTATGTTTTCCGTTTGAAAAATTTTCATTTTGATATAATAATATACCATAATAGGTATAACTTTGAATTTTTTAAATTCGGCGAGGAGTACTATTGAATAGGTAGGCATTTTGAATGTTTACCTGTATGGTTATAGAAATAGTTTTCTAATAATTTATTCTCATATCGATCGAAACCTAGGATTCCTTGCATAAGTTCGAAGATAATTCCAATATAATAAATTCCCCACTGAAATAAACCCCTCGAGTATTTACACATCGTTTTATTCCTGAACTTTCCTCATCTGATCTTTTGGTTTTGCCTATTATACTTTTTTAGTTTGCATAGAGTCGACGTTCAGTATGTATGCAAAACGCATGTTTGTATTTTATTGAAATCCCTAAGGAATTATGTTGGGAAATTCAATATACCAGGTTAAATGCAAGTGAGGCGGTTGATGAATGTGACAGAGGATGATGATATTTTAAATACAAATGAATGTGATATAGAGTGTTCCATTAGGAAATCCAAACCTAGTGCCGTTCCCTAGCATTTGGAAGTTGAACTTCATTAGGATAAAGGTATAGGCCACAAACAAACAAAAATTGGGGAATTTTCGTTAAACAAAATGACTCATTTCAACATTCGAACACTAACCTCTAATCCTTGCAGAATGTTTTTTCCGGCAGGCGGCTCCAGTTTCGCGTTGGCTCCGGGAAGCAGAGTGCCGAATATCGATCCAAAATCTTTCGATACTTGCTCGTAAGCCAATTTCAACGTCACTTCTTTCTGTTTGTCCATAGTCTCGATCGTCTCTAAAATCTTCTTCTTGTCCGATTCCACGATCCTCTCTTTCTTTCTCAAGTCGTTATACTGAATGATAAAAATATTTGGAAATCATTTCGAAGATTATTATTGATGTACATAACAGTTTCTCCGAAAGTAGGATATATACCACTCAATTTGACATTTTTAAATTTATTTCATTACTTTCCTATAATAGATTACTTTTTGATTTTTCTTTGAACCATTTTTGTTCATTTTATTCAATATTTCATCAACTGACGATGTACTGAACCATTTTTCTTATTTTTGTTATAGGAAAATGACAAATTTTTCCCGTAAAATAATGGAAGTAGCTTATTCCAACTATGATAATATGATTGGCTGACATGAGCATGGGTGAATAACAGAAATTGAAAATTTTCATTGGCTTCTAGATTTGTCAAAAACTTATTGAAGAAAAAATCTCTTTGAGGAATTTTATTGAATCCAAACCACAACAACATTATGAATAATTTCACATTTTAAAACGACATTTTGTAAACTCGAAGTAATCTGAGAGAATATGTTATGTTGGCGTGTTTGTGTTCAACAGCAAATCAAGAAAAAATCGTGACTTTCCTTACCAGTTTTTCCTCCTGCTCGAACATACTTTGTGCTTTTGTGTTGACGACCCTGCCTAGCTTCTGTTTTTTTTCTTGGATAGTCCTGACCCTCGACTCCAATTCCATACCTTCTTTGTGCGAAAGAGCCTCAGCTTTCTCTAAATTGGGATTGTTTGGTTTGATTTTCTTCCCAAGTTCTTGTTCCTGAAATCATTAAATAATGTGAGAATTGATGGTGAATTGATCAACTAGAAAACAACTCACCCTCGATTTAGCATTTTTGAGATTATCTTCCAATTTCTTGATTTCATGTCCGTGTTCCTTTATTTTGAGCCGCAGCTCGTTATTTTGAGCGAGCAGTTCTTCTTTCTTTCGATTCTTCCGGCTTATCTCTTTGTTTTTCTCTGATATAACTGCTTTGGCTTTTTTCACTTCAATCTGAAGGTTCTTCACAACTTCCTACAATAAACATTCTCATTATCAATTCAAGTATTTAATGGACAAATGCACTCATACAGTGAATGAAAATACAAAATTTAAATAAATCACGTCGTTTTCGTGTGAAACAGGCAGTTTTTAGTATGATTTTTGATATTGTGCAAAGAATTCAAGTGATAGTTGTATGATATCACTTTGTACATGATTCTTAGATGTGTTGTTGTCATGAGAATAAGGAAATCTATTGATATATCGAAAAGTGAGCACATGAGTGTTATTACAATAGTAGATTCGTAAACTCTTCCACGTAAGAGATTGATCACTTAGGTCAATTGAATACAATTAATCTAATGAAATCTATATGGCGTCAGTTCACTTAGTTCTGTTATTCAAGGAAATATGAACTACAGCAAGATACTCAACCAAAATAGCAAGAATTTCAAAAGACTTTTTAAAAGAATTTGGTCACCGCTAAAATGGTACAAGAAAAGTAACAAAAAGTGCTTCAGATATTTCAAAATACGATATAATGATTGATCCTTATGGTGATACCCTGGAAGGTCTTGTAGCATGGAGAGAAAATGAAAGAGTCAATATAATATGAAGTGCTCTTGATCTTCAACTATGCAGGTGTGTTGTGCTAATGCTGGGCAACAATGCTTTTGTATATTATACCGTCAAAAATTTTTAGCCGGCATATTATTAAATCTCGTTAGAATATATGGAAAATAAAATAATCTGAAGCACCAGTTCGTCTGGGATTAGCAAGTAAAAATCAAAAATGCAAGTTCCTCTTCTCACCTTCAACTCAGTAATGCCTCCAGACATATCTTCGTACTGAGCCTTCAGTTTAATGATATTCTCTTCGCAACCCTGAATCAGGTTTTCGATATTAGCGATACCAGTCTTCAAATCTAATATCGTCATTTTGAGAGTTTCGTAGTCTTGTTCTCTCTGCTTCCATTCCTTTTTGCTCTTGTCTGCTTTCTGTTTGAACTTTTTCATTTCGCTTTCGGCTTCCTTGAGTTGTCTGTCTCGGTAGCCTTGGGTATCTTTCATTTTCAGTTCCAGATCTCTGGCTTTTTGATTGCATTTGGTAGCAATTTCTTTACAGGATTTCACTTTTTCCTTGAGTTCCTCTACAAATGAAATGGACAAGTAAAAAAAGTACGACTTCTTGGATCCTAGTGCCCATTGTAACTCAAATTAGACAAGTACGTGTACGTCATCAATCACCTGCGTGACTTAACTCGTGGTTTAATCAACTTCGGTAATGAACTGTTCCGTCAATATATCAATTTGGATGCAGTTTCAGAGAATATGGCGATTCAGAACAAATGTAAGCACAAATCCAAAATAACCAAGCGTGAAAGAACTTCACTGAAGACTACCAAATGCACCCACTACCTGATGCATTCTACTGTTCTGTGCATGATGACGGATATGCACTTCTCTGATTGAGTTTACTTTGATAGGTTCTTTTCATTAATTTTAAAAAATTCGTCAATTTAGATAAGATAGTTGCCAATTATTTCTGCTGTAAGTAAACAAATGAAATGAATGAAATGAAACCCAACCAGTACCAGTTCTTTAATTGGAAGATGAAATTGTGACGTATTGAATCAACTTACCGATTTGTGTTTTCAAATTATCAACCTCTTCCTGTTGCCTATGATGTGTCGTTTGTTGAAGTCGTTGTTTCAGCAAATTCAGTTCATGTCTGTTCAAATCTAGTCTCTCCTTCAGAGAACTGTAGTTTTCCTGCACCCTGCTCAGTTGATTCAACTCAGCATTGACCCTTTCGAATTCCCTTTCTTTGTTGGTCAGTTGGTCCTAGGAATTGGGTGAAAAACACTAAATAAATGAATAGATTCTTAGTGGAGTTGATTCGCCTATCATATTCATTGGGCATATTTGTAACAGAATCCTCAATTCCCTCGTAGGCTTTCGACATAACTATATCAATCGTAGAACTCATTATTTTTTTTTATCAGTTGACAACACGAAAGGGAAACCTATAATGTTCGAGGAACATCGTGTTAGCCAGCGGTGGAATTTTGGGAGAGAAGGGAGGTGTTGGGATTTTTCTTGAAAGTTTGGAGGTTGTAAGCATCAGGAAAGACTTCATAATAATCCCTATCCCTGAAATACAGGGGTTTCCATATGAAAAAACTGTCAACTTCTCTTTTACTCCAATACTTGTCAACCTGTATATTTCTGATATGAATATATGAAATGCGTCATCAAAAAACAAAAACGATGCGACAGTGTTTTTTTGTGAACACCTTATATATTTGTATAGTCAATCCATCAATGGTTTAAATGTCTATAGATTGATAGGGCCCAATAACAAGATGGGGCTGCGCGAATTTCATCGTAACCAGCTTTCGTCAAAAAAGATTGTAATTACTGAAAGTAAAGCTTCTGATTGCGTATTTCATAACATGTTGACACATGAGTTAGGAGGCTATGATATTAGAGGAACTGCACTATCATTCGTCAAATCGTATCAGACTAAAAGAAAACAGTATGTTCAGATATGTCATCGAACAGATCATTAGCCTTTGGTGTACATCAGGAGTTAGAATTAGGACCAGATTTCTATCTCTGCGGATGACACCACGCTAATCGCACTATGTTAAGCTGGTGCAGACATAATTTCATTATAGAAAGATATGATTTCTTCAGCTCATACCTAATTTCACTATCTTTATTGACATTTCCTAAGCTAAGAATTACTTCAGCTCAATTCAGCTCTGTTTCAATGAATAATAAACAACGATACTATATTTCAGCTTGAATCTAATAATTATATGTATTAGTTTTGTGAAATGTCTAGGAATGCACAAGGGCAATAAATTAACTCGGATAATACATACAGACAAACTAACTATCTAGCAAACTCGCGAGCATCGTATTTCTCATTAAAAATCAAATAACGTAGTAGTCAAAAGATAAAACATTTGGTGATGCGTTACAATGCTCTAATCCACAGTATGTAATATGGCATTCTAGTGTGGGGTAATTCACAACAGCACGTCAAATATCATGGCAAAAACGTGCCGTGGTGTGTCATATCAAAATCAAATTATAGAGAACTTTGCAGACCCTTGTTTGAGGAGCTTAGGATTTAAACTCCTACAAATTAATATTGTCTTGAATCTAAAAAATATGCAATAGAATATCAATCAATATTTCATAGATAAGATAGGTGTAAATCAAGACATAGACCTTATCAAACACCACTACTTAGACTTGAAATAAAAATATCAAAATCTACAAATAGTCTCAGTCCCTCGAATGTTTCAGCAGTCTGCCAGGAGAATGGAGAGAATAACATTTGGAATTGTATGTGAATGAGTGTTTGTGATGAATTTTCTGAGATAACATATGTTCTATCATATTATTTAATTTCATAAACATCTCAATGTATGTTTTTAGTGTGTTACTGATGTATTATTTGAGGGTATTCAGATGTGTCTGGTGTATGAGTGCTTGAAAATATCTCTAATGGTCTATTTATCCTTACCTATATTGTATAAATACTACCTAATAAATGTTATTTTATCACACAAACTGAACTAAACAATCTTTTCGAAAATTTCACTATAGAATAGCTTATTAATTTTTTTAAAATTTTTCTCTTACCCGGCAATCGAGTATTTCGGCCAACTGTAATAGAACGCTGCCGCCTCTTTGCGGGGCACCACCGCTCAGCGTACCCGACGGGTCTGTAACGTCACCGTCCAGGGTGACGCATTTCTTCCTGATCTGGTCGTGGAACGTCACCTGATCCGAATATCGAGTATAGCAATTTAGTTATTATACATAGTTGAATACAGTTCAAACTGAATTCCATGAGATGTTCAACTGATAACATTCCTTTCATTTTTAAATTTTTGTATTAGAGAATTTTTATAAAAAATAATAACATCTTGTATAGTGTAAACTCTCCTGGCCTCTAAACCAATGATAAGCGAGGTCAAAATTCTCTTATTCACCACCGGGAGATGATAGTACATTATACACCTAGGGACTAAACTGGTATTTTGAATCCCCAGACAAAAAGTTTAAAGCCCGACCAACGGAAGAGCTATAATTTGTCAAGGGATTTAGAAACACTTTAGTCCTGAGGTGTATGTACTATTTTATGCAATTTAGGATAGGTCAAACGTTAAAGAAAAAATAACGAAAACAAAAAATGCCACTAAACAGTAGGTACTCTATTTCTTAGATGACATCATTATTGTACTATGATGTGTTATGACAATTAACTGAGTGAAACGAATGCAAAAGAAATTTACTTTGAATCCCTAGGAATTCAAAGAACCACTTTTTCCCCGAAAATAGGGATTCAAAGTACCCTTTGAATCCTTATAGTGCATGAATCAATGTATTGAAACAAATTCATCAAGATGGAGGAGAGTATTCCAAATCATTAAATCATCAAATAGCTTTAGCGCCTCATCTCCAGCTAATCTTCTCAAGATGTGTTCATGAAGAAATAATAACCTGCTTGGCAATGTTGATATCCTTGCAGATAAACACGTTTCCAAATATGAACTCCATCGCCTTTTGAAGGTCCTTGTTGTATCTGATCAGAGAGAGTGCTGGTTTGCAGTTTTCTTCGCCCACCTTGAAGAAATATTGTAGATTTCATTTTCAAATTGATGATTTGGCATTAATTCACTCAAAAATAGAACAAAAAGGCTTCCTGTAGGGTGATACTTAATGACCCATTGGAGACTTGAAAAAAAAATAATACTTTTGTACTCAACTTGAAGTTCTATTCTGAATTTCTGATGAAATCGTCGTAAATAACTAGATTTTAAAATTGAAGTATTTTTTATGCTTATGGCAACAACTGTATGCAGAACAGAATTGATAACAGCAAAAAAATTGCAATATCAAATCAAAATTTATGTCAGATGACAGACTGAAAAAATAAAACATCAGCACAACTCAAGTATTGTTCAATATCATTTCTTCGACAGCTTCAATCGATTTTCAGTTTGTACTGTTCAATTCAGGTGGTTTTGGAATTTTCCTTATTTTCTTCATTATCAACCTCAAGATTATTATTTCAATTTCATGGAAAGGACACTTGATAAAATCATCGGTGATATGAACGTGAATGAATCTAAATTTAGTCGAAATTAATAATTCTAATAATTTCTTGAACTGTGATTACATTACAACTACACAATAATCACTACTTGATAATTTCATAACCAATACAGAAAAAATATTGATTTATTGGTCATCGGAACTCATTTAGTGAATTTTATTCGAATTCCATACCAGCAGAACAAATCAAGAAAAGACAATGGGATATGTCTACAAATTGATGAGATCATATATAAATAAACTCACTCAACCAAATTGAAAATATTCAATGTTGTCGATTGAATATTATCAGTGAAAATTAATTGAATTACTTGATAAATTTCATTACAAGAAGTAAATGCATCCTGACATGAATTATTTCACTGGTCAATATAATTTCTACAATAAATGAAACGAATGTTTGAAAATGAAGAAAACAAAAATTATGAATTTTTGAAATGGCACTGTCACGTTTGCAATTCACTAATATATAATAATAAAAAAAAACAAACAGTAAATGTCAAATATATTACAGTGATCAAATGTGGGTCAAAATTATCCACAATAATAATCTTCTTCTCCTTATTAACAAAATGATTATTATCTAAAAAACAATCACAGGTGAAGTCATTGATTCATAAATACAATGAGCATCTATAGGAAGTATCTGTAGATGCAAACAAAATCATATTGATATTATGTGAGGTTTACTTGAATATCGTTTGATTGTCAATTGTTTTCAATACACTTACTAATTGTTGCGCCTTGCGAATAACGTTGTTGTCCATTTTACCCGCTCGGATTTGGCTCAAAGGTATGAAGGTGGTCCTTTGTTGAAGCTTGCCGTTTTTCAAGAGTTTCTTGCTGGTAACTTCGTTATCAACAACAACATTATACAGCTGGAAAAACATTGCGAGTTCAAAGGAGATGAATAACTTGGAACAGTAGGTCTAATGCAAACAATTATTTTGTGGGAAATTATTCAGGAGATGCATCAAAGAAATCTAACATCAGAGGTGACTTCAGAAACACACCACCAATAAATCACAAGTGTATGCGCGAAATGAGATACATTATATTGAAGACGAATGTTGAGAATAGGTAATGAGGAAATTTGAGGTTGAAATTTGGTCTGTCTAAAAAAATATCTGATACTGAATTACTATATCATTGAAAACATTTTGAAAAATGCACCTGTAAGGAAGTTTTGCAATATTAATAGAATTCAATATCATATTTTAATACACAAAGTCACCTATGCCTGAGCAGTTTCCTCCGATGCGCACTCTTAATAAAATAGTTCGTGTGATCCTTTGTTGAAGCTTGTCAATCAGACTATACTTACAAACTATCCAAACTATCTATTACAAAGTACACACGAATCATTGCATGAGATACTTTTCATAGGCATTGGAATGGCGAATATATTTACTGCAAAAAGAGAGATTCATCTCTTGAACACAATCGTTGATTGCCTGGATATCACAAGAAGATGACTGTTTCTGGTTTCCACATCCTGAACAACAGACTAGAATATCAACTTGCATCTAATGTATGAAGGACTTCCTTTCTTTGGGTGTCGTTTTCTTCGATCTTCCGAATATTAAGCCATCCTATTTCAACTAATGAAGTAGTTACATGGTCTCGAATTCCCACTGTATGAATGAAGTGAATACAAGCATTTTGGATTTATTGAATTCTAACTAATGTTTGAATATCTCCGTAGTTTGAATGGCTTAAAACTGATGTTCAACTAAACTGTTTTATCAGATCTTCAGTCAAAATTGTCCTATTACAGTAAAGATTTCTCAAAGACATAATGCTTTACTGGACTACATGTTTTATATGTGTTTCGAAACGTAGATCATGATACTGTCTGTAAGTTCTTCGAGGAGGTGGTATATTCATTTTTCAGCTTTTAATAGGATTTTCTCTCCTCGTTTCTGAAAAATAGAGTAGAAGTTATTAAAAATTATAGCAATATATTTGTAGTAAGGACAGATTTAGAATCTGTCCCAAAATGTCACTGCGCTTGAAATTAAACCTTTAGATACCTAAAAGAGAAATTCTCTATTGGTCAGTGACACCTTGTTTTTGAAAAAAATTTGGAAATACAAATATATTTAATAAGAATAAAACCTCTACTTATCTTGTTGGACGTTTCGGGAACGAATTTGCTCCCGTTCTCAACACAATTGAAATATTTTTCTCTTCGTAAACTTTTTTCAATGTTTCCGATTTTGACACTTTTCAGTGAGAAAAAGAGAAAAGAGAAAAATATTTCAATTGTGTTGAGAACGGGAGCAGATTCGTTCCCGAAACGTCCACCAAGATAAGTAGAGGTTTTATTCTTATTAAATATATTTGTATTTCCAAATTTTTTCAAAAACAAGGTGTCACTGACCAATGGAGAATTTCTCTTTTAGGTATCTAAAGGTTTAATTTCAAGCGCAGTGACATTTTGGGACAGATCCTAAATCTGTCCTTACTACAAATATATTGCAATAATTTTTAATAACTTCTACTCTATTTTTTAGAAACGAGGAGAGAAAATCCCATTAAAAGCTGAAAAATGTAGATCATGATGAATGGCAATTTTTTTATTGTTTGACTAGACTTAATCACACCAATAATCACCACTCATCCATTGTATCAACTCTATTACCGTACGGAAACAGATCATCGGTGATTTGGTAGGATTTAGTTTCAAATACCTACATTGGTATAGTTTTCCTTGAAGCCTGCATACCCTTGGGTGACATTTGCAAATTGATTTATAGAACAATCTGCAGAGAGATCTCTCAAGTCCATTGTATAAAGTAATAAAAGAAGTGGGCCTGCTATTGAGTCCTGAGGAACTCCTCGCAGCTGGGTCGCGTTTTTCAAAATAAAAAAGGAATTCTACGCGTCATAGACATCTGATATAATAGAGCACGTGCACGTGTATATCGCGACATTTCAATAAGATTTAGATACGTCTGTATTATAAACAGATATAGGCAACCAATAATACACTAATTTTAATTTTTCTCCAGAAAATCTGAGAAAAAATCATAAAATATTTCGGACTCCAAAGTGCTTAGCTATGAAAGCACAAGTTCACTTTGGAGCTCGATATCCCTGGAACGGTTAGACTCACAGATTCGATCGACCCGCCAATCCATTTCTCAGACAATTTTCTGCAAAAAATGAAAAATATTAGAACGATTCGGTCCTTTTTTTGGATTTACAGCGGATTTTTCTCACCGAGGCGTGTTTTTATGCGTGTTTTGACTCTGACGCGCTTTATCTCCGGAACGGTTAGACATACGAATTTCATAACGATCGATCGAAAAATAAAATTTATCATGTATTTTTTCGAAAGTCCGGGGTACATATTTGCCGATTATCTGTATCTTGCAATTTTCCAAAATTTTAATTTTGGACCCGTAGATAACGGAACTGTGAACGAAAATGACCAATTTGTGAAGATAAAGGAGAAATTTCGCTCCAAAAAGCTATAAAAGCACAAACTTCACTTCACTTTGGGCCTCGATATCTCCGGAACGGTTATATTTACGGACTTGATCGACCCGCCAGTTGATTTCTCAGACAATTTTTAAAAATTTTTCTCATTTCATTTTCAGAATACAATGATTCCTCGATTAACCTACAGACAGTATATATCAAATAATGTAGTTTAGCCAATAACAGATTAGGTCGCAGGCTATCAGAGGCTTTACTATAAACTAGCATTAACAGTAAGGTTGTGTTGCCTTCATCAGTTGCCCGAAATATTATATCATCTAAAACCTTCGTTAATGCTGTCATTTCACTATGCCCAGACCGGAATCCAGATTGGCATCATTGGTACGAAAATATATCATTTGATTAAATATCAATCTCTCGATTCCTCTACACATTCAAGCGAAACAATCTAACTCACCCTTCCTCCGGCGGCTGTCTCGAGGGCGAGACAAGTGGCCGGGTCCTCGCACGCGATCAGATTGCAGACCATGCCCTTGACCGACCTCTTGTCGAAGTTCGGTTCCGGATCGGAATACTGGAAGTTCATGAATGGCCGGCGGGCGTAGAAATTGTCGACGCGCTCGCGCAACCCGCGCGTCTCCTGGTTGAGGTGCCTTCTCTTCTCCGACAGCTCGTGCATCCTCTGCTCCGAGAAGTTCAGCTTCCCGATGTTGGTCTACGTGAAAGAACACGAATAGGATAATAATACACCAATACAATTCTTCTAAATCAGCTCAGAATAAAGAATATATAGAGACAATTAAATTAAATCCGATATAGAGCTAACATGTCTCTCTTTGAAAGAATATACCTATCCTTACCTCCAGTTGTCAGTGACCTCAATCTGTGTTGTATATTTTCGTTGGATATTTCAATTTTTAAATTCAACATAAATATGTCTTAATCCTTGACACGAAGCGATCGAAATGAGATTGTTAATGAATTGTCTACTTAGTAAAACTTTCGAACATACGATGATGTTGTGAAAATTTCCATTCGAACAGAACAGAACCGCCGCATTTATTTAGTTTTTTTGAAGGCTCGACTCATGTTATTTCCATTCCCCCATAATATTATATTGCACTAAACATCTTACATTCACTTCAGATGATAGTTGATGATACAACACTCACCAAATCAGTGACCTCTCTAGAATATCGTAGAAAGGTCGGCGATCTCTGCCTTTTTTTAGCTATTCCCACGGTCGGTGCTCAACAGAAATTTCATCTATCATGTCACCACGTGTGATTCCTAGTAGACAAACCAGACGAGATCAGGCTGGTCACCTCTACACTGTCAGGCTCGAAACCTGTCGAACATCGCTATACCAAGCATCATTCATCAATAGAACGGCCTAGTGAAGTCTTTCCTGATGCTTACAACCTCCAAACTCTCAAGATAAAAAAAGTTGGACTAGAGCATAAAATTTGCTGCTGATCTTTTACATACATGATAAACATGGAATTTCCAGTTCAATTTAGAGTCAATGTGTATTCCTCAGAATTTTGTGGATTCTGATGGATATATTGTCACGTCATTGATGTTAACATAAATTGAATGCTCAGTGTATTTTTCACTTCAAAGTTCTCGCATGGTCAATGTGGTCAATGTCAGCCGTCACGGGCATACATTACTTGATAATTATGTGATATTTTTTTCTAATCCTTTTTATAATTTTTTTGTTTTTATTTCCCTTAGTTTATACTTGCAGGGGACAACCGTCTGAATAAATATCTGCATTTATAGTTGAATCAACCTATATAATATGATTTCCATGTAACAGACTGCCATTCAATAAGAAGAACGTGAACACAATCTCTCACCTCCAACACCTGCCCCTCTTCCTCCTTTTGCCGCAGCTTGTCCTTGTCCTTCTCAAAATCGCCCGAATTGCTGGCGAGGCCCCGTTGCTTATCTGCCAGCTGCGCCTGGCAGGACGTCAGCTGCATCGCAGCCTGCTTGCTCTCGGTGTCAGCCTTCGCCGCCTCCCCCTTGGCAGCCATAAACTGCTCCTGCAGCGTCTGCGCCTCACCCTCTTCGTTCACCTCCATTCCTGCGAGAATGTCAAATATGCAGGACACCGAATATCATCGTTCAGGATAGCTTGGCGCCATGTCCGAACATTTTCTTTTGAAAATGGAAATATCATAAATCTGAATCTCTGATATTTCTGAAAGTATATGAAGGGTGCAGGGGAAAAATAATGATTTATTCTTGCAAAAACCCAATCACATCTAAAAGTACATTTGAAAAACGCTGTACCGGTAAGAATTTTGTCAGTCCATGCAAGTACTGAACCATTCTTTTCTCTCAAGAATTGATTCAGGAATTTTGAAACATAACGGTGTATTTCAGGGATCGATATTAGGACCTACTCAATAACTTTTTATGCTTTGAGATTAAATGAAAGTATGTATGCCCAAGTTTAATTTTTTCAAAAGTTTCTTACCAGCACTGACTGCTTCAAACTTTCGTTGAGAAAGAGCAAAAGCTTCAGTATCTCTCTCGTCATTCTTCTTCAGAGTTTCAAACAGAGATTGGACTTTACTGAGTTCCTGGTCTTTGGCAGCGAGAGCCTTCTGATCATCCTCCAAGTTCTTCTTGAGCTGGACAATTTTTTTCTCTTCCATGTTGAGCTCGTCCTTGGCGGATTTGAAAGTGGCGCTTGATTTGGCTTCTTCCTTTTCTCTGTGCTTCAACTGCTCTTCAAGCTCTTTGAGTTGCTTGCTGTCATCCTTCCAATCAAATTGTCAATTTGTCAGTGAGCAAAATTGGGATACTTGATGTCAATATGAATGATTTAAAGGATAAATATGAATGTATTATTTGAGTCAACAGTTCTTCCTGCGAATAAATACTTTGTTACTAACAAAAGAAATTTATGGTGGAAAATTCCATAAAAAAGGATTACATTTCACATTGTAATTGTAATTGTAATTGTAATTTTCACATTGTGTTTGTCAATTAAATTTTCTCTGTACTATTTTGTTCTACCTTTGAGCTGGTATTTTGTCCTCAGGACCAAGACATGACTTGTGCTTATGATCAGAGGTTCCAATACGGAATGATTCACAAGAATTATTTTCAATGCTACTGACGACATGATCTAATCCATTAGAGTATGTTTTAATACTACAGGGTGAAGACCTGAACTGGAATAAATTAGCAAGTGGAGAGGTTGATGTTTTTTTTTTAAAATTACCGAGATACGTGAACATTTTTATATATTTATCTACATTTTGCAAGCAATATAAGGAATATCTTCAGGGGTAGCTGTTGTTGTTTTTCCAAATGAAACCTTATGGCTTGTCATTAAAATCAGTAAAATAACACCGGTAATGTTGCATAATGTAAGAAATGAAACTTACCACAGACTGGGATGCTGCCAACAAGTGAATGGTACACATTTTGAGCAATTGTTGTTTTGAAAATAAATTCAACTTTATAATTCAGTTTTGATTTCAAGCATCCCTCAAACGTACGAAAAAATAAAATTTGATCACTATGCTGGATTCCACTTTTTACCAGCTTTCCAATGAGAGGTCACAAGCCTTTGGGTTGCTTTTGAGAAAAAACATGTTGATGGTAATTTCAGCTACCCCTGAGGGCCTATATTCCTCACATTGCTTGCAAAATGTAGGCGAATATATAAAAATGTTGACATACCTCAAGAATTTCTTAAAATATGAATCACCTCCCTGCTAGAGAATTTATTCCAGTTGAAGTCTTTCCCCTGTATATTGTCCACATATGACACTTCATCATAAGGTAGTTCCAGGTTGTACATTTTGAATAAGATAAAAACATGTTTTTTATAATGACAGTTACCTCTAAAATTCATACTGAAGTCCCAATAGAAGATTATGTATGTATACTAAGCTTTTACATACTCTAAGGTTGAGGTAAACCTTTTATGAGTTATGATACAGGGTGATGATACAAGTATTTTTATCAATCCCAATACGACAACATTCAAAGTGAAATTCTGATGAGTTTACAAGGTGAAGATTTCTGATTTTGCAATAATTTGCAGAAGACTATTAGATACAAGAATACTAATAGGCAATTCAGGGAACCTCAATAGTAATTCAATACATAGATAGTAATAAAAATATTTGAAGGGCACTCTTAATTGAAATTTAGATATGGAGTTTCTTACTGATTCTGTGTTATTGGTGATCTCATTGATCTGACTATCCAGATCATTGACAGTTTGAATATTCTCTTCAATGTTTGCCTCAAGTGCTGTGATTTTAGCTTGACCAGCTTCCAAATGTTTATCAGCTTTATTGACCACCAGCTTTGACTGAAAATATTGCCAACATTGATAAAGAGCTAGTAGTCTTTCCAACTCTCTGTCAACTTGCTGGAACTCTAGAAACTGTTCCCTTTCCTGTCTCAACTTGGCCAGTTTTGGAGAAATTTCATCATCAAAAATCTAGAATTTCAAAATCAAAAATGCAAAACTTCATGACATATTCATTTAAAAAGTTCAGTAACCTGCTGAGGAAACTTACGGCTTTCAGTTCTTTAAGTTTGGCATCTTTTTTTTCAATAGTCCTTTGCGCAGCCTGTCTCTTAACCTCATACATTCTAGTACCTGCAGCTTCCTCTACCATCGCTAAAATCTATGTAAAACATAAACAACACTTCAACAACTACCAAAAAGTTGAACAAGTACCTCATTTGCCTTCATACTGAGAACTTTGGTGATTTTTCCCTGCATAATCAAGAAATGAGGATTATTCACATTCAGTTGGATGGAGCAGAAGAGATCCTGCACCTTCTTATTAGGAACATTAGTTCCATTTATCATATATTTGTTTTTGCCTCCCATCACAACCTGCCTAGTTATAGTGATTTCTCTGTTGTTTTCAAAACCTGGAGGGCATTGTGTTCTATTCGTGTTATCGAACGTAATTGATACTGTAGCTTTGTTTACCCCTGCTTGACCACATTTGTAAATAAGATCTTGCAAGCTAGCCGCTCTAACCTAAATACAAAATCGAATTAAGCAGGTAAGTATGACATATTTGTTGATTCAGAATGAAACTTACATGTGTAAGGTTGGTTATGCCTAAAACGAAACAAATAGAATCGAGAATATTTGATTTTCCACTGCCATTGAGTCCGGTTATGGCATTAAAGCGATCATCGAAATTATTGATTTCCGTTCGTTGGCCATAGGACTTGAAGCCATCTAAGACAATAGATTTTATATACATGTCCTAGAATTTTCTTTATTCTCTTCTATTTAAAAAAAAATACTATTGTTTTCGTAAACACTCAGCCGTTACTAAAAAGTATGTTCATTTTCATTTGAAGATAACTTTCAAATTTCAAAACCATGTCAATGTCAACTGTCCCGTCAGTGGTTGATGGAATTTTAAACCGCCCAGCCACTACCAACATTGCCAGGCAAAGTGTCACATACTAAAGTCCTGAAGAGATAATCTGTGCTATAGAGAAGAAGGACGGTTACTTCCTGCGAATCTGTGCATCAGTCGCGTGACGTAGCAATGAGACGATAATTGCCGAGGAACAATGCTCGAACCAAGGTGGATATAGGATGGTGAAATAACTCTTCAATTGTTTCTTTCCAAAACATGTAGACCTGTCAAACGACCTCACTAAGGCCGCACCACTTGAGTATAGATGGCGATACGATCGTCGATCCGGTGAAGTCAAATCCGCTTTTACTGATAATGACGGATACCTGACAGTGATAGATAGCTAACAGTTCAGTTTTTACATTTATGTTGAATTTCAAATCCACATCGTGTTTCCAGCATTTCCAAGATAACCTTCGAGATCGGCATAGGTGACGCCACCTAGTTTCGATCTTGGGAAGCCTTAGTAAGGTATTGAAATCCGACAAAATCAAGTAGGCGAAGGTCTACAACTTTTTCTAGTGGCTGGGTATAGGGAGTTGAGACACCAGTCTTTATTTACATCATGGCTCGAACCATTGACAATTTTGGACTATCCTGTATGATGGTGTCAGCCAGAATGAAGGAGTCAAAATGAAATCATGTTAGCAATACTGATGACAACACAGTGTTGGTTTGGCTTTTATTACTACAAAATACATCTCCACCAAACCAGAAAGTGACAGTTACGGAATTTTGACGATTACCCATACCACATGAACATCCGATGATAATCCATTCATGATTTGAATATCCGGTGGACGTCCAATGGATGTTTTCAGGCCACAAACCCGGACGTTCATAAGATATCTTCCTTTACCACTTAGGCCATCTCACTTCTTGAAGATTTATATCCTAGTCAGTATTCGGGGTGTGTGATGATGTTCCTCTTACTCAGGGTGTCCTTAAAAGGTCTTTACAAAAAGCTACCACATATTCTTCAGACCAAAACAATTCGATAAAAGCAAACTTACCTCAGTAAAAAGTTGCTTAGTTTGGGCGCTAGACGGCTCTGAAGTTGAAATTTTCAAATCGATTTTGCTTCATAACTTTTGAACGGCTCATGAGATTTTTTTCAAATTTGGTACGTTGGCATAGACTCATCGGGCAATGAAACTCATATCATAATCATAATGAATATCATTCCATGGGCGTAGAACTTGATTTTTTCAGTAAATAAACATTTAAAACTCCTACGCCAATGGAAAAAAATTAGTTTCAATATGAAATCTAAATTATTCAACTCATTCACTACAAAAAAGGTACTCTTGACAAAAGTCGATTCCTCTCATGGTTTCGACAAAATTTTAATTTTAGTGATTTAGAGCATAATTAATAATAAAACGATCAACAGATATTTCATAAAAATTGTTCAAAATGTTCACCATTTTCACGTATACAAAGATTTATACGACGCAAAAAGTTGAAATGTACTCTTTGCATAACTTCTTCATCGCCTGTAAGATTATTCGTCGCCTGTTGGATACGTTGCCATAATTGTTCTACAGTATTCACAGGGGTCTTGTAAACCGTAGACTTGAGATAACCCCATACAAAATAATCCATCGGTGTTAAGTCTGGAGAACGTGGTGGCCAATTCACGGGTGCATCATTACCTCTACCTATCCATCTGTCTGGGTACTGTTGGTTTAAAAAATTCCTAACATCCACCGAAAAATGTGGTGGAGCTCCATCGTGCATAAACCACATATCTACCCGATGTTGGAGTGGTAAATCTTCCAACAAATTTGGCAACGTATTTCGTAGATGTTGTAAATACATGTCTCCTGTTAATCTTTGTGGAAGTATGACAGGACCAATTATAAAATTTCCTATTATTCCAGCCCAAACGTTGATTTTGAATTCGTGTTGAAAATGGTTTATTTTGATGGAATGAGGATTTTCAATTGCATAAACGTGTTCATTATGAAAATTAGTTATTCCTCTTCTCGTGAAACAGGATTCATCAGTGAACAAAATATTCTTTCCAAAGTTCAGACTCATTTCTCTTTGCAAATTAATGAACCTACAAAACATCAGACGACTTTGTGAATCATGGATTAATAAATCTTGAACTGGCGTCTTGTGGTATGGGTATAATAATTGTTCTCTTAGTACTTCATGAACGGCATTCCTAGAAACTTCTAGTTCATTACTTATCCGTCTAGTACTCAATTCTGGATTTTCTTCAATACGGTCTAAAATTTCTACTTCGACTTCGGGAATCCTTACATAACGCTGTCTTCCATAATCACCAGTTCTAGGAGCAAAATGACCGGTCTCCCGAAGACGTCTCTCAACTGTAGCAAAGGTTGGGTGGCTTGGTACGCGACGATTTGGAAACCTTGCCGAATACACCCTCACACTCTCTCGACCATTTCCTTGACAATATCCGAATACCAATAACATATCGGTGTATTCTTCATTGGTGTATTGTACGGCCATGATAAATCAGAAAAGTCCGATATCAACAATCAACGTCAATAAAACTCGACAAATCAACACAGATGAAACTATGGAAACCAAGAATGTGAATATCACTGTTTTCGAGCAGATAATAATAGTCTTCAGAAAAAAAAACCAGTGCTACTTATTTTCAATAGAAATAACCTATGCAAAAAGTACATCTCAACTTTTTGCGTCGTATAAATCTTTGTATACGTGAAAATGGTGAACATTTTGAACAATTTTTATGAAATATCTGTTAATCGTTTTATTATTAATTATGCTCTAAATCACTAAAATTAAAATTTTGTCGAAACCATGAGAGGAATCGACTTTTGTCAAGAGTACCTTTTTTGTAGTGAATGAGTTGAATAATTTAGATTTCATATTGAAACTAATTTTTTTCCATTGGCGTAGGAGTTTTAGATGTTTATTTACTGAAAAAATCAAGTTCTACGCCCATGGAATGATATTCATTATGATTATGATATGAGTTTCATTGCCCAATGAGTCTATGCCAACGTACCAAATTTGAAAAAAATCTCATGAGCCGTTCAAAAGTTATGAAGCAAAATCGATTTGAAAATTTCAACTTCAGAGCCGTCTAGCGCCCAAACTAAGCAACTTTTTACTGAGGTAAGTTTGCTTGTATCGAATTGTTTTGGTCTGAAGAATATGTGGTAGCTTTTTGTAAAGACCTTTTAAGGACACCCTGTATATGTGAATCAAAATTGTAGAAGTTCAAATTCATATCTAATAATGTGTATATTTACTGGAAATGAGATGGAACATTGAATAGGGTTCCGATCAGCGTTCTTTTGGACATCCACAGTATATCCTGTTTGGAACATTGAAGTACCTACAACGTTTCCTCACAAATCACGTTAATCTGTCAATCTTTCGTTAGTTCGAATAAATCTAGGGTTTCATTATATATTTTATATTACTGTGATGTTAAACATATACCTACATCGAATATAGCTGAAGACTGAGATTCGCATTGGTGCAACATTAATATTTGATATTACTCGATAGCTGACTGAGTACTGGCCAGTATATTTTTCTGTTTCATATTTTCTGAAAACTATGAACTTGCTCCTAAAATTTCAGACTTCTACATATGTTTATCCCTTCTGATCATATTCCCTAAGGAGGAAAAGTACTTTTTTCCTCTAGAATTAATCAAGTACGAGTACTTCCCGGGAAAATATAATAATGTTGTTATTGAAAATATCACGAAAACTGCATTGGCTCCAGCTCTCACTTCAAGTGGTATTTGAATAACCACTGCTCGAAACTGCACGTTAAACATTAGTATAAATAATCACTCTACCACAAATTGAAAGTATGTAGGATGTAAAAATGAAAATAAAGTAGCTATAAGTTATACTGTACATACTTCTTAGTTTTAGTTGTTTTATATTTTTTCAAAAAAATTAGTTTCATGAATTATTCATTAAAAAATGACTTGTTATTTGAGGGAGGCGAAAAAATCATATGTATATCATGGGGGTGAAGTGCCTTTTCCTTTCAATGATTTCTGAAGGACGAGCGTAGCGGAGCGAAGCGTAGCTGAGTGCTACTTTTCATTCTCGGGAGGAAAAGTAGCACTTTCCATCCTTGTTTTATAAATAGTTATTAGTTGTCTAGGAGTTGAATTCTCATCATCTTCGTTTCTAGAGATGTCACAAACAATCGCGAAAACTACTCAGGTGCGGTGATGGATTTGTTGTGTATGAGGAAAATCTTCCCATGGGACACTCTGGGATAGAATTATATTACTCCATCAAATTATCATCTCTATTATATGGCATCGCTGTATGAGGTCCACGCCATCCCAAAATCATCGAATAAATACAAGTCTGTTTCAAAGGTATGCTGTCATTTTACAAAAAGTCATGCTCAGTCATATCATTTTAGAATCATCTCTCTTGGCTTGATAGTATAAATGGGTATGGAAATCAATAACTGGGATATAGTCATGACTAATCCCATGGAAAAACTTTATTGTCCCATCTAAGTTCTGAATGTAATCTTCAACTTGTTTGAAACCACTCATGAGATTACAAAAAAAATAATAATTTTCAATTTACCTTTTTTGGAACCAACTGTAAATTTATACAAACCTAGAAATTTTCTAAATTTGATTCTTCATATAAACTCAAGGTATGTTGCTTTATTCATTATGTCAGGAAGAAATTGAAATTATAAAACATGGCTTTTACTGAGGTCAATACAGTCCATAATTATGTCACAAGAAAATTGTATTCTTTGATAGCAAATACATTCAGGTCGAACATTGGTAAGCAATCGGTATTCCATGATGGAATAATTTTATACAACTCGTTACCAAATCAGCCCAAAAATATACAGGATACTAAAAGATTCAAAACTTATCTCATGAAATATTCCATCACAACATTTTAATTTCATCAATATTATCTTTGATTTGGGTACTAGTTTGGTACCTGTTTGATACAAATGTCAAACTTTATGAATCCTTCACTCATTGTAATGGCGAGCAAAATTCGCCTTATCATTATTAGTGATGCATGAGTGTGCAAACTGACTTGAATTATGTGGAATAATGTTGTGTACAACTCTGAAAAAATATAGGTGGAGGTAGTTTGATTTATTACTTAGAATTATATCTACAATATCATAAATGGATCGAATGCACTGACCAACTGACGGAGGCCTGTAGTGAAAAATTGTCTAGATCTAATGGCAGTATACTCGGTGATACTAAAGGGATTCCTCAAAAGAAATAAAAAAAATAATGCGTCTCAAATTCGTCTTGCGTGTGTGGTGACGTTAGTCCTAGTGATAAAGGCCCTTCTGTACGAGGCACTGGGCCTAGAGATATCCCCGAATGTTTCTTCAGATTCTACAGATGTGACCGATTTCTGATTTCTGCTTGATCCTCCAACGCTGGTGGGCTGTGAGTCATAGGATCTCTCGTGGGATCTCTTACGCTGCATGGAGTTCTCATCCTGTACGTCCACAGGATCCAGACTAATGCTGGTGTTCCTCGATAAGAAAGGACTGTAACAAAAAAGGCAAGGTTCAGTAGATCTTATATTAGGATATCAAACTTGAGAAAGGTAGCATTTGCTCAGAAATAAAACCGATATAACAGCAGATGTCTGAATATCTAACTGTCGAGCTGCGGATATGAGTTTGTAAAGGTGTATGCCTTCCTAGCCCAACACAAGATTCGACTTCTGGAGCATTGGTCTGCAAGATCAATCAATCAATCACAAAAAAACACAATGTGCAATCATACAAAATATACGTTTGAACTAGCATAGCCTCTGATCTCTGACAAAACGTCATGTTATAGCCCAGGCAATAGCCTAGCCAAGTCAAGTAAGTGAGTCAGAGGTATGAAAGGAATCGTAGAGTACACAAAGTCGTACAATGATGAAGGGGAGCAACTGTATAAACATGATAAAAGGGCTTCATAGTAGCTTAGAGAATGCAGGTTAAGTGACACGAAATGATGGAATGTAGAATATGGTACATCACATCTATGCACCGAAAAGAAAAGGAACAGCTCGAATTAGAAGCTCTAGACCACACACAATACTAGGCGGAGCTAGATGGGTTCATTCAGACAATTGAAAAGCACAATGATCTCTTCAAACCCCTGTCCAAACATTCTCAAATATTCCTCTCCAGTACTGGGGACACGTTGTACCAAAAAAGACTTACCCGCTCTTGGACCGCTGCGTGAAATTGGCTGGGAGAGGTATCTTAACGAAAAGGACGTCGTCCTGCCTGTTGGACTCGTTCGAGATGTGGTACTGCACGTTCTGCAGATCGTTATTCTTGATGATTTCGATGAGGTTCTGGATAGCGGCGTACTTGGGATTGTCTGCTTCCATGCGCATCAGCCTGGAGTCGGTCGCATTCGGCGGCATCTCTTTGTGAAGGTAGGAGACGGGCCAATGGCGAGGCTGCCCGAAACCACCTTATGACATATAGGTCAATTATTTCTGATGTGTTATATAAGCATTATGAACTGTTTAGTGTACTTTGCCAGTTTTCGAGTTTGTCAACTCGACAATAAGAAAATATATTGTGGTATCCTGGGGTTTCAGACAGAAATGTATTGACTGTATACTCTGTGGATAATAAAAATTATAGTTGAAACGACTGCTGGAACTTGATCATTTTCTGCACATAACCTCCCTACGATCATTATACCGAAAGGAATACTGAAGTTATCGTAGAGTAAACTTTTGGCACTAAACGTGGGACTAGCAAAGCAAGCAATATTTTCTTAAGTCGAAATGAAAATGACGGTCATGTCACTAATTTTGATGACATGAACGTCATGTATAATTCCAATTGACAAGCAAAAAATAGTTATTTTCTCTAACAAGTGCGCAAAGTTTTCCGCACGCAAATACAGTTAAGCGAACGACGCGAAGCGGAGTTCGTATAAGTTTTTGCATGCGGAAAGGCACTTTGTGTACGTGTCAGGAAGAATTTTTTTTCTGTGTTGTTATCTTACAGAAAGCAACATAAAAAATCATAACTTATTGAACAATTCTAAATCAAACTTGATAGAAAGAACTATATAAGTACAACAAAAAATCAAATAACAATAAGAAATTAAAATAGAGAATTAAATAATTTATTAATAATAACAAAAGAACAATTATTGACAATCAACGAATTGATTGCAGGTCCAGTCAGTTCATTTATATTATAGATGAATATTCATCAGTACTCGAAAAGTACTAATTTTCTTTTTGTTTGATTCAAGCTGAATTACAAAAATCAAGAATTACAGTCAAAAGGTGGAAGACAATACACTATAGAGAGAGAATGGCAACGGATTCTCACATTGCATGGAATAGTCTACAGCTACTGTAATACATAAATTTTTCTTACCAATGAGCATTTTGAATAGTTTTACTAAGTGTTACTTTGCACATCAATATGCGTGCGGAAAATACTACTTTGCGCACGCTCGTAGGAAAAATTATTTCATCATTTGATAGTACTCACTCAAACTGCCTCTCTGGCAGGACCCGTTTTTCTCTGAGTATTTCCTACGTTTTTTAATGATTATTGGAATTCGCGATTTTCATTGTAGCAGGAAACGAACAAATCTAGTGACGTGCCATTCGGCTGCCACTCTCAAACAGAGATGAACTGATATATTAACCACTCAAAATTAATGCGAAAATTCATCATTTATCACGACATACGTTTCGACTATATTTGTTTGCCATATTCATAGTTTCTGACAGAGATAACAATGAAGAGGAACTATAACCGCAGTTTACTTACGTCACCATTTTGAAGGAGTTTCTGGATAGGGCTGTAATTTGAATTCGGAAATGAAGAGCATTGTAGGCAACTCTCAGAACGAATGATACCGTTACATGATTTTTTTTTTTTATTTAAAAGAACATCATTAAAAAGGTGGTTTCCAGTTGGAAATTCGATAGGTGTGTACACCCCCATTAAGTGAATAATTATTGTCGAAAAAATAATTGATAGTCATTGATTCATTTATATATGAATAATAGGTTCGTTCAGCAATGGAAATGACCATGGCTGACAATGAATTCAATTATGAAAAATAAAGAACAATACATGATGAGGAAATTGATGAATGTGGACCCAACCTAGTGAGATTATTTTTGAGAACAAAACCTGGCTTACTGAGATTTGATGAGACCGTGGTGCAACATGTGTTCATCATCCACTAGTTTGCTCTTGATTTACCACATTCCACAAGTGTGGGTAGTATTGTAGATAATATTTGAAATGACTTTCAATAAATTTAGAGATTTTTCATATCAGGGTTTTGGCTTCAAATACTTCAAATGTTGACTCTTGACAGTAGATTATAAATGGAATAACTGCATCATGATGGGATTACGGAATTCGTTATGAGTTACCATTTCAAATGAAGTCCGAAAAAAAACAGCAATGGTGAAATGGCTACATTTCAATTTGTCAAGATAATATTTTTGAGGACTTCCGAAAAAATCAGCAATTTTCTTCTGTCATTTTGAGCATGAAAAGAATTGAAATGTTAGGTCCTATTCTGTACCTCCACTAGTAGAATCGCGAAAATCACCCCACAATTGACAACGTCATCAGTACGAATCCGTGACGCTTTAATTTTGAAACAAGATAATATGTCCGATGTGTATGTGTCAGAGCACGCAGTTCATTGGCGTCTCTATGGAGGTTGTAGTACAAATAATTATCATAAACTACCTTATATTGTTCTGAAATGTTAGAGGCACTATCTCCAGTAAGAGACTAACACACAATTTTTTATCCGTACGTTTAAATAGGGGATATTTTAGGGCACTAGGGAAGTCGCAATATTGTCGATCCGAACTGTCGGTGTTGTTCTCGATTGTTGTACAATGGGATGCAACTAAAGTAAGTATCCGATAATAATGTTGAAAATGTTGGATTGTTCGAGAGCTGCATAGAATCATGAGAACAACTAGGATGTTTCAGATGCTGGGAGGTTTATTTAGTGAAGAAGAGTTGAAGTGTGGAATAACATTATAATCGTTTGATGAAAGTGATAGAATCAACGTTGAATGAAAAAGTGTAGCGTTTAAATAAATTGGAAATAAATGATTCTTCTATGTTATTCAGGAGTGATAACGAAATAGTGTCAAACCAAGATTGATCCGAGAAGATACCATGGGGAAAACAAACTCATATTCGATTCCACTTCTTGATGAACTCACCAGGCTTGGGAGGTTCTAAGAACTCCTCATCGAATGTCGTCTCGTACTGGTCCAAACTGGGCTTCGCCAATGGTGGCCTCGGCACGCCTGGAGGTCGATCTGGTCTGCCGGGTCTTGACGATATCGGCCTGCTCCAAGGCAGCTTGGTAGGCAAGTACGGCTTGACCGTATCCAATCGGTCGATCAGGTTGTGTATGTAGGGGAAGTACCTGTCGCTGCATTTCCGCCATTGGGTTCGAGATGGGCCAACGTAGCACCTGAAAGGTAACTGATTCGATCAAGTTTTTGGCTTTGTGAGTGGAAAAAGTTCATTTCAGATGGTCATTCATATCTGTCTAAGGCAAAGGCGAAATATAGTTACCACGGGGTTACCCTAAGGGTCAAATCTTGGACTTTATCATTAATTATTTCCATCAACAATACTGATCAATACTTCCATGATTCTCAATTTTTATTGGATACTGATGACTTGGAAGATTCCACTACACTTATGTCGTTGGATGACTGCATGAAAATGCGTGTATTGTCAAAAGAATGTATCATTTTCGAACTCGAGGAAATGTTTCAGCATGAGATTTGCCAGTATTCAGAACGTTATAATATTTTATTACATTTTGAACGGTTTAAATTTGAAAAAGGTATCTCATATTGAGGACCTGGCAGTTATTATCGACTCCAAATTGAGCTCTGCAATGCACATGAAAAGCACTTCATTGAATTTGTTGAGGCTTTATTTTGTGAAAACAGTCGAACAGATAATGGGTTATTCTTGAATAACAAAACCGAATTAACAAATACACACATAAGATCTATCTGTAACTATACGGTCAGAAATCAATTTTATAACTGAACCGTCTTCTAGTCTTCCATAAGCACTTCATTGTTTGTAATCGCTCGGGTCACCGGCCGATCAACATCAGGGAAGTAAAAGGTGGTTTATATTGTATTATTATGATTTGTGAGAAGACTCAGACAGGATAGTATATTGATTTTTACTATAAAAAAAATCTGCAAAATAAAAGTGTGTAAGAATTTTTCTGGGGTAGGCTCTCATGCTTCTATTGTATGCACGCCACTGCTACCAGGTTTCGATTGTTCGATTTATACTCAACGAGTCATAATATCTCATTCGATGAAAGCATTGGTGGAATGATAGTCAAAAAATCTTCGTTTACCATTGATACGGGTATCCTTGTGTCGCTCCGCACCCGTGGTCTGGTCTGCAGCAGTAGTCCCAGGTGCCCTTATCGCCACCTTCCAGTTCGCAAGACCAGAAGCCAGCTTCTCTGTTTTCTTTGCAGAGGGCACCACGTTTGCAAGGCCAACCGCTCACACTGTATACCCTCCACGTGTCCAAAGCGTGAGAATAATCTGCGAGAGTGATTCAGCAATATCAAGTATACATGGAAGGTTATGGTCAATACGCATTTTTGCTACCCCTCCATCTATTAATGCTTGTGGATGAACGAACGAAAACTGTGGGATCATTAGTGGTTATTCCGTAGTCTGATCAATATGTTGAACTACTGTAGCAGAATAATTTTATATTTTGTTGGAATTTTGTTGAATCGTTTCTTTAACATTCTGTTACAGTTCAGGATGAATTATGAACAGTTATGTCTGGGTACCGGACGGTATCCGAGCGATGTGAGGAGTGCAAAATAGGAAACTGGTCAGGCGGGCCAGAGTTGGACCACTGAGTATTATGTATATACTATGACCCTGCATTCTGATGATTCGATTGAATGAGTTTTGAGAGAGCTTTTCGGAACTACCAGTCATCTCAGTGTTCCCAGAGCAAATTTTAATTCTTACCGGTTTGTTCTACTGGGTATTGGAGGTAGTTTTGAGACTGAGGAGGAGTTGGAGGGGTGGTAATAGGCCAATAACGCTGTACATAATCTGAGTTCTATCGTAAATTACCGTTTTTGTCATTGAAGTGGTTGATTCCACCACCGATCCCTATGTGGTTGGTGGGCAGAGGATCAGAGACCAGTGCTATGCACGCCGGATTGTAGTTGTCCCAGGCGAACAACCAGAAATCGGGATCGTAAATGTAGTCCAATTTGGGCAGCAGATCTCTCTGATATATATCGGAGAGGAAACAGTTGGGTAGATCCTTTTGGTGACTGCCGGTCCTGAAAATCACTCTTTGAAATATTACTGTGTGATGGATATCTATACACGAGTGTCAATAACTCAAGCTATTTCGTGAAATGATAGAAATGGTTATGAGCTGAAGTTATACCTACTCACCTGAAGCTGAAAGACATGCACTGAAAGAGTGTTCCTGATCTTACTTTCGAACACTCTTCTCTGCACTCCAATTCAGATAGAACTCTGAGAGACTTCTTGGTTGCTTGTGGTAATAAACGTGCAGGAGATCCAAATCCAATATAACAAACTGCAACATCGGAAGGTATAAACAGCTGAAATTTATCCTGTACAGTTAGTAAAAATGGTGGAACGAATGATATTTGTTCTCTCTACCTGAACTTATCATCCCCAAATCTGAAATATTTCGTAAAAAATGTATTCACTTAATTTTATCAAGCTCAAATTTATCATTTCATTATTTCACCGCACGGTGAATTCTTGGAGCTGAATGTCTATACATACATATACAGGGTGTTCCGTTGATCATGTTACAAACTTCTAGGGTAGATAAAACACACGAAAATAAGAAAAAAAGTTCATGTGAACATGGGTCCGGAAACGCTTCTTCAGGGAGCTAGGGCCCCTCGAAGATGACCTTCAAAAACTACTTTTCGTTTTATAGCTTCGGTACTACTGCAGCTATCGCAACCAATTTTGGGACATGAAATCTAGTTCGTAGGTTCATCAATTTGAGCCTACCGGATTCTGTCACCTTTAACCAGGGGCGTACAAACCAGGGGGGTATTTGGGCAAATTTGACCCTACTCCTCTTAGGCTTCAATTTCTTACCATTTTTATATCTGATTATGATTCTCCAATGCCTATTACATAAAAAAGGTACTCTTGTAAAAATCGCTATCTGTCACCGTTTCCTCCGAAAATGGCTAAATCCAATCAATAATAAATTATTAGACTTACACCAATTATTATGTTGAAATATGAAAATGAGGTTCAGTACAGATAGTTGTCAAAAATCTGTCAATAAAATATTGTGTCGCCAGTGAAAGTGAATTTTTTTTGGTACGTACAGGGTCAGTCAACGACAACGTTAGTAAATTCATCTTCAAGATGAATTTACTCTGCCTTATCCTAGACTCACTCGTTAAACCTGTTTGTGTTACTTGTTTATTTTGTAATTTTGAAACTTCAAAACTTCAAGTTCTTCATTGGTGCTCGTGAATGATTTATTGCAAATTTATTATTAGTTTTGCTTGTGTAGGTTTAATTGTTTTTTTTTTAAATATTTTGTATACGTTCCCTTTTACTTTTCATACCCCCAATTTCGAAAAGGCAATAACTTTCTAATAATGCTCACTATCTGTACTGAACCTCATTTTCATATTTCAACGTAATAAGACAATAATTTATTATTGATTGGATTTAGCCATTTTCGGAGGAAACGGTGACAGATAGCGATTTTTACAAGAGTACCTTTTTTATGTAATAGGCATTGGAGAATCATAATCAGATATAAAAATGGTAAGAAATTGAAGCCTAAGAGGAGTAGGGTCAAATTTGCCCAAATACCCCCCTGGTTTGTACGCCCCTGGTTGAAGGTGACAAAATCCGGAAGGCTCAAATTGATGAACCTACGCACTAGATTTCATGTCCCAAAATTGGTTGCGATAGCTGCAGTAGTACCGAAGCTATAAAACGAAAAGTAGTTTTTGGAGGTCATCTTCGAAGGGCCCTAGCTCCCTGAAGAAGCGTTTCCGGACCCATGTTCACATGAACTTTTTTCTTATTTTCGTGTGTTTTATGTACCCTAGAAGTTTGTAACATGATCACCGGAACACCCTGTATATATATCCCCTGACGATTTACTCAAATGCTTTTCTACAATCATGCTGAATTCGAGTATCTGAAGCAAATGAAAACTCTGTTTCCCAATCTATTTTTAGGCTAGAAAGAACTAATTTAGAGGACTTGTTCGGAACATAATAGCATGACAGATGAACAAAATAAGAGGACTGACAATTTTAATATCAAAACTATCCGATGTAGATTCCTTTGGTGTTTGATGACATTAAACACAGGATGTAATATTACGAAAACTCGTTTACAGTTGATAGAATTTTACAAGGAATTTTAGGAGTATTCAAAGAAAGGCCGAATGTAACAAATCCGGAGAGGGTATCTTCACAAGACGCTTACGCGCTCTGTAATAAAACCTTTTCTATAATTATTACGTACACTACTATTTTTTTGGGGGAGAAAATACTTCAATAGACTCACGTTGATCAGTTTCAGAAACGCCGCCTTTCTGGGGACCATATTGGCCTCTGATCCTGAAATGATCAGGTTCACAGCCATGTCCGAAGCTTCCTCTTTCATACACTTCGTAACCGGGCTCAGGGGTGAAATGGATTCTAGGGTCCAGCTCGTAGAATGGCCAATCCGTCAACTGGCAGTTATCGATAGATCCTCCTATAGTGGGCGAACCGTATCTAGAGACAAACGCAATAATACTGTCTGTAAGTTAGTTGAGGAGATGATACATTCACTTTTCGAAAATTTTTTGGGAATTTTCTCTCGATTTTCGCCTCTGAGAATAAATATAAATGATGTCAATGGATTTCAACCTTCAAACACCTAAAAGAGATATTCTCTATTTGTCAGTGTCACCATGTTTTTGAAATTTCTACTTATTCTAGTGTAGTGTAGCGTGATATTTCGGGAAACGAATCTGCTCCCGTTTTCAACATAATTGGAATAATATTCTTCCTCCGTAATCATCGTGATTGTCATATTTGACACTTGCCAGTCAGGAAAGAAGTATCATAAATCTAAACTGAATATATGGACCACACTACGAATATATTGAAATGATTATAATTTCTATTTATATTTTCAGAAACAAGGAGAGAAAATCACAAAAATAGGGTGATTTTGCACTCATCATGCGATGGGTTTGTTTTTCGATTTTTTTTTTGGTACCCACGTATTTTGACTTAGAGAACCCAAATTTCACAATGTAAACGTGCGCAAACTTATATTTCTCGAGATATACCAGGAAAAAGTGTGAAAAATTAACCTTCTTTCTTCGGCTCGTTTTGGGTAGGCATGGAGTTTATTTTCTCACACAGGATACTTTATATACCTTTCTTGAACATTCAAGAAGTCAGAAAGAAGGGAAAACATCCTCGAATTAGTTCAATCAACGTTCTTCAGCATCTTGGAGGAAGGTGAATCCAGCATTTTTCATATGGACGGCGGTGTCAAATGAAAGAAGGATTCATCAAAGATGCTAAAGACGATGAATTAAACTTTCAGTGGATGTTTCTCCTTCTTTTCATCTTCTAGAATGTATAAGAAAGATATAAAGAGTAAAGTGCAAAATTACCAAAAATAGAAAAATAAACACAATAATGTCTGGATGCTTCCACAAACCCTCGACATGAATAAGTGGGTGAATAATCGGAGAACATGTTTTGCAAAGTTTCATCGAAGAATTACAAAACATCGAATATGTGATAACACGAATCACATTCACGATGTCTATGCACGATTCAAATACGTGTTATGATATCCAAATTCTTAATGAGTTCCAAAGAAGTGATAGATTATACTAGAGTTATGATAACACATGGTGAAAAATAATATTTCCATTCCAAACACATTGCTGTGAACAATAGATATAAAATAGATTCATCAGATGACATTTTTCCGAAGACACTCTGAAATGAAAACATGTAGGAAGTTCCACCTGACGAATTTTGACTATTCGCATGAAGAAAAATGCATATATAGCGAATAATGTTGAGGTGTGTTAAAAATAATATGGACAAAAGTTCTAAATTCGGAAAATCAAGAATGAACAAGTCAAAATAGGTCATTTCTTGGGAAGTTGATGACATAAAAATTTACAGAATATTTTACGTAGAATTTGTAAAATTATGATTACGGAGGATCTGAAAACTAAGTGATCAATTAGACCTCTATAATTCACTTTTGTTCATCAATTCTTTGGAGGTAGTTAGCAAATAGTGAAAAGAGATCGTTACTTTCTGATATCCAATGATTAGATAGGATATAACTTTCTGCTGACAATTTTGATTAGAACATTCTCACCATTACCTGATGAAGCTACTGGTATTAGCGAAACACCTATCTAATTGGGCAACATTCTATACCAAATAAATAGTATCACCTTTACATTTTTCATAGCATTTACATAGGATATTTATAGAATGTTCCATATTTTCTTCATGGCTTCCCAATTGCTTATCACTGTGAATTGTGTTCTAGGGCAATTACCTGTAACTGAATGCTCTGCATGTGAATTTGATGGATTTCAGACACTCTATTTGACAGTCTACTATAGATTTAGCAATCAAAGTGTCTCTAACTATCGCGTGGTCCAGACGTTGACCACTTCTTACTCTCCAAAAACAATCTGCAATAATAACATCTTAGTAAAATCATCAGGACATGGACTAGCTAGATCCTAAGAAAATATTTTCGATGATCATTTGGTGAATATTCCTTCCTTCAGCATGAATTTGAACTTCAGTCTTTATCGAACAAGTTCTTAAATATCATCAATGACGACAATGGCAACAATGATAATTTCAATGAAGAATTTACTGTAGGGTCAACTGCTAATAATGGTTCAGCTTCTTCAGGTTAGTTCGAGACTTCTTTACATACCACTTGTGTCTCTTCCAGACAGTATGGTTTCCTCACATCTGTTTTTATTGTTCATCGTGTAGATATCAAAATCTTTATCGGGCTCCAAATCCGTGTAATAGTCTAGTTCTTTGTAATTTCTGTTACTCAAATAACAGTTGTCTGTTGCTGTAGATGCAGTTATAGTATACCTGAAATATTGTGATGATATTGGGTATTTTTAGAATTATGGATCAATAGAATTAGTAAAAATTGAAGACTTTATCTATCTATTTATTGCCCATAAAACTAAATCAGAAGAAAGATGATGCCAATCGAAAGAGAAACTATATTTCTTGAAACAATGAGAACTGTTATTACCTAAATGCATATGACGAACATGGGAAGTCTTTTTCTCTGAAGCAAAGCTGTTCACACTCGTAGATATTCGGTACCGCGTGAAATTTTTTGACAATTCCTTTGTGTAAGCGGAACCCTGTTGCTGATCTCAAAGAACATTCTGAAAAGTAAATCAATAAGTCATACAAGGTTTTTATCAGACCACAACATCATATTTCCACCCCTGGCGGGAAAAACGCGTTTAAATAGTTGCATGAAAAAATCATTGTTGCATTTGAGCTTCCATTGTTTTATCTCCATTCCATATTTATCATCTTCATTTTTCCTAAGTTTCTTGTCACAAGTGTTTGTAAAACCCTGCTTGCAATATATCTTTTTTGTATGACTGACGTTACATGTTTTGACCATCATTTCACAAAGTTCAACGATAGATATAGTCCTTCCAATATCCTAGCTGTTAATATTGTTGGAATGGAGTGGCTGATAAGCTGAACCTGACAACGAACCCCAAAAATGAGGAAAATAAATTCTTCAGAGCACCGAATTCTGGGAACATAGTTACGAATAAAAGTTTGACAATCATAGATTTCGAATACTCCTTACAATTAAAATGATGAAAACATTTTCTTCAGACTTCGACACCCTGAATTTCGAGAATTGTATCTGGAAAGAAGTTTTTCTCATCTTTCATCAGGAAATCTTCCTTTGGAATTTTCGGAGATGTTAATAATAAACTGTACCTTCATCATTTCCCACGTTGGAGTATAAGAAAGAAATACAAACAGCACATATTTTTTTTGTACTTCCTCGTTGAGTATAAGTAACAACGCCTCAAAAGTCAAAACTTGAGTGGGGTTAGGGAGGCATACATACACATTTATCCAGGTCTACGCTGTGAATCGAACCTATAGGTCGCGATGGAAACGTTTACCGAACCAGACGCCTTAACACCATCGATATATCGTTTTGTTGTAATTTTTCTTCTGAGAGTGGAGTTGGAGAGCTTTCTGAACCTGATAACCCCATGTTAATATACCTAACTTTAAACTTTATATTTCAAGATCATTATTTATTGACACACTACTATAGGATAGATTCTATTCCTTGAGTTACATTCGCTTAACCGTCACATTTACCGTCTTTGATGAAATTATACGTAGGTACCCTCCGTGGCTCAGCTGGCAAACTTGCGCTGTCGACAGCAGGCAAATAACTCCCACCACCATGTGGCCCAGCTACTGGTACAAATCCCCCTCCAATGCTCGGCACATGCGGCAGGTCAATACGATCGATCGACGGCCTGGGATAGGGCAGATATGCGCCACCACCGTCGAGGGGTCGTGGTGGGGACACGTGACTCCCGCCTACGTAGCGGTCAGAGGCCCAGTGACTGTAGCCGTACTGGTAGTGCTTGTCGGCACTGGCAGTACTATCGTAGAGGCCCCAGGGCTTCGCAGCGCCTTTGCTCGGCGGTAAATAGTTGTGTTTGTTGGGGCTGTGGTCCAGAGGATCTTTTCGTTTTAGGTGGTCATAGTAGCCGACAGGTAGGTAGGGTTCGTAAGAGGAAGGTTTCAAAGGGTGAGGGGGTAAGTATTGCCCGACCGGTGGGTTATAGTGGTTAAGGGTGTGGTGAGAGTAGTCTGAAAATAAACGAGATATTCAGTTTTTGAAAACTTTAATGGAGTAAGAAAGCACAGTTCGTAGATACAAAGCTAAGATTAGAAGAGAGTGGAGCACAGTATGATAGTGTATAGGAGTTTTACTAAATTAAGCATTCCATTGCAGATTTTTGAATGGTGCTGAACTACCTTGGTGATCTTTGGTCCATCATTGGCAGTGACAGTGCTTTAGGAATGATATAGGTGAAAATTTGAGATTAGAGATTCATTAATTTTTATTCATTTCTGAAATGAAATCATCAAGAAGCCAAACCTATCGATTCAAGTCGGCAAGAAAAAAGTTCGAAATCTGATTTTAAAGTCATGCAAATACGCTACATTCATTTTTCTAACATATTGGAGTAGTATTGAGGCTGGATTACTGTCTACTAGAATTTTGAGCTCGAGTACTTGCTAACGATCTCATTAGATCGAGTATTTCGAATACGAAAGTATTAGTGAACGTTTACTCATTTCATTTGTCCTCTTATTCTCTCACTTCGGTGGATGGTTTCAACAAATAACACATTACACATACAGCGGAAGTGAAAGAAAAACGCAGCGGAAGTGCCCTAGAGAGGTATCCGCACGCACAGCACGTCCCAGATGACGCTGTCTGGCAAATATTTACCTCCCCTCCTTTTGGCGCCTTGACGGAAGTCATAGTCGTAGCCGTAAGCGGGCTTGCGGCGCTCGTAGTCGTCGTAGCTCGGCCGCCTTCGGTCGTAGTCGGCCTGCGGTCGGCCCGGGTATCGGTAATCGTCGGGCCAACGTTCGGAGGGGCGTCGGAGCGGTACAGGGGGGTAGTCTCGCGGTGGCCATCGGTGTGAGCCTACAACGAAGAAGCTCTGTAGAAGTCTTTTCGTATTAGGCCCATGTGAATACTGCTTGAGAAAGTCTCCAATTACGATTTTCTCTATTTCAATTTCATCCTTACCTAACCTCATCATGATTCAAGTATGGCAATGGTACATTTTACTATTTTGTGTCTGAAGATTGAGTATCGACTATCGTATCCCACCTCTTGAAATCTTCTCGAGACATTGACCGAGACTGTCGATTCAAATCGAAAAATTCATAATTTCAAGGGTATGCTATTGTAGCAGCACGACTATGAATATACGATTTCACCAAATTTTGAATGAGAAAAAGCGATTGTTGTTTTTGTTTAAGTTACTGCTGTTCTTCAAGGGTTGCCAATCTCATTCCTGAGATGTTTTTTTATTGCTTTACAGTGCATTATGATTTGAATATATCAACTATAATTTTCTCAAATTATCAGAGATGCATGAAAATACAGAAAATTTAAATCGAAATTTCACAACCTGTATGAGATAAGGCAAAAATTACAAAATGGTCTCGAGATATTGACTCAAAGATTCGCAGAAAGTGAATGTGGGGTCTCCAAACTTTTTCTTTTTGTGAAATACTCTTTTTGAACACCTGGTGTGTCATAAATCGGTAGAATTCGATAAGTTTTGAGCAATTCATCTTCAGAAAAAAGGATGCTCCAATCTGATTGAAAATCTGTAGAATTATTACAAAGTTGTGGCAACTTGAAAATTGTCGAAGTGATTTGTGGTCGGCTCATTTCTTTAAGCACTTTATTACTATAATTGATTCTCTCGAGGATGGATGAAGTACTGAAAATATAGAGGTATTCTTCACGAACGTACTATAGATAGAAATATTCTCATTTGAATACATTATATACAACACAATAGGCTGAACATGCAGGTCAGAAATGGATGAAAAATATTCTTCTATGAAATAAAAACATTTTTAATTAGAACAATTCAGCTTTCTCGTGAATTTCAATGTGACTGGCAGTACGTTATATGATTGGGTACCTATTCAAATATTTTTTTTGAGATTTGACTAATTTATCAGGTCCTATTCGAACATGATAAGCCTGTCTCGAGTGATAGTGATCAAGGTATTCAGCATTTGCAAGCATTCGCATTGTCTTTTTCTGAAGTCATAAGAAAACAATGGCATACGTTGAGTTGCCCCATGGGATGATTCCACAGCTCATTTCGGAATGGAGCACACGGGAATGGAGAATATACTGTTCTGGCTGTAGAAAAATTTGTGATATTTTTCAGTTGCCTGTTACAGGAATACTGTGCTAGATAATTCGCTGCTCGAGTGACTTGTCCAATTGAGTTTGTCATCCATTATTATTCCAATTGACGATAGTAAGCTTCCTTTTCCATTTCCTTACATTATGAATGACATTTCATCTGCAGATATAATGCATTTTCTGTGATTCAATAACTCACAGATATCTTTCACATTAATGACGAATAACAGAGGACCAAGCACAGAGCCTTGTGGCACCACATGTTTGATCATTTAGTAATCAGTTGTGGCATTATTCAAACCGAAAGTTCACTCAGATTAGAACACTATGAGAGAAAGAGAAATCCCTTCAATCCCATGAAAGCCTAAATCTTCTAGAATACCATGAGAGACGAAATCGAAGGTCTTGGTAAAATCACATAAAGTGAGTGAACAGATTCTCTATTGCTCGAGACTCTCGATCAGGTACCTCTATAATGTCTAATAGTGCTTGTATTGTCGAACGACCTGGTCTGAAACCAAACTGTGAACCACTCAAAAACTCATTGCCTTCAGAATGCAAGATTTTTTTCAGTAGCATTGCAATAATTTCACCAGAAATAACATAGTATGGTTTCAGATAGATAGATGGTTGGTTACATGGAACAATGGTAACTTTATAGTACATGAATTCATCATGAAATAGACCTGTTCAAAATATGGAATTGATTAGGGTTGTCAATGGTTTCTTCAACGACGACGGCGGACACGCTGACCTCACCTTCGTAATCGTATCTTCTGTCCGCGTAGGACCCTCCACCGTATCCGTAATCCCCTCCTCCACGTCTGTACCCTCCCCCCTCTCCCCTGTAACCGTCATGGGCGTTTCCGCTCAACCGACGGTCGCAATTGGCGGCAGCGGCGTTGCGGTCACGCTCGTAGTAGTCGTAGTCGGGGTGGGGGTAGAAGTCCCGGCCTATATCAAGGCGAGCCAGCGGCTGGTCGATTAGTTCGCATTCGCCTTTGCCGCGGCCAGACGGGTCCAACCTGAAAATGAAAGGAAAATCCCATTGAATTGTGTGAATTGCATGTGAATGGAAAAGATGAGGGCGGTTCGTTAAGACCTAAGTTATTATGTGGATAAATCATTCATGGAACACCACCCATATTGATGCATATAGATAGTCTATATCATGAGTTTGTGCTCATTAAATGTATAGATTCGAACAAAATTATGAACTATTACTATTACTACACAACGTTCTTACTGTCTGCTCATATAGTGATAGCTAACTCCAAAAATCCCGGTACCCGAAAAACGTTGATTCAACGTTTAGCATTCAATGTCTCATCAGATTCCTCGGCTTGAATCTCACGTCACGAAAGCGATGCTCTGCAGAATCTGCACAAGCTATTTTCCTCTGAGCCTAGCTTTCCTGTTCCTCGAGTCTTCAATGTCCCATTGAAAATCCTCTTCCCAAGATATGTCAATACATCAATACATTTCTTTCTTGAATATTCTTCCATTTTGTTTTTGGAACAGGTCCCCTGTATCGGCCCTCCCACCGCTTTGGAAATGACACGCTTCGTGTAGAACAGGTGACATAATCATGATGGAAGGGTTTATGCATTCAACAAATATTCTTCACGCTCTGTGAACATCATTTGTCTTCTTGTATGTATATGTATAGCTGTATTGATGCACGCTCGGAATTTCTTCGTTGTCCTTGAATAAATTCAAGATCAATGTCAGAGTTGGGCATACCATAAATACCAGCACCTATTTGCAGTACCCAGCATTCATTAGTCAATATTTGACGATTTTTCAGTTTTTTTTGTAGAGTTTTTGGGAAATCTCTTCTGGACCAACCGTCGAAAAAGTAATTTCTTTTTCTGTTTCTTCCTTATTTTTTGTGCGTTTCAACCCCCATTATATTGTGATGATTTGTAAAGGGCTAGAGAATGAAGCAGCATGTATGAAATCGCAGCAGAATCATTATCTACCTTTAGAATTAGAATGTGGTTCTCAGAGTTATGAAAAAAAAAACAAAAACTTACCTGGACAGACGCGCATATGACGTCTTATTTATTATAGTCTCTAAGAATTTTATGTCAGCTGGACAGAGTCTTTTACTATGTAATATATATATTTTCTTTCACATAATATTTACTATTGTTCGAATTGTCAATTTTTGAATGCGAATTAACTGTATGTATGACGTGTTTTATATCACTTCCACAGTGGTCTTTGAAAACCAATGAATTTTACTTCACTTCACTTTACTTCACTTTATTTTTCTGTGGACCATCGAATGAGCAAAGCGTTGGGCAGAGCAACTATGAAATCTATTTTTTTCAATTTGGAATGTACAATTTTATCTATTGTACATTACAGTACAATACAATGTATTGCATATTGGGTTTTTAAAATCTCAAATGTGTTCTTGCACATTTATGAAAGAAAATTGAGAAAATTTCATTTTCATATTGATCTTTGCTTGACACTTATTACTTACTTTTCTTCACGATTATTTCAAATCTAGTCGTTCATTATTTTACTCAAAGTATTATTCAATGTGGAACTCTTATTACACAGTCTGAATTCGTTTCGTCTACTATCGTATGTCGCGATACAGTTCTATCGAGATCGGAATAATTCTGATCTGTTTTCTCTGAATTATTATCTCACAGTGATAAAAATGAAAGCTGCGACACCTACAAATATATATTAGATAGCCTCATTTTAGTTAGCAGGCGTGCTTCTCAAGTTGTCACTTGGGGTTCTAATCCCATTCAAACTGGAAATTTTTTCTAATTGAAATATGTGGCTCACATAATATGGAATGGTTAGCAAGTGTGCTTCTGAAGTTGTTTTTTACAATCGAAATATGTGGCTCCAACATAAGACGCGAGGTTTAGTTGGGATCGATTGTCGAACTTTACATCTATATCGGTATAGACTCTGAGACGAGCATAGGTTTGATTCTATTTCTAGCTGAGATCCTGTGCCTCTCCCAAGTGCTGCCAAACCTACAATCGAAAAATAAGTTTCACTTGCATGGTGGTTTCATAAAACCACACAAATTTTCCATATTCATTATTCGAATGGCATTTTCGATGACCCTGATTGGTATCGTGCGACTTAACTATTTATTGTTTGTGTCAAACCACCAAAAAGAATCCCAAGCCCCATTCAGAACTGTGAGAATCTCCATTTACTGAATGAACATGAACTCTTTTTTTTTTCGTACGAGTACAATCTTTACTTCTCGTCGCCTTGAAGGATATCATTATAGCACCATTATAATATGCGATTATCCGAACTTAAGAATTATCATTATGGCGACCGACTTGCGCAATTAGTGTAAATCACAGAGCCGTGAAATGCTTTGCCAGGTGGAGTTAGTAATTTTCTTCTACGAAAAGATTTTCCGAAGAGGTGAGATGGACAAGTATTCACTGTTCCTGACAAGGCATTTAGAAAAACAGTTTACGTATTTTTTACCTGTATATTATTTATTTATAATATCTTGGATAGCGTTACTATAAACACATAATTTCCTAGGGCGTTATGAGCTATAACGCTAGTTGATTATACCTGACAATAATATTGTTTCTCTCATCCTCTTTTCTCAACCTAGTCCACTCAAAAAACTGTCTGGTTAGTATAGGCACAATCATATGATCTTGTTATCCTAACAATGTATTATCGTTACAATAACCAGAATATTCTTATGGTACCATACAAAATTATTACACCAAGGAGAAAATCTAGTTGTGTCTTCACTAACTAGAACTTTTGTTAGGGGAACTTTCTCTATGTCGAAACATCGGTTCGAAAACATTATTTATACATCAATTTTTGAATTCTAATTTTTTTTCTAAATGTCTGAGAAAAAATTTGACCTCGAGAAATCATTCCTAATTCTTTTTTTTAATAGAATCGTCTACTATTCGGCATAATATAATCCTCAAATCAATTCATTTGCCTTTCCAAATCATGAAATCAATAGTTGATTTTGCTTTTTGAAAAAATACAAAGATTAGGAATGATACCTAGGTATTTCAAATTGAATATAAAAAATTCCCACTAATTAATCCTTAGTTTCCAATCCACTGTCACATATGATACAAGTTTCTATGATTTTCATGGCTGATTGTTTGGTTGAATAATTGAGCATATCTCATTTTCAAACGGATTTCAAACGTTAGAAAAAATATTGCAAATATTGCACACTTTCTGAAAATTCAACAAGATAGTGGGTGTTCCTTTCGAAAAACAAAAGTTGGTTTCACTTCCGGTGACACCGTCACCAAGCAGTGAAACTTCAGTTAGGTACATTATTAAAAAAACTTATTATTTTTTATTACGAAGATGGTCTGGATTACAAATTTTTGCATTCAGATACGACAAATTTGAGAGGCGTACCATTCTCCGTCGTCCCCGGTAATGATTACATCAACCAGTTTTGACGATATTATTCAAATCATTGTACCTGTAATTGAATCCTTCACAGATGAATCTCTTCTCGTCAGCGCATTCCTTTTGGCACTCTTCAATTGTTTCGCAAATTGACTCTCTCTTGACGAAACTTGAAGAAACTCTTTTTCCTGCCAGGACCCTTCGAAAACATGCTGGAAAATAAAATATATTGATATATTGATATAATGAGACCTCTATTTCTATAGATTTTTTTCTTGTAATAATTCGTTCTGTTTAGACACACTTTATACCTTCATAAGTATAACATCCAAATATGTTCAAGGATTCCTCGTATACTTTTGTGACCAACCTAGAGTGGTGACGAAAGTTTTATAATTTTTCTTGAATCAATAGATGTTCGTCAAAAATTCAAAATTATTCAGGCAAATGTCAAATTCCACATGTTGTCAATTATTTGACAGAACAGCCTGTCTATCATCTCATTTCTGATTACGAAAATTAATACATACGGTTTTTTCATACCCGTTTTCGAATTATGAGCGTTGAATAATTTTGAAAATGTGAAATAATGTGCACTAAAACAGTATAAGCCGTGCTCAAAAGGCAATCGGGAATGACAGGACCTGGCGCTATTTTTGGACTTCACCTATCAAATGTAAGTACAAAAATATTGCTGATATACGTATTGTTCGTTATGATCTTGAAAAATTAGGCTCCTTGCATTCAGAGGCAGATTCAGAGGAAATGGAATTCTTACTTCGACAGCAGTTTTCATTCAAGATTGTCTGATTTTTCCCGTGAAGAATAAAAATTCGTTCAGTAATAATAATGTCGAATGATACCTATATGCCAAGTAATTTATATCAAGTATAGCGACATAGATTAACTCCCACAGAACATGGAGCATGATACGATTGTCTAAAAATCCCCCCCCCCTCCCCCATTATCAAAAAAAATAAATAAATCCATCCAAACTTGACGCCAGGTCCTATCAATACCATTGTCTCTTGAGCATGATTTAGTCTGGTTTAGTGCACATTTTCTTGGAATAATATTTCAAATTTTCGAATTTGATTTTTCTTCAGACATGCGATAATATAAAGGGTGATCCATTCATTACATCCATGAAGTTCACAGCATGTCTGAATATGATGAGTTTTTGACTATGAAAATTTTAATCAATTCGAAAGAACTCTGAAACTTCTGTATCTATAATTTTTTTGATGACGTTTTCCTCTTGAATATGTGGTTGACATAGAAATTTACAACTTTCAGAGGTGATTTATGAATCAGTGTGTGTTCATTTTCATCTTAGAAAATAGTATAATATTCAACAATCATTTAATGGGGATTATTATTCACGCAGCTAGTGTCGATAGTGAATTATAGCAATTATGTAAATAGAATACTATAAATTGCCCACGACTATGAAATAATTCTTGATGAAATAAACTAGCTCTTTGTTTCTTCATGTGAATAACATTGAAACACAATTTTGAATTTTAATATCACTGAATGAAGAGAACATTTCATTATAATTTCACACCTCATATATACAGAGAATGTCCACAATTAACATTTGAGGTATAATATTTTTTTCTGTAATAACACAATATTCCAAATCCAAATTAATTATCAAGGTATGACAGACACCATAAAATATGATTCCATATAATTCATGACAGAATGAATATGGGTATCATAATGCTTGAGTAAACACATAAACATTGTGTATATTTATACAATAGCCGTGGATGAAGACCTATTTTACCTTTGGCATCTTCCACTATGATGATAGTACTCCACGCATAAGTGACACAGAACCCAGTTAAAAATATCACAGATCGACAGAACACCAACATTTCGGGAGCGCTGCTCAAAAAACACCACACATATTCATTTCAGACGAATCATTCTCGAAACCATATAAATAATCAATTTATCGCTATTTCCCAGGACGTTTTCAAAAATACGTATGCATGTAGAAATTTTGAAACTCTTATTTCACGGCGCGTATACAGTTGCGAAGTAGAAGACTCGAGAGTACGTAACTTTGTGGCAAAACAATAGACAATCAGGTCGATGGAAAAAATAACGAACAAGATGTACTTTTACGATTTCGGTTTCACACTGGGTGTTCGTGGAAGGGTGGTGCGGATTTTATGCAGTGTATAACCATAGAGTTTTCGATTGCGTTCCCCCTCCTCCACCTCTCCTGTTTGTAGGTGTAATTTTTTGATTGAGGTGCGGTGCATACGCTTCAAGATTAGTTTTGTGTGAATGGGATTGATTGAGAAGCAGTGGCGTAGTTATCATAGAGCAGAACTTTTGAAATGGATTGGAAAAATACATAATATTTATTTCGGGATGAATTCAAAATCATTCAGAATTATATATCGGTTGAAATGAGGAAAACAATAACCAATGCCATACTAGTTCTTAGGTCATTTCTATGGAAACTCGTCTATATGAAGTAACTACCCTATAAATGTATCGTGTTCGCTATTAAAGAAGTGAATTCTATTGAATAAAACTTCATCGGTATTGTTCTTTCTATAAACTTACTATGAAATAGGGCTTCTTGGTAGAGGCAGATTCAGAGGAAATAAAATTATTCCCTGACAGCAGTTTTCATTCAAGATTGTCTGATTTTTCCCGTGAGGAATAAAAACTTGTTCAGTAATAACAATGCCCAATGATCTCTATATGCTAAGGAATTTATATTGAGTATAGAATATGGAGCATTATACGATTGTCTGAAAATGTATTCAAGATATACTGCCCAGTACTATTGAATTGACACAAAATTTTGATAAGTTCAAGACAACAGTACATGAGTTATTGATGAACCTAGTACCACATACTGTGATTAGTTATAGAAACGTAAAACCCTGCTAGCTCTACACCCTATTTTGTTGAAAGTAGTAATTCCTCGAAATAAATATTATGAATATTGCTAATATTATTAATCTACAACCTACAACATTTTCTCTGACAATCGATTCCAACACTCGAGCTTGAAATAATGTTTGTGGCGTTATGATTATTGTAATCAAGTTCATTACAAAACATGGAATTTTCAACTGGAGAAACAGTATACATATATTATATCATCGTTCGGGCGGTAGGTATTTTGATTTTTATTCATTATGATCACAATCAGATTCTTCATGATCAGAAGAAAACAATTCCTAACGCAAATAATGTGTAATATCTTGAAAATGTTTTTTTTAAATTTAAAGTACAGTTGATAAGCGATGTATTAAGCACGAAACATACACGTTGTCATTTGAGAATCAGATAGAATTTGCAATTTTGTTTCGAAACACTCAGTGTAGGCGCATGTTACCCTATATGGTTATGTTCATTTTTTTGATTTGTAAATAGTTGCGTCAATAATTATATACCAAGCACCATGAGCGAGAGTTGTTTTTGAGGGAGAAGCGCACTAAGCCCCCTGTTGCACCATCAACTCTCGCTACGCCACTGATTGGGAAGCAGTGGCGGACAACACAATATTAGACATAATTGTACCGATAGAAAAATTATCGAGACCACCTGTTATAACTTTTCCATTTTTATTTGTAACTCTCGAGTTTTTATAATATGGAGAAAATAGGTCAAATGTCATAGTACATTTCTTTTAATATTTGTGATTCTAATACCATATTCTGGTTCAATGAAAAATAATTGACAAAAAAAATGTCATTTAGATTATCTGAGAGTTTCTATTGTGGTTCATTAGCAACTTCAGAGATCGTTATCAAGCTTCTTTACTAGGCACATTCGAGTAGTTCTCCTCTGTCCTTAGTATTTCTTTACCATGTTGTTGAAATCTGATTTTTTATGACGCTGGTTTTCACTATGAGCTAGTGGGTAGCTCACATATAATCTCAATATAATTCCCGAAATATAATCTGAGAGTTTGTACTGGCCCGTGGCTAGATCTGTTGTGGTCCATTGGCAACTTCAGAGATCGTTATCAAGCTCCAGCTTCTTCAAGTGGTTCTCCGAGTAGTAGTCCACAGTTTTTCTTTACCAAGTTGAAACCGGATTTTTCATGACGATGGTTTTCACTGTGAGCTACTGAGTTTGACCGAATTGTGCTGTGGTTGTGGGAATTTTCTGTTTCCGGATGGGTCCATTCAACCTGATTTATTATCGATCTCACGCGCGATTGGGTCTTTTGTCCTTCCTAGTTTTCAGCCTCTTTTACACATATTACCGTTGAATGCATAAGGACAATTCGCGAATATTCATGCATATGTTATCCGTTATCCACCTTTATTTTGAAATTTATAGTGTTCGCGCCCTATAATTTTGATTTGAAAACATATTGACGCTCGTCACTGAGCTATCTTTGATATGAATGAGGACAATGTTGCAGAATTCTTCGCTCTGTATGATAATGGTGAAAGAAAATCCTTTATAGATTTTTTTTCTTCGATATATTGGTAAAAAAATTAAATTTGAAAATTTCTGTTTCATTTATTTTCTGACTTGATCACTAGGCGTGTAGCGGCGTGTGCGGAGATGTAACGAGTGCATGAAATACACTTTCCAACGAGTGATGTACACTACTTTTCCTACGATTATGAATATTCGAATCATTATTATTCCAAGTTTCAGAGAAAACCCGAGGGACCCTTTCGATAGTTTGAGAGACAATACCTATGTCAATATCATGAAAATAATAAATGGACACCTATGAATTGTTATAAGTTCGGCAACCTTCGAGGATTTCAGCTAAAATCTTTGGTAACCAACTTCACTCAACTGAGTCAACGTGAACTGTCTTTGTCATTGTTATGAATTGTAATGTTCCCTCAGTATTTTTTTTTAATTTGAAACGAATAATGTACACAAGGATCAAAATCAGAAAAGAAGGGAGGTCATGGTAACATAATCAGACGCATCTAGAAGAAAGAAGGATGGTAATAATGTACACATGGATCAAAAATAGAAAAAGAAAGGAGGTCATGGTAACATAATCAGATGCATCTATAAGAAAGAAGGATGGTAGTAGATTCAATCATTTTCAGAAATTTCTATGATGCAAAATGGATTTAAAATACAACTTTTTTATTTCGATATTATACCAGTGAAATTCCCAGGTACAATATCATTACATTCACCAACGACTGCAAACGTGCGTTTTTCAAATATTTCCACACTAGTGCGTCTCACTTTCGACATACCTGTTGGCATTGTGAAATGGGCAACTTTATAAATAGCAAAACAATATTGAAAGCCCAGTTCTCATAGGGGGTCGTACAAAAATGAATTTTTGATGATTAACTGGGATTGCCCCAATATCTACCTGATTTTACAACAGGAAATTCATGATTATCCAGACTCATTCACAGGATACAAACAACCAGATTCAGTTTCGGAAATATGTAGGAAGTATGACCTATATTGAAATGCGATTGTACATGGTGTTACAAATTCGTGCCTGAGAATGGAGATCTCGGTAACCATACTACATACAGAGCGCACCGAAGTTTGGAAAATTTGGTATACTACTATATATATTTTGAAATAGATGTCATTTCATTGATGGTCTTTTTTCTCCTCTAAAAAATGGGACCATCAAATTATGAATCCGACGTTTTCGAGCGGTCATCGTCAACTTTATTCTTTTGAATACGGACCTGAACTTTTTATTTCGTTTTCCGATACTTTTTGAACTCCTCAATGAGATGGATGTTATACCACAACAATCTATAGAATGAATACTTACTGGAAAAACTGTTTCTTGATGGTTATGGCAGTTCTCATCTTTGCGCAGAATTTAGGTTTCTCCAGATACCGAAGCAGCATTTTGTTAAAAATAAAAAACTGCGTCCCAATTCGACCCAACCTGGATCTTTTATAGCAAAGCTATGAATTTGTAACATCCTGTAAAGGTCCCTTGTATCAATTTTCGAAAACAAGTTTGGAACATATTTTGTGAATTGAAATATTCATGGATTCTCAGCTTCATTCCGAAAAAAATTATTCATTCATTAATTTATATTTCAGCAACCTTGAGTTTAGTACTCTAAATTTCATTGTTTTTATTGTTATTATGTGGATTACATAAGTTTGTGGAACATCGTTCGAGTGAAAAACATCTCAAGGTCGAACAAGATCTGCCTGAGCAAATTGGCCAATTACGCCATTGTGATCTGTTTCCTTGAATCTCCAAGCAATTCCTCAATCATTTCGGCCGGATCTTCAAAAACAGGATGCGCGCTCTTCATTGGACAACAGAAAATTGCCTAACCAGGGTTGTATCAGGTGAATGTAAATTTGAAAACTTCCAATCTCGCGAAATAAAAATGTTAGAAAAAAACGATGAATGTTATAGAGTCGCTTTTCCTATGGGACAATTAAAAATCCGTCATATTTGAATCAAAACCTAATAAAGATCTTTCATAAAGAATTATCAAAGTATGCATGCAGATATATTCCATGAGAATCTTCCAAAATATTCCAGAATGGATTTTGAAAATAGACTATACTGTATATTAATCACATTTTGGTCTGTCGCGCCTATTAGGGGTGATTCACCCCTTCATGGAAATATGGCGTTTCTTGTTCCCCCTAACTCTGACATTTGTGCCAAACGGCGTGTTTCCAACTTTTGCCAGATATCCGCATTGACAGTTTTGAATTTACACCCTTTATATGGATGATGAGTATGTTTATGAGTATCAGTATCCTTCGATACTGAAGTAACTTAATCCCTTGAGTTGTTGCACCCTCGGGAATATACTTCATCTGCGAAATTAAACGGTTCATAGTCACTTCAGAGACACGTCGTGTATAAAATACAATATGATTTTGTGTATATTCAGTCATTTCATATAAAACTGACCACTTTCATTGGATTGAGGTTTGGACAACAAATTTTCTCAGTAATATCATTGATCGAATGCTTATAGTCATGAGATTTCGAGTCAAATTTGTTGTCAAAGTCAAATTTCAAAATTATTCTCGATGGTGAAAATTTCGGACCGAGCTGTAGACAATTTTCTTCATTTCATTATATTATATAAATACTATATATACGACTTCCAGGAAGATTTAGCCAAAATGAAAAAAATCTTGTATACACGGAAAAAAATGAGTTAGAACGACGGTCCTATAAACCTATATCATATATCAGTAATATGAAATTTCAATATTCTCTATACAATGTTTCACTGAATCAGAACCCCTTTCAGATACTGATAAAAAATCAAATCTTACTAGAAATCGCCGTTCAAAGACAGATTCACAGCATATGTATTTAAAAATGCATCGTATACGCATTATATGCTCTGACCTACTGGAAATTTCATATACTCCTTATATTCTCATCATATGAACGAAAGATTCTCAGCGACTTGAAATGATCTTCCGTTGTCCTAGAACAGAATCCTTTCTGAAGTTTTTCTCACCGGAAACGAACGAATATTGTCGATGATAATTTATTTCAAGTCTATATATTAGCCGGCGTCCGCCTTCTCATGTCTCATTTAGTCATTTGTATTGTGCCGTGTGTGTTGTGAGGGTTGGAATTCGTGATACTGCACATCGTCATTTCTGAAAATTCTTTCCTATACATTTCGAGCGTCGAAAATGGAAAACTTCTTGAGACAACTACATTTAGAAGAAGAATACATTCAACGTTTCTTAGGTGAGTACAGCAAAACATATTTTCATGAATTATCTTGTACCTATTAGGTTGATTTTCAATTGATAAAAATAGCCACTTAAGCTACGCCTCCTTCAGTCAGATTTTCACAAGTCTGAACCTGAACCGGCATCATTCGGTTGCTATGCGAACGGTACTGAGGGTAGAGGAGAACAAAAAAAAACACCTTCCGAGTCCATACGTAGGTAGGTATACCTCAATCGTCAATACACGATGTAAAGATATAGTGAAACCACTGATGTGTTTTGTTTCTTCAAAACGCTGACGGCAGAAGATGGCGTCATTTTTCTAGATTGTTCCACAAATAGTTGGTGTTATTCATAGACTTATTAATAATACCTACATCTTGTGATTTTGTTTCCATTTAAACTAATAACATGTGAGTATTAGTTTCACCAGTTTTCTCTACAACGTGATTCAATATGAGATGAAATACAAATGATGTACCTAGTCATGCACGCGTTTCGAATTTGATTTTCGTTTAGATCTGGAATGCACTGGAATGACTTCCACCGAATGAAAACAATAAATACGTTATTTGCAATTATGCAAGCAATTAGCAAATAATATTTAGCTCTGCTCAGAAAAATGCTTTCAATTCAATGTCGATTTCCAGAATAGTCTTCATTAAAACATTCAATCACCCTGTATAATGAACATTATTCAAAGACGACTGTGGCTCATTTTCAGTATCCCACCTATTCTCTTATTATTTTTTTTGCAGATGAGGGAATCGATATTGAGTCTGTCAAATTGCTCGATCAAGACAACTTGAAAATATTGATACCAAAGATCGGACCTCGTCTTAAATTTCAAAGAGCACTCGCTCTCAATTTAGGAGGCGAAATTGTGAGTTTTTGTTGTGAAATTGTACCATTGTGATCTTGACACAGAATGAGTACTCTCTTCTATACAGGGTCTCCCTCCGAGAACTGCATCGATCAATATATGGAGAACCATATTTGAAAATTTGAAAATTTGGTGGCATACTACTGTTGATGGGGGCAATTCGGCTAAAATATTTTCAATATGCTGCCATTTTCGGTTTTACCGGAAGTTGATATCAACTTGCTTATTTCAAATAGGACACCCTATATCATTTATTTCATATTCTAGGCAAATTTTATGTATAATGTCGTTTTCGACCTATTTAGAATTTCATGTCAAAAATGACCTTTGCAGGCCTAAACATAACTAACAGTTTCTGCCATATGAAATCTTCTATTAGTCGATTGGGGATTGTCTCCTTATAGAAGGAGATCTACTTTAATGTACTGTGTTGATATTTTGATAATAAATAAATACAGGGTGATCAGAAACTAATACTTACTATTAATTTGGAAAAATCGTTGAATGTCAATTTCTTTCAAATGGAAACTATTTTTTATAATTTCGCATCATTCAGCATCAAAAATTAGGGTAACTGTACAATATTGTCTATTCCAAAAATCGTGAATAAAATATCCTCAAGTATTTCTATACCTTTCAACAACCTTGTTACTGAATTATTCATTTTATCCATGATCTATTGTTATGTTACATCATCATATTTAAGAACCGAAAACGATCCCCAATGAGCACCAAACGCGCATCTTGGCCCCATCAAGATACTCTGTATACAGTATGTTACTAAATATTTTGTACATACTCTAAGACTGCATGTGGAAATTTCTTATTCATGTTGTCTACATATGGCTTATTATTATACCTTAAATTTAAAAAATTTATGAGTGTACGGCACTCTACATTTTTAAGTAGCTTCTGTAATTTTATTTTTCTGAGTCTCATGAAATCGAAACAGATTAGTGGTGAAAACTGCATATCAAAAATGGAAATTTCAAAAAGTTTGATAAAAAGTCTCAAGGGTGATAGATATTGAGTTTTTCATAAAAAAATCTCAGGTTTTTGTCTAACCACTTTGAAAACAGGACTTTTTCTGACATTCCGTGACTTTCCCTTCAAAATTGACCAATTTGAAACAAACCTTGTGTAAAATATTTAGTAACGTCCTGTATACAGAATGAATCATGCCATCTGACAGTTTTTGAAATGGGACCTCAGACGGGAACTGACTGAAGACAGAAATATTTTGCAGATTTCATCCCCCAGTATTGAACAAGTTTCAATCATCGAATCTGCAGAAACTGAGGACGAAACATATTCTTTTTCTGCCGGCTCAGATTTTGAGGCCATTCTTGATACATCTATACCAATTGATCATTTACCCTGCCTGGATCCACCTTCTACTTCAACACCTATATCAGTAGGTAAAAAACCTGAAAGTACAAAGTATTCACCAAACTCTCCCATCAGGAATCCAGAAGGGAGTAAGAGAAAGAGAGAGTTACTTTTTCCCAAGGTAGGGAATTTCAGAATACCTAGAACAAAATATATTAATATAATTATATAAGATGGACTGCACGCATCAACTATTGAAACATCTCATCAAACATGTTTAATTGTTTGTAGGGTTTGGAAGAATACTTGAAGTCATCCATTGATGGCAGATTCGTACTTTCGTTTAAGTCGAATTTGGGTTATCATAGTAGTCTCCCAAGAAAGAAACTTTGTAAAGAAATCGTCAATCGATTTCTACAGATAGAACATGTAGATGAGTGAGTATTTTTTCAATTATTACCTCTTTTCAATTGACTAATTTACATTCAAATGAACCTCATGTTTATTGCCTAATTATTTTTAGTGTCGCCAAACACACTTGGATGTTCGAGGAAGCCTCTGTTGAAATAATAAGATTATTCCCAAATGAGCAAAAAGAAACTTATTACATTCCATACAAAAAAAAATCTGCAACCAGTCCAAAAAAGGCACCTAAAGGACGATTGTGGTCAAGGTATCACAATGTGAGAAATTTGTTGAGGATTTCGGAGAACACAGCAAGCAAATCTAAAGGAAATAACTCAAGTCTTCCTTCTCTAATACAAGCACCACAAGATGGTAAATTTAAATCAATGATAAAAACTGCCAACTTGATATTCCTCCAATTCCAGTGATGGGAATATAAACTTATCTTCTTTATATTTTCAGGAACAAATAAAGATCAATCTCAGGACATGAACAACTACGAATTACTACATACAGTTTCAGAACCAAAAACTAGAGTCTTAGAGCTGTGGGAAGCATCTTTCGAATTCCGAAAAATCCATTTCAAGAATCTTTCAATTGAAGATATTTTCAGTGAAGTACCTGCACTGAAAAATGGTGTAGGATCAGAATTAGTAAGTTCCCTCATGTTGATATTTTATTTCTGGTGACTTGATATTCTGTCTTTTCTTGACTAATTGACTAATTTTGTAGATTAATTCTGATTTCAATGAGATATTCCCTGAAAAAATTGATCACATGTACTTGAAATGGCCTAAATTATCCAACGCAATATTGAAAGAAGCTGATCACAGAAAAGTCAAAGCCGTAGAGTACTCTGCCGATGTTGGTGAGTTTTTTATATATTTTTATTTGGCATGATTTTTAAGATCACTATTCTATTTATAATTGGTGGTGTGAAAGAAATGATATTTGGCAGAAATAAAATCTTAATTTCTTACAGATCCGTCCATTGTAGCATTACTCACATTGCCATACCTGATACCTCCAGTTACTCTCAAAAGAAGCAAGGGATTCAATTGGAGACCCAGCAGGAGTGAAATCCAAGAAAGTTTTTTTTTTCACGTGGATGTAAGTTGATAGTTTTTCTCGATATTGTGAGCATAGTAATTGAAGAGAAAAATTGAATATATATAACATAACTACAGTGCGCGGCTCAATAATGGAACAAATTAATTTTCAAGCAAACAATTCATTCTAGACAGAAATCCTGAAACAGGTCGATTTCAATTTTGATTGTTGATTTTTTTAATAATGTGCGAAAATGATATCACCAGTTTTAACAGTAGTAGCAAATTCTCAAACTTAAACAAAAGAAAATTTTTGTTTAATCCGTAAAAATAATAATTGACTGACTGAATACAGTATTGAAAGACCTCCCAAATGAGGTACTACAAGACCCACATTTCAATTTGAAAAAATCAACTGATGACGTCATCATTTTCGCACATTATCAAAAATCGGTATTTGAAATTGAAAATCGACCTCTCTCAGGATTTTTGTCCAGAACGAATTGTTTGCATAATGATTAATTTAATCAATAATTCATCCGCGCACTGTATAATATCTCAACTTGCATAAGCTCTTCCAGGGCATCTGAGGGTTTCTTTGGCAACTGAAAAGATGAGCTAATTACAGTAACAAATAACAAAGCAATATTAAAAAAAATTCAATTCATTCATTTTTGTTTCAGAAAATTGAAGACTTGCAAGAGATAATTGAACGCCGGAAACAAAAACTGACCTGGACAAACTCCACTCTCCAGCCATTCGGTCTTGCTGTAGGGCCATTGAATATGGTTACAGAGTTTCGAGTATATGTGGGTGATGTTGTGTACAAATTTGACTCATTACTCCGTGCATTTGAAATATTATTCAAAGCCTTCCATGCCTTGAATATCAAGTACCCCATAGAATCTCAACATGTGTGGTATTTCATAGAGTCAATGATTTATGACATGAAGTGTCGAAATAGTTCGGCAGCCGCACTAATATCTGATTTGAAACCTCATTTATATCCAGTATGAAAAATTAGGTCAGGTATGACATATATATAGCTCATAAACACAAAAATGCCGATATGTTCGTACTGTTCTGAAAATTTTGATAATTTCAAATATTTACTAACACATCTCAAACTAATACACAACTGTAGTGAAATCCAAAAATATCAGTGCATTGAGAATAATTGTTTTAGGAACTTTCCAAATTTGAATTCATTCAGAAAACATTTGAAAATTCATGAGTTAATTGAAGTCCCCAGTTGTAGTAGAAATGAAGTTGCTGAAAATGTTTTTCTTAAAAATCATAATGAAAATTCTTCGAGCCTTGAAGAACGTCAAGAATTAAACATAGAAAATCAAATTCAGTGTGGAATCATTGACTTGGATACTAACTATCATGAACTTCAAAAGTTAGTAGACACCTCGAAAACAACATATTATTGTAGACTTTATGGCAATACGACTTTCAATAGAAAAGATGTACAAAATATTTTAGATAATACTAAAAATCTATATGAAGAACCACTTCAACTTATTCATCATTCAATGCTTGATTTCGCTGATAAATATAATTTTGCTTCGGATCATATAGAAACAATCAACCTCATGTTCAACTCTGTGTTGAATATTTTTCAGGATACTAATTCGGATTATAGGCGTTTGAAATGTTTGGAAAGATGTAAATTCTATATTAACCCTTTAGAAATTCTTATTGCGGAAGATATCCAGCGCAATAAACTGAATAATGAAGCAATTAAACATGTCGCACATTTGATTCCTCTGGGTGATGTTTTGAAGAATTTTTTTCAACTACCAGATATTTTACAAATTACTCTATCATATATGAAAGATTTAACTTCGAGTATTTCGAAAAATAAAATAATTCATTTTTTTCAAACTCCTTTTTGGCAGAACAAGATCAAAAATGTTCATCTGGGTGAAAATGAATATGTTCTTCCCATAGTATTTTATTATGATGACTATGAAGTTGGCAATCCTCTAGGGTCACATGCAACTGTGCATAAACTTGGCGCCATTTATTATTTTTTGCCAACAATTCCTCCAGCTTTCAGAGCATCTTTGAACAACATATTTATAGCTTTACTCTTCCATACAAACGATCTTAAATCATATGGAACCGATAAGGTTTTATCTAGACTCATTGCAGAAATACAAAATTTAGAGGATGAAGGAATTGAAATAAATGAATCAGGAAAAAAAACGAAACTGTACTTTGTTGTGCCTTTTGTTTTAGGAGATAATTTAGGAATTCATACAATGCTAGGTTTCACAGAGAGTTTTTCTGCAACTTATTGTTGCAGATTTTGTAAATGCTCCAAGCCTGAAATGAAGTATTTAACAAAGGAAAAAAAATCCGTTCTAAGGACAGAACAAAATTATAGGGAAGATTTAGAAACTAACAATATGTCTACTACTGGAATCAAATCACCATCTGTGTGGAGTAATATAAGATCTTTCTCTGTGACAGAAAACTTAGCTGTTGACATATTGCATGATTTATTTGAAGGTGTTGTACTTTTTGATATAACTCTTCTTTTACATCAATTCATTTTGGTAGATAATTATTTCACTGTAGAAGTATTGAATTGCGAAATTCAGTCTTGTAAATTTGGTGAAAACGTATCTAATAAACCTAATCTTTTCTCGAATGAACATATTAAGAAGAAAACGTTGAAAATGAGTGCCTCTGAATGTAGGACATTTATATTGTATGCTGGATTATTGATTGGCAGTTACATTCCTGAAAATAATAAATACTGGTCATTGTTTATTGTACTGAGGAAAATATTGTCTATCGTATTGTCAAAAAGTATATGTGAATCTGATTGTGAATTGTTGAAAACCTATGTTTCCCAACATCATGAAAAATATATCAAGCTATTTGGTGAAAATTTAAAGCCCAAGCATCATCATCTAACTCACTATCCAAGAATTTTACAAACAGTTGGACCTGTTGATTTTTTATCAACTTTCCGTTTCGAATCAAAACATAGACAGAGTAAATTAGCTGCGAATGTTGTATCTTCGAGAAAAAATATTACTAAAACTTTAACAATAAAGCATCAGCTACAATTGGCAGACATATTTTTTACTGGGATAGGGTTTGATGACAAAATTGATTATTCTGAGAAATGTTCGTCTGGTAATATTTTTGAAATACTTTTTCAATGCCAAGACTTTGGTCGACCCGATATAATGAAAACTTTTTCTAAAGCAGTCATATTGAATAAAGTAGTTTTCCGTAACACCAAATATATGGTGAATCAAGTAATACAGGTAACTAACAAAGGCAATCCACAATTTGCAATGATTCAAAAGATTCTTGTTAATGATTCCAAAGAAATATGCTTCATTACTGTCGAATTGGAATCATCATTTCATGAACATTTCAGTAGTTTCAGAGTCAGAGAAACAAGAAACATAATATGTTTGTTACATTCAGAATTGTTTTTCTATAAACCAATAACCATATTTAATCATAGTGATGGAAATAAATATATAACAGTGTTCTGAAGTACCTGCTTGATTGAGTTTTGAGTTTGAGAGCTAATATGAGTCAGTATGAGTTTACATTACACACTCATTAAATAAAGTAATGAAAAGTTGTAAAAATTGACTTCTGAGTGTCCAAATAGTCTGAAGAAAATAATACTGCAGCGGAATAAAGTGTATTTTTTCTTAATGAAACATCATGGTTTTTTATGTTACCATTTTTTTAATTTGGAAGTGATATTATTCGGTCTGATAAGTATAAAGTAAAAAACGTGCAATATTGAGGAATCAAATACAGGATGTTCCATTGAAAAAGTATGAATTATCGGAATTGAATTTGGATAATTTGAATTTAATTTCGGATACTCATATTCATGAAGTTCATGGTTGAGTTATGAAAATTCTCCCGCCTCCCCAGAGAAAATGGTATTACCTGAATGACATTTACAATACCTCAGATTCGATAGTTATGATACCTGATTTTCGAACAATTAGTATTCTAGTGGCCCATGAGACTGTTTATGATTATGTTGAACAAGAGAAATGTATTCCTACTATTTTGGGTGTTTCACGGTGAATGTTAGATATATCGTGGGAACTATTTACCAGTATTATTCTGAAATTTTGGCAATGAACATCAGATTTAGATTTTAAAATAGTTTTGAGAGTGTACCTAGTGTTATTTCGAATGGGACACTCTGTTTTCTCATACTTTCGCAGTGATCTTTCGAGTATTTCTCCTCAGTAAGCCTTTACACCCATCCTAAACTCTTCTCGAGAACGAGAACACCGCATGTTCAAGAAGAAGTGAGGTATAGATTACATCGAATCGTGTCCACTGCGAGAATTTCAATATAGGAAATATTTCCAGAAATTCTTGAGATATATCTAAAAGTACCATGCGAGGTACAATCCAACGAGAAACACCCAGGTATTACTGATAATGTGTTAGACATTGTTTGTATGTTAAATCTATGGCTTTGTTCTTCAAAATCCTTTTTTTTATGTAGAAAAGAAATTGTGTTTTCATCATTTATTTGAAGAGAAGATTGATTTATTTGAGGTCTTTTAGTTTAAGCATTGTTATATACATATACCTATATATTTGTTATTATTTCTGATCCATTATTAATAATGCAGATTGAGGATTGCTTCAATGAACTGAGTTTATTCAATAAATATTTTTCGAGAACAAATGATTTTTTATCACATTCATCCAATATATCTATGTTTACTTACCTTTATTCGTTTATACAGAGTGAGTTGGGGAGAACGGATCGAACTCTAGGTGTATAGATTCTACACATACGAAAATATTTGAAAAAGCATCAAATTTCCAGGTGTATAAAAAAAAGGTTTTCAATACCTTAAAAAAACATTTTGCAGCTTTGTTGTTAACTTCAGTGGCACAAAAAAAGTTGATAAGTTTTCAAATTATTTCCATGTGTAGAATATAGATTGTTAGATTTTGGCCATTCCTTCAGATTCACCTGGTATATGATCAATGTCTCTAGCCTCATATGATGAGATCACTAGCTTTATATGACAAGATTTCTAGTTTCATATGACGAGACTACAAGGTTCATATGACGAGGCTACTAGATTCATATGACGAGGCTACTAGATTCATATGACGAGGCTACTATTTTCATATGACGAGGCTTCTAGATTCATATGATGAGAGCATAAGCTTTATATGACAAGGTCATAAGCTTCATATGACAAGATTTGTAGCTTAGTATGACGAGATTACTGCCTTCATCTAATCGGTATACTGGGTTCAGAACAACAGCTAACTAATATTCAAACCTTGGGTACCTAATTTTGAACGACTAGATTCTCATTTTCACATGCCCGGGTTACTACATTGCTGGAACGGAGTTTTTATCTTTATACGACAAGAGCATCTGATCCTGTAGGACCGGTTATTTAGGAATATATGAAAGTACTTCAGTTCTGAGATACCAAAGCACATTTGGAACAGGTGACCCGCGTCGGATAATTTCAGAAGTGCGTTCTTCTGTCACGCCGAGTATATGCTATTCAGCTAGTGAGTATATGAATTTCGTATACTAGGTATCGGATTTTTTTTCCGTGTATTAGTCATAAATAATGACGACAGTATCACTGATGACGAACTTTCTACCTATATGCATCTTATATACACTCAACTCAGAAACTCTATATGTTGTGAAAATAATGAAACGGAAAACATAATTCAATGAATTGGAATAAAAATATTATAATCAGATAAACACGTCGTTGAAATGAAAAAATTATAAACAAGAAAAATGACCACGATCGATCCCGGGTCCATCAGCTCATGTCTAGGAGTTGCGCTAAAAGATGAAATTTTTTTGTGAATCTTAACATCAAGTATCTGAACACCAAGAGTACAGCCAGTGAATCCATAAAATTCTTGGGTTGCGATTGACCGCCGAGTATTGAATAATATGTTCTGATCCCCAGAGTCTGAATAATAAACTTGTAAATTGGAGAGAGATAGGTATGGTAGTAATGATGATCCAAGAATACTGAATATACAGGGTGTCCTTAAAAGGTCTTTACAAAAAGCTACCACATATTCTTCAGACCAAAACAATTCGATACAAGCAAACTTACCTCAGTAAAAAGTTGCTTAGTTTGGGCGCTAGACGGCTCTGAAGTTGAAATTTTCAAATCGATTTTGCTTCATAACTTTTGAACGGCTCATGAGATTTTTTTCAAATTTGGTACGTTGGCATAGACTCATCGGGCAATGAAACTCATATCATAATCATGATGAATATCATTCCATGGGCGTAGAACTTGATTTTTTCAGTAAATAAACATCTAAAACTCCTACGCCAATGGAAAAAAATTAGTTTCAATATGAAATCTAAATTATTCAACTCATTCACTACAAAAAAGGTACTCTTGACAAAAGTCGATTCCTCTCATGGTTTCGACAAAATTTTAATTTTAGTGATTTAGAGCATAATTAATAATAAAACGATTAACAGATATTTCATAAAAATTGTTCAAAATGTTCACCATTTTCACGTATACAAAGATTTATACGACGCAAAAAGTTGAGATGTACTTTTTGCATAGGTTATTTCTATTGAAAATAAGTAGCACTGGTTTTTTTTTTCTGAAGACTATTATTATCTGCTCGAAAACAGTGATATTCACATTCTTGGTTTCCATAGTTTCATCTGTGTTGATTTGTCGAGTTTTATTGACGTTGATTGTTGATATCGGACTTTTCTGATTTATCATGGCCGTACAATACACCAATGAAGAATACACCGATATGTTATTGGTATTCGGATATTGTCAAGGAAATGGTCGAGAGAGTGTGAGGGTGTATTCGGCAAGGTTTCCAAATCGTCGCGTATCAAGTCACCCAACCTTTGCTGCAGTTGAGAGACGTCTTCGAGAGACCGGTCATTTTGCTCCTAGAACTGGTGATTATGGAAGACAGCGTTATGTAAGGATTCCCGAAGTCGAAGTAGAAATTTTAGACCGTATTGAAGAAAATCCAGAATTGAGTACTAGACGGATAAGTAATGAACTAGAAGTTTCTAGGAATGCCGTTCATGAAGTACTAAGAGAACAATTATTATACCCATACCACAAGACGCCAGTTCAAGATTTATTAATCCATGATTCACAAAGTCGTCTGATGTTTTGTAGGTTCATTAATTTGCAAAGAGAAATGAATCTGAACTTTGGAAAGAATATTTTGTTCACTGATGAAGCCTGTTTCACGAGAAGAGGAATAACTAATTTTCATAATGAACACGTTTATGCAATTGAAAATCCTCATTCCATTAAAATAAACCATTTTCAACACGAATTCAAAATCAACGTTTGGGCTGGAATAATAGGAAATTTTATAATTGGTCCTGTCATACTTCCACAAAGATTAACAGGAGACATGTATTTACAACATCTACGAAATACGTTGCCAAATTTGTTGGAAGATTTACCACTCCAACATCGGGTAGATATGTGGTTTATGCACGATGGAGCTCCACCACATTTTTCGGTGGATGTTAGGAATTTTTTAAACCAACAGTACCCAGACAGATGGATAGGTAGAGGTAATGATGCACCCGTGAATTGGCCACCACGTTCTCCAGATTTAACACCGATGGATTATTTTGTATGGGGATATCTCAAGTCTACGGTTTACAAGACCCCTGTGAATACTGTAGAACAATTATGGCAACGTATCCAACAGGCGACGAATAATCTTACAGGCGATGAAGAAGTTATGCAAAGAGTACATTTCAACTTTTTGCGTCGTATAAATCTTTGTATACGTGAAAATGGTGAACATTTTGAACAATTTTTATGAAATATTTGTTAATCGTTTTATTATTAATTATGCTCTAAATCACTAAAATTAAAATTTTGTCGAAACCATGAGAGGAATCGACTTTTGTCAAGAGTACCTTTTTTGTAGTGAATGAGTTGAATAATTTAGATTTCATATTGAAACTAATTTTTTTCCATTGGCGTAGGAGTTTTAGATGTTTATTTACTGAAAAAATCAAGTTCTACGCCCATGGAATGATATTCATTATGATTATGATATGAGTTTCATTGCCCGATGAGTCTATGCCAACGTACCAAATTTGAAAAAAATCTCATGAGCCGTTCAAAAGTTATGAAGCAAAATCGATTTGAAAATTTCAACTTCAGAGCCGTCTAGCGCCCAAACTAAGCAACTTTTTACTGAGGTAAGTTTGCTTGTATCGAATTGTTTTGGTCTGAAGAATATGTGGTAGCTTTTTGTAAAGACCTTTTAAGGACACCCTGTATATTCAATACCCAGGCACTTTTCACTATTGAGAAATTGGAAGGAGATTATCAATTAATATTTTGTATTCCTGAGCAAATATTACTGTGTTACAAGGAAAAATATATCAATACTGTTTCATTTGGCAAATATGGTATCTGTAATTTCGAACATGATGAATTCCCTTCCATTCGTTTGACAGTAACGGGTTCCTACATGAGCCATTGGGTTTCGTTTATTTGCTTTCCTCATTGAATGACGCATATTGATTGATGCATGACCTGTGAAGATACAATAAAAAAATTGATCCTACCCTCATGAACTGAATGTTCATCTCTATATTACGTGGTTCTGTTCTCGCATGATCGTCGGTTATTATATATGTAGTTGTTTCAATTGTTTTGTTATTGCTCCATGTGCAATGATCGAACGTTTCTGCAAACGTATTTTGGCTCGTTGAACGACTTAATTCGCTTAATTCGCGAAGAAATTTGAAACACGGTAATTGGCAAAACGATATGCAAGTGACTTTGATGCACTCTATATGAATCAACATAATGTATATCCTATTAACTCCTGTTTGCATCATCATATATGTCACACAACAGTGTAGGTATTTCACTTAACTCAGGTGACTTTGCTACGGACTGACATCCTGAATCTCCAGACCTGAGCACACTTGAATTCACCACGTAGACGGGTCCAAATTGAAAAGATAAAGAGATAATTATTTCATTTATTATGAACAAATACACAAAAATTGTTACGATGAGCGTTTATTATGAGTTTCTGGCGAACTATAGGAAAGAGATTGTTCAGAAAAATTGGCCGGTTACATAATTGGACTGCTTCTACTGCTTGAGAAGTAGTAGCAATTTGAATATTACAAATGTCATACCCTATCAATATGTACATCAAGTTGATATAAGAAATATTCGGGGATGTGATTCTAACATGGAGAATTAATAATCAAGGGAATGAATGATATATAGCCATGGAAAAATCAGGAAAATTAATTAATATTTCTGAAACCGCGAAACGACCGAAATTCACTTCAAAATGTCAGATGTACGTATATATAATATAACGCAAGTGACATATTCCAGGTCAATTAGCTTCACATTTCGCAAAATTGTATTCTCCAATAATTACAAACTACAAGGATTTTTTTAAACGGCCCATCGCGAAAAAATCCATGAGAGGAGTTTTCTCTAAAATTGAAAGAAGAATTGAAAAATATCTGGAGATTCTGTTGGCATACAATATTTGTCTTTAGAAATATCATTAGGATTATTATTAAGATATCTTAGGCATTCTCGGGAATATTAAAAAACATTCTCCTTCTTTCCATTGAATATCAACAACCCTCATTTTGATAACGGAACATTTCTTGACCATGTATAGTTTAGAATGACATCCTTAGATATTAGCATATCATTATTGGCCACCATGCATAAACGTGATATCAATACTCATCTATCTCTCAACAACTTCACTGAATATTTCCCCCACGTTGAGAACCATGACTACTCACAAATGTCTTTTTTCTCGAGTTTGATTAGCTTTTTGAACAGTTTCGAGTTTGAAGGAAATTCAATGATGATTGAATGACAAGTCCGCACAACTTGTTTCCATTCATTTGCCAGAGATTGATGCAAAGCTACCAAAAGGTTAAATTTGGGTTCTGCATGCATAGGAGAATAACTCAAGAGACATTGCCTTTCTTCAATAAGTCTAACCATGAGTGTTTGTAACGTTTACAAAATTCGCAATTTTGTGTATCGCCTGAAAAAGAGCGAATACAACAATTCCTCCATTCCAAAAATCTCTTATATCAATGATAAGGTTGAATTTATTGAATAACTGAAGCTTGAATTATTCTTCATCATAATGAATTGCCTTCCAGTGATACAATAATACAGATACTTCTGGAACAATTCAACCTGAGGTAAACAAAGTATTATTTTATTCATTATCTCTACAGTAATATTCTTCGAATTGATCAATGATAATAGTATTCTGGCTGCTCGTGCTTTCTTAAATTTGAATTCACTGATTTTATTGCGATTATATGATCTACAATAATTAATGATTTTGCGCTAGAGGTCGGAAAGAACGTAAATTCGAGGTGAAGCTCAACTGAAATAATTAATTTATATTTTATTTTGTAATTAACTTGACCTCGTACCTTTTGATTGAATCTTCCTCGTTCATTTCCCGATTTCATTCCATTTTTTGTTGGAATATTGGTGTACCATATATGTTACATACTCACACACCTATGCACTATACATATAAGGGGTATCAAAGGGGACAAGTCCTAATAGGTAATAGTAAACCTGTTGATTCAAACCTAAACATGAAATGAATGTGGAAGATGAAATCAAGTACGAGGTACAATTGATTGTCGATCAGAATAAAAGTGAAAACTGCTAAGTAGCGCCACTGAATAGTGAACTGATGTCGTTGAGACTCAGGTCATTCTTTCACAGTCGCTTCCTAGCGACTGACGGACTGACTTTCCCTAGATCACTAGAATCACTGGAAAACCGAACGTCGTAACTTGATTCATCCACTTCGATCACTGAATTGTCACTGTGACTTATTGATGTCAAACATTGAGATCACTGAAAGTTTTTTCTGTGGTAGTCGATTATTTTGAAACACAAGATGATTCTGTCAAGTTCATAGAGATAATATTAGAGTCGGAAGCCTTCAACATGTGATGATATGTGATGTCGTTGAGACTCAGGTCATTCTTTCACAGTCGCTTCCTAGCGACTGACGGACTGACTTTCCCTAGATCACTAGAATCACTGGAAAACCGAACGTCGTAACTTGATTCATCCACTTCGATCACTGAATTGACACTGTGACTTATTGATGTCAAACATTGAGATCACTGAAAGTTTTTTCTGTGGTAGTCGATTATTTTGAAACACAAGATGATTCTGTCAAGTTCATAGAGATAATATTAGAGTCGGAAGCCTTTAACATATCAGAGAGAAGTATCGAATCAAAAATTCAACAATGGTGCGAACTAGCTTCGAAATTGGCCAAAGAAACAAAAACTGAGGTGAATCCACCACCATCATTTTCCAGGCTTTACGAGAAATTGTTATATAATAGATGTATACCGAAGAAGAGCACCATGATTTTCATAATTGCTAAGATCTGAAATATTCAAGAATACACATGTGAATGGTAAACTTTTTCAACACTACAGCTATGTCTGCTTACACGATATTGACATGATGATGGAGTTGATGAAAATTCAGTAGAATATCTATTTGGAAATAGGTCATTTAGAGCAGTGCGTTTTGGCGGTGTTGAGTGTGATGATGCGACATCAGTATATATTTTTCCTATTTCGTGTATATTATAAGATAATTTCAACACGAAAATGCTTATCAAAATATCGTTGATTTCTGTCTTATTTTTGTTACTTCCAAAATTGATTTGCTTGTACCACTGAGATAATATCAGTTCATAAATCTATAAACAAATATAAGTAGGTATACAAGGCAATTCGCTGCTGGCAATGATTGAGCTGAGCGATAAAAGCATTGTATTTTTTCACGCGCATGTTTTTTGGAAGGCTTTCAATGAGAAAATCGTTTTTTTCGGCGATTATTCCTTCGTCCGATTTCGAATTTCGTAATTTATAAACCTTCCTCCAGCTCAGCTACATCAGTAGTATTGCGAATTTGATTAAAATTGGCTAATCATTTCAGCTCAATTATAAACCAGAATTCACTGTCCTGGTACGAGAATCGCTGGAATGGCACACCAATAAAGGTAGATAATAAGGGCGCATATTGATGAAAATTCAAAACTTCTAGAGAGTAAAGAGACCCTTTACCCAAACCAGAGCAAATATAGTATATAAATATTAAAACAGTATTAAATAAATTGATATTTCTAACACATCATTATTAGTGTGAATTGTTTTTCATCAATGACAGGCTGCTAAATTTCCATTAGAATCAAGAATAAGTCATATATAGTAGTGATGACAATTGAGTTCATATTTCAGTTTCAAAGAAAAATTGCTATATACAATGATGGAAGATATTTGAGAAACGCCTCGGTAGTGAAGAATATCACCATGAAGGGTCTCATATCTCTGAGTGATAATGACATCCTTCACAACCTTTGTGTATGAATATACAGGGTGTTACAGAACTATGGGATCAAACTTCTAGAATAACCCCTAGAATGATCCCATAGTGCAGTAACACCCTGTATACTATTCAGCCAACTTCAAGTCGACCTATAGAGGATTCGATATGTGAAACAAATCAGGTCCACTACTTCGTATAATCGTATGATATCACCTGAAATTTGTGTTGAAACGGATTCTTGTTTATGCATGTAATGAAAAAGAAAGAACAACATATAACAATGCGAAATATTAGCATAAATTAGCCTACAGATTTACGTTCCTAATATATAAAACCAGAGAACGATAAAGCATGATGGATGGCAGAGGCAACATAATTCACGCACATCAACAACAATAAGTGACCATTGTTGTAAATATATGGCCTTCGGATCCTGATGCTGATTATGACCCCACATGCATTCGATAATGTTCACCTATATAATGGATGATGCAATTGGCATACATCATTCGCTTGGTAGTAACATTCCATCAAGATAATCCAGTTGAAACAATAAAGCACCCTGTGATCATATCGGTAAACAAAATATTTTTCCATCATTAAAAGATGATGAGATTGAGGAGAAACAAAGTATAGGGTTTCTTGTCTTACCGGGTATCTATATCTCTTAGAAAAAATCCGCATTGAAGTCTCTGTAGATATATCACCTTGAATTTCTCTCTCCATATGTTTTCGATATCATACTAACAGACCATTTTAGATTTCCTTCATCAAACATTTTCTTTCTGATCGCCTCATTTCAATTTAATGAAAATCATTGAAACTCAAAGGAGTTTTGCATGCCCACCCCTGTATTTTCGATATGTTTTGCTTGAAATAAAAAAAAATAATACATGGAAGTTGAATGACGTGGTCATTTCATAGCACTCAACAGGGTGACTCCTGAGAACGTGACCCACTACAAATACATTTTTTCAAATGGAGCATAGATCAGAATAATAATAATAATAAATAATAATAATAAATAGTTTATTCACATAATTGTACAATTTTCAATGGGTGATATATTAGGATTTCTAGTTCGCGACTAAACTATCTGCAAACCGAAAGGTACTTGTAGCTTTTGTTGAGTAAAATACATGTCATATTGCTAAATCTCACTCCTAAAAGAACCCAGTTCCTAATAATAAGAATAATAACGACAATAATGATAATAATGCCTGATAATGAACAACAACACACAAGGTTCGGCTCCGAAGCTGATTTATCCAGGATTGATAATAATTTTTTGTTGGCTAGTATTATATTATCATCCCGTTATGTTTCAATAGTTCGATGAATAGTAGTACGGGGAGTCACGTGTCGCCATTTTTTCAATCGAGTTTTGAATTTGTGGAATATTTTTATGTTTTTTGTATCATGTGGAAGAGGGTCATGAACTTTCAGGGCGGTATAACAGTGATTTCTGGAACCTATTGACTTTTTAATTGATTTATTTTTCGTTACTTTTGTTTTGTTTCTTGTGTCATAGCTATACTCTCCATAATGAATATCTTTTTTAATTTTGAATTGGTAAATCAGTAGCGTTTGACAGTGAATTCGTCTAATGTCTAACATGCCAGATTCATGGTATAGTTGTTCACTTGGATGGGTCGTAGGCTTATTGAGTATGATTTCAATTAGCCATTTCTGTAAGACTTCGAGATTTTTTAGGTGAGTTCTATTGACACTTCTCCATCCTATTATGCCGTAACTAAGCTGCGACTGGATGAGTGAGTAGTACAATATTTTCAGCTGCGGCAAGGTTGAAAATTGTTTGAGGAGTTTGAACTTCGGAAGTAGCATCCTTAGTTTTTTTTTTTTTTATCTGTGGACAACACGAAAGGGAAACCTATGATGTTCGAGGAACATCGTGTTAGCCAGCGGTGGAATTTTGGGAAAGAAGGAAGGTGTTGGAATTTTTCTTGAAAGTTTGGAGGTTGTAAGCATCAGGAAAGACTTCACTAGGCAAAGAATTCCACAACTTTGCGGTTCTATTGATGAATGATGCTTGGTATAGCGATGTTCGACAGGTCTCGAGCCTGACAGTGTAGGGGTGACCAGCTTGAGCTCGTCTGGTTTGTCTACTAGGAATTGCGCGTGGTGGCATAATAGATGATATTAGTTGCTTGATCATCATTGCATATCCCATCTAAAATGCCTATCTATCATAATGCCAAGGTATTTTATGCTAACCGCTTCTTCGATCACTATTGTTTCATTTCGGTTTATGTTTATGGCTAGTGAGTCAAATTTTGGTAACTGATTTTGGTAAGTTGTGAAGGGAAGGTATTTGGTTTTATCGGTATTCACCGTGAGAATATCAGCACCAAAACCAATTCTGTGTCAACTGAAAGTCGTTTTCAGAGGTTTCCTTCAATTCTTTCCAAGAGTTGGCACTATATATTATTATGGTATCATCCGCAAAACTTATTATTTTTCCCTTTTTAGATATGTTGAGTAGATTGTTGAGATACAGGTTGAATAGAATCGGCCCCAGCACGGTACCCTGGGGAACACCGTGCTCTATTATACCTGCATCACTCCTGGTCTCATCAATTTGAACGTATTGTGTTCGATTTGTCAGATATGTTCTATAAGTTGCAGTGCTCTCCCTCTGAACCGAAATTTTTCTAGTTTTTTCAATGATCTAATGTGGTTAACTGTATCGAAGGTCGACAAAGATACCCAAAGTTGGTTTACTATCATCTAAATTCTCGTGAATAATTCTTGTAACTTGAGCTATAGCATCTTGAGTGGATTTGCCAGACTGAAAACCAAATTGTCTATCAGATAGTATTTTTTTTTCTTCAAGAAGCTATCAATTCTGTTTTTTATAATGTTTTTCACGACTTACACTACAATAGGCGATACACGATATAAGGGTGATTGGCCTATAGTTAACTATATTTTCTTTTTGTCCATTTTTGTAAAGTGGTCTAATTACACCAATTTTCAGTTGTTGTAAGGTAACTCAGAGGTTTAGATAAGTTATAACCAGTTTTCCATCAGTAGTTCAGACGTTATATTGTCATATGCTGGTGCTTTGCTTGCTTTGGGGGGTTTTATTATTGATTTCACTTCAAAGGTATGATATGAAGAATATATTTTATTTTCGCTTCCAGATTCATACCGTATGTATCGAGCATCAGATGATTCAATTCAGAGTGTGGCAGTAGGCAGAGAAGTTGAATAATAATTCATATTTTTCCACATTATGTAATTCGAGATCCGGCAGAATGCAAATACTCTCATAAGTAAGTATTCACTTTATCATCAAACTGACAATCAATTTGAGAATGTATCCGATGATAATGTTCTGGACCCAGAAAATTATCAATTAAAAAAAACGATGGCATATAACAGATTGAGTATAAATGTATATATTGCAAAAGATCACAGATTTAGAAAAAAAACAATAAGAAACAGGGTGGTTCTATTTAAGAGAAATGAAATTGTAATTTGACACGCTTTCAGGGATCACCCTGTATATTATTCGATGAGGGCTATGAAAGGTCCTACATCACGGTATTCAACTTCGTTGTATTGTTATCGATAGATAACCCTGTACGATGGACGATTTATACGGAATATCGGGCAAAGATTGCCAAATGACGCGTGTGTTAGTATATGAGTAATGTGTATGAATCCAAACAAAAGATTGTCTCGATATGATCATGAATTCGGTTGATACGAACATTTTTCACATTCGGATTAACGAAATAATCACTTGGATTGATGAATTATTGTATCAAATTGATAGATACATGTTGTTGATGTGACATAGAATTTGGTCGATTCAAACATTTTCCACATTCCGATCAACAAAATAATGAATTGGATCGAATCAATTTCTGCGTTGAAATAAAACATAATGTAGTTGGTTGGACATGATATATTGTTCATCCAAAGAATATTTAGTTGACTGAAACCTTAAATTCGCTCTTGAAACAAGATCAAATGTTACTCGTTTCAACATTATATTTTGTCGTGCATATATGACACTTTTATTTGTTTGATCGAAGTAAATATTGCTTGAATCAACAAATCCTTTCTTCCGTGATAGTTAGTTTTTACGTATTTTTCACGAATATTCCTGTTCCTAGGGCTCGAAGAGAGAGCGAGGTGATCATCAAAGAAGATTATTCTTAGTTGAGCATCGAATACTCAACTCAAAAAAATCACAAATCTTTTATAAAATAACACATCCAAGTCTCTGAGACAATAATCAAATTCATACTTATGAAGCATTTTCAAGTCTTCAACTTTTCATTCGTCAACAAATACACAACTCACTTCTTACCTTCTTCGATTGGCGTGATTATGGAAGTGAATTGTTCGCCGTGGTGTCCGGTGCTATGACTGACTATTGGTTTGGAACCTTTTTCGTTGCTATAACCGCTACAACAAACTCCTGCAGGTTTTACTCCATATCCTTGTGAAGGCCTTTCGATTGGTCTCAGAGGTTTCTCGTCATCATACGGTCTGCTATCTGAAAATATATATAATATATAAAAAATATTTCCGAAAGAATGGTCTAAGAATGCAACTAAATAATTTTCATTACTAAACAGAAATATAGGCGCCAGTTCTAGTAGGATATGGACCTCAACCATCACGGAGTGGGTTCATTTATTGGCTTTATTGCCGATAGTATTTTGGAATATCCGAAATGCCCGTTTTCACTTCGCAACAATATAATAATGATGAGCTTCAGTGAATATGAATTTCTTGGAATCTGTGAATGTGAGGCCTGGAATCGAATCGACAATGACAGGACGAATAAAACAATGTAATCCCGTATGAACACGATTACATTACTCGAAAAAATGCTAAATTGCAATGTGATTCACAATTTCTTCTAGCTGACAGAAATAGTCATGTTAATAACGAGAAATAATGTACTATCTGCACAATAGGAAGAGCGATGATATCGATTACCTTTGATTCGAGTTATTGTACCCAAAAGTTCTATTTTTTTTCTCCCCCAGCTTTTATTTACTCTACCTTCATTTCATCAGAGGTTTGCCTTTCTATATGTACTTCCATCTCCAACGAGTACGGATCGATCTACAATCAGAATCCTACAGTGACATTCATCATCTACGATATAACTACCAATTAAAAGCGTTTTATTCGATTTGTATAGTTCATCTGATGATGAACAGTTCAGTTCCTTCAGTGAGTCAGAGTCAGTGAGACCTCGTGTCATGAGCAACCTCGGATTCAAATTTAAAATAATGTAGCGTACAACTTGTTATCAGTGTTTTTATTTGTAGCACAATTGTGCCAAAAGTGGCACTTTCAGCTCTAGGATGGCACCAGAGCACGCACTATTGAAAAACAATCGAAAACGAGCACTATTTACTATTTCTTCTATTGTCTCTTCATTTCTGTTACTTATTATTACTGTCCCTAGTTTCGAATGATTCCGTATCTAATACGAATTTTGTCAGGTTATTGCATTGCAGTTTATTCACTGAAAAATTTCAGTTTGGAATTGAGCACGACTAGCTCTGCCATCTGTTGGTCAAACAGTAAAGAACTCATAACATATGAATCAGAAGAAAATTTTGTGGGGCACCAATTGGCACTATTTGGTAACTAACTTCAGCACAGTCAAAAATTTCTTTGTAACAACGCTGCTTGTTATGACACGATAGTCAGTCCGAGAGATGAAGGTGAGGTGGATATACCTGTCAAACAACCTTACTGAGGCAGCACCGCTTGAGTATAGATGGCGATACGATCGTCGATCTCGTGAAGTCAAATCCTCTTTTCCTGATAATTACCGATGTCTAACAGTAATGGTTCAAATCTTGCATTTGTGTTGAATTTTCCAGAGTTTCCAAGACAACCATCGAGACATGAGCATGAGTGGAGCCATCTAGTTTCGATTTTGAGAAGCCTTAGCAAGGTATTGAAATTCAATATAATCAAGTAGGCAAAAGTCTACAACTTTTTCTAGTTGCTGGGTATTGGGAGTCGGTATACCAGTCTATATTTACATCGTGGATGAAGGTAATAAGAGAGCTATCTAGTTCGTTTTTCGACAATTACATTGGTGCTTTCCTAACGTTATTGTTTTGTGAAATTATTCCAATGAATTCAACTCGTGTTCACAATTCACAATACTGTCGAATATTCGATAAGACATCTTGAACTCGATCAAATTGCTTTGATCCAGTGCATGATGATCACGAAAGAAAATGTCACACTATTTGCCATCATTGAAGCTGCATATTGGTTGAAAAAACACGTGCTGAGTGCTGACGATTCAAGCGCCTGAATCAAGCATATCATGGCCCGAGATATTTTCAAATTCTGTAATATCAAATCTAATATAAATTGGATCGTTCAATACAAGTTATAATTCCATTATTTTCGTATCATATCATTACACATTATCTATTATGCAAGTTTATATTTGGTATTGAAGTTTTCAAGCCTGTCTGTTTTGACAGACAGGACATTTGTATGTCTCTTCAATTCAATATCTCATGTTAACACAACAAAATAATTTCGTGGGATTTTGCATTGAGCGCATTTTTAATTAAGGTGTCTGTTCTTTTTGGTTTCTTCGAGGGTCTACCTGACTGAATTCTCTTCATCACAGATGTTAATCCTGATCGAATATCACGTGTGGACTTGGATGTCGGCTGTACTTCCAATTTGCCGTTCACGGTTGTAATAATTTATCCTTGATTTGCATTTGGCAAAGATATCACTGGACTTGTGTAGCAGTTGTAAGTGTAAGAATTATTTTATGCATTACTTTCTCCAATTCGCGTTTCGATCATGTGAAATTTTCTGAAATTCGATATTAGAACAGGCTGTTTCATCTGAAGCGAACTCAGAAAACTTTCAGTGTGCGCTTTAGATGAAACAGCCCGCATATTTGTAGCGAATCAGACAGATATATAGTCCTTCAGTGAATAGTATTTGTTGGGCTGCGACTAATTTCTTCTTCTTGAATGTTTTTGTTGCTCGAAATTTTGATTGAAATTTATCACTGATGCTGTTAGTTGAAATTGTTGATAGATCCATCTTCATACAGGGTGGCTCAATGAAAACGAAAAAAGGTATGCATTTCACTGAGAGATCAAGGAAGTGACATTTGAATAAATGATTCTTTATGTAATGTTGGATAGGACAGGATTGAAAAAAAACACATAAGGCACCTTTTAGATGAACATCTTTCCATCACTAGCCGATTATTTCCATGAACGTGTTTTCTCGAGAACTACTGCATTAAATTCCAAAAACAAGGGAGCGTTGGTAAGAGGTTTTGATTACCTTCAAAATGATGTATCACTTGACAACTTGTCCCATTTGAGATTCAAGGGTTGGAGCTCACCCCTCCGAGGGGGTTTGAAGTGAAAAAGTTGAAAACATGCGCAAAATATTTTCCCTCGAAATAAAAATAGACCGGTTCGAGTGTTTTTTTTTTCTGAGAAAGATAAAGATATATGAATCCACAGGTGCTTCATTTCCAAAATCCTATTATACATATATTATGGCAAGATATGGCCCTTCATAATTTGAAAATTTTCAATAACGCATAACGCAGGATCGTCCGGACCAATAATGCCAAATCGTGGGACATTCGATCCATTCGAAAATGGATCTTTCGTGATTCGGCATACAATTTTCTAGGTATGCCATTATAGAAGGACATTCCAATACGACTCCAGACTCGTGGTGTCGCTGAGCAATTTGATATCATTGATTTCTGAATTACAGTCTATAGTATCGCGATCATCCATGGTATTTCCCTGGAGATATCAACGAACAAGTCTCAACAAGATACCTGCTGATCAAAAAGTACATCGGTCATATCAATCGATCAATTACCTGGTCTATCTCCATATGGCCCATTCCCTTCGGGTCTCCCATAATGCCCCAAGTGTTGAGGCGAGCCCTGACCCAGACCCAGCTCCTCTGCTTCTCCATATCCACTGGGATATTGCTGCGATGGTCTGGACTTCACAGGTCTTTCATCATCGTAGCTTTGACTTTGCGCCATAGGATAGCCTGACCCCTTATGACCGTAGTCGTTGGGATTGTCTACTGATGGTCTGGCAGGTCGTTCATAAGATATGTCCTGATTTCCATCATGGTAGCCTTGAGAGGAAAATGAAGGCCTTCGATGGTCTCGATCTGCGTTTTCATCAGCATATCCTTGAAGAGGTCTTGCAGGTCCAGTTGGTCTTTCGTGAGGGTTATTTGGACGTTGTCCTATTTCGTGGTTATCTTGGCCGTATCCTTGGGACCCCTGCAAGGGTGTGTGAGGTCTAACGTTTTGGCTGAGATAAGATTCACTGAAGGACTCTTGGTGAGATTGTTGAAAGAGGTAGTCGCTTTGTAAGGTGGGGTAGTTTTCATATTCATCAGGGTGAGGAATCACGGAGCCGTACCTATTCGGAAGAGGTCTGTGGCTGTCATCGACTGGTTTTGGACGAAATGGTATCCTGGAAGGACGGTCCCCATACCTACAAAAACGTATAAGTTCCTACTGTGTCCAGTCGACTATATGAAAACTTGAGTTACCTATCCAAATTATATCCATAAGGCTTCGCTACATCGAGACGATCCAGTTCCGGCCTATCTGCAGTCCAATGTGGCCTTCCGAATGATCCTTCATCTGCATATCCCACACCTGTCACCAATGAGCTGGGTCTGTTGTCATATTCCGGATCGGGCCTGTCGTAACGGTCAGGCCTGATTTTGTGACCATCGTACGGATGGCTCAAGGCTGCTGGTTTGAATGGAGGGATGTTGCCACTTCCCCCATAATAAGAAGACTCTTGGGCTACTAGGATACCTGAAAATGGAAGAAGTTACTTGGGAGAATCATCTGATGTTTATGTACAAGGTTGTCGATGCTTACAAAATTCAGAGCTCAACTTCTAGTTTTTTTCTCAGTTGGTTTAGCTATTATATATATATATATATATAAATATATTATTAACGATCATAAATTAGCTAGCATTGGAGGAATAACAATAATTGATTAATTCCAGAATTCAAATTATGATTTTGCTAACCGTGTATTGGGTTCAAGACAGTCTGTGGACCACTAGCGATGCTAACCAGTGTCTGCACATTCTGAACGCCATCTTTTATCGGCGTAGGTACATAGTGGTAATTGGGACCCAAGTCTGAGGATTGAGGCGGCTTATCCAGATGTTCAATTTGCAGAGGTTCGTGGTGGAACTCATCCTCAGAGTGTATGTTGCCTAGAGTCACCGGCTTCAGGGGGGGTCTGTAGTCGTTGCTTTGATGCTTGTTGTTTTCGATGACGAGGGTGCAGTCCAATTTTTTGATGTAGAGATCGAAGTCAGTGGCGTGTAGGGTCCCTTGGGGTTTGAGGTCGGCTGTTTCTTTGATGGCGTCGATACTCAACTCGCAAGTGGCGTTGCCCTTGGCTGATATCCTACAAAAAGTACAAGTGAGGAGAAATGTTGAAATTTACATTTTTTTCCTCCGAACTTTTTCAAAAATCAGCACATTTGGCGCACTATATCACAGAACGCGAATATCCGACTGTATCCGACTGATAGAAGCCGGCTAGTTTCACCGGTATTTTCCACAAACACATGGTATACTGTAAATAATCAGTAAGGATATGAAAGAGCACAAGAACAATATATAATGAGAGGATATACCGGCAAATCGAAATTGACTAAACATATCCTCACTGAAAATGGATAACATATAGCCGATTGGAGTAATATTAAGATCATAGGAAAAGAAGACAACAACCAAAAACGAAAAATCAAAGAGTCTGCTTGTATTCTTCTGAACGGAGACAATAATAAATGATAAAAAACACCTTGTAACCAGAATTCCTCCGTTTGCCAAATTGTCGATTTTCAGTGTGAAAACAACTAACATCGGAAAATTTTGCGAGAATAAAGTGTTCGAATTGTGATGAAAAGCAGGAGCGTTCACGAAACGTCCACTAAGATAAGTAGAGGTTTTGTTTTCATTATTAATATATTTGTATTTCTATTTTTTTACAAACTTACAAACTTACAAACTGCATATTCCTAGTAGTAAACTAATATGATGGTTACTCGCTGATATTGATTAGTGAAATTATAATTTAGCGTATATACGATAGTGACTTACATTTTGCGATTTTGCCAAGTTACTGTATTTTTCCTTTGAAATACTTTCATGTATTTTTTCCGTAGTATCCCTATTAGGTATCTTATACCCAAGTACGATTCGGAATGAACAGTTGGAATCTAAATGAACAGTTGCTCTGATAATGTTTTTCTGTATTTGCATCATCTTGAGAACTGATAGAAATACTTTACATTCTTGAAAATGTATCATGTTGGATTTTCCAAAATATCCCGGAACTCCTTATACGGTTTTATTAGTTTGCGAACGGAATTCAGTTACCAATAAAATTGTCTGAAACTTTCCCCATTCAACCGACTTTCCATCTTCTTTAGTTTCCGACATCCGAATACGTCCATCACCAATGTTGGACACACTGTCCATTTATTGAAGAACAAAAAAATATTTTAATTGATTAATTTAATGTTATTATATCCAGATTATTCCGACGGCTTGATTGGGAATGCTAATTACATAAACGAACATATAAGTGGGACTGAATACTTGAAACACGACTTACCCAAACGCAAATGCTTTACAGGATTTTTTTTCTGCAGAGCACACTTGTTTACATTCTGCCACAGTTTTATAGTTGAAAAATTTGTAGACGTTATCAGGATTCAACCTTTCACCAATGGCTAGTCTCTCGTAACAATCTGAAAAGTAAAAAAACATGAATAAGTCTAGAATGCAAAACCCAGTTTATCCGGAAATTTTGATTCAACTTTCCACTATGTCCACATTAACACTTCCCGGACTAGGCTGAAGGAAATCTGGCTGAAGGATATATAAATAATTCACTTACACACAAAATTAAAATTGCCAAACCATTCAAAAATCATCATCATTGAAGAAACCAATCAATGTGAAACGGATACTTTGTCTTCTTGTTCTGGCTTCAAAAAAGGAATTCAAATATATCAAGTATTTCAAACAAATTGAATCCCTTGAATATAGGCAATTGCTCGAATTTTAATGTGAATATTAATATAAATGCGAATCATAATGTTTCTTTTCTGTTCTGTTCGATTCAAATATTGTACGTAACACGACCGAAAATAGTTTTTTTGGACTCACGTCAGACTTCCAGGACGAGCCGTAGTCGAGAATTTTGTCTATTCGTCAAAAAAACCCTATTACTTGTTACGTAAATTACAATATTTGAAAATTCACTAGAGGTGGCTTCCATATAGATATTTCAAAATTTGAATTTGCTTTGCTTATGTAATGGTATATCTTATTGATAATTCATACCATACCAGTTATCTTCGGAGTGCAATGTGATACAGTTCAAAAGAGGCTTGAGCTGAAAAGTTGAAAAATCATCTTTCATTTCCGTCTATTATTTTTTATTCCATGAATTGAATGGAAAATGTTGCATATAAAAAGCATATTGGGAAAGTATTTTGATCGTCAATGTTCGAAACTCGCAGTGTAAAGCTAACAAACAGGATATGTGGGTGTGTGGTGGTACTGGGTGTTTCTTCATTGATTGATCTTGAATTTATCATAATATATTCATGCTCTCAGATTTGAGAAGTGAATACCAATTATCAAATGAACAGGAAGCAATATTATTGTCTCCGCTCAGAAGAATATCAGCAGACTCTTCGATTTTTTTTTGTTGCTATCTTCTTCTCCTTCGATCTCAATATCACTCCAATTAGCCATATGTTGTATAATTTCAGTAAGTACATGTTGAACTGATTTTGACTTGTTGAAATTCAAATGCAATGACATCTTAGGATAGATCATTGATATGTCCTTTCGACACATGTGGCTCAAGATCGATAACCACAACAGACAAAGTTCATCCGCTGCCTTTATCTATCCTGGTGACCTCTTCGAATTCCTTTCTCTGATTCGATCCATCGATTCCATCCGACAGAATCACCCAGCAGCTGGAATCATCATCATGGGGGATTTCAATGTCCACAACTCCACCTGGCTCATATTCTCAAACAAAACGGATGACGCAGGACGTCTGGCTGAGGCTTTCGCTATCACCTATGGTCTTGAGCAACTGATAAATGAACCCACTCGGATCCCTGATATCAGCAATCATCATGCCAATACGCTCGACCTGTTCCTCACTAACAATCCGGAACCGTATGAAGTGAAAGTCCGTGCACCACTAGGAAACTCAGACCACACACTCATCTCCACGATATGTCCTTACATCACTCCGCGAACCAGTCCAACACCCCCACGCACTGTTTGGCATTACAATTCAGCCAACTGGGATGGCCTTCGCATGTTTTTTTCAGAGTTTCCTTGGAGGAGAATATGTTCTGAATCGGGAGATCCTACGCAATGTGCTGAAGAGATTTCGGAAATCATCATTTTGGGAATGGAAACTTACATACCACATAGCACCGAATCACGAACCACTGGTGAACCATGGTTCAATAGAACCTGTTCTAGGGTCGTCGCTCTGAAGCAAGCAGCATACCGTCGTTGGCGCAGAAACCCATGCCCTCAAACTAGAGCTGAATATGTTGAAGCTAAGAATACATGCAATCGAACGATAGATGAGTCTAAAGAGGCTTACAACACGAAGATAAGATCAAAGTTCATAGAGTGTCCAAATGGTTCTAGCTCATGTCCTCCCCTCACAAAGGATGATAATACATTGGCTATAACACCCCATGAAAAAGCCAACACCTTCGCCAAAATGTTTGCAGACAATTCTACCTTGGATCCACGAGGCCAGAATTGCTACCATCGATAACCGTATGCAAGAAATTGTCTTCCGGCAACGCACTATCAGACACATTCTGCTTAGCCTCAACGTCAAGAAGGCTATGGGGCCTGACGGAATACCGTCTATTGTTCTCAAGAAATGTGCCCCAGAACTAACACCAGTTCTTTGCAGGTTGTTCACCCTCTCGTACAAACTCGGCGTATTTCCTTCTAACTGGAAGAAAGCTAGGGTCCAACCGATTCCAAAGAAGGGCAAGAAAACGTTCCCTAACAACTAAAGTAATGGAAAAAGCAATCAACATCGAGCTCATCCGATATCTAGAGGGCTCAAGAATCGTGAACGACCGGCAATATGGCTTTCGTCGTCAGAGGTCAACAGGAGACCTGCTTGCCTATGTAACACATAAGTGGCAGGTGAAAATCGAGAAACATGGGGAGTCTCTGGCTGTAGCCTTGGATATCTCCAAAGCATTTGACCGAGTTTGGCACCAAGGCCAAACTTCCGTCATTTGGTTTGCCGCCCCAACTGTGTCTTTTACTATCGAGCAGATAGATCACTCTACGTGGTGGTAGACGAAGTCTCGTCTGATACAATGACGGTCAATGCTGGTGATCCACAAGGCTCTGTCTTGGCACTAACTTTGTTCTTGCTCCACATCAATGATTTGTTGAATGTGACCTCCAGCCCAGTTCATAGCTTTGCGGTTGATAGTACACTTCATTTCGCCTATTCCTCTAGAGCCCCTATATCATCCAATGAGGCCAGAGGTAAGACGAAGACAGGTCGATGTATCAAATGAGGATAAGACAAGAACTCTGAAATGGAGATCTGAAAATCTAGTACAGTTCAATGCAACTAAAACTCAAGCTTGTATGTTCACCAAGAAGGCTGATCACACAATGCCCAATTTGACGATGTCGGGTAACACTGCTCCTATGAGGTCGTCAATATCCATGCTGGGTGTCACCACCAACAGTGCTCTCTCATGGGACGGTCATGCGAAAACTGCTTCACAAAAACTTGGTTTTCTTTTCCGTGCGAAGAGATACTTCACATCCCAGCAACTGCTTATGATCTACAAAGCACAAATTGGACCTGTCCTGGAGTACTGTTCACATGTTTGGAGCTCAGCCCCCAAACATACGCTGAAGCTCTTAGGTTCAATTCAGAAGAGAGCTATTCATTATTCTCCAATATAACCATTTTTCCCAATGTATGTTATGCCTTCCTTGAATGAATTTGAAAGAATCTTATCGAAACCAAACTCAGAGATGAATTGAAATCACAAACAGTGGAAGCACCTTTTTAACCCAAAGATTTATTATTTATGGACAGAGCCACAGACGGCAATTGGTATTTTGTAGATTCAAATGCTGAATCTAATGAACGTAAACCATCTCATTCTTATACCACCTCATTCATAAAAACTAGAAATTATTCATAATGTAGGTTACAACAGAACTGTTTTTGGCATGAATCTCTGAGATACCTGGGGCTAAGCGACATATTTATATACCTATCTAGTTCATTAACATTTTTCATGGCCGAGGCTGTGATTCGCGAATGATGAACAGTTAGATTGATATGAGGATGATGAATCAGTCATCGTTCGGATGAAATCAGTTGCTTCGATCGATTCTTATTGTTCGATCATATTGATTTTCATCCCTGATATGGCTTCATCACCAGGTGATTATTTTGAGGGAAACAATCCTGAATGTTTCTCAGCGGTTAATTTGGACTTGAGATTTTGACTTATCGATATCGATTCATAACCTATCCTGTTACGCCCAGAAATATTTATCACAGATTCCAATTCAAATCACCCATTATTTTGAATACAATTTTTAACATACACGGTGTCCAAGAATACGTGGCCAATCTTCCGGATTCAGATAAAACACAAAGAAATATAGCAATGCAAGATCCTATAGAGGATCTCCAAGATCCTCTTAGGAGACAAAGGATGACCTTTCAGTCCTCCAGCTCGTGCTGAACAGCAGTTCCAGTGGATTAATCTCATTACACATAATCGGATGATACTTCTCATGATAACTACGTTGGTCATGCAAAATTACTATGTGGCAACTATGCAAAATTACGTAAAATACTTCGTATTTCCATATAATCTCCAATAATCCATCAACATTACATATTACTACCGATATCAGTGTTTTTTTTTGCTACTAAAATAATGCTGAGTATATTGACTAGGATAGACAAAAAAATAAGCATTAAACGAAAATTGAAAAGACAGAAAGTGCTGCCAGTTCCTTTCTTCCACTGTTCATGGGGAAATCAAAACAGTGATTTGAGGCTGCATTAAACTGCTTAAAAAATTGGTGTCATATCGTAAAAAATCGAAGGTAGTAAAATCTGGTAGTTGATGGTGTGATTTCAAAAGCAATATCGGTATCGAGGGTAAGCAGAAAAAGTATTAAATGTTTTTACTCAAGAAGAAATCAATTTTGGAGGAGATAATTGGAAAAGCATCAGCATCACAAAATGTTTGCAATAATTGTGTGACATGATGAAAAATAATGTTATAAAAAAATCGCAGTTTCAAAGATTGTCCCTGAATTTTCTCAACTGTGGATTCTAAAATTGTACTATAAATATATATCGAGGAGCACCTATTATACTTGACGATTTTATTGAACAATCATTGAATTACATCAAGTATTATTTTCAAAGTTAATGAAGAGACTTGATGGCCCGTATTTCCTCAAATGATGAAGGGCGGGCATGGGAAAAATTAAGGAACTGGTCTTATTATTTCTGTTCCACCTGAATCCGGGAGAAAACACACATTTTCTGGAACTGTTCCTGTGTTCATTGTCTCAAATGAAATGGGAACTTACCGGTAATGGTGGGCATCAAATGATTGTCGATGGTGATCGCCCTGACGATGCTCAGAACGGCGAGTCCAGTCGCCATCGTCGAAAACCAAAAACAACGCAACATTTCCGAAAATAAAACAAAAAACTCCGACCGGTCGGTAGAATCACATCACAACGAAGAGCAGGAGCGCGCTAGGCTAAGAGTCGAAAATGTTTGCATCACCGAGTGCTTGCACCGCAAGTAAATCTATTGTTTTACAATAAACGAAATTGTGACAGAAAGCTATTTTTTTCTAAAGAGATCGATTGTTTGGGGACGAGCCCATCTTTTGCGACACACGGGATGTATTCGGGATGTAACTAGACGGCCGAGTGATCGAGAGTGAGTAGAATAAGACGAGGAGAGCCGCAAGAAGCGGTGTCCAATCTCGGATTGACCGGAGTTTATGGCCTTCTTCGGCGCTGATGGTAATGGGAAGACACCAGGTCGGATAAACAGTATAATTATCCGCGAAGTTGAACTGATTTTTTCGTGTTTGTTTCTTCGAGTTTGGAGGTTTCGTATACGCTAGTCAGCAATTCAACTATACATTTTATCGTAACAGGGCCGTAATTATTCAGGGCTCCCAATTTTGAGGGCTACTGCTAATTTGTGAAGAACATTGAACCGTCAGACACAACTTACCTACATACAAATATGCTTTGTTTTCAAGGTGGTGGAATCGATAAACGAATATATGCTTCAAGAATAGTTAGAGAACATTGAATTTTCTATATTCTTGTGAGTTCCTAGTAAGTGAAGGCAAATGGTTCTGTGATATCATTCAACTAATTCAGATGGAAACATGTTTTTCTCTCAGAATTTACCAAACTTCATTGAAGTACATGAACGAGAATTCATTTTTTTGTGAAGGAGGTCCTCTTGTTAAAAGTCCATAGAAGGCATGGCTTTCGAGAAAGAAAAAATAAGAAAATACTGATTCCATGCGCTAAATAAGACTTCAGGATGTTTCAGGAAACAATATATGGAAGGTGCATTTTCGCATGATTCAACCACAAGGTTGTGTTCCATAAGTCGTAATTCTTTGGGAAACATGCATCACTTTACGACTCCAGAGCCTAACAACAAAGACACTGAAGAATTAGTACGATAGAAAAGTTCTGCCAAGTTTTCAGTTTCTCAACTCAAATTCAACTCCTACTGACGTTTTCAAAGCGGAAAGCCTAGAAGGATATGCTGACAACGCCCACGAACTGATGAAGAAGTTCCCCGAGAGAAATGATTTTTTATGGTTAGTTGGCAATTGTTCTCATTGTCTGTTCGTCTTTTGCCATGGTTTCTCTAAAAAAAACAATATTGTGAGAATACACACTTTCATGAGTAACTAAGACGTTTCGTTGATTTGTACAGTCTTCATGCATTTCTCAAAATCAGCTCTTTTTGACTCCTGATGGTTTCCCCTATATACCCTTTCCATAAATGTAGCATGAGGCTTACTTACTCAATAAGCAAGTTTGTGCTTGATGAATAACTTTAAAACTATTGGTTCTTGACCAAATAGGTATGTAGAGATCGGGTTGGAATATTAGGACAGGAAGTCGATTGGAATATCAATCTTTTTCAATCGGAAGTAGCAAAGGTGCGGTCAAGACAGGCGTGGATGCTGAGTTTGGAAAAACGGTTGTGGGAATTCAAGATGCTAACTCAAAAAGTCATGTTCGGTTCATAGAAGCCTTATGAGACAGTTGCTTCATCTGTTCCAGATAAAGAAGGTTTATACAATGAGCAAAGCGCAACTAACGATGCTCAGTGGTTCATGATAGCCAACCCGAAAACACTTTTCTTACTAATTTACAGTTGCACCTGTGAATTATGAGATCATGAGATTAAGAAAAAAAGGATGGCAGTTCAGAGCTGTCGTTACGGGTTTTGGCCTACATATACCTAATAGGTACTAATGAGAATCTCTTCAAAACATTAGTTTACAATGAGCTGTCATAAGGTATAAACAATCTCAATGGAAAAAAAAAATTAGGTTCAGTGTTTCCATTAATATCTTGCAAAAATCCTAGGTAGAAATAATAATAATAGACTCATGAATTTTCTTCTGAAAACACGTAATTTTCTAAGTATAGGGTATGGAAGTTTCTGACATAAACGGGTTTTCTTCAATTTATTTGTATTGCCTTCAAATTCGGTAGTTTCACATGCAATAACAACAGTGGCTCTATACAAGACAGTGGTGACAATGCATCATCAGCGTTATGATTGGCCGACTCCAATAAATTCGTGATTAGGTAATCATTTAAGTGTTTATTTCTATATCATTGAACTTTCTTCTTCGAAACAAAGTCATTGTTTTATTATCTAGGGTTGCTTTCATTCAGGATTCCAGTGGTTTGTATCCAGAACTTTTCATTCGTATTTTCAACTCGAAAAGAGTTATGTGAGCAAATGACCTGTACATATAGTGACCAGCGATGTTTACAGGACTCTAAGTTGATCAGTTTACTTTCTGGTCGAGAACACTCGGATTTTTTGAAGGTCGACATCCCTGAGTCACCTTACCGAGACAAGACACCGGCAATGCTTCGTTGTGGAAGCTAATCTCGTCTTCTATTGAAATTCTCGCAAAGTTCACAAAGGCGATAGTCATCCTGGCAGATACATAAATCTGATAGCGAATTACTTCATCTCTTTTGATTAATTTAATAGCGGATGCGCAATGTGTTCGCAAAATTAAAACGATCTCTCATCATAATATGATGTCAGCAGGAAGCGTGGATTTATCGTAATTATAATATGCCTGTTTCCCTGTTTCAAATACGATACGATACGATGTCAATTATAGGTATTCATAGAAATATCAATCTCATCCAACGGAAAACAACCACAGTTTTTTATGTAAAATATTATTGAAAGTATTCGAGAAAAAATATGATTCACAATTATTTGATAGCACATACCTCATGTTAGAAACAAGATATAACACCGTACCACCATTCATTTCTATACCTTCTGATTCTATTAGTAAGACATGACTGAGGTGGTTATGTGGTTATGATGAGTAAGAAGACAGTTGGAGAAAAAAGATCATTGACCGTTTATATTTTGTAAAGCACGCATCGGAAATAAATTTTTAAACTTTGAATAGTGTTTCAATAACCATAGTTTTATACTCATGTGGAAAAGTATACGGAATAGTATATATTGGAATGTCGGAATATCCTCGGGCTGCTGTTAGATATCCATGGAATATCCAAAATTGACCCGAAGGGGATAAACATATGTGGAAGTCAGAAATATGAGAATCAAGAAGATAAAAGTTCACATTCATATGTAATAAGGTATATTACTGGGAAAGAGTTAAAACATTGAATAATGTTTTGGTCATAGCATTCTCTTGGACATCCACTGAATATCCATAAGATATCCTGTTTGGACCATTGAACTTCAACGTTTCCTCAGCACATATCCGAAATTAGGTTAATCTCAATTTAAATAAATCTAGGGAATCTCTCATTACATGAAGTCATTACGTTGAAGTCATTCTCAACACCACGATGTGGCGTTATTACTGTGATATACTGTTAACTTACCTACGTCGATTATAGCTGAAGAATTATATCTTGATCTTGATAGTTGGCTGGATACTGGCCAGCATATTTTATTGTTTCATATTTTCTGAGAACCATACAAGCTTGCTACTAACATGAGAAGCATCATCACAGATACTTCGGAAAATTTTTAGAACATATATCTTCAACAAATGAGATAGCCTGAGTGGAATGGAATGAAGTATATCTTATGGACGTCCAGGTTCGTGGCCCCATGACATCCAGTGGACGCACCATGGATATCCTTCGGATAATATTTTGACGTGCATTGAATATCCCAAATCCATCCCATCGGAACATGTGAATTTAAAAAGATACCTTCGTAACATCCGAGATTTCAACAAAAGCATAAACCATGTTCATTATAATCTAAATACAGATAAACCGCATCTCATGGAAAAACATGAATTTTCGAGCCTGGATTTGAGGGGTAAATACTTCTCAGTCTTAATGCCGCACAAAGTCATAAGCACGTCTAAACACAAGACATGCTGTTTCCTTTTACATGTCAACACCACGTACAAATGTCTTGAAATATTCTCCTTTATACAGGGTCGCTGATATGTATGGAAACGGTCGATTATTTCCTAAAGTAAGATAGCTAGCGAAAAATGTTAGGATACAAAAGTTGTAGGGTTTTTCAAAATCCATTGAGCTAATGAAAAATTAGGTATACAGGATGAGTCAAAAAGTCAGGACGAAACAAAGTTGCTTTTTCTCTAATGGGACACCCTGTATATTATTCCACATTTCAATTCTGCTCGAAATTCTGAACAAAATTGATGAAGCGCATCATTTCCTGAATTCAACCGATTTCGAGATATCGAATTTTGAAAATAACCTATAATAAATTATCCAAAAATGTTAGTCCATTAAGTTCATAGTCCATCAAGTTACCTTTGAAAGTCTCCAGCTCCATAACAACGCCGCGTCGTTCTTTTGTCTAACAGTGATGATCTTGACAACACATGTCAAAAATACATTTAGTGTAAATAGTGCGCAAAAATGGCACGTTTAACTAATACTGAGCGTATTGAAATTTTAATGATCATAGAATTCGGTGATAGAATTAGATAGAATAGAATTTGTTGTTTATTAAAATTTGTTTTCTCTCTTTTATATAGGTATACGTCTCTATCCCAGAAATGATCTCCCATGCCATCGAGAGGAGTAACTGGAACCAAAAGAATTCTATGTAATTTGTTCAAGGTAGATAGCCGAAAAGGGACAAAATTCCTCTGTTGCCTTTATCTATCACAAAACGAACCAGCTCAATTCCTATTCAAATTCTTTTCTCTCAAATTTGACTTCATCCAACAGAACCGAACAGCAACAGCGCAGTACCATGATACAGTATCATGCCGCAGTACTGTTCACATGTTTGGAGCTGAGCTCCCAAACATACGCTGAAACTCTTAGATTCTGTTCAGAAGAGAACTATCGTCTAGTCGATGATGCTAAACTCACCAATTCATAGACCTCTCTAGAACAACGTAGAATGTCTGTTTTTTTATAGATATTCCCATGGTTGGTGCTCAGCAGAAATATGGTCTATTCAAAATTTGTTGAATTCTTTGCCAACTGAAGAATTTCCAGATGCTTACAACCTCCAAACTTTCAAGAAAAATTTCAATACCTTCCTCCTCTCCCAATCCTCCACCGCCGTTGTCAAGAAATGAAAAAAATCAATGGACATTCAAACTTCCAGGACTCCACTTGGCACAAATTCAAAAAAGATAAGACGTTTGCTCTCTCTTATGGTCTTGAGCAACGAATCAATGAACCCACTCGGATTTCTGATATGAACGATAATCATGCCAATGGGGCTCGACCTATTCCTCACCAACAATCTGGGCCCCTAGGAAGTGGAAGTCGGTTCACCACTAGAAAAGCCAGACCACACATTCATCTCCGAAATATGTTCTCATATCACTCCACGGAGTCACATTTAGCCATAGTATTTTATGATCCTGTTCTGTAGTTGAGTGTAACCTGTATCCTGTAGAACAGTGTAACAATAAATGAATAATTAAGCTCAATTTATAAACTCCGCTTCCGTAGCCGCAATTGACGTAGCCGTTGCCGTCGCAGTAGTGAAAAAACTGCTCAATTTATGAACTAATGACATTTCCGCAGGAACAGATAATTTTCTGTCACTATTGTGGGTTATCTGTTGAGTTATGAAAGGCATGATCATTCTGGGATCATTCAAACATTTTTCAAACTACTTCGCCCTCGTGGTGTGCAAATTATCAGAATTATCAGAACGAAACGAAACTATAAATCAGCTGATCACTCTCTTCTGTCAGCTGTCACTGGTACTCATCTGTGATTGGATGTCTGCAGCCGAATGCCGTTGCCGTAGCCGCTGATGAAGATAAAAGTTGTATATATTTGAGGGCTACGGCAACCGTGTCAACTGCGAAGTTTATTAACGAATGTACATATTTTACATATTACATCTTGGCACGGGAACGGCTACGTCAACTGCGACTACGGCTGCGGAGTTCGATAAATAAATAAATGAATAAATGAATGAACAAGTGAATTAATGAACAAATATCATCTGATGTGAAAGATGAAGACGAGTCGATAATATAAATCAAGATCTGAAAATCTAGTAGAGTTCAATGCAACAAAAACTCAAGCTTGTATCTTTTCAGGAATTCTTTAACCTCTCTAGAACATAACAGAAAGATAGGAGAACTCTCCTCCATTTTTAGCTCAGCTCACTCGAGGTCACCATTATACATTGTCAGGCCTGAGACCTCTGTCAAACTTCTACCAAGCATCATTTATCGATAGAATGACAATTTGTGACAAACTGTCAAACTTCATTCTACCAAGCATCATTCATCAATAGAATGACAGTTTGTGGAATTCTTTGCCTAGTTGGGTATTTCCTGATGATTACGACCTGCGAACTTTCAAGATGAATTCCATTATCTCTTTCCTCTTCCAACATACCACGATGTTCCACGAACATTATAGGTATCTTCTCGTGTTGTCAAAAGATGGAGATGAAGGAAAAATATCCTACCTTCTGTCTACATCTTCGCATCATCCTCTTCTGAGGTGAACATTTTATAAAAAGTACCGAGAATCCTTTGACCTTTTTGAAAATACCAACAAATGAGCTTGCGGCGAATCTCTTCTCAGAGGTTTTTTGTGTGGGGACACACTGTATATTATTGCAATGGCTTCGTCTAGATGTGTAACAAAGAAAGGTACAATTTTGCCAACAATCAGCTGGTCACTACTGGTTGCCTCTCTCTCGTTTGCTGTTATCATTGGTTGGATTCCTCCGCCGTTCTATAGGCGTGAATTAGAATCTATTCGAAATTCTTTCAACCATATTCAATAATTCACATATTAAATGATATATATATATATATATATATATGTTCTAATCTTTCTTCAATCTATTAGTTCTGCTAATAGCTCAACAGGAAAACACCATTTCGATGTTTTAAAATCATGTCTTGACTTGATAGGCTGAACCGAGTGGACCAACTTGGATTATTTACCAATTTTCAATATTCAAACAACAAGTAAAATTGAGATTCTTTGTTTTAACACACTCATGAATAAATGAACTTCGTTAAAAGATATAATTAAGTGAATAATCTTACACTATTATAACTTGATTCGAATGTAAATAACTGAAAATGTCATATTTCCCAATACAATGTGATAATGGCATGACACTAAATGTTTTGATCAGGCCACTGCTTCTCAAATAGTCATATTGTAGAGCACAAAAATGCAGTTCAATATCGCAAATCTCCACTAGACAGGAATTGTGGGTGACACAATGAGAAATTTCTTCAGAACAACCTCGAACGAAATATTCTATGCACGTAAAAACATGAACGATTTTTTAGACGAATTCTCAGAAAAAACTGGCGTAGAGTTTATGAATGAACTTAGAGCTGTAATGCAGTCCTTGCGGGGATAATGATAAGAGTTAATCCTTCGTTATATGCATAGTAAAAGATGAAATCGGAAAGTTTGATGCTACTCTACCCTACAGCGGTTTTACAACAATCTCAAATTTCTACTGGCGTGATAGGTGAAAAAAGGTTTCGGTAATACTCAAAGAAATGATATTATATATTTACTAACATTAGCCAAATGGCTACCATACATCTGTGGAGTGTTTTCTATGATAGTTACGTGATATTTGGTCAAGTTGACCAAAACATTTGGCGCTTTTGTGACTAGAACAGCGACTGGTTTCACTCACTCGCTTTTTCGACAGAACGGGCATGTGTGTGATAATTACGTCACCAGTTTGAATTGGTTTTTGAAAAGGACTGTAATTTGAATTCGAAAATGAAGCATGTGAGTTAACATTGAGAATGAATCATGCCGTTACATGATGAGAACATAATTACAAAGGTTGATTTCTGTTGGAAATTCCATAGGTTTCGCATCTTTATTACCTTATTTCGGTATTTATTTGGATATTCGAAGAAGACATGAAAAACTGAAAGACTACAATTTGAAACAGCAGTAGATGGCTCACATGTAATAAATTGCCCGAGGCGGAAAGAAGACAGAGGTTTATATTGCCTGCCATTATACTGGTGAAATTTTCATTGAACAAGGTATTCGTTTCTTGGTTATAGATTATTGCTACTTCGATAATTTATCAATGATCAATATTCCTATACAGTATGAAAGTGATATGCAATGTCACCACAATGTCATTTGAGAAGTAAAAATCAGCACCCTTTGTAAACGTTAGCTCATATTGAGATCTTTTCCCACCTTCATTGAAAAAGTAAGTAACTGACATGACCATGTTTCGAAATCGAAAATTGACGACATCGGCCATATTTATGAAAAATGTACTATTTTCATATGAACCTTGATATCATTAGGGAGAAGGAAAAAACTGAAATTAGACTTGAATACAAAAAATATAATTTCTACTGGTGCAGAAAACAGAATCGAATACATTTGTAAATATTTTTGTTAAGGTCTCTCAATGATTGCACTCCAAATAACAAAAGAAACCTATAGTAAATACAAAATATACAGTTAGAAATCTAAAACTACAAAATACTTCTTGCGGGCAGTGCTAACAAAAATATCAACAAAGAAATTATAATGTCAATATCGCCAACAGGAATAAAATATATATAAACAAAATAGTGTTACGAAATGAATTTTAATTTTCACCAGTAGTAATAAGTCTAATAAATAAAAAAATGTACAATATTGTTGAGGAAGATGATTGTGTTTTGAACATCACCTACCCCAAATTATTTGATAATGCTTAACAATATTACCCATCGCCATCCCAGAAGATTCACATTAAGGCAATTTTACGATTTCATGAAGGATTCACATCATCAACCTTCCATCGATAATTATAATGGCAGGTGGAAATTGAAGAATTTGAAAAACATACAGAAGTGAAGACTGACAAAAAATGAATCTCAAGTATTATAATAATGTAGCATCTAAGTTAGTAGATACTTGTAGGGTTTCTCTTTCTGAAAGCCTGACAATGTATAAACCTAACTTTGAATAAATGAAGAAATCAGCAGCCATACTTCAAGCAGTATCAATTCAGTAGGTATCTAATACAAAAAAATAGCATCCAATCGAAAAATAGCCTCATAACGCCAGAGTATCAATCATTGCCAAAACCCTGTTCCCTAACCTAGATATTAATGTAATTTTTTTTTTACGAAAATTAATATATATAAAAGGATCTTTCCGGATCAAAAACCAACACGTGATGTCAACCTCACATCGAAAACAAGTTATATAATTAATATAATTCAACACTGGACTCTATAAGCTGTGTCTGCTTCGACAATTGCTGATACTCATCAACAATCTAAATTTTGAACAATAACTATTCTCTGTGGCTCAATCAACACAACGATATTCCATAAACACAAAAATCTAATTCCACCTGAATACCCAAATATCAAACTAATGTTCTAAATTTTAAGTAAATTGTAGAGATTTGGGTATGATGAGACTACTTTATAGTTTCTCTATCTCTATAGGGCTTGCCTTCAATCATTGATTTAATAATTTTCCACCTTTCTGTAATTCAACCCCGTATGTCCTTCTCCTTTCCCATAGTCTTAAAATGGTACCTAGTTGGTAGTTAAAATTATAAAATATTGTGAAACCAGATTTTTTGGAATAGGTGATCCAATTGAAAAATAAAATCTCCAAGCCCTAAACAATGAATGGAAATTGAATAGGTGATACGTGAATGAAACAACCTTTTATTTTCTTTGTAACATTTTTATTTCTCAACAAAAAAATCATACTGTTCATGTCAAAATGAAATAATATGAAAAGACATCTTCGGAAGGCGTTTTCAACGAGTTTGTGAAGAGAAACAAAGTTTTGTTCACAAATCTAATCTGAACTGATCAAGTCTACAATAAATAGAGGTTTTCTGAAGAATTGTGAACGAGATTCACTCGGAACTTGAAAAACAAAAAAAGTACAAAGAAAACAAAAGGTTTGCAATATATAAGCTTGCTAATCGACGAGTACAAAGGGAACCTATCGGTACATTTTTTTGATGAAAAAAGTGTATGTATGTAATTAATTATCTTTTCAGGTATCTCTGCAGATCTGATACGCGTTTCATTTTGGAACGTTCCGTCCATCAGAAATCAAACGATCGTAAAGAAAACATATATATATATATAGTTTCTATTTCATAAATATTCTTATCTATTTCATATAATTTATACATATTACATCTCTTTTCTCTTATATATAATAATCTATAAACCAAGTGTCACCATTTAAAAAGTAATCCATAAAAACCATCGAGCTCAGAAATAGCAGAAACTTGAGAATTTAAGCATACAGTCTTTCTATATTGTATTTATCCTCACCTAGATTGAGTCTAGAATGAGTTGGGACAGTCTTCCATCTATAAACCAGTCAAGAATTAATCAATTTCCTGACGTTTCTTGGATTTTCTGCCCTCGTTTCTAGAAGCATTGAAGATACATTTATCAATAATTTTAAGCTTTGAACCAAAAGTTTTCCCAAAGAATGAAAAATTTTACCCCACAGTCTAGACTTCTATAGAAATATAAGCTGAGTATTTTATAAGTTTTGCCATATTGTAAAAAGCGTTTCACTGTAGTTTTGGAATAGTTTTCAGAGGCAGCTCCAGATATTTCGGATTCATTGAGGCTAGAAACAAGAAGAGACATCCAAGAACATCCAGAAATTGATATTGCATAACATACAATCAGTATACTCACTTAACAGTTATAGATACGGGGACGAATTAGAAAAAAAAATTCTTCACACCGTTGTCATGTTTCGGATGCTTTCTAAGATTATCAGAAGAATATTAACGGCCACTGTTATTATTCTCATATATTTTCGAAATTGATCAAAATCAACTGGCAAACTGAAGAAATATTTAGAAAGTTCCATCTCAGAAATATGGAATGTTTCATGATCGATTCTCATTGGTAAGGAAATTACCGAAAGAAGTATTTCATTTTCGAAATTAATATCATTAGCGTATAAACACACAGTATAATATCAGTTGATTCGTCAACATTAACTCATTGACCATTCAAAAATGAATCAGTAATCAATCGATTTACGCCTGAAATATTGTCAGTCCTACCATCAATTCAATAATGCAAGAGGAATATCCTTATTTCACAGTGAATCAATATTCTTCTCGAGAACCCATATCATTTATGCCATTATATCAATACAAAATTAGAATCTTGTCGTTAACCACATTCAATGAAATGGAAAAATTTACATATATAAAAGGTAGTCTCTTAGTCCATGTGATTGTATTCAATTTTGAAGATGATGTGTTTGTTAGTATAACTGATTTTTCTTTCCATTTCTATTCGACTGTATAATATCTTTGTATACATTTCGTATATAAAAACGCATTCTAAGCTAAAAACTTCAAAAAGCTAAAATAAGTTCTTGCTACGTCGAAACTCGATGGGAAAAACGTTATATAGTTATCAATAGTGTATAATTTTAAATCTTATGTGTAGAATAGCGTGTTACTTCAAGTGGCAGATATATTACCAAATTCGCGTTAAATGCTCAATCATTCAAAAAACCGCAAAACTTTCTTCTCATTCGAACAAATCACCATCGTCAACACTATATAAATATATGCAGGTTCTGCCCCGAAAAAATTATTTAAACACGTTTGATCCCCTGAGAGTCGAAAACGAACATTTTCCATTACAGTGGTTTGGATCCCAGTGACACTAATGCCTAACAAAAGTGTATGTATAGTCTCGTCTAGTTTTCTAAAATTATATTAGTTATCGTTTCCAATATCATCAAGAAGTCTAGATTTTTAAGTAAAATAACACCCCAAAGTAATTATTATTTATTAAATTAGGATAGTCTTCTTGAGAGATATATTTTAGCGTCTAAGAATCCTATATAAGGATAATATTTTTTCACCGAGAATATATATTAGATGTCGATTAAGTCTGAAATTATAGGTCAACTAAAATTATGATGTATCGGCAACACGATTGCACTTTGCAATCAATCAATCATCGCTGAAAATGAGAACCTGCCATAATGGTTGTTTTACATCGGTACTTTTCTTCGGGACAACCTGTTTTAATAACCAACAACAAACAATAAGTTGTACTTTGAAATCAGGGCCTGGGCATCACTTTGTTTCGCGGTTTTTCAAAAAAAAAATCCCATCTCGGAGACCTGCTTTCATCATTCGAAATTTTTCTGTTTCACAACAATGAACTTTCACCTCATTATAACGAAATTATATTCAATATTATTTATGTATTTAAGGCCGATACATTCAGTATGAAGGAATCTGAAACAAACAAAGAAAAACATTAACTTCTGGTAGACTATTTGATATGAAATATTTGCCACTACAGGACAAAATACTCTAGAGGGAACTGTAAGGTGAGGCATTTTATTCATAATTTACCTGAGTCTATAAGGAAGTTACAAAATGTCGTTCGAAACAGTTCAAAAATGGTTTCACTCTATATGACATAAAATTCATCAGATAATGATCAAGATGAAAACGCTTAGAACCTGCCAAAACAAAAATACAAATCATTTTATCTTCAACCAATAACAAAAATCGATGCAAAATTGAATAAATTATCCCGAAGTTCGATTGTACAGAAGCGTTCAATGGCCAATAATGTTTTTTTTCTCTCAAATTCCGAATTTCAACCCGGAATTCATCAATATTCAGGAATAATCATCTTCAGGACTTCTCTTTCAAAGGCCGTATCTCACTTAGGAGCAATTTTTCGACCTGTTTTCATATGAATACTTTTTTTTCTGTTTCGAAACTTTAATAGTCTTATCAATGCACGATTTTTCGTGTATGATGAGCTTCATTGATACACAATTTTTAGGTGTTTTTGTTTTGGGTTTTTCAAAAGATTGGTATACCTAATATTGGATTGACAGTTCAAACATGGCTGTGGAAAGACGCAGGAACAGAAAGAATAACTCAAACTTAATAAAATCAAATATTGAAAAATAGGAAACAAAAAAAAACAGCAATGACCATAAACAGATGATTATCTTTCAATTGAAGTACTATTGAAACAATAGGATTACAACTTGTTACATGTACAGGTACTTATTAAATATATAGAGTTATTGTTTTCAAAGTTGAGACTAACAACGAAGCAATAATAATTCATTGAAAGTTCTCAAACTCTGAGATTGCTAGAAATAATCACAGAATTGGTATCTATATAATCTGCTCATGTTGTTTATCATTAGTACAACTGCTGCAGGTATCGAAACAAATTTCAGAAATGGTGGAAGTATCTCCTGCATTCATCGAAACTCCAGGAATATTATGTAGAGAATTTAGGCGCTGTCCCTTGAGATTCATCTGTCATACATATTCACTGATAGGATTGGGAACACCCTATTTGAGCTAAATTCAGTAATATTTTATATTTAAGTGAGTTTACATCCTGTTGAAAAATGAGAACAACTCGTAGAATTGAACAGAATTATGAGAGTATCTATATAAGTAGAACTGCGACATTTTATGTCATAGTGAGATAGGGTAGAGATTGAAACCTAAATTTTGTCCTGTAGTGAATTCGGTTATATTCGAGAAATTCACTCGTACATATTGGAGGTGCAACTTACAGTAGCTACCCTAGGCTGCCATTAGGACAGTATGGGGGGAGTTGTGTTAATGGATCTTCAACTACTGTCCACGCTGAATAGCTCCTTGTGCAAAGCTGGAAACTCCAAATGTGGCGCAGAACGTTTCAGTTTGCTCAGAGCGTTTATGTGCAGCATGCTGATCTCCCTGAAGAATTGAAATAATTGTGTCAAGAAACGTCAATCAGAACTTCATCAACAACAAACATCAACATCATCAACAAACTTCGGATTCGAAAAAAAACACAAATGACACGGTATTTCTGGAAGATTTTAAGCCAACTATATCGTATTATTATATTATATCTATTTTGATGTCTTTGTAGGAATATTCGACAGACAAATTAGTTTATAAATATTGGAATTGTTAGTTGTTTGAATCAATCCGCAAACTTCAATCAAAAAACAGCAATGAACATGGTTTTCCCGTATATTTTTCCACCCTTTACTTTACTACTTTAACTTTTTCAGAATCTCATACAGATCTCAAAATCCCAGTAGTTGAACAAAGCAAATGATAAAACCTTGAGTTGACTGAATTTAATTCACTATGAATTTTGGATGCTCACCTCAAATCAGGTATCTTCATCAAGAGAGTGTCACATACAGTGACATCTCCTTTAACGGGCTGTATGTGATTTTTGTCCAGTTCCATGGTGAGAACACCGACGATAGCTTCGCTCAGTCGTCCAATCTCTGCCAAGCCTTTCAGTCCAGGGCGATCTGGAAAGAATATCGGATATTTACATGTAAAAAAAATTTTCGAACTGGTTATACAGGGTGAGTCAAAAATGTGTACCGAGCTTTCTGGGGGTGATAGACCATTGAAAAATAAGTGTAGTTTGATGATTAAACTCATGGCCCAAAATGCATATTGAGGGAGATATATCCTTCCAAAGTTGATAAAATTAAAATAATTTCTCCGCATAACTTCTGAACGATGAAAGCCACCTGATTGAAATTTTGTGCATGAATGTATGTTGTCAAAATACATTTTTTCGACACACTTCCACATTTCTGATATTGTTATAAAGGGTGTTTTCAGAAGGTGAGTCATGATTTCTTGTAGAAAAAATTTTTCACTGTATTATTTTCGGTGAAAAAACAAGAGCATTCGATGGAGCGAAGAAAATTACATGAAAAAGGTACTCTTATTCAAATACAAAAAATTGAGCCGTTCGTGAGATATTTGAGTTTTTGTAGTTACATGATATCAGCAGATTGATTTTATTCATCGCGAGATTCATCGGTATAACGATATTTCAGCAGCATTTGCATTTCCGAAGCACTCGCCAAGCATTAGAAGCATATCAGTTTGTTCAGAGAACGAATACCCTGCCATATTTCTTAAAATCTCAGTTGATAGTCGCAGTGATAAATGACACAGAAAAACCACACGAACAAATCGACTACAACAATGTTGACTCGAATGTTGATGACATGAACGTCAAAATTGAGAACAAAATTATTCATCATGGCCTGCTAAAATATTGTTACCGATGAATCTCGCGATGAATAAAATCAATCTGCTGATATCATGTAACTGCAAAAACTCAAATATCTCACGAACGGCTCAATTTTTTGTATTTGAATATGAGTACTTTTTTCATGTAATTTTCTTCGCTCCATCAAATGCTCCTGTTTTTTCACCGAAAATAATACAGGGAAAAAAGTTTTCTACAAAAAATCATGACTCACCCTCTGAAAACACCCTTTATAACAATATCAGAAATGTGGAAGTGTGTCGAAAAAATGTATTTTGACAACATACATTCATGCACAAAATTTCAATCGGGTGGCTTTCATCGTTCAGAAGTTATGCGGAGAAATTATTTTAATTTTATCAACTTTGGAAGGATATATCTCCCTTAATATGCATTTTGGGCCATGAGTTTAATCATCAAACTACACTTATTTTTCAATGTTCTATCACCCCCAGGAAGCTCAGTACACATTTTTGACTCACCCTGTATATATAATATATGTTTCACTTAATACGCTAGATATTTAGAATTTCTTCCGAGTGGATGTTAACGAGCAGAAAGGTACGATGCCAAAAAAAAAGGAAGACGCATTGCCAATCGCATCCCAAAAAAAGACCCATACAGGATACCGCTTTTCGAGTTATCAGTTATTATAAGAGATATGATGTCGTTTGAATCAGAGCAAACTTCTGCATTTCCATGCCGAAAAATTATCTGAAAGAAAAATTCATGTCTCATTTTTAGTTTTCGAATTATTGAAGAAGAAAGATATTTGTAAATTTCGTTATTTTTTCATGCAAAAACCAAAAGAACTGAAGGTTTTTGACAAAGACCTTCTCTAGTATGTTTTCTGCGAGGAATATAAATCTATCGTATTTACGAAAACGTTCTCGATGACAGAGTTACAAAACTCTACTTTAGTTTTTCTTATGGGCATCGAACTGGATTTCTGTATTCCTGAAAAGTATTTTTCTTCCTGATTACGATAATGTATCACACCATATATCACGCGTGGGTTCGATTCCTGGCTGGCTGTTGGATTTGGGTTTATTTATGCGCTGTACATTGAATATCATAAAGTTCTACATAGAACTATCCCAAATGCCACAGTGGTTTGGATTCCACTTGTATAAACTGTAGATTCCCGTCTCCTTCACTCGCACAAGCCCTTCGGGGCTTCTGAGGGTTGTTTCGGCAACTAAGGAGATGAGTAACAATAACAATATGATCGAATCTTACATGCTGATCAGAATTAGGAAGAAATCACAAAAGTGCTTTGGAATGAACCTGGAGATACGTTCCGAACATAATTTGCGCATTTCGAGTGTCATATCATGTGGCATATCTCGCTCTTTTAGATATGAAGTTGAACGAATTCAAGAGTTTTGCTCGCATGATTACCTGAACTGTTGAAAATTTATTCCCCTTTTTAAAACACATTAAACATTCTTTCAGATAATGGTTGTTCAGTATAAAAATGCGCAACTTTTCCCTTATTTAAACTACCTTGTATCCTTTTAATAACATCGTAACTTCTTGCAAATGATATTTATATGTCTTGTTATTGGATTCATTCGTGTTTAGACATTAAACACTTTTTCCTCATGAAACTATAGGTTAGCAAATATTTTTGAGTTTGTAGGGCGGCACGTCTGTCATAGCACCAGGCGGCGAATTACCTTAACTGGCACTGAATATGATACTGGTTTGAGATTAAAACAAGCATATGTCAAACTAGCTGAACCAGAGGAAGTAATAGAAAATCACATCTGTTTCTAGAATACGGTGTTCCTTCAATTGTTTCTTTCCAAAACATGTAGACCTGTCAAACAACCTCACTAAGGCCGCACCGCTCGAATATACGCAATACGATCGTCGAAATTGTCGAGTCAAATTTGCTCCGACTGATAATGACAGATATCTGACAGTAATCGATAGCTAATGGTTCAAGTCGTATTGAATTTCAAATTCAAATCGCATTCTCCAGAGTTTCCAATATAACCATTGAAATTAGCAAAGGTGAGGCCATCTAGTTTGGAATTTGAGAACCCTGAGTAAGATAGGTATCAAAATTCAACATAATCAAGTAAGCGAAAATCTACAGCTTATTCTAGTGGCTTGGTATAGGGAGTTGGGACACCATCCTATATCCTTGGGTGAGGTGTAGCTGAGGTGTATGTAGCTTATCTGTCCACATCTGTGAAGAACTGCCAATGATATTCCACTACTCACGTCGACCTTGATGAACACTTACCTGGCGATAGCAGCACGCAAGCAGCGTAGAGCGACAGCTCAGTCTCGGTGAGCTTGAGCTCTGCGAGGCTCTTAGACATCTCGAAGATGGTCTCCACGACCTTCATCTCGTGCGAGTCGCTGGTGAAGAAGGCGTCCTGCGGCAGCATGACGTCGCCGTAGAGGATGCAGTTCTGCGACAGGTCCAGGTAGCGCGACATGAAAATGACGGCCAGCTCGAAGCAACCTGTTCGGAGATACAAAAAGTCAAGGCCGTTGAGATGAATGTCGAACTATCGGCGAAAGGGAGAACCAAATCCGTAGCAGTTAACCCTCGAGTGAACCAGTTTCATAAGGACTGTGACGTTATCTAAGTCGGCCGCCGTGATGCCTCAACGGCTTATTATACATGACACATGCCATTTGATACATGACATTTGACACATGAAATTTGACACACATAACAAGTGATGTCATCCAAGTCTATCATAGACAACAGGCAAGAACGTGTAAGAAATGTATCTTTAATGGAACACCCTGTATATTTTGTGCGAGTTCGATCCATTGAGACACTTTGATTCCAAAAATATATATACATATCGTTAAATAAGTTCAAATAAGTTGAAATATATATATTTTTTCAACCCCTTTCACATTTGAAAACACTGTTAAGATTGAATAAGATGAATGTCAGACGAACTGCAACGGCAAAAGCAACATCAATTTCAACGTCAAGTTTTGAAATCCAGCTTAACACAGCCAAGACCCTTTTCCCTCCATTTTCTGTAACCGCCTTATTTCTCACTACCTAACCTAATTCTTCTAACTATTTTAATCATAGAACACAAGCACAAAAGGCCTAAATGAATAATAATATGGCTACTTTGAACATACATGTTAACAATGTTTGATATTTTGAGGAACTGTTTTTTTCATAACTGGGACCTTCGTAGTCCCGAAAGAATTCTGGAAATAGCTGTTATATACAGTCTTCGCTACGTTAAAACCTACTTTGTTTTTGATTGCTCTTATTTCATTGATGGCATTCGATAGCTTTTCATTCACGTGTGAATGATCTTACTGAAAGTTTTGATGACATCCATCTGGAGTTTGTTGCAAACTAGTGTAAAATGCCATTCATCGCATTGCATGAGTTTGTTGATAATTCATCTACATTTTCATTTTAATTGAGGACACTAGTGCCCTCCGCGAATAGAAAGGAATTAATACATTGTTGGAAATGTCCAGAGCTCTGAAAGATGACATTTCTTCAGAACTCGATGAGTACTCACCGCCCTTGAGCAGCACGATCTGGTCATCCTGGGCCAGCTTCATGAAGCCGGGCACCATCTTGGCGAACTCGATAATGTGCTGGATGAGGGTGGTCAGCTTCTGCGCGCAGTCCAGCCACAGCTCCTCGTGGGCCATGTTCTTGTAGAAGAGGAGGCGAGAGAGGTCGTGCTGCTTACGGAACATCTCGTGGATGTGCTCCACGGAGTAGAGGGCGGTGCGAGTGTGCGCGTCGGAGATCGTCTTCGCCAGCAGCGCCGACATCGCAATGGGGTCTGTCGAGGAAAACGGAAAATTTTGGACTAGACGTCAGAGCAATTCAAACTCAAACGTTTATAGGTATAAGTGCACGAATGAAAACTTACAGAACATTGTTCGAATTGCAAATAATGTTTCAATGTTACATTTTTGCACTAGAAATTGCAGAACTTCAGCAAACTGCAAATACCGTTTTATGTATAGTAAGAATGTCTGAGCAGATTGACCAGACATTGGAATGTAGGAAAAAACACCTTCATATTCGCATACATTTGCACCTTTATTTGTAATAAATATTTCAATAATAATTATTTCAATTTACAATATTTCTAGTATTGGTCAATGATCTTCCCAGATATTGTAGTCGGTATAGGAAAGGTGGTCAACCGATGAGGGCGCTGTTTTTTTATTAAAATGGCCGACTTTTGGAGTTGTTTTTTGACATTTATTTTGACGTTCACGTGTGACTTTCATAATTCTGTCGTATCAAGCATCTGAATTCACAATGAATTCTTGAAATTTTACCCAAGACAAGTACAAAATGGTAGATCAAAGGCGCCAAATTCGACTTGAATTGGTTTGTTTCCATCATACATCAGCTGATTACATGCACTCCAGGAGTTAGTTCAGAAGTGCCCACCAGATGTGATATTCGCATCGGCACCTTCCTAAATGGTGTGACTGACGCACAGACATTTCAGGGCAGATCATTGACTACAAATATATATTGAAATAAGTGTTATATTTTCTATTTTGAATTTCAGAAACGTGGATTACTCTCATTAGTCTGAATTAAATGTTTTTTTTTTCTTGGTTGCAATTGAAGAAAAAACTGTAGGTATGAGTATATCTATAAAACAAGGTGGAATTTTAATAAGAAAAATAAGGATGAGGAACATACGATATTCCAATAAAATTAACGTTTCAATTCTGTCGAATGGTTGCAAATTTATTGTACGATGTAAATGCTATCATTTTTATCAATTCAGGATTGCAGAACTTAGTGAATTTTTGCCGTGCTAACAATGCGAAAATTCATTGATTCTCGATTTTCATCATCTTCCGGTTATGAAAACCTCGTAAAGAATGGTTCCAAAATCAAGCTATAAGTATAGTTCGAAAACTTTTGCAGTTATTTCGTTTTTTGTTATCAGTCCCGAGAGAAATTCCACTTTTTGAAGCATTAGAATTTCGTCGAATTAGAATATATCGTGGAATATGTCATTCCAATGCCATAGTAGTTCCTTCAGCAGTTCTTGGTAAATTTAGCTTGCTAAACTCAGAGAATTGCAGCTGACTAAGTTCCTACTCCTGCGCCATTGTTATTTTATCTATCAGTTGAGTAATTTTGTTTGCTAAACTTGTTAACAATCGTAGCTGAGCCTCCAGTCATGCGCCATCGTTACATTCTCAGCCGTAGAATTTTCAAAATTATGAGATTATCGTGAACACAATATTGATAAAACATTTACATTTTTTTGCTATTGAATTTCATAGTCTTTCAGAAAATCATATCTAAATTAAAATTACCTATTAGACCAAACATTTGAGAACTGATATACATAATAATTTTGTCAGTTCACTCTGGATGGTTATACCGTACGCACACTAAAAGAAAATAATTTTGCTGTTAACACATCGTGTTATCAATGGCCTGTCAATCGAATATCAACAATAGTCATTTTTTGGTAAAAAAAACCGCAATAATCTCGGGAATAATTTTCAGCAGAAATCCAAACTCTCCTTCAAGTGATAAGCGAATGGGATATCACATCAGACGTTTCAAGATTCCACCGAATTTTCAACGAATGCAACACAAAATTCCCAGAGATAGCGCGAATGCCTTGATATATTTGAAGTATCATTGGATTTGTATAAAATAGTATACTAACTAACACGTTCTCAACAGCTTGAGTTGATTTTTGAACCGAAAGCGAATCAGTGCTTACACCTTATGAACACATCATCACATCACGTAGTTTTGTGTGCGAGTATTCAAGGATCAACTTCATTAGCAAATGTAAACAAGATCTCGTGCTTTGTAATGTAAATAAAGATGGTGCGGGCACCGGTTCGCTTATTGAATATTGATGTTAGCACTATCGAGTTATATTATCGAGAAGCAACATTGAAACTCATTTGAAATCGTACATCAGTTCGTTCGACGCTGTTTCCAACGACTCTAGTTCCGGGACAGAAACTGAAGGTGATTTAACATAATATCATCGTTGGAATCTCGGGTTGGAATCTCGGTTGGAATGCAACTTCAAGGAACGTAGAAATCAGGCGGCGAAGATATGAAATTATATATTCTCCACTCTCTACTAGATCGAGCAAAGAGAGAGAGATATTGAATTGAAAAATTACATGAATGTTGGCAAAACATTCTGATTTTTGATATGTCATGCCGTTGTATCGAGAAATAATAGACATTTTCAGTTATTCCATTCGGATCAATTTAGCCTATGGCTGTACTAATAGCTTCAAAAGAGATCAGAATATATCATTACATAGGTGAGTTATTGAATAATGTTGAACAAACTTCTAATAGACCCTAGTTTGCGCCTAGAGAAACACGAAAGAAACCAACCAATGGAAAAAGCAAACGAGAGAGAGGCAACCAGCAGTGATCAGCTGACCGTTGGCAATATTGTTTTTTTCTTTGTTGCACATCCAGGCGAATCGATGGTTCTTTCTTTTTCTCATTTTTGTTTCAATGACCCTCATAAGTCGATGGAGCATCAAGTGAGAATATATAATACCAATACTTAGAACCGAATTCGAGAGATGACCGAGGATGTGACAATGTCTGGAAAATCAGTGGCATCCCAAAACCAAATGTTTTACGGCAACAAAATAAATATATCAGATATGGAAAATCAGGGTGAGGGTTCTGAGTGAAGAGGCACCGAGACTCATCGACTTTCTTAGGAGGACATCTTCTGATATCAATGAGGCTACCCTTCCCCTCTCCAAATTTCCAAAGCAGGTGTTTTTGTTGAAAAAGGATATTCGATACTGGAAGTTTCATCAATCTCTCCAAATTTTCAAAGCAGGTGTTTTAATTGAAAAAGTATATTCGATACTGGAAGTTTCATCAATTTCTCCAAATTTTCAAAGCAGGTGTTTCAATTGAAAAAGTATATTAGATACTGGAAGTGTCATCAATATTATAAAGTGCGTACTTATCATCAATATTGTTGAAAATTGAAGCGTCGATTCCTAGCTGAAAATAGTTCAATAAAACTTTTTTCCAAATACGTGAATTGCGAGATACAAAGTGTTGATGTTTTTGATAACACGGTGTTTATCAATTCATAAAAAAAAACGAAATTAGAACATAAACATTTGTTAGATTATTCCAGTGGCTTCCAATGCAGCGGCTAATAATTATGCGAAAGAATACGTGGCACCACTTCTTTTCTAATAGGCTCGAATAGACTCGGGAATAGATTCGATATTGTTTATATAATTTAGAAAATTATCTAGTTCCATACGGTTATGTGGCCAAATAATGAAAATATAATCCACATATCTCCACCAAGTCTTTGGTTGTTTACTGAATTTTTTCACAATATTTTCTTCAAAATCTGGGAAGAGGTAACAATCACTCAAGTGCACCGGAAGTTGAGAGGATGACCTTGATAGTTGGTCAGTGGCGTACTTGAAAATCATTTTTCACGGTACTCCATTCATGTAAATATGTATTTCAATCGAAATGTTATGTTGTTCATGCATAATAATTTGCCTCAGACTTGAAAAATATATATTCAATTTCAACGCCCTGTAGCAGTTGAATGAAGAATTTTGGCATTTGAATCAGGAGCCTGAGGTATCATTTTGTGCAGGTACATTTTGGGGACACTCTGTATAAATCATCAATGTTGAATACAAATCGATTTGGGACCGCCACTGAATTTTCGGGTATCATTACGAAACTCGGCCGTTGACTCTCGCGACCCGTGTCGAAAGCCATCAAACCACGAAAACTAGAAAGTTTTGGGGAAGAGCGAGATACAGAATCGAGAAGAAAAGAGACGTGCTCGAAGGAGCGTGACCCGAGCTCGATGTGGCAACGTCGTTGCCACTCCTATTGTTGTCGTTTAGTTGTGCCTAAAATTCGAAGAGAATCGAATGGAGGACAAATAAGGGGAGTTTGAATTTCCTCCGAATACAAATGAATATTGTTGTTCGATGAAACAGCAACGTATGGTACAAGCACTGTATATACAGTGGCACTATCCATTGCAAAAATAATAATAAAAATAACGGAAAAGAAATAGTTTGATTTGAGAAGATCACAGATCACTATTTCACAGTCACGAAACGCACAGATCACGTATATTTCGCGGAATCGAAATGAAATACACAGAACAACTAATTTTGCGGAACAGAACCGCTTGTAAAGTGACAGCGAAATGGTAATGGATTCATGACATAACGTAACGACCTACTTGAAATAGTGATCAATCCGTTACGAAAGTAAAACAAAGAACACTGTTCACACACTGAACTTTGAAACGAACGCAGCTGACTTCCCACTCCCTATAAGTGGTGACGTGAAAGACAACAGTATGCGCAATAGGTGAACGAGAATAGAATACCAAGAACTCCGGATAAAGCGTTAGCGACCGACCAAAACCACTGAAAGCTGAAAGGGGACTGAGGAATGTTTTTCTTGCCGCTCCGGTGAGAAGTTTGTTAGTGCTCCCCCCAATACCCCCTGCCTGAAACTATGACGTGGGAGTCTGCGCAGTGCACTGTCTACACGAGTGACGATTGCGACTGCTGGTGTAAGAGGCGAATGACCCCCCATATTATGTACGCTAACGGAGTCGGTGTTAGCGGTACACCCCGAAAATATCAGGAAAAAAACGCATTTCGTTAGATGAACGCGGTGTTGCCGGTTAACATCGATATTCTTCGGCCGGTGATGCAATCATTGGTCAATGGTCTTTGAAATGTAGATGGAAAGAGGCCCATGTTTTTCGTTGGGATAATAGGTAGGTACCTATAGGTACCTTCATGGTACGTTCGTGAGAATTTTTACCTGTTTTCTGTTGAAGATTCAAGGTGAGTTGGTTATAGGTATGGTGAGCGGACAGTGCCGTTTGCACGTACTACAAATTCAACAAAATAAATTGAAAAATCTATCGAGCTCCTTTGATTTCATCTAAATCACCTTCGATCCGTTACTCTCATAATTAGCGCTAGAGTTGTTGAAAGGGAGAAATAATTATTCCTACCTACAGTATTACAGACAGTATTCATAGGAAATTGGTTATTATTTCCGTATGATTATCAACCCATCATCCAATTACTTGTGAGACTGTAAGATTTAGATAGTATCTACCTAGAGTAACTCTACCAATCAGAAATTTTGAATTACCTATTTCAATGTCCGAAATGAAAAATTCCATATTGTAACATCACAAACAGAGCGAGCCTCCAAATTTCGACATAGGTATATCAGTAATTATTATTATTCGAAAATGAGAATATCTTAGGTACCTATACCTACTAGAATTAAAATAAATTATGTCTGTCTTAAAAAAATACAAATATAAATTGTAACTTCCTACATAATCAAAGAGAATATTCAAACTGTGTAAATATGCAAGAAGTTCTAGATGCATCAGGTTTCCCAATATTTTGAAGTATCTACTTGGTTTTATACTGAGTATTGTTTGATCGATAATTTCAAATAAAGAACTATTCTAAATCATATATTCTTTTTGATGTTTGAAAGTTTCCTGGGCAATCTCCTACAAGAAAAAAAAGGACATCACAAATCACTGAAATTTTTTCCTACGACCCCCTACGGATATACGAGCCCCTGAAGGACGCTCCTTGGCAGGTTTTTATTATACCTTCACCTACCCACTTTTTTATGTCGGTTCTTTCTCTTTCTAATCTTGCGACAATGAGAATGAATCAATCTTATTATTCTTCTCTCGATAAATTTTTTCAGTTCATGGTTCGTTCATGTTGTGTGAATATGATATTGTGCCATCATTTTAGAGGGTGTAAGAAATGGGCATTATTGTATTGAAGCTAGTCTAAATGAGGTGAATATTGAAATCGATCCATTTTAAAGACCATTATCTAATACATATCTATCATTGAAAAATTAGTTTGAGTAGGAATATCAAGTAGGTAAGTATTTGATCGAAACGATTTCAAGAGCGGGAAAATCATGAGCCGAAACATTCTATTCAGTTACAGACTCGCATTGTATGTTATAAGTAGATGATTTAGGTCTGTTTCAATCAGTCTCTTTCTGGGTGTGACAAGTTTTCACGTGAAATAAACAAAATATCGTGTAATTATACGGATAACTGTATCTCGAATAGTGGTACTTATTATTACCGTTTTCCACTATGATAATCGGTGTGGTGGGCAATAAGTGCAGTTTCGATGCAATTAGGTAAATGTTTTCAGTAGCTTCATACACTCGACAAAATACTTGACAGAAATATTTCAGTCAATTCGCAAAATTGATGGCCAATGATTAAATAATATTAATAGTGTGTCAATCTCAAAGCTTTGCTGTTCAGAAGTTCTGACAAAACTTTCCTCATGTCATCATCTCATTTCACAAGCTTAATTACTGAATGAATTCACTACTGCTGGAATGAAAAGTTCAACATGTCTATGAAATCTGACCTAGTGCAAAGCTCTAGTCATTGTTGTGGTGGCAAACCATATGACGGTATTGCTTGTTATTATATTGAGCATCTTCAGCAATTTATAATTTCAATTAAATATTGTTGCAAAATACGAAAGATAGTATATGATACAAGTTTGATGAGACATATTCTCACACTCTTTCTCTTGGAGTACCCTCGTTTCGGTCCTCTAAAAAACTCCCAAAAAAAGTTGCGCCAAAACTTCGTCTCATAGAACTTGTATCATAATATATTATTATAATATTGGAATATTCCTACCTGTAGGAAACGCTGTAGATAAATAGATATTGATATTGAGATATTATATAAATTTTGATGTAATGAACTAGCTGGTGGAGCTACTCATACACTAATCCTGCTTTCAAATCTCTTGATATTGTCAACGTCGATGTGTCGAACAAGACATGGCGTGGGCGAGACTGTACAAAAACTGCAAAAACTATCACCCAAGTTTCCAACCAAATTCGCAGGAACTGGCACAGATCGATAAAAATCAGATATTATTTTGTGTTCCAAGATTTCTCAGTGCCGCCAACAAATATTGATATATTCTTTGAGGTTATGTGTGTTTTACTGTTCGTTTTTTCTGAAAGTACAGGGTTTTCATATTTTCATTCTATTTTATTTCATTTCAGAATCAGATAATAGAGGTATGGAGGTTAGTTCACTCAACTATTTTATATCCATTATCTTCTGCTGAAACAACATTTTTGAATCCAAAATGCAAGAGCTGATAGAAGTTCATAGGAAATTCGCATATTCAAAGATTGTTTGGAAGTGAATTCTTTAATCCGAAAATTGGGAAACATACATTATAGCTTATTACAGCACTCATCCTAATTATTATAAATGCTCATAGTTTGTTTTGCAAGTGTTATTTACTTATCAAGATATGATAACTTTTGGTACTGAAATCATTCGCAATTTGGAAATTCCGTGAGTTCCACACGCATTGCAACAACGCCGTGCACGTTGATGAAATGAATTCGGACCATTCTTGTACAAAACACACAAAACTAACACTTTTTTACATTGTATTTATCTGGTGAACTGATGAATGAGTTTATATCAGAAACTAGAAGATTAAATAATTTCGTATCTGTACCGCGTCAAAATTCGAACTGTCATGAGTAGGCACAGCTGTCATTGACATTCTGATTGGGATGTTACCTGCTCTGGAATAAATTCTGAATCAATTCTGGATAGTCCCGTCACCTATTATCGGATATTAGAACCCAACGCCATCGGCTAGAATTCAATCGTTTTTGGCCTTTTTAGTCTGACAAAACAGCTGAAGAGTGGAACCACCAGCTAGTTTATTACATCAATATATACATATAATGAGGAAAATGTTGATTAATATTGAATAAACGATACTCAAAAATGTTTGAACACTTATTTCTCTCCATAAATATTAATAAGTATTTGTATAGATGCCATATTGATCCTACACTCAACCCCGCGTTGTGGTGTCATTTTCTGCTTATAGAAAAGACTCTCATAGCGTCTCCTTTCCCATACAACCTCAATGCCGACACCGAAAGCAAACGAAGCTAGTGAATACCATGAAGGACGTCAGAAGCTAGAAAAGAAGGAGGAGACTTACGGGGCAAGGAAACCATCTCGCAATCTTCGTCCATCAGCTGCATCGCGACCACGCCCCCGTGCCGCGCTCCGTGGTGGTGCATGCCGGTCGATGAGCCGACGAAGGTCGTGCTGTCGACGTAGGAGGGCATGAGAGCGTCCAACGACCCCTCCTGTTTCACAGACAAGATCGTCCCGCCCGAGAGGCTGGTGCTCGACCGCTTGTAGCCGGACAAGGGGGCGTGTTTGGAGGTGCTGCTGTGCGCGTTCGACCCGCCCCCGTCGTCCCCTCCACCGCCGCCACCGTTTGTGTTAGTATTGCCTGAGGGGGCGAGAATATTATATATATATATATATACATGATCGTGTGAGTTAACTGAGGTTACACTTACTTATCGAAGCACAAGAACTACCTATTAAACATTCGCTCTTTCATTTTTTTTTTTCATTAGTATGAACACTATACTTTCGGAAGATTTCAGTAAGACAAAGATCAGAGGAATGCCTTGGGCTTGGCAAGAAAAAATTAGGCTTCGTCGGTTGAAAAAGTGGATGATAAGGCTCGGTTCGGTATAGAAGAAGAAAAATAAGGGGAATGTAGGTTTGGTAAGAGAGAGGATGAGTATGAGTATCCGGTCCTGCTAAAGATAAGAAAGACTTGATTTTTTACAATTTACTGAAAAGACTTGCCAAACAGTTGCTGTTAATATCGCCTCTCATTCAAATGTGAGAAATGTGAAGCTATATAGAGGGACCTAGCGGAAACTGGGTGTAGAAATCCCAGTTTCCATGGCTTTTTCTATGAATATTCAGAACCTTGATCCATAGAGGGATCCTTGAAGTTCCTTATATTTCGACAGGAGTCAAGCAGCTATCAAATTTCCAGGTTCCTTAGAAATTCAAACTTGCATAGAAAAAGAAGAATCAAAGTATGCAATAAGCGTAGAAACTTGCGGAAGCCAACACTGATGAGCACTGTGACCTCAGCAAATTGAACGAGGATAAAGAAACCATATAGCTGATATTGAAGAAAATATCACATAAAAAGATACCAGAAATATAGCCTGCTCCAGTTGAAAATATCAATTTTCCCCCAAATTGGAATATCTAAATTGTGGGTCTGCTATTGAAAAGGATCACTACTAACAGAAGAAGAACTTGCAGTCCACTGAAAATTCACATTGATCAACTCACACATTCAGAAAAGAAGGTGGAGATATCTCATTCGATCTGTCACTCGTTTCCAATTCAAATGTGGCTGATCTAGAAGAACAGGAACCTTTTAAAATCGTCTCTCAAAAGAAGGATATCTGATCGATTTGAAAGTATCAGATAGATGTACAATAAGTAACACAGCACATCTGTATTCAGGTTTAGGACCGAAACCATCCTTCGGATTTGGGGCAACATTGGTTTCAACTAAGACGCTGCTAAATCACGGAATCTCTTTCTAATCATCCGTTCTTTGATCGAATGAACATGGAATCACATTTTTTGGAAAACAGCTGACCTTCATGCCTTTTCGTATTGTAATGGACCAGTTTTTGCTTTCATTACCAGGAGACTCAAAGTTCTGAGTTATCATTATTCTTGCTTCTTGCAGATATTTTTCCTCATTCCTCCTTCATTCATACCTCTACACAGGACCTACTCAAGAATCTGGATGTTTTTCTAAGCAAGAGCCAAATTGTGCCCTATCCAAATTGAACTTACCTTCACCTTAGACATCTTATTAAAACATAATAAGGTTCTAAAGAAAAATCCCTTCACTTTATCTAGTTGATATATCTGTTGATTATCAGTCAGTATTTGGCCTTTACATTCGATTCCCTGTCCTGTGTAGTTAACCAGAGCGGAAATAGTCAGTATTATCAGGTATCGATAGGTCTTAAACCTTACCTATGGGGTCCATGCTGGTCATTAGACCGCCATTATCGGTGAGTTGCTCCATTCCGGGTCGAGGGTCATACGTCGTGGTGCTGTCGACGTAGTCGGCCGAAATGTCGTAGCCAAGGCTGCTAGACTGCACCTGCGTTTGGCCTGTGTAGTATGAGGTACTGTACGCACCTAGATCGGTGCTGTATGAGTATCTGCAACAACAGAAGCGTTTCCTTACTCGGGGAATCAATAGGCGAATAAAGATGTTTTTGATCAACGGGTGGATGTTTCTTGATATCTTCAATAGCAGCAAATTTCATGAGATCTGAAGTACCTACTCCTTTTCAAAACAGACAAAATTTCAACATAATATGGTATAGCTGTTCTCAAATGCGATTGGGGAATTATTAATAGTCTTAATTCGAACTGGGTAGTTAAAAGTCAGCAAAACAAGGAGGATCATATCGAATTGAAATTGAATACCTATTAAGCAAATGACCAGACAATACTATTGGACGCAGCAATAAGGAATCAATAGTTGTCAGTATGAAGTAAAAGTAACTGGATAACACAAATTAATTAGGATTTCAAGGGCAAACAGATGACACACGACTTTCAATTTCAATAACCTGATCAACAGAAGTCTATATTCATTTTTCAGCTTTTGATGGGATTTTCTCTCCTCGTTTCTAAAAAATAGAGTAGAAGTTATTAAAAATTATTGCAATATATTTGTAGTAAGGACAGATTTAGGATCTGTCCCAAAATGTCACTGCGCTTGAAATTAAACCTTTAGATACCTAAAAGAGAAATTCTCTATTGGTCAGTGACACCTTGTTTTTGAAAAAATTTGGAAATACAAATATATTTAATAATAATAAAACCTCTACTTATCTTGGTGGACGTTTCGGAAACGAATCTGCTCCCGTTCTCAACACAATTGAAATATTTTTCTTCGTAAACTTTTTTCGATGTTTCCGATTTTGACACTGAAAAGTGACAATTTGGCAGACGGCGGAATTCTGGTTACAAGGTGTTTTCATTAATTGATATCGAATTTTCCATTTTCATATTCAAGTTTCAGAAGTGGATGCCAAGTTCTATCTATATCTAGAAGTCTATATATATATGTATGTGAATCGTGGAGTATGGGGACGTTTTCGGAGACTCAATGGTTAGTTTGGGGACATTTGTTGAATTTGGGGTCCGTCCTCAAACTTTTTTTTTAGGAATTGGTTAGTTTGAGGACTGGTCCTCAAACTTCTTCGTGAAACGATAAGATGGTTGCTTTGGAGACATTTTCATTAAAATGCTCAATATTCAAGTGAAATTCATAATATTAAGGGATTTGATATTCCGAAGATTTTTTTGAGTTGTTCAACTTTCATCATATAACATATATTTTCTCAGTACCCATTAGAAGAAAGAAAGTCGGAGAGGTTCACCCAACCATATTTCATGAATTAATTTGGATCGACTAATTCAAGATCTTATACATGACAATACGATTGATTCTCCTGAGATGACCAATAATAATTATCATAATTTTGTCACATGACCATGAGGTGACATTCTCGTCGAAATAAAACGATGATATTTGGATAATCGACTATGTGTTAGTAGTGGAAGGGCACGTGGGTCCTTGTAAAACAACTCGACGATTATATTGGAGAAATTGAGATGTTTCTGAGAATTTTCATTCACTTAACCTATAAATTCTATCACTCACTACGAAACCCACAAAATGAGTGATATAGATTTTTCCACTCTAATCTTGGGATTATTTTGGACATAATGTGAAAATCATTTATCTTTTGTGTTGGCTGCAGATGAGCCTATGTTGATATGATAGTTTATTTCCGTTGTGTAATAATGATGTCAACAAATTTTGAGGCCGTTTTGGCGTTGGTATTAAGTTTCAAAAAACAGGTGCCACTGATCCTCATGTTTCATTTCAAATATTCTACATGCTATATCGAATATCATAACCTACTGAGGTTATTCAAAAATATATACATATTTATTTCTCACTTGTCAATTACTGCTCTATAATACCTCGGCAACGGTTGCTATTAACAGACCCATAACGTCCTAAGGCGTTATGGAGGGCATAATGAATCAGAACGCCCGCTAAATGTTTCTTTCTGTAGTTCAATAACTAAATTACTCCGAAAAGTTTTTTTCATAACTGTACATAAAAGGGAATAATCAGTTTTTCTCAAATAGAAATTGAAATTTCCAAATGTTCCTGACAAATGACCAAGTTTGAAGTTCACTTTGTTTTAAGAAATGGTCTCACAAGGAGTATCGTATTAGTATTTAGATTTCACAGGCAGTGAATTTCCTAACGATTTTTCAGCTTTCAGCGTCACATTCTGTGGGATCTCCATAATTATTATGAACACAACCGTCTAACAAAATCTAGTTTGCACCACGGGCCAAAGGCACTCGGATGAGTCAAGTCCATTTTTTTTCCTACGAGAGGTTTTGTCCATCTTATTTATGAAAAAAAAAGGTTTTCATTGAGCAAGATTTCATAATAATGTTACAAAATGACACATAAGAAAGAATAGTCACATAGATCATTTGGTTATAGTCCTAAATATCCTCATTTTCAAAAATATTAAAATCGTGTGGAAAAGTAACTTTTTAGTACTAGTGCGAAAGAGTAACTTCTCAGCACTAGTGCGGAAGAGTAATTTTCCCGCATGATTTCATCTTTCCGCGAGATTTTTTTATGCACTGAAAAGTAATGAAACAGATTTTTTCATCGATTCAATAGGAAACTTATTTGAAGAACATTTGAATAACAATAAAGAATAAATTAACGATGGTAAATATTGAAATCGAAAGTGCAATTTGTCTTTCGTGCGGAAAAGTAGAACTATTAAAACGAAAAATCGTGCGGGAAAGTTACTTTTTCGCACGCTTGTAGGAAAAGGATATATCCAGTTCAATAATATCACGGTTATAAAATTCCAGGTGAGGATTTGGCTACCAATCACAGGATCTGTTGTACTGGTGGTACATACTGGGTGTTTCACGGTCGATGGTACCTTAGACGTGTACGGAGAACGGGACATTGGATTATTCTGAATATTTAGGTACTCTAATAAGCAGTCGTGATCTAATGCCTAAAAATATTTCCAGTGATGCAGCTTGGCCGCTTATACCAAGAAGTAGCTTATCAAAGTACCTACCTTAATCTTCAGAATAATCCAATGTCCCGTTCTCCGTATACGTCTTAGGTACCATCGACCGTGAGACACCCTCTATATGCTGAAGGTCATTCTATACCTATAGTGATCTCAATTTGATACGTACGTATTGATGCAAAAACCGTTTCATCATTACAACCGGACAAAGTATTTTCCTCAGTGCATCGTTCACTCTTCAGTCTTGTCAAATGTCCGACCCCAAAAACCCCCACATACCAATTCTCAATCGAACCCGACCATACATAACTCATCCGCTGTCTCAGTATCGCCATCTTGCAATTATCAAATTCGACAAAAAAATATAAAGTCCTTCCCTGACTACTTTTATAATTTTGAATCGAATCGGACCATTATCACAACTCGTGCTCATCTTGGTGCCGCCATCTTGAATTGAATAATTTTGGCTAGAAAGACTCCAAACCGCCACAAACTCGGCCATTTCGGTGCCGTCATCTCGAATTTCAGAATTTTGACAAGAGAACCCCAAGATACCAATTTTGAAATGAATCGACTATCACAAAATTTGTTCGCCATACAATCGTAACCTCTAACCTTGAAAATCCCCATATACCAACTTTGAATCGAATCGGACCAGACTCACAAAGCTCGTCCGCCATTTTATTTTTTCATTAAAAAAATTTTGTCACGCATTCTCACACGAATGCTGCCAAATTTCAATTGAATCGTGGGTCAAATTCAACTTGCAAGATTCAATTACATTGTTTGTTGAATGAAAGCTTTGTAACTTATGTACATCCCTGAATATACACAAGCAAACTCACAAATTGATATTCATTTCAAAATTTATCGACAACGAATAATGAGAAAAACTTTTCTCCATTCGAACGAATGTGTCTCTCTCTTAAATGACAATGCATATTATGTACACAAGGTGTATCTGTGTGTATCCTGTATACAAGCTGGCCAGTTTCAATTGAAATATTTCTATTTTCAAAAACACCGTATAGATGGTTGAAAGGTGAATATGTAGATTTATTCCGCTTTATCTGATATTGAAATTGAACTGTTCGATCGGTTCTTTATTCATTGAATCACGACAGAGAAAATCCGGGTGGAACTTCTTCGATGCGGCACCCAGTATATCCAAATGAGATTGGTAGACATGGGTGGAAACAGTGAGGACATGGAAATGTCAAATACCATTGCAAAGAACTTTTACTCAAATAAGTGATTCCAGTGTTGATTATATACACATTGAAATTATTGCAGATGATGATTATGTTGTTGATGGTCGATATAAATCGTGGGGCAGACACAACGGTATTTTCTTGAACACAATCTGATTCTATAAGATGGTTTCGAGAGTCCCTGAATGTTGACTAATCACGAAGTTTCGTGAATTCAATAGAATTTAAAAACTGTTTCACATTGAGATGGAATTTTTTGTTAGTGATGCTATCTAAATTGAGAGAAAAATCATGGAATATGACTAGATATTCTTCACATTTCATATTCATGCTTAGGTGGAGGAACAAACTCACTGTGCATTAATAAGAAAGTTGCTTCATATTTACTTCCTTTATATCTCACAATAATGCACTTATCGTTCTCTTTCAGAATAACATTATTGTGATAAATATTCGTAGAATGCTCTTCGAACTCTACCAACACGTACATGGTTCTCGCAGGGAAACTAGTCCTCTATTACTAAATAATAGAATACATCGGTATTGTTTTGAAGCTCAGATTCCCACTACTTCACGAGTGATGTCCCCAAATTCCACAAATGTCAAATATATTCATTCGAGAATGCACTAAAAAACGCGGCAATTTTTTTGACGTCTCGTCGAATGATGTCCGAATTCTACAATTCTGCAATTCTAAAAGTCTGAATGTAGGTAAGAGCTTGTTTGAAATCGACACATTCGAAGAAAATAGGTTACTGCAGATGCTGAGCCAAAGCCACGTGGAATGAATCTCCTTGCCTCCACGCAACTAATTATTTGTCAATCAGTAGGCACCTTACACAACGCATCGTGTATGTGTATGCCTATTTCATCTAGCTCCACAATGTTCGCCCTCGTTCGAAGAAAAGTCATCGCTTGGTACTTATTTCTTATTAATTCCGAGAATGATTAGTACACACCCGACAAACACGGCTCATTCGAATATCAAACAGACCTGGTTAGACAGGGATTGAGGATTCATGGATCTTTCTTGTGTGTATTTCTCTATTCTATCCATCATTGCTCAATGGCATCCATTTAATGAAGATGATCGGAATATTTTTGCAGACCACGATAACTGTTCGAAGACTATGTGAATCACGAAATGAATTGGCATTGAATGAAAAATCTAGCAATATATATACAGGGTTCATCACTTAATCCGTTGCTTGAAAGTTTTCGATGTTCCCATTCGAATAAAATTCTGAAAATTTGGAACATCATAGGAGTCAACATGAACGCAAAGGGCGTAGCACTTCGGTTGAACTGGAAGTGGACACAAACGTCCTCATTTCGAATGGAACACCCTATATTTTATTACATTCTTCGAATCTACGTATGGATTTGACATTATTATTTCCAATTCTCTTCCAGGTCACTCGTTAGAGCTCATATATAGGCCTTCAATTTGATACCAAACTCGATATACCTACGTCTTCATGCAGAATATAGAGGAATAGGTCTGTAGGTTTGTCGAGGAGGAAGAATGTTTATTCATTCTCTTAGATTTCTTGGGATTTTCTCTCCTCGTTTCTAAAAACGAAGAATACAGGTTATTGTAATTATTTCAATATATTCGAAGTAAAGATAGTTTCTTGAACTATCCCAAAATGTCACTACAATTGAAATTTAACTTTCAGGCACCTGATATATTTGCATCTCAAAATTTTCGAAAAACAAGGTGTCACTGACAAATACAGAATTTCTCGTCCAGGTGCCTGAAAGTTAAATTTTGAACGTAGTTAACATTCTGGGATAGTTCAAGGAACTATCCTTACAACGAATATATTGAAATAAATACTATAACTTCTATTTTCAATTTTTAGAAGCGAGGAGAGAAAATCCCAATGAATCTTGGAAAATGAATAGCGATTTTCGAAAATTTCGACAGTTGACAGGTAACGGAAAATAGGATCGTGAATTTCGGTATTCATAGGTTTTTGGGGTTGCTGATCTCGAATCCGTCAAGGGGTAGTTGGAGCCCGAAAAACACGAATTCGATGTTATTTTTGACCTATCTACTACTATTTAATAACCTCAATTCGCGTAAAAGTCACTCGATATAGAGTTTGTCGCTAATACAAAACTAGGAGAAAAATGTCGTAGTTCAGAAAGAATATCGAATTCGTGTTTTTCGGAATCCAAATACCACGAAAACCCTATTTTTCTCGATGACAATTAATATCGACTTCTGACGCATGCGCAGTAGCGAACGATTCACGATAGCTTTGCGCAGTGAACGGATTCGGGTTAAGCGGCACTAAAAACTATCGTTTACCTAATTCAGCATCCCAGCTGTATTTTCCGTCACCTGTCAAAATCTTTGAACAACACTCATTTCTCGATCATCTGATGACCTAGGTATATCGAGTTCGCTATCAAACTCGATACTAGATATATCGCATACTATCGAAATACTCTTCGACGAAAAGTTGGGCAATGAATGGATGAATTTGGAGATGTATTGTACAGTGGGTACTCAAAATATGTGCAACCTTGTATGTCGATCGAAATTTTATGGGACGCTTTCTCTTGGGACGATCATGTGAGGTCCATTGCAAGGGTTACTTCACAAATATTGGTTTCCTGTTCCGTGCGAAGAGGAACTACTACCCCAGCAACTGCTCACGATCTACAAACATACGCTGAAGCTGTTAGATTCTATTCAGAAGAGAGCTAGTCGCCTAGTCAGTGATACTACTTTCACGAATTCATTGACCTCTCTAGAACATCATAGAGATAGATCTCTCCCTCTTCTACATATATTTCCACGGTGAGGGCTCAGACAAACTAAATGAGCTGGTAATCTCTAATTGTCAGACTCGAAACATGCCGAACTTCCTTCTACCATTCATCTTGGAATGCTTTGCCTAGTGAAGTCTTTCCTGATGCTTACGACCTCTGGACCTCCAAGAAAAAAATTCCAACACCTTTCTCTTTCCCGAAAATTTCACCGCAGGCCAACACGATGATACCCGAACATTATAGAATTTCCTTTCGTGTTGTCAAAAGTTGGAAAAGAATCCTAGCAGCTTCGTGTGATCCTTATAGATATTATCAGAGTATTAAAGGCTACGAACACTCGATATATAGGTAAGGAATCGAAGTCCCCAAAATTTACAATACATTGCAAGATTCGAGAAAAACAAGCATTGGTCGAAATTTCTAGATTTTTTCAACTTCTAACACGAATGTATACTTATGTATACGAAAAAAAAGGGCAGTTAGAAATGTCCCCAAACTTAACGATTTACATACATACATATATATATATATATATATATAACAAATATATATAATAAATGACATGAATAACATCAAAAAATTCTGAGAAAGCTGTATCAGCAAATGTAGGAACAACATCTTTGTTGTAGACAAGAAGTATTGGAAACCAATGATGGTTGACGTACGTACACAACAACATCAATTCAATTCAAAGATCGCAAATTATGGAATGAAGTTGCATCCTGCTGGTTGAACAATCATCTTGATTTGCATTTACTATATTCCTTCACTGCAAATCTAGTTAATGTAGGTAATAAAGCTAAAAACATTTAATTGAGAAACGAGACAAAATGATAGTTTTGAGTCATAATAGTCGGATCAACAAGTGCGAACACGTAACGTTCAATTGGAATTTAATAGTTAACAGGAGACAAAACAAAAATTTCGTGAAACCTGCAATGATCGGTATTATGAACATCATATAATCATATATTCATATCATAACATCATATATCATTAGAACATCAGGATAAGGTATATATTTATATATAAAAATTCAATTTGAATGGAAAAAAAAATAAAAAACAGGTGTCCAGCAGTAAACTCGAATTGAATTGTGTAAAATAATAAGGAATGAATAAGGAATCAGTAGATATCATAACATTAAATTCGAATTAAAAAGCATACAAGTATCCCAACAGTAAACCCAAATTAACTTGTGGATAGATGATTGAACAACACTCTTTATTTGCTGTCGTTGAATGAAAATGGCCAACAGAATTCAATTGAAACACTGACAGGTGATGCTTTCGAATTAATACAATAGTCCGACCTACAAGTTTAGAAAATTGAAATTGATAGTCAACAGGTGGCACAACGAACGCTCTTGAATTCGATCAGTGGAAAAGTAATGAGCAGTTTTCAGTTGAACTATCGGGACAGCACAGGAGGTGTCCATATAGCGATAGTATGGTGAACAATCGGCTAATAAGGTAGGTATGTGTTTAGTTAGTTTAGTGAAAGAATAAGAAAACAAAATTCATTTCAAAGTAAGGCGACCAGGTGTCGTTACAGTAGTCTTGGATGAAAATCAAAAAGTAAACGTGTTTTGAATGGGAACCATCTTTAAAACGCAATCGCAACAATGTACTCAGATGGGTAGTGCGAATGGCATCATTGAAAACGTTTCCGAAAGCAAATCGGAAATGGCGATGTCGAAAGCACCGCAAGATTCCTTAGCTCGTATGAAATCATTTCAGTTTTTTTGTCTTTTGCATACAATGATTGAGATTTTTAATATCAGTGGAATTCTCAACAAAGATCTTCAAAATCGTGTTGTAGATTCATGCCAGAATTGAATCTGTAACTTTTGTATAGTAATAAGCTCAAAAAAATTATCAATGAAGCACCCTCAAAAGCGCAAAATTCCTAAGTAAATAGACCAAAGCAATGTCGAATATTATGTTTTTAGGATATCATAAAACTATTACTGGAATAGTATATTATATAACTAGTGTGGAAAGTAACAGATTTCGCACGAGTTGGTATTTAGCATGAGTCGCATAGCGGCTAGTGCGGAAATGTATAACATGTGAATGAAATACACTTCCAACGAGTCATGTAAACTATTTAACCTACGACCATAGAAATTGAATCGTTATGACTCAAAGTTTCACCCGCGTCTATGAATTGTCAAGTTCGGCAACCTTCGGAAATTTCAGCTATCATCTTTGGTAACCAACTTCACTCATCTGAGTCAACGTCAACTATGTCTTATGTCATTGTCATGAGTGGTAATGTTCACAGAGTCATTTTCTTTTATTTGAAATGAATGATGTAGTGGATAGAAAAGGGTAATGATGCGAAATTAACCTAAAATATAAGTACCATATGTGGTGGTACCATTGGTACTAGCAGTAAAATATCCAAGTAGAATATTACATTCATCAATTACTGTCCTTTTGTGAAATGGGCTACTCTCAGAATAACAACAGACTACTAAAATACGTTTCGCCGGGCCTGAATATGATCATTATTATTATTATAAGAAGTACTCACCCTCCATTATAGGTGGTGTGCAGATGGTCGGGGGTGGACTGGGTGGGGGGTTCGAACACCGAGCTGTCTGGTGCTGCGTCGTTCTGAGCTCTCTGCTGAGCCCTGTGGAATCTAACTTCGTCCTCGACCTTCTCTCTTTGCTTCTTCGACATACGACCGAATTTGACGGCTGATGAAATTGAAAAATATACATATTCAATTTAAGACGATTCGGTTCTCACTTTGCATGTTGAAATTTCTCGAATGTATTAGATAATATTTGAATTCCAAATTCATGAGCTGCTCCTTTGGGAATCCGATAACTTTCAATTTGACGTGAAATTCATAATATTTCAACAATTTTCCATCTTTTCCAACAATTTCCAACTTTTCGGAAGAATGCTCAATTTCACGAAAAGTATGAATCATAAAATTGGATCTTTCATCATCAAATTAATTTGTTGTAATCAAAAATAGAACATATTGAAAAATGGAATAATGAAATATAAAAATACAGAGTGATGTATCTAAAGATAATTTGGTAAAAAATATGTTTCATTTATAACGTGAAAATTGTTCTTTTTAATATCGACAACGATTAAATGTATCGAATTGAGCTTTCGTATCCACTATAGAGGTATGGAAAATCTATCTTTTGATCCGACAGTGGCGTGCGTGAAAGAAAAAAAGTACGACACTGGATAGCACTACCGCTCCCTTATTTTTTCTTCTATATATCATATTACAATATAACATATTATTTCCTAAAATACCTAATACAGAAAACATACAAAGTCGGCATCATAGGTATGAGAAAATTTATATTGATATTTCATTTTGAAATTCAACTTGGCTGGTTGAGTTTTACTTTGAAAAAGAAGATATAGACAATAGAATAAATAGGGCGGAGGTCACGTGCATTTCGCTATATCTCATACAATCGCCTGAAATATGCTTATTTGTTTAAATTTCAAAAATGTTCACATGCGTCAATGTTCTATTGCAAAGTTCAGTGGCATTATTCAATATTTACGGAATTCTATGAAAATAATGAATTAACTTCGAACCTCGACAAAACTGTTTCATGCTACTAACTTCCACTTATAGATATTGATTATAATAACTTTTTTAAGAAAATGACAATACCGCATCGAATTCATCGAATCAAAGTTCCAAGCAATTGAATGGTAGTTTGATGTTCTTTCATTGACTTTCGACATGATTTTGGTGCTGGAAAATCCATTTCAATAAATTCTCATTCATCATGCTTGATGACTCAACAACTTTGCCTAAGAATCGGTAAGTCAGAACATTCGAATCGGTATTTTAATTCTTTATATTTTCATATTTAATGGGTACCGTGTGACAGATATACTATAAAATAGTTTTGTCGAAGTTAATTTTTTGATATTCCTGAAATTTCGTGAATTGGCAAAACTAAACTTGAAATTAATATAAGTTTTTCCAATATGAATCTACAGTCTGTCCAAGATAAGGTTGCACAGCATGGGGATCTCGGAAACGGTAGGAGATACGTAGTCTGTTAAATGGGGAAAAAGTTGCGCATTCAGAGGCTCATACCAACAGCCCTCGAAAATTTCCAAAATTGTTTTTAGTTTTTCAGTCATATCGAAGAAGGTGAATTTTTAGAATATCTATTTTATTTTTTTTCTCCGTTATTATTAGAGATACAGAAAAACTGAATATACTTTTTATAGCAACTTTTGATGACGTTGAACGAGGTGATACCGATTTTTCTATGCGACGTTTCGTATTCGTAGAACCATTATCAACTTTTGTTTTTTAAATACGGCCCTGATAATTCTTTCACAGATTCTGAAAGCTTATTTTATTCTGAATTCAACCATGTATTATACAAGGTGGTTTGAATGTGTTTCGAACTATTTTTAGCCATCATCAATGTATTTTTCGAAATTACAATGGAAAAATGTCATCAGTTCCACTTATTTTGGAGGAAAATTAGTCAACACACTAATACCTCATCAACTAGTTCCAATTGATAGGCTTATAGGGATAATTAGTTCGAAAAATCTAATTATGACAGGCTCCTTCGGAAAAATACGAATACAATTTTTTCTCAATGTTTTCAACTGGAGTATAATTTCTTCATAATCACTCACTATTCTGCAAAAATTGAATTTTCGTTGTTTCAATAGTTTTTCCAATTGCAATCATGAAATAATTCATTTCATCAAATCGATCAATGGAGAATACGACGATATTATGCTATGTACAGCTTGGAAAATCTAGCTGTGCCTCTGAGATGCTCGAGAAAGTGCGAGCGAGAAACGAATAACTAGTCCATCAATGTTTGACACTAAATGATCAGAAATAAGTGGAACTGATGGCATTTTTCCTTTGGAATTTCGAAAAAAACACTGATGATGGCTAAAAATAGGTCGAAACACATTCAAACCACCTTGTTTAATACATGGTTGAATTCAGAATAAAAAAAGCTTTCAGAATCTGTGAAATGATTATCAGGACCGTATTTAAAAAACAAAAGTTGATGATGGTTCTACGAATACGAAACGTCGCATAGAAAAATTGGTATCACCTCGTTCAACGTCATCAAAAGTTGCTATGAAAAAGTATTTTCAGTTTTTCTGTATCTCTAATAATAACGGAGAAAAAAAATAAAATAGATATTCCAAAAATTCACTTTCTTCGATATAACTGAAAAACTAAAAACAATTTTGGAAATTTTCGAAGGCTGTTGGTATAATCCTCCGAATGCGCAACTTTTTCCCCATTTAACAGACTACGTATCTCCTACCGTTTCCGTGATCCCCATGCTGTGTAACCTTATCTTGGACAGACTGTATATCTATTTATATTTTTTTTCTTCAGTAGATACACAGTTTGTGATTTTTTTCTACGGATGATAAGCATGTAATATTTTCAAAACAGCACTTATTTAAATTTTTCGCAATCAGCCCATCGAGCTGCATTCGAAATTCTCGAGATCAGAGCTCATTTCCGAGTAATAAATCGAACAGAAAATAAAAACTGATGTTGAAGAAAAATTGGTGCTTGGCACGTATGATATTCCTCCCAATTCCGCTTTAGAGACGTCTCGAAGAACGAAATCAAACAATCGATGTTATTCTCTTACCATCCCGACTCATGCCGAGGCGAAGGCATTTCTGGAGGCGGCAGTACTGGCACCGATTTCTGTTCACCCTGTCGACGACGCAGTTCTTGTTCCTCGGACACTGGTAGTTGACTACGGAGGACTGCGACCGCCTGAAGAAGCCCTTGCAGCCCTCGCACGTGATCACGCCGTAGTGGACGCCACTGCTCTTGTCGCCGCACACTTTGCACGGGATTATCTCGATTTGGGCTAAAAAAAAGAAGAACGGGTTATTCTGGATTCTTAGGTTGAGTGATTATAGGGCCCGGTTTGATCAAGGGCAGGAGTTCAACCCGAAGTTTCAATATCGATTTCACCATGTAGCTTCAAAATACGCTCAGAAACTTTTTTTGCGATGTTTCCATAAGGCAACAGTGCATAATGTCATAATAGTACATGGTTTTCTCGTATATTTTTGCACCCCATCTGCAGGTGTTATCCGAGAGTTATAGGAAAATTTCAAAACAAAAGTTTTATATCTATTCTGAATCATCAGAATTTCCGATCGAAAGTTCAAAATTATTTTAAAAAATATCATACTTTGACATATTAATTTTTTTCAATGGATCACCCTGTATATTATCTCATATTTGGGAAGCGCCAATTTATTCTGATTTCAATATAATACACAATTTTTCACAAGAAATTCAAATGGTTCAGAAAAAAATATTAGCCATTTGTCTTCAATTTTTTTTGTAACTCTCTAAATGACCCCTGTAGGTGGGGTACAAAAATATACGGAAAAACCCTGAACATCATTGAACATGTCTGCAGATACTTATCAGGTGACGAATTTAGCCTGTCGTTAAAATTCAAAAAAGATGGTTCTGCGAGTGAAATGTCACAGATTCTTATTTGACAGCGCCTACTATGAAAGCAGGTAAATCCACCTTCATCAAGCATGCTGAAGAAGATGAATTTAACTTCTTCGAGGATTTTATCTTCGAGGATTCTTAAAATGTATAAATTTGCGCACGTTCCTATTGTAGAATTAGGGTTCCTGAGGTCAAAATATGAGGTAAACAATGAAAATCGAAAGAATTACCATCGCAATGAAAAGTGCAACGTGTGGATCATTAGTATAATGCAAATGACAGATACAAGGATCTTTATGTATTCTTTCTTGATATTGCAGAGTCATAATCCACGTCTCTCGTATTTGCGTCTCTTTGTATTTGCAGAGGAGAACTAAAACAATCTTTGGTAATTATTATGGAACCATCTCTCTTGAGCAATCATCATTTAGAGCAATTGAGATAAAATGAAAAGTAGGTTTCGATTTGTATAATGTTTATGCTCAATCCTGACCTGACGTTCCACCCCAAGTACATGCAAAACAAACATAACTATATGTCAATTCTTATGTCAATTTTTCTTCTCAAATAATTTGGTTCGCAGCTATAATCACGATCGAAACTGTCCGTTTTCTTCAAACGGTTTGAAATCGTTGGTGAAACCGGGCCTAACCATCTGTCAGTATCTTCGACACCTAGTCAAAAAGCCCTTTATTCAGTTACACTCTCCACACTTAATTAGATATAAAGTATAGGTAAAAACTTGACCACTTCTTACTTTTACCTCTGATCGAGCTAGCGCTCTTCCTCCCCCTGTCGCGGTCCCCGCCCCTCAAGTTGAGAGTGTGCGAGGGGGGCGGGGGCGGTGTCGACGAATCGACGGAGGAGACGCTATCGGCGCCGGCCGCTATCGCGTCGACGCCCCACCCGTCGCCGCTGCAGCTGCTGGCGAAAAAGTCGGGGAAGGAGTCGTCCATGTCGGAGGGGGCGGCGATTGTCGAGTGGGCGGATCGCTGATTCGAGTGGAGACAGGCGGACCAGACGCGAGAGGGCGGCACATTGCCGTGGGCGTGGCTGTGTTGGTGGGAGGAACGGAGTTGTGACAGAGAGAAAACACGATGGGTGCGGCGCGTCAGCCGGTTTTAAGGACACTTGTCGTTTATTTGATGATTTGATCGCGATGTTGATTTGTTGTGAGTGAGTTTATTGTTTTTATTGCATTTTTACGTCATATTCCATAGCGGGTGGATACTGTACCTGTAAAAAAACGCGAGCCAACAACGAAATTATCTGCATATTTAAGATACAAATAGGAATGCGACTTGTTTTGGATATAGTGATGGTTTTATGAACCGACAATTTTGAAAATTTTTTCACCCTTAATTTTTCAAGCCGAAATTAAAGGTATAATAATCTCAAATGTCATTATCTTGAACAGAAAAGTTAGGCTTGGAGCTGATGAAAATCACTTTCGAAACATTCAATTGGTAGACAATTTTCCACGAAAAGTCACTGTGGGAAAGTTAGTAACATATAAATTCGCCAGGTGACGCTGGTAGTCATAAGCAGATATCAGCTGTTGTTCACAAAGAAACGATCATTTCCATTTCTCACCATTGCCTCACCCAGATTAGAATAAAATGGGTTGAGTTAGGTTAGGTTAAGTTAGTTTAGGTTAGGTTAAGTAAGTTTAGGTTAGGATAACTTCGCTTCGCTGTGCTCAACTCAGCTTATGGTAGCAAAAGGTGTGTACGTATTTAAGTAACTTTATATTGTAATCTGTTAACCTGTCATACCTATTATATTTGTCATCTTGGACTGACAGTCATGTCTCATGATACCAATTTTCATTCTATTCTATTAAATAATAGTGTGCTTGGATGAATCTGACAGTTTTTGTATAAAAGCAAACTTACACTTGAGAAGCATTGACAAAACACATGACCACAGAAACGTTCCTGAAGAATGGATAATAGTCTAGAAAAAATTGGTAGGTACCTAATATAAAATCTGACATTGATTCCTTCTTTAACGTTTCTCTTATTGTTTCGTTCCTAATTTTGTCTAATTTCGTTTTTCCATCTATATTTCTCGTGTATCTCAACTCCATTGCATTTATTTTACTATCGTGTTCCTTTCGTGCTGTCCAGTTCTCACTAGCGTATAGCAGGGTTGGTATAACAATTGTATTATACAGGGTGTCCTTGAAAGGTCTCTACAAAAAGCTACCACATATTCTTCAGACCAAAACAATTCGATACAAGCAAACTTACCTCAGTAAAAAGTTGCTTAGTTTGGGCGCTAGACGGCTCTGAAGTTGAAATTTTCAAATCGATTTTGCTTCATAACTTTTGAACGGCTCATGAGATTTTTTTCAAACTTGGTACGTTGGCATAGACTCATCGGGCAATGAAACTCATATCATAATCATAATGAATATCATTCCATGGGCGTAGAACTTGATTTTTTCAGTAAATAAACATCTAAAACTCCTACGCCAATGGAAAAAAATTAGTTTCAATATGAAATCTAAATTATTCAACTCATTCACTACAAAAAAGGTACTCTTGACAAAAGTCGATTTCTCTCATGGTTTCGACAAAATTTTAATTTTAGTGATTTAGAGCATAATTAATAATAAAACGATTAACAGATATTTCATAAAAATTGTTCAAAATGTTCACCATTTTCACGTATACAAAGATTTATACGACGCAAAAAGTTGAAATGTACTCTTTGCATAACTTCTTCATCGCCTGTAAGATTATTCGTCGCCTGTTGGATACGTTGCCATAATTGTTCTACAGTATTCACAGGGGTCTTGTAAACCGTAGACTTGAGATAACCCCATACAAAATAATCCATCGGTGTTAAGTCTGGAGAACGTGGTGGCCAATTCACGGGTGCATCATTACCTCTACCTATCCATCTGTCTGGGTACTGTTGGTTTAAAAAATTCCTAACATCCACCGAAAAATGTGGTGGAGCTCCATCGTGCATAAACCACATATCTACCCGATGTTGGAGTGGTAAATCTTCCAACAAATTTGGCAACGTATTTCGTAGATGTTGTAAATACATGTCTCCTGTTAATCTTTGTGGAAGTATGACAGGACCAATTATAAAATTTCCTATTATTCCAGCCCAAACGTTGATTTTGAATTCGTGTTGAAAATGGTTTATTTTAATGGAATGAGGATTTTCAATTGCATAAACGTGTTCATTATGAAAATTAGTTATTCCTCTTCTCGTGAAACAGGCTTCATCAGTGAACAAAATATTCTTTCCAAAGTTCAGATTCATTTCTCTTTGCAAATTAATGAACCTACAAAACATCAGACGACTTTGTGAATCATGGATTAATAAATCTTGAACTGGCGTCTTGTGATATGGGTATAATAATTGTTCTCTTAGTACTTCATGAACGGCATTCCTAGAAACTTCTAGTTCATTACTTATCCGTCTAGTACTCAATTCTGGATTTTCTTCAATACGGTCTAAAATTTCTACTTCGACATAACGCTGTCTTCCATAATCACCAGTTCTAGGAGCAAAATGACCGGTCTCCCGAAGACGTCTCTCAACTGCAGCAAAGGTTGGGTGGCTTGGTACGCGACGATTTGGAAACCTTGCCGAATACACCCTCACACTCTCTCGACCATTTCCTTGACAATATCCGAATACCAATAACATATCGGTGTATTCTTCATTGGTGTATTGTACGGCCATGATAAATCAGAAAAGTCCGATATCAACAATCAACGTCAATAAAACTCGACAAATCAACACAGATGAAACTATGGAAACCAAGAATGTGAATATCACTGTTTTCGAGCAGATAATAATAGTCTTCAGAAAAAAAAAACCAGTGCTACTTATTTTCAATAGAAATAACCTATGCAAAAAGTACATCTCAACTTTTTGCGTCGTATAAATCTTTGTATACGTGAAAATGGTGAACATTTTGAACAATTTTTATGAAATATCTGTTAATCGTTTTATTATTAATTATGCTCTAAATCACTAAAATTAAAATTTTGTCGAAACCATGAGAGGAATCGACTTTTGTCAAGAGTACCTTTTTTGTAGTGAATGAGATGAATAATTTAGATTTCATATTGAAACTAATTTTTTTCCATTGGCGTAGGAGTTTTAGATGTTTATTTACTGAAAAAATCAAGTTCTACGCCCATGGAATGATATTCATTATGATTATGATATGAGTTTCATTGCCCGATGAGTCTATGCCAACGTACCAAATTTGAAAAAAATCTCATGAGCCGTTCAAAAGTTATGAAGCAAAATCGATTTGAAAATTTCAACTTCAGAGCCGTCTAGCGCCCAAACTAAGCAACTTTTTACTGAGGTAAGTTTGCTTGTATCGAATTGTTTTGGACTGAAGAATATGTGGTAGCTCTTTGTGAAGACCTTTTAAGGACACCCTGTATATTCTTAGTTTTGTTTGTTGTGTCAATTTTATTTTTCATGGTATATTCTCAAATATGCAGCTAAGATTCATCATATACTATCGTCGAAATCCTACCTACTTTGCAAATTTTGCTTCCTGAGCCGCTTAATAGGTACCTATTTCGTTTCAACTATGTTGTTCAAGTTGTTCATGTCGTTCCTACTATATTGCTTGTCAAGTGTCCGTACTCTAAAATAATTCAAAAACTGTCAAATACATCCATTGAATGATTTTTCCTCTATCCGCGGAAACGGCTGAGACCTGGCAACGCCGACGCCGATAAGAAACCGGCCCGGGTCATAGCTGAAATCTCGAAAGCAAACATAATAATAACAAAGTGACGTGTCGGAGTTACGCGGACGCATGCGGTCGTTCACCCAGACCAGCGGCGTTTCGGGAGTTCAAGAAACGGGCAATCAGTTACAAGACGATAATAATCTAGTTGATTTGATTAGCGAGTGTTGACGATTTTATCGGATTCACAGCGCGTCTCTCGGCAGATGATTCAGCGAATAGTTCATTTCACGCGAACTGAGATATTCTGTGACAGAATATTCGAGTTTTCTATTGAAATTAGTGCACTTAATAGTATAAATAGAATGATAATATGTGGCATTTCTATTCAATATTCAAAAAATCAGAATTCGGACTCAGGAATAGATAAAAGTAAAAAAAAATCCATTTCAATAGTTTAAATAATGAATTTCCTGCATTGCCAATAAAACGTCGAACAAAAAACTTGAACACTTGAATATCCAGTGTGTTCGCATTCCAGATGAAGACACCCCCATATTTTTGCGATTCGAAGGAATATAGGTTTGAATTTTTTGATTTTGCACTAGTCGTACACAGGATATAAATTTTCACTCAACTGAAATGTGAACTTCAAACAAAGCCTACTACGGGTTTGAAAACCGGCCAATTCTCGATATTTTGCTTCTCGTTAGTGACTGGAACAGTCTTGTTCAGAACACGATTTCAACCCAGGATAACCCAGTTCAAGCTGAATATTTGTATGAGAACTAAGTGGACACCTTCATTTTCGAATATGTAAATTAAATTTCAGCTTCATGTCACTATTGAATTGAAAATATGACACAATCTATATCTCAATTGACACACACTGTAGGTTAGGAATTCATTCTCCCCATCTTCAGGGGAGTTTTCTCAATATTTGAAGGAAAAAAATTTCTATAGTGATGTAGATATCTGTACTATCTGAAATACAGATTGTTAATTTTTCAATTGATAGAGTTAATAACGAGGTTGATAATCAAATAAAACCACCACGTTAATATTTAAAACAGCCCTCGGAACAGCCTGAATGAATTCTTACGTATTTCGGCAACTAAGTGAGTTTCAGGTCTACTGAAATTATTGACTCAGTTGCCGAATACATACGTTAGGATTTTTTAAATATTGTTATGGTGTTTTTGGGTGTTTATTTTGTATTCGAGTATTTAATCACAGTCGAGATCACACTCTCAGGATAGTCACTTTAGAAGTTGATAATAATGTGTTATACAAAATGATAGTGCCACGAGCAAAGCAAAGTTTTTGAATGTGGTGTTGAACAAGTGAGATTGGCAACTTGAGTCACAATAAAAGGAGTGCTGCGGTTTAGTGTATTAACTGTAGATATATCTGACAGTTTATTAATACCAATATCAAGAAAATCAAACGCATCGAAATAAGATTTCGTTCGAAGATATTTCATACGGATTTGGTTATCATAATGAATTATTGATATTAGAGATTCAGAGCAGAAAGAGTTTTGTCATTGTTTATGGAAACTATAGATGAAGCGATATGTTGATGCTTTGTCTATCGAGAAGTTAGAATTATTAGAGAATGTTGAGAATTCAGATGTGTCTAGGTCTAGACACTTATTATCTATTTTTAACTTGGATTCCGAGATGCATTTTCATTTAATTAAAGTCCTTCTATCTGAGAAGGTATCACTGATGTGATGTGTACTTCAATATTGATATTTGTTCGGACAATTGGTACGAGAACCCATAGATAAAAACCGATAAAAACTAAATCAGAAGCATAATTCGATGTAGTTTGGAAAAAAATAATCGCTCAATATATTCTGATACGTTATTTCGGCGATACCTGATAATAATTGGTTTCGAATGTTTTTTTGATGGGTTCTAAATGTTCTTTGATGTCGTCTATTCTGCCTTCAAATGAAAACATCACCTACCGAAATAGATTATCGATCATCGCTTGCCGTAGGCAGTGTTGAAAGGTCGCTAACCCCCCCCATGTTGGTTGGCATTTCGTCATAATATACTATATGCGAAACTTGGGAATTAAATGTTTCAACACGTCATTCGATACGAGAAGTCATAAAAGCTGTGGAAAGCTCGGAAAATCCTAACGACGTTTCTAGAAATCAATTCTATTCTTGTTTTTTGTGTCTTTCGTATGACCCTGTATTCTGAAATAAACTGCAATATATTCGGAAATATCAAATATCCTAGGATTGACAATTATTATATGATTGAATAGGTTGTAGAACTGAAAGTTGTGGTTGGGAGTTCTTCTCATTCCCTGGATGACTTTCATCTTTTGAAGTTCCTGATAATTCTTTAAATTCAGTTTTTCATAATCGATGTCAGATGAACTCGAGGATAAAATTAGTATCATTTTGAATTGCTCCAATTTGTTCGTAATTTTTAGTACCTATACACTTCAATAAATTCCATTTCTGGGATTCGTGAAATTTCTCAGGATATATTAAAAGTGATGAAACCTTGGTGAGATTCTGGTGTACAAACCACTGTAATTCGTTGAATTTTTTTGCGGAAACAAAGTTTGGTGAATGAAATTTCGACTGCTGTATTCCTCAAGGATTTTTCTTAGGATTTCCTTCGCGTGAAATGAATAAATCCCGCACCGTGATTTACCGAAAAGATAGTTTCTATCGATCGAGATTTCACACACGAACTACGCGAAGACGTTACCATCTAGTTATCAAGCTATACCGGGTGAGACAGGGAATCGGGTCACCCCAGTAACTTTCCCTTGAAAATTGGAACAGTTATATAAACAACCAGTTCGGATTTGATCACATTACAATCCGATATGACGGAGTTCTGGTTGTCCTGACACTGCCATCACCTTTGTTTTTTCAAATGGAACGCTCTGTATAATTATAATCATTCATTTCACATATTCAAGTTCTGCAGGTCGAAACTAGTAGGAAACACGTTATGTCAAATGTCATGTGTGGTTTTCCACAGCTTCCTAAGTTGAAAAATCATTCAAACTGGCAAGAAAACAATTTTTTACTGCATCGAAATACACTGTCACTTTTTGTCACTTTTTTCCTATATGTATGTTCTAGAAAGACAGGTAGAAAGTTCAATATGTGAAAATATACAAGGTGTCCCATAAAAAAAAAAACAAAATTGATGGCATTTATACAGGAAAAGCAAAATTTCGCCACATTGGATTGCATAGAATCCTGCTAAATAAGTAAGTTGAGTTTGCTGAGTGAAAAATTTTCGTAACGGCATCCGCATGTATTGAAAAAAAATTATACACATTTTTGTAATGTCGAAACTACTGGCAATAAAGGTATGAAATGAACAACTCTTTGAATATGGTGTACACCCTGAATTTTAAATATTTGAATACTTTGAATTATTTCAAATATCTACTAATTATTTTTTCCTCGATTTTTTCATTCTCTTCAGTACAATTCCATCATCTACTTCCATCATCTACGTTTGAATACTTTAAATACCATGAATACTTTTCAAATAATCAAGATTATTCAATTGATTGATAATTAACAATAATTTATAGATAATTGTCTATCTATTGAATATTTCATGTTATCAGTGAAATTTATTTTAATTTCCTCATTCTATTATTGAGCAGCTGCGTCTATCTGAATGAATATACTGAATAAATTATGATTTTTTGTTCAATTTATAACTTCAGGATCGGAATAATCTTATTATTTTTAGTTTTCAATGAATATAATATGGTTCTTTATAACACTTTATCATCATTTTCGAATCAAAATATTTCGAAATCGGTACATAGTATCGAATGAATGAATAAAATTTATACTGCAATATCTAACCTCAAATATTTTCAAAAACTAGCGCCCTATATGAGAGTCAGACATGAAATAAATTTGTCAGCTTCCAAAACATATGGAGAATATATCTGTCCATACTAAAAAAAAATATATAAATAAAAAATAAAAATGCAAAAATGAAATCCCATATATATTCTGAAAAATCGTATATGCTATATTTACGAATTCAATTCCCATAATGTAGTATTCAAAAATATCATAGGCCATGCGAATTGAATTGAATTCTGAAAAAAAAAAATGTTTTGGCTCGTAAAATATGTATAATTTTATTTTGTATATTTAGATAACATAGGAGGGGGGGTGGGGGCGATACCCTATGTCACCCGGTATTATCGGCTATGGCGGCCATGTTTTTCTTCGTCGTTTCGACAATCGATTACGCATACCACGATGCGTTACGAACGAATCTCCGAATTTTTCCAGAAGCATGCAGTAGGCGCGCCCCGCACTAGTATAGCCAGTAGAAATTTCCTCGTGCACCAGAGTCGTTGAACCGGCCAGGGAGGTCGTCGACCCCCCGAAAACCGCCGAAAAAGACTCCGGTGTCCGTCCGACTGCCTGAACTCGAATGTTTTCCACGTGCATGCATGGAAATCACCGCAACTTTTCGATAAAACTGTATTTTACTGCTGCTTTGTGCGTGCGAGATCATTACTCCGTAAGGTGCATGATTTACCGGGTGTTCTCGTTTTGGATGCGTGTCTTGTAGGAGGGACCTCTACTGATATATGAACCTTGTAGGGTTATCCCGAGGATTTTCCACAGCGGGTATATTCCTTTGAGGTAATATAGGAAAGGAGTGAGCAGAAATGTATGCAAAAACAAGATCTGTATTATAGTGTTCAGTCACTTTTCAATATCATGTTCTTCATTATATTTCTTTATCGAGTGAATATCGAATATTCCCTCAATACCATTTCCATCTATCGCGTTTCTGATGCTACTGCCGTTTCATAAATCACATGAAACCATTTTATATAATGAATAATATCACGTTAATCAATTTCGAGGTTCATTTCTGATAACAAAACAGAACTGTGATGAATTCAAAAGAAGTTGTTTTTTGACAAATGTATCGAATACTTTACATGCTCACTATGTCTATTTCTGAAAACACTAGGCAAACAACTGAAAAATGATCAAAAGAAGGAGTAATATGTGCCGCACCAATATGACGGACTGGTGCCGTTTTCGATCACGTGACCATATCTCCTTCCCTATACAATATCTCGAGGTTTCTCAGAAGTTTGAGGATATATATTCGATATATGCGTATACTGAGTTTTTCGCGATGATTTTTCTAAGAAAAAAACAATTCGGAAAATCATATTATGTCGAAGTTGAAGTAATTAAAATAATTATTATGAGATCTGAATCTGGGAGATAGCCCTGTATGACTGAACTCGAATAATGAATAACGTGTATGTTAGACGTTAGAAACTTATACCCATAGCAGTGATATTAAAATCATCTAATGTTGAACAGGCATTAAACACGTGCATTGATTCAAATGGTACCATTGAAAATGTGTTTTGGTAATTTGGTAAAGGTAATGAACAGTAGTAGATGGGAAAAACGAGGAGAAAAACGAACAGGTAGTGAACTAAGCAGTGAATTATGCCGTTTCACTCTTTTCAATTGTTTGAGTGAAGTCTATTTAGGATTGAAATGTGAACGACCGATTACATGCAACAACAGAGATAATGAAATATTTTTAACTTTGTGATGAGTCAAAGCTTCTGAGATGACACCCAAAACTTTTCCAAAACAAATCGCTCACAAGTATTATATCACATATTTTTGAGAGTTACGACGTCAAGTAATCCATAAAACGTTCATAGTAATCCACATTACAGCGGGTAGAGTCGAGTCAATTGATAGCCAAGACAAATTTGATATTATCAATTCATATTGCAGTATCTGAAGGTGTCGTTTATAGACTGCTTTTGGATTCAGCATCCAAAATACTGTTGTCCAAATTTTATTTTCCTGCTAGATCTTTTCGAAGTTTCCATTGAAGTTATGGAATTGTTGGAAATGAAAACAAAATTGCTATTCTAATCTAAGTAATACGTTGAAAAATTCAACAGACGAAAATCACCTGATGAAAATTGTTTGATACGAAAGGTGATGTGGTGATGTGGAAAACTACATCATCCTCGACTGAAACATAGTGAAATATTTCGTTTTTTGAAATGAATTTGTCTCTAAAAAGTCCCAAATTAGAAGATCCATTCTTATATCTCCATTTCCAACATAGTTACTGAGATACCCAATATAAAGACATCTACAGATAGATGTATACCAACTCTCAACAGTGTGATTTTGACTCGGTGATTGACTGCATTTCATTTCTCCAGCTGCCACTGTCTCGAAAACGAAGGAATCTAAGGCAACTAAGCGAATTTTCAAAAATTAACTCATATTAATCCTACCTATATGTATTTTTACTTTTCTCGTGTAGGTTCTCGTTGAATTGAACTTGATCTCGTTATTTTATTCATCTATATCGAGATCTATACAGACAGATCATATCTTGACGAGTCATTTATTGTTTCGATAACAAAAATTCGTATCATTCTTATACTGATTGATGTACAAGATGTTTAGAAATTCGAACCATTCAGACATGAGCTATGACATATAGTCCTCGCTATGAGGACTATGATATAGTCCTCTCAAGTAAGTTGGTTTGCATGAAAGAAAAAGGTGAATTTTATGTAGATTTTTTTCAATATGGTTTCTTTTCTGTTTTGAATTTCCAATTCATTTCGAAATGTTTGTTGGAATGTATGAAGACGACTTCCCAAACGCCCTGTAATCATGGTTTTTCATTTGATTATCCATCGGTTTTCAATCATTTATGGTACGATCTTCATATAGGGAAATTGATAACTTATACCTATATAAGAATATAGTTTTTTTCCATTGCGAAATTGTACAGCTTCAAACGTGATTGAAAAAAATTTCGGCATCGAGAAATCACTGTCAATCAATAGTTCAACGGGGCTCACAAAAGTTCCAAAAGTTCTCCGGTGTGCGCTCGTATCTCGGTCACACTGTAAATATGGAAAAAATATCCAACGTTGGATAAACTGTTCATTAGGTAAAATCAAGAATTTTGTATGAAGTCTGACCTTTTTTATTTCATAGTTCGACTCATTTAAGAAAAAGTTGTCTTATCTATATCGTGTGTCCAATTATTCGAGACTCCTCTCGACCCTCCTCTAGAATTCTCATCAATTTGAAACCAAATAATTCTTTCAGGCCCTTCGAATCGAATGAGTATGTAGAAAACTCTTTCGCCAATACCCCAATACTCAAGGGAGTTGTAGCAAATTCAATGGTGACTGACCATACGAAGTATGAAGGTCAATTTCAAGGTCACATAAATTTCACGTTTTAAATACCACCTAACTGAGCACGAATTAATAGAAAACAGTATTCATCTTCGAAATTGATACGAATTTCATATAACAAACGTTTCTGTAGGTATCTCATGAAAATAAAAATCCCGAAAAAAAGCAAGAAACAGTTCGAACTGAAAGGGCGACATACATAGGTATATCAAGTTTTTCTTAGTGAAAACCACTTTGATTGTCCCCAAGTAGGAATGATGAAGAAGTCAGAACATTGGTGAATCCAATAGCAATTGATTATTTAATTATTTGTTATATCACGAAAAAAAAAACAAAGTTCACGCCGCATGAGGAACTTTTGTGACCGTATTTGGCAGGAATTTTTCTTATTAATTTAGCCGACATTTCATTCTTTTTTCAATTCACGTAGGTGTAGGTATTATTTTTCTTGAATTTATCACTTGTTCATATTTCATTTTTCCGTATCACGTGAAATATCTTCATAGTATGAACTGAACACTCGTGATAAAAATATATATTTTTATACACGATAACCTATCCAACTCGAGATCTAGCTAACTATCTATATACACCCTGTTTACACGATTGAAGAAAATAAAATAGGTAGAAGAAGTTTTGGATGGCAAGGATATTTTGCAGACTGAGTACCGAACACTCATTTCGGTTCGTTTTCGAGAAATGGGCTTCGGAATCCAGTCAATCTCCCTGTAGATGCGGCGGCGGCAACAGCACTCAAAAATCACAATGAACGTTTTATGAATCCACCTTTACGTGCAAGCACCACCACGAACGTCGAAGACACACCACCTGTTCCGGCAGGCTTCCAGCGGAAAACTCGGATATCCAGTCACGAAGAAAAAAGGTCGATACACACTCACGCACTTCCCGACAGCGAACGCCAGCCGAAAAAGAAATCTCTCGGCGAAGACGAAAAGGAGAAACAGTCGCTACGCGCGGGACCAGGAAGAACGGCCGCCGCTCGCATATTTCGGATGATTTTTAAGAAAACGATCCGCGCGACCGGCCAGCAGCGAAGCAATGCGAGAAGCGACCTGCCGGCGCCGAGGCGAAGCGCTCGCGCGCGGTCGTCGCTCGGGGGACGTACGTCGCAGCTCGGACGCGCGTGACGTAGCGCGCCGGACCCCACTATCGCGGGCGCGGAAGGGTCGACGACCTCTCCGCTGCGTGTGTATACGCGCTGCTGTGTGATCGAGCCCAGCGGCGCGCCGTCGGGCGGGGCTTCCTCGTACTATAGTCGCGGAATATATTTCGAAGAACTGAACAATTTTGAAAATTTTCGAAGGCTATTGGTATGCCGAATGCGCAACTTTCTCTCCATTCAACCGACTTCGTATCTCCTACCGTTTCCGAAATTCCCATACTGTGCAACATTATCTTCGACAGACTGCATACCCTACGGGAACAGAAACGACCTTTCTGTCGGCACCCTGTGCGACAATCGAAATGACATCCAAAAGAGGCATTTGTACACATAGATATGATATTATATATTCTCTACTAGATCGAGCATAGAGAGAGAGGAATTAAAACGACCATTTGAAAGAGATGCAGCTATCGAAAATCAGTTGACAGTTGGCAAAACATTTTGATTTTTTATAGAATACGACGTTTTCAGTTATTTTCATTCGAATCGAAATGATAGTGTAAGATTATTCAATCAAATCTATCGTTTAGCGAAGTTTATTGATACACAAGTGTGTTAAAACAAAGAGACTCAGTTTTTGTTATTTGAATATTACAAATTGGTAAATAATCTTAGTTCGTTCAACCGGTCCAGCCCATCAAGTCAAGAATCGATTTTAAAATTTTGTTCGAAATGATGTTGTCCTGTTCAGCCTATGGCTGTACTAACACATTCGAAAAAGAACAGAATACGAGTATATCATTTCATGGGTGAATTTCAAATATAGTCCCTAGAAGAAGGCGGATGAATCCATCTAATGAAAAGAGCAAACTAGAGAGAGAGAGAGGCAACCAGTAGTGATCAGCTGACTGTTGGCAAAATTGCACCAATCTTCGTTGCACATCCAGACGAATCGATAGCTCTTTCTTTTTCTTATGTTCGTTTCAATGCTCCCAATAAGTCGATAGGGCAAGGGTGCATCTAATAGACAATACATCTGCTCATATCTTTGGTCAGCACCTTTGAAGTTTTTGATATCTATTAGATTGCAAAATCTACAGGGTTGAATTGAAGAAAAACTAGCGAAACAAAAGAAGCGCAGAAAAAATAACATTACATTGTTGGATCTTTTAGAAAGCGAAAAGAACTCATTTTTTCACCACGATTAATTCGAACTATATTGCTGTGACAAGGAATAACAGAAAATGACTCACAAATTCACAATGACATTTATCCTTCCAATTCTTAACGGCGCCATTTTGTTGGTTTTACGAGTCTCGCGCGTGTGAATTTAAATTTGGATTCTTGATAGCACTGGTCCATGACTCCTGTTCCCGTAGGGTATCGATATATTCTGTTGATAATGAACAAGCCAAAATCTATCTCTCTTCATTTTTAGTACACAGAATGAAAAAAAAATCTACAGAAAGTGAACGTTTGAACTTATAGTGCATCGAACGTTCATTGTAGGGTTATGATCGTAACAACGAAGACAATAATACAAAAGGCAATTGCAGTTGCCATTCATAAATTGCCAATTCATGAATTTCAATTGCTAATCTGGTTATCTACCCCAAAATGATATTTCAATCTTCTACCCTACAAAATTCAAGTGGAGTCCGGAATAGGTATATTATGATCATATGTATAAAAGAACCTAAAGCAATATGCAGTGGAAAAAATAGAACTACATTTTTTGTACTGAGATGTAATAGCTATCGATATTATTCTACTAATATTTACAGGGCCAACTTTTACTAGCTTATAATAGATAGAGGAGTGTAGGGAAAACGTTCATCAAAACTTCACATGTTATTTTTGGAGGTATTATCTGAATTCATAAATCTCCTGGTTTAAATCGAAAGATTACACCCACATATTCAGGGGTACCCTGTATATACATTTTATCATAAAACCCGTGTCCATTTTTGCTTATCTGAAGCATCGCGGTTAGATATCAACATCTTTTATCGTCAAACATGCATATTGATACTAATTGTATGTGATATCCGTATCATTTGATTGTTCACGCTCCGGCATCAGGTATATTTACTTATCATGTCAGTATAAAAGGCGAGGAAACTACCAATGTGAACTGTACATATGTAACTGAGATAAAAATATTTTTTTTTCAATACACAAATCTGTATGTCGGTTCAGCATGAGTGAAAAATATATCTAATAAGAACGCGTAATTCATGATATCTTTCATGTTCTACCGAAATTCGGCGAAATATTGATGGAACATTTTGGGAGACCCAGTATAACAATATGTTCCAGTGTTTCTTTCTTATGCATGTTCTCCTATATTATATACATATGTGACATCACGAACGAATCAGAATAATGTCCAATAATTCTAGTAATGATCTAAGAACTGGTGAAAGAATGTGAATATGTCAAATGTGGTTGCAACACATCGCAAGGGTTTCACGATGTTACATCGCAGGTTTACCAAAATATTGGAGTATCAAATCTCCTCATGAGACATTGATGGAATATTTGAAATATAACGACAACCTCTACTGATTTCATTACCTCATGGATGTTAATGATACATTTTATGGGTTGAAAGTGCCTGAAAATTGAGCGTGGTGATAAGTCACTGACACAACAGCTCTCGTATTTATTTATTCAATTCCAATCTGTGTATGGATGGGGATTCCAAGAATTCCACAACGATTCCACAGAACACAAAATAAAATATCACTCTCTTGCTTACTGTGAACTAATGAGGAAGTCACGCAAAACCATTGAGCAAGAAAACACGAGGGAAGGAATAGATGAATATATTATACTTGTTCGTGAATTTCATAATTTCAACCTTAAGAAATGAACCAATACTAATTACTTCCGACGGCAGATCAAACACAAGAATCGAAAAAATAAAACTTCTACTTATCTCAGTGGACGTTTCGAGAACGAATCTGCTCCCGTTCTCAACACAATTAGGACACTTTTTATTTTTATTGAATATATTCTACTTTACTTTTCAGAAACGAGGACAGAACATCCCACAGAAAAGCTCAGAAATACTTCTGAAGATTTTCAAGAAAATGAAAATGAAGAGCAAGAGATAATAAAATCAACATGTGGGTACCTCAATTTCTGACAACGCCGTGGAAGATTGAACAAATAAGACAGAGTAAATGGAAAGAAAGATTTGATATTGGAGAAATCAGAATTCGTAGAGAAACATCCCCTCGATATTATATATCAGAACCTAGTAAATATTTTAATTACAATGGAGCTACAGAGTTATTCCACATTAGGTGAACACCCGGTATGGTTATCATGTATAGGTCATAAAAATAATATATATATATATATATATATATATATATATATATATATATATATATATATATATATGCGTTTGAAAATTTATATAAGTTACACACTAGGTTGCACATAACTTTTTATGGCATATCGGAGAGTGATTGGTACCACACTTTGTCCAAATAACGTTCCTTCCTTATTTATCTTTTCATTCAGTGGATTCAACAGACACACGCTCCTGCTTCAATGGTGTCAATGTCTCCTTATCAAGGCGATTATGATTCGACTTGTCTGCACCTGTTGCGTCTCTTTTTCATTGACCAATCGGACCACTCCAATTTTCTGTTAATCGTGTATACAAAACGGCAAAAGCGTTATATGATTTTGCAGAAATAGGAAAAGTAACCAAAATAACTTTACATTTGATAAAGCATTATCTAATATATTTCATAATCCATTCAATATTATTCTCGAAAGACAATAATTGTCATGATGAATCTAAAGGCATGTTGTTATCCAAATTAATTTTGATCACAAGATATTCCAATGATTTGTTATTTTCTGCTTATATCTTGTATACGGGATAGCCCAAAACAACTCGATGGCGTATTAGAAGTATCAAGAGAGAGAAATAATATATTTTTGAAATTGGGTACGCTTATGGGATGCTGGGATCTATCTTTCGAAAATATTTTCACCTGCGCACTGTTGCCAGATCTAGTGTTAATAAGAGAAACTTTGAAATTACAAATTCCTACATATTATTAGATTTTCGGATTCCACAGAAAATTCTCTGCTTTTTTGCTGTGGCATATTCTATAACTAACTCTCAATGATTTTGACGTATGAATTATTTTCGATTGTATGAATTTATAGACAGCTGCAATTTTCACAGCTGCAGCTGCAGGTTTCTTATCAATTTTGACTCATATTGAATTGATGTCATACAGGGTGTGAAAAAAGGTGCCTCAAACTCGGGTACAAATGAACTCAAATTGTCGAAAATTTTAAATGGAACACCCTGTATTTCATATCATATATGAATTGATATGATATGATATATTCCTATGCCTATTTTCAACGGATTTTGAATTAAATTATGGGTGAAATGTGAAATATGTTCAGATTTTATTGTAGTGTAGTGTATCTCAGAGAATTGAAAAAGTGAAGTTTGAGTGTTGAGGATGGCAAATTCTTATTCAAAATGAGGAACTTTCAATTTATCCATTCATGGTCCGTGTAACAAATAATATCGAGGACGTGCAGAAAATTGATGAGAGATACCTGAAAGTTGATGTAGGACGTTTCGTAAAATTCAAATACAAATCTTTTCGATGTTTTCTTTTCAATTTCATAAGTAAAGTGTTATTATAGATGTTGTATAGCTGGTGTATTTTTTTCTGATACAAGACCAATTCAGCAGCCATTAACATGTTCCACATGTTATGTCATTACAAACACTATAAACCTTCAATCAAATTATGACAAGTGTAATTTTTCACCTAAAATATCTCATGAAATATCTCTCATCTCATAAATCGTCTCATCTCAGGAAATATCTATCACCTCATGAAATATCTTCATTTTCAAGAAACATAATAGGTGTTTCATCTATCATCAATATCACGTATTTCTCAAGTTGAAAAAGGAACGCGCTGTATACAGGGTGTCACTGGCCTTCCTCTTTTCCTCTCGAGAATGTAAAGAACTTTTTCCACCTAAAATCCTCCGTTACCAAGTTACAGACCCTCGAAGTTACAAAATGAAAAATAATTTTCTTTGATAACTTTCAAAGTGAATATTCAAAATCATTCAAATTTTGGTGATTGACTGAATTCCCTCGATGAGCTTTCATGCAGGTGTCATTTGTCTTATCACAAAGTCAGGAACGGACTACCCCTCGATGGTCCACACTTCAAAACCCTGCTCGTTGCCCCGATAGATTTCCCACAAGAGTAGTTTAATTCAGGAATTAGTACAGGTAACTTTGTTTTGTTGACTCGTTACTTGGTAATGAAGGATTTTAGGTGAAAAAAGTTATATGAAGTACTGTTGACATCTTGACCCCATCTATACATTTCCTAGAGGTAAAGAGGAAGTTCAGGGACACCCTGTATATCATTCAATCTTTGTTTATTCAATGTGTTTTCGATAAGAACGGCGTATAGGCCGATAACTTCCGCATATTATACATGTTTATGGCTACAGTAGCGGCGCATTTCAAACACGAAAAGCTATAGGGGAAGTGATAATTGGCAAGTGACAAGTTGCAAGGGGCAGATTTCGTAACGATATAGAAAGAGTGTGATTGAAAGATTCGAGTTTCAGCCATAACTTCTATTTCAAGTATGATACCATAAGATAACATGTTCTGAAATCAGGTGTCCCTTTCATTGTCTATCATAAGTACGAATCTGATTATTTCTTGTGAAAAAACACATGAAGTTAATGCAATTTACCTCTGAAATACAGAACTAGACACAAACTCAAGATAAACACAGTAATCAGTCCCGCTAGACCCCAAGTGTGTTCGATCGATGGATTCAGCTTTCCAGAGAGGATCTGAAAATGTCATGAAATACTATATGTTCGATGAGAAAAAGTATAACTTTGATACGCCACGCGTTTTTGAGTCACACTATATAACGCAAAATTATTTAGAAATATGCTAATCTTGAGTCTAAACCATGTTTGAAATTTTTATTCATCAATCTCGAACAGGGAAGCAGTTATCTCAGTTTACCATACTTCTGACTCACCCTGTATGTTGAACAATGAAATAAAAAGTCAAGAAGAAAAGTAGTAAAACACCTCTTCATTCATTCAATGCAATTGTTAGTATAAATATATAACATGCCAAGATCAGTTGTTGTTCCATTCAGGAAAACGTTCTGATACGATAGAAATGCGAAAAATTCGAATAAAACAAAATCTTGATCATCAGTAGGTAGTTTTTCTGATTGAAAACACGAAAATTATATTGTATCATTAGTTTCACAATTTGTACAGACTGTATGCCCACTCAATAACACAATTAATTATTGAAAGGAACCCATAAATGGTGACTTGATCGACCCGATGTAAGATATTTATAAAACCAATCTATACGGAGAATACACTCGGTAGATCTGACAACATTGATCGCGGTGTTCGACTGGCCGATGATCGCATTGAGTGGCGGAGGAGCCGGGAAACCTTATAACGAAACAATGTTGTCAAACCTACGGAAAATTCCTCCGTAAAGGGAATCGAGATGAAAGAAATAAAAACCGGATGCTCCATTTTCGCGGTATCTGATGTTATCTGAAACAACAACAGCATTGGATAAAATTAAATACCGTTTTGAAAAATCTTCCGAATGATTCCAATCCAGTTCATGAAGTTGGAAATCGAGAAAAATTTTGGCAACTACACAATATTCAGTTTTTTTCTGTTCATTCATTAGAATTTCCTTCACATTGAGTTTGTATCACGAGACGTCAAGATATCGATAGAACAAATCTGGAGGAATGTATTTACGAAAGATAAACTCGGTGGATCCGACAACGTTGCACGGGGTGTACTGCTGGCTTATATGATCGCACTAACTGGCGGAGGAGCCAATAAAACTTTTGGCGGAACAGTGTTGCCGGACCTATGAAAAATTCCGCAGTAATGAGAAAGCCAACGAGCTTCAAGAAATCAGATCTGTTCTGACCAATTTTTGTGGAATCCGATGTTATCGACCAAAAATAGACTTGGATGACCGTTTTGAACATCCTGATCGTGATCATGGAATTGATAATCGGGAATATTGTTTCGTTAGAATCTCTTTCATGATAAGCTTGTATATCACATATTCAATCTATCACCATTTGGAAGTAGAACTGTATGTTGTCTGAGGTATGCAAATGTTTCAATCAATAAGAAATCAAAATTTCCATCAATTGGTATGATGACAAAAACCATATATTTCAGTATTTAACACGCGTGGTGAAAAAGTTCTATAATATCACCGGCTGTTCAAATAATTTATTCATCCATTCATAAACGTAGCTGTAATTGGTATAAAATCAGATATAATGTTTTGCTGGAGAATAACAAAAACATCAGCATGAAATTGTTGACCAATAATTAGGAAACTTTGCAGTGATCAATGTCACCAAGGGGAAGTAGTAATCAGATCTGAAAGTCCATTTTTCACTGAAAATCACTGAAAAACTAATTGATTCCATAGACTAGCTCAGCTCACTGTCGCAAGCAGCGAATCGCCTTGCATCCCTGGTTATATGTATAAGACCTGTGTGAAATTTCTGAGAGAATGAAATTAATTTCAGCGTGTCCCGTATAAAACCATCGTTCCGGCAACGTCGCAACGCTATTACGTGTTCGCGTGTGCGGTGCGACGAGTGCGAGTTCGGAAAGTAGGTCAGTGTGACTGACTCGATAGTTGGGTCGTTGCACCGAGTTTCATGGCTCGCTAGGATGACGGTAATATTCCAAGACGGCGATCGCTGGCAGTCGCCGGCCAGGCTAACTTCGTTACGTTATGCCGCTGTTTATCTGCGCTTCGAGGCGGCGGAGAATGAGAATTATTGGTCGGCGGCGTTGCCGCAGTTTGTTGACAGAAGTCCGTGGAAATGATAAGATTCAAATAGACAAGATGCTTGCTCATTCAATCATTCCACGAAGCGATCTTCATTGATAAAGACGGTTTTACAAAAATTGTCTAAAACTGAAAACAAAATCTTGCGTTATCGCTGAACAGTGTGTAGTGACACATTGATTTCTTTTTTCAGCTTTGCCATTTCATATTCAATATCAATTAATAAAAAAAAAACACCTTGCAATCAGAATTCCTCCGACTGCCAAATTGTCATTTTTCAGTGTCAAAACAACTTTGGGAAATTTTGCGAAGATATTTTATCTTCGAATTGTGTTGAAAACATGAACAGATCCGTTTCCGAAACGTCCACTAAGATAAGTAGATGTTTTGTTTTTATTAAAAATATATTTGTATTTCCATGTCACTGACAAAAGAGAATTTCTCTTTTAGGTATCTGAATGTTAAATTTCAAGCGCAGTGACTTTTTGAAGCAGATCAGAAATCTGTCCTTACTACAGATATATTGGAATATTTATAATTACTATTTTATTAATTCAGAAATTTCTGTCTAGTACAGATAAAGAATGTCAGCACAACAGTCGAAGCCATCATAATATCAGCGTAAGTATCGATTCAAAAATTCACCGAAAAAAATAGTTTTCAAAGAAGCCAATTAATGAAAAAGAAGGTGAATTCCAGCGTTTCACAGGCAAGAAATTCGAGAATGTCGAAAATAATTCCATGATCATTTTAACAATCAAAATCTGAAATATTCGAGAATACACATGCGAATGGTAACCAAAAAATCGATAGCGCCATATTCACTTGGTGTATTACCACGACTATATGTGGGTTCAGTCTTACTACACCAGAAAAATAATAATGAATATAATAAATTTAATGTCAGGGACAACAAGAGAAAATGCGAGGGAACATGTTTCGAAGGATCAATTCTTCATCACCAACAATATTTAAGGAGTGATATATATAATATATGTTATATAATTGTGTATGAATTGTATTTAAAAAGAGCATTCTAATTGAAGGAAATTACGTAAGAAATAAATAAAAAAAATACCAAAGGTTATGCCTGATATAATTTTTACGATACAAAATCATTCACTCAGTGTTGACAACTGCATCAAAAGGAAACAGAATGCAGTATATGGAAAAAAACCCTTTTCTCAATACGATGTGTTCACGCAGTAGGGGACAAGGAATTTGGCCTGTAAATTCAATAGTATGATTCAATAAGTCGATTACTTTGTTCAATATCCTAAAAGTCTACACGTTGTATAAATGAAGAACGAGAAGATTCCTCGATCTCTGTATATTGAGAATATAGTGGATATTATTATCGGTTGAAATAAACAGTTATAATGAGCAGGTTGAATTTGAAAAAAAATTGGGGGTACTTTTCGGAGGATGCTGAAAATGAAGAGTTTCTGTAACGTCATTAGAAGGGTATTAGGATACCAATAACAACAGTTTTCGATTCATTGTTTTTATCTTTTCAAGTTATTGCATGTACGCAATGACAGATTACCAAGACAGCTGAAGATTAGTAATACCAACGTCCAGATAATAGAGTATCGAATATAAAGCGATAAACCGTTTTTACATTCGCATTTGGGAATCATAATGAGTTCATCAGTGACGTTAGATGGGAAACGTACTTAATTCTACTCCGATCGTAACGGTTGGTGTTTCTACCAATACTCGAATGTTCGAAAAGTTTTTATTGGCTTTCACCTTTCACTACCATACCACTATAATATTCCAACAGGATTTGGAAGGAGATCGATAAACCTGGCTGAATCATACTGAATATTTCAACGGAAACACTTTCAAAAGTTCCAGAGAGAATTCGATATCGTATACTGGATAAAGATAATATTTCAATCTAAGTGAAGAACTGATCGAATTATCGAATGAAAGATCATGTTTGGGTGATTGGGTGTACGATTTCAGTTCGAATCCTATTAAAAATTATTTTTTTAACATCAGGGTTTGCCGAACTCATGTTCTGGAAATTAGATACATTTTTAGATTTTGAGGTCATTGATGTTACTACGGGGGTGCTTGGGGATTCGCCTCCCCACACAGGATGTTGAGTGTCCACCCCAGAAAACCCAAAAATTAGGGATTGAAACAATCATTTACACTACGATTAGATATAAAATACTGAGAAACCAGCCAACGAACTGCAAGATGACGAAAAGTGAGCAAATGCGTTGAAACGGGCTGATTTCTTCAGAGATTATTCAAAATACAGGAAATTGTAAACGAAACCTTAGCATAATCCAGCGATCGATTATTCGGTAGAAGGCTCTAACTTAATAAAAACAACTCGAAACGTCTAGCTGCTAGTCCTAGTTATACATATACGTTAGGATGGAGATTATATACGTAAGCAGGTGCAATAAAGATTTCGTGACGTTTTGTCAAGTGATAGATGTTAATGCATTTCATCTATTATGGCAGAAAATCTTTCGTAATGTGAACCGTTAGATCCTAGCTTTCATTCACTATTGATTCAACTGAACTAACTGAACTGACTGATTCCCTTTCAGAATGATTTCTTTTTTTTCCTGGAACCATCGAGAATTTGTTGTTTACTTTCGAAATAATGCACTCGAGTTCTGCTGATTTCCAATTCAGTCTCGACACTGGCGAATGTTCTTATTCAAGAATTCTGTCAAAATGTAAACAAACATCCAGACTGCTTTCAAATACAGATGACATGACGAACGGCAAGATCCAAATTCTGCGAAGATTTATCATAGATATTTTGCTCTTCCATCCAAAGGAGGTGAATCCTCAGTTTCCTTTCTTGATTGGTGAAATAATCTTTGCTAATGTGAATTGGAAAGATCACAATTTTGGCCAATATAGTCGCCTTCTCTGTACGCCACTATCAATGAACATTGTAAGTAATCATTGGCGCCATAAATAAAAATAAAAAAAACTATCAACTGAAGTAAAAATGGGAAGTAATGATTCCAGAATATTACTGAAGAAAACAACAACATACACTCATGTACAAAAAACACTTTAATTCAAAATTCAAACTTGCACAATTTTTTCTCTTTCGAACGATTTTGGTCATTATTTCTGCAAGATGTGTGTGTTTTCAGTTTTCATCTTGTTCATCATCTGATAATAATGTCGATTCAATTGATTCTGTATCATACAGTATGAGACGAAAAATGGAATTCAATGAAACAATCACTTGTCTCATGTGACTTTCAAGCCTCATATTTTACCAGCTTGTTTTTTTCATTCATCACAATAGCTTTCTTTTGAAAAACAATGATAACAAACTGTTAGAAAGGCCTCCACGCTCAATTGCAAATCGACAACCAGTTTTTCAACTGAAAGCACTTCCCAAAGAGTAAAAAAAACCCTCAAATTGCCAGCGCCAATAACGAAAAAAAAAAAAAACACAGACATTTTTCCCTATCAGACCCTACTACTTTCGAAAGCATGAGGGGACTTTTCTTTGCCAAGGTTTTTTTTCACATTTTTTGAACTAGTATAATTCATAAACACGAAGCCTCCTATTATAATTAAACTCAATTCACAATCATATCAATGCTGTAAAAGCGTAACTTTCTGGAGATTGAAGAGATCCTGAGCCTGAACCAAGGCAAATAGTAGATAGTAAGGCAAGGTACAAGAACAAGTTAATCAAACATCAAATAATTAATTTTTCAATCACCTCACCGAGTATTCAACACAGAGCACAGAATATTAAAACAACAGCCAACTACAGGGTGATTGACCGACACGATGTAGAGTTGGTAGGGTTGCGCCATAAGCTAGTTTACTGACAGCGCGCGGTAATTGGTGGTAAGAAGAGAGAGAGTGTAACTGCTAACATTTCTAACAGTAAAATAGTTATATTCATGTTTTCATACGTTTATATCATGGGTTTATATTTGAGCTTCTCAGAACCATAATAATTCAAACATATAGCTTGTGTTGGGGAAAAAATAATGTACACCTTTGTACTAGAGATTATGATTACCAAGGCACCTTACAATTTTTCTGGTCCCTGGATAATGATGATATTCTTTATAACCTTGGTATATGGATCATCATTATTTGGATTCATGAATTTGTTCGTCATTCGTTTCATTTCTTATTATCGATATCGTTGTAAACGGTATATTTCTCTAGAATAACGGTTGTGCTTGATTGAAATTCAACGATTTGATTGTTTGATATCCTCGTTATGTGTATAATCTTCTTTAGGAATCAATTTTTGGAACATCAAAAAGATGAGGCTTGAATCAGACACGAAAGCACGTGGTTGTGTCGTTGAATTTTGCCGCAGAATGTTCAGTATGTTCTTCTTTATCTTTTGACAACACGTAAGAGAATTTAATAATGTTCATCGTGTGAGTAGCAGTGGAATTTTGGAAGAGAAGGAAGAAGAAGGAAGAATTACTTTTTCAGAAAGAACTACAATATGTAACCTTCTGTTTTACCCTGTATAACACAAAACTAATTATGAATTTCTGCGATATAAATATGAGATAATTACCAAGAAAATAGCGCTTACAATCAACGAAAAATGGTCGGAATCGATGAATATTTGTATACACTGGGTGGCCCAATGAAAACGAAACAAGGCCGATTTGACATAGTTATCGTTCTCAGAAAAAAAAACGCTCGAACCGGTCGACTTCCATTTCGAGGAGGAAATATTGTGAATCTCAAATTGGATAAGGGGTCAAGTGATACATCATTTTGAAGGTAATCGAAATCTCTTACCAACGCTTACTTGTTTTTGGAACGCTTTATTCCCTTTCATCACCATTTCTCATTTTGTAGTTAGAACGACGTTCATCTATAAGAGGTGCCTCATGTGTTTTTTTTCAAATCCTGTCCTATCCAACATTATATAAAGAATCATTCATTTCAATGTCAGTTCCTTGATCTCTCACTGAAATGCATACCTTGTTTCGTTTTCATTGGGCCACCCTGTATATAAAATTAGCACTGCAGGCCTAGAAGCCCCATGGCTTGGTATATTTCTCCTCTTCATTTCTTCCTATCCCTGGCTTTCGTCCATCCATCACATTTTGGGTCTATTTCTCTATCTCTTTCCTCCAATCTTACTTTCTGTTATCTTTTTGGGAATTCTTCCATCATTCATTCTTTCTACATGACCCAATTATCTTCGTACGCCTTCGCCATATTTCACCTTTTTTCTTTCCTTTAGATATTCTGAGTAGACACTTTCTATTCCAGATAGCTCTGGCATTCTTTGTTTTCCTTAATCCATACTGCAATTTTCACTACCAAATAATACTATAGGTCTCAGAACCGATTTGTTCAGGAAGTATTCGAGTGAAATTAGAAAAAATCAAATAAAATGTAGATGAAGGATATCACAGAATTACTAGTTCACTCAGAAAACAAGAATATCAGTATCCTCTTTCCCTTTTGGAAAACGTTCCAATCCATCATTACAGAATGTCTCTGTGGTTTCCTCTACATTTTGTCTTCAACCCCCTCCCCCTCTCGCTCCGGACGCCTATGTCTTTAATATCTTCCACGAATTTTTTCAGCAATGCCTCAAGTTCACTTGTCGAATTAATGGTCTCATTAGTGAATTATGATTCCCGTTATGATATCGGATTCCTCGTCGAATAATCATAATCTACGCTACTGAACAAGATTGCATCTTGTCGACTAAAATAAACATTTATAATTTTACTCAGTTTATGGTCGTATTAAATTGTGTTGGGACTTTGTAAGTTGTGTGTACCGCGCCCATGTATTTCTTGAAGTCTCTCTTTCTCTCTGCGGTGGGTTTCTTGACACTTTTGAATAACGTTTCGTAACATCACCTGCGGGCCGACTTTCTTCCGAATTACCAACAACAAAAACCGGTATCGCAAAAATTGTGTTGGATTATTTTTTCGAATGGGCGGACCATGGAACATTTTATATATCATGATATGTAATTATAATAGCTGAGAGGTGATTGATATCGGCCGATTCGAACATGAACAATCAATATACCGAGTGAACCGGATCAAATTCACCTCCTAACGCTGACGCTGAGCGTCCACCGTATGACCGGTGGAATCGCCACTTGCAAGTATTTTTATGGTATTTTTGCCATCTTCTAGTATAGTAGTAGTTCACTAGATGACCTGGTGGACTTCAGATAATTCAATTCAAAATTGCGCTTTAGGTTCTGTGACAATTATTATTTAGAAAACCTGGGACGGCATTGAATCAAATTCGCTGATGAAGACAATTTTTGACGTATTCCTGGACAAGGAATACCTACGAACAATTGTAGAGGAAATATTTTCACCTATGATTTCAGAATAGAAGAACACACACAGAGAAAAATGGTGGTAGATTATTTATCCTACTGTTTTCTTTATTTAATCGCGCCCCTATGAAATTATTTGTCGAAACAAACGTATAAAATTGGCAATGTTGTGCATAATTTGTGGGACGTGACGATATTTTCAAATCGTTTTTACCCGCAAGTGGCAACCGATCGATACGGAACAACATAATTCATAGAATAATCCCAATACTTCCGTTCAACTTTTGTTTTAATTTTTGGGCGTAGAAGACGCTGATGAAGTTGAATGGGACAACCTGTATAATTGAGATTCAAACCTTTCGCATTCTTCTGGTGAGAGAACATTTTCATAAAAAGTGTACCATGGAAGATTCAACAATAATTTTATGACAAAGTATCGATTTAGGGATTTTTCTATAGGGCAGCTCACTCTGTCCTCAATTTCTATTATGCCTCATTTTCAATACCAAATGTGTTGATATCACATGTATCATTGGGTTTTCGGAGAATCAAAACTCAAAAGAAGAACAAAATTGCCGTAAACTAGGGAAGAATGTTTTTTAATCGCATTTCTACTGACCAAGTTACCACCGTGTAATTGTTTGCTTCTCAGAAAAGGACTTTCGAATCGATTCACAATGTATGGATGGAACATAGACTTATTATGAGTCTATGGGATGGAAGCTACAACTGACTGAAATCAATCGAAATTTTCATTTTTTGCCACTTCTGACTGAGCTTTTTTGAATTTATTTCATGTATACGGGTATAGAGAGATATTCTTCGTGGGTTTGGATCAACACCATAGTACTATCCGCCAGCCATCCCAAATATCACCCTGTACAAGGATCACGTATATCCAATTAGTTGGATCTCAGATAAATACGAGTCAACGAAACAATTAATCGTTAAAAAAATATACGCGGACCGTATTCGGTGAAAGTTGTGGGGATTGCGGAATTTTTTATTGCGACATAAACGACGAGCAATGAGGAACTCGATTCCTTAATTATTGTACAGAATTTTGAAACGATTAGTCCACAGTTCACAACTGCCAATGCGAGAAAATAAAGCTAATGCCACGTTGGTTAAACTGAATTGCGAAGATACACTCAGACCCAGTGGCGTAACTGTCACAGGGCAATTTGGTCATTTTGTCCAAGACGCGAGCATTCATTGGGAGCCACAAACGCCAACAAGAACCCTTTTTTCCTACACAAAACTGAACTTTCTCAACTGTTTTTGATAAAATAATGAGGTACATTGTGAGTCTTCAATTTCATTTCCCCACCCCATGGGACATAGCAACATTTCTCAATCACATGAAAATTTGCAGCACTCGCCGAGGCCTTTTCTGCAACATTTCATACTCTGAAAAATGAGTACCATTCTGTGTTCCTAGTACAATATAGAATTTGAGAATATGAAAACACAGAATTTCTATGAATCGAATATGGACCTATTCGACAGATTCATTCTGACAACAGTAAAAACAAAGAATGTTCGAAAATTCTAATGCAATAATTCGGTATTAATCTTTGCCATTTCCACGGACCAGTACCTTCTATTTTAATTCATCGACTTCAGTCGTTAGTTAAGTTCCGCGAAAGAAAAATTCAGTGAAATTCGTCAATTTTTTTGATTCTTAATAGAGAATATACATCAAAGTGAATTGGCAAGCGATTTCCAAGAGTATACTATACATAATATTGAAATGAATACTGAAAAAATGTTGGAGGTTGACTCAACGCTCTATCTGCCAGAGGCTAGGTTGGCAACTGGATGAACTACATGCTTTTGAAAGTAAATAAAAAATGCTCATGCAATATGTGCTGCTATTGATTTTTTGCAGAACGTTAGGTACTTTTTTACTACCTGATAAACCAAGGCAATATGGTGGTTCCTTATACTTTTGATTAAATGTTAATTTTTCGATTTGTACTTCCAAATCAGTTCATTTTGTGTACTGGTTGCACGTCAGGACCAGAACCAGAACGACCGGAACCAGTACGGATTTGCTCCACAGGTGACAACGTTTTTCAAATTCCTCGTATTTGTGAATCCTACTGCTTCAGACGCAGATCAGCTCTATACCGGTCTAGCTCTCAGTCTAGCTGTTCATTATGTAGCGATGTTCCTATTTCTCGTCTTCAATCCACAACAATTTCAAGATCGATAAAGTGCATTCAAATCGAACGAGCGGCACGTAAATAATGAATAATAGACTGCGAACATCGAAACTTCAATAAATTGCAAGCACGTGACGCGATTGTTTACTATTCGATTACGTCATCGTCAAGAATTCGCACTGCTCAGATGGTTCGTGTCCGTGCTAAATGGTCGGAACACGATCTCTGATCGGATCCGCGAAAATGATCAATCGAATGTTGCAATGTTGCCAAGTTGATGGAAACATCGAGAAAAGCTGCAAGAAGGCGATTTGGGGGTATATTCTGTTAATGTGGCATCGTTGGTGCGGTTTTTTAATATTCTCATCAAGATAATGTCAAGTGTAGTGTAGGAGGATCGATCGGGTGTGGCGTCTCGAAGGATGGAATAATTGCAATATAATCACAAGGATTCGCTTTTGAATACACAACATGGTCATTCAACAGTTGAAATATCGCGTTTCAAGGGTGCATGATTACTAAGCAGGGTTAATTTTTCTCCTGAGATTCGTCTATAAATTATCTAGCCCAACATTGATTATCTATTCATATGTAGATCAACTACTATGTCGTTTTCCTCAGTCGTTTTGATGATGGGACACAGGCAGACAAGAACTGCAAAAGGACAAAATCAAACATCTTGACTAACCAGAAAGTTCCGAATTATACAAGTGCTTGAACATTCTCTCCAAATTTTCATTCGAAAGCTTGGATTGGTCTATTTTGCCTCTTGGGTTCAGTGGCCTCGGACCAAGCCAATATGGACACTCACTATCGACAGTGATGGCTAATCTGCCATCTAAATTCCATCTAGGAAAGCCTTCCGATATCTCCAGTTCATTCTAAAGACCATCAATTTCGAGAGAACGACCTTGCCTGGCATACAGATGGATTCAAAACCAGAGCAAGCCTGAGCACAATTATATGATTGCACAAGCGAAATGAATCACTATGTGAGTTCTGGCTCCATTTAGGCGTATGATCACTTGGTTAGATGCCTTTCCGTTGCCTTTCATTCTTTGGTGCCCTGGAGGTGTGCTAGGGTCACCTTGTATGACTTCCTAAACCAATCAAGGTGGTTGCTCATTTCCATGTAGTCGGAATGTGGAAGGTCTTATTGAGGTGGCCACCACATCACAGTGATATGCACAGTAGGAAGATATTTTGGCATTGGGATAACAGAATTTCATCAAAACAATTATCTAAGTGAGCAGGCAAGCTGAAGGCAACCAAAGATTTGGTATTATATATTCTCTTCTAGATCCAGCTTAGAGAGAGAGAGAGAGGAATCGAATTGATCATAAGAAAGAGACGGAGCGATGAAAAATTATTGTCATGCTGTTGTATTGAGAAATACGACATTGATAACAGCAGTGATCAGCTGACAGTTCGAAAAATTGTACCTTTCTTTGTGTCACATTCAGACGAATCCATAGCTCTTTGTTTTTCTTATGTTCTTTTCAATGCTCCTCATGAGTCGATGGAGCAAGGGTGCATCTAGTAGAGAATATAATATATATCTTTGGTGCCATCACACCTAGAATCCTGGAAACCACTCTTCTCAGGTTGGAAAGTCATGAGAGACTACATCGGATGATTTGCATTCAGTATAAATATCAGTCAGACTGGCCAGAAATCTTCGCCAAATATTATGAAAGATCTCATTACCCTGAATAGAAGAGTTTCTGCAAGCGACAGCCAAATCGTCAAACAATTCCAACCAAATAGTGCTGAAAAAAAGGAAACTCTTGATGATGTTCTTGCGCCACATCTCACAGACAATACTTCGTTTGATGTAGTCTCATGGAACTAGAAGAAGTCAGAAGCTGTCAGCTTGGAAATCTTGGTATGGCCGGTTTGAGACTTTCTTGTTTTTGAGAAGTTGTATGCCCTATGCCCGCCTCGGTTTATCCAATATCAGCTGACGTGATCCCAGATTGAAATCTTTCATGATGTAAGATCGAATTCCAATAAGATCTGTTGGATTATGTAGCTTGTCGTGGCTTTGGAACTTATTCTGCTGCTCAGATCTTTCTCGGTCATGAAACTATCAAAATGCACGAGATAGAAATGAGTTTTTTTTCTTCAAAATTGCATCCGGACTCACCTTGTACATTATCTGTCGGAGGAATCGGTGTGCGATTGCCGCTAAACGACCGTTCGATGGATGCCGGCGAATTCATTTGAATTGGAATCACACATTCGTCCATAGTCGAAAAGTAGGCCACGAGTTGAAAGACTCGTTCCAAGGACATTTGTTTTATCGTGGAACGGAACGGGGCCCGAACGCGTGAGCTCGCATAATAAACGAGAAATCCGCGGGAACCGAGCGGTGTTGCCGTCGCCGCATTTTGACGGTGATTCTACCGGAAAGAAATATTTTAAATGTTCGAATATGAAAAACTCCTATGCTTCATAATAATTTCAATCAATTCAATAAACGTCACTTTCTGACATACACGATTTCTCTCCTCTTTCGTTTGCACCGAAAGTTTATACTCACTCTCCAATTTTCATATGGAAAAATATTATGAAATAATATATTCATGTAATATATTGAATTATCACATAAATATATGAAATATAATGAATTGAGAAACTATAATAATATTTTCAAATATTTTTTTTAACATTTGATAACTGTTTTTTTTTTCTGAAGGAACAAGAAAGTGGATTTTTTCAATAATTAGGATGGATATTTTAAATAGAAATGTAAAAACACTAGCGCGAAAAGAGGGACACTAATTTTGATGCACCCCGACCACCCCAGAAAGTGAATCTACATTTGAATTATTGACGAATTTCAAAGCCTCTCCAAAATATTTCATTCAAAAATATTGGTTCCGAAATAAATTGATTACGAAAATCGAAAATTAAATTTTCACCGTGACCCGGTATCTCGGTATATTATGCATTTTTAAATGAGCAAGTGCAGCCAAATCCCGATATTTTTATCCAAAGAATCAGCAGTGTTACTGTGGAACAATAATTATGGGACACCATCTGATGTGAATTTCTATATCTGAATTATCCTTGTTGACCAGAAAAAAATAAATATAAATGACTACACGAATATTTTGATTGTAAATTGCTTGCGAGAAACTTTTCGAGAGTTATTATTGTCGAAAAATTCTCAGGTTATTCAATTTTTTTTTAAATAGGTGATACTGGTGATATCTGGCGCATTTTTGAGAATAAATAATGCGTGTAGACGTTGCGATATCGATTTGGTCCAATTCTCAGTGACAGTTGTATGATGTATAGTCTTCGTATAATGGTTATTATTATACCTTCAGTGATACTACAATAACTAAAAATGAGCAGTAACTAATTACAATTTCTTGAAGAATTTCTGTTGTCCAAAGAATAATTCGAATAAAAAATCACATAATTTCATAACCAAGATTGATGAATTATTGTTGACTGATTTTCTGTTGTTTAATCTCACCACTTTACGGATTTTTAGTTCAGGGGGGGGGGGGGGGGTGGCAAAAGTTGTTTTATTATCGAGTAACGTCTAAGAGTTCTATATAGATAGATATCTACCCGGATAGAGTTCTACTTCAGTGTATGGACTATCAAATTTAATCAGTCAAACTTCTTTATGAACACTATTCCATGTATGTATTCAAAAAAAAATTATAATACTAGTGTAGCAAAACAAATATGAATAAGCATCTGCAATAGTTAAACTACGAAAGTCAAAAATTGATGATCTTCTTCCAGAAATCACCCAAGCTGCCAATAGAGCAACATCAAGTCTATTACCACATTATTATCTTTATTATCAGTATTAAAAATATCTTCAACATCAGTGTTGGAAGTGATTCTGTCGCGCAATGTTTATATGGCAGTTTTCAATCCACCTATCTATGGAAAATTAATTTTCAATATGACTCCAGCACGAAATGTATTCTTCAACTACTAAGAAAAACGATATGGAGTTGGAACACAAAACAATCTGAAAAAACTCTATCAGGAATGGGAAGCGATGAGTGTTTTGCGAGGTGTTTTGTGTACCTTTTTATGAAAAACGATATTACTCTTGATATACACTTTCATTAATAGCGAATTTTGTGCAATTTTTTTGCCAATCACTAAAAAACTTTTCTTCACCCATTCTTGTCCAGAGTTCGAGTGAGAAATCATAAGTGACAGAAGTATTACTGAAGATGATGGCTAGTGGCAACACCGTGATAGGTATTATGCAGATCTCTATGAGTTACGTACCATACGGTAAATAACAGATGGTTAACAGGACTTTTGTAAATAATTCGAATAAAATGGTTATTTATATGCCATGCTACTCCATCCTGCATTGCACTCGTAATGAGGCCGATACATCTTGCTACTGTGCGTTTCTTGTTCTTGTAATTATAGAGATTTATTATTATTATCATCATCAATGACAGTAAGCTACACTTGCACGAAGGCTGGGGAAGATAATCTTATGGAGGAAATAAGAGTTTCAGTTCGTGAATCGTAAGTTTCAAGCGATAATTCATTTTCCAGCTTTTGTGTGGTATATTCTCTCCTCGTATCTGAAAAATAAATTAGGAGGCAGATTTGTGATCTGCCCCGAAATGTATCTGCGCTTTAAATTGAACCTTCAGATACCTAAAAGAGAAATTCTCTATTCGTCAGTGATAGATAATAAACAAGGTGTCACTGACAAATAGAGAATTTTTCTTTTAGGTATCTGAAGGTTAAATTTCAAGTGCAGTGACATCTCTTGGCAGATCACAAATCTGTCCTCCCTACAAATATATTGAAATTATTTTAAATAATTTCTATTTCATTTTTTAGAAACGAGGAGAGCAAATCCCACACACAAGCTGGAAAAATGAATGTACCACCTCCTCGAATAACTTACATACAGTATTCAAACGATAAGTTTAAGGTCATTAGCAAACAGAAAACAAATCATGCAGGTATAAAAGACCTGCCATTTCATAAGAACATATGCTGTCGTTGGCTAATATTGCCCAATGGCATATATATGTTTTTTATTAACCTCTCAATTTCCGACACCATTTCTATTTTCAATAAAAAATTGCGATAATCCGGAATAATGTCTTAGCAAATGAGGAGTTGATAGCAATGTGCATGTGATCTTATTGACAATAGGAATTTATGCTATTGCAAAGCTAATAGAAGATACACCATCAATCGAAGAAGAAACACAACTGCAAATTGTGCAAATTTTAAAAATAAGCTCCTCTTTATCAATATCCATTTTGGAATGAAATACAAGGAAGACATGAAAAGTGAGCTTCGATCAATATTTTTGCTATCTATCAATACAAACAAACAACAAATCGCTTACAAAATTGCAGAGAGCGATATTCTAAAAGATATGCGCAGGCGCAGATCTACTAAAAGTTTAACAGTTAGGTCTCAAGAGATGGAGTGCACCAAATTTTCTCATGACAATTCAAAATCAATGCCTGTATATTCAGTACTTTTCATTCAAAACTTACGACTCACGAACTCAAACTCAAAACTGCTATATACTACCAACTTGGGAAAAGTACGTATACTACCAAATGTCATGTTGCCTGGTATATTCCAGAATCAAGAGCTGAAATAATTTTGTACACGATTTTTGCCTCAATATCCTATAATCCATCGAAGATCCGGCAAGACTTCTATTCCAAATCCGAAATTCATTCGATATAGGCGTAAGTAGTATTTAGCAGCCAGTAATATTAGGTTAGGGCTGCCTTCTATACCTTTTACTTCCGGCCGACCGCATCAACAAGGCAACACTGAGAGGACAGATGAATTGGCTGAGAGAGGATCTAAGTATTCTCTGGCTACTGTCCAAAATTTGTCATGGCGAAGGCAACAACACGAGGATATATCACTGAGTGGAACTGGAAACATCAGCTATATTGATATCGCTTGAGTTAGGCAAGATTATAAATGATGATGAAAGAACCATCGTCATCAGAGAAAATCCTATCTTGTTGCTGCTATTGCCTACAATGAAACTCGCTATTCTCAATTCGAGATATAATAGATATATCAGAACATTGTTGTACTACTGGGATATGAATTCTGAATGACTCGAAGATACCACGCTCTGACTTTAGAGAATATTTCATTTTGTAAACTTTGTCACGGAAGACTAGTTTATTTATTCAGATTTCTGATTTGTGGAGAAGTGTATGAATACAAAATAGTACCATTTATCATGATTTGAGGTTCAATAATACTTACTCTCTTTTTGATCGACCGTAGATAATTGACGCTATTATAGTTGAACTCACCTGAAAAAAAGAAAAACAGGTTTGAATGGGACTGAACGATTTCTCATCTACGTATATTGAAAGATGTTCAATCAAAATTGAGTTATAAACGTGCAAAAACTTATCGAGAGCATTTGAAAAATGAGTTTTCCGAGGAGTTTTCTGCTAGTGGGAATCAATTAGTGCAGTCCTGGCTGATGACATCATGACATCAACAGAAGATAATTGCGAAGTTGGTTTTCCGACTATCTATGAAATATTATATTACATAACGAGAGTGGAAAGTGACATATTTTGCAGGAGTATAGACACTTAATGATATCGCGATAAATTGACAATATCAACGATTTGCGTAGCATTTTTAGATTTTGAGTACAAGTGAATCTTCACTTTCCATGTCTCTTGGGAAACCGTTTCACCACGAGAAATTATCATCATCAAGAACAACGAACGCACCGAAGAATAAAACCAACCAACCATACGATACATACAACCGATTGAACGTCACTCCATGTCAAAAATCATAGAACATTGATTTCTAAAGAGACCGACCATCTTGTATTTTTTGTAGAAGAGAAATATTTCATTGAAAACAAACTGAATATCTTTGAAAATTTCTCTGAAAATAGCTCTCACTGTCTTCTTATAACATGAAAGAGACTCAAAATATTACATTTCTGAGAATAGTTCCCTTCATGGTAACAGAGATCGACATTATTTCTTGAATTTCATATTTCGGGTGATTGGACCAACTTCACTGAGAAAAGTCTCGTAGTATCATGGAATCGTTGATATTTTTCTAAAACATTCAATGTGTAGATATATTCATTGTAGGAATGCATTTCGATTGAAAATTTAAAGAATATTTATCGTCTAGATACGAGTCCAGGTATATTACCTAGGAAAATAGTTTTCTGTTGAACATGATGATCAGATTTATTGTTAACCAAGAGATATCATCATTATTCTGTGATATAAATAACGTAGTTTTCCATCGTCAAAAATGGCAACTTTTTTTGATTTAGATTTTGTTTGGATGTGATATATCTGTATAAATCACTAAGAATAGAAAATAATGTCATTTATTTTCAATTGAAATTATTGGTTTGACTTGGACTTGACTTGGGATTGTATTTCGAGAAAGTGCAATTAGGAACCAGATAATTCAAAATGTAAGGTGCATACAGATGAATACATAAATATTTGTGTTTTTGTCAAGAACCCTACTAAAAATCGACAAGATAAATGGTAAAACAAACAGAATTAGAATGAGTATACATATATAGGTGATATTGAGATAAGCAAATATTAATTTCCTGGAAATTTTCATTCATATCTAAATAATTCTTCCTCTCTCTTCGAATATTTCTCATGTCAGATAATTATTACAGAATTATTGAACAAACAATATTATTCTGATCTTTGTACTACGTAAATATATTTTCTTCAATTTTTTGTAGAAGTTTTCGTTTGTAGTTCTTCGAAAAAATGGAGCTTGGTGAGAAGGATGATTTCAATCGTGAATAATCATAGCAATCACCAGCTCGACTGTGTCAGCTGCATTCAACTGTTGAAGCGAGAGAAAGAGAGAAATGTCCTTGACAGTTTAATCACGCCCCTTCCCTGAAACCTACATTAGCGAATTTTTCGCCCTATAGTAGAATGTTCATTCCCATTACCATTCCGTTACCATTGCCATCACCAAACCACTAATTAACGGTAACAAATTCTGGCAGGCCGATTCAATCAACCAGCTGCAGGCCAATATTCGAAAAGTTGAAAAAAGTGAAAGTCGGATTTAATAATTATTCTGCTCGCTCTTACAAGATATAAATATGTTTGTGTTCATGTGTGTAGGAATGACTTCTTTATAGATTATGTATATACGATCTCCGGTTACGCAACCCGAAACGAACGTTAAATTACCTAAGATCGGTAGCGGAAAAAATATTAATGAAATTTTATGGACGATTGTTCCTTGCAATTATGTTCACCTCACATTCTCTCGTGGAAGATGTTTATACAGAGTTATTCACTGAGAGCGCACTCACTCGATTTTTTTTTGGTAATTCTGGAAATTCACTAAACTGGCTCTTATCTTACTGAGAGCTTATATAAATGTGCTCAAGAGTATGTTTTCGCAATTGTTGAAATAATTGATGATCCAAAAATAATTTCTCGAGAATAACGAGGGCTTATGCATAGTATGTGTAATCAGGCGCCTCTTTTCCAATGGTCACGCTGGGGAACAGCCCAGGTCCCCACGATTCATGAGCCCCCTAGTTCTTGCCAGATCACCAACCGATGGCTGTTATTACTAATGAATTATTCATTTTGCCAAAATCGAACGATAATGACTGACTATGTGAGAAATTCATTGAGAACTGCAATACTTCAAGAAATAATAACCAGATTTTCGCTGATGTCCATAGAATGTGATGAACTCTGGAAAGTGATTGACGATTTGCTTATCTCAAAGCTAGTAGGGCAATCAACATAGATTTTTGCACACTGACCTGCATATAGTGAATACTATAGTTCTAGTATAATGTGACTCATAAAGAAATTCAAATTCCATTTGAATAAATTGAGAATTTTGCTTATGATCTCCTATTGTCTGTTTAAATGATATACAATGTGAAGAAACTTAGAAAAACATTATTCATCAAAAAGAAAGAATCTGGTTCAATTATTCCCCTTTGAACGTTATACCGAAATTTTAATCGACAGTCATAATGTCAGTGTTAATCAAATTATTGTAGTGTTGAAAATGAATCGAAAATAAATCAATCCTGTTCGTTATATCAAGAAATAATAACGTAACAAAATACATTTTTTGGAGATGATGCAACCGGGAAAATCTCTTGAAAATCACGATATAAAAGCATGAAAATATGAAATGTTGAAGTAACAGACATTTAGTGTGGATTTATGCAGCAATTATCAAGTAACAGTCATCAATTTACAATTAGCAAGCAACTAGTGGCGAAAATATTACCGTTCATGCAGACCAAAATAACAATTAGAATGAAGCGATACGTAGGAGGACAAGTCTTTAAATTTCTTATTTTCTTTAACGTAAATCACAGGAAATTGCGAACGATGTCAACTCAGTATACCGAGCATTATAATAATAATTTTCAATCCTGACAATCATCTGACGTTCGAAAAATAAGGTTATATTCATCATCTGACAGACAAGGTCTGACCAATCACCACGCTTTTTGAGTTAATCAGTCCTAGAACCAATCGGCTCGTCATCTGCGTATTAGTTGCGGATTACAGAAAATCCTGGTTCAATTGAAGCAAGAGAGTTGAAAGTTCAAATTCTCTTACTTTTTATTTGTTGACTGATTATTGTTAATTTTCTGCATTAACACAGTCATTAAAAACAAGAAGTTCAATTCATGACTTATAATTCTTGATCGATAAATAATGACTATGATTAATACTTGATAATTGTCAAATTTGCGCAATCCACACTCATTGTCTCACCCTCGGTCCCACCATACGGTTTATGTAAAGTTCTAGAAAACAATGTATCTGAAAAATTTGATTATGCCACAATTTGAGGCTAATTTGAGGCTTTCATTCTGGCCTATCGTCATTTTTTTCTGTTCGTTTTTGAAAAAAAATTTGTGGGTTTTGCTAGCTTCACTGAAAGCAATTCCAAAAAGGATGAGGTGTTTGAAAAATTTCATTACGCCATAATTTAAGTCTAATTCAAGGCCTTGATCCTAGGTCACCGCAAAATTATTTGCTTTTCGCTCTTTTGAAGAAATCGTGGATTTTGCTAGCTTTACCATAAAGCTAGCAGAATCAATTCCAAAGGATAAAGTTCTTGAAAAATTCGATTATGCCATAATTTGATGCTATTTCAAGACCCTGATCCTAGGCTATCGCCAACATTTTTACTTTTCGAAATAATAAATGAAAATATGCAGTGTTTTTCAATAAAAGAGCAATCGATTCGGCAATAGAATAAATTAGCCCTTTAATAGCCTCAAATTATGGAGTGATCAAATCCTCGATCATATTCTTCAAGTTTTTTCTTTGATGGAAATTGTTTTCACGTCTACGTAAAGCATTAAAAAGGGATATGTATAAGGATGAAAGCCTCATGGACTCGAAATAATCGAATCTGGATGTTCATTTCCTCTCATCATCCTATATTTTGGGTGATATTGCTCTATTTATATTGAGCTAAAGGAATAGTAGATCCAACGACTTTTTTAGAAGCGCCGCTGGAAAAAATGGGCGATAGGCTAAGATGAAATAGCTTTAAATTATGGAATTGGTGTTGCTATAGCTTTACGTAAAGCTATAGCAGAACCCTCAATGGGTTAATGAATTAACCTCAAATTAGCCTCAAATTATGGCCGAAGAAGAAAAATAATTTTCTAAGGTGGGTGTGCTAGCTTTATGGAGGTGTTTAATTTCACTAGAAGGAACGCAGCCGCTTCACTAGAAGGAACGCAGCCGCCTATCCACCTCAGAGCAGTTGGCCATTTCCCGTCTTGTATTGCAATCCAGTGTTTCTGATACTTGATAGGATACTCTGTGAAAAAAAACATAGCGAACTGCGCAGTATCTATTCACAGAGATGGCGGCAAATCCTTGCCGGTAAATGGATTTTTTCTCTAGAATTATCGATAATTTAGCCGAAGGATTTCTCGCTAGTTATGGCGTTTTGAAAGTCAGCCAGCGAGCCTGATGTCATAGTGGTAAACACGCGGGTTCACCTGAGTTCGTTTTCAATGATTTTTGTCGCAATTCACCTTCTGACGAAAACACAAAAAACCGGTAACAATGATCGACGATGCAGTTTCAGAGGTGCGAGACTCGTTCCGCCAGAATGGAGATAATCATTTGAAAAACTATGTCGTACAGGGTGGCCACGTAATGATAACAATACAATATAGTATATTATATGCCACTGGGCTAAAGTGACCTATTTAATTCCGCGATCAAGGCTTCAGTTGTACAGGCTATACAGGGTGTCCCTCCGGCAACTGCATCGATCCATGTATTGAAAACTATGAGTAGGGCAAAATTGAAAATTTGTGCGGGAAGTTCATATCAACTTGCTTATTTCAAACAGGACACCCTATTTATTATTTCAGTTCCAGATTCTACGGAGAGTTCTGGGCAAATTTCACGTATAATGTGACAAATTTGAAATTGTATGGCAAACAACATAACTATCAATTTCTCCTGCCATAAATGCCAGTTCAAACTGGCAATTAGCCCTAATTGCCAGTTCAAAGTGACAATTAGCCATAATTGTCAGTTCAAACTGGCAGTTTGAACTGGCAATCAGCCCTAAGTGTCAGTTTAAACTAGCAATTAGCCATAAATGCCAGTTCAAACTTCCTATCAGCCCTAATTGCCAGTTTGAACTGGAAATTAGGGATAAATGCCAGTTAGAAGTGTCAATTAGCCATAATTAGACCTATTTGTCAGTTCAAACTGACAATTAGTGCTAATTGCCAGTTCAAACATGAATTATAAAAAAAAGTCATCATGTCTGTTCAGCGCTTTCGTATATATGAAATCCCTAATTATTCGATAGGAGTTGATTCCCGTGTAGAAGGAGATCTACTCAAGTTTGTGTCGATATTTTGATGATAAATGGATACAGGGTGATCAGAAACTAACAATGATGATTACTTCGGAAAAATCATATTTCTCAAATATGTTACGTGAAGTATCTGTGTGCACGGTACAAAAAGCCATTTTTCTGTGAGGCAGTTCTGGCAAATGGACCTCACATGATAGTCCCATATGAGAGAGCGCTGTTGGTGGTGATACCAAGCATGGATATTGACGCAACTTCATAAGAACAGTGGTACGTCCCATCATTAAACTGGGCATTGTGTGATCAACCTTCCTGGTGAATATATACGAGTTAGAGTTTTTGCTGCAATATTCGGATCCATGTTTCACAATTCTTGCCAGATCTTCTTTCGCAGCATCTTGCACTATCGATAATTGATTTTTTCGCCAAATATCATTCCATTATAAATTCTCACACTGTAAACGAGATAAACCCTTTGTTCACCTTCTCGTGATGGCAGAGCAAACATTCTCGATTGTTTTTCCACGCGATAGTGTTAGCAAATATGAATGATAATTTGGTGTATTATTACACTGGAAGTAAATATTATACACTCATTGTTTGTATATTTTACTTTGGTAATCCTTATCGCCGCGCGCGGGTTTACTGAACCCTGCTCAGGAATATGGGTCAGTATGATAATGGCCGATAGCGTAAAGTACTTGCTCGTTTCTTGGACTTTTCCTTGTTCTTCGAGGACTTTTAATTACACTCGACTCATTAGTACAGGCGGCAAGAAGTTTTCGATATGGTATGACGTGAATGACGGTTTTGGATATTGGGAGATTTTGCAACAATTCAGTTCGAATTCATGTGGAAGGAAACTATTTGGTTATACATGAGGTAAATAGATATTTCATTCTCTGAATTTTCTTGTTGACATAAATCCACAGCTGATTATATAAAATACCCAAATAATGAATAATAAACTGAAAGGCTCCAATAACAAAGAATTTTCTCTATTGGAGGTCACAACTTTGGCTGCAACCTAAGAGGATTCTCTTTTTTGAATTCCGGGACATTTTACCATAGCTAGTCAGTCATGAACAACCCACTTCAAAAAATGAGATTCCCATTGAACACCGACCGTAAAAATATCTATAAAAGAGGGAGATATAGCCCAACTTTCGATGTTCTAGGACTAGGCGAATAGCTTTCAGGTATGTTTGGGAGCTGAAACACGTGTACAGTACTCAAGGACAGGTCGATTTTGCTCTTTAAAGATCGTGAGAAGCTGCTGGGCTGTGGAGTACCTTATATTTTGAACGAAAAAGGAAGCCAAGTTTTTGTGCAGCAGTTCACGCAATGGACGCGCAAGAGCGCTTTTGGTGAAGGTGATACTGAAAGTGGGTATCGAATACTTCAAAGGAATTATGATACCTATCTGAAATCATCATAATGAACATTGTGAGATCTGCCTTCCTGGAAAAGATAGCTTGAGTTTCTGTTGCATTGAACTCTACTAGATTTCAGATCCCCATTTCAATATTCTTGTCAGATCATCATTTATAGTGTCAATCTCTTTTTGTCTTGCATCTCTGGCATCATTGGATGATGCTCTAGAGAAGAAGGTATGATGTGTACTATCATCCGCAAAGCTATGGACTAGGCAGGAGGACACATCCAACAGATCGTTGATATGGAGCAAAAACAAAGTTGGTGCCAGGACAGTTTCTTGTGGAATACCAGCATTAATGAAGTCATTGAATCAGTTGATATTCCGTTCACCACCACAAAGAGTGGTTTATCTGTGTTTACAACATAGTTGGAGCCAAATAGACATTTAACAATCATCTTTATATTCTGTACAGGTGCCACAACATACTTTCGGTAAGGAACTATGAAATGATAAGGTCAGTGTGGTTGGAAGACATTCAACACATGCCAAGAAGAAAATTCCAATCAGTAAGATTTCTGCAGGATTCCTACTCTTGGTGCCTGGTCTATGATGCTTGTAGATATCAAAGTCTAGTAGGTCGCATTATTCGTTATCTGTTTTCAATGTATGCTGTCAAAAGTCAACGGTCAGACACCCGCAGTGAAATTAATCATTTTTTTGCTGCCCAATTACCTTTCGGCATTGATTCATCGCTATTCCAGAATGGACATTCCGACTGAATATCATATATTTCCTTAACAATTCCAAATTATTTGGTGGTATCAAACGTTACTTGCAATATGATGAACCAACGTTATAATATACATTTTAAAATATGTATACCAACATATTATCAAGATACTCGCAAAATACCAATTTCAATTGAATCAATCAATATTGGCAATGCTCGGCAAAACCGATGCAATGATCAAAGTGTAAAAATGGCTACCAGTGTTAAAAAATATGTTAAAACATCAATTGATTTTAGGAAATTATCCTAAACGGTTCATGCAAGATTTTTCGATGCGCATTTTGGTGTCATTATGACTTGACTTCATTATAGTCATTTGAGACATTATAGCGAAAAAAATATAATCATAACGAAGTTACTGAGACTTCATTTGGACAACTGTTGATAGTCAAGACACAATATATACCCTACGGGAACAGAAGCGATAGTCCAGTGCTATTAGGAATTCAAAATTTCATACACATGCGCGAGATTCGTACAACCAAAAAATGGCACCGTTAGGAATTTCAAGGTTAGATGTCATTGTGAATTTGTGTGTTGTTTTCTGTTATCACCTATCGCAGCTATTCAGTTCTACCAAAATGCAACTCCGTGATGGTTATGTTTGTATACATAAAAATTATTGCAATCTTATAAACAAATAGTGGTGAAAAAATGAGTTCCTTACGTTTAACGAAAGATCCAACAATGTCATGTTATTTTTTTTCCGCTTTTTTTGTTCTTCTACGATTACCAGTTCTTCGTTTCGACCCTATGGCGAATTGAATTTCGCAATTTATCAGATTCACCTACTGAATTTCGCTAGTAATCCCCAAAATGGCTGCCACTGTTGACAGTGATTTCAATTGACTTCGAAAACTTCAAAGGTGCCGACAGAAATGTCGCTTCTGTTACCGTAGGGAGTACATTCTGTGCTCTAGATATGAATCGAAGACAAATTATTGAGTTTCAGCCGAGGTTTCAGCTACTGTTCGATAACAAGAGATTCATGTTCCACGATATTCCCCTGCATGATTCCAATCGATTCAATACAATCAATCTATCAATTACGGCTTCAATGGACTCCCATTTGTAAACAGATTAATCCTAATAACTAGCCGATGGTTCGTTTAATATTTATACCTTATACATAAATCCGGCTATAGCTTCGATTATTGTTGCGCTAAATTGACTAGGAATATAGAAGGAATAGCAATCTCCCACGTAGCCTAGTTCACAGAGTTTCAACTCATATATTCCCAAAAGCTTTCCTAAATAACAACTAAACCATATTCACAGTAGTATTTCAGAGCAGTAAGTTGCATATAATCATCAGTTGTATTTCAGAAAATCCCGAGGAAAATACGAAAACGAAGTTGATTTCAGAAACTGTAGTTTTTCAGTTTTTCGGATGGGATTTTCTCAGAATGTACAAAGTCCTCGTATACCGTACAGACTGTATTTTTTGTAATCGTCACTTTCTACTTCCAATCCAACGACCCACATGAGTCGAAACTACTGTGGATTGGGAAGAGATGAACATTTATTTTTATAGTGGACACACTATCGATTCTTCCACTATTTACTTGGTGGAGATGACTCCGGACTTCTTCTACTCTCATTCACATACTTGACTCTGAGAATTATTAGCGTGCATATACATACTGGTCGATTTTTATTTCGAGGGGGAAATATTTTGCCCATGTTTTCAACTTTTTCACTTCAAACCCCACGGAGGGGTGTGTTCCAATACTTGAATCTCAAATGGGATAAATGTCGAGCGATACATCATTTTGAAGGTAATCGAAATCTCTTAGCAGCGCTTCCTTGTTTTTGGAATTCAATGCGAACACGTTTATGAAAATAATCGGCTAGTGATGGAAAGTAACGCTTATTTTCCTTTCATCACTATTTCTCATTTTGTAGTTAGAACGATGTTCATCTAAGAAGTGCCTCATGTATTTTTTTTTAATCCTGTCCTATCCAATATTACGTAAAGGTTCATTCATTTTAATGTCAGTTCCTTGATACCTTAGTAAAATGTATACTATTTTTTGGTTTCATTAGGCCACCCTATATGTGTAAATTTGCGAAATCGGATTTTTTATCAACGAATCACTCCTCCGAATATTAGGATATAATTGAGTTCACACTGCATAATATATTATAACTATATTTCTATACCATACATCTAGAATCTAGACGACCAGAAATTGCAAAAACTAGTGAAAAATCTAAAAACTTGATGGAGAATTATTCTATTATCTTCGTTCTATTGGATGAAATAGGTATCTGGGCTTGATATTCCCCTTCGTGTATATTATACATATACTACCCAATATAGCCCCGCTGTTTGAAGCCCTTCGTATTCCCAAGACCATCTTTATGACCGTCAATTAGTCGAACAACACAATAAAATCCAGTGTAACACCGAACATAAAACTTGTTGGAGTCCAATAAAGTGGCGTGTATAGACAGGGTGATTCACGCTTCACGTAATAATCAGATATTTCTGGTCGACCAGATAACGGACCATCTCGTATTGAATATCATTGAATGAATATCATCTCATTTTCAATAACTACATCTTCGATTATTCTTATCTGTGGCCGTTTTGGAAAACTAGATGATTTTCATATTTTTGGATATCAAAATTTTGAGGCAATGATAATGCGAGATGCTTGTAATTGGTTGTTATCCTGAGGCTCATCACCCCAGAATCATTCATTTCTTTATACAGGGTGGATAAGAATTGGAGATATTTTGTCTGAAAGAGATAATGTTCGATCAAGAATTTTTGAAGCTTCCGGTATTTTGTTAATTATTTAACACATAATAAGTCCAGAATCTAGAACATGTGAAAAGAGTGATAATATTTGGGAGAATCCTTGTGAAAATCTGAATAGACATGATGATACAAAGAGAAAAGGGTGATATTTTTGTGAAAAATTTGCGCAAAATATCGATTATTCTGACTCGTGACACAGCTACAAACATTTCGAAATTTTGCAGGCTGTATATTCATTTCTTGTAGGTAGGTAAATAATGGCAGAAAATTTCAACTATATATATATATATATATATATCATATAGGTTATATAAGAAAATTTATATACGGTACCAGAAAACAGGACAAAGTCTGGACAACATATTCACTACCGCACACAGGGTGTTAATTAATGGAGTGCCGATAATAAAGGGGGTGAATCCTCGGGTGATTTCAAGGAGGAATTTAAAAAGAAATACTTTTTTCTTGAAATTTCAACACCCTACAGCTCAAAAACTGAGCAGTTTGAGACATATGTTGATGAAAGCTTTTCTCCTTAGAATCACCCGAGGATTCAGAACCTGGATTATCGGCACTCAATCAATTAACACTCTGTATACCATTGTAACTATAATCGAATTATTGTTGTGATTAATTGATACACAACTATACAGTAACGTATTTCGCCATATCTCTTTTCAAAATAATATTTCGAATATCAATTTTTTGTGTTGAAGTGAACCTTACCTAATACAAAACAAAAAAGTCGAAACATACATAAAAATCTACCTTTGATTGAGCCACTGGACATGTGCGGCTGCTGGGACTGCGCCTGTTGAACTTCCATCTTGGTCGCGACATTGTTCCACATTTCAAACATTTTCACGTTGGTTTATAAAAAAATGTCTATTCACAATACACGAAATTAGAGTACGTCACATGGGTAATTTGTATCACTAGAATTCCACTCGAAATAACGAAAGAAAAAACATCAGTCAGGTGAAGGCACATTTCATTATGTTCTTTGAACCGTGTTGGCGAAAAATAACTCGTCGCTCCTGAGTTGTTCGAATTGGAAAATCGTTTTCGTACACTTTGTTGTAGCTAACCAAATCCTATGAGGTTGAAAGCTGGCCGGGTCATTTCTGTCCTTGTTTTTCGTACGTTTCGTACAATATATGTGCCATCTCTTCATGCTATCAAGAGTTCCGAGTGGTTTGTTTCCGCCATTCACAATGATCATTTAGTTTTCCTGAGGAAAATAATATAGAGCTGATATTGGGTGGAAAATTAGTGGCGCAAAGTCAATATCTCTCATGTTATTCATGTTATCAGAAGAAAATTTCAGGAAACAAAATTATACCCTCATGTAAACCATATTTCGAGATTATTCATGTATCAAAATGTATTAGTAATTCAATGAAAAATTCATGTTTATCCACTTTTTTTCAAATGAGATACCCTATATATTCCGTGCAGGATACAAACTTTGAATTATATGAAGCCATATATTCTCGAGATGATGGTACATTTTCAGTTTCTTCATAAACAAACCAATGATGTTTGATTTTTCCCATGGAATTGTGTTCACAGTGTAGAAAATGTTTCATACAAGTTCCACTAGGTTCGGTTCTATACTGAATTTTCAAAATATCATATCGAAATAAAAGATAATATACTTGATTCTAACAATCACACAATGAGCTTGAGATAATTGCCAAATAGTAGAAGATTTATATTATAGTGCACAGATATTAACTCAACATGAAATTTTCTACTGAAGAAATGGTAGAGATAGATGACTTTCAATCATCTTCGCAATCATCATTTGTACATTTAGAATTATGATTTTTTAATTCAGTATGAAACTGCCACAGTCACAGATTTTTTATTTGAAAAAATTGAATGAAAAGTATCTACTATAATTCTTACACTTATATCTTGAGAATGGATAGCTCCAGGTGTAGGGGATGCTTTATAAAACTAGAAGTATGGGATTCTTTATTAAACTGTGGTATGGGTGAGGGTATGATGGACTGACGAAAAAATATATGGAGTTAGAATATAGGCACAGATTTTAGACAGGACTGGTCTTATATTCGAAAACTTTTAGTGTGCAAACCCATATAGGTAATCCAATAGGATAGAAAATGAAAAAATGGATATGTAAAGATACAGGAATGAGAGAAACATATGTTTGGTTCATTTTGCAATTCTAGGAAACTATATACGTTCACGAATAAATTTAAAAGCAGGTGGGTTTATATTTCCATAATTTCAAATTTTCTTCTGGATTCAATAGCGACGGAGATATTTGACATCGCGCCACAAATTAGCCACGTCGTATATGTAGTAGTCAAAAGTAGAAACGAGACACTCGGAAATTTCGTTTGGTTTCAAACATTTGTAGCGGCTTCTATATTAGTGAATTGATTCGGATTCACTGAGAATCTTTCTCCTCAGTCGAAAAAAAATGATATTTTGTATTTCAGGGCAGAGAGTCATAATTCTAAAAGTACAAAATGACGGTGATAGGATGATAATAGTAGATTATAGCGGTTGACTGAACTCTTATCGAATTTGCACTCACTAATTTATCACCCTGTACCAGAGTTATATATCAGTTAGAGATATATATGTATATACAAGCGATACAAGAGATCTGAAGCCATTATAATGAGAACTGATTATCGCTGAAGAACTTTCGAATCGATACACACTCATGGAAGCTACAACTGTATGAAACTGAACGAATCGAAGTATCACGTGGTATCACTTTCTTTTCAGGATATTGGACACTTTTTTGTTTATGTATCATTTTGCATAACTTGAAAACTGACAGAGTAGTGATAATTCTACTATCATGACGTTTAATGATTTTAGTGAACGATACAGGTTGAAATAAATTTGCTTCTCTTCTATTCGCTTCTCTTCGAATTATATTCCTAATCAGGATGAGAACCCATTTTGTCTCCTCATGAAGACGAGTTAATTTTCAACACCCTGTACGTTACTGATGCTTGTTTCAGAAAATACCATGACATAGTTCTTTGCGGAACTGACAGAAGTGAGATATTGGCACTATGAGAAGGAACTTCAGAATTCTGATTTTTTCTGCGATTTTTCTTCTATTTCTGCTTCCCAATTTTCAATTAGAGTATATCTCTCAAGGAATTACATGCTACTAAATTTTGTGCATTACGTCGAAAATGACCAATGACAAGATATCGTAAATTTAAAATACGATTAAGTTCTGAAAACTATTTCAAGCTGCATTAATATTTGAAGATGACATCGAGGAAGATTCTACTGCAAAAGTTGCTTCGATTTTGAATAGAATTCGGTATATAAACTCATTTACGTTTTTTTTTGTTCACTTAACTTTCCTGCCTGATGATTTTCCAATAAAATATTATTCAAGCTTCGACAAGTCATCAGATATAATAAATCAGATACGTTCAATCAACATTAGAAATATTTTTTGTATCCCCATATATCAAATGTCATGATGGTGTGCTGATTTTATATTTAAGCTTATACAGAAAAATTGATCACATCAGGAATGAGATTTTGTGATGAACCAATAATTTCCTTTTTTTGTCACTTCCGCCTTCCTGTGAATGGGAAAAATTGACAAAGAACAAAAAAATGTTTTCATCCCCAAAAAATAGTAATAGCTAGGGGTTGTAATTCCAGTGTTTTCTCCGGACGTGCCGAATGCCTGCGCAAATATTTACAAACCCAAAAGCACGAAACGATCGTCGCACAAGGCCCGTCATGAATAGATAGAGAGATAGTAATGATAGCTTTGATAATAGTAATTCCGCACGACGTGGTAAACAGCTACCGTGTTTACGTCGAGAGACGTGAGATTTGCTAAACAAATGAACAAGCCCCGACCTACGCCAACTACGGTGAGCTAGCTAGCTCTAACCTAGAGCATTCCTGTGAGCAAGCAGCATGGGTGGTAGAGTATACAAAATATTTGCTTCGCTTATTTTGATGTACCTCCTCTAATCGAAAACGCTATCGCGATTCGCGAGGATTCCAATAAAATCCGTGTTGTTCGGTTGTTATTATGAATGGAGATTAGAGAAGACCTCGTCCGGGATTTGCAGGATAGATTTATTTTGTTGTGCTAGGTTAGTTTTATTGTAGCACAGCGTTTTCCACTTTATACTCTTGTTTACTGTACAATTTTAGATTTTTTTAGGGAGTTCTCTCTACCACGACCTTTTCAAATTTCTAGTGGAAATTCCATGATTTTATTTTATGTCTAACTTTAACCTTAACATCACATATTTACTGTATTGAATTTAATCCTATTTTATGTAACTAGTCGAGTATCTAGTCTTAGGTAAGCTTTGTCAACGTAGATTCATAAGACAATTCAGCATTCCTGATTCTGATGCTTCAACATTGCCTAGCACACAGGTCCTCAAACTTTGAGATTGAAAAAATCTAGTGGCTCCCATATTTTTTCAAGTTACCGCCTCTTGCGTGTATCAAAAACAATTAGCGCAAATATAAGAGAAAATATGTATTGATGATCTCGAGAAAGATTGGCTTCATAGTCAGAAGATTTGGGGAAGAGATGCCCAGACAGAAGACGTGAATTTGTCTAATAGTTCCTTGAGGCATTTGGCTCAAAGTGGATATCGGGTGAAAAATTCCATGCATTTCGCCAATATCGAATGCTAGGCAGCTTTGAGACAGAGGCATCCTTCTCATCTGTTCATACCTTTCCTCTATAAGATCTTCTAAGCAATCTTCCACTAGTCTTGATCCTACTTCCATTGGAGTGCAGTGTTTTCATTACTGTGTTTCATTACTGTGACGTTTTTCAAGAAATGATAATGGGCATGACTTCCACATTTTCTTTATTCGCCACATACAAGACAATGGCATCATACATCATACGCACCAAAAGATTTCGTATCATAACAAAACAGTGGGTAGTAAACTAGAAAACTTATGATGGTCGTGGAACATCGTGTGAGCCAAGTGTGGAATGTTGGGAGAGCAGGAAGGTATTGAGTTATTGAGGTGTGGAGATCGTAAGCATCAGGAAATATTTCACTAGGCAGAGGATTCCAAAACTTTGCCGTTCTATCCATGGATGATACTTGATAGAGCGAAGTTCGACAGGTCTTGAGTGTAAATATGTAGGTGTTGATAATAAACGAGAATAATATACGAGATTTCCTCGGATGCGCATCGACCATGTATGCTTGTTCCGTGATGAGGCACTGGATATTGACGACTTCATTTTCAGACTATCATTCCAAAAATTCTTCCTAGATCTTCATTTATAGTATAGTAGAGGGCTCTAGAAGAGACTGCGGAAGGAGAGAAGTATGAAGTGTACATTATCATCCGCAGAGCTAGGCAGGATATCATACCCAACACATCGTTGAAGTGCAGCAAAAACGAAATTGGTGCCACAGATCTTCGTGGGAAACCAGCATTGATAATCATTGGATTTTATTACTCGTCGCTTTTCACACATTTAATGGTCATTAGAAAAACTATTGGTGAATGGATGCACCACCACAGAGTTCGATGTCATTTGATACAAAAACTCGAATGATAATCCAAGAATAATTTTAGCCCATCGATAGAATTCATGCATCAACATTGGGACACATCGTAGAGGCAATGCCCATGCAAATACCAGTAGCAGGCAGAATGGCACTTTTTTTTTATTGGAGCTATCAATATCGATGACCTGTGTCTCAAATATGCTACAGACTTACATAAACATTTCAATTCGCCATGGCTCTTGAAGATAGATATGCATACTAATGTACACCATCTTCAGAGAAATATAAAAAAAGTAAGGATTTAGAATCAAAATTCGCAGAGGAATTCGATGCACTGTAGAAAGTGATGTAATATTCAAGAACTGAGATAATAATCCATCGTCAAGGAAAATTTTTCAAAGAACTCCACCACGGCGTTGGCCAAAAGGGCATATCGCCTTTAAAGCGCACGAGTATTGATTTCCTCGCTCCCAACTGGGAGGTGTTTGATATGTGCAACGTCCCCAACTTTGAACGTGTGTTTGAAGGAATGCGTGAGAGAAATGAGGGGTATATGACGAAAAGCATTTCATGGTGTCACGGATGGTGATGACCGATCACTATCGAATGACAATAATGTTTAATCCTCGGTTTAATCTCAAAGATAGCAGGAACATTCAACTGTGTACTCAGAAAACGAATCGCCAAATTGAATGATGATATGTTATTTTTTGAGTTTTCTTCAGCAAAGAAAAGTAGACACTAACAAGACTAGACAAGATAACTTTGATAAGTAAACGCCCATTATAATATGTGATGAAAGTTGGGGCTCTATTCCAGCTACAAATTCTGAAAGAAACACTTGGAATAAGGACATCCACATGGTTGGTAAATGCTAAATGTGAGAAGAATTTCGATTTAGATTCAATAGGAACGAACGATTTCTGAATGAAACGGATTGTTGAACATGGAGAGAATAAATAACAGCATAAATAGCATGAATAGCAAGCATAAATAACAGAAAAAAATATTCCTGTTAAAACAAAATGCTCCAAGAAATCAAATCTATCTTAACTATTCCTCCATACACAACGTTGGTATACTGGATCATGGGAAAATATTAAGTAGGAAAGAAAACAATAATCGATTGAGGAGTTTCAGGTTTATTGTATTCCTAGTGATCCTGTCAGCTTTGGTATATGCTTTTGTACAAGATACTTGGTTCGAAGCTGTCTTAATTGAGATGAATTGAAGTTATTTTGATTTTTATATATTTCTTATTTATTTAACTTATTTATTTTTCAGGCAGGCTTCAGTAAGGATGTCTTGAGCGACGATTTATTCTTATGCTTCAAGAATTGACTTCATCTAGTATACAAACGTGTTGAATGATGAGTAGGACTGATATGGAGCCACCATAAAAAAAAAGTTAACATCAAGAATTTCTGAATTTATGAATTTCACAGGGAATGTTCATCCTTAGGTCGCTTCATCTGATGTACCTTGAAACTCTCGACAGAGCAAGGAAGGACTAGGTCACTCGATATAACCAATCATCCGCGCATCACATGACTACACTTGAGAAGTTTTGGCTTCGTTCTCGTGTATGATGTAACCGCTTGTACGGAATAGCAAAAGACACAGCCGAGTTCATAACACTCGGTTTATTTTCGTATTAAGCCAGCTTATCAACATCGGTTAATAACCTACGTTCTAAATGACGCGGAGAACATATGAATGGGAATGGTCCAGAACTAGAAGTCTCGTTGTCTCGAAAGTAAATCTGTTCTATTCTTATTTTGGATTTTGGGACAAATGAATTTGGTCCTCTCTGACTAATCACTATCCCAACGAGACCTACTTACAATTTTTTTGTGCTAGCATACTATGTCTATATATTTCCTTGAAGTATCCAGAGATCCCGGCAAGAATAGCTTGTATGTTTTCATTTCCAGATCTTCTAAGAATGTTTCTGTAACACTATCGTGTTCATGGGATAAAGATGGCTTTTTTCTATCTAAAAAACAGAAATCAAAATAGAGGCAATCTCTAGTCTAGTTAGATGAGTTAAATCGTTTCAATTCATGACGAATAAGTGAGATAATAATAATTCTACTTCAATCTGGGATTACAATCTGTCTGATGGCAGAATGAAATGAGAATATCTCGTCGAGATTTACAGACTCTCATATGCGAATGAAATATTTTTGTTTTCGAATAGGAGAGTAGAAGATTGATGGAATTATTTGATCGTGTTGAATAAATCCATTCTAGGAGACACACTATTCAAAAATCCATTTTCTGAGCTCCAACTTGAAATTGAAATTTTTATGAATGATAAGGTGAAAACGGGTGCAACAAATGCTACAGTATCAGACAACTATTAGAAAAGTCATTCGAAATCGAGTTCAACAATAAATTCACTGATCATCCAAATGATATTAAAAATGTGACAACAATCTAATTGTCTTCAGTAGGGTATTGTCCATCTATTGAAAGGAAAAATAACGGAAATATATTGAACTTTAATGCGTTTTCATTGACAATTTCTAATCGATAGAGTTTTAGGGACACCGCCTGTTGCGGCCTGCCTTTGGAAAGAAAGCTGGTCACCCGGTATAAATGGTGCATAAGAACTCGCAATTACCGTGAGATGTGATCGATCGTCTGCTGAATCACGATCTAGTAAGAGATTCATTATAAATAAAATTACCGAAGGATTTTACGATTCGTTCGGATAAAAATAATAATAAAGTAAATAAATACGATTGACACAGATATTCATAGTTATATCTACGGACGGCTCGTAGTTTAGCATCGCGTTCCACCTTGAGAAGTTCATTAACCACAAGTTTACTATTTTTAGTTTTGCAACTTGCCGCGTTACGACATCGAAAAGGGAAAGCGATTTTTTGCCGAATGCGTACTTGCTCGATTCCTTTTATCACAGGTATACCTACCGTTCTCTATCGTCGGTGATACTTTTACGATATGCGTATACAGGGTGTCTGAAATGAGCATTGGTGGAGGAGGAGGAGGGGGACGGGGAGGAGGGAATGGGGCACATGCTACACTGAGAAAGGCAGAAAGTGAAGGAAACCAGAGCGATATTCTGTAACGATGCGTAATGGATCGACTGGACAGGCGACTGATGTTCTTGTTTATGAACTACTAATTCTATGATTCTATGATTATTCGTTCTGAATATCGCTAGAAAAAATCACCTCCTGGACATGAAAACTGGACCATTTCAGTTCAAAATGCAATCTTGAATATCTTTTTCTTTTCATAAACATAAACAAATCTATGCTATAGGTATGGGGTGCATTCAATTTTGTAGTTGCGGATGTGTTTTGTAATTCTGACACCCATTCAAGTGCTTTTCTATCCGATTGTCAAGTCTTGTTTTTTCAAACCAGACCAGCATTATGAACAATTCCAAGTACAACGATATCGAAAATGTGGATCGAAAAGAATGACACAAACAAATGAACGAGACCAAATGTCATGGATTGCCTAATCGTCATTGGTGCTTGCAATTTGAGGTATGATTTCCCACTCTTCAGGAAGTGCCAGTCAAAGATCTGAAATGGTTTCTTGTTGTGGGTTATGTGGCTTATGAGCGTGGAGGCCATTGTTATTACTGTAAGCTGCATAGATTTCTTCGATATTTTTTCCATTTTTAGATATTGTGACAAATCAAGAAAAAAAATTGATCATATCATTGAATTCGAATTTCTGTTTCAACTAAACAATACAAAATTGATTAATTCAGATGATAACCTAGATGAAAAAACTCATAACTTGACGAAATAAATATCCAATTGAATGCAAAAGTGAAAAGGGTATTGAAGATGAATTTTGAATGGAAGTTGTCCGTTTTTTTGTCCATGGGTTCTTGATCTCTGCAATTATGTTCATAAGTGATATCAGTTCCTTTTTGATTTATGTATAGTTAGAATTTTTTCTATGGTCGCTATGGAAATGAGATGATGTAAAATGAAGGAAATTGGAGAATGAATAGAATATATTTTTGCAATTGAAATATGAAAAAAAAATACAAAGAAAAATGAAGAAAAACTTTTATACTGTTTTAATTTGATTTCTTTCAATTTGCGAGAGGTTGGACTGTGGATTGCTTGTCATAAATTATCAATTGAAAGTTGGGCTTCTAGAGCTCACTATCAATCTAAAAATGAATCATGGAAAACTCGATTGGTTTGAGGAACATCTGAAGAAATTTGAATTCTGTAAATTACATTAATATAGCATTTTGTCGTGTCATTGAGAAATCATCATAAATTCCGATTATTCTTATGTACACTAGTCAAAATACGTCCTGTGTAGTCATTCGATAGTTTTTACCCAGGTTTTCACATAACGATCTGCATTTATACAAAAACTTCTTCAGGAAAATTCACTAGGTAATCTTCACATTCTGAACAATATTCCTACTTTGCCGGTTCCTTTTCTTCTAGTTTTCGTTCATGCCATCCAAACTCCGACATATCCGGATTCTAACAAATTTAGGTTCATCATATTTATTATACGGTTCATTAGACGTTTTCGATATTTTCGTTCGAAACTTAGAATGAGACATAGAAGTTGAGATGTAAAAATTGATTTGCAATATTATTATTGGCGTAGCACGACCGGATGAACTGAGAATTGACATAAACGTTATTTCAAACTCGAACATCATTCATTTCATTTATATGTATATCAGTATGTGACAATACTGATAATTTGCTGATCGCACCGTCGAATTCTGCTCCAGAGGTACTCTAGTTACAGATGCTTTCACATATCAAAAGTTCCAATTACATGACTGATAACTCAGTATCACACAGCCCAAGCCAAGACTAATGAAAAAACAAGAATAACCCTAGCAAAACAAGATAAATTCTTATTAATGATAGTAGTAGTTATGAGAAAATAAAAAATGATTATTGTGGTAGTTATGTTCGATGTATTTCACTTCATGGAGAAATATCAACGAGGATTGAGAATGAGAAGCACGTATAGTATAGAAGCACGATGAATTGAGAAAAAAAAAAGAACTCCTCCTTAAACAACTCATCCTTGAGAAGAGACAATGTGGGCATGATTACGTGTTCATACCTACTTCTGTACATGCAGGTTCATGTGGAAATGTCAAAACGAATAGAACATTGCCAAGATGTGATTGAAGTGTTGGCCGAGGTGTTGGCTCAAGAAAAATGTCAAGTATGACGGTACTAAAATTGCTGATTCATATCGCATGAGCCACGAAATAAAGATGAAAATCACGAAATATCTATGGAATACGTGCGATTGGTCCAAATTGTCTAAGCTTTGCTAATGGCCTCGCAAGGACAAACTCACTGATAATGTACGTTTCAATTCCAACTGAGCTTTTTCATTTATTTTTCATCGACAGGATTTTAATAATGATAAATATCAATTATATCTTGGATAAAACCTCCAACTGAAATTAGACGTCGTGGTACTTGATCGATACTTTGTATCCTAAACAAAATTAAAGATATGTTATCCTCGGAAAATGAGAAGGTTCCTACAAGAAACATTTGAAATTGCGCAAAACTGAATACAACAGGTTCTAGAAACGTTCCAGGGGCGATATCTATCGTCGACTAGCAAAACCAGAACGTACTTTCGGAACCCCCGGACGATATGAATATTAGTGCTGAAAATAATAGTAGGAGTTCATATGAACTTTTGTTCCTGAATGAATGCTTTTTGAGATATTTGAGATATTTGGTAATAAAGAGATAATTCGAACAGTCCTTCCAGCAGTACGGAACGTTCTCCTAGTGCTACAGACTTTGACACGAATTTTGATAATTCCATAGATAATTTTCACTTATAATACCACGAGCTATTCCACGAGAGCTTCGATTATAACCAGAAATTCTTTTGAAAACACGAATATTTTGAATAATCAATTCTCAGGGAAAATTTTCTGAATATTCGTGTTCGAGAAAAAATATCTGGCTGTTGATTGAAGCTGAAGTGGTATTCGGTAAGATAAGACAATTTCACACCGAAGTATTATCAAAAAAAAAATACTAGGATAATGACGATTTTTGATGGCATTGACGTTTACCCTCGCGTTTACCTATATGAACATCAAAAAATGTCCATGCTCCTTCCCCAAGGAGGAGGAAAAACATCCGTGAATTTGTTTAGTTGCTATGTTGATGATAAAATATACATGTTTTTAATAGGTCTACAATGTTAGGTGTGAGTTTTTCGATATAACTTTCTGCCTTTTTTATAGGTTCTTTCACGGTCGGTGCTCAACGGATTTGTCTTCTGTTATGCCACCACGTGCGATTCCTAGTAGACTAACCAGACGAGCTCAAGCTGGTCACCCCTACACTGTCAGGCTCGAGACCTGTCGAACATCGCTATACCAAGCATCATTCATCAATAGAAAGGCAAAGTTGTGGAATTCTCTGCCTAGTGAAGTATTTCCTGATGCTTACAACCTCCAACTTACAACTTTCAAGAAGAATTCCAACACCTTCCCTTCTCCCAAAATTCCACCGCTGGCTAACACGATGTTCCTCGAACATTATAGGTTTCCTTTTCGTGTTGTCCACAGATAAAAAAAAGTCTAATAGAAGATTTACATCTTGTGCAGCAAGAAATTCTTATCGACCATGAGGATATAACTCTTCGGGTACGAATTTCAATTTCAAGAATCAACTTTGCAATCATCATTCGAAATTAGTTGAATTTTGTACGAGCACAGTCTGAACAGAACTTTACTACAAAAAAAAAATCAGTGCTGCCAGAAGAACCACTTATAGGAAAGAAGCTTGAAAAGCGCGTCCTGCCGGCTGGAATTGGAACTTTGGTAGCTGTGATCCGGAGTTGCTATCAGCAGAACTTTCGGAAGCAAGCAGCAGTATTTGGAGGACCGCTTATGATCAATGTCGTGAACGAAACTACCGGAAGCTCTTCCAGAATGACCATCGTTTGTACGAATTATCATATAACTTCTTATCGGTCGGTGCGATTCGAATGAAATTTTGACCAAAAGAATATATCAGAAAGCAAAGATGGAGTAACCCAATTATCTAAGGATGTCAAACTTTCCTATATACCGATGACGTTTGAGGAGTTTCAGCGATCTCATCGGAAACCCTGGATATTTTCATAACGGCGAAGTACTGTTTTGATATCGACGAACCTGAGCGTTTCATAAAGAAAAATCGATTGAACTAATTGATGTTTCAATAATAAGATTGCACCAAGATTTCAAAAAATATTATAAAGTACTTTAGATCACAATGATCTCAGACGAAACCCTGTCCTGATATTTATATTATTTCTAGGACTCAGGAATATGTTCTGAAATATGTATGTCATTCATGAATCGAATGACACGAATAGATATTATTTCTAACTTCAGCAGGGATTGTATTGCATCTCGTAATGCATGAAATGAATTCGCATTTCGAATTAGATTATTTAATCGAATGAAAACTTGATTCATCATTCTTGTTCATGAATTTATTTTGAGAGCGTAGAAATTTCTGACTCACTAGGTATTGTGGAAACCTTATAAGTTCGCTGTCACCTTTGTGTGAGGGAAACAAAAGGTGGAACATATTTCATGATTTATTCTTCAATTCTGGTGGATGTAGTCTTTTCGAAACATCGATTTTTCATTTTTCTAGAAAACGGTCAGATGTATCAGAGGGTTGATCGATGTCAAATGTACGATAGTATTCGAAGGCATTACTTAAACTTTTCAAAAGTCAACTATCAGAAATTTCTTCGGGCTCAGATCGACTGATAATATGTTATCGAACGAAGACGCATTCTTCTGTTCACCTCCAACAGCAGCTTCCTTGGAAATGAATCGATTTAGAAAAAAAAGTTTTCATGAACTTCCACTACTATTTTCAGCAGTACTATTCAATTTCGTATCCTTACGGGACAGCCTGTATACCTCTATTACTAAACAGGTATATGATTTCATTGTTATCGCTGACTGGGCAATTTCTCGAATAACGGCATCTCTCATCCATTATCCGGCACCATCCAACTTTTTCGGTGTTCTCTTCCAACTTCGGACTTTTAATGAGTGTTAAGATCGGTGTTAAGTGCGATAAAATTCGAATTGCTCAATTAATCGAGGCATATATCAATTTCTCCGGGCAGTCACGTCTAGAGAGCGAGTCACTGGAATTACGACGCGCTTTTACCATATTATAGGCGATCGTTACATAATTATTGCGTACAGGGTGTTGTTGATTCTTGTGGCAGAGGCAGAATTCGGTTTTGTATTATTTCTTTTCGAAAATAGTACTGGATCGTGTCGAGAAGGTAGATAATTCTTGGTTTGTGTGTGCATTGGAAAAAGGCCATTGGTTTCTTTGAAGCAATTTATTGATTCTGATCTAAATTCATCTCGGAATTCATTCTATTTCGTACGGAAGCGTAAAAAGGCCAATATTTATTTTATTTTCGTATTTATCTATAACTCCGTGTTAGAATTTGGAATTGAGAAAAATAAAAAAAAAATACATGCAAACAAACAATAAACGAGATTCAAAAATATTGGCCCTCTTACGTTTCCGTAGTGTCATTCAAATTACTCATTTTTCGTGCCCCCTTTCGATTTTTTCCGTTCATAGGAATTTCTAATATTTTTCCGAGGATTCTTCTAATGATTCTCTCCTAACATATAATGAGACATTATTCGATTATTCATAAAAAAAGAGCATGGATTTTGTGAATATTCTTTTCCTTTCTCAAATCTTGATTGCATATTTGTTGACAAATGACTTTTATTTTGATTATTTTAAAACAAATATTATTTCATTCTTGTCAACTATCAGTTGTCAATTCGAAACCAGATGTGATTGATATTGTCTTCAGTGCATCATCATTATTTTCGTGTTCGCAATCGTTGTGAATACCGAATAAATTATTGTTATTTATTTCAATTCAATCTCATGATATAAACAAATGTTGAGGTAGGTTTCATATAATCGAAGTCTATACTCATATAAATGTTCTCACACATTCCACCTTCTACATTCCTTTTCAAAGCCCCCGTGCCCCGCCAACTCGAGAAATTCCGACACCACCAAACCGCAGCCACCGAATTCCGCAACACCCTGTGCGCGCAACGATCATTGCATAACAACAAACTCGTAATTACACACCTTCTCCGAACGAAACGAGAAAAAAAAATCTTCGTCGCACACACAGCATAAAAAGTGCTGAATACAGACAATGAATAAATAAATAATCCACCCTTTGGCATCTGTCACAGCACTACCAAGTCGCGCACCTCTCCATTTCGCGTGATCGAAAAAAGTTCTTCTGCTGCCGTCTCGAGTCGGTTGCGCGGCGCGGTCTCGTCCCGTCCGCACTGAACGAAAATCTCGCAGGCCGAAGCCGCAGATAGAAAGTGGGCTTTGCCTGTTGCCAGCAAGCAGAACGGCGCATGCCAACTGCTGCCGCCGCCGCCGTCGACGCTGCTAACTGTGCTTTTTCTGCCGCTTCATCTTCTTCCTCCTCGGCAGTCGTCTCCATCGTCTTCTGCAGCTGCTGGTGGTCTCGATAGCCAACCTTTTCTGAAGTCCTACGATTTTACCCTACGATTCCTGCCAAATCCATTCAATTTCTGCAATCAACAGCAAATCCTACAAGTTTTGTATGAGTCCTTGTGAATTCCTACGATTTTCTTGAAAATTCCATTTCGATTTCACAAGGTTCCCACAGTTTCGTTTCAACTCCTGCGATTTCTTCAATTACTTGTTACAATCCTCCATTTTTCATGAAATTCTCCTTCCAATTCTTCCACAATATCATTCTAATAGGATAAAACAAATTGAATCGATTTAATTTCTCTTCAGTTGTGAAACTTTTCATTTCTACTTCAAATTCTACGAATATGCTTCCTCAATCACTGCAATTCTGAAATAGCAGTTTTTTTTCAATTCTACTGCAAGTCATCCCAGTTTCTGAATGTCTGAATTCATACAATTCATCTTGAATTTCTACAATTTGTCTTGAAATGTTTTCTTCAATTCGAACAATTTGAGTACATTAACTCCAATAGTATTTCTTCGATTATCACTTTCTTTCTTCAATCTATTAATTTTTGGTCAATCACCAAAATTTTTCTTCAGATTCTACAATTTTCCCTCAGATCTACTACCATTCTCAGAATTTTCTCACGATCTGTAAAAGTTTCCTTAAACTCCCAAATTTATCCTTCAATCTACTATATCAGTGAAAAAATGCACAATTTTCATTCAATCCCTACAATTTCTCTCCTCTGAATTTTTTGGACTTTCCACCTTTGTTTCTAACAGAGTGAATCGAGCTGCACTCGTAATCAGGATAATTCCGAATGTGACTACTGAAAGTGTGCTTTTTCCAAATATTTCTACACTAGTGCGTTCTACTTTCGACTTGTTTGTTTTGACTTGTTGCCGTCGTGAAATGAGCTACTTCCTAAATAACAAAATAATGGTGAAAGCACTGTTTTCATACGTGGTCGTAGGAAAAAGTTTTTGTCACACAGTCAATAGTGCTATATTCTCTAATCAACCGTTGCTGTTTTTCCATCTAATCAATTTCCCACTTCAGAAATAATAATGCGTTATTTAGAGTTAATGATTTCGCGAAAAGGTCATTCGCATCCATTTCTTGCCGCATCGGGAACAATAATGATAATGATAAAGCTATTCAACAATATTATGTCGACAGTCGACTGTTCCATTAAAAAATTATAGAATATCGATTCTGAATATTTTTATGCATTATGTAGAAATTTTTAATCGGCAACCATCATGATTAATTATATGTCGAAAAATACATCCTCAGAGTTCGTTCACCAATCAAATTTGTTAGAACAGCATTTCGATAGTCGACTAGACTTTTATGGGGTCATTGGAATGACCACTGGGTGGTCTAATCAACTTTGAACCGATACATTATAGATTATAGATTTGGAAAAATAGATAAAAACCAGTTGATGAATTCTGTGATGGATATGGAATCTATATGTATAGATTGTAACAAACATTATATTTTTCTGTAGCCTCCTTGAAACATAGTTACATTCCTAGACAAAATTAACCCGACAATTTTCATTCAAGGTAGCGAAGCTATTATTATTAGTATTAGTATTATTGCTATTGATATTATCAGCATCAAGGACTCATAATGTGGTGGAAGTTTTTCGAATGCTTTTCCAAATCTCATCGAATTAAATATCAGGGATTTCCTCAAGTGAATACAAGTGATACAAATTGTTAACCTGTGGAAGATTTCTTTGAAAATAATTCAGTATCAGGGATACCGAGTGCTAAGTTCCCCAAGCATCCTTCACTACGTCTCTGCTAAAAAATTCAATCTTGAATAACTTCCAATAAATGCAATGGAGATGAGATACATGAGAAGAAAAGATGGAAAAACGATGCTAGGCAGAATTAGGAACGAAACAATAAGAGGAACGTCAAAGCAGCAATCAATAACCATCAAAATAACGAAGAGACAATTGAATTGGTATGGATACATGATGAGAATGGATCCAAGCAGAATAACAAAAAAGATACATGAAGCAATATGCATAAAAAATAAGAAGAAGGGGAGACCACAAAAGAAATAATGGACGCAACAAATAACAGAGGCAGGAAGAAAAAAAAAGAAGTCGTTGAGAGAGATGAAGATACTGACAGAGAATATGAAATCATGGAAACAATGGGTGAACGACACACCAGATGATCAGCCCAAATCCGACGCCCAAGAGGGTTGAAGGAAGGGAAGGAAGAAAGAAAGAAAATAATAACTTCCAATTTTTTTCCATCGGTTTCGATTATTTGATCACCCATTTGTTGTTGTTTTCCTCTTGTTCTATAATTCATATCCATTTCACAAAAATTTTTTGTAAATTTTGTGTTATACAGGGTAAAACCGGGAGTTTCTGTCCGTATATTCTAAGTAATCTTTGGATTAATTGACGTCATAATGTCTATATACCTTCATAAAGCTTCATAATTACCGATCATGTCTTTATTCTGAGAAAGATAGATGAAAATTATTTGAGGAAACTACACAAATTACAAAGTATTTTCAACGGGGAATCCCCAATTCGGATAACAAAATTTCACAAAGGTGAGAAGTGGAACATATACTTATAATATAATATAATATAATATGAAATAAAATGCATATATGAATAAAATAGGTGGGTATAAATACATTGATTTTCGAATCAAAAATTGAAAACAAGGGATGGGAATCTTTGTTTCAGGCATGTATCGGATATATTAGGAAAATCGACTTCATCTCTGTTGTCAACAGATAAAAAAAATAATCCTTTTTAATGGAGAATATTCTCCATAATTGCATCTATGGAAATCAACAGTAAATGTCTGATTATGTCTGATTATGGGACAACAGATTGGGACAATTAATTTTAGAATTCAGTATCTTGTGAAGAAATCTAATTTCTCAATACCTGTTATATCCGAAAGAGATATATTAAAGACAGATTCAGTCTATAACATATATATCTCGACATTTCATTTTGTACTTTGTCATATGTTGGTGACCAAATCAATCAATCAATCAAGATATACTTTATTGTCGGAAGAATGGGTTCTCATGGACAATGCTTAGCAACTATGAATACAAAAGAGTATAATGAAGATGTATAAATAACAGTGTATGTGAAAAAGAAAAGCGAAAAAGTTTAAAAATGAGATACAAGCACGTAACACAACATGATATCTCGGAGAGACTAACATAAATCGGAGTTTCTGTTGACAATGTAAAAATGAAATAAAAATAAAATGAAGAATATTCAAGTATTGATCTAACCAAAGAAGCCAAGCATTCTCGTTGCCTAATTGATAAACTGTTCAAGGTGAAGGTGGAAATCAACCTTGGTATCCATAAGAATACCAGGGTCTCGAACAGACCGAACAGTTGCAAGAGTTTTACTATCAATGTTGTATTCAAATTCTATATGCTCAAGTATTCTCATTCATATTAAATTTCTGATCATCGTATCATTCTCTGATTTGTACAGATTGGAAAGAGACACTAAATATAACTAGAAACTGAAGTTTTCTGGAGTACAGATAACATAATAACTGACTATCCAGCATTCACCTTCGCTTGCATTGACAATTTTATTGCCGATAAAACGACGGATAAGACAGGTTTATTGCTATCCCCATTATCACTGAACTATCGCAGTGTACGAAGTGTGCGTACCTGTGAAAGTTGATTTTTGTAGAATTCTGTCGTTTTCATAAATATGTCTCATTTTATCGGCTATAAACCCAAGAGGAAAGTAATGAGAACGTATCAATCGGTGACGGACATGATGTGTGTTTAGTGAGAAATGGTAACTGATGAATCACACAACACAGACTGCCAGAAATAATTTGAAAATATAATACAGGGTTGCCAATTTTTTTATTTAAATCAAAAATCATCGTACAAAATGAGAAGTAGAATATTCGTTGCAAGTACTTCTAGCAGCACTTCTAGCAAACTAAGGACCTACATGCTGAACATTTTCGTTAGGGATGTTCATCGTATATTCAGCAGAAACGAAACTGAACTTAATTGTATGAGTGTTTTTGTACTATTAAAGACTTCGGATACCTCGAAATTAGTATCTTGATTCGTCGATTACTTTATTCAACGACTTGAAAACATTCGAAACAATTTATTACTACTCCTATATTGGGCAACTATTATATTATCTGTAGTGAGCATTGAACTTGTTCTAATAATGCACGTGTAGTTGAGATTGCTACGACTTGATGATATACGTATAACTGTAGAATGAAAGATCACATTGCCCACTTCAGATAAAATGAATTGAAGAAATAGGTGATTAGAGATTTCCTAATAGTTTTTCAAGACATCTACTATGAGTTACATATTCGCATCAATGTTGTCTTAAGGCAAAGCTCGCATGGCGTATGTGATATGAATATGATCTCAATACTTAGTACTCCAAGTTCATTGATTTCATTATTTCTTCATCAACTGAGCCGTGGAACACCAAAAAAAAATCAACTCCTTCCGGGAACTTCATCGATCCATGAACTGAAAACTAAAAGTAGGACGAATTTGAAAATTTGGTGACATACCACTCTTGATGGAGGCAATTCAACTGAAATATTCTCAAGGTATTTAAAAAAGAGACGACAATATCGGAGGGGGTGTTTGCCCAGGTCATTTTATGAAAAAAAGTTCTCATAAACGTAGGTCTGCATACGCTTCATTACCGATCTCCAGGCTGTTGAAGTTTAATTTAACAAAACAGTAAAAACAGAATATTTTGGAAACGACGCGCGTATTGGCTCGTCAATGGCTATTTTTAATGAAAAACATAAGACGGCACTGGATTGTCTAAAATTTTTTTTACCAATCCTTAGTGATATTTTGGGGCAGATCACAAAATCTGTCCTTACTACAAATATATTGAAATAACTTCTACTCTATCTTCTAGAAACGAGGAGAGAAAATCCCACAAAAAGCTGGAAAATGAAATCACCAATCTTTGTTCAATCCTTGTTAATTACAAAAATTGTTCAAAGCGACCACCTCCAACTAGGATGAAAGAATCCAATCTTCTCCTCATTGACTGGCGAACTTTCTCAAATTAAACTTCAACACCCTGTCTGGGCAATCACCCCCTTCGATATTGGCGTGAATTTTTTCAACACCCTGTATATCATTTCATTTTCAGACGTCTATAGACAAATTTTATGTACGTCCCATACCGAAGTCTGCACGTTTTTGACTCATTTGGAATTGTATGTCAAAAGTTACGTTTGCAGGCCTAAATATACCTATCAATTCCTCCCATATGAAATTTCTAATTATTCGATTGGAGTTGGATTCCTTGTAGTGTACTGTGTTGATAGATATTTCGATAATAAATGAAACCAGGGTGATCAGAAACCAAGATTGGAAATTACTTCGGAAAAGTAGTTGAAATTATTTTTTTTCGAATGGAAACCTCTTATAAATCAATTGACAAATTTGTGGGTGGATGATAAGTCATAAGAAAATCAGATCTTCCAAGCTGCCAACAGGCTTCTGAGAATCGATCGTTCGATTATCTGCAATATGTAAGAATGAGGACGCATTTCAATCAAATAAATCGAAAATGTCGTCGAATTAGTGCCATATAAGTCGGTGTTTGATTTCGTAATTGCAGACCGGTGGACTCTCGTTACGACCAAGTTTGTGAGCCGACTTATGGACAGGCAGCCACTCCGATGAGATGTTTGTGTGGTGTGCCGCCATCGCATTTTCTAGTCTCTCGTTTTGAAAGAGCGCGGAGTTTCAGCAATAGCCGATCGAGACTATACTCCTACGTTTATGAAAAAATACTTTCTATTTACTTTCCCGATGGCTAATATCGGACCGGGTATCTGAATTACTTTCGAAATTGATTAGAATCTGATGTATTTGTATGAGTTAGAATAAGAATTCATCCTATACCACCTAAATGAGTGAAAAAAAAATGATTTTGAATTCTCCGATGATGGAATGATCATGATTATTATACATCATCTATACATAGGATTTTAGTGATTTTTTGTACCAGTCCGCCTATTTTGCAACTCTTTCATTCATAAGAGGGTATTTTCGGGTATTTGGAATTTGAAATATACCAAGTCTATAAATTAGGATTGCCTCCTGGATGATATAGCTACTGAATACAGGGTGTCCCTAAATAAGTATGAAACATTTGAGGCGGTGATTCCTCATCGAAAAAAAGATAGGTTCTTTCATATAAAGAAACTTCATTGGAACATCCCATGTTAAGATACAGCCCCTTGAAGGGGGTACATGAAATTTGTTTATCATTTTTTTTTCACAAGCACTAAAAAAGTTACAGTATTGAAATTAACCTGACATCTTCTACTACCAAAAAGACACTTAGCCAGTAATTTATTTGGTTCACCCCATGGTTGTAAGGGGTAGAAAACGCAACACCTAAAATTCATTTCTAATGCAACTTTTTGTCTTATTATTTTTTTACCATTTAAAAATTCATTTCCGATAGCCTGTTCCATTCTGAACAAAAAATGTTCCTTGAATTTTTTGCCCAAAACCAGTTCGCAGCAAAAAATTGTTTTACGAACAAGATGCATATCGCCATAAAACGAAAATACGAAACTAATTTGTCTAGAAGGCAGCTATTAGCGAGAATGACAATTGAATTGTTATCAAGCTGTCAGTTTGTAAATTTTTAAACTTGAATTAATATCAATTGTATATTGTTGTTCGTTCTGTTCTTAATTTGTTAATTTGATAATTCACTTGTTATTGAAATGGCATACCCAAATGAGCAAATGGCTGATATGCATTACGTTTTCGGTCTGTCGCAGGGGAATTGTTGAACAAATTTTATGTACCCCCTTCAAGTGGCTATATCTCAACATGGGATGCTCCAATGGATCCAATGAATGTTTCGATGTGGAATCACCTTCTTGAATGTTTTACACTTATTTAGTTACACCCTGTACTGGAAGTATTCTGATTTGAAAATTTTGATACCTGATTTCGAATATGGAAGATATCGCACGTCGAGAACACTTATGTATGACAACTCAAAATTCTGATGAGTTTTGAGACAATCGAAAATCGATGAAAAATTTCAAAGATGAGAAATTTCTCTCTTTTCTCTATATATACCGAGGTGTCATTAGCCTACTGGTGAAATTCTTCCAATTGTGTTCATAAACACCAAAATGGTTAGAATCTAGAACTGTAGACCCTGAAATTTTCTATTCGACAGTTGATCGACTTTTTTGACTTGTCACACTTTTTTTTTAACGTTTATCATCTTCCTATTGCGAAAATATTACACATTTTTTAAATTTTCCCTCTGCACCATTTTAATTAAAATCAATATTACTTCAGGGTTTTAGAGACATATTCGGACACCATGGTGAGACGAGAAAGATTTTTCATTTGGCGTAGATAATAGGACCCCATGCATCATTTTTGGTGACTTTTTCCCATGAAAACGTTCAAGACCGTAAAAATTAATGATAAATTCTACCAGGATCTGTGATCTGATTGCGACTCTCTGTCTCTATATTATGGAGAACTTATCACTAAGCTGGATTTGATTGAGACCACGGGTTTTCACCCCAAACTTTTGAATTCAGCAACTAATATGCCGCAGTCTTACCAAACTATAGAAAATTGAATACGTTATGAATTTGAAGTATAAAAAAGTGTTTTTAAGTGATTCACTGATTTTTTTTTCAATTTTTCATTGCTAAAATATTTCCATACCAAAGATCATTCATTTTCTGCATTCTTATATAATCGTGATTTGCCCAGTCCGAAGATATTTCGACATTCTTTACAGGGTCGCTCTAAGAGTAAATTATGACCATATTATTATCATTCCTTCTCTATATATGCAATCTAAACCTGATTTATGTTTTATCGTTTGTTGTCCATCGACGTGTTTCAACTGTTCTTCCACCGCCACACTAGATAGTAATGTAAAAGTTGTACACACATTACGTCATTGCGTGTACTGCTCAGCTACTTTATGAATAGGTCAATCCTTACGGAGTTGTTTCGCATACGTAATCTGACAGCCGTACCTCATACTCGACGTACTACACATATACGAAGGTACCTACAGGGTGTTACTATGTTGAACATTATAAACCATAAGCCAAAAAAAAATAAATAGGGTGCGCCATTCAAAAGAACCACCACTTCAATGAAAACGATAAACCAAACAATATTGCAAATATCATTAGGTATCATGAATCAGGCAACACCGATGATCGATGGTATAAATATTCATGATTGAACTGAATCAGCGAAAGTCCTATAATAGACTGCATCTTCTTCGAAATCGTACTCCTCCTAGGCGAATTAATGGTTGTGAACAGGCGATGGAAGATCCTATTGCAATGTCAAAGCTCGAGTAGGTATGTTCTTTCAATGCTCATAAAAATATCCAGTCATGAATCAACTATATTTTTATTAGATGCAGGATAAGATTAGCAGGATCTTTTGGACGCAGTTGAGAAACTTGTGTTGATGCATTAACGCATTATACTCCATCTTCATGACAAATTCATCAATTTCTCTTCATGCTCGAGTCATACTTTTCGGCAGCAAACAGAAAGTTCCATTGACTCCAGTGTTAGAGGCATGGGTAAATGTATCAGCGTAGGAGTTACGATTTTCTTCTAATTTGGTAATCATAAACTTCATAGTTGTTAGAAGAACATGGACAGCCAATTTTGAAGGTTTCCATTGCGGTTAAAATTTATCCCGCACTTCTAGTCTCACATTGACAGGAACTGAGAAATGATTTTCATTTCGGGATCTTGGTATACCGAGATTGAAAGCCCTACTCTGGATTTATTGCTTTTATTTCTTTCTGTAGGTCGTCACAAGAACGAAAACAAGAGCTTGTTGTAAACATCATCTTCGGATAGGTATGCTATAGAAAAGACTTATCATATCATATAAAGAAAATAAGACTGTAAGAAAATTTCTAATGATTGTCTAAAAACTGCCCTAATGTCATGGATTTCTGTCGATTTCATCGACTTTCTGTTCCATTCAAATGTCCATTCGTAATGTTTTCCTTTCCGAATTTCATGATCTATCGCTAATCTAGCATTCTCCTCGATCACCTTGTATACCGTGTATATATGTACAATCGCTGGAACTCGTAGAAATATTTATTTATTGCCGGCGTGTTTACCAACATGTGTAATAATCATAAAACGATACGAGTGAGGCGACTTGCACTGACTTTCAATGGATCATTCTCGTGGGTATATTGCAGAAATCTTCGGCGACAAGAAAGACAGATCAAACATTGTTTTATATGAAGCGATTCATGAATAGAGCGATGCAAAAGGTGATTGGGATGGATTGATTCGATACGAAATTCTTGTCATTTCCATTTCGAACTAGGTATATTATCTCACACAAAAACATAAAGCATTTCATTTAAAGGTCGAGAATAACGATTTCGAACGACAAAGAACAAGTCTCAAACAAATCCATCGAGATGAGAATGTGTTCCCGAAATATAGTAGTAACGAGAAAATAACCAAGAGACATTGTTGCAATCCAATTTGACAGGAAGTGATGACACTGCAGTGACAGGGACAACGTTCGCAGTAAGAATAGCCCGAATCGTTATAAGATTATGTAAGAGTTTTGAACTGTTTGGAACTGTTTCGGTATGAGACGCGAAATAGAAAATAGTTATTCACCTAACAAGTGCGAAGAGACATTTTCCGCATGAGTTAGGTAGAATGTTTTTCCTACGAGTGTTTTTGTCCATCTTATTTATAAAAAAATGTTCTTATTTAACAAGATTTTATAATGATACTACCAGAAGACACATGAGACTGAATAGTTACATAGATCATTTAGTAAGTCCTATATATCCTCATTTTCAACGATATAAAAATCGTGCGGAAAAGTAACTTTTCCGCATGATTTGGCAAGGTGAGGGAGCAGTCGTTCTTTTCTGGTTTCTGGTTAATAGGGTAGATGATACGAATCCTGATGGGGAACTTACTTTTTTTCTCTTTGGAATCGATGAGAGTAGTCACTGTTCAATGTTCGTTATATTTTTCAATATTTGTATATTCAATGACGTCATGAGTATTTTTGATTTTTTATGAATTGAATTTGTTATGAAAGAAATAATTCGCTCGTACTTCAAAATTTCATATATCTACTCGTGGGAAATGTACGTCATTTCATGCTCATTGTACAATATGATAATATAGAATTAAAATATTGTGATTTGAAGTAAAAATCGTGCGGAAGAGTAGAACTTTCAAAACGAAAAATCGTGCGAAAAAGTTACTTTCCCGCACGCTTGTAGGAAAATAATATATCTGAACCGCTCTATTATTACAAAAATATCCATACAAATTTCCATTAAATTTGGATTTTCTCAAAACGATCGTTGGATGCGGAAGTGTTGGCATATGAATAATGTATTCAGCGCTTTCGTACACAATCGTACACTTATTCATTCGAAAACTATTTTTAAATCGTACATCACAGTGTGTCGATCCGGTGGATTCGATGAGCGAGTTCTACGACCCCGAACCACTACATAAACAATAATTCTCATTAAATTTTCATCTGATCATTCCAGTTCACTAGTAGGATGTAATGCGATAGAATGCAATATGGACGGCCAGAAATCAAAAAGGTATATGAAACACCACAATGAAGTCAGGCATCAAATCATTATTCGGTTCGATCAAAGTCATCTGATCAATCATTAATATTCACGAACGCTGATTGCAAAACTATGAATATATAAACATTTGCATTCTAAATAGGTATAATGATAATGATAATAAATATCATTATTTCAAAATTGAACTGACGATTACAATTTTTGTAACAGGCGGCACAGAGTGAAATGGTATAACCTCAAAAAACCTCCCTGAAGAAATTTTCGTTCAATTGAGAGTTATTGAAAAAAAACCAAATAAATCTTCAACACACTGTAGCTTGGTAACGAGACGTGTCTCCGGACTAATATTTATTCGTACAATTTCAATCAGCTGCAGTTTGTCAAAATACTATTGAATCACCCTGAATAGTTACAGCAGTATTCAAGTCTTACAGACACATCATCTTTAGCCCACAAGTTAGAAAATATAAAGTTGACTACAACAATGTCTGGAACACGTTTTGGTACAACTCTCTTCTGTTTGGAAATTAGAGAACGAATCAACCCAATTCAATCAATTTGTCTACAAATTTCCAGCAGTAGATTCCTCTCATCATGAACAATATTATATTACCTATCGTCCCTGTACTGTGGGTTATTCAATTCATTCAGTTGTTTTCAAACCATTCCGGATATTCGGAAATAATCTTTCAATTTTCATTAGTAGTAGCCGTATGGTCCATTAGTTAAAGGACACTCTGTATCATATATACATATAGGTAATTGATCTCAAATCTCTTCAAGTTTTAATAATATTCAGTGATTAGATTCGAGTGATGATTCAGATGAATTCTGAACGTTATGTAAAGCAAGAACAAAAACAGTCTATGAAATTTTGCAGAGCATTTTAAAACAGTTTTGCAGCACTCTCGTTCATGAAAAACAATTGTAAATTCAGATTACCCAACTATTGTGCGAATGTTCTATACATTTTACTAAAGTTTGAAAACTCTTGCGATTGCGAGAGTGTGGGTTCCTAAACAAAACGGATATAATTCGACGGAATTGTATAACGCCTGGTATATACAACGAAGTTCGAAGATATGAGCTTGATTAGTCGAAAGCGATTATATACGGCGACTTTATTATAGCAATTAGAGTTGCTTCATCACCTTAAGAGACTGAAAATTATCTTTCGATTAGTTGTTACGATGGCTAATTCTGCTCTTCGTTGTGTAATATTTATCTAACTAATTGTAGTGGAGATAGTGAGTGAGTACTTACTGAGACTGACAGCATTATTGTATCGATGAACAAACTCACCTGAAAAAAAAATCAAAATTAGAATGTTAATTAGTAACTATAACATAATGATTGGTTAAGAATCTGGTTATGGGAAAAATGATCCGTTGAAGATAACAAAATTATTTCAATCCAGCAAATAACAGCAGTATATACTGGGCGAGAATCTTGAGAAATTATTTACATCGAAAATTTCTACAAAAAACTATATCATATTTCAAATTCCTGTAGAGATCATATCAGTGAAAAGGGCTGAATTAGTAATAAAATCAGACAAGGTGGATTCAATAATTCCAAATAGAGGAATTGACTGAAAAGGGGCAACAAGGTGAGTCATACCATATCCAATGAGTGCCTTTTATTATTTCCTTATATATTCTGAAATGTCCCAGGGTGGGCCCTTCGCCCTATTCACCCTTCAATTGCATGCTAATAAATTATGTTTGAGTTCGGCTATTGTAGATTACCCTATTCAAACACTGGGTAAACGACTAATTGAGTAACTTAGCCAGTGTTTGATCAAGCCCAATGACCTTTCAATATGAACCATAATATAAAGGCTACCTGTCTTCAATTGTCACAATAAGGTTACAGGAAACTATAGAAGCCACCAACCGTTTTACAACTCAACCAAGGTGGATATAGGATGGTGAAATAACTCTTCAATTGTTTCTTTCCAAAACATGTAGACCTGTCAAACAACCTCACTGAGGCCGCACGTCGAATCCGCTTTTACTGATGACGAATAGCTAACAGTTTAATATTTGCATGCATTCGAGTTGAGTTTCAAATTCGAATCATGTTTTCAAGAGTTTCCAATGAAATCTTCAAGGTCGACAGAGGTCATCTAGTATCGAACTTAGGCAGCCTTAGTAGGGTATCAAAATTCGATTCATTCAAATAGGCAAGAGTCTACCAACTTTTTCTAGTGGCTGGATATAGGGAGTTGGGACAATGCCACATATATACGGTAGACATCAAGTTGTGAATATTTCAGCCTGTTTTAAGAGAACACAGATACAGGATTGGTCAAATTAGAGAAAAGTTCGAATTTCTGTCAAGAATTGTATAATTTTGTGCTCATTATTTTGTGATGAATTTCGAAATAACCGCTTTAGGTGAGATTCAAGAATATAGAAAAAACTTCAATATGATTGATATTATTCAGTGAAATATATCGAGAGATACTTAATGGATCATTCAGGTTTCAAAAACCAGACTCCTCGATATGATTTAATCAGTTTATGAATTCTCGATAACGTATTTATTTTCACGAATCGCTCCGGATTCCGCTGACATTCTTCGGCTGCATCATATTATTCATAAGATCTTCTTTCTTTTCAGTTTGATGAAGTACAGACCGCGTGTATATACGAGAATAGCACGCCGTTTGTTGATTTTTGCGCCAACGAAATTTTTATACCAGGATGCATAAATACTGCACGTTTTTTAGTTTTAGTTTCTCCTTCTCGGCGCTTCTTATCCCAACGGGTTGTGATTTTTTAAATGGAATTTGTTTATTAAAAGATCAAGATGCTGTTCGTCAAGCCAGAGTTCGCAGAAAGAAAGCGTTAATAGAATTAGTATCGAGATTATTTATAAAGAATCCCAACTGGATATACCCAGCTCCCAGCTCAAGAAGAAACTTCTTCCAGATTTCATTAGCTTCACTTTTATTTTTTGTTCAAAGCAGTGCAGTAACCGTAGGGGGCTTCGGACAGAGGGGGTACCGGCCCAAGAGGGCCGTGTGTACAGCCAGTGAGTAAGCTAGGATGATCAACATTTATTTTTACAAAAATCAGTGAAATTCGTTAGTTTTGTATTGTGTTGGCCAGCGTTGGAATTTTGAGAGAGGAGGAAGGTGTTGGAATTGACACGAAAAACGAAATTTTAATAGTTGAAATTTTGACCAAAAATAAAACTTTAATGACAATCAGATTCGGTCGTTTGATTTCACTCAACTTATTTCTACATAACATATTTCTACATAAACCTTCGAACTCCGAAGAGCTTCTCCAAAATGCCATATTCGCAAACCATTTGTTCTTTGAACTATCAAGGATTTTGCACTGAGTAGGCGATTTGAAGGAAGAACCGACAAAAATTGTGTACTAATCGATTTGGATGAGAGCAAGAAGTTCAGCAAGAATCTTGTTCTTGCCTTATACGAGGTAACATGATGAATAATCATAAGAATATAACTAAAATTGTATTGCTCGTTGAAAAAATTAGTGTATATTTTCCTTTTCATACGAAGAATCCACAACAGAGTTTTTCTCATTTCCTTAGTGAGGTTTGACCCACTTAGTGTGGTGTATGGTTCTCCTCGAATAGCAAATATCAGATTGATTCCATGCGACACTAATTTTGGGAAATCCGATATATATTGTTCTTCAGAAAACTTAATATAATCATCTCATAGAAATAGGCTTCTTCATTTTATTTACGAAAATGTTCACGGTGCAAAATTGTTTCTATTCCTATTCGATGTTTATCAAATTTGAACTTTCTATCAGAGCATTCGATTCTTGAGATGTTTCAATGAATACAAAGTTTCTGGAATGATGAAAAAAATAAAAATTCATGCCAGAATCGCTATAATGCTACTAAATATCGAAAATAATATGTTATTCTTCAAGGCAATGACGACTCTCTATTTGATGTATCATCAACGATACTTCACATATGTAAACAGTGGAAAATAAAATTTTATTAAATTTCGAACACAATCCTCAACTTTCTAACTTATTCTGTTCATGCACGAGACAATCAAACGTGACATTATAGTACCTCTTTTCCAAGCGACTTCTGTCCATTAGATCAACAATTGGATAAGGAAGCCGACAGCCTGTATATTTTTACGTAACGTTTTTTTTTGCAAACATATAACCACCCCCATAAACGTTTATGTTACTTTCGCTCTCTGTATACGACAAAGATTAATTAGTAATCCGAACGAAATCTGTTATCTCGAATTGAATCGAAATAGAGAAAGCGAAGCTGTCTGTCTGTACAGACTCATACGATCGAAAAGATTATAAAAAAGGAACCGTTGGACAAATGGTCATATTTTAATCCATCTACCATCCACCCGATTGACCGTTCATTTATTATACATTGTATTTCTGGTAGAGCTGTTGGTTTCAGTAGAGACATTGAAGCTCAATTCTTCACAATATTTTCCTTCCAGAAATTATTCTATGAGTCGGAGACTTTGGTCACGTCTATTAGAAATATTCATTGTTTCCCATATAAAAAAAGAAACTCCTTGCCATTTATGTATGAAGGACACTGTCGATATACGCCAAGGCTTTCGAAAAATTCAGTATCAACTGGTCTATGGTTTTCATGTTTTAATTTTGCTATCTGGTGATTTTGTCGCTGAGGTTTTTGGGCTTCTAACTTCAAGCTCTGCTGGGGAATCTGTAGCTTCAAAGCTTGCCATACAGCGTCATAGTGCTTGTGAGGTATTATATGGTGAAACAATAGATCAAAAAGATGAACCATCACCAAAGTTCAATTATTACGGAACAGTATTGTCTCGCTCTTATTGACCAGAACGAGTACCAGTGTTGAACCAATTCAGCCTTCACAGAAACAATCTGTCCAAATAGAAACAGAAAACCATAGCATTGGAAGGAATTGACCTTATGAACTCAAAGTCATCGTTATAAATTCTACAAAATGTTCACAATAAAAAACAGCAAATCAACATCGATAACAAGGATGGCTCTATGAAGAATAATTAACAATGCAAAAGTACTCCTGCCTGCACAGAGCAATCTGTCTGAACAGGAATGCCTTAGAATGAAATAAATTAGTCTCTATCAGGACCCAAGGTGGCCTTATTGATCTCCAAGACAGTATTACCGGAAATTGAGGTTTACCATTTTGTGCATGTACTCGCTGAACTCTGGAAATACAGAATCTATAGTCTCTCTGAGTGATAACTTCCTTTTTTCAATTTTTGGAAATGAAAGCAACTATTTCACCGAAGGATATGCCATAATGAAGCTGGTGGGGTATTCTCTAACCATGCTAGATATTATATATTGTTTGGAGCTGGATTGGGAAGCTCTTATGGTTCATAAGACAGAAACATGGATTACTATTGTTACTATTGAAAGAAACTAGGTAGGTACGTCTGTAAGTTCTTCGAGGAAGTGGCATATTCATTTTTCAGCTGTTAATGGGATTTTCTCTCCTCGTTTCTGAAAATTAGAGTAGAAGTTATTAAAAACTATTGCAATATATTTGTAGTAAGGGCAGATTTAGGATCTGTCCCAAAATGTCACTGCGCTTGAAATTAAACCTTTAGATACCTAAAAGAGAAATTCTCTATTTGTCAGTGACACCTTGTTTTTGAAAAAATTTGGAATTACAAATATATTTAATAAGAATAAAACCTCTACTTATCTTTGTGGACGTTTCGGGAACGAATCTGCTCCCGTTCTCAACACAATCAAAAAAATATTTTTCTCTTCGTAAATTTTTTTCAATGTTTTCGATTTTGACACTGAAAAGTGACAATTTGGTAGACGGATGAATTCTGGTTACAAGGTGTTTTTATTAATTGATATCGAATTTTCCATTTTCAAATTCAAGTTTCAGAAGTGGATGCCAAGTTCTATCCATATCAACTGAACAAGAAGCAATAATATTGCTTTCAGAAGTGGATGCCAAGTTCTATCTATATCAACTGAACGAGAAGCAATAATATTGCTTCTCGAATATGAAAATGGAAAATTCGATATCAATTAATAAAAACACCTTGTAACCAGAATTCTTCCGTCTACCAAATTGCCACTTTTCAGTGTCAAAATCGAAAACATTGAAAAAAATTGAAAAACAAGGTGTCACTGACCAATAGAGAATTTCTCTTTTAGGTATCTAAAGGTTCAATTTCAAGCGCAGTGACATTTTGGGGCAGATCCTAAATCTGTCCTTACCACAAATATATTGCAATAATTTTTAATAACTTCTACTCTATTTTTTAGAAACGAGGAGAGAAAATCCCATGAAAAGCTGAAAAATGAATGTACCACCTTCTCGAAGAACTTACAGACAGTATTTAATCCTAAAGACAGTCTTACAAAAGTATTTCGATAACTTTGCCATCGCATACAAAATTCCTGAACACCTAAATCCTATAGTTTGTGTGGGTAATAACTACTTTCAGTATGTATAGAATTCGTTCAATTCCCTGCTTTCATTAATTGAAAGCGTTATTCATTATAATTCTTGCAGATGAGAAGTAATATATTTTGGAAGGAAGCTCCTGATGGGGTGTTTTTCCTAAGCATCCGCTTGAAGATATTATATAGAGCTAAAATTTGAGGTTCTCATAGTTCATCAGTCAGTAAGCATGGATATAACCTAAAAAATAGCAGGATTCTCTCTTTCCCATAGACAGCAAACTTTGATTCCAGAGAAGTGGATATCTTTTATGCATAGGAGGCGGAATTCACTCACACTCCGAGTAGTCCTACTCAATGCATATAGCGCCTTCGGATATCGTGAAAGGAAAGTGGTCAAAAGGCCGATGAAACGACGTTGTCTTTGTAAGTTCCGATACGACAAGAGTGGAAATTTTGATTTGTTCTTGCTACATTCGATTGACGCTCAACAACATTACCATACATCTTTGATGCTTTGCCCTAGAGTATAAAGTTTCAATGAGCAACTACGATGTAGTCAAGAAATAGAAAGGCATATTGAGATAGGGTGTGTCAGATTGTTTGTATAGCCCCACAAGTATTGGATGCGTATTCAAGTACAGGGTTCTTTCGGTACCCCACCTTGAGTAACAATATCATGAAATAATAAACACAAAAGTTCAAATATCATAATGAGGTATTTCAAATGATGACAATATTGGCCATGTTAATTTTTCTGAATGGAAAATCCTGTATATTTTCTCATTATATCGAAAGAATTTTTTTTCTGATTTTGAAAAAATATTCTTCATTTACCTGCTTTCAGAATCTAGGAATTTTGGTATTTTGAAGACTATGAATTATAATGTGCACTCAGGATAAATTTCATATCATTATCTTAAATATACATTATGGCGAATTCAGCAATTAGTCTATTTTACGAAAGCGCTGAACGGACATGATGACTATTATTTTTATAATTGCCAGTTTGAACTGGCAATTAGCAGTAATTGTCAGTTCAAACTAGCAATTAGCCATTGCCACTTCAAACTGGCAATTAGCCATAATTGCCAGTTCAAAATGGCAGTTATAAAAAAAAAATCATAATGTCCGTTCAGCGCTGAACGAAAATGATGATAAATTGCCAGTTCAAACTGACAATAAGTGCTAATTGTCAGTTCAAACTGGCAATTATAAAAAAAAGTCATCATGTCCTTTCAGCGCTTTCGTACAATTTATATGCACATACTATTTTTACTTGCTCAAGTATTGGGTTTCATTCAATTTCATTGTTACTTCTATTCGGAAACTTTCTTAGTCATCGCTTCTGAAACATTGATTCTATTGAAAAATAATATCGAATGAAGCTTGATAAGATAGTTTTGCATTGGCAGTAAAATTCTGAGAAATTCAGGAAATAATTAACTTTTGTAAACATTGTTTCACCGTTCAACTCACCACGTTTTTTAGGTAACCAGTATTTTTGCTAGTTGTGAAGTTCTGTCAAGGGCAAATCAGTGATGATCTATGTTAATAGAAAGCTCGAAAGTAGCAATCCAAATCGATATCGTTCATGTTTATCAAACTAGTCCAAGGATATCTTTCAAGCCGGAAAACAAGAATTTTCAGACAGGTACTCAAAAACTACCATTACGTAACTGTTTATGTGAAACGTTTCAAAATTTATGTTAATTTCGGAAGGTGTCATTTTCATATCTCGTTCAAATGCTAGATCAACAGTATATAGAACATGATACCTAGTGATGTTCATAAAACCCACAGTCAATATCAATATTGTCAATATTGTGTATCAACAAATCATCGTATGTGGATACGTACAGAAAAGAATTGTTCTCAAAATAATATTGTACCCTATTCTTGTCCAGCCTTATAATTAGCTAGAGAGGTGGTTAACCCAACCTAGGTAAAAGTGTTTTAATTTTAGTCACTGACCTATATTCGTTCATAGATATAGAATATATACGTCTGTTGCTATCTGTTAGTACTACGATAATAGTTTCGACGCTTCGCCGTCTGTGTCGGTCGCTGTCATTTCATTTATTTCAGTCGTTTTTCCAGGAAAATCTTTTGAAAGAGCGTATCAGCTGATTGATCTACTGGACGTTAGAAAAGGGGTTAGGGGGGTCTGGGATTGGTATCGCTCCAGTAGCGGCAATTGTGACGATTTACGTTTCCATTAACAAAAAATGTACTCTCGTCTGACAAACAAATATTGAAGATCAAATTGGGATTTGTTCTCTGACGCTCGGACATTTCCTCGCAAAACTGTTGACGTCTGTCAAAATCGTCTCCGTTCAGTTCATGTACAAGTTTGAGATTTTGTATGGATGGAATCGATGTGACTTGAGAATTCTCTGAATACTCGATCGCGCTACACCTGAAGCTTCAGCCAAGCTTCGAATACTTTGAGTATGATCCATAGCCACGTGTCCCAAAACCGCTACCCAACAGCCTCGTTCCTTTTCCAACGTTCAGGATGATGTTTCTGGTTTCTCACAGACCCAGTTCTTTCGAATTTATCAATCAACGTTTGAACATAGGTATGAGATGCATTTTTAGCTGGATGCCTTGTATTGAAAATTCTAGCTGCAGCTCTTAAACAATCATCATTTTTGTAGTAAAGTTTCATTAAGTCAATTCGTTCGTCTAATGCGTAAACCATTTTCAGGAAGAAACTTAACTCTCAGAATACGAATCAAATGATAATTCCATAAGAATCATGCGAACTGTGAATTCATTCTGAGAAAATACACGCAGGCGAACCATAAAAAACAGGTATTTTTTGTCTATGGAAAAGTCAACAGAACAAAAACTAAGAAATATGGTTTCCGGGCTTCAGTGCCGTGATCGGTTCACCTCTGTGGAGGAGGTTCCTTTGGACGTTTCGCTCACAATTGGGGTGAGCATCTTCCGCTTGTATTGTTGTATTCGCGAATAGCGACATCAACCTGATACTTGGTTGAAAGATCTTCGCAATTAATAGTCCCAGCCTGGCTACTTACTTTGTTTTGACTAATTTGTTTTCGTTTCTCGTGGGGTGACTGGGTTCCCTGACCGGATGGGATGTTGCCATTGTCTATCTGTCCACTCATTGAGTCTTAATATAGTTAATAAATTGAATTTGAATAAGAACAGGTAAGATATTGACTAATTACATTGAACCTGTCAACAACACTAATTTCAATTACCATTCATTTGATTTTGAAAAAATTATACACGTTTGGATAGAGAATGAAGAGAGCTTTCAGATGATGTATCACTCGACCCACGTTCCCTATGATGATTCGCAAGGGGGTAGCCGCCCCCGTCCGGGGGATGAAGTTGCTCGACTAAATCCATTACTAACATGTGTCCCCCTAGAAATTAAAATCAACATGTTTTAGCGTTTCCGAAAATAATTCGTCAATTCCCAATAAATCCGGGTGGAAAGTTTTCGTTGGGACACCCGGTCTCTTGTCCTCAATATGCAATGGGACTACATTTGTTAATATACAAGGTTTGTTGGAAAGGGCCATTTATGTCTCATCATCAATTTCACTTATTTTGATGTTATTCCGTATCATACTAATCACTTTGTATATTTCTTTGAAATTTGAATTCTTGATATACTACACTTGTCAAATGTACTAAAGCACGAACAAAATGTTCAAAAGGCTCAACGAGTTTAATATTGTCACAAATATGACTTTTAGATTGAGACAACAAGGGACTCGAAGACAATTTCGAGACCAATTCAAAACCAATGAAGCAAATATCAATTTATTAAATATTGAAAATACAAATTTAGGAATACTCGAAGAGGAGAAGTAATTTCGCAAATGACATTGTTAACAAAACGCTAAAGATTCCAGAACTGTCAGCGTATGTTTGGGGCTGGGCTCCAAAGATGTGAACAGTACTCCAAGACAGGTCGAATTTGCGCTTTGTGAGTGTGAAATACCTCTTTTCGAGGAACAGTAATCCAAGTTTTTGTAGAGAAGTTCTCACATGGTCGTCCCACAACGAAACACATATAAAAAGTACGGATATACAGGATATTGTTTTAATATCATTGGCAGAGAAATGAAGGCACGTGGCACGCCGCTGAAATCCTATTCTTCGAAGCCCATTTTTTGGAAGGCTGCTTTCATCGTCATCCGCCAATTATTCATCTTTCCGATGAAATATGCCCGACAAATGAGAGTTATTTATGTTCCTGTTTTATGATCGTATGCAGACACGCCTCAACCGCATTTTCATATCTTCATTCAGTTGCGGAAAAACGAGGAAATCGATGTGGGACAGGAAAGGTATATACAGGGGTTGTCAGAAGGGAGAGAAAGCATTTTTCCCAACCAAGCTTTTTACAAACTCTATGGAACATGGTTTTCACGCCAGAATCTTCAGTTAGGAATCGACTGGAATATAAAAAATGCAGATTTGTTCGTGGAACATCGTTTGAGCAAGCGTTGGCATGTTGGGAGGAAAGTATAGGAATTTTTCTTGAGATTTTGGAGGTCGTGGTCTCCAGAGAAGACTCCACTAAGATGACTGATGCTTGGTAGATCGATAATCGTGTCTGACAACTCAGGGGTGGCCATACTGAGCTCGTCTAGTTGGTCTACCCGGAATCGCTTTCGACGGAATGATATACGAGATTCCTGATGTCAAAATTTCCCATTTGCCAATGCCTTAACGAATTTAGCTGAACTACAACACTTCTGTATTTTTTTCAATGAGGAAACGAAGAAGAAAATAAGGTTGGTGATGCTCTCATGAGTGGGATACTCTACACATGACATTTATACATTTATCAATTGAGAATATTAAAATAATTTTGTTTTACACCTAAAAGAATTTCTACTCCAAAAAAATCGATTTGAAACATGCATGCACTATAGAAAAATATCTGGAATTGTGGAGAGGTTGAAATATGTTGAAATTGACGGAAAGTATGAATTTCAACAGAAGCAAAATATTATTGAGTGCGTGAAATTAGTGCCATGAAAACTCGAATTTTATACACGAAATACAAACAAAATGTTTCAAACAACTGTGAATGGAAATCTGCCTCCGTAGCAGAAGCATGTATATGTATGGAAGATAGTTTGAATAACAAAATTGAGATTTCTACAAAATATTGATTCGTCCATCTTCTTCCAAACAAATTAAAATATCCGATAAACTTGTGCAATCAACTCTTCAAGAAATATCTGATCAGCAGCAACATGGAACATCTTCGGGAATTTCTGTTGTAATTTCTTCAAACTTCACTATCAATCATTATGGTGAATAATCAGTTGATAATTGGCTCTGTGGAAAATAAATCCTTCAAGAAGTAATATTCCATTTTATAAATTATTTCGGCAGTGAAAAAGAGTAAATATTTACGCATCAATAGAGATGCAGAAATGTCATGTTTTTTTTGACAGTTGTACAAAAAAAGAATTCTTCCATATTCGTCCATTGAGAGAATTCATTGAAAACGGCAAACTTGCTTGAACCTGCATCGTCTGATCTTCCGGATCCCGACGACGCGGACCGACAATCATTTCCGCATACCTCCAATTCCTGATGGCCCATGCCGCCTCCCAATTCGTCCCGCCGCCTCCGCATTCCGGCGGTGGAGCCGGCGTCTTTATGACGTCACGACGGGTCAAAACATGGCGTCGCCGTGACGACGAGAGGCAGCAGGCGCCGATGGGCCTCCATTCAGGATTTCGTTCAGTGGCGTATCATCAAAGATGGACGAAAATACTAGAGGAAGGTATAGGCAATAATAGGTGCGAGTCGAGAAAGGTCGATAAGATAAGTGGAGAGATGGCCCAAACATTGCAGCCTCATGGCTCATTGTGTACATAGTCATGTTGCTGGCTTAGGTGAAGAGATTTCTTGCCTTCATCAGGCTCAGCAGCCTCCTCACCAACTTATTTCTTGCAAAGTTTCGAATCTCCAGCGTGATAGTGCTTCGCAATCCAGTAAGATATGGGAGGCTTTTATCTCCTCTCCATTGTATATAGCCTACAAAGAGGATCCTCTGCCCATATGTCCATTCGGAGTAGGTGCATCCTCAGAGGGCAGTGACCAATCTAATCTGACTCGTTCTCCCACTATCTTCGACGGTGTTTTTATCATAATAATTCTACTGTGCCTTTTTGGTGCTTTTCTTGTACCCACCTTGCTAATCAGCTTCGTACCGAGGTTGTTGGCATTCCAGAACTTCGTCTCCGATCCCTCTCTCGCCAGAGTATCTATTGTAACAACACAACAATATTTTGTTTGTTGAGCGCAACAAAAACTCAAGCTTTTATATCCACCTGGGAGGCGGATCAAACAATGCCTAATAATATGATGATGTCACAGGTACCACTATTCCTATGAAGTCGTCAATAGTCGAAGCTTGGTATCATCATCTTGATCTCTCATGGGACTATCATGTGAGGACCATTACTCCACCAGCAGACCAGCAGCTCTACAGAGCGCAAATTCAACCTGACCTGTAGAACTGCTCGCACTCAATATTCTATTCGCAGAAGAGAGCGAGCATAGCTATTCGTCTGGTCGGATTCGTCATCGGAATTCTCGTCCATATCATTCCATCAAGAGGTCAGGCTGTTCAGCCCTACATAGTCAGGCTCCAGATCTGTCGAATTTCGATTTACCAAGCACCATCAAGCAGTTTTCAATAGGAAAAAATATTATCAAGAAAGAATATGTATCCTTATAAGAGAATGAAATTTTCTGTTCGACCAATGGTTTCTGAGAAAAACGAGAAAGAAAAAAAATCTGAATACGCCAGTGCGTCGGGTCTAGAGTGCCCTTTCTCATCTTTGTGTGTCGAGGGGCTGTCGAGGGGATGAGCCTCTAGGAAGGCGGAAAAATTTCTTGATGCATGAGTCGCCCTGAGGAAATTGGATTTTCTTAATTATGCATAGCATAGCGGAAGCTCCACTTGTATTTCGGTTTTTTTATTGTAGGGGTAGGAATTTTCTGCTATACGACCACCCAAGAGGATTGCCGTTCTCGCGTTAGTTTCCATTTAAAACAAGCCTCTTCTTGAGAAACTTGAAGGTAAACGTACGTATACCTATTAAACAAAGTGATTCAGTGGCAACTACTATGAGTAAAGCTGATTTATGAAGAAAGTTCGAATACATCTTGGTGCTTAAGAACTGACAAAACACTTCTTTCATCTTTTCGCAGAGTGGGCCAATGATTCTGATTTTTTCTGTAGGAATAACATGTTCAAAATAGGCAGGCATTCGGAATATCGCGGATACAACGGAAACACACCAGTGGCGTAGACATCACCTGACATCTTTTGTCCCACACAAGAATATTGAACAGGTTTTTCGATTTTTTACCCGAATATCTTAGAAAATACGACAGCAATGAAAAAAATCCTGAAATCCTAAATCCTGAATTTTCCATCGGAAGGGATATATCTTTTGTCGTATCGTTTGAATACCTATTACTCACCTCCTCTAGGATTGAATAGAATGATCTACTTTGTGATACCTCATTTAAGTTTTTCTCCAAAAACTCATCTATATGATTTGTAGGTCTGATATTTTTCGCAAAATAATTTCGACCTCATTCACTAAACATGTGTAATGACAGTAGTCACTTTGAACATCCCATGTGTTTTCGACTGTTACGGTTAGTTGAATTTTAGAATGAAAAAAAAAATTCAACAATTATATCGCTATAGAGGGCTAATTCGCAACCGATAACCAGAAACCATTTCAGAACTGGGAAAGAGTGAGAAAATAATATAATTTTAACATACCTCAGATTGCGATAGTCACATATTGGTCTACAATTGCGTATTAGTTGAGTTATGTTAGGTTAGGTTAGGTTAGGATAGGATATCTTCAGTTACAGAGCATGAGTAGTAATATTAGAGTTTGTTGCTTTGTCCACGTTGGTTATGTTCTAAATTTCCGATATTGTAATTATATGCATAGTTTTCATTATTTGCATTAGCATTCTAGCTGATGCTTGGAAGTGAATTTCTGAATGTTTGCTTTCGTTAAAATTGGTAGAGTGAACATCGATCTTATGCTGTTGTGGAATGATGTGAATCTTGCATTAGAAAATAAAAGAAAACGATTCGCCAGAATGGAGGGGTATGCAGTTTAGTAGTGGCAGCAGTCTACATTCTGCCGAAAGAGTTCTGAATTTGACACACTGTACATCTCAACTAGGTGGTAGGTTGAACTCGGTTTTCTACTCTATCAAGAATTCATAAGCATGAAAGTATGTCAGTTGATATTACAACTTATTTTTCTCTTTTCGAATCAATCCTGAATGTCTAATGTTCAGCTGACTAGATTCACATACGAAGATATACGCAGACCTCTGTAAAAGTATTGTGAATGTGGAAAACGTGAATGTGAAAAACTGTGAAACTATTGTGAAATACTTCCACAACCCAGCAGGAAGAACAATAATTTCATATTGCAACTTCCAGCTTTCAGAAGATTGATATTAATTTTTTTGGTAGGCGGTCATTTGACCCAATAATATGTTGGTTCCCTCTAGACTTTGTCATTACATTTTGAGAACTTCTGTTTTTTATGAATGTGCTATTGGTGGACCCCGTTTCCAATATTTTTTGTGATGTGATATGACACTTGACACAAGAAGTGGGCTCTTATAAATCACGAAAATAAAAAATACTACCGGAGATATCTGAAAGAAAACAACGAAAAATCATTTTTATATTTTCCTTCATTTATTTGAAGAAATATGTAGAAATCGGTTTTGATTCGATCATGCACCACAACAATCGATAATATGAATACTTCAGAGAAATAAAGTTGTCTATCAGTTTAGATCCCATTATCTTTGTTGTAACACATTGTTCTTGTTTCAAAATTGTCTTTGTCTAACACATATAGTGCGAAGTACTTCATCATTGAATTATTTTTATGCGAAATGCATCATTAGTTATATCAAGAGAACAGAACTTCATCAAGTAATTAAAGTATGTATGAGAATTGAACTTAGTTAAGATTCGTAATTTTAAATTATTTGAATATTATTTTTAATCGCATTCGTTATTGTTATTGCTATTGCTATTGTTACTCATCTCCTTAGTTGCCGAAGGAGACGGGGATCTACAGTTCATACAAGTGGAATCCAAACCACTGTGGCATTTGGGATAGTTCTATGTAGAACTTCATGATATAAATTGTACAGCGCATAAATAAACCCAAATCCAACTGCCAGCCAGGAATCGAAACCACGACCTCATGATTACTACGATGTCGATCGACCATCTCGACCACCTGGCCACGTAAAATTTGTGAAACCCTTTGTATACATATCTCTCCAGAATTCTACTAGGCTGAAGATGAAGTTTAGTTCGAAACATGTTTCATCGAATCGTATTATATTAAAGTTGTGGAGACGACTTCGAACTCCCTTCCTTCCCTCGGAAAATCTGAGATACGCTACTGCCTTCATTCCACTGATTCCGTCATTTCAATGTGTCCTTTAATCGAATTATGTATATAGATAATTGCTGTACTAATAAGATATGGCGGCGTTAAGCTTAATATTACGTGGTCGCGTGAATTTTCACCATCGATCATATTATCCATAATAACCGACTATTTCCTAGCATGCTCAATATAAGTTTACATATTATACAGGGTGGCCCGAACAAAGTGTCCCTAGGAGTCACAAATGATATTGTATCGTGTCCGTGAAGAAGTTAAATCAATATTGGTGTGACTTATACAATATCATTAATTTCAGCGAGTGATTTCTTGTCATATTTCATGGAAAAAAGTTCATGCAAACGTGTGGCCTAACTAGCTTCGTTTCCGAGTAACGAGGTGTCGAAGTGTTACTATAAAATATTTTTTTTTATTAACAACTCAAAAGTCTTTGCGCCGATTTTGATGAAACTATTTATGTTTGTAACCCCCATCTCTGCGCCACTGTTTAGCCATTAGCGTACAATATTCATTATCGTAAATATCAATCAGGATACCCTCTGCGACACCACTGAAAACAAAATTCGAAATATGATTTTATGACAAGAAGCATCGTTTCAAAAATAAAACACACAGGAAGTTTTATCAAAATCGGCCAAAAGAATTTTGAGTAATTCATGAAAAACCGATTTTTCATTAAACTTTGGACACCTCGTTACTGGAAAACGAAGCAAGTTAGGACACACGTTTATATAAATTTTTCTCATGAAATATGACAACCTGAAATTAATGACATCATTCGACCTACACACTGTATACGAGAAAGTTACGTATAGTTGTATTTATATCTTTCGGGATATTTCCAGCCTTATATGCGAACGTTTCTTATAGTAAATGCCGGTGGTGAAATATTGCAAGCTAATAATAATTACCGCAGTAATTCGACTTTTTGCAAAAATTGATTGTTCTTGTTGCGATGAGATCGATCTTTCACGTTTTCGTCCGCACGGATTGTCCGCCTGTCTAGATAATTTCGCCGAGATGGCTGAAACGTGCGAAACGTCGTCTTGCGACACTCTTCAACGTCCATCAATTATTTCTATTCATCAGCATTATTTCATGACTGAAAATTGGGAATCAATCGTGAAGGACTATAAGAAGAAGCGTTTGCATATTTATTGTACAGGGTGATTTTGGATTTGTGCATTAGACAAGAATCAAGTGGAGTTCCTATGATTATTTTCCTAATAATGAAATCGACCAATCAGACACCATCATTTGTTTAACTGAGTGATCAAATCCCAAAACCCGTTTAACCGCGGATACATTTTTTCCTCCATATTGTTTCTCCTCTCTCTCGATTGATCCTTGATCACTGATTCTGATTATATCGGTCCATGAGAAGAATTTTAGATAGATTTTCCAAAGAATAATTTGATCAGGCGATGAAAATACGGAAGAATTTGAAATTTTTACATGCATACTTTTCTATGAAGCGACCTGAACCGACATGAGAAATAACTGAGTGTAATGATTGCATTGTCACAGGAACCGTCAGGAAAATATTCGTAACATCGGGAAAGTATTCCTTATCAGAATAAACCATTTTTTTATTCACAACACGATTTTCATTGATATTATCCGAAGCTAGGTATGTATATATGTTTCCCTCTGGATAGGAATAGTTTCAACAGCAACAGATCGATGAAACATCAGAAACAAAATCAGTTATGAAAGTATCATGTCACGAAAAAACACGAAACAGGCAACCCGTTTCGCCCTAAATGGAATAATCTGTTGTGTGATTCAGAATAGATTCATCTGAAATAAATGAATGTGATATGTGCACAAGACACTTTCATCCATGGAGTGGATAAACACTCGTATAATAGCACCTTAATTTTATCTCGTGGTGAAAGTAATGATTAACATGACACCTTCATCATTTCTTTTTTTGTTTTGTTTTTTATTTTTAGAAAAAGTAATACAATACGTACCTTGAACACCTAGAATGTGTATTGCAAGTCCATGGTTCGCAAACAAAAATACTGATAAGCCGAGATATTTGTTACAACGTCCTTCATGAAACTCGAATGGAAAATAATAATCAATGAATCTCTCTCGTAGAAGCATCTCGTAGTATATATTTCTCTGATGTGAACTAATGATGTCAGGCGTAGTAAAATCGACCTTGAATATTTTCCTGATGTGTGTAATAAGTCTCGTGTTATGTTTATACGAAATATTCCAATGCTGCGATCACAACAACACGGTATATACTGCGTGTTCGAGAAATAACACTGGTATAAAAAGAATAGGTTCCGTTATCGCTACGTTTTCGATAACATTGAATTGAAGGGTGTATGACAATTGATTTTTTGGCTGACGTTGTCTGAAAATTTTGAGCAAATTATTGTAAGAGGCGTGAAACCTTTCAATGATTGGGTCACTTCCACGAAAATACTAAATTGACAGCTTGGATCAAGAATCGAGTTAGTTCTCAAGTATGAAAAATATCAGGTAATAATTGAAAACGAATCCACAAAAATATCAAATATTTATTTCATTCACATAATACTTCATAAATAGATTGGTGCATTGTGTGAGGCCAAATACGACCCTTTTTCATGTGAAAACTGTACATTTCAAATATCTGTGATGACATTGCAAGATACTATTTCCAACAAATACCTCAATTCAGCCTGTTTCTTACACCTCTGAATATAATGATAGAATTTCGTTTGAGAATTCGAATTTGGCGAAAAAGTTGAGGGAGAGTGCCAAATTTCATTTCTTCTAATCATTTTTTGTCAGCTTACCTTCCATGAGATATTTTATATTTTTTCCATCATTTGCTTTTAGGGACATACGAATTCGAATACATTTTTTTGAAATACGATGACCTTTAATTGGAGAAATTAATTCAGCCACTCGTTCGAACTCCATTTTATTACCATTCTTCATTCTTCTCACATATTGTATCCAACTCTTACGCAATTTCACTCAACGTATGTAGAGACACAGTGCAATTGTGATTCTATCTCGTTTGTAATATACGGTGAATTCTCGAAAAAACGACGTCTATATTCATTTGTTTCTGTTGCGAATAGAAAGAACGTCATTTTCATTGTCTATTGTTTCTATTTGAATTGTGTAACGTCAACAAGATGTGATAGCGCTGAAACGGTAGATGTATGTTCTGTTTTTTCAATCTTTTCATTGAAATTCGAAAGATCCAGGATATGACTGCACATTCTGTCATATACAGCGACTTGAAAAAATCCAAGAATGAAGAATATAAATTTCCTGTGTGATTGAGTTCTTTCTACTTGTAATAAGGAACATTTTCATCTATTGAATACTATACTGCACTTGATGAGGTATTCTCGAAGGTCAGAATTTTTTTCATTTATTAGTCTACAGTGTCTTCGGTAATTAGTGTTACTTCAATTTTTCAACACCGAAAATGCAATACCTACTTTTCGGTTCCTACTTTCCAGGTTTTTTGATTTATTCATCATGATTTCTTAATCGACAATATATCATTTGTACTGAAAGTCCTCATCTGCGTATAGCGGACTAAATGAGAAAAAAATTATTATTCTCATATTATTAAATCATTATCTCTCTCACACACTTTTTTTTCTTTCCCCAAAAGGAAAACACTAACTTGCCCGGCTCGATTTGTTTTCCAATTTGATGCGCGAGGGAGACGTCTCGTATTTCGGTGCTCCATTTGAAGCCGCACTTTGGCAAATGACGTTCAAATTAACTGGAAAATTTGTTTTTTTTTCTCATTCATTCCACGCGCAGATGTCTGATTTCTTTTAACGACGCCATTAGTCATCATACGGATTAGGTAGCCAGAGAGATGTTCGGCTGGTTTTTCGCTTTGAGTCAACGATTAAATGGGCAGGCAACTGACAAAAATACCTACATAACACGCGTTAATTCTTTCTGCAACTGACAAAAAATTATACATTTATGCGTCGCTATGGTTGCGAGAAGTTAAGCTTCGATGGCAATCTTTTCATTCTATAAACGAGAAGAGTTTTCTCTTCGAATCTCTTTTTTTGCCCAATCCACAATTTGATGAAATCAGCGAACACGAAACTCGAAAATAGTGGGTAGGTAGGTAGGTGTATGATGTTATTGATAAGTACAAATATAAACAGCACCCTACCACATTGTATTGTACAATCAAAATGTATAGTATACGTATATATAGTGACATTGTGGATGGAGGATTCATATTTCAATGGTATCAATGTAATCTGAATATATGCGATTTAGCCAAATGTTGTATATTTTTTTTAATGAGATTTTTGTTTTTGTTGAAGTTACTGCTGTTCCTCAAGGGATGCCAATCTCTTCCCTAGTATGTTTTTCATTGCTTCAAGGTACATTATGATTTAAATGACCTCTGTAATTTTCCCAAATCATCCCAGATGCGTAAAAATACAGAAAATTCAAAAAAAAAATCGAGATTCCACATCCTGTATGAGATGAGGCGAAAATTACACAACAGTTTCGAGATGTTGGCTTGAAAAGTGATTCACAAAGATTACAAAAAAATCCTGAGGAATATGTGACCATTCAAACTTTTTCTTTTTAGTAATACTTTTTTGAGCACCTAGTTGTTGATGAATTGGTGGTAGATTTCGATGAGTTTTGAGCAATGAATATCCAGCAGAAAGAATGCAGTTTCGGAATGCTTTGATCCGATTGAAAAGCGGTAGATTTTTGAAAAAGTTATGGCAACTTGAAAATTGTCAAAATAATTTGTGGTTCACTCAATCCCTCGAGTACATGAGTTGAATTTTTAAGTTCTATTTTGATCTATTCAAAAAATCTATCGTTTTTAGTTTGTGTCACTATTCCAGGAAACTATAGATATGGAATGATATGACAGCAGGATATCGTTAGAGTAATGTCACGATATTTTTTCAACGAAAGTAAGTCTAAAATATCGCAAGGAAATTACAGTCTGATATTGGAGGGATATTACGCTAAGGTGTCGCAGGTTGGTTACAGTTTGATGTTGAGGGGCGGTCAAAACGCGACATCGAGGGTATATTCGTGAATTTTGGGTACAACGTTTCAATAACGTGGTGAAATCGAGGTGAATTATCGAGCTTTCAGTATCGTGGTGGTACGTCTTCTCGGATATCGCCTTCGCACAAAAAAATCTATGGAATAGAAGAGAATAATCTTTCCCACGAATCATGTCGGATAATTATTATTGTTAGGTATACATATAAGGAAGTTGGGGAGCGGAATTTGAGACAGCACAGATGCCGGCTGGAGATACAGTTAGGTTGAGTTATAAGAAGAAAGACGTCCCAAAACATATGGTGCACCTTGCTATAACTGTTATTGTGACGAATAGGGTGGGAGGGTCGGTATGTTCCATCTATTATCCAAGCTTTCATCGCCAATCCTCGAATACTACAATACTGAATTCCATTTGTGAACGAGCTGGATGATATTATCCACTGGTTTTCAACCAGTGGACTGCGGGTTGGGAACGAAGACGGCTATGATGTTTTTTTGAGTCTGCAAACAATTTTCGTAGACGTAAATGGCCTCGATAATCGGTGGGGGAGGATATGGTCCCTTGTTTGTAAGAAGAGAAAATAAAATATCATATTGGATGAAAAATTACTGACAATGACAATGAAACGCATAACATGTCAACACAAGGATAGTCTTCGATAATATCATGTGTTTTTTTCAGATGGAAACCACTCTTTTTTTTAATTTCCGGAATGCCCTTCCTGAGCTGATTCCGAAAATGCGTTGCTTCAAATTGGTACAGGAAGGGCAAAAATGCAAATAAAATTCATGAAAATTAAATTTAATTATGTAGATATACAATGTGATACAATACCAAAAACAAACAAACGAAAATTCACAAGCAATGTTCAAAAATATTCTTATAGTTCACGGGCTTGGATCACTAATGAAAGCTGTCAGATATAATGAGTGTTTTTGATAGTTTATTAAAGTAGTGTGTATAACAATACGTAATTTCATTTAATGTGTTCATTACGTGTAACCTTTATTTATTACTTTGCAAGTTACTTGAAATCTTTGCATTTTTGCCCACCCTGTACCAATTTGAAGCAATATATCATACATTTTGAAAAAATGGTGATGACGTCACCACACGAAGGTGGTCCATCCTGTATATTGAATTATGATTTGAAAAAGAAGTAAATTGAAATCAAAAATCGACCTGTGTCGTGAATTCCTAATATTATTGTTTATTTAGCTAATAATGAATTTATGCTTCACTTTATGGACACACTGTAGATTAGGAATTGTATATATTTACTTATACTCAATATGTAGTGTTTTTCTGTCTATATACTGTCCACTAGAACTAAGTTACTCTAGTTATCCCTACTATGAGTAGAAATGAAAATGGAAGCTGCTATTTGCTATGAAAAATTTCAGGTCAGGCAATACTCAACGCGTATCATTCATTTTGAAAAAATGGTGATGACGTCATCACACGAAGATGGTCCACCCTGTATATCACATTATGATTTGAAAAAACAGTAAATTGAAATCAAATATCAATGATTAATATCAATATAATATGGAGTGTTTTTCTGTCTATATATTTTCCACCAGAACTAAGTTACTCTAGTTATCCCTGATATGAGTAGAAATGAGATTAGAAGTTGCTTTGAGAAATTTCAAGTCAGGTAGTGCTCAACGCGGTTTAGAAAGTAGAAATATTGATCACCCTGTACGGTGGTATTGAATCAGCCAGCGCCGAAGAATCATGGACGGATAGGATATTTGCCAATCCCAATCCGGTCTGAATACTTACGAAACCTCTCTCGTCCGCCAGAAACGTTCTTACCTGCAACAAAAGAAACAAACTCAATATAATCTCTTCAGTACGGATCGGATGTCGATTTTTTATAACATTTCATCTTCCATTGATAGAAAGCAACGAAACATTTTTTGGAAGCGAGCTCAGTAATGCGTGAAAAAACACTCTCTCATCGGTAATATATGTGTTATGAATCATAGGATACTCTCAGAAGGCTGATTTTTTGTCGGTATGATGTTGCCGAAACTATACTTCGTTACGAAAGTGTGAAAGTGGTTAGGTAAAAATTTTTTTAATACCACTGGCGTACTCTATTCTAGTGTCAAATATATTAATTAATTGATCACCATCGAAAAGCATCTAATCAAAACTGTGAGGCTTTGTATATCCTTGATACCAATATCGATAAGTCAAAGAGTAGTCGCACAGAACATCATTTAATATGCTAATAACAGTGAGCAGTGAAACTAGCCATCTCTGCAGACCATCAAATGCCCCGATCAGTAGTACCGCGTTCGGTCAAAATAGCAGTCAGTAAAAAAACAATACCGAATAGAAAAATGTAGTACTATATGTGAAATGAAGCACTCTGTGGAAACATCATTGAATAGTGTGTGTGTGTGTGTGTCAAACATTGTGTCAATAGTGGTTCCCATCAAGACTCGATAAAAAATCACATGCTTAAAACTAACAAAAGCATTATTGGAAATAGGAAAAGAGCGTAGATTGAGGAGGAGGAAACAAAGGAGAAACATTGAAACTAACAAACATTAGAAAACAACAACAAACAAAGAAAGGTGCAATTTTGCCAACAGTCAGCTGATTACTGCTGGTTGCCTCTCTCTCGTTTGATGTTTTCATTGGTTGGGTTCCTCCGCCTTCCTCTAGAAGCGAACTATAGGGTCTATTTGAAATGTGTTCAACATTATCCAATAACTCACCTATGACATGATATTTTCTGATTTATTAGTTCAGTCATAGGTTGAACAGGACAGCATCATTTCGAAAAAAAGTATCAGAATCCTTCCTTGACTTGATGGGCTGAACCGGCTGAACCAACTAGGATTACTTACCAATTTTTAATATTCAGACAACAAGTAAAACTGAGTCTTTTTGTTTCAACACACTTATAGATCAATACACTTCGCTGAATAATAGATCTGAGTGATAGATCTTATCGATTCCAATGAATATAACTGAAAATGTCGTAGTTCTGAATACAAAAAGATCAAAATTTGGCAACAGTCATGTGATTTTTTATCGCTTCGTCTCTTTCTTATGGTCGCTTCAATTCATCTCTCTGTAAGCTACATCTAGTAGAGTATATAATATCATATCTTTCTATCTAATATCATATATTCTAACATTATCGCTTCGTCTCTTTCTTATGGTCGCTTCAATTCATCTCTCTGTAAGCTACATCTAGTAGAGTATATAATATCATATCTTTCTATCTAATATCATATATTCTAACGTTCTCTGAAATTCAAATGATCATTTCTGAACTATTTATGATGTTTTCTGAAATGCAATTGACTTTATGTGATTGTTTCTGAAATCAAATGAAATTTGAAATACAGACGACGCTTTCTGAAAACCAACTGGAAAATGTGTATGAAGATTAAATATGTTTTTTATACGATCGTGCAAAAACTTGTACTTTTTGCACTGTTGGTTACATGGTTGGTTACGAAATCAATCTATGATCGGTAGACATAGAAAATGTTTTCTGTTCTAGAATTGAATCCCAGATGTCAGCTGAGATCTTAATATTTCGAAAAAACGCATTGAATTAATTCCATTGTGAAAAAATAATTGCAACAAGTGCAAACAGAATTTGTTGCACTCTTCATGGTGGTTAGTGTCATGCAACAAAAATCGTCGTGAATCTCCTAGAATGACCGGAATCTCGAGAAACTTCAATTTTACAGAAGAACCGTTTTATATACAAGCTATTTTTGAGCACGAGTTTGATCGTTGAATATTTGAATGAAGAGAGCTTTTGATGAAACAGTTGTTATCAATATTTTATTTACGTTAGTCAGATCAATAATTAACAAGTTGATATTTTCACTTTACTTTTTTGTGATGAGTTGGGTCGGTTGTTGTTGCCGTGGAAACTTCAAAATACGCGCGTTTGAAGTTGGATTTAAACACGCTGTGGCGTCCATGAAATGTTCTCGAATCTATTTATTAGGACACTTCGTGAGAAGTTAACACTGGTATAGCTGACTTGACATGTAGCATATTTCGAAATCGTACTACGTGAGATTGACGACGAAATAACTATTGCGATACTCGGGTATTCACGGCAATGCAATGCGCCGCCGCTGGTCTGCGAATAATGCACACATCAGCCGCAGTCGGTAGCGCAGAGCTGTCTGGCGGAGAGTAGCAGAACTTCGCCGGCGTGTCGACCTCCGCGACCTTTCAAGGCAGTTTATTGACCTGCGAGAGCCGGGCGCCTCGTGACGTTGTACGCGGAAGCGACGACCGCCGGTGACGTCACCTCGGATGCGGGCCGAGCCGATAAGGACGAATCGGCGCGGTCGGCGGTGTTGCCGCGTGGAACGAATCGTTCTGGTGTCTAGAGAAATTTTTCGATGGTTCTTTCCTTTCCAAAGATATAACATGAGATTGTACTTTTACTCAATCTGAAGACATACTCGAATTTTGAATTCATGGTGTACATGGAACACTTGAGAATTATATTTTTATGTTCAAATTTGTATTCGGAACACATTATGTTTTATTGAATTAGTTCATTATGAATAAAAACTACAAGAAGAATTTCTCATTCATATGTAGCTTTAAAGCCAGATAAATAAATATTTCAATGGTCGAAAATTGCCCAAAATAATACTTCAGCAAAAACAGGTTAGAAAATCAGGAACATGAGATTAGTTGAAACAGTTTCAGAAGTAGGTTGAAAATATTTCTTCTCTTGTGGATATAATAATGAAAAAAAAACACAACAAAAAAAGTTGCCTCTTTTGGTTGAGCCGGTGGTTTGAAGTCTTACTGTCGGAATATGATCATCATTGAATAAATTCTACCAAGGAATTCACGATTGATTATTTCAATTTGATATATGATTTCGGTCCTCACTACAAATATATAGAAATAATGACAGCACATTGAACAATGATTATATTTTCAGGATAATTATAATTTCTATTTGCATTTCCAGAAAGTTAAACTCAATATATATAAAACTCAATAAGAAATCAAGAAATTTCTAAAGTGATTTTGATTGTTCAACTTTTCAAAGATTATTTATTCCCTTGTTTGCTCCATATTCGATCAGCTGATGAAGATGTTGTACAATTACGTGTGAGCACGTGATATGAAATGAGTACTAATGGTGCATCTCCCATCAGTAGTCTTGGACAACAACATCGTTGTATCATCTCTCGGTGTATTTTTTGCTATCACCTGAATATTTCAAGGTCATCTCCTTTTCACCCTGCGAATTTGTCAGAACTAATTTTGTAAAATTTGGTGTAGTGCACAGAATCAAATGATGCGGTATCGGAGTTGGATGAGCCATGGAAGGGTGAGAATTTTATGTGTGGTAGACAAATTTCGCATATGCCCAGATCTTGCGGACAAGAGAACGATTTGTAATTTCATGGACCTACTACTTTAAAAAACCCTTTTCAGATATTATCATGGTTTCGAAGATATGACTGTGATTTTCAGGTACAGTGACATCACTGGAACCAAGCGCTGTTCGAAGCCCAAAATCTAAGGATTTCGAATAATCTACTCAAATTCGACGGTTTTCAATGAATCATCGACTGATACATCAATACCATGAAATGAAAAAATCGTAATAACTGAATTCATGCGTGAATGTTCGCATCAAAAAATCATCGCAATATTCACAATTCAGGTAGGTATCAAGCTTTTTGGTTTTCTGTCGAATTCCATTTGGTAAAAGGTGAAAAATGAAAGTCAATTTTCTTCTTTTCCTGAATAATAATCATACTGAAAACCTGCATACCCTGCTGATACATTTTAACAGTTCCGTTGTCACTGAACGCTAGCCGAGAAGTTAGTATATATCTCCGAACAACAAACCCACTAGAAGGATCACAAAACAAATATTCTGATGCTAACATGAATTCCCAGAATTATCATAATATTAGTACCCAATCGTCGCCAGTGTTGTCAGATCTAATCATCAAAAAGTGATGAATAGTCCATAATATTTAAAGTCCTTTATGAATTCATGAGTTCAATGCACAAATATAATAATAAATTTGGGTCATGACGATTATGAATCAGTTCTGATTAATAGAAGATTGCTACATTATTCTCAGACTTAGCAATTTTACTTTCTTGGGGGCTCGAGGACCAGCATGGGTATCGTGAATACTTTTTGCTCAACGTTGCAACACCGCAATTTGATATTGACAGTCGACGGCGATTATTGCTTTGTTTGGTATCTGTCATCATTTACGTTTTGATTTATCGATATTATTCAACTTGTATTCAGTTTTGTGTACTCAGAATTCATCAGAAACTCAGTTTATTTCCTGTTTTGGTGAGACGTTGAGAGGTGTGTTTAAGACAATTTGAACCGGCGATCAAAACACGTCATTTCATAGGTGAGTTACCATTGTCGTATCATTCCAAATTTTGAAGCATTTTCCCAAATGGAATGGATAAAAATGAATTTAAATTGAATCGATTAGATTATATTGATTATAATGAATTTAAATTGAATCGATCAGATTATATTGATTATACCCATAGGTCAGCTGCGACAGTGTCTTGTCATTGTTCATTTCCCCACCAAGAAATGCTGAAAAGTACCACTGAAATTGTTACGGATTTTCAATTTGGTTTCATCATGAATTAATAATAAATTCGACCCCCTCTGACAACACGGCACTGGTGCTGGGAGAATCAGCTGCTGCTATCCTTGTTTAGACAAAGATAGATATTATAGATGTTGCTTCCAAACAAACTGTATTGCCAGGGCTGTGGATTACTTATCTAGTCTGTTCAATGATCGAAGGTATATATCTTGAATGAACAGTGCTGTGATCCGATCGATATCCAGCAACGATTTCCCCACCGAACACTTGGCAACGGCGCAGATACCGCGGTTATGTCAGAGCGCGACATCTGATAAGGTGCGAGCACGAACAAACGGCTTTATACCGTGGTATAGATTGGGATCACCCATGTGAAAATGTGTATCATTAATATTATTTATTGTATTGTTTTAGTTGCAGCCCATAATGAATTCAGTTTCTCTTCATCATCAGAAGGGCCAGTACCACACTTTCAGCACTATACAGGGTTTCTCACCTTAGCCGTTCGTTAGAAGTTTTCGTGGTTAGAAATAATTTAGAATTATGAATTCTTGGACTTCTGGAATATTTGAAATTTTCATTCATGTTGAAATATTTTCAATGTCATAGCACTTCCTGTGATAGCGGATGTCACCATGAACTTTCTTATTTCAAGTAGAACACCCGGTACAAAGTTTTGGAAGACGGAGCTACAAGATTATAGATGTTATGTTCAACACTGCGGCTTTTATTCATTTTCAGCTGGTGGTAAGCACTTCTGGGGTAGACTGGGGTAGATTTATCGCATACAGGATATCCAGAATTGGACAACCAATTACATTAATTTCAAAGTTGAAAAAGTTTCTTCTTTCAAATGTGTCAACCCGTATTTATGAGTATTCATTAGTCTTGGTTCTCCATCGATTACCCAAAATTCTTCCAATACCTATTTCGAATGTTGATCGATATGTTGATGTGGTTTCTAGCAGAAACTGAAATGTGACACCCTGCATTTAGTAGATGGTCAGATGTAGGATTTGATTCTACATCGATTCGCTATAACAACGATGTACAAATCACTGGTGCAGTCACTGATGGTGTTTTGTTTCGTCAAAAACGCTAACGGCATTTTCTGCTATAATGGCCTAATAGTTATGAAACTACCCAGAAGATGGTGACACTTTTACAGATTTCTGTACAAATAGTTGACGTTTTGCGATTGTAATCAAGTAGTTCGATCTAAAATTGAGAAGTAACCTGAATTACTACTTCTGAATCAACATTTTCATAACACTGATTGTGCAATTATCAATAATACTGATTTTTTTGTCATTTTTGTGTCGCCATTAAACAACTGACATTTGAGTGATTTTCCGCTATAACGAATAAAATGCTGCTATCAAGTTAGCTGTACATTAGAGTTTTGGTTGGAGAAATTAGACGCTCTTCTTGTTCACATCAAAACAGGAAATATTGATTAACAATAAAACGTTGCGAATGGGTTAAGGGAAAATTATAGGGAATCCATGCAGAATTAACTACAGGGTGAAATTGATTCAAATGTTCATAGAATTTCGGATACCCTGTGTGCGATAAATCAATTGATAAAAAGCGCAGTGTTGACTATGGCGACATTTTTCAGAATAAGATATCTTCGAAATAGTTGAAAATAGGTATAAGGAAACCTGATGGAATTCATCATGAATTTTTTCAGGAATTCATCGGGCATGATGAGCACAAAACGCCCTAGGGCATTATATGAGTGTGTTTATAGTAACCGGCGTATCCATGATTATTAGAAAAGAATAATATACAGGTGAAGAATAAAACAACTTATTCTACTATAAAAATAAAAGAGTTATGGCGGGTAATAATCATTCTGGTTAACGTGTCATCCGGTACATCCATCTGACAGCCGTTGGCAGCATTCACACAATTGCACAAAAGCAGGTATGAATGATATACACCGTAAGAATTATTCTTGCATCTTTCACCGTTAAACCGTTAACGCGTCGACTTCCACTAACCAGATGAATTTACACCGTAAGATTATCCTTTTACGTACTCGACCGGGTTTGATGAACAGTTTTTCCAGTGTGGAATTACCGGCGAGATAAAGGAATATTCGCACGAATCGTTTACGCTAGTCTCTCGGGCCGAAAACGGCCGTTTTCTGTTCTCCGTGCAAACAACCTAAACCGTATACATTTTTTTTTATGCAATGATGAAATGTTATATCGGGTGTATCCAGGAATTATTGTCTCCCTATAAATGCTGAGACTAATCGATTTGATCAGGACTATGCCATAAGATAATTGTAGAAATTATATCAATGTTTGTTAGATGATAATAATTATAATAATAATGATAATGATGTTTATTTACTTCATAACCTCATGATAACATTCATATGTATATGGATTCTTAGAAGTGAGCAAATAAACAACTATTAAGCTTTTCGTGGGATTTTCTCTCCTCGTTTCTAAAAAATAGAGTAGAAGTTATTAAAAATTATTTCAATATATTCGTAGTAAGGACAGGATTTGTGATCTGCCCCAAAATGTCACTGCGCTTGAAATCGAACCTTCAGATACCTAAAAGAGAAATTCTTTATTGGTCAGTGACACCTTGTTCTTGAAAAATTTGGAAATACAAATATATTTAATAAGAATAAAACCTCTACATATCTTGGTAGACGTTTCGGGAACGAATCTGCTCCCGTTCTCGACACAATTAAAATATTTTTTTTCTTCGCAAAATTTTTCAATATGTTTTCGGTTTTGACATTGAAAAGTGACAAAACAAGGTGTCACTGACCAATAGAGAATTTTTCTTTTAGGTATCTAAAGGTTTAATTTCAAGCGCAGTGACATTTTTGGGCAGATCACAAAATCTATCCTTACTACAAATATATTGAAATAATTTTTAATATCTTCTACTCCATTTTTTAGAAACGAGGAGAGAAAATCCCACGAAAAGCTGGAAAATGAATGTACCACCTCCTCGAAGAACTTACAGACATTATTAAACAACTATTGAGGTTGGGCATGGCTATAACTTTTTGTGTATATTTTGTTCAATTCAATATACATTCATTGTGAGGCATGTGGAGTGTAAAATTTGATGTATACCTCAGATAGTGATACCAAAATAACAAATATTCAGAAATTGACTCAAAATCAAATTAAATCAAATTAAATCAACTATAATGATTTTATGAAATAATATAGGAAAACTTCGAATGAGTGGATTACCTTTTTTCAATTTTGACTAACATCAACAATTCCGCATGCGATTAATTCGCCTTTTTAGATTTTTTACATATTTTTGAAAATCTTCTTCATAATTGCATGAGAGTTCAGTTGTTTCAGATGACTATTATATATATATTGTCTTGTTATGAATTCCGCAACTTCATTGATATATTTCAGCTATCATCTTTAGCCAACTTCACTCAACTGAGTTCTGGGTATTTTTTTCAATTTTAAATTTTCAATGAAGTGGATTCATGATATCCACAGGGAATGGAATCAGAAAAGGTAGGAGGTCATGGTAACATAACCAGACGCATCTCGAAGAAGGAAGGAAGGTGTGGATTCAATCATTTTCCGAAAGGTTAGGATGCAAAATCAATCTGAGATATAAGTACCATATGTGATGATACCAACAGTAAAATTTCCAAGTAAATCATCATTACATCCATCAATCACTGCAATCGTGTGTTTTTCAAATATTTCCACACTAGTTCCGTTTACTTTCGACTTTCCTATTGCCATAGTTAAATGGGTTACTTTCTACATAACAAAACAACGTTGTAAGGGCTGTCATCAATTGTTCGTCCTTGTACCAATACGTTTATTGATGCTTGAAGTGCTATTCGAAGACATGCATGAGGATTTTTGGAAAAATCCAGAACTGTATTTGAGAATACCAATTTGATAATAGTAACCCGAAGGAGAAACGTCGAATTTAGAATGAGACAACGCCAACTCGTGGAGACGAAAAAGTGGCAATAATGAAAAATTATTCGGAAATACCTCTTCAAACCTCGGATAAACCGAAATTAACTTCTACTCTCGCAGATCCGATCGGCTCTTTCAATTGTTCATGATCTAGTGTTATTATGTATTGGTCAGTCATTTGTTACAGTATTTGCAGCATTCTTAGGAAAGTTTGTGAATCATCTCAATTCTCTCTCTGGCTTAGAATATTCGGAGGACATATGACATATTATTATTTCTTACACTCTATAGTAGCATTTATTCGTCAACAAATTTTTTATTGTATTTTTGAGATTACTCAAGGAATCTATGTTTTTTATGGGAAGTTTGTTATGAATTTTAATTCCCATATATCTAAAACTATTCTCAAGTTTTGTAGTTTTGTGTCGGGCAACACAGAAGTTCTGAATTTCTGGTAATTATAATTCGAACAATTCAGTTGAAATTGATCAATATTCTTCATGATGTAGCTTCCTGTACTTAGCTTATCAATATGTCAATAAATATGACAGCTAGACCTCAATCAAACCATATATTTTTGGAGTTAGGCGAACAAGATCTTGAAGAATATAAGAATATATAGAATATAAGAATATATAATTTGTTTTACTTAGAAATATAATTTCGTTCCTTCACCACGTGACTTTTTATAGATCTCATAATGATGTTGCTGAGGAAAAGGCTGAATATAATAACTAACCCTGGATATCTCGAAATACCAATTATCATCAAAAATTGTGAAGAGTCATATTTTGTACTCTTATACACACAGTTGACCTATTACCCTGATTAGAATAATCCATGGATGTGATCGAAAGTATCCTAGCATATATATAACTCTGATTGGTATTTGTAGTAGAAGAGTAGAGATATATTTCCGTTGTTGTTTGGCAGTGTTGGAAAAAGCACACATTTTGACTGATTCACAAATAATTGCGTTGATGTCATAGACTAGACAAGTAGGTAGGTAGGCATTTTCAATATATCATTAACAGAGAACATATCAAAATAACAATGTGAAGAAAATGTACGAATTGTGTTGAAAACGGAACGTCCACTTAAATAGGTAGAAGTTTTGTTTTTATTGAAAATATATTTGTATTTCCAATTTTTTTAAAAAACAAGGTGTCACTGACAATTCTCTTTTAGATATCTCAAGGTTTGATTTGTCCTTACTAAAAATCTATTGAAATATTTATAATAACTTCCATTTCATTTTTCAGAAGCGAATAGAGAAAATCCCACACAAAAGCTGGAAAAATGAATGAATCACCTCCTCGAATAACTTTCAGACAGTAGTAACACTCGATCTCGCATTGCATGATATTTTACACATAAGAGTGCCATTGTTGCCAAGTTTCCAGAAAAGAAAACACTTTTCGATGTCTTCATCATATTTTGTTTGACTCTGGTTTCGTATAATATAGATCATATATATATCCATGAATTTTTGTGATATCCCGTAGAAGTGATGGAACCTGTAGGAGCCCTACTGAAACTCGGATAATAGCCCTAGCTAATAAAACAGTCGATTGATCTTCCACTAGAGTATCCATTCAAAACAACAGAAACTTGTATCTCAACATCTTGTTATGTCTGTATGTTTAAACTTGTATATCAAGCTTGTTATCCCAGTAGGAAGGCATTTCACACAATATCCATTATGAGGATGTCAGGTGATGTCAGGTTCTCATACAGAGTGTAACTCAAATGATGTCATTGATTTCAGGTGGTGATTCCTTGTTATATTTCATGAAAAAAAGTTCATATAAGCGTGTGTCCCAACTTGCTCTGTTTTTGTGTAACGGGGTATCCAAAGTTTAATGGAAAATCGGTTTTTCATGAATTATTCAAAATTCTTTTTGCCGATTATGTATAAACTCTGTGTGTGTTTTATTCGTAAATTGAAATTAATACCTGAACAGTGGGAAGTTGCAAACATACCAAGTTCCATCAAAATCGGCGAGAAGACTTTCGAGTTATTGATAAAAAACCAATTTTATAGTAACACTTTGACAACTCGTTACTCAGAAACAAAGCAAGTTAGGACACACGTTTATATGAATTTTTTTCATGAAATATGAAAAGGAATCACACCCTAGAATTGATGACATTATTTAAGTTACACCCTGTGTAGAGTCATCAATATCCATGCTTGGTATAACCACCAAAAACGCTCTCTCATGCGACGATCATGTGAGGTCCATTGTGAAAACTGCTTCACAAAAACTTGGCTTTCTGTTCAGGTTCTTCACACTCCAGCAACTGCTCACGATATATAAATAATGTGCAAATTCGACCTGCCCTGGTTGTTTGAAGTTTAGCTCCCACACATGAACTGAAGCTCTTAGATTGAATCAGAAGAGAGCTATTCACCTAGTCGGGGATACTACCCTCACGAATTCATTGACATCTCTAGAAAATCGTTGAGATGTAAGCGATATCTTCCTCTCTCATAGATATTTTCACGATCGGTGCTCAACGGATATCTTGTCTACTGTACCATCACGAGCGATTCCAGGTAGAAAAACTATACGAGGCTCAAGACTCGCCGGAAATTAGCTGTAACAAGCAACATTCATCAATAGAACGGCAAAGCTGTGGAATTCTTTGATGACGACCTCCAAACTTCCGAGAAAAATTCCAATACCTACCACCTCTCCCATCATTCCACCGCTGGATAACACAATGTTCATCGCGCATTATAGGTTTTCCTTTCGTGTTGTCAAAATATGAGAAAAAGAAAACTCCTGAAATTTGCTGCTCGCGGCAACACCGCCGACGAGCGTCCGATCTGCAGATGGATATCATCGCCGTGAAGGCAGGCACGCCACTCCGGGGCATCAGCAGGGGCGATCCTTTTTATAACGGGCCTCGTCGACCGCCGACTAACTGTAACTGAGAATCGAGAAGGCGCTGGTAACCCAGTACCGCTAGAGTACCGCTACGTTATTACTATTAGTTGCGAGTTTCCTCGCTTCGCACGATACGTACACTCCATTTAGTAACCGATGAGAATACCGATGACTCGAGATCGACGTTCAGCTGTCAGTTAGATCGATTTGCAATTTGGAGTCTCTCTCTCTATTCGCTCACTCACAACTCGTATGACTCACACAATTTCGTTTTCATTTCGTAATGTGAGGCACCCAATTGCAAAACTCAACTCAAATTCGAAAGCCAAAAGTGACATAGCGATGTCGATGCCTCCTATAGCCGACCGTCGTCTAAGTCAACAACAATATCGCACAAAAAATCTAACAATCCCTTTGGAATTCAGCCATGACAACATAGAACGGTTACAAAACTCTGAATATTGCGGATATTTATTCATTTATTTATTTATTTAATATACATCCAGCAGGCCGAAGCCCAATAACAGGAGTACTTAATAATATTACTACATGCGATTGCGAAAATAAGTGATAACAATTTATGAGTTTCGTTAACTTACAGGTTATAGGTTAGTCGGGAACTAAACTGGAAACGGTTTGTCTAAATTGTGTCTGAGTAAGAAAAAATATGTCAACTGAGCTTATCATAATTTCTGCACATTGAGTTTATTGGGGAATGAAAGTGATGATGTGGAGTGTTTGGTTTATCGATGAGCAAATATAAGCAGTGCTCAGAGACCCAGATGCTTATTAGATGACTTTAAAGGATACGGACGGTCACATTGCCGAATAATAAATCAGTAATCATTCTCATCGATATCAGTTATCTCATTCGCCAAGCCACAAATGCCAGCAGACTCAGAATATTTTTCGTAAACTCGGTCGGGAAGTCTGATGCTTGTCCTGTATAGGTACTCATCTTCCTTATCGCAAGAGAGACCAGTCAGAAAGATTCGATTCATCACAAAGTTCTGGAACATATGCAACTTGCATCTGATATATAGCTAGTATCGATACAGAACAGCGTCTAATCACGTTTTATCAACGTTATTGAATTGAGGCATCCTACGTTTTGAAACACATACAACTTGGATCTGAAATACAACTAGTGCTTATTAGATACAGATACAGTACGAGTTAATTCATCTATAGACTTCATCACAAGAGAAAACTTCCCGCACAATATTTCATAGCGAGATGGCTAGACGTCATGCAAGACACACGAAATATTTATTGAATGATTCGATTTCATCACAAAATTCCAAAAGGTGAAACATTGCTTTCTGCCATATGAAATATGTAGAAACTGATGGAATATGATCCATTTTTTGGATAAACAATTATTGTAACATCATTATTTTTATCATTATTATTATTTACTGTGTTTTGGCATCCCATCTGTGCTATTCCGAACACTGAAAGAAAGTAGTGGATTGAATCACTTTGTGAAGGGTTGGGAAACGAAATCAATCTAAAATGTGAGTACCATGCATGTGTGAGGATACCAGCAGGAAAATTTCCACGTAAAATCACTGCAACCGTGCCTTTTTTCAATATTTCCACACTAGTGAGTTTTACTTTCATGTTGCCATAGTGAGATGGGCTATTTTCTAATTAACAAAACAATGTTGAAACACAAAAGAAGAAAAACTACAATTCTGTTCTCTTCTCTTCTTCTTCTTTGTTGTTCTCGTTCCTGATTCCAAACTTTGATTCACACTGATGATTAATGAAAATGTATGTGAAACGTCAAAATACGCATTACGCAAGTGACAGTCAAAAGGTCTAGCTAGCAAAAAACTACAAATCGTGTTTTCATGAGTTCAGCAGCTGAAGGGACGATATAAATTACTTTGGGGCATATTTTTAGGGTTGATGTGGTTCATTTTAAGATAAGGGTATGCGAAAAATATATTATCAACGCGACTATTATTCAACATCATCAAGTTGTGGAATTCTTTGCCTAGTGAAGTCTTTCCTGATGCTCACAACCTCCAAACATTCAAGAAAAATTCCAACACCTTCCTTCTTTCCCAAAATTCCACCGCTGGCTAACACGATGTTCCTCGAACATCAAAGGTTTCCCTTTCGTGTTGTCCACACATAAAAAAAAAAAAACGATCAGTCACTTGTCGTGTCAGTCCGTTACCTGTCATCGTAGTGGGCGGGGTCGCAGATGGCGCTGGCCGCGGCTGCGCTGTCGACGTCGCGACGGCCTCTTGCTGGGGCGGCGCAGGAGGCGACTCCCGGGGCGGTTGCTCCCCCTCGACGACGACGGTGGAGGCGGCAGAAGCATCCTCCACCTCCTGCAGCTCGATGGTGATGATCTCCTGGCCGGCCAGCTTCACCTTTTTTATTATCAGCCCGGTGGCCGCGCAGGTGGAGGAGGAAATTTTCGGGCTGTTTTGAGACGGGGGCTTGCGGCGAAATTGGAGGCGAGCGGCCTGTGGAGGGCTTCGGAGGCGGGGGTTATTGGGGGCGGGTCGGAACGGGCCCGTTTAGAGATATTTTCAAACTGTTCGGATGCCTTTCCTCGGACAGATTTCTACGCTGGATTATACAGGGTCTTGGTGGGTGAGTGCGACAAACTTCATGAAAAAATAATGATAGTTTGCTATACAACTTTTGTCCGCCAATGCTCCGTTCTCCGAAATAGAGGGTGTTTAAGTTTTCATTAAACACTGACTGATTTATTGATTTTGTTGGTTTCAAGAGGTGAGTATTGCGCATTTTTCGACATAAAATCAAGAATTTCATGTTCATCATTGGCGCGCACACAGGCAATGACACCGCTGAGATATTCCAAAATGAGAATCATTTTCGAATTTCTCGTTCACTTTGTGACAAAAAATCTCTCGTGCCTTTTTATTCCTATGGGGTGCCGTTTTCATGCAAATAAATAAAACATCTTTCAAATCTTTATCAGGCCTGCTCGATCGACGGATTTGAATCCCCTAGATTTTTGCATTCGGGGATTCCTTAACTCAGTAGTTCATCCCATTCTCGTCGTGAATGTAGAAGACCTGAGGAATCAAATTATAGCTGACTGTGAGACGAATAGACTAGGAATATTTGCGCAAATACGACAATAAACGAGACGAAGAGTTCAATCTTGTATCACATTTGAGGAAGATCATTTTTAACATTTTGCTTTTTCTTTTTCATTTATTTGTCATATTTTCTTTTATTCTTCTGGTTCCATATTATCGTATCAGATAGTCCTTGATAATGTTTTGAAGAACGAATTGAAAGAGAAATTGAAAATTAATTTTTAGTTTGGAATATCTTATTGGCGTACCAATGTTTTCCTTTGAAAAATTGAGATGATTATCCGTATGCGCGCCAATGATGAACATGAAATTCTCAGTTGTATGTTAAAAAATGCACAATATCTACCTCTTGAAACCCACAAAATTTCATTTGCATAACTCAACCGGTTTCAGCGCAATAAATAAATAGTTATTTTTCAAGAAAAACTTCAACATTCCGTATCTTGGAAAATGAAGCATTTACGGTGAAATTTTTATAGCAAACTGTCATTATTTTCCATGCAGAATCACCCCCTGGAGTTTTTCGCACTTATTCACTAACACCCTGTATTTGGCAGTATGATCTTATACAGGTTGTCAAAAATATTCTCAGTTTTAAGTATGCAGCCGATGGGAATATTCTTGAGATAGCGTTATCTCCGTTATACAAGAGATTGGCTTGCTAAAATAGCCCAGTGGAAAGAATGCTAGTTAAAAACACTATATTAGAGTTGCAGTCCTCACTTGATGTCCATTTGAAATGATCTCAAGCGCTAAAGCTAGAAATGATGGTAGTAAGGTCGGTGATATCGTTTATCACATGATGAAAGAGACGTTATTCGTTAGATTTTAGATTGGCTTCTTCAGATTCGAATGGATTGAATTCATAAAATTCAAAACAGTGGCGTTTTATGGGTAAGTTATCATTTTTCGATTACATTGCTTAAATTTGTGATCTATTGACGTTTCAGAATTATCGTAACAACTATCCGTGATATCCAATAAATATAATATTTCTTCCTTCCTCTGATAATTCTTTATACAGGGTGTCCTTAAAAGGTCTTTACAAAAAGCTACCACATATTCTTCAGACCAAAACAATTCGATACAAGCAAACTTACCTCAGTTAAAAGTTGCTTAGTTTGGGCGCTAGACGGCTCTGAAGTTGAAATTTTCAAATCGATTTTGCTTCATAACTTTTGAACGGCTCATGAGATTTTTTTCAAATTTGGTACGTTGGCATAGACTCATCGGGCAATGAAACTCATATCATGATCATAATGAATATCATTCCATGGGCGTAGAACTTGATTTTTTCAGTAAATAAACATCTAAAACTCCTACACCAATGGAAAAAAATTAGTTTCATAATGAAATCTAAATTATTCAACTCATTCACTACAAAAAAGGTACTCTTGACAAAAGTCGATTCCTCTCATGGTTTCGACAAAATTTTAATTTTAGTGATTTAGAGCATAATTAATAATAAAACGATTAACAGATATTTCATAAAAATTGTTCAAAATGTTCACCATTTTCACGTATACAAAGATTTATACGACGCAAAAAGTTGAGATGTACTTTTTGCAAAGGTTATTTCTATTGAAAATAATTAGCACTGGTTTTTTTTTCTGAAGACTATTATTATCTGCTCGAAAACAGTGATATTCACATTCTTGGTTCCCATAGTTTCATCTGTGTTGATTTGTCGAGTTTTATTGACGTTGATTGTTGATATCGGACTTTTCTGATTTATCATGGCCGTACAATACACCAATGAAGAATACACCGATATGTTATTGGTATTCGGATATTGTCAAGGAAATGGTCGAGAGAGAGTGTGAGGGTGTATTCGGCAAGGTTTCCAAATCGTCGCGTACCAAGCCACCCAACCTTTGCTGCAGTTGAGAGACGTCTTCGGGAGACCGGTCATTTTGCTCCTACAACTGGTGATTATGGAAGACAGCGTTATGTAAGGATTCCCGAAGTCGAAGTAGAAATTTTAGACCGTATTGAAGAAAATCCAGAATTGAGTACTAGACGGATAAGTAATGAACTAGAAGTTTCTAGGAATGCCGTTCATGAAGTACTAAGAGAACAATTATTATACCCATACCACAAGACGCCAGTTCAAGATTTAATAATCCATGATTCACAAAGTCGTCTGATGTTTTGTAGGTTCATTAATTCGCAAAGAGAAATGAATCTGAACTTTGGAAAGAATATTTTGTTCACTGATGAAGCCTGTTTCACGAGAAGAGGAATAACTAATTTTCATAATGAACACGTTTATGCAATTGAAAATCCTCATTCCATTAAAATAAACCATTTTCAACACGAATTCAAAATCAACGTTTGGGCTGGAATAATAGGAAATTTTATAATTGGTCCTGTCATACTTCCACAAAGATTAACAGGAGACATGTATTTACAACATCTACGAAATACGTTGCCAAATTTGTTGGAAGATTTACCACTCCAACATCGGGTAGATATGTGGTTTATGCACGATGGAGCTCCACCACATTTTTCGGTGGATGTTAGGAATTTTTTAAACCAACAGTACCCAGACAGATGGATAGGTAGAGGTAATGATGCACCCGTGAATTGGCCACCACGTTCTCCAGACTTAACACCGATGGATTATTTTGTATGGGGTTATCTCAAGTCTACGGTTTACAAGACCCCTGTGAATACTGTAGAACAATTATGGCAACGTATCCAACAGGCGACGAATAATCTTACAGGCGATGAAGAAGTTATGCAAAGAGTACATTTCAACTTTTTGCGTCGTATAAATCTTTGTATACGTGAAAATGGTGAACATTTTGAACAATTTTTATGAAATATCTGTTAATCGTTTTATTATTAATTATGCTCTAAATCACTAAAATTAAAATTTTGTCGAAACCATGAGAGGAATCGACTTTTGTCAAGAGTACCTTTTTTGTAGTGAATGAGTTGAATAATTTAGATTTCATATTGAAACTAATTTTTTTCCATTGGCGTAGGAGTTTTAGATGTTTATTTACTGAAAAAATCAAGTTCTACGCCCATGGAATGATATTCATTATGATTATGATATGAGTTTCATTGCCCGATGAGTCTATGCCAACGTACCAAATTTGAAAAAAATCTCATGAGCCGTTCAAAAGTTATGAAGCAAAATCGATTTGAAAATTTCAACTTCAGAGCCGTCTAGCGCCCAAACTAAGCAACTTTTAACTGAGGTAAGTTTGCTTGTATCGAATTGTTTTGGTCTGAAGAATATGTGGTAGCTTTTTGTAAAGACCTTTTAAGGACACCCTGTATTATTTATATTATATTCAGAATATATCCTTATGCCTATGTGAATTGCTATTCTGGCTGTGTTCTATGACTCTCCTTTCCGTTCTTAGACTCCTTTCGTGAGCCAACCTGTATACATAGTCTCTGTATGCACTCAATTGAAATATTTTTCAGATGGCGGTACTTCCGGTTACGCAAGAAATGAGCAACAACTTCGTTAGATATTTCATTTGTACCTTTCTCACAAAATGCCAATGACAATGTGTAATTTTTCGATATATACAGTTTGTCCCAGATAAAACACGAAATGCAAAATCAAAAACTAGACCTATTACATACAACCTATAAGCGTACATGCTTGGTATCGTCACAATAATGACTTGGATTATTGATAAGTTCGAACACAACTTGCAGGCTCATTCGAAAGTAACAAAGCGAATACAAATTTATTGAATAATGAAAATACGAATTCAGGAAACAAATTGGAGGTAGTCTCCTCGTACGTGGATTATATTTAATATTTCATTATGTTCATTGAATCAGAATGTTTCATCACAAACGAGGACACTTCTTGAGAATTTGATCAACATGAATAGCGATAATAATGATAATAATAATAATGATAAATTTAGAATAGAATTTGGAAATTGCCATTGGATTTGAAGAGAAATCAGATATTTTCTCAATAATTAGAAAAATATTCAAGGTACTGCATACATGAAGACAAATGGTTCCATGATATCAATCATCCAATTCAAATAACATTACACTGTTTTTTTGCACGAGAACAATTTTCTTACAAAATTTCCCAAATTTCAGTGGAGCGAAATGAAAGAGAATTCGAGTGAGTATTGGAAAGATTTTCTTCTTGAAAGTCAACGGGGAGAATTGACAATATATTAACTTTGGACTTTACTCAAGTGCCCCTGATATCATAATAAGTATATATTCATTAGTAGAGAGGTTAGGCTACTCACAGATTTTTACTCCAATTTTGGAAATTTCTCAACCACCTTCTTCAGATGATGAGGATAGAGTTTTCGATTTTCTAAGAGTGAAGCTTAAATATTATATACCAAAAAAAGTAACAGAAATGGCGAATGGGAAAAATCTTTTGAAAAGACTAGAGGAATCTAAATAGGCAATCAACAATACGGCATTGCGTTTTCAAAGTAATTAGTAGTATAAGTAGAAGTAACACCACCTTGGAAATATTTTTATTGAGGGGCATGTGATCTATTATAACTGCAAACGACTTTTCAGTTCAGTATAACTTCAGATCATAGAAACATTTATTGGCATTCCTAGTGAAATTTGCATATTTTTGTATTGTTTACTAACACAATGAATACTTTTGGGTCCGTTCCTCACCTACTCATGATTTTGATTTGAATAATTACTTTCAGACGAACTCCAGTTTCACTCATTCAATAATCACCATTCGTTATGTACTCAGACAAAGATAAACCGAACAGAAGATTTTTCGATACAAATTGAAGGAAGCTCTCCGTTCGAACTTGTTTCCTGAATTTGTAGTTTCGTGAGTTACGGAAATGAAGGCGTGTAGAAAGGTGCATGCTTTAGAGCTCTTAGGAGAATATAAAAGCAGAACACGGAGAATTTGGATCGATACCACGTCGATGATTCTATACTGAATACGAAGGAGAAACTGCTTGGAAGGCATTTAAGGAAGAACCCACTGATTCATCTCATGCAGCTCTGAATATAATATATTAATCAACGTCTGAATGAATGATCAGCATTCCAACATCCGAACATAGTGAATTGATGTCCGCATGTAAATACAGTTTTTCCCACAGGAAAAGGTCACCTGGAAGCCTTGAGGTTTTCATTCAAGCATCAGTGAGGCGTCAGTGAGTATCTAGAAATCACCAATTGTCTTAGTTCATGATAATAAAAGGAGAACATATAGTTCCAATCTTACACTATATGCATACAGATCTGATTTCATATAAAGAGAAAAACACCTGACAGCTTGAGGCTTTCAGTATTCTCTAAAGATAATTCAGCTATGGCATTCATGAAAGGGTAGAGAGAGAATAGAATTGAATGCATCGTTTCATAGATATAGTATCCGAAATGACCAAACATAAAAAATAACCAATATTTATGTTGTGAAGGTGTTGTTGTTTTTTTATTTGCCATTTCTGGTGCTTTCTTTCCGATATTCATGGAGAGTCAGAGGAATTTTGTATCGACATCGAATGTGAAGATTAATGGAATTTAATTTCGATATTAGTTCAACTGGAGTTCGCCCTCAATATAGAAAATACCCCACCTCGAAAGTCCTCGTAACGATGAACGACACAAAAACTCACACACAACCGAAAAGCTTGTAAAAAACTCTACAAAACCGTAGAAAACACCAAACGCGACATGAGATATACGCACGCGACACCAAAAATCCGAATAGAACGATTGAAAATGCACTGGTGTATATAAATTCAGTCGTATTATCAGTCAAATTCAGTCGGTTGACTCTCTGTACAGTCTTTTTGGAAATTTTTATTGATTCATTAGCATGTTGTATTGCTTCTCAAAAGGAGTAGATATACCAAGAAAAAGGTCGCTAATTATGAAGGCCTCTAACTAGATCTAATCAGATGTATTTATTGAATAGTATATAATTGAAAAAACGAAACAATCGGTGATGATAACAAACACGAAACGAGCAAGCGAGACGAGGGGGGTGGTAAACACCAGACGCGCGCGATCAATATTTTTTCAAATCGATGAGGATGCAGATCATAGAAAATGCGATTCGGACTGAAAATTCCGCAGCCGCGACAATCCACCCCGTTCTCCTTGTCGACCGCACTTTGTTTTTCCACAGCCTCCGCTTTCTTCGACTTTTCTCTGTCGATTTCCGGCCCCGCACCGATATTTTCGTGTCTGTCCGTGGCGGAGGTGCAGCTAGTTACTGGGGGTGCCGCTAGGAGGCGTCCGCTGTTGCCGGAGCGAGGTTCACAATGGAGGAAATGCAGGGAGTTTCGGGCGGCACGACGGAAACGACGGGGAATCGCATCGAAAGGGGATGTGCTCGGGGTGATTCGCGTACGTGAGAGAATCCTGACGACGTCGGAATCTGGGAATGGTCCGGTATGGCGATTTAATATATGCCGTTGAACGAGATATTTGATTTTGCGATCCACTATGTGATTCGCAACTGAGACTGAATATTACAGTAATCAGTTATAACGGGTGTTTTGGAAATCAAGTGCAAACAATTCATTCATAGCAAAACATTGTATATGGTTTCATGATGCAAGTGCCAACTGTCAACCAATATTCAAAGATCTGCTCATTATGCCTGCTCTATCGCTATTTATATATGTCGCAGTTTTGGGAATACACAAGAACAAAAAATCTTTTCATACAAACTCTGATTATCATGATTACCAAACTGGTTCTGCAAGTCACCTGAGGTCTTCCCGTTTCAGACTCAATAAATTCTTGATAAATTCTCCAGATATTAAACTTTATAATGTTCTGACCCAAGAGCTCAAGGTTATGAATTGCAATTGCTTCAAATCTCAATTGAAACGACATATTCTTTGACACTGTTTTTAATCTATAGACGAATACTTGAGAACGCCCCTCAATGAATTTTCTTAAATCATTACGATGTAACTATAACTATGTGCCATGCTTTCAATGTTTCTTATTGCCAGATTTCTTGTACATATGTCTATATTTCCATTTGAATGTTTCCATTTAATATGTTGACCCATATTTATGTAAAAATATTTTTTTATTGCCTGCTGTACCTGACCTGCCAAAAACAATTTTTGTAAGTGAAATACATATTCTATTCTATTCTATTCTATTCAACTGAAAATTTTCGGAAAACTATTCAGCAAACATGATAGTATAAACGCATTTTCGATACCCTAAATCGAATTATTTTCCGTGAATTTTCAGGTGAATGCCTGCGATCCGAGAAAAGTTTCACTTGCATCGTTTTCTCCATTCGAACCCTTGTCTAGACTGTATTTCTGTCCCATAAATTTGCTTCTACTGATATATGGAGAACCAACCATGATGCGCGCATCTTTTTCTTTCTCTCTTTCGACTCATCTCTCTCTGTCAACAAATCCGTGAATCACTCCAGTGTTTTATCTAGTTTCTCCTACGATCGAAGATAATTTCAATATGAATGGAATAGGTTCTCTCAGAATTGAACCATTCTTCTGAGTTTCATGAACCACTCTGTATTATTCTACAACGATGTGTTTCTAGAAAGGGATGTATAATTTCATTGATCAGTAAGAATTAATATTCCGTGGACTGAAAAAATTTACAAGTTAATTGTCGTTCGAATGTAACGAAGCAAAACAGTGTTTCAATTTCATGGAACCTTACTGTAAATAGCAATGGAAATAACAATGACTGTAGAGGGGGAACGAAAAAGTGGTGAGTAGAAATCAAACGTCTGTGATAAAATGTATGAAAACGTCAAGTTAGATGAAGGCTTTTCAACTTCAGAATAAGAAACGAGAATCTGATAAGCCTCAAGGCGTTTCCGGAAATACAGCCTTTACGATTCACCCCGTCGAAACTTTGACGACCGTATTATGTTTATATGTCAGCAGTCCCATCAGATAACGGCTACACTCCCGAACTTCCTATGCCTATTTCTACCCAGCGCTTTCCTTACAGATAACGTTTTCCTATTACGTAATGCGAGAACGCCGTTTTCCTGTGTGAACGCGGCTTCCTCTGTGCGCATGCGCCAACAGGACTACTACAGGATCTTCATTTCGATCGCCAGGACTCGAAAAGGAAGTGGCTAAAACGACCACCGCACGGCATGATAACCGACGAAATTTTTCAGTTCAACACAACATGATAGAATTGTATATAATATTAGAAATTATTTCAATAATATACAGTATGAATTAAAATTGACAGTTTCCACTGGCTAACTCCTCAACTATAGGAGTAATCAATAAACTGATATACATGTTAACAAGTCGATTTTAGAGAAACTCAAAATGGCACATTTGAAACTTTGGTATCTTCATGAAGCAAATTGCTGTAGAGCAATAAGATATTCGAAATCATATCCAAATAACTGTACATTCAGTGTCTCACACTTTTCAACAAATTGGCATGAACGGAAGAGACATTTTCGGAAAATGATATTCAGGATTCAAAACAGGTTGAAAATCCCTTCGGGTTCGAGAAAAAATTCACTTCAGATAGGTATCAAATCTCCATAAGAAAATCGGTCCTGAGGAATCTAATTTTTTCTCACTTATAGATCCACCTCTGTATCTCCTGATTTTATTGGCCATTTAGTGCATCTTTCAATGACAAACACCTTGAATGTCTTTGGTATCTCTTGCTCTTACGATTTTATGAAATATACCTCAATAATGTCGGATTGCCGATACTCAGAAATGGAGTAGGGCACTTCAAGAAGGAAAGTAAATAAAAATGTAGTAAATTTCCACAGTTTTCAAAGAAAGAGGCACAATCAATAAACGCGCGATGAAGAAGTATTCAGAACTATCATATACTGGGTGAAACGGGATGAATGCACCACTTTAAGAGCACATTCTACACATGAAAATAACTTGAAGAAACTGATCTGTTGTGATATTTTTCTTTAAAATCAAAAATTTTTGGGATTTCAATCATCAACTGAAAAACTTTGGTCGATTTTGGTAAGTTTTTCAAACTTTGATGTTACATTGATTATGTCTTTTTGAACTATCATAATCGAACTAGTTATTGCGATGGTATGACCACGGGCAAGCATTTTAGTTTTCTACTGAAATATATTTACACTTTTTTTTTTAATTTCACTTCATTTTCAAACGGAACAGCTAAGAATACTGTTTATGAAAGTGTTTTTAGGATTACACATGAAGATAATACTGGAAACTCATTTATATCTATCTGATTTCCATCTCTTTCAAATTATAGCATAATAACAAATGAATTAGACTGCTTGCATGAAATTTGTTTCCATGCTATTTACGTTCTTCCAAAAGATATTAGAAAATATCGCCACTATTTGATTTATTATTATATCATTGTATTTTTAACAATTTGTATAAACTGTTATTTTTTGTGTAAAAAAATATCAGGCTTGACAGTTGGGTATACACCATCACTGGAATTGCTAGATCAATTCGTGTGAGTCTCATATAGTTATAACACACAAAATAATAGCATTTGAGTTTTCATAAATCAATTTCATATGTAGAATATGCTCCTATATCGATGCGTTCCTCTAGACTCACCCTATATAGTTCATTAGGTTGCAACCAGTTCCCTCATCAATGGTATTCTTGTCAAATATAATTGTATTTTATTGTCAACATTTTGCAAAAAAAATTGTATCTGGACTTGTGTTCGAATCAGCCAAAACAACAAATCTTTGAGATATTGTCTTGAGCATTTTCTGTGCGTACTTTCTTTGTTCATTTGACTTTACTAAATCTCCATTTCTTTTGGAGGTATACAGCGATATCCTAGCTATCATTGGATTGTGCAAGAACAAAAACAGTAATATGTTTGACATCATGTTGTACCACTATGCATCTATTATGCTCGAATACTGCGACGACTATTGCGTCCAATTATTCGAAATTTGCTGAATGAATGAATGGAATAGCTGTATTGGAAACTAAATATAAAAACGCATAGAAAATTGCGTGGTGTAAAACGGCTCTTATATTCTGGAATAAATCACGATTGAGAGTGAATTTCCGAGTGCCGTGAAAGATTATTTTTTTAACTATTATTATTATTATCCTATTGACGAAAATACTTCACTCCACCCCACCACTTTCTGCTGAATTTCTGGAAGAAATCTTCAATCACACCTTGTATCGCCGTTAAACGGCGTGGTTCCAGCTCCTTTTTCGGTTGCACTCGGTTGTGCAATCTTACATTATTCTCGTCGATGAGTAAGGAAACACAGGTAGGTAGGTGAGTACCAGCGAAGGCGGAGTGGTTCGTACAGGTAGTACCTCTACCTTAGCGACTTGGCAATATTCGAACACATTTCGACAGCGTACTGTGGATTCGGCAGGAACCTTTTTTTGTCAGAGGAGAGGTTGTTCAACCTTTGCATAACCGTTGTTTCGTTGGTGCTGTTGTGAATCACGTCGAAGCGCAGTTTCGATTCACATAAGCGGGATACTTATGAAAATTCCACACATGTGATTTTCAACCAATCAGAACGTGTATTTTTGTCAGATCACCCAACAGCGAATTATTCTGGAAATTTTTTTGACGTTCATAATGACAGGTTTTGTCAACTTGATATAGACAAAAAGTTAATGTTGTTGGAAACACATTTAATGTGGAATTTTCTCACCGAATACCACACGAGTTCAAATTATATCCGGAATTTTTTCTCGCTCATGAATATTCATGAGATCGAAAAAATTTCCGGGAATAATTTCACCTCTAGTGGTATTACTAGTGAAAATACGAATGAAAAATGGGAGGATTGCTTGAATCATGCATTGTACCTGCATTATCTATAGTCCATTCATTTCCAAACGGTTGGATCATTATCAAAGATGATGGAGCTTTTTCGAACTTTGTCACAGAAAATTTTGGAGCGTATTTTCGAAGCTGTCGAAAGCTTTCAGATCAACCAGTTTTCGTCTTGAACTGCCGCATTAGATGGTAATTTTGTAGATCAGAGGATTGGTGGTTAATGGGACGAAATGCAGCTTTTTTAAATTTCATAAACATGTAAATTTGGACACTTCATGAATAACAAGCTCAGAAATGAAGTTTTGGTGATGTCGAGTCTACTATTGGTAAAATTAACACAGAAAAGGCTCACATTGTTATCGAATAAGAGGTGGAAAAGGTGGTAATATCGTGATTCTACCAACATAGCCTCGGCTACAAAATCAAATCGATATGGCCGATTGGCAAAATTACATACGTTTCGCTCAAGGACAAGTTTACTGATGTGATATGTCGGGCGATTTATTGGTTGTAATTTGAATCTGAAGAAGAAAGAGTCAGCCATGTGTATTAATATGTATGCATGGTTGGCTGGTTGAAAGAAATACAATTCCATACTGAATCACTGAACATGATCATAGATTTATGGTATAGCATTGCGTTGTTTCGTCTATAGTTAGTTTTGATATTTTTCAACTTTTAATTCAACCTACCAATCTATCTATTGATAAATGATATGTGAAAATATGACGAGGATCAAATGAGGATGAACTTTCCGTTTCGTTCAAATCGAATCACCCTGTAAAACGAATTTTGATCGTCATCGTGCATTTAACGCTTCGTGAAATTTACGAACCATCACGGCGATCTACAGATAAAAAAATGGTGATTGCTCAATTCCCAAACTTGTAAAACCATTGAGAGATCTACCGTTAGGTGAGTTGGGCTCGTCAATAATTTATATCTCTCGAAATATCAATGGAAAAGCAAACGCTGTAATTTTCGTGTACCGTTATTCCCATGGCCTATGCCGAGGAAGGATAAATAATGGAAACTTGCAACGACAAACCGAAGGAACCTCACGTGTGAATTTGACCCCGGGTCAGAATCTAACATTGTTGCACCTATCTGGAGAGCGTTCAATTTTCAACTCATACGGAATATTTGATGTCGATGGAGAATTTACCGGAGTCCATGGGGTTTCAAGCAGGACCCAATTTAATCCGGATTTAGCGGGGATTGAGTCAACTAAGTCCGTGCAGAACATATTTCAAATAATACTTTTTTTTATTTATTCAAATATGTAATTCAATTCAGTGAGCATTTCTGAAATTCTGTTTTTTATCAATTCATTTCATATAGGTATATTCAGTACATATCGTCTCAAACGTAACACTCTAGATATGTAGAAGAATCCATAATCATAATATCTAGGAAAATAGTAAGGAGTCAGCTAATCATCTTTCACTTTTCAGGTCAACTAAAGATGGTAACTTATTTTTCAGCTTTCAATGGGATTTTCTCTCTTCGTTTCTAGAAAATAGAGTAGAAGTTATTAAAAATTATTGCAATATATTTGTAATAAGGACAGATTTAGGATCTGTCCCAAAATGTCACTGCGCTTGAAATTAAACCTTTAGATACCTGAAAGAGAAATTCTCTATTGGTCAGTGACACCTTGTTTTTGAAAAAAATTTGGAAATACAAATATATTTAATAAGAATAAAACCTCTACTTATCTTGGTGTCAAAATCGAAAACATTGAAAAAATTCCACGAAGAGAAAAAATATTTCAATTGTGTTGAGAACGGGAGTAGATTCGTTCCCGAAACGTCCACCAAGATAAGTAGAGGTTTTATTCATTCAATTTCAAACGGAACAGCTAAGAATACTGTTTATGAAAGTGTTTATGAACTGAAACTGATTTATATCTATCTGATTTCCAAGATAAGTAGAGGTTTCATTCTTATTAAATATATTTGTATTTCCAAATTTTTTCAAAAACTAGGTGTCACTGACCAATAGAGAATTTCTCTTTTAGGTATCTAAAGGTTTAATTTCAAGCGCAGTGACATTTTGGGACAGATCCTAAATCTGTCCTTACTACAAATATATTGCAATAATTTTTAATAACTTCTACTCTATTTTCTATAAACGAGGAGAGAAAATCCCATTAAAAGCTGAAAAATGAATGTACCACCTCTTCGAAGAACTCACAGACAGTATTTTCTAGCTTATGTTTCGCACTTAACCTCAAATTCCAAATAGTTTTTGGGTTGTCGTAATGATACATATTTCAAACTGATAGAAAAACTGCAATACAAGAAGATAACTCAATGAACGTTTATTTTGACTGAGTGAACTCAATTCACAGTGCAATAATTTTCATCATCTCCATGCGGTACTAATGTTTGAATTAAGTAGAAAATTTCATCCCTAACATTTTCGACAAATTACAACTGAACGAATTTCCGCTGAAATTTTTTCCTCCTCCGGGGAAGAAAGATCATGAAACTACACTAGAATTCACAGGTAAACGTCAATATCATCAAAAATCGAGATTATCCTAGTATTTTCTTGATAATATTTCGGTGTGAAATTTTCTTCACGAATATTCAGAAAATTCGTGTTCAAAAAAAAAATTCCGGTGATAATTGAAGCTCTCGTGGTTATTTTAAGTGATTAATCAAGACTTCAAAAATTAATCTTTTCAGAACAGAGATCGTATGTAAAACCAAGATCTACGACTAAAGCTACACTATTAACAATTAATATGCATGAATATATCATGTTTATCAGCATTTCGTGCGATAACGTAAGATGAAGGTACACCCCAAAATACAATAAATGTTTATAACATACCTAGTCTAACTTGTGAGTGCAGTAGGGGTAAATGGGTGTCGGAAGTTCAAAGATAACACCATCATGCATGTGACATGATAGTTGGTTGAGTTGCTTTTGTTTCGTGATGGTCTCGAGACTTTTACTTTTCTCAATTAACCCCGTTTCTGGAGGTCACTCAGGGCCAAACTGGCCAGACGACAGGAAACGGTTACGAACGATTTTGTTTTTGGCCAAAGAAAAGGAAAGGAAATCAAGAGACTGTAATAATATGTAAATTATCGAGATAAGAGTCTCGTATTTCATTTGGAAATTTGGGGTGGAAACTTGCATGACAATTGGCAGTTTTCGGAATATTCATAGCACTGATTATTATGGTGTGATATACAGGGTGAGTCAAAAATGTGTACCGAGCTTTCTGGGGGTGATAGAACATTGAAAAATAAGTGTAGTTCGATGATTAAACTCATGGCCCAAAATGCATATTAAGGGAGATATATCCTTCCAAAGTTGATAAAATTAAAATAATTTCTCCGCATAACTTCTGAACGATGAAAGCCAGCCGATTGAAATTTTGTGCATGAATGTATGTTGTTAAAATACATTTTTTCGTCACACTTCCACATTTCTGATATTGTTATAGAGGGTGTTTTCAGAGGGTGAGTCATGATTTTTTGTAGAAAACTTTTTTCCCTGTATTATTTTCGGTGAAAAAACAGGAGCATTCGATGGAGCGAGAAAAATTACATGAAAAAGGTACTCTTATTCAAATACAAAAAATTGAGCCGTTCGTGAGATATTTGAGTTTTTGTAGTTACATGATATCAGCAGATTGATTTTATTCATCGCGAGATTCATCGGTAACAATATTTTAGCAGACCATGATGAATAATTTTGTTCTCAATTTTGACGTTCATGTCATCAACATTCGAGTCGATTTGTTCGTGTGGTTTTTCTGTGTCATTTATCACTGCGATTATCAACTGAGATTTTAAGAAATATGGCAGGTTATTCGTTCTCTGAACAAACTGATATGCTTCTAATGCTTGGCGAGGGTTTAGGAAATGCAAATGCTGCTACACTTATTTTTCAATTTTCTATCACCCCCAGAAAGCTCGGTACACATTTTTGACTCACCCTGTATATGAAGAAAACAAAACAATCGTCGAGAATTGAAAATATAGATGTCCGATCGGAAACTGGTTTTCCACGCTGGATGTAATCGCAACTTCGTCATCAATTGATTAAATATCAAGTACCTACCTATAACCAAATTTTCCCAAGCCAATTCATCAGTGTTGTTTCAGATTCAATTCTTCATTTATCTGTTTTTTTATTTACATAAACCGATGTTTGGGTTTCAAGTAATATGATGAGTTTTTGGTATAACTACGTAAAAATCATTACAAACCTCTACAAAATTTGCGTGTTTGGCCATGTAGCATCTGCTTGTTATAGTTGCAAAACATTTTTACATACTGGTACGAATACAATTCCTGATACTATTTTATCTGTAAACATTTATCAATCAGTATAATAGTCTGTGTTACTGTTTTTCGATGTAGATTTGCTGACAATATAATTTTAGAAATTACTAAGCAACCAATTGTTGCAGCGATCATCGAATTCATCTAAACGTTATCCTAATTATAAAAAGTTTGGTAATAATTTTTGGAGTATATTCGAAATACCATGATTCTTTTGAAAACGGCTCAAGACTGATTCGAAGGAAAGGACAATGATGCCTGTATTTTAATGTATGATGGTTAGTTGCTGGAAAATTTCACAATATCTTTACCTGTGATCAACAGAGGTCGAGACCTAACTGTAGATAGACCTCATAGAGGAAGATGATAGGACAGATTCATACCGTCGTGATGCTATATTGGTTCCTTTCCTTTGTTGTTCTTTATTGTCTTACCTCAATGTATCTTATGTATATCTAACATGCACTGAACGAAATTGCATTGCCTACTATATACGTTGTACTCCTTTTGATCAATTATTTCCACTTTTTCATAGTATAAAAAAAAATCTATCTAGAGACTTGGTAGACGAATGTAATTTTATTTTTCATAAAAGTATCATACATTGACTGTTCGTTGTGGAAAACTTCCATTTACATCAGCAAAGTAACATTATTTTCTTCAACATTATCAAATTTCAATTCAAAACAATATTTAGATTTGGAAACACATCACGGTCATAGAACATAATGTCTTCAATCATTGAAAGTTTTTTTTTTCATTTTTAATAGAACCCATATTTATACACTTCACAACAATGATCCAATTTTCCAAGATTTCGAATTTGATTGATATAGTCATGATTTTTAGATTCTTGGCAGATTAATTGGTTATCTGCAGATTATCTGGATTATAATTATTAATTTTTTGTGATCCTCTGTCACCGTTCGTAAATTTTCCTCAATACAACAACTTTCGTCAATGATACAATTTCCTGACAAATCGCAAAGCTTTTTGACACTCAGTGTTTGTATATTATATAAAATAATCAGGTATACGTCTACGTCGTCACATTGTATGAACCTACGTGATGATAAAAATGGAATGCTGTTTTTAAGGATGCTGATATCAATTTTTTGTACTCAAAACTTTATTCTATACCTTTTTTTTGTTTATTGGTATTTCTGTTATGTTCGAGCTTTGATAACCTTTCTTTCATTTCTTCTTCAAATTGTGCTCGTGTTCAATTTTTAATAACCACATAACATATAATGCAGGGGGATTAAATTTAACTTTCTCAACTTAACAGATAATATTTAACCTACTTCTTTTTTGTACTTCCTCTGATTGCTGAGAAATCGAGAAGATATTTCACAGCTGAAAGTTTTCATTGGGTCATGGTTGATATAAATGTGAGACTCCAACTGTTGAATATTCAAATTTTTGGATAGGAGTAAAAACTCTGCTTGGGCCCCAAATTCATCGGTAGCTACGAATCCAGCATCCATTTGAATGAATGAATATTTGTTAACAATTTGGACAGAGTTGAAATTAGCATGAAACACATTCAGAAAGAAGGAAAAATAGCTTTTTCAGTATCAAATACCATAGACATAATCGACTATCGACACTTCGCCATCTCTATGCGGTGCCAGTTCGGTTCCGGAGTGCGAAAGGTCGCCGACCGGCCAATAAACCGCCGAAATAACTGTGGGCCCACAACAAAAAGCGATATTTCATCAGCCATTGGCGTCGACAGAGGGGGTGGTAGAAGATGTAACCCATCAAACTCTAAAACTAGGTAGCCTCACCACAAAGAAAAATAAAAAATAAGCCATGACGGATGCCAGAAGTAATGAATGTCAAAAATTTTGGGACTAAATCAGCTTAGTTCCCGGAGACAACTAGTGCTGAAAGTGTGCATTTGTTACATAAAACATGAAGTTTAGAGTACGAGACGAAGCAGAAAGATCGGTAGAAAGCTGGCAATCATCTTGACTGCAACGAATATTTTTCCCACATGCTGCACTCAATATTTTTTGTAAAATCATCTGTTTCTTCAAGATTTTCAAATTCCAAACTGCATGACAACTGGAAATCACTTCTGGAAAATGCTACTATCAAACGCTGGTGTCCAAAAATGAGTACGGAGAAACAGTCGTTATTAGAGCAATCTTCAATAGTAACTGATCATGATATTGATTTCGTAGCAAGTTACTATTTGCACACTGAGGAAAATTGTATAGGTACTCTTCTCTAATGCCTACTACTTATACACGGGACAGCTTTTTCTGAATTGCATTCTACCGCATACGGAAAATTTATTATTTTCCAAATAATTGGAAGGAAAAGGATAGAATCAGGTTCCTTCCAAAAAAAATCTCGAGCAAAATTCATGCAAAAATAAATGGATCCTGATTAACTCAGTTTTTCGACTTTCGATGGTCGAATTATCATTATCTATGGAGTATCTATGAAATTGTAATAATTATCTCGGAACTAGCGTTATCCATGAAAATTTTATGAACAATTTCAATATCAAAATGTTTCTGTTCTAGTCATTGGACATTGTTCACATGTACCATTCATCATAATGAAATTCTGAATTCATAATATTCCATGTTGACAAAATGGCTATAATTTCGGTTCATTGATAATCGATTACCTATCTCACCTTGTATTTCTGTTTCTCTAGATGGAATACATACGGTGTAATTTACTGAGTTCTTTGTGAATTATTTCTTCTTGATCCATGCTTCTCATTATTGATTGGTCCGCAACTTCTCAAGTAGGATTCATGCAACATCAACTAAATTTAAGTGAATTCAAGATTTGAATGATTTTTAGACTAATATATTGGTGTTCATGCAACATCATATAACGAAATTAATGAGCTATACATAACCTTCTATATGCCAATCCTCTAAGAGGAACAGGCCAACAACTATAAGAAGATGAATAACCTTCAATCCCCAAAAAACAAAGAGCTGAAGCTGAAGGAGAAGAATAACTTTTATGAGTTGTGCCATCATTTTAGAGCGCGGCCACAGGAATATAATAACACAGAACGGCTAGTTCCTATTTATCGCTATTGCGATTGCTATTTTTGTTTGATTTATTGCGAAGTTGTGGAATTCTTTGCCTAGTGAAGTCTTTCCTGATGCTTACAAATTCTAAACTTTTGAGAAAAATTCCAACACCTTCCTTCTCTTCCAAAATTCTACCGCTGGCTGACACGAACATTATAGGTTCACCTTTCGTGTTGTCAACAGATAAAGAAATATATTCTCAGTTGAAGTTTTGAATACATTCTAGTTCGAATTTTTGCTTGCATGAATCCACCTGTATTCGAATATCTGGACTTAATACGAGACTGAAAATTCAATACGAGATCCCTACCTCTAAACGGCACCCCTAAAATGTTCCAGCTCGATGGCCGATATCGAAGAGAAAATGAGGGAAATGATCGAATCGAAAAGTAAAAGTTTCAAGGGTGCGACTAAACAAAAGGTCAATAACAGAATAATATTAATGAAGCGGCAGGTTCATCAACCCGTGATGGCACGAAACGAGGAAGGTCAACCTGATACTCCTTTCTTCATCGAAGGGTATCATTTGAATCGATAATAATAATGATATTCAGTCGATAGATCGGCGATAAGATCTGCGAAGAATATCTGGCCTTGTGTATGTCGCCATCGATAGCTCACGAGGCTTATTTTACCGCGAACAATGAATTATAAACAAATACTGCAGTGGAATTTTCCTCATATGCTGTTTTAGCCTCTAGAAATTTGGCGTGAAACATCCAATCGGACTGTAACATTTTCTTTTCTGCTGCTTGCACTTTTCACCTTCTTCACTGTCAGTTATAGAATTACGTCATCCTTGGTGAATCTTTCGTACCAACATAACCCTACGAAAAATACTAGTATCAATCAAACTCTGCCTTCAGAGCTTTCCGTTCAAGATGGCTACCATGCTCGACGGTGCCAGATTTATTTCATTATTCGTGACCAACTGCTCGACGCGAATTGTTAATTTTTCAAACAATTATCAGAATTCTGTTATTTTTCAAACATTTATATTTATATTTTATAACACATTTGCGAATTCATTGTTGGAGTATTGGGAATTATATTCAAAATACCGAAAGCATTATCTGGGGATGCCCAGAAAATGATGGTAACATTATTACCATTTTTCAAGAATCAAAGCGATAATGAAGGCTGAAGGCTCATTATATGAATGCATTGTGATATTTCTAATCCTTATACGATAATTGTCGTGAAATAATTCTGTGATTAATTTTGAGGTTATGTTACAATTGATTCACGTAAAACTGCATAGCAGAGTAGCTGCTGCATTAGGTGCATTCACTTTGATTTGCTTTAATCATGTATAACGGGCAGACACTAATCGCCCTCTTGCAATTTTGCCTTAAATAATCGTCGATGAAAAATCATTGTGTCTGAACATAGGAGCATTTCGCTCTCAACCGAAAACACTGTATTTTTCGACACGTTGACGTACTTCTCAACTAAGAGTGAGCAAGATATAGTCATTGTTCTGACACAGATTCTCATTCGAAAGCGCCTTCCATATGAAAGAAGTTGAATCCACCTTCGTCAAGAATGTTGAATATTAAATGAAGGTATAAGAATTATTCTGTGTGAGGGATGGAAGGCGCAGATTGCCTATGATGTCTATCCATATAATAATAATAATAATAATAATGATAATAATAATAATAATAAATGGCCTTTATTTTTCTTGGCGGAGTTTAGCTCAAAGCTATTCTTCCACTCAACCAAGCGTATTAAAAAAAACAATGTCTTATACATTCATATTAACAATGGTAATATAAATGAATAATTATAATAATAATTGTAGTAGCAAATTAGTAGGGAAAAAAGGAAAAAAATGGGACTATCGCTGTTCATCCAGGAAATATTGTTTGAGTTTACGTCGGAAATCTGAGAAACATAAAATTTTCATATTTTGACTGGTGGAGTTATACAGGACAACGGAGTGGTAAGAGAAAGATCGTTTAAAGAAAGCAGTTCTGTGATGGGGAATGGAAAAATTGTTGACATGTCGGAGGACTCTGGTGTGTGCTTCTTGTCTGTATTGGAGTTCATCGAGGAGATAGAAAGGTGTTTTTTTTTTCTGATAATTTTATGAAAAAAAGTGGCATGATGAAGTTCTCTCCTATTGTGCATTTTTAGCCAGTCTAGTTTATTGATGTAGGATGTCGCGTGTACCCTGAAACCCAGGTCAAAGATGAACCTCACGCATGCATTCTGAACTTTTTGGATTCTTCCTGATTGTGGTGACTCTCAAATTTCTTCCCAAAAAATGTCTATTGGAATAGAGACCCTTCATTATACAATATGCTCTTTTGATGAGATTGCTTACATGGTTATGAAATTTCAGGTTATTATCGATAACTAGACCAAGGCATTTAATTTTTTCACGATACTCGATCCTTTGCCCTTCTACCTCAATCGATACGCTATCTATAACCTTTTGATTATCTCTTACACTAGCAAATACAATCAGAGAAGATTTTGTGGGGATAGTACAGAACCTTGCGGAGCTCCATGTGATACATTTAAATATCTTGATTTCATATTTTCAACCTGCACACACTGGCTTCTTTTCGATAAAAAAGAATTGATCAAATTTCTTGCTTTTTCAGAAAACCCGTAGTGATGCAGCTCAAAAAATAGTGAATACGTCATTCATGAATTGAAAAATGATCTGCGCCAATATACGCAGCCTCTAACATCAATTCCCTTGTAATCTAAGGTCTTACCTCTTATAGTACTGGGCATGGTTACATATCCTTGGATCCAGTTGTGAATATCTTCTTACGCACTCTATTTTAGAATATAAAATACTACGTTATAAAATCCATGTGTATAACGGACGGAATATCTTCAATCAAGCTTGATATAATTCGAATAACTGGTCGGAGCTGATTTCGTGACAAAATAGAAAAAAAGGTTATCCTGATGTTTTTTTCTTTCTGAATCTACCGAATGTTCCACTAAACATGATTGACTGAGATATTTGGCTAGCGCAGCGAGACTTCCTTTCCCAGCATCTGAAAGAAAAACAGAAAATTAATCTTTGTATATGTCTGAAAAAAGGGCGAATAAATATCTAATAGAATTAAAATCAATTCAATTAATTAATTAGTTGATTCATCATTTATTCTATTCACACGCGGTTTTTTCTAGTGAAGTCATCATCAATTTCAGGGTTTCGACATTATGTTCTTAAAATGATCCTTATATTAATCTGATTCGAAAGTTTTTCGACACCTTACAAATATTAATTCAAGTAAATATTCTTAGAGATACTTTCTTTTCAATAACACCTTTCAGTCGTCTGAACACACGATTTATTACCGTGAGAGAACGCCATCTTACGCAGGAAACCGAAGCCCAGGTTTGTTTTGTTATTCTTTCAAATGGAGAAAGATACATTATCCTCTGAAGCTTCAAAGGAAAATATAAGTTTTCACTACCCTTTTCAATGCTAAACCGCTTGATATGTGAAGTAGTTTCAACGGATTTTCCTGAAAAATAGCTAGACAGAAAATTCTACGGAAACATAATACAACTCGTGTGGCATTATGTATTATACTTAATATACCTGTATCGGAATCAGAATCGTTGGTTGCTTGATATGAGCTCGACTATTCAGAATTCGTGATAATATTAGTATGATCAGATAGGATGAACGGTCATTGACTTCTTGTTCGAACGATATGACATCTGCGGCACTTCGTACATTCATAACAAACGCAAGAGATTCTACTACGTGACACCCAGGCGAATAAACTGAACGACAGATGAAGTGTCCAGCCTCCTGCATCACAGGGTATTCCTCCAAATATAAATAGGTACTCAAAGAAACAATAAGTGCTGCTCGATGGTGAGCAAACTTCATAGAATAATCAGATCCGTCTACATATTCCCTTTGATGTTTCGAGTACAAAGGTTGCTTCGAATCGGGGTTAAACAATCAGCATATAGAAATACTTGCTGTAACTCCCCTGGTCAATTGTACATGACTACGTGGAAATCTCTCAGGAGCATATATGGGAGGTCAATATAACACTAGTTGTTCATATAACTTATTTTTCTTATAGGGATGTATCAGTTCAGTTGGTATTTTTTAATAACATTGTTTCAAACAGTTCGAGAGGAAATCGATATTTCTCAAAAACCATTTATATATCAATCGATTTATCTCTAAAAATCTCAAGAGTATCCTAAAATGTTCTATGTAGCTGAACATAGTGACTTGACATTGTCAAAGTTTGAGCAAATTTTATGTCACGGGCCGGTGCAGATCAAAAACTTAGCTTTGTTGTCAAATAATGGCTCTTTTTTGGTGGAAAACTCAGGATATAAAAAGTGGTTCAAAACTTACAGACAGAAAATTGATTCTAATGTCTTTGAGGCCCTCCTTGAAGTGTTTTGCCCTCCCATGTATGCTTCCGAGAGTTTGCATGAGTCACGTAGTGATGGAACACCCTGTAATATATATACATGATGGTTCGCCCACTGCCTATTGGAAAGGAAAAAGGGTAGCGAGCGTCATTCGTGGAGGGTGACGGAACTGATTTGATATTTTATTTTTCAAATTGTGATAATGACTACGAAAAAGGATACAACTGTTGGTGACACTAGCACACCCAGGAATTTTTCTTGGTGGCTCCTGGATGCCCATAAATTTAATGAAATATAATGATGCAGAATCAAGTTCGGGAAGATGAAAGAACAGTGGAAATAAAAATCATAAAAAAACCATCCCGATGATTTGCAAAAGTTTGAACAAAATGAAACAGCACAGTAACTTCCTGTGTTATTGATTGGACACCCCGTCATTATTTAGGTCTTCATTGAATAAAAAAATTCAAGAACATATCCTGCATATCACTTCAGATATACAGGGTAGAGAGACTCACCCTGTATACATATATGTATACATATCCGTATAATTGGTTCCAGTAATTTCTGTGTCAAGTACATCCCATCCGAGTGAACATACTTTTTGCCACTACTAACCTGAGGAATCACCATTATTCAAGGAATTCCTCTAATGAGAAGTAACACTTTTTTGATCGAAGTAAATAATGATAAAGACATTTTACCTAGGTGAATAATGAACTGTCAATAGCGTCGATGATATGTAGTATAGCGTGTAGACATCGATGCCTATGCAACCAATGAAACATTCATTATTAACCGAAACGTTAAAGAAATATAGATGGGACTGAGAAATTCACTACATCCCAAAGCGATTTATGCAATTACGAACTGTTTTGAATTATGAATAATGATCAATTCTAAAAATGTCACAAATCATACGTGAGCTGAGCTGTCACTGTCATGTGCTAATTAAAGATGGGCATTAACTTGGTAACAGAGGGTACGTTCATCAGTTCGACGGTAGCATCTGCGATGTTCATGAGGTTTGGATATTTCAAATCATTTCAATGAATACTGTATTTCTGATATTCACTTTAGATTTTCATTAGTAATCGATATTGTAATTTCGATCCCTCATATCTACGTTTCTAAGCGCATCTCTAGTCTATGTTTATGTTTTAGTAATAGACTGAATGGCATTTATCTTTCAGTGGAAATGAACATCGGAATGAATGAAACATGCTGATATTTCAGTGTTAGTAGTGGAAAAAATATGACATATACCTCGGCTGAAAATGCTAACATAAAGCTCGCACATTACATCATTTTATATATTATCATAAAAGTGCTCACGGTCGGTTAAAAACTACAGCTCATTGTGATATTCCGAAAATTTGCTGTTACGTTATCCCGTAGTTCACAGTGAATATCTGCTTTAATCGTAGATTTTCTTGACACTGGAGATTAATGGAGCTGATGGAATGGCACAAGTGATTGGTAGATGAAAGATAGATAAGATGACCCCACTCGAAGTGAATCTTCGGTATCTCTTTCGCTCTTGTGAATATTCGAGGATCATGTTTAGAAAGTCAAGTACGGAAGATAGGGGAAGATACTTCCAAGTGAAACAAAATTGATTTTTCAGAAATAAAAACTTTACAGGAAACAATTGTATAATAAATGACATTGATGTCTAGATTCCGAATCGAAGGATAGTTTCAACAAGGAGAGCCAAATCCAAGATGACAAAACTAGGTCGATGAGTAAAGATTCGGACGTGCTTTCATCAGTGAGACAAAACACAATTTGAATATTTCCTCCTCTTCCTGCTGTGTTTAAGATAGATCTCGGGTAGCGAGAGTCACAGCAATATTTGAACCGTCGATTATATTCATAACATGCAGGCATACCAATTTTTGGAAAATCCAAAACAATAACACCTATTAATCGTGTATCAATGGAGCTCATCAACACACGAAAAATCGTGCATTAATGAGAATTGCCCTTCTCTTTCTCTAATCATTCTTTCATTTTTTTCTATGAATTCGGGACATGTGGCATGTGGATGTTGCCAAGTCACGAACCTTAAGTCTGTTTGGAATTCTTTCAAGAATTAACTTTGTTGCCAATTCGAAAATATTTTCTAAATATCAGGAATTTCATGTATATCGAGCTGTTCAATACTTGGAAATTATTGAGGAGACACGCCTTCGTTGCCTCCTCTCAGGAGTCACTACTGGGGGATTGCTCAGAGAGAACGATGAACTACCCCTACGGGACACTCGGTATAACTGATCGAAACTGCATTACGTACTCGGGCATTTCTTTAAATCCGAAATAATGCAAACAATGTATAAACCAACGAGGTAATTGCACAAAAGCATAAACAAACGGTTTTCGGTGGAATAAGCGCTTTTTTTCGATGTCATTGACACTGGCACCCAATGAATCATAATTCAATGAAACGAATTGAAACGTTTTATAAATAGGTGGTGAGTGGAAAATCGATCTCTCGAGCAGAGACGATAATTGTATTCAAACTTGTTCGAACCAGGAAGGACAAACTTTTGTATTCATCTACAAAAAAGGTTTGTGAATATTCTCAATTTACCCATAACAAAATGAAAATTTGATTTCTCACAACATTTCCACGATGAATTGAATAAATTATTACAAGATGATAGAAATATATGGAATATTTATGTAATCAATAACAGGCGATCGAGACCCATTCCCTTACAGACTATTTCTCAATATATCGCTTCTCTGGAGATTGGTACGGTCAATCGAGTTCATTCAGAGTAAACTGACATCATTGCAGTTGTCACTGTGAAAAATAATCCAGGCACTTTTATCACACTGGCGCTATTTCGAATTATATTCAATTCCATCCAACATGGTTGCATTTTATTCTTTGCACAATGTCTTGAAAGATATTATGGCCGGAAACTCGAAACGATGAAAGTGAAAATTAGTAGCGTTCAAAATCTAATCGACTTGATATCTTATGATGTTCCCCAAAAATTAAGATCATTGAGTTTGGACTTCTTCATCTGATGTACATGCTATCATGTGAAATATATTCGAGAAATCACTCTTGGGGAGTACGTTCTGACTGCATTTTTATTTCCATTATTTCAATTTCAACGAAAACATGAGTTATTTAGTCTCATTTATATAAAGATAGTGACACATATAAAGTTTCGTATTTGAAAAAATAAATTTGGTAGAACATGGAAAATGATATAATTTTTCATTTCATCTCCAAATAAAGTCACTATATGTGCCGGATCTAGCGTGAATCGGTGAAGCGACCGATTCAGTGCATTTTAAGCAAATTATTTTCAATAAAAAATTGGAAAATTATTTTATTTGTTTGTCGCCTTTTACGAAAGCGCTGAACGGACATGATGTCTTTTTTTGAAATTACCAGTTTGATCTGACAATTAGCACTAATTGTTAGTTTGAACTGACAATTAGGTCTAATTGTCAGTTTGAACTGGCAATTATTACTACTACTACTACTTATTACTACTAATTACCACTTCAAACTGGCAATTAGCCATAAATGCCAGTTCAAACTGGCATTTATTTCTGATTGCCAGTTTAAACTGACAATTAGACCTAATTGCCAGTTTGAACTGGCATTTATGGCTAATTGCCAGTTTGAACTGACACTTAGGGCTAATTACTAGGGATAAATGCCAGTTTGAACTGACAATTATGGCTACTTGTCAGTTTGAACTGGCAATTATTACTACTACTACTACTACTACTTATTACTACTAATTACCACTTCAAACTGTCATTTATCCCTAACTGCCAGTTCAAACTGGCATTTATCCCTGATTGCCAGTTTAAACTGACAATTAGACCTAATTGCCAGTTTGAACTGGCATTTATGGCTAATTGCCAGTTTGAACTGACACTAAGGGCTAATGGGCTAATTACTAGGGATGAATGCCAGTTTGAACTGACAATTATGGCTAATTGTCAGTTTGAACTGGCAATTAGGGCTGATTGCCAGTTTGAACTGGCATTCATGGCTAATTGGCAGTTTAAACTGGCGTTAATGGCTGATTGCCAGTTTGAACTGGCAATTAGCGGTTAGTGTCAGTTTAAACTGGCAATTATAAAAAAATAGTCATCATGTCCGTTCAGCGCTTTCGTAGTTTTTGTGTCATGCTTCGAACTGAAAGGAAACGGAAGATGGTGAATGAGCCAGTAGACTTTTTGATACGAGTATGTCCTGTTCATCTGAATTTTGTGTGCTCTTGTACGTATTTTCTTTCAGTACCAATATCTGCCTCAGTTTCTGATATCCTCATTGTATATAAACGTTTTTCTAACAGCCTGTAGAATTGTTTCAATATGAACCCAGCGGAATTTGAAAATGACATATATAATTAATGAACAAAAATCAATACTTGATGAAAAAATATGATGAGGAGTGAAAAAAAATGAAAACTCCCTCCCTCTCGGGCGTTTGAGATTCTTAGTTCAGAATCTGCGAACAGATCCCAGGATAGGTGATATAGGTATCATGGCAAATAATGCTTTTCAACTCGAACGTGTAATCCTTCTGTTGCTGCTAGCTGGTCATCTATGCCAGAATTGAAATAATGACAGTATTCTGTATACGTTGACGTTGCCAAGTATCGATTGGTCGAACAATTTGCGAAAATCGAAAATGATGCCATTGAATATGTCGCTTCGTTAAATTAAACAATGGCAGTAACGTAATCGATGAAAAAGTGCGTGCAAGACTTCTCTTTTGGATTGCTCATTCTGGCACGCGACAACCAAGGTCATTGCCTTCTCCCCAACCGTATGCCCGTCTTATCAAATCGAGCCAAATATTTATTTTCTGTCGTTTTCACACGCGGGTTGCTAACCACTTAATTTATGCCCGAAAAATCCACCAGAAGGAATGAGTCAGTCAGGAGCGAAAGGTTTTTGAACTGTTTGTAGGCCGACCTACCCCTTCCGAAAATAAAACATAAAAAGAGTTACCTCAACGGCTGATGCGTGGTTGCTGATTCCATCCCGATAATACCGATAATAATACCAATGAATTGAATTGTAGAATTTTCAAGATTTCGTTGTTTTTATCAAAAAGCGTAGCGAGGAGAACTCTAAAAGAACGAGGTCGACCAGTACAAATAATAAGTTGGACCAATTTGTGCATTGAAATATCATTGAAGTATAATGAGGGAGGCACATGAAGCGATTTTCATGCATATGCTCTTCATGAAGCTTAAAACTATAGAAAAATGGAAAAAATCATTAGAATTCAAACAACTAATTGATGGTAGTTTAGTCTTGATGAAAATAACTGATTTTTATTCACCACTGTATTCCGTTTGGAAATAAATATTTTGACTTGAATGCAGGTTATTTGCAATGCACCAATTTTCATCAAAAATGAGATTTCCCGACAAATGAATAAAAGAAAAGTTCCTTATATGGTGCTAACGTCTTGAAACTCTCTGTATAAACGGAAAATAGTATAACGGCATATATCTGATGGTATGTGGCTAACCATTCAGCAATACCTACCAATGTCAAGAAATAATATCACGTTACCGAAGGCGTTTCTATTAAAAGCATTTGAGGTTCATTGTTAACAATTGAACAATTTACTTCACGTATCTTCATGGATGCTAATAGTTTTTCAAGTGAACAGTGTTTTTGAATCTGAATGAATCATTAAGCACAGTTCAAAAGCAGATAGTTTATAGGAAATGCACATATTCAAATAATATCTTGTTTTGAAAATTGGCATAAGCTCACAGCACTCAACGTAATTATTATGAATGCTCAAAGTTCGTTTCAGCAAATGATATTTACATAATATCTATGTATACTAACTTTTGGTACTGAAATCATTTGCAGTTCGGGATTTTCGTGTGTTCCACACACATTGCAAACAGCGCCGTGCACGTTGATGAAATGAATTCGGAAGTTTCTTGTACACAACACTTTTTCAACATTGTATTCACTTAGCGAACTGATGAAAATGTTTATATCAGAAACTAGATGATACACAATGATTTCGTACCTGTGTCGCGCCCAAATTCAAACTGTCACGAGTTGACACAGCTGTCATTGACGGGTATATTTCGATTGGGATGTCACCTGCTCCCGATAGTCTCGTCATCTATTGTTGAATATTAGAAACCCACTCCATCTGCTATATCATTCAATTGTTTTTGGCCTATTTAGTCTGACGAAACGAATGAAAAGTGGACGCACCGGCTAGTTTATTATATCAATGTGATGACTACCCCAATACCTTTCAACGACATTCTCACTGAACTGAATTGAAATGTTCATTTCATCGATTGTTCTGGTACACGATAATAATGATGAGATTGAAACCTAATGAGCAACGAAATGAAAAATCCAGGCCCATAGTCGAGAGAATGCAGTAGATGATGACACCTCAGAGTTGAAAAGTCGGATTTCCAATTTGATAATCCTATTTTCTAGAGGAGCCAATGTGAAATTGATGATGTAGTGACATTTATTTCAAAGTAAACTCAAGAAACAATATGAACATGAATTTACAGTATTTACTGATCATATTACAGCAAGAAAAAACAAATGACAGCGGTTCGCTGAAATATGCGCATGCTCCAGCCTGAAGTTAGAAGCGACATCCACATACGAAGCGTCATCTGACAGTCGTCGAATCTGCGCATGCGCAAATCTATGCTCTGCGATCGAGCTGAGGTTTATTCGTTTCGGCTTCACTATATATCGCATTGAGAAAACAATAGGCGTTGCTATCCATATAGTTATTATTAGATACATTATCTGAAAGTATTCCGTGCATTTGAGTTTTTCAAACCTTGAAGCAGCATTTTGTTGAGCACCTGATGGCACCCACCATTTAACTCTTATGGTTACCCATAGATTTCCATGCTCGGCAACTGATTTTCAACACTCTGTTTATCCATCCAATATTTTCCTCAAGTAATCAATTAATGATATTTATAGTCGTTTTTTTTAGCATTTGCAGGATTCTGATGTCTAGACCAGCATTTCGCAAGCTTTCATATTTCAAGCCATTTCATGATTTCGCATAATATAATATAAAAGACTGAATAGATTCCGTAGGAAGTTGAAAGAACATGAATCTTTGAAATCCACAATATGTGAATTTATTCGATAAACTTGATGAATACTTTTGCGCCGGAGTAGGTGACTCATTAATTCAGCTAAATAAATGATTTCGATGAAAAGACCCGAGACAGCTCGATTTTTTCCACTGTATTTTCACGTAACGTTTGAATACACAAGATGAACCATCTTCGAGTGAGGATGTCATCGGTATCTATGTTTAAATGGTTCAAATGGTTTAAATGTCTAAATCCACGTTGAAATACAGTACAAAATAATTATCCACTCGTCATGGATGCAGGTCGTAGATATTCTGTATTCGAAATTTGTCCAAGGAGTGTCATCTTCGTCTGTTTGATTAAGATAAGACTGTATCTCAGAAACCCGAAGTTCATTCTCAAGGACTACCGGTAGAGGGCCAATGATAAAACAATATCTGATTTTTTCGTGAAAATACACCACCAAGGTTGAAAATATAAAATTCATAATCTGTTTGATATTTGACCCAATATTGCTTACCTACTCGTTCCGGTAACTTAGAAATCTCTTGGAAATTATTTAATATGCGTGTAACATTGGTTATGGTTAACGGAATTCCAAGGTATATTTCTGTTAGGACCGTTCGTTGAACACATACTAATTAGAGGCACATAGACTAATTACTCATAGAAATAGTGAAAACCGCATTGTGATATATCTATTCTTTTGGAATTGTGTATTCGAACTTTATGAGATTTCAAAATCTGGTAGGTTCTCTTGAATCATTTTATGCTCCATGCTGAAAATGAATTCAAAATAGTGAATTCGTTGATGAACATATAATATTAGGCACTATACGCGAGTGGAAGAGTATACTTCCTGTACAACTGCCACAAAGATTTGGCCGAAATAGGAAAACTCGTGTATTTCAGTTATAAATGACGATAGATATATCATTTGAGAGGTTGATGGTTGATTCTAAATCACCAAAACCAACTTTCTATACTTACAGCTATTTCATGTACTCATTGTACTCTGTATGGTATGAATAAAATCGTCGACTAGACGCAAGAGGATATACCTATTTGAAATCTTTAGAATTTTCAAAGTGTATCTACACATCAAGTGATCGTTGACTTTATCTAGTTTATATGACATGGCATATTTTTTTATTTCAAACATTCGTTGCAAGACGAATATTATCATTAGCACGGTCGAAGGTGCACGATGTATTTCAACTTTCAATCGTGACAGTTCAAAAACAACTTAGTCTAGGGAGCAGAGTCTACGTTTGAAATTTTTCTGATCCCCGTAGTATGAATACTGGTCTTTATTCGTCAATAGATGACCTAAATGTAACATATGCAGTATTCAACTTCTCTTGTCTACACGAAATTTCTTACCAAGAAATTCTACCAAGAATAATTTCCTAGATACAGCTGGAGTCGACCCATGATCATACACCCGGTATCGTATATTCAACATATATTCATTCAATATCAATCAATATCTATCCTCGCTACACCTATGTGCTACACTTAGGAATTATTTCCTATTAGACAAGATGTTCTATAAATCTGGGGCAAAGAATTTTTTAAAATTGATCACCCTGTATATATGGATATGAATTGCCAAGTGTAGCAAACATGCCAATAACTTCGAATGAGATTGAGATCTTGATCTCCATTTTACCTAGCACCTATACTTCGAGCGAGGATAGGCGGGCCACCCTGTATATTATCTTCAAATCTGAGAAATTATCGTTGCCTCATCGCCAGCGATCGACCAAAAAACGGTTTTGGGCGCCCGCCCATGCGAACCGGAATATCCAGCGCGCTAAAAAGTCGGAATAAAAATAAATATACATTCCGATGTCGGAGGCCATTGGCCTTGCTTGCGGTCCGAGGCCAGCTTCCTCCATCTCCGTCTTCGATAGGATGCTCGGATGCCTCACGATCGCTTAGTTTTTGCCGAAAAAAAATCATCCACCAGGTATTTCTCGATTCACATTTCGCTAGCGATAGCAGACAGTTGAAATTGATCTATTGCGCAACCCGAATTATCGAAAGCGACAATTGGGAAGGTGGCGATGCCAATATGACATCTGGTGGGCATTTTTGAACTAAACTCCTAGAGTGCATGTAATCAGCTGATGTATAATGTAAACAAACCAATTCAACTTGAATTTGGCGTCTTTGCCAAGTGATTTACCATTTTGTAGGTACTTGCCTTCGATGAACTTCCAAGACTTCATCGTGAATTCAAATGCTTGATGCGATAGAATTATGAAAAATCACACGTTAACGTCGAATAAACGTAAACAAACTACTCCACAAGTCTGCCATTTTGCTACAAGAGCAGCGCCCTCATCGGTTGATCACCTCACCAATTGCAGTCAAACCATATCCCTATACCCAGCCACTAGAAAAACTTGTAGACTCTTGCCTACTTGATTGTTGAATTTTAATACCTTACTAGGGCTTCCCGAGATCGAAACTAAATGGTGTCACCTATGCTGATCCCGATGGTTATCTTGAAAACTTTGGAACTTTGCAAAATATGTTTCAAATTTGAAATGCATGATTTGAACCGATAGCTATCCGTCACTGTCAGATATCCGTCTATCAGTTGAAGCGGATTTGACTTCACAGAATCGACGATCGCATTGCCATCTCTACTCAAGCGGTGCGGCCTTAGTAAGGTTGTTTGATAGGTCTACATGTTTTGTAAAGAAACGATTGAAGAGTTGGTTCATCATCCTATATCCACCTCGAGTCGAACCTATCTTCCGGAAGAGTTGAAATTCTGAATGTCAAAGCATGATTCGTCCATCTTTTCTCAGAAATGAGTTCTGCAGTTTCCCTGTTGATTACTTATACCTGCACTCAATTTTATTTATAGTATTTTGCATCTAAGTGAGTTTCGAAACAGCTCCCCTTTCGAGATGCAACTATAACTTTATTCACGATAGACTAATAAACTTTCTGTTCGAGAACTCGAAAATTACGAATTACAACTTCGTACACCCAGTAACTGAACATTATTTTTCTACCATCCAGGCAACTTATCCTACTGAAAACGTTATGCTTGTCACTGGAGCCAATTCTAAGTTTCGATCATCCGTGTTGCTCAGCATCTCCAATATTCCTGTGAGTATATTCACCTCTATCCTCATCAGATTCAGTGAAACTTGATGTAAAATATAAAAAAATAGTACATCACACTCGTTTTACAAGACCTATTGTTGAATTCTTTCTCTTGGAGAAACTAGTGTGCCAAAAGAGAGTCTTATGAAAGTTGTTAGCTAATAGATATATCTAATAACATAGGAAGAGCATTGTTGGAGACTTGAAGAGATGCTGATGGTTTTGGATTTCTAGGTTGTTAGCAAAAAGAATAGTCATAAAACCTGTCATTCCATATGGTGATCTACTGTCATTGGCAGGCGCGAGCCGGCACTCCTATCAAATTACCTGAGGGTACTCGGCTTAGCTGAATAATAAAAATGTAGATTCGTCAATCTTTTCTAGAGAGTTCAACCGAGTTGCCACTTGGAATTCAAGCGAAAAATAAAAAAATAATAATATTGGCGCTTCTACGCTTCCGTTGAATAGAATATGTGGAATAACTCCTTCCTTGGATAGGAAAAAAATTATTATGTTCTTTGTCTAACTATGGCCCTATCCAAAAAGTGCCCATTCGAAATCACTGATGTGTCAGATAGATCAGAAGATGAAGCCTGCGGCCAATTCATTTCTACAACTATCAAGAGAAACAATATTGATGATAAATCTGATCTTGATTGCGTTGTGCATGTTAACTTCATTAACAATCAGTATTTACTCTTCTGCTATTATCTAAAACAGTCAATATCAAAATAGTGTTAACGGCATGCTCGAAATGAGATATCATCTTCCCTAGTTGCTTTAATTCCACTATTTCATTGTATTTTGCAACAATGATGATAACCTACCAAGGGTTTCCCTTTAGTGGTTTCTTATTCATTACTACCATTCATCTGAATTTACTTTGTAATTATATTTGGTGAATGAACATATAGTTGAATATTTCTCTTCATCATCGAAGTTTCTTGTCGAAAATATAAAATTGCAAATTTATCGCCTAATGTGACCGTCAACGTTTTGTTACAATTTGGCAACTTTGCCGACTTTTAATCGAAGACCTTGAAAAATAACACTACCGATCGATAATTTCTTCGATATTATAGCTATTGCTTTTATGGTTGGTGATAGGGAAGACATACTGGGTCCATAATTCTGTATTGGATTCTCAGATATTGCTTCATTTGTACAAGGATGCAGTTGGTCTGCCAGATCTCCGGACTCAAGTTCTATGGATTACTAATTCGGGATCGAATATCATACGAACAGTCGATACTATCTTACTGGAGGCAATACAAATATTTGAAGAAGGAGGTGGGGTCACAGAGTATCTCAAACATTGCAATTGTAATTGTATTGATCAGAAAATTGTATCGATTATGAGATGCTGCTTATAATTATAAGATATGCTTTTTGGGCCACTCTGTATTTATTCTTGTACCTAAGCTTACCGGAATTCCGATATGAAAGGTGATGAACACTGTCACTTTTGGAATTCTGAGACTGGTGAACGTTATCAATTCGAATAATGAATATAATAATAATAATAATAATAAATTTATTCACTCAGATAATAATATAAGCAATACAATACGTTATAATAGAAGTAGTCCTATTAAATATCACACTACAGGCATTAATGAAATGGGGAATAGATAAAAATACTAAATACTAAAGGAAATGATATTATATTACTTGTTCCGAGACAGTGTAGCAATTGAAAATATAAAATATGAAGTCAATGATGAAGCTGTAAAATAGCCAATCCTAACAAATCTCCAACCATAGTCACACTCACTCTTTTGTTATTTCTCTTGTTACCTCAACCTCATGAGTAAATATACAAGTGTGATAAATCAACAAATTTCTAGTTTTGGGTCTATGTGGAGTTCAATATGGCGAGGTAAACAAAATTGACCTTGATTTGTTTTATTCCAGCGTGCAGAAATATTGTATTATTATGAATATATGGGATTATTATGGAGGTCGTTATAGTCGATATATTCGAATAGTGTATCATTGAATTTGCATTGCCCCGTATATTTGAACATATTTTCATACAAGTTCAATGAGACGATGTTTTTTTCTTCGAGAATGACGAGCAAAGCAAGACAACGAGTGCGACATATCTCTTATAAAGCATGTATAATACAAAATTTTGTATTAATTTTCACTGAAAATGATGGATTAGTGCTGAGTATAATTATAAATTCGTGATGCTTGGTGATACTATTGAATTATAAGAAAATTCGGTATGGCAATAGTGACAGCACATAATTTCCAGTTATATGAGGAGTTCAAATGATTATATATGATTCATCACTCATTGTGTAAGGCATTGAATTCCGTGTTTTCCAAATCTGTTATTGAACGATTGAGATCAGTGCATCAATATAAAATGGCACCATCACATTGACCTGACGTTTAGCTGACAGGTAATAGCAATGTCAAGAAAATACAAATTTGCGTGTCAGTAGTGAGCTGATTCGATACCCTTTTGGGTGTCATGGAAACTTAATCATTACCGCAAAATATATTTTTTATATACAGTGTGTCCAAGATAAGGAATGCCACTATGGAGATATCGTCAACTATAGGAGATATAGAGTTGGTTAAATGGTAAAAAAGTTGCGTAGTTGAAGGATGAACAAATTTTCCGTTTCACTCACTATCACCCAGGCTTGGCCAAATATTGAATCTGCTATGAACTGTCATCTGAGATCAATCAACTTCCAGCATGAAAAAGCCGAATCTTTTTCTTAATTGAACCAATGAATAACAGGTAAAAAACGATCCGTATGCCAACCATCATTGTCGAATCATTTGTGTCACTCATGGAAAAAATCCTCGGAAAACCCAAACAACCCTCAGAAACTCACCCCCATACAGCGAGCAGTACCCAACCACGTTCAATAATTATACCATCCACAAAACCAGCCAATGTCGCTCCCCACGTCCAACGCACCCCAACAACCAACACAGAGACACCACAAAGGCGCGCGTCCGACTGAGAAAGAAAAAACAAATGCGTCGCGACGCCACGCGTTGTCCTCGAAGACGAGGGTGGCTATGGAGGGTGAGCGCGAGCGTGGGCACCTGTTGCCGTTCGATGAGCGCCTCGTCGACTGAGCCGCCGCCTCGATAGTCCAGGTGAGGAGGAATAGGAGGAGCCACCGGCGAAGAGGTCGACGACCCGGCGACGACGACGACGCGGCTAACGGGTTCCGCCTGCCGCTGCCGCAGGAATAGCGGTACCCCCGAAGATCGGTTAGATTGCAGGACTGTGCGTATGGCGATTCGCGCGAAGGACGGGCACGTCATACGTCACGAGGCCGGCAGAGAACCACGTCGAGGGAGGCTGAGCGGTTAGTTTTCTAGCACGCCACCCTTCCAGCTCGCAGTTCGCTCAACATCGAGGGTCTGATATGATTGCTGGTCTTTCCGTTGGTGGAGGATGAACCTTGGTTGCGAATGATAGCAGTTTTCGGAGGATTCATTCACTTGTTGCAGGGGCCGATAAATCTTCCGCCAGACACAGTTGATGTCCACTGGAAGAAACGGGTAACAGCCTGACTTATTGCCCACTTGTTCTTCATTAATTGCTGCTAGGCTTCCCGATGATAAAGGATGACAAGAATTCAGAGAGTCCGTTCCAAGAGCACCGTTTCGGAAAGTCCAAGTAACGACACTAACATTAAGATTTGGGAACTAGTGATAAACTGTCTAAACAATGGTGGAGGATGAACCTTGGTACTCAATGATAGCGAGCATTCAGAGGCTGGTTAACCTCACGGGCAGTGAGGAAGACAAGTGAATCAGTTATTTGACCATATTGATGAAGGCGATTAGATTGCATCAGGACTGCGCGTATGGCGATTCGCGTTAGACAGGCATGACATAGGTCACGAGGCAGGCGGAGAATCACGTCGAGGGAGGCTGAGTGGTGATAGCACGCCACCCTTCCAGCTCGCAGCCTGATATTTATAAAGAACATCCAGAGGGTCTGGTATGATTGCTGATTGCTAGTCTTACCACTAGTGGAGGATGAACCTCGGTAGTAAATAATAGCAGCAATCGGGGGATTCACCTTCTACAGGGGCCGATAAACCTTACTGACAGTGTTGGTGTCGACTGAAAGAAGCTTGACAGCTTGACTCATTGGCCACTTCTTTTTCATTTATTGCTATTCTTCCCGATGGGTCAGAATAACTAAGGATCCGCTGTGATTGCCAGACATCCCATTATGGTTGAGGACAAATCTTGGTGGTAAATGATGGCGAGAATTCAGGACATTCACCTCCTGCAGGAGACGATAAACCTTACGGACATTGAGAGTGTACTGACAAAAGTTGCTGGAAGGCCACATTCAGTTTTATTCTCGCCAATCAGTTTTATTCTCTCAATCATTAATATATCAATCTGTGATAGTATATCAAGTTAAATTTTTTTTTCTACAGGGGTTTCGGGTATCTCAGAGAAGATGCATTTTAGGAAATACGTTGATAGGAACTTTTCACCTCAAAATGAGGTGAGGAAACCGTATTCGAAGTTTGTCGGTCTTATTTACTAACCCTGTATATGTGCGCTAAAGGGAATTTCAGTTGTATTACTAGAAAAAACCATATCTATAATTCTCAATATAATGGTTAATATGATTCGTTCATCACTCTGAGGAATACTAATGAGAAAGGAACTATTCTTTGAAGTAAGCGATACGGATTAAGAAACGCATGAAATTAATCAATATGCAACTAATCTAAAAAATTTGAATGTCTAGAATGGTGAGAGCCTTTATCGACAACACAAACTAGAATGAATACCCACACAACCTGTTCATTATAAAATTAAGGAAACTAATGAAATTAATTATTAATATTCAACGGTTATTATTTCATGCTCATCGGTAGCATTGAATAATAACACTGATACTGCTTGTTCGAATGGTTTTATATAACTGTTGAATAATGTTGCCAGTATCGTGAAATTGATCAATGTAGGTAATACTTATAAAAAAAATGATAATCTTCATGGGCATATAACATTGTTGATATAACTTTGTTATGTACAGCTACTTGTGATTTTTGCCGATGTCTATAATTAGTTGCTTTAATTGGTTCGGAATCGGGATTCTCGAAGGTGATTGCCATTTCCTATCGTGATCTAAGCGGTCACAAAATCATACCGCAGAGATGGAATTTGGTATGCTCAAACTATGTGAAAAAAGATCAACGATTGGTTTTGCATCATTTCAACATACCAGACTCGCCTATAGTTTCTTCTCATTATATCGTTGAAGATGGGCATTGATCAGATGGAGTGTGACCTGAGGCAACTTGAGGGTACTGGAATATGGTATATCACCACAAATTGAAATTGTTCGAACTGATAGAGTGAACTTACACTCCAATTTAGGTATGATATATATAAAACATTACATGAATAAAATGGTAGAACATTTGAATACAAAAGAATGTAAACTAGAAATAACAAATAATGATAGATGATATGTAAATGAATATATATGGAGATTTTGATTATGGTATACGGTATATGGGACTGATATAGACATGAGATATAGAAACGACATGATATATGGGATTGATATAGACATGAGAAGAATTATGGATGAAAATATATACGTATATACACTCACTTAGATACATCAAAATACATATATATATATATATATATGTATATATAACATGCATAATTAGCAGGACAAATGATGTCAGTAGTTCACTGATTTTTAATGAGGAGTTTGATATTTTTTTGAAAGTAGTAAGAGTAGTGCTGTTTTTTATTGAATGAGGTAATTGATTGAACTCCTGGAAACCTTTGAAAAACAGAGAACTCATGGTGCTTTTATGGTTTGTTCTGGATATATGAAAATCATCACAATTTCTGGTGAGGTATGGATGGACATCTCTTCGAAAAACCAAATAAGTTTGAAAATAAGATGGTGCTAGATTATTAAGTATTCTGAAGATGAAGACCATAGTGAGATAATAAATTCTTTGAGAGACAGTAAACCAACAGATATGGGAAGAATCTCCAGATGTTATATTCCTCTACGCCTAGCTTGCTGAGATTTATCAATTTATCAGTGTCTTTGATATTGCTTGATTGAAATTGCCGAGATCTTCGGCCTGCAGCAATCCTGAAAGTATTTGCCATTGTACAACTCTCATTGCTCCATTCGCTGTTAAGTACCAAGGGAAATAGGAGTTCTCAAGACCACATAATGTTGCCAGCTCGATCAATAGCCTTGATACTCCTCTTCGTGCCCGAACATCTGCATGTTCTTTCTCCTCCACACTCTCATACACTGGCACCGAGAAGGGGATTACTTTGTTATTTTTGCCTAGATTAATCAGTTTGTATAGGCATTCTCAAACTATCTTCGAATTGATGTTAGAAGAGTTCAACGCTTTGATGGCTTTCTGATAGGATCACGATTCATTTATTGCAGTATTTCATGTTCAGGTTGAATTGACGCACCTTTCCATGGAGACACTGCGGAACCAGAACTAACACCAGTTCTTTGCAGGTTGTACGAACTCGGCGTATTTCCTTCTAACTGGAAGAAAGCTAGGGTCCAACCGATTCCAAAGAAGGGCAAGAAAACCCTCCCTAACAACTATAGACCGATTGCACTACTATCTGTGATCTCTAAAGTAATGGAAAAAACAATCAACATCGAGCTCATCCGATATCAAGAGAGCTCAAGAATCGTGAACGACCGGAAATATGGCTTTCGTCACCAGAGGTCAACTGGAGACCTGCTTGCCTATGTGACACATAACTGGCAGGTGTCAATAGAGAAACATGGGGAGTCTCTGGCTGTAGCCTTGGATATCTCCAAAGCATTTGACAGAGGCCTCCTAGCGAAACTTCCCTCTTATGGTTTCCCGCCCCAACTGTGTCCCGCCTGAGTTTCATTGCATGTAGATTACTCTTCGTGGTTGACGTGGTCTCTTTTGATGCAATGACGATCAATGCTGGTGTTCCACAAGGCTCTGTCTTGGCACCAACTTTGTTCTTGCTTGATGATTGTAACACCTCTTAAAATATTTTGAAATAGATAAATATATATAAATGCAAATCAATCTCTACTTCTCTTTGTGGACGTTCCGAGAACGAATCTGCTGCTCCGTCTTCAACACGAAAATGAGATTTTTTTGCAAATAGTTCGTTGCTCAAATTTGGTACTAATCATGCTCGCTAGACAGGTTGACCACTGGCCGGCTTATATAAGATGAATAGAAAACAATAGGAAAAATCATGAAGGGCAATATTCGGACGTTCGTAAAATGTACAAAACACTGGTGCAGTCACTGATGGTGTTTAGTTTTGTCAAAGAAACTAACGCCATTTTCCGCTATAATGGCCTAATAGTTATGAAAATCCCCAGAAGATGGTGGCATTCCTACAAATTCCTGCACGAATAGTTGACGTTTTGAGATTTTAATTATGTAGTTTGATGTAATATTGAGAAGAAACCTAAATTACTACTTCTGAATAAACATTTTCATAACACTGATTGTGCAATTATCAATAATACTGTTTTTGTTGTCATTTTTGTGTCGCCATCTAACAACTGACATTTGAGTGATTTTCCGCTATAACGAATAGAATGCTGTTATCAAGTTAGCTGTACGTTAGAGTTCAACATACTAACTCAAGACTCAGTATACATATGAATAGTTTCCAAAAAGACCGAAGAAGCAGAAACTAAGGTTAATTCCACCATTTCACAGGTTTCACGAGAAATTGTTGATCGATTTTTTTTCATGAGAACTTGCACGATGTATGTCAAAGAAGAACACCATAATTATCATAATTGGCCAAAATCTGAAATATTCAAAAACATATGCGAATGGTAACCACTAAGTTGATATTGTTTTAGTGGTTTGTTAAGAAGCTTCAATTTGAATATCTCGCAATTTGTATTGACCGAATAGTATACTAGTTGATGCAAATCTTTCAAACATAGTTCTTCTGTCTTCTATCTGTATCATATTTTTGGTCACAAAACTGAATTTTCCAGAAATCTTGACATTTGATCCTTCATTTTTCAAGCCGCAAAGGCCGAGATAGCCAGTACTGAATGAGAAATGAAACGTAGTCAACACAAACTTGTAGTTCATCGAGATTCCAGAATCTTTTAGGTTCAAAATTCAACTCAATGAACAGATGAGTGAAGCATCAAAGCAAGCAGATTACAAGTTTCAGTTGCATCGTTGAAAGCCGAATTGTGAGAAAGTAAATACACGGTGAAGGCTTCAGAAACAAGAAGGTACCGTAAGGGGAAATGCTGTTCCATCAAAATCGATGTAAATTTCGCTTTGGGAATCGTGTCGACTAACTGTAAAACGTTAAATTAATGGACGCTGGTAATTGTCTTGAGTCGTCTTCATTACACAGGCAGTGCTGATGTATTATGTAAAGATTGATCGATGGGCATAGCCATATGAGGTGGGGCAGGAGGGTCCTTGCCCCACCTTACCTGATGGAACCTGGAAACGGACCGATAGTAAGAAAAAAAATTCTGGTACACACGGTGACACAGACTCATAATGCACACTCTTCTCTTCTTTGTTTTCAAGCTACATCACTAGAGGGCCTTTTTGAAAAATCGGCTTTTGAAATGGAAAACCCTGTATATCATTACATTTTTGAAAACTTCATTCTTCTTTGAATCCAGTGATATTCAATCAATTCAAATCATATTTATCACTATTAATCAGACTATTTATTATCTTTTCCGAATGATCGAAATGATGCGATGAAATGAAATCGAAAAGGGCTTTATTTATTTTGTATTCGAATATTTACCCACAGTCTCCAAATTGTAACTTTAATAATTGGAGAGGTTACCCTGCAGGACGATACCAGACTTCATAATTCCGACATATTTGAGGAAAAATTAGTTCCTTATTACAACACTGTCAATTTACCACAAAATCGGTAAAAGGATATTTGCGATATTCATATAAAAATCGGTGTTCAAAAAATATTTGAAATACTATATCTTGAAAACTATTCATTATCAAACTCAGGCAAATTTTTATAAAAAAAAAATCATGTTTTCTCTGGCACTATTCGAATGTGACTCAATGATGAATACTTTCAAGCATCATACATTATACCAGGTGACTACGTGATTATATACTCACATGAACTTTCTCCTTCAAGATTGATTGAGGATTACTTACCACCTTGAAATATTTCAACTTGAGTACCCTGTCTAGATGTAGCTGAGATGGTAGAATCTCACGTAATTCAAAATATGTCTTTGAGTATCCCCTTATTTCCAACTGTCCTATATTTTTTGAAGCATCATTCATCTCTCATGAAATGAGGGTGCTTGGAAAGTTCTATTGGATTGTCTGAAGACTTACAATTTACTGAGAAAGTTTTCGACAAAATCTAGAGAACGCTCTAAGATACTGAAATTTATGTTGTTCGAAAATTGTTCTATCTATCTCAGTGCGCCTCCGTATAGATTAAATGACTCTTGGAAAACGTGAAAAATTGACTATTCAAATTTAATTTTTTTTAGTGCAAATTCACGGAAAATTATCGAGGAAAGTTGTTCAGAATCAACATCTTGGCCCCCATACCAGCTTTAAAATCCTAGTGATCAACAATTCATTTAGAAAAGTTTCATGAAATTGAATCGTAGATCCGTTCCTGAAATTTCAAAATCAAAAAATTATGGAATACAGACCTAAATTTGATTTCAAATAACTTTTCTCAATATATCCGAGGACAGACTTCCCTAAAAAGAATTCGTTTCTACGCCCTTGGTCACAGCACAAGCATATTAGTCGTCGAAGAAGGAACAATAACAATAAAATAGTGATCTATCTACGAAAGAAACAATAATTATGAAGTTTCCTTCATTTTTCTGCAACAATCTATGACCAATCGTTTGAATGAGATTCTCATCTCGGTAGTTATAAATAACATCTGCAATATGCCTAGTGAAAATATCACGGTCATCCTGGTCATTACCCACTTTTTTGTCACTTTCGAATTGGCTCTTAGCTTTTTCCCTGCTTTTCGTTTGATTCCTATAAATGGATTCATATTTGGTGCAGTTATTGTTTTGTTCTTTAGAAAGAATCCCATTCCACTATGGCAACAGGAAACTAAAAGACACTAGTGTGGAAATATCAGAAAAAAAAACGAATGCTTGCTGTTATTGATAAATGTGTTGATATTTCACCTGCATGGAAATTTCACTGCTGGTGATATCTTTCTAAAACGCATATACTCATAATTCAAATATTTGTGGTCGTACGAGAAATAGTGAACATAACTCGTTGGAAAGTGTATTTCAAGCACTCGTTACATTTTCGCACTCGCTGCTACGCAGCTCGTCCTAAATGTCAACTTGCGGACAATGTCACTTTCCACACTATAGTTACGTAATATACTTTTCATAGCAAGTGCGCAAAGTGTTCCGCACGCAAATACAGTTAGGTTAGATTAGGTATGAGGGGTGGAGTTCGTATAAGTTTTCGTGTGCGAAAAAGGCACTTTGCGCACGTGATAGGAAGAAAATTTTTCCTACGAGCTTCATGTCAGTTAACAACGAAATGAAAAAAATTATTATGGCTCATTGAATGATTTTCCATTAAACTTGATGGAAAGACCTATACAACCAACAATTACATAAAAATAAAAAATCTGAATATTCGTTCGTTATATTTATTTTCGGTTTTCCATATTTCTCACAGAAATAAGCGGTTTTCAACAAAACTGTATTGGTGACAATACTGAAAATCTTATATGAACAATATCATGCCCTAGTTGCTCATCAATAGATTCAAGTTACACAGGGGGTAGCACAATTAGATTTTCGATATTCTGCAGAAGAAATAATTGATTTTCACCAAACAATACTTCTGCTTCCTCTTTCTGCATCTTTCCTGAATTGATTGACTCTTTGATCCTTCGCCTGTTTCGCCAAAAACACTACGGCATTTATCGCTATAATGGCATAAAAGTTATGAAATTCCCCCGAAGATGGCGACATTTTTGCAGATATCTGTTCTGAGATTATAATTATATGGTTTGATCAATAATCAAAGAGTAACCTCAATGACTACTTCCGAATCAACATTTTCATAACACTGATTGTGCAATTATCAACAATACTAGTTTTATTTGTAATTTTTGTGTCGCCATCTAACAACTAACATATGAATGATTTCCTCCTATAATGAATAAAATGCTGGTATCAAGTTAGCTGTACGTTAGAGTTTTGATTAGAGATTAGGCAAATAGACAGAGTATTTGCAGCAGTGTTTCCTAAACCGTTGTTGGAAGAATGAAAACGTATCAATCTGAAACTGCTATTATAAGACAACATCGAAATGATTTATGGAGGATTAGTAGAAGAGCTCAACAAGCTCAGTGAGTTCTCAATGTAGAAGTTGCGATTCGTTTTTTATGTACTTAAACTCCACTGAATTTCAGATGTCCCGTTTTTATTTCGTAAATACTAGTAGCAAGTAGTAAATACAATTACCCAACATTACAGGATCGAGCCAACGGGTCTGAGATCACGAACGGCTCTCGTCATTGTTGTTGCGAAGAGAGCTAGCCATTATGGCCATTAACACCGTCACTGTTAGCCGTAAACGATGGTTATATACATGTTCAATTAGCCATATGTCACGATCATTACTACGGTTAGAAATATTTCGATGAAAGCGGCTATTGGTCGTTCTTGAGGAACGTACTCATCTGGTGTACGAGCTCATCTTTAGACAGTTCATAGCATTTTTTTGGTCTTTTCATCTAGGTTAGGTTAGGTTAGGTTAGTTTCCATGTGCGACCCGCGGTGGGTCTATTTGAACCATAGACTTATCAGGATAATAAGTCTATGGTTGGAACTCACTTTTGGAGGTTACAGTTCACCGAAAAATCCAGCTGCTGTGATTTTTCTGAAATCGGTAGGTTCTAAAAGCTATAAAGTGAAACCAAATATGTTGAACCTCATTCTCTCTGAGGAAAAGTATGGGTTTTTCTTCCACTAAGAAGAACCGACAGTTACTTTGTTGATTCAGACTTTCTCTTTTCTTTTCAGTTCCTTGATTTGACAGCTTCCTCTGTTGCTAATTTCACACCAGATCAGGTAGGTTTTCAAGAAATATACTGTCCCTCTCTGTGTTAGTTCTATCTTGAAACGTGGGATTTAAACGTTAAATGTTTGAACGAAATGTTCAAGAGAAGTAGCAATAATGAGAATTGAAAAAATTGATAATGATATTCATTAAGGAAGGTTCATCTAGGAACGATATTCATTTTTCCCTGGTTAGTAAGATATATAGGACTGTTATCACATATCTCAGAGCGCAGAGACCGTAGGATCATGCAAGCGTATAAGGGGTTACAAAATTATAAGAAAATTTTCTATATTTCTTTTTGAATCATCTAAATTCATTGTGAGAACTTGATTATTGTGGAAATTGTTTCGGCAAGTATAATTTGACATTTTGTATAATTTTTTAAATAGATTATCAAATATAGCTATTTTTTAATTTAAAAAAAAGACATCTAGTTCATTGCAACTATCCATTCACTAATTATGAGCGTGCAAATAATTTATGAAATGTGAATTAATGTGCATTGAAACGTAGGAAATGACCTGGTGTTATTTTTGTTGTTCAGTTTTGTTGAGAAGCGGCCTCGCGCTTCGTTCGTATTGAACCTTAAGCCAAACTCCTGTTGGTAGAGAGCAAAATAAATTATCGATAGGGGATCAGTGCTGGTGTTCCGAAAGTATCTGTCTTTGCACTATCTTTGTGTTTGCTCCATATCAACTATCTGTTGGATATCCATAGCTTTTCGTATATGATAGTACACCTCTTACCGACGCTTACTTCTCTAAACCCCATATATTATCCAATGAAACCGGAGGGGCAAGACGTAGACAGATCGATGCTTCAAATAATCTGCGCGATTGGGATTTGAAAATCTAGTAGATTTTAATGCAACGAAAACTCAAATTGGTATCTTCACCAGGAAATCAGATCACAAATTGCCCAATAAGATGATGTCAGATACCAATGTTCCTATGAAGTTGCGTCAATATCCATACTCGGTGCTCATGGTTCGATCATGTGAGGTCCATTGCAAGATCTTCTTTACAAAAAAAAACTTGGCTTTAAGTCTTTCCTGATGCTTACGACCCCCAAACTTTCCTATACCTACCATTTTGTCCAGAGGGAGAAAATATGACAATAGTTCAATATCATGTTTTTTTTTACCCAAACTGAATTTCGATGGCAATATTTCCCACTACCCATCCCCATCTTCAATATTCAACCATCTTATATGTTGCGCATGACCAGTTTTTCCGATTCGCGCGATTTCATGTTCCAATGCTCTTATGTGTATAAAAAAATATTGTTATAATCATGAAAACTATTTACCAGGTATAAGTATAGATTAGATACAGTATATAGATATAGTATAGATATTTATTAGTAATTCTGCATGATTTTTTTCATTTCAATTTCCACTATGAGATTTCATGTACCTCGATATCAGGAATTGAAAATAATCGATCAAAAGTAATAATAAATTGTCATGATTGGATTATTTGAACATTCCTTATTCTCATGAGCCGTGTATTCTTCATCTTCAATACCTTAAAATTGGGTACCTATAATAATATGATCGTGTGAATTATATATAACCAATTTGTCTTGTATAATTGTATGTATAACCAATTTGTCTTGTATTTCACAATTCTTGGCAGATGCGCTTGATAGGAGATCTCAAGTTGATGTCATCTATTTTGACTTGCAAAAGGCATTCGATCAGATCGATTTGGAAATTCTAATACACAAACTTGGTCAATTTGGCTTCACTGCTGACATGGTCGACCTCTTTAGGTCCTACTTATTTAATCGATATCAATATGTAGAAATTGAAAGTAATAAATCTATGTCCTATATAGCCACATCAGGCGTGCCACAGGGCTCTAACCTTGGCCCCCTGCTATTTCTCTTGTTTATCGACGACCTTTCTCAAATTATCGTTTCTCCAAAATTACTTTATGCCGACGACCTCAAGATCTTCAATATAATAGACAGCACAACAGACTGTTTGCATCTACAGGATGATGTTGATTCAATTTTCCAGTGGTGTAATGATAATCATCTGCGATTGAATATTTCCAAATGTTCTGTCGTTTCCTACTGTAAGGAATATGTGACGATTGAACATGAATTTAAAATTCAAAACACTAATATTGAAAGATGTAGAGAAATCACTGACTTAGGCGTTATTTATGATCAAAAATTGACATTCATACCACATATGGACAAAATGATTTCCTCAGCCAACAAGATGTATGGGTTCTTGGTGAGGCAAAGTAGAGAGGAATACTTAAACAATGACCACAATATATTATAGTTATGTGAGAAGTAAACTAGAATATGGTGCACTAATATGGTACCCTGTGCATGCCACTCATGTTGCCAATATTGAACGCGTCCAGAGACGATTTTTGAAACATCTAGTTTATAAAACAAGCGGAAATTACCCTGAAAGAGGAATCGGCTATTCAGTTCTTCTGGATCAATTCAATTTTGTATCATTGAGCACACGAAGATTATATGTCACTATAAAATTCCTTCACAAACTAATCAGTAATCATATAATTTGTGAGGATTTGTTGTCCAAAATTGATTTTTTAGTACCTCGCGCCAATTCTAGACATCACTGCCATTTTTATTGTGTCAATTACCGCACCAATGTATTACGGAAGTCTCCAATTGTTATTATGTGCCAAAATTTCAATGCAATCTGCCAACATTGTGACATTTTTTCATGTAGTGTGAATGACATTTATGAGGCGGTTGTGAGAGTGGCTCCATAATGTTCCTATAGACGAGTGAATTATTACTATTGAACATAATTTAGTACGTAGCTATTCTATTATCTGTATTATTGTTTTATTCTTTCCTAGCGTTTCCTGTAATTGGGTGTTTCTACCTGTTGGAAATAAAGAGCTATCTATCTATCTATCTATCTATCTATCTATCTATCTATCTATCTATCTATCTATAATTATATGTCTCAGTACTTCGACTATTTCATGGGTTTGGCAACGCAGTCTACAAAATGTTCTCAAGATCTAGGGATCTATCCTGACCTACTCAGAGCGCCAGCGCCATCTGACAGTTCAGAATCGTAGTATTTGTGACTTCAGCTCTCTTCCGATAAGAGAGTACTTTCGAATGGGTCATACTTGTTCGGAAGGAAAGTTCAATGATTGTGGCGTTCGTTTCTTTAGGACCGGTCTGGATAGTACCGGTGCCGGTAGGTATTCATTCGTCTTCGACATCCGAAGAGTCCTCTTCGAGTCGAATAGCGGATCCATCGACGGGTTTTACTCGTTCTTCCTTCTTCTCTCCGTTGGCCGATCCACTAGAGGAACAATTTTCCCGTTTCCGAACAGAGTTGGACTGGAATTTTTTGGATCGATCGTGTGATGAGGCGCAGGAAATAGCTATTTATGTACCAAGGGCGAAAAAGTGTCTATTATAGCCGAGGCTAGCAATCAGGCAAGACAATAGACAGTCTTTCGCCGACCTCTATATACCTTTTATGAAAGTAAGCAAGTGGCTACTGTGAGTATATTGACCATAGCGTCGATGACTTATAATTATTGCCAGAGATTATCGACATTATGTACCTGGCGCTAACACTTGAACATGTTTTATTGTTTTTCATGATTTTTGGGGGAGTGAATCCAACGTGGCCGTATTTGCCAATTCTATCGCAGCTCCAGAGGAGTGTAACTGATATCCATATCGCTATCACTATCTATTCTTGATTATTATGATCAGTAATAGTCACACCACGGTCTTATTCACACGTAGAATCCAGCGGATTGCGTAAATGAATAATTTGATAACAGCACAAATGACAATTATTGTCACAGGCGCTTATGTTTTTATTAAATCGTGGATATACGAAAATCGCCCCTCTCGCATCGTGCCGAATCATAGTAACCACAGCGGACGAAAAGAGTTTGCGGACGAAAAGTGTCTGCAGACTTTCAGACAGATTTTTCATTCTGAAATTAGTTCGTAAAATGTCATTTCGCGTTCTCGACTGAGTACGCGAAATTAAATTTCACGGCCGTTACCCCTAGCAACGGCCACCAAACCAAATGCCACTTCCGAATTTAACAATCCTATAATACGACAGTATTTCGAAGCAATAAAATAGGCATTTTCAATTATACAGTACGATAATTTTGATCATGATATATTATTGATGAAACTCGCTCAAGACGGTGTTCATGGAGAACTGCTGCGTTGGTTTGCCTCTTCGATCATTGAACAGTGTTGTTCGGAGGTTTGCCTCATATCTCTTTAACAGATCACAGATTGTGAATTTGAATTTTTTTTTTTTTTTTCATCTGTGGACAACACGAAAGGGAAACCTATGATGTTCGAGGAACATCGTGTTAGCCAGCGGTGGAATTTTGGGAAAGAAGGAAGGTGATGGGTATCAATCTAGAGCTTTCATTGCTACATCTGGAGTGCCCCAAGGATCACACCTGGACCCTCTGTTTTTTTTTTAGTATTCATCAATGATATCAAACAATGCTTCAAATAAAGCGAATCCGTACTTTACGCAGACGATTTGAAAATTTTTCGCGGAATTAAATCATCGGCGGATTGTGCCAAGTTGAACTCTGATCTAATGCGGTTCTCGCAGTATTGTCAACAAAACAAACTACTTCTGAATCCGAACAAATGTTCCACTATTTATTTCACGAAAAACGCTCAGAAATTTTAATTTGGGTATAGGCTATAGGATTTCGTTTTGGACACAGTAAACGAAATCAAGGATTCAGTGCTCATTCTAGACTCTAAAATGACCTTTGTCAAACATCATGATTATATTATCAGTAAATGCAATGAAATGTTGGGCTTCATAACTCAGATCTGCAAAAAATTTAAATCTGTACAAGCACTAAAATCTCTATATTTTGCATTTGTTCATAGCAGACTGAATTTTGCTAGTGTAATTTGGAATCATATAAAATCAAGTTAGAAAGAGTTCAAAACAAATTCGTGAGGTTTCTGAACTTTGAAATGAACCTATGATGTTGTGAATATATGCATTACTAGACAGTCGTTTGGCATTTCAGAATTGGAAAAGCAAAGAATAATTACCGACCTTGTTTTGAAGTATAAAATCCTAATGAATCATTACGACTCTCCCACATTATTATATTTAATCTCTATACACGCTCCTGCTAGAAATACTCAATACACATTTTTTCTCAACCTAGACCATAGAAATACTAATTTATGTCGAAATTCTCCAATCATTAGATTAAGTATCAGCTATAATAAATTCTGTAAAAACTTAGATATATACAATTTATCTTCACTTCCATTTAAGAAACTTGTTAAGATCATTTTTTCATCTGTACCAGCATAATTTATTCTACCAATTTGCGCTTTTTTCGTAGATTAATATTTTGTTTTTTAATTTAACCAACTTAGAACTAACTCGAAACCAGCCTACTATTGAAATAACTAGGGTTTTTAACCTGTATGTATACCAAATTTGTAATAAATAAATAAATCTTGACAATTGCACGAAAAATAGTGTGTATACCACGGCCTCGAAACTTTCGCGGCCTAGGTATACAAATAGCTATTTTCAAGACATTTCATGACATTTCAAATGTCACGGGCCCTCACAAATAACTGCATCTTTGAAGAAATATCTCTCGAATGAGCTGGGTAGATAAGAACGAATGGACGAGGAGTATAGTCCAGGAAATACACAGTCACCAAATAAAGCACTGTAGATTTTTTGGTTACCATTCGCATGTGCATTCCTGGATGATCTAGACTTTGACAATTATGATATCGTGGTGTTCCTCTTCGATATAATTACATTGATCAATCACTCGTATAGAGCCTTCAAAATGGTGAGATTCAATTTTCAATACTAATAATTTCTTCATAGACTGCACGTTTGTTGGTGAAATTTCGAATGGATACTTTATTCAGATGGAAGAAAGCTTCGACTCTTCTTTTATCTTTTGACAACGCGAACGGAAATCCTATAATGTTCGAAGATCATCGTGTTAGTCAGTAGGAGGAAAGTATTGGAATTTTTCTTGAAAGTTAGGAGGAAAGACCTCACTAGGCAAATAATTCCATAACTTTTCTGTTCTATTCATGACTGATGCTTGGTGATGAGAAGTTCGGCATGTTTCGAGCCTGACTATGTATGGATTACCAGCCTGAACTCGTCTAGTTTGTCTACTCGGAACTGCTTGGAACTCTCTATAAATTTGGCAGGAATCATCGTGTTTTTGAAAATATGCGACCACACTCACAATCCAAGTTCAAGATTGCCCAATGAATGAAGTGATTTTATTAATTCTCTCTCTCTCATCCAGTGTACGATGAGGTTTGGCCTTGTATTTCCTCGTGTATTTTCAGGACTTTAGGTACAGAACGTCACCCGCGATGGCCGTAGTGTTGACATTTTGTTTCAGTTTCGTTACAAAAGAAAAATATCAATTATTAGATCTGATCTACAGGGTGTCCGGTAAATATCTGAATCAATGATTCCTGATGTTTAGCTTGACTTGCAAGATAATTGACAAACATCTAGTTGATACAATACAAAATGTTCATCTGCAATTATCATACACCGTCATCGTAAACCGAAAAAAATATCACCATCAAGCAAATGAGCTGAAAGTTGGGAGATGAAAAGAACATTGAGATCTGGTCAGTGACCTTATAAGGCACTCAAATAATGATATATGTCAATCAGAATGATATGATATGTTTGTATGCATGATTATCGTCTCAGTACCTACAAATTTTCAGATCGATATCTACTGAGGAGTTCAATGTCTTTGTTGATGTACACTGATTTTTTTTGACTGATAGATTTAAACAATGTCTTCCCTACAGTTTAGTGACACCTAAATGAAATATTTTTTGGTTTTTGCATGAACGTAGAAAATATATTTTTTCAATTTCAATCGTAAAATACAAAGTGTGATACATTGTTGGAGATTTGATTTCGAGTAGTAATCAAAAACTGCAAAAACTATACAGGGTGCTGTTTGAAATGAAAAAGACAGTCACTTCCGGTCAAATTTTTGTTTCTCTTAGTTAAAAAAAAGTGCCTCGATCGAATTGGAGATCATGAAATTTTAAAATTTTTAACTTTCGAAATGGTCAAGATAATCCGTTGAAACATGTATACTGGGACATCCGGTATATGGATATTCCAGATTCTTGAATTTCCAGACGTACATACCGCGCCAGCTATTCATTATCATGCGAGGTCGGTTTCTGATGAGGCAGAGAACTTTCTCTCCTGTAGTCAGTCCGTCGACGGTTTCGGATTTAGTCGAGGATCAAATTCGATAGATGTCTCTCGCTATGTCTTCGAATTATTATGTAAGAATTATCACTAGATAATATATAAGATAATATAATAATAGATAAGATAATATATATAAATTCATTTTATGGAGGAGAATAGTTATACAAGGTTTACCAGAAATATACGTTTACGAAACAAAATATGTTCGTGTTGATGTCCCTATTACCTCTCAAAGTTTGTCTGTATATTTTGTCTGTTTGGCAAAACATGGAATCAAAATGACACTGAGGTGTTACATCCATTCATTGCAAAGTTCTGAAAATGCAGGATTATTCAATCATAATTATTGTTTCAAACAAGCATTTCCTTGAAGCCATACTTTTTTGGTTCTTGAAGGAGGATATATCCACCAATGGATCGAAAACATTATATACTTGAATTGAATTTTTCGTCTGCTGGTTGGATCATTACTCCACTGTAGGAACAGAAATATTATCCATAAAGTAGGAATAGACATATGTGGAGTTCATGTTTGATTTGGCGAAATCTTCAGTCTTATGATGAATATCTTCGGTAATTTTGAATTTTTCCACATTTCTAACTCCCATATTTGCAACCTTGCCTTGATTCACCTCACTGTATAGAACACAAACTCTGACTGCTAATTTATAGGACAAATAATACAGGCGGCAACACTGTCAGCCATGCGTGAAAGTGTAGTAGGTCAGGAAAACGCGGTCCGATTGACGATGGCTATTCCTCACAAGGAATTTATAAGGTATCTTTTTAGGACTAATGAATAAATATTAAGGTCGAAAAAGACATATCTGTACATGGTGACCGTGCAAACTATTGAACACTCGTGCAATTTTTGGATCCATGACAAAAATGCTTCCAAACGTATTTCATAAAGCTAAGAATGAAACAAGATAGGTATTGGGGTCTCACTATTTGGAAAATAATCTACAGAGGTTGGTCCTCAAAATGATTCAGAAACCTATCAATAGTAAAATGCTCTTCAGTGACTCTTCAGTGTTATTTGGCCATTGCCCAGCATCGCATTGCTCTCTTCTTCTTACTCTCTTATTATCCATTTGCCATTCGTCCCAATATTTTCAAAGGTACCTCTTCATTCTTCTCTCTCGTGATTCGTTGCTCATCAATCATTCATCACTAAGCAATTGGTCTTATCACTCTCCAACTGTCTGTAAATCTGTCAATCGCTCAAGATTCATCACTCTTCTTGCCTCACTCTAGTAATTCGTCGAAACGATTCCTCAACCGTTTTTTTTTCATCACTCGGTTTACAGTGTCTGTCATTGGTACTCATGATTTGTCACGAATCAATCTTCGAGGAAATTTTCATCGGTCCTTCATCACAGCATTACTCCTCATATAATACAGTAGTTCAGTGCATCTCTCATGCTCTCCTCCATCACCTCATCATTTTTCATGATGTAGTTGATATCGTCCCTTCACTCATTTCTCCAATCATCCCTCATTTTCACTCATCATTTGCCAAGATTCACTCATGATATGGCTCATTCATTCACTCATCAATTCATTCTCCTGTAGTTATCAATCACTATCAGTTATCACTCTTCATTCGTCACTCAACATTTTTGATCACTCACTATTCGCTTTCGTTTTTTGTCACTCATTATTGAACAATGATTGACGAGCTTCCAATGTCGGGTCAATCGCATATTTTTTGTGGTCGCGAATTCTACGGATTTTTTCTCCTGCAGAGCGGCAACGTCGCACTGTCGACCGCCTCCTGCGATCAATATGCGCCAGAAACGTGGTGCGCTGTATCGGTTATCTTTGGCGCAGTGGTTGTGTTCGTTGCCGTCAGTCCTGCTTTAGGTTGACTATACTTACAGTGTATGTGAGAGTGTGGTTTATCTATGGTACCTGGTTTACTCGATAGAAAAATCCAAGATAAGACGAACCAGATAAACACACATCGATCGACGTCATTCATTATCTGTGCCGGTGTCTAAATGAGTTGAAATTTGGAATAAAGTGCGGTTGTCGTGGTTCGGGAAAATTTTCGAATAGTGTTTTTTTTTTCAATGTGATTTTCAATAAATTGGAGGGCCACCACGAAAAGATAAAAAGATGACGACCTTGGAGCTGTATACGAAGGTAAACACTAATTTTTTCAAATATGATTCTTGCAATGAACATCAGTACACATCGTGAAACTGAGCAAAGTTTCCCTGGTATCTAATATCCAATATTATTCCAAACAATAATGTAGGTGTCTTAGTGAATAATAATAAGAAAAGTACCTAAGGAGATGAGAATTTACTTTGGGGCACACGTATATTATCTTTGGACAGTATTCGACATCCTCAGCTGGCGGAAACAACATTCAATGGTTATCACCAGGAAATCAATATGAACTAACCTAACCTAACTTGCAGGACACGATCCTGAGACGCACTGGATGTGAAAACATCCTGGAGAAAACATCCTCCGTACCTCGCTCCAAACGTCCCATACAAAACATCTACATTCCGTGGATATCCTCCGAATGTCCAAATATTATTCAAAGGATATCCCATGGACGTGCAATGGATGTCCTTCATGTCCTCCATGGACGTTAGGAAACAATGGTATCGCGGGAAATCGTACTCGCGACCTTTCTCTCATCAGGCTAATGCCTTTACCACTCAGGCTACCTTACTTGTCGAAGAATTATATCCTAACAAGTATTCAGGGTGTTTCTCATTCAAGTAGCAAGCTCATTTGGTTTTCAGGGAATATGAAACAGATAAATATACTGCCCAGTACCTAGTAAACTATGATGTAACATCAAAAAATATTGTTGCACCAATGCAAATTTCCGAGCAAATATCAGTCTTTCTATTCGACGTGGGTATGTTTGATATCACAGTAATAAAAACACATGTGTTGAGAATGATTTCAACGATTCATCCGTCATTCTCAATTATGTAATGAAAGATTCCCTAGATTTATTCGACTTGACGAAAAATTGATTGAGAGATGGAAATAATTTCGGATATGTGCTGAAGAAACGATGTAGTTCAATGGCCAAATTGGATATCCAGTAGATGTTCAGAAGAACGCTAATCACAACCATATTCAATGTTTCATTACTTTTCCAGCAATACATATATGAATATGATGAACTTCTATCCTTTTGATTCACATATTTTTAACTTCTAAATTTCTTGACCTCCTTTGGGAAAATTTTTGATATCCACTGGATATCCAGAAGTGGTCCAAGGATATTTCGACATGAATTGGATATGATTTCGATGAATAGTTGATTGATTGAATAGGTTGATTACTGCCGCATTTCAAATACTCTATGTTTCATCACAGGAATGCTCTAGGGAATATCTCAATGTATCTGGGCTTGTATGAATGAGAGCCTCGAATGAAATCATGGACTTATCTCGTTTGTAACAGACTCAAACATGATGCATCCTCTAACAACAACGGTTGATTGAAATGATAAAAAAAACGAAAACAATAACAACACGAAAAACTAAATAACTAAAATAGAGCGAAACGAATAATGAATCGATTGTCGTGATCGTGAAAGTACAGATAGGATGCCAAAATACAATATCCAATCACTCTAGTTGCTAACTTCACGTTATTACAATAATATTCATAATCAAAACCCCATTCAATTTCAAATCACATACCTACCCACAAATTGTCATCGTTGAAAATGTAGCTTCAGTGTACAATGTCAACACTACAGGTGTTCAATCATGAGCTCTCGTAAAGAGTTGGAGCTCGCTACCTCGGGATAGAGATAGATAACGATTGCGAAATTTTGGTTTTCCATTCGGTGTTACATGAAAGATATTTCAGTATTCACCTCGGTATTCACCATCATCTCTTCATCGAATGTTAAATAGTTTCATAGTGATTCTGCTGATGATATACAAAAAAGAAATGGAATTTTGGCTTATACGAAACCTATGAGGGCCTATTATATTATGGGTAGGTACTGTACCTTATGACAGATATGAAGTCTATTGAATGGGGCCAAGAAGGATTGAATGAATGTAGTTGATACCGAAAGAAAAATAATTAATGATGTAATGTGATTTTAATTAATTTGCCAAATATCATCTGAGAAATGGAAAAAGTCCGTTAGAGGGCTGATTTCGGATGTAATATCTTTACCAGTGTGTGAATAAGAAGAAATGGAATAAGGATGTGTCTGACATTCAATTTCAAATCATCTTCCCATACAGGATTAGATTGATAAAAGTAATTCTTGGGAATTCCAGTGTTTTCGAAATATCTGAAATTCTGAATGATTTATTTTCCTGAAGGCCACATTTCCTTTGCATTCTAATGTCTATTTCATTGCGGTTTACGAGTTCCGAGTGCTGATAAGTGGATTTGATTCACCCTGATACAGTTACTTTCATAGTTATGTTTTCAGTCACTACTTGAGTGAAGTTCCGGCTTTTTCAGGTGAAATGTGAAATTTTTGTAAATTCGTGTAACATTTTTGTGGTATTTTCATTCAGTCGGTGGAGAGTAGAGAATCGATCTCAAATAAGATTACGAGGAAAATTATGCTGGTTTGATAAATACCATAACAAAAAACTCGACAAAAATGGAATGAATGTATAAATTTTGATTTCGAGTTGACAGATATCTGATGAGGCACGAAGCACATTGAACAGTTATCGAAAAATAATAAAAAGAGAATCAAGGCTAAATCTGTAGGTTAGTACAATTTTTGTTTCCAATTACAATTCTTCAAACGAACCATGAATTTATTTATCGTCACTCCAATTTTCGGATGATTTGTATGAAATATTGTTTAGGTTGGTAATTTTTCATCAGCAGGTAACCAATGCGTCGATCTATTTTTATTTGTCTTCCTATTAGTCCAGTGCATTTATGAAATTTCGATAATTTCAAGTACATTTTTTCTTCTGTTGCTCGGATGGCAAATCCTAATCCAGAATTTGTATATTTTCTTCCGCCTCTTTTCCTTCCGCCGCCATCTCGGATTCTGTTTTTCTTTCAATCGCTTATATTTCTCATTTTCCTACAGCGATCAAGCTGAAGTCGTTAGATTTATCAGGATCAATTATCACTCTTTGATTGAGTCCTCGATTGAGTCTATTTCAAAACGAACTCTCCGATTTAGTGTAAAAAACGAGGTAAAAAAATTATTAGCGTCCAAAGTTGAAATTAATAATGATCATAATAATGATAATGATAATGATTATTATAATAATAATGAACGCTTCCATTGATAGTATCAAAAAATCATCAGGATTCATAGTATAATATATACACATATTTATATTAGTACAATCAAAAGGCAGAGTTTGCGTTATCCCATCTGGGAGACGAGTTATTACTTTCCGACTTCCTTTCTTACACTCAACCCCACAGAACCTGACAAAAAATCTATAAATGAAATGTAGTTCATTAAATGAAAAATGGTGATGATACTAATTATAATAATAATAATAATTACATAGCCCAATATTATGCACTGATCTGAACTTATATTAAACTATTATTATTTTGATGAAAATTAGGTGAATTATAGCATATAATAGTATGATCATGGAATCTATTGATGAATTGATGCTTATTGGTAAATAAATCTAAAATTCAATTATTATCTATCTATATCTATATATCTTTCTACTCATTCTTTGTTACTCTGAAACTCCATTGGAAATCGTTGAACTGCTGAAACGTGTATCATTCTTTTCTCATTTATCATTGATTTCCCAACAAATTTTCCCATAATTTTTTTCACGTTCTACTTGAAACTATTGCTTCAATTTCTAAATGCACTGGACTATACATACCTACGATTATCGATCATCGCTCTCATCCTATGACTCATTAATTTGATAAAAAATCATCATGAAAATTCGATAAAAGGTAGATATCCAGATTTTATAAAAATATCCAGATCGTTCACATTTGTTTTCGAATTATTTAATCCAGCTCCATCCATTGTGTAGGTGTCTGAATGGATTTGACATCAGTTTCTGTATATCCACGACGTACCTATCTGATTGATCTTGAAGTTTTTGTCAAACGAGGACTGGATATGTTTCTCTCTCCGATTTTTTTTTGTATCTTCCTTCGTTCGGTACATCCATATATTTTTCTCAGTCTTTCATTTCAAAAAGGAGTGGGGTCTCATCAACTACAAAAAAGCTCGGAAAAAAGGTTATAGGTATGCTATAGTTGCTGAAATATAGTTATTGAAATATTCCATTCCCCTTTCAATTTGTGAAAGTTGACTACCTATAAGTGTGTTTAAAATATGCATCGAAACTAGTTTCAGACTTCAGTCGATTCAGAATTGTCTGGATGTTTCCATTGGCAACATACAATTCGTAAAATTGCGGAACTGACATTTTCATTTCCCAATATTCCACACTCAATCTTCAACACCATCTCTTTTCTAAAGTCTTCGACATTCCCCATAAATACATTCTGAATGTTTGCATATTTTGTGAGATTCTTGGTCTCAAATATTCGAATTCTTTCTGACCTATAATCAATGTAGTTGATTTAATTTCAGATTTTCATTTGTAGTTTTTCCTATAGAATTTTTCCAGGATTCATTGCCATTTCCATACCTTTACCTTATTACGTATACAGGGTGCTCAGACGACAATGACTACTACTCAAGGAAACGATGTATAACTCAATAATCCAACAGTTTGTTATAAACTACTCAGATATAGTATATTGAAATGTACATTTCTTAGAGGAAATAGGAAGATTCGTATATTGTTGATAGATATAGCTCTGAGAATCAAACAGTCAATTCAATCGACATACAGGGCGGCACATATTTTTAGTATTTATTATAAATTGACAGGTGATTCCAGTTTATAATAATAAATAAACTAATATGAATTCATGTCAGTTCACTTTTCACTCACAACAAACAACAAAACAAACATACTCAATAACAAACAGCAAAAATTAAGTATTGAAAATAAGTTTCGTTGAAGAAAAAAAAATCTCTCTCGTTTCGCACACACTTGTTGAACAAACTACTATTTTTGAGTATGCCACTGATCAGATTTTAATACCTTGCTCATTCTTTAATTCTTTACTTAACTTTTGACTTCCTTGATTCTTTTGATATTCCGTCTCAAATGCAAGTTATTTGATGAAATTCGATTCGATAAAATCGAAATGTTCATCAGATACACTTCAAAATTATTGAATTACAGCAATACTCATGTCAAGGATGTTCATTGTTTGACCACAATTTCCTCACGATAATTGTTAAACAAGGATCTGCATTTCTCCAACGCCCTATATAGCAATAACGAGAGTCTTTTTGGAGCATAATACATTCAGATGAGAGCGAGGATGAGAGATAATAATTTCATCGAATTTTGGTCACTCTGAATATGAACTGAATTTAAGTTCCTTCGTCTTATATTGTAGTCTAATCTAGCAAAAGTGAAACGTAATATAGACCTTTCAGAATCTAGTCTCGTTAGTTTTTTCGTGACTCGAGAGGCAAGAAGAGAATGGGTCTGGTCTGCCTTTTGAGTCGTTAACCTTTCGCGAGAATTCACATTATCTTTCTTACGAACAACCTAAGTATGCGTTCCATTGGTGCTTTAACATAACCGGTCACAAGGTGACACAACCAGTGATCCATACTGATATTTCATTTTTCTTTTCCTGTTTACGAATAGTAACCGTTCCTTTGGTTGATCAGATTTTCCTCATGGTGGTTTCATACTGGGTGGCCCAATGAAAACGAAAAGAGGCAGATTTGACATAGTTATCGTTCTCAGAAAAACAAAACGCTCGAAGTGGTCGATTTTTATTTTAAGGGGGAAATATTTTTCGCACGTTTTCAACTTTTTCACTTCAAATCTCTCGGAGGGGTGAGCTCCAACCTTTGAATCTCAAATGGAAAGAGGGGTTGAGTGATACATCATTTCGAAGGTAATCGAAATCTCTTACCAACGCTTGTTTTTGGAATTCAATGCAGTAGATCTCGAGAAAACACGTTTATGGAAATAATCGGCTAGTGATGGAAAGTAACGCTTTTTTCCCTTTCATCATTATTTCTCATTTTGTAGTTAGAACGATGTTCATCTCAGAAGTGCCTTATTTGTTTTTTTTTTAAATCCTGTCCTATCCAACATTACATGAAGAATCATTCATTTTAATGTTAGTTCCTTCATCTCTCAGTGAAATGCATACCTTGTTTCGTTTTCATTGAGGCACCCTGTATATTGTACTATTAGCAAATATTTCTCTTCAAGAAAAATATACAAATTGAAAGCAATGCAATATCAAAAAAAAAAAGTATATTACATTTGTAAGGCAAGAAGAAACAAACAAAATAACAATACTTAGAAATATTTTCCGCACATTTTCTCTTAAACGATTTCGGTGTATCATAGCTCTCTAGATAACCAAGAAGATGATTGAATAAAATCAAACAAGAACTGGACAATTTATCAGTACCTAAATACTCTTTGCCAATATAAAAATTTCCTGATGCACTATTCATCGAAGACTTATGCTCAATAGAATAACTACAATAAGCAACTATACTTTGGACTCAAGATCAACAGGAAGAAAACCAAATTTATGGTGATTAGTAAGAGGAATATCCAAAATATCGATCTACAAATAGGAATCCATCGAGAGAGTACACCGCTACAAAATGCTTGCATGACATGAATTTCTGTAATGACAACTGATCATGGAGGGGAATATAGAAGGAAGGAGAGGATTGGGCAGAAAGAAAATATTATGCATGATAAACTTGCGGGAATGGTTACAAATACCAGAAGCCTCAACTATATTTTATGCGGCGCAGAACAGAGAAACCTATCACATGATGATCGCCAACCTTCGGCACAAATAATTCTTGAATTTTCAAATGAAACACCCTGTAACTCAGGCAGGAGACACATTTCATCTAGGTGATCTAGGTTAGATCTTCAAATTTTTAGCTTAGGATCCTATAGTTGAAATATTTCCAATTGAAACAACAAAAAGCAGAAAATGGGCGATAGACTATATGATTAGAGCCTTAAAAAAGCCTTAAATCATGGAGCAATCAAATATTTCGAGTACTTCGTTTTTGGAATTGGTTCTGCAAGATTTACATGAAGCTAGCAGAACCCCTGATTTTTCGCATGAAACGAAGAGCAATAAATTTGGAAATGTGATAATAAATCAGCCTTTAATTATGGCCATAGGAACAATTTTATTTTCCAATGTAGTTCTGGTAGCTTTATGGAAGTGTGAAATACCTGATGAGGAATCATTTTGACATCGGTTGATACCGAGGTTAATGAAAGTATGATTGATTTTATGAAAATTGTATTGTCAAAGCAAACAATGGAGAATCAAATGAATGAAAATATCGCGAGAGCTTGTTTCTGGTGCGATTTTTACCATCGAATCGAGATCTGTTACTATAAAAATGATTAAATTCCATTCACATCAACTTTCTCCATTGCCTTCATGACTCATTCGTTATAGTTTTTACAATCAAGCTCCCTTTGTATCGAAAGATGATTCATTCAGGGCTAATTGACCAATCTCTTCATTAGGAGTAATATATGAATGATCAATTTATCTGTTTTGGGGAAAGCCAGGTTGCTTTTTGTCATTCCGAGGGACAGACAGTTCCAAGCTTCATAAACATTTCAATGAATGTTAATCTTTCACGAATTTCAAAGAATTAGATTAAAAAAGTGACAATGTCCGAAATTGCCATCATCCATCAGTAATCATTGGTATTTTATTATGCTTCTCATGTTCTTTATCCAATGTCAATATTTTCACAACGACTGAAAGTATAACCGTAAATATTTGATGACTTTTATGATTATAACCTAACAAAAAACACAAACAGCAAAGTATTAAATAAGTCATGGTCAAAATATTATTTCTATACAATACATATTGGATATGAGTCACTGTTGGTGGTGTCACTCTGTACTCATTCTGATAAGTGAATCAGGACAGTTTCAACTCCCACATGACCTTGAGAATATCGAACAACTTATCAGTCTCAAATTGCCCACTCTATTGATAATTTTCACTGTCAAGTACCTAGATACCGACAAGAGCTGGGATATATCATACAATATCGATTTTACAAAAAAATCGATAATATTCACATATCGATCAATGAATATCGAATTATGGAATAATCGATAATTCGATGTATCATGGAGTTATAATTTTTTTTTAATTGAATTCAGTCTGTAGGTTATAATTCTTTTCTGCCTGAATCGAAAGTGTGAACACGATTAATTTTCAAAGAAAAAAATATGATTGCATTGATGGATTTGAAATACAAAATGATCTTGTGCGTAGCCTACGAGTTCAACACTGATTTTACTAATAATGGTACCAGTGTTAATTTTCTTACAGATCTAATTATTCGTGACGTTCGAAGACGAATAAGCACTTTGGAAGGAATAATAAGTGAAAGTGATCATAAGATTCATTTCCTTCTCCTCTGTGGGAATCACTTGCCTATGGCAATCTATGTTGTCTATTGTCCCAGATAGAAAGATAATAATAAGGTCGAAAGTTTGCCATTTTCCATACCAAGATTTCGTACCCATATATGTATGAGTTGTAGACAGGGTTCTCACGTGTATTTCAATATTCTCCGCACAAATGTTCTATGTTTTCTCCATCAGCAGATCTTTTAGTGCTAGCGAACCACCTATTCAGTTCAGTAAAACTTCCTTATACCACCGAAGGTATACGAGAAAACGGCTCTGAACTGTCACCCTGATAACCTTTTTTTCAGAATAATAATCTGATTTGCAGTTCAACTGTGAATCAATCCTTATTCAGAGTTGTGACTGTAAATCAAGACTTATTCATTGTTGTAACTGTGAATTAATAGACTCGATTAGTCTTGACTGATTAGACTTGAAGAGATCAGGGATATTGGTGCTTAGTTTTCACACTCGACAGCGCAAGCGTGAAATTTGAATGAACTATAAATTATAAAATACTGCTCACGACTATTTTTCCATATAATTGATACTTTTGACTTGGGCCACTCAACTTGAAAAAGCAACGATTTTGATTGGTCCTTGAACAAATGAGTGGAATAGTCAAAGTGAAAAATTGTTTAGTATTCACCGAGGTTTGTACTATTCTGCCGTTGTTGGAAAATCAGTAATCATGCAACGAAATATTCAATTGAAGGGATAATGTTCGTCGCTGATTATTACATTTTCAATTTGACTAACGTCTGAGAATTTTTCAATTCGAAGATTCAACGTTCGTGTGGGTGTTACTGGAAAGTAGTTCTCTGGGTATATTCGCGCGACTAAACTAATCAAACAAGATGACTGTTTTGATCCTTATATTGCGCCTACCATGTTTGTTTTTCATTATCTGAGATTTGCTGTTACCGTCCACCGAGATGACATTCATGATAATGATATTTTCCGTAAAATTCCGGAATTCACAATAAAGTAATGGGTAATTCAGATCCAGACACATTCAATTTCTTGTCTGATTATGTTGAATTGTTACTGATAAGCTTCATTGTATGATGAGAATTAGATAATGAAATATCATTTAGATGATTGCATTGAATAGCCTTATGATCGATTATAAGTTTTGTCGCCATATCCATCCACTTATTTCTATGGATTCAATATTAGGTGATATAATCCACTTTTTTTTCATTTTCTGTCCCTCATTATACCTCTACATACTAAGTAAGTACCTGTATATACAGCAGTATACAGCAGGGATAGTAAGAAAATAAAGTACACTTACTATTAATAAACTTTTATTAATCAATAGTTATGTTATCATGTATTCTTTATATTTCATTCCATATATAAATAATATCTTTGGTAATATTCATTCTATATAAAAATGTTGTATGATGTAGCAACCTGTATAAATGAAAAAGAGTGATAATACAAAGAAGGGTGATCAAGTTTGAATGAAAATACTCTAGCAATCGATTCAGCAAGAAATTCCTATCAACCAAATGAATAACCATTTGAGTGAATCTTGAAGATAATCTTGTATACGATCACACTCTGAATTCTACTGTCGCAGAAATCAGTACTGGCAAAAGAATCACTCATAGCAAAAGAACCTAAAAAGTACGTCCTGTCGACAGGACTTAACTGAGTTCCGTATTGCTTCCACCTGGGCTCTCGATTTTACGAATTATCAATAATTCATATGTATATGCAATCGAATATTATAATAATCAAAGCTGTTTTGAGCGACCCCGTGATCGATTTGATTTTCAATCTCCAAAAATTGTGTTGAACGATGTTTTTCGTAGAAATAAAAGATGACTGGAGTATTTTCTGTTCGAAAATTCGATCACCCTATCGTACTATGCGTATACGAAATAATTGTTCAGTCATTTCAAGAATGTTCCAAACATTACCTCGCACCTCGATCTACTGGGCGTTGGCGGCAGCCCCGTCATTGACGTTCATCTGCTCGATCCTCGACTGCAACTCCCTCTCCGGAGTAGGCTCGATCTCCGAAAACTCCAACCCCTCGTCCTCACTGCCATCGTCACCCCTCACCGAGCCACGGCCGTGCCACATCGCGAAGGGAAACCTGCGCCCTGGATGATGCCCGTGATGGGGTCTCCTCGCCCACCCCTTGTGCACGCCCATGGGCCTCGGCCCCCCGCCCATCTCTCGGGGCGGTCCGAAGCGATGGTGATGCGGGGGAGGCATCCTCTTGCCTTCCGGTCCCATCTCCATCGCCCTCCTGCCGTGAGGAGGGCCTCTGTGGTGGCCGCGGTGGAAGTAGCCCTGATCGACCAGGAGGGTTTGGATGGCCTTCTCCACTGAGGCGTATATTATTTCTTTCATGTCCTTCTGGATGGCCTCGGAGATGGAGTTACGCACTGGTTCCAGAGCCATGTCGCGATCTGAAAGGAGCTTCAGAGTGTTGAAAATCTGTTGGACAATACTTTGTCGATCTGGTGTGAATCTGCGTTAGTTTAACAACTTGGCAGCAAGAAAATCGAGTCAATAATTTTATTGTAATTGCGTACTGCTGTTAGTAGTCAAGTAGACTGATTTGATTTTGATCCTCATGGGGTTTTATAGTACCGTCGATTGCGATTTATCGCGCAACGTTGTGCAATATTTGAACTATAGGCTGGCCTACACTTGCACGGATCTGTTGACGTCAGTAGCACTGATATTTCATTGTCTCGTTGGCATTTGATCAGTAGCGTAGTTGCTATGTTGTGACTACGTGGTTATAACATACAACATACAAGTGGATATTACGTTTCTCCAACGTAGGTGGACCTGGACCAATTACATGATGTTTACATCATGGTGACGTCAAAAATCCGTTGAGTCGCTTCCGTTTATATAGCATGTAAATGAATAAGTGCGTGAAAATTGAAGGTAGATTCTTTGCGAAAATTCAGAATATAGTTCTCATGAACATTCATTGAAATTTGACTTAAACCTGAAGAAAAATTCTAATTGGACCATTATACAGGGTTGGGATGAAGTATGGAACCAAGTGAATATCTTTGAAACGAAAAGAACGATATTTATGAAAATTTGCAGGTAAGTGCAATGAAACAAAATGCATCTGATCTACATTTTTTTGTTCCGGTTCAACCGGATATGCCATCAACTCCTTCAATTCGAATGGGACACTCTATATATTTTCACAGAGCTTTGAAAGAGCTTGCTATTTTGAAATTATACATACTGAGCAGCACTGTATAGGGAATGACAAGCCCCTTCTAAAGAGGTATCGCTTGACCTCTCTTCCCATTTGAAAAAAATGTTGGGGTGACACCCCTACTTAGGGGGTTGAAGGTTTACTATGCTTGTTACGTCAAAATCTGTCTCCCTGACAAGCAAACTTGACCTGCTTTCGGATTTTATCGAAAAGTTCTTTCTCAGCCTGTAATGCCTTGCGGTACGTTTTCGATGGGCCACTCTGTATAGTACTTTATTAGCACTCAAATGCTGAATGCAAGATTTTAGCGCCTTGTAAGGGCAATGATAAAACTATATGAATATCAAAAACAAATTGAAACATTTTAGGAAAAACACTTTTTTCAATTCGGTGCGACGATTCATGAAATGTATTTGAAAATACACTGGACCACCTAGTAGCTCCCGCACAAGCATTTCAAGCACACTAGTGTACTTATGCTGACGTCATCAGATCCAAGCAAGTGTAATCACAGCTTTAGTGTGACTACCCATTTCGTTGTGAAATGTTGTGCAATATAATATTAATATTAAGGGGATTACTTTTGTCTTCATATGAGCTGGTCAAATAAGAGTTGGCATTTCTTTTATAAACAGAACATTTCAATGAAATATGCTCGGAAATATGTAATGAGAATATCCTGGAAGTTATGGATTTATATTTCATTACTCACCGAAGGAATTGAACTGATAAAATTGGGAATTAATGAAGAAAAAAATTGAAATAGTGATGATAAATAAGGAGAAACAGTAGGGTTGGAAACATAGCACGGTAGTCAAATTGACATTGATTGACAGATTGTATAGATGAAAAATGAAGATAGACCAATTGGAATAATAATAAATAATTATAAATTGAAATATTTGAGGAAATCCTTTCGGAATGGTTTCTATGCTGCGTAGTGGTGGGGTATGGGATCTCAATACTAATATTGATAAAAATCCAACTGATCAGATTTATTTCTGCCGAAAGAAAAACAAGAATAAAAACAATTTTACAATGGATTCTTTTGTTCCCAAATCAACAGATATCTTTTCAGAGCAGCTTTTCTCAGAGCAGCAGAAAGTGTATGAACTGCGAATAGGTATACATGGTGATCCATAGTATCAATAATTCACCAATCGATTGTCCATCGAGAAATAAGTAGACATGCTTGATATAGTTGTTTTTTTCCAAAACGCTTCCATAGGGAGGCAAAGCCCTTCAAAATTCTGTTTTAAATTTTTTTCTTATAAAATTTGAACTTGTCACTTGACTTGGGTGATTTCGAAATTGTACAGTGGCCTAACTTTGGGGGTCATTTCACTTTTACCGCCCTTTTTTCTCCGCCAATGGATATTTTTTTAATTGACAATTCTATTTGCATTTTTTCCGATCACCCTGTTCAATTCAGGGACAAAACGTCCCACACTAAGATTCTGATTTGGGACTTCAATTACGAGACAATGGGATTTGAATTTAAAAAAAAAACAGAGACCCCGCGAGGGCAAGAATGGGTTTCTTAATTTAATAAAAACAGGATGTAAACGAATGAAAACAGAAAAATAAAATGACATTCATTGTTTCATTCAAATCGATGAATAAAACATAATAATTGCACTAAATAAAACATAATAACAAAGTTTTGATAATGAAATGAATTTGAAAAAATATACACTTTCGTAGAAAATAGGGGAGGGGGAGAAGTGAAACCATCTCCCTGTATCCAATTCCTATGGACCAAATCTACCAAATCTAGCCGAGAACGCTTTAATGTTCTAACATTTATTGCAAAAAAGAAATTTTAAAACCGAACTTGGAAAGTATGTATCTCCCTTGGGAAAAAAACACCCTGTATATTTGCTTGTCATTAGGAAGATCTTTCGAAGAGCTTTCCGAAAATGTCCCACTCAACATATTTTTTTGAGTTTTGAAAATAGGTACCTATAGAGACATTCAAAACTATGTCTGAATTCAATAGATACCATGTTTAATTATGAAATTTGAAAATATTTTTTCTGCACGTCGAACATACATACACCCTGTTTCAATCTTATGATGACAGTGTTGCCAGAGCTTTGAGGGATTAATTCTGTATTTAGTTTTATTCTTCGAATAATGTTATTATCTTTCGAGCTCTGACATAAACTGAAAAATATTCGATTTGCAGTTATGGCTCTTGTATTTTATTCATATAATTATATCATGGACGATGAAACTTTATAAAGAATGTCTGTTCCACGTGAGTAGTCGGGCCCGTTTCGTTTATGGTAATTTTCGTGGACAGAAATTGAAACATTTGTACGAAATCGACTATACAACACGTATTGTGATAACGGTTTGCTTGCAAGATTTATGGGTTGTACAACTGTGAATTGTGATTATTCCACATTCATTGATTATTCATATCAACTGTCATAATAATGTGATCTGGTAAAAAAATTCAATGGCATTCCTAATGAAATCTTAACCTCGAAATGAGATTTTTTCGAACTTTAGAACGACGCGAAAAGAGGCTTGAGATATATTACCTCAACAACATGCAAAAATATAATGAACTCTTCCATGAAACGGTACCAAATCGTACTTCTACCTATATCCTAAATGTCAAAAAAGGAGTTCACTTAATGCAAGTTGACCCAGAACTTTGGACCTATATTTTTCAAGGTATAGGTATAAGGGTAACAAACACACCTGGAAGGGACAAGAAAGGTACTAAATGGACACTTCTATAGCAGAAAACATACCGAGTAAAAAAATAGTGAAGAGTATTGAATAATAGTTCGAATTATCAGGCTCTGACAGAGGAATTGGTGTTCTACAAGATCTGCCAGGAGTCAGAAAGAGGAGTAAGAGCTTGTCAATATTGACATTTCTTATGCTTTGAGGAGAAAAAATAAGAGATGAAAATGGAGATGAGAAGATCTAAACGTTCGAGAGGGCAGCAATAATAGATCCAAAGAATGCGCAATGATATGCATACCATCATGCACCAACTGATGAAAATTGCATGTCTGTCTCACTCCTGATAAAGCACCCCTGTGCGAGAGAGATATCAAAGGTACACTCAATGACCAAGTGGGGTCATCTTCACTAACATACACTCCCTTCATTTCCGAGAAATGATATCAGGAGGCAAGATAGAACGGTAATCTATCCGGAATGAAGACACCGAATTCCCTTAAGATATAATTTTCTACTGAAAAATTCTCCATTCGAAAAATTCTGATGCTAGTGCCTCCATGATTGCTGGCAAACAGTGTAAACCACTGAAGATGAACCTATTTAGTCACTTAGTGTATCTTTGGTATATTTTTCATCCCTGCAAATCTTAGATACCTACAATAGTTACACATTTACAGATACAGTGGTGTTTCCATGAAATGTGAGACAACATTTCTTCTTTTGAAGAGATTTTCACCCTATTTCGCCTCCTAATATCATTTTCACGAAATTTCGGTGGTTCCACTGCTGCTGGCGAGCAGTGTATATCACTGAAGATGGACCCACTCGGTCATTGAGATAAGAGTGCACCCTTGGTATTCCTCTCGCTTCTGCGAGTGTCAGAATTCTACCTCAATAATTATTGGTGCTCCAATCATGAGTCAGACACATTGTAGTTATCGACGCCCTCAGATCTTCAAATCGGATTTATCGAACGATAATTTGCAAATCGGCAACATCGAACATTGCACAACATTGCACGTTGGATCGCAATTACCAACTGAACAAAGCATCGATCGCCAAGCGCCGAATAGTATAAAAACACCAGATTCGTCTACTCTACTATCAGTTCATAGAGTTCCGTCAAACGGTGTTTAGAATTAGTGCATACAACAAAAGTTTTCTTTGTTCTATATAGTGCGTAGTGCGTTGCCGATACAGTGAGAACCAGTTCGACACGAGCGGAACAGGTACATTTCAACCGTTTTCAGTAATCCGGAGCTTGTTTTAGATCGCAATATGACAACGGAAATCCCGTCCAATGTCAGCACCGAAGCCATGAAGGGACTAGAAGAAATCATCTACGCCTCAGTGGAAAAGGCCATCCAAACCCTCCTCGTCGACCAGGGATACCTGCGTAGGAAGAAGGACAGGTCTGGATCTAGATCCAAATCGAGGTCCAAGTCCAGGGGAAGAGAACATCCCAAAGGCAGACGCCACGGTAGGTCCAAATCCAGATCCAGGTCCAGGTCGGCGTCTCGAGGAAGGAAAATGAAGGGGCCCCATTTCCACCACCATCACCATCACCATTTCGGTCCTCCCCACCCGGTGATGTTAGCTGAGGAAGGGTGGGAAATGCCCATGGGCAAACACATGGGGCCCAAAAAGGGCGGACCCAAGGGGTGGGGCAAACACCATCATGGGCACCATGGGCGTCGTGGGCGCCATGGGCACTGGTTCCCATTCGCGATGCGATCGGGGAGATGGGGTGGGGACAGGGGAGACGAGAAAGAGGGCAGTGCAGATGAAGAGGTTGTGGAGACCGTCAATTTGGTGGACGAGGCTGAGTCGTCTCCAGAGAAAGATTTGCAAACGGGCATCCAGAACATGAACGTCAATGATGGCGTTAGCGCGAACGTCCAGTAGATAGTGCAGAGAATATTTCGAACATTCTTGGATTGACACTGAGCTACTATTTCGTATGTGAGGGATGATCGAGCTGAGTGGATATTTTTTCACGTGTTTGCAAATGATTCTTTCACTGAATTACTATCAATAATTCAAGTTTTGCTTTGACAACGTAGAAATAATTGCAACATCTCATATATATACTCGTTCATATATAAGTAAATAATTATCTCGCATATCAATTCGAGATTTTTAATTGAAACGAATCTACTTTCAGTCAATAAAATGATTATATTTGTGACGTTTATTTTGAATTTCATCGTCCGACGAAATCAATTATGACTCATCCAGTCATCGTAGTTAATGATTATCATTTGATTTATTATACAGAGTGATTCATTAAAATATGACTCACGGAACACTAAGAATGATGGAATAATTATGGTGATATGATTATTAGTGCCTAATAAAATATATTTATTGGAAATTTCATGACTTCTTTCTTCCTACCCTTTTTCAGGTGACAAAGTGATACCTCAATTATTATTGAGTGTACAACTATTTGATATAGAAAATATGTTTTTGAAACATCTGATCATGTAGAAGTGTGATCGAAAATCAGCCAATTGACTTGGAATTTAAAAACGTTGTCGTTTGAGTAGTTACAGGTATAAAATTTATAGAAATCATTTCAGAAAGTTTCGTGGTGTTTCTCTCCTCATTAATGATCTGAAATTATCAATAGACATGATGAAATGAAACGAAATAGTACGCAGTTGAAACGGTGAGTAAATTCTTTTGATATGATCGAACTAGTATACAATGTATACAGGGCTATTCTTGAAGATGGCTCATGAGTCTCGTGGATCCTCATTTGAGTCTTCACTCTGGAATGGGAGTGTGCCGAAGTATTGATATAACGTTATATTAAATCGATAATGTGTCGATATTGAAGGACGTATCTTCAAATGTTTCATATAAATCGACGAACAAAGGCAAATATACCAATAATGTTAGTAGTGGCGAAGTATACAAAATACTAAGGTGTGCAGAAATATCGATATATCGATATATACCAGATAACGATATCATGAGAAAATAATATCGATATTTATCGATATCCATATTTATCGATATATATCTATATATCGATATATATCAATATATCGATATATAACGATATATATCGATAGATATCGGTAACACAACCGATTTCGATATCAAAGCTTTTAATATCGCACACCCCTAATCTGGTAAAAACAGACAACGTTGCCTTCACGTAAATCGTGGGAACTTATTCATTTGAAATTTCATCGAAAACAAAAGAGTGAACTGAGTGAAGAGTGAATACCTTTTGATATTCGTATGATTTATTAATCTGACATAACTCTCTGATAATATACGATCAATAAAACTATATAAACTACACAAAATATACAAAAATATGCAAACAATGCAAAAAATATATAATGTTACAACGTGTATTTATTTTTTTTGTGGAATATTTTGTTTTCTCAATATTTAAATCACGTAGCTAACTGAGATAATTAGTTCTCCAACGAAACAAAATATTTTGTTTAATCTCTTAATTCGTGTTGTTGCAGTGTGTTTTCAGTTAACGATCAGTGTGATTCTCATCGTGATATTGTGGAATTGAATCGACTGCATTTTTCAATTATTAAGTATTCACATTTATCCGCCATAGCAAATTTTTATGTTTATCTATAATATCAAATACAAGTCATTGGATATTTTGGTGTCAGTTTCGAACTCGTGAAAATTTTTCATTCGTTCATATTGGCAGTGAGCATAATTCCGTTTTTCAACAAAATTTATTAAATTTTCCGAATTAATGCATAGCTAACACTCTTTCAAATGATACTTATTCGAGATTAGGCACGGAGTGTTTGATTAAGACTGGACTCTGGCTGTATCTCAGATACCATTCATGGTAGAATTGAGGGGAAAAAATTCCATTTGGACGAGAAAGGTTGCTGGAAATTATGGTTTAAATTTATTGACATGGACCGAGCGTAATCTGATGAGAATAGAGACCCCATGGGACTTTGCAATATTATTCTTATATGTAGAATACCTCACACTAAACCTCTACTATATCTTAAAATATATCTATATGTACTATATATATATTCATCGGGCCTTAGCCTAACAGAAAAATTCTTTGGAATTATTCGTAACAATTGCAGAGCAATCGCATCGCAATTATTATTAGTATTAACCATAACCAGCGTTATGCTTCACCTCTGAATAATTCGAGATTACCACTATATCCATTAATACTGTCGATATACACTAGTTAAGTGACATTTCGAGCAGATTAGGAATTTTATATCTTCAACTCACTATGCTCGGTTTTATCATTGGAGATACCGATTACACTCTCGACTGGTGGATTTGCATCGTGAAAATAATTTCCAGCAATTTTATCCCACTTTTATTTTTGAATAATTTCTGATATGCAGCTAGAGTCCAATGTAAATCAAACCAACGATACAATTCTAATGGCAATAGTTATTATGAGGTAGGATCAACATTTCGTCTATACAAGCGTCTTTTTGTGAATGCAGTTATTTTGTGAAATTTGCTAATATCCAAATTTTGCTCCACTCTGAATACACTTCTATCTGGCCCATAAGGTGTTAATGCTCCTTCTTATTTATCATTTTCACTTTTTTATTGCATCATTCAATAAAACGCAAGTATTGCTTCTCATAGCTTTCTTGAAACTTCGTTGGCAATAACTCTAAATTTGCACCTTTTCTAGTGGAAGTTCTTCTTCAGGTGGATAATATATGGTGGCAATTTCACTGAATCGAAAATTCGATGAGCAATGCTCAGTTTGACATTCCCACAATTACAAACAAATTTGTGTTTTTATTGGCATTACAACTATTGTTACGCTATGAAGGGGAAATTTCATGAGAATTGATTCTGATTTCTCTATATTTCTCAACTTTTACAAAAAATAGTGCAAATTGATGAAAAAGTTCGAACAAAGTATACGATATATACTAAATAAGCGGTGGCCTATAACCAATGGTGCCTTTCCACAGGGCTCGTGAATATTTATGAAGGAGGGATAATGGTGGTTGTAGACTCTTTCTCAGAATGCATATAAAATTAACAATTAATAGCATATAGAACTCAGACAGGCAGACATTGTTGTTTTCTCGATGACTTCCACTTTGATTTTTTTTTATCTCTAGCTTATTGAAGCTTCTAACAATTTACTGTGATGAATATTTCTACTATTGGACGACTTTTCACTCGACTCAAACAAAAGTGGAACTTTTTCTGCATCTTGAGATTTGTACTAACATGAACCCGAGACACCACTAAATTTTACTATCAACGGAGAAAACTGCCTTATCTTGATTCGTGCTTCATGTAAAAAGTGCTGAATATACACAATAAGAAATGCTTTGTCATGTTGAAATTATTCATTATCATTCATAATTATTATTATTTTGAAATAATTTCACTGCGTTCACAATGTTTCCTGGACTATGAAATATAATACAAATTTGACATCATTCCAAAAGTTACTACTGCAGCAAACAAGGTAAAACTCTCATGTTTTGTTACCAACCACTTATATTTTGCGACAAAATTATCTTAATGGATTTCTCGTCGTGTAGAAAATGACACTTGACCAAATGTTTGAAACTGAATTTCATGCGAGTATAGGGTGAATCACACACAAGGATATAGACAATCCTCTCCTATTGTGCTGTATATTTTTTTTTTTCGACTGAAATCACATATTCTACGCAAAACGCAAAACGTTTGTTGTTATTTCAGAGATTGACAATGATTGATTCGGTAGATCACACATCATGCCTATTGACTTTTCAAACCGAGTAGTAGTTATCATGGTAACGATTAGTATACAGGGTCCGTAATTGGTTGGTTTGAAACATCGGACGGATATGCATCATTCATATCCATTCATCGATTCGAATTGCCTACGTATCCATTCCATAGAGTGGAAAGGAATATACGAGTGGAAGTACCTAATAGAAAAAAAAAACGCTCTGTCGTAGAATTTCATCAAAATATACCAGATGTCCTAAAAACACGTGTGCAATTGACCGGTTCCTTCTAGGGCGCACGAGTATGGATCCCCCACCCCGACAAAGTGTGGCAGGGGGCGGAGTTGCTGGAAGACTACGCCCCCTCGAAGACGACGCTGAGCGTCTCGACGGAGGACGGCGAGAACAAGACGCTGAAATTGCAGACCGAACAGGACCTGCCGTTCTTGCGCAATCCCGAGATTTTGGTGGGCGAGAATGATTTGACAGCGTTGTCGTATCTCCACGAGCCTGCGGTGTTGCACAATTTACAGGTGAGATTATTATTTTGTGTTTAGACGATGGAAGGGTATCTTGTGAGATCGAAAGTAGACTGGGCGATTCATGTAAATCTGTAGAGAATGAAATGGTGTATTTGTATGGTAATAGAGAAAGTGCCTCCGAAATTTCAGAGCGAGTGAATGAAGGTTTTTTTTTTGTGCGAAAGATGGATTTCTTTCTAAAGTGGAAATCCTGAAGATAAGCTACTGAGTAGGAGAGTACTTTATTTTTTAGAACACATACTGATGCACTCTACTTCGAGTGACCTCTTGGTGTTACCAACTGCATCATAAGCAAAAGGATATCGGATCTAGCATCGAAATGAAATGTAAATGTGACCACGCAATCGGTAACAAAGAAAACATTCATCCTGTTAATGTAATGAAATCAATTACTTCCTTCAATATTCCATCATCATCCTCATTTGATACTCATTCATATTTTCGAATGCGCATAAACTTGGTTCGAGTGAAAGAATTTTCGAATGAAAGAGCTGGCAACAGTTGCAGTTTCGATTCTCTAAAAGCGATGACCTCCAGTTCCATTTGGAACGCCTGATTATTGTTATCAATTGAATTGCGAATATTATTCAAATACAGAATGTATCTTACAGTAATTTTTACTAACTGCACTAACTGCATTTGTTGGTCATTGAATCCACTACAAATGAAACCATACTACATATTATATGGCGCATCTTCCGGAAACATTCAAGCACGAATTTGAATCATTATTCTGGCCACCATGTATAAAACTCGGAGAACTAGTTTGCTGGCACTCTTATACGTCCCAGCTAGCTAGACAATGTTCTACTGGTCTAACTTTCTTCGATAACCACCTATGTTATTTCCAGTTTTTGACAGTTCGAATGTCTCAGAAGGAAATTAATGTTCTAGTAGTTGAAGTCTTGGTGTCAGTTCAATCATATTGGTTTGATGTTGAAATGAATCATGAATAGTTATAGTTATAGAATATACCTATGTATGGTAACATATTTTTCCAATATATCCAATTTTATTCAGAAATGAAAGTTTTTCGATTGTATTATTCCAAAGCCTAAGAGAGAGATTAAAAACTTACAACTTCTTTATTCATCATCAACAATAATTTACTGTATCGCTTGCAGGTACGGTTTTGTGAGCAAAAGGATATTTACACTTATTGTGGAATCGTTCTAGTGGCCATCAACCCTTACGACGAACTTCCCATATACGGTAAGTCTCACAAAAAATTATTTCATTATATTACCTTCTTTTTGTATGACACTAGTTCATGTCTCCAATAGAAATTTCAATTTACTTGCAAATATTTATTAATATTCGACAAAATTGAGTTTGATGAATTCATAATATGAAAATTAAAACATGAAATTGAAGATGAGTTTTTGGTTTATATCGCATAATATCATATTGGTATCGAGTTCAAAATACCGAATAAATAACATTCTCGAAGCCACAACATCTAGCGTCTAATTTTATATGCCTATTAAATAATGATGTTCATGTTACCGTGTAATTGTATATCCATTTGAGAATTCAATATTTCAATTGAAAATAATACAAAGCGATTGAAAGTCATATCAAGTGGAATGAGACCGAAAACAGAATGTTCTGATTCATGCCTAGATTATTATTTCCTAGTCCCCAGCCAACTCAAAAACTTGATTGAATATTATGCATGAATAGAAATGTGTCAATTAATATTTTATCTTTCCGAAGTAGTCATCACCTAAATATTTTTCCTGGCACCAACCGTTTCCAAATCCAAACCAAACCCTAACTCCAACAGAAAGTCAAATTTTCTGAATGAACACAAATTATTTCGTTTTTCAAATATAAAGTTGATCTTAATATTAGTAGTGGAAAAATTAAATAATCAATATTTTAATTTTTCCAATTATTCACATGAATTCGATCATAGTTCAAATTTCCTGGTTGACAGCTAATGCAAATCAACTTTCAGATCCTCACAATGAGCTTTAGGAACTTCGCAAGCTCCTCCAGAAAAATTCAAATTGAAAATTAAATTCATTCAAAAAATCAGTTTTCAAATACCGTCACATTTTCACGTTATGTACCGGACTAATATGCGAGATCTTGCATAGTTGGGGTATTTTCTACTAAGTTTATGGCTTTTAGAAGCACAATTTGCAGAAATTTATAATTTCTGAACCGTTACTGTGACTTTTTATACATGTTATTATACTATACTACTATATTCTTCTACTATCTCGATGCTGACCACACTAGTGGTTTGAGTTTTCACATCAATTGGTATTGGTACGTTCGTATCATTGACTATAAAAAAAAATAAAAACATATTCAATGAGACGAAGATATCCCTGATAAATTTCCTAACTTTTGGTGGAGAACAAGATTCGGTAGGATAAATCATCACTGAGTTATGGCGTTGTGGAGAAATTCCATTTTGATGAAAATCAGGAATTTGTATTATAGGAAATATTATTTTTCGCCAATTTGAAATCGGTGTATGAAAAAAATTACTGAGTATGACAAACAAGGATGATGCATTAATTGAACAGTGGAAAACTTGTTCGCTACCTACAATATGGGTTTGAAAAAAATGAGTCTACCTCTGAATAATTTCGCCGTATCGAAGAATTCGCGTTTATTCCTGAATTGTCCGGATTACGTTCACACATAAACTGTGCTCAAACCCTCTGAGATGAAGTAAAAGTGTATGATATCGATTTAGAGGAGATGAAATTTCAAACTATATACATGGCAACAAAAAAGTCAGAACTTGAGCAATCGTTATAAATGTAATAATCATGATTTTATTCGAATTGAAATATCGAATCGTACTTGCCACTTGAAAATTTTGAAAAAATTAATCTATGTAATCAATCTAGACACTATGAGAAGTCTTCGTAGGGTTGAATTGAAGATTCGAAATTTGGCAGTCGTTTGAAAAACGACAAATTCAAACTCAGTCAATTCCTTTTGATAAATGCGATATTTCCCAAACTATCACTCTCAGTTTAGTGAATGTTGATTCATCTCCTAGCAAATTCTATTCTCAACAATTTATATCATTTCATATTCTTTTCTGACTATAACCGTTTTATCGTGGTACATGAATGCATCGAGAGAAACCATTTCCACTGCTACTAGTGTGACTTCACGAAAGCTATGCTCGGGCCTGCCAGAAAGTAGTACATTTTTTTTGGCGGAAAACTTGTGAACTGGTGAAACCAAGGACATAAAAAAACACAGGAGACTGCATTGCTTACGTTTCAGCCCGATCAGTCATCATTCGATCCCTTTTTCCCATCTCTTTTCCTCCAAATACATACTAGCCAGACTGTACGATTTTTCAGATACGTTATGATATCTCACAATGGGTTGAATACTTTGAACTCATCTAACACAAACAATATAATATACACTTTTACCGAAGTATAATTGATTCTTATGATTCCCATTCTATGAGTTATAGTCCTATTACTTTAATGCTATTTATTTCAATAAAATCAACCCAAACTTAGAACTTTTCAACAAAGACATCAGCACTTTTGGCAACGCCGCACCGGCAAGTTGTACGAGATTTACGTGCCGTGAATGAACCTATACATTGCGAGGTTGCCTAAACGCCGTTGTCGTGTTAGTGATAGAATTAGTCTTTTCACATTTTTTTGTGAGTTTTTGTGATTTCTGAACATTATTTTTGAGAAAATTATGGTGAATTCGTGTATTGTATGCAAATGGGTGGATCATCTAAACCCAAAATTAACTTTTTATCTGTAAGTAAGGTTATGTTATAGGGTATCGATTCAATAGACAGAGGCGTCCGAAAGTTCCAGTTGAAACCCCTGCTCTGCCTCGTGGATGTTTGGAAATTTCGTTTATTCACCTCTTCAATTATTTTACCGTTCATAAAAGAATGCTGGACTTGTTCATTTAGGCATTTTAAATTGAAAAAAAAACACTGAAAAACAGAATAAGAAATCGTTTTCCAACATGACTTTCTAATGATTCAACAATTGAACACTATAAAAAGTAACTGTCATTTAATAATCTTATTATAAAAATATCTGAGAATCTGATTTGGTACACATAGTCATATAGTCATATGTACTAATAATTCCATTATGGAATGATTTTATACAACTCATAACATGTGGAATTGAAACGTATACCAGAAACAAGAGATTCATAATTCATCTAATGAAATACTTGCGACGAACCTGATTTCTTGAAATTACATATTTGTTTTTTATTATTGCTTTTTAGGGATGTTTCACCACCTTTTCAGGATTCACTTTGTTTTTGGTTTTATTGTTATGTATGTATTCTTTTACATATGCTCTTATACTGTACTGTCCCTTTAATAAACAACGATTCTTTGGATAATAGGATAATCGATATAGGCATTTGTTGGAATTATCTTTATTAATATGGGCTGGTTCTCACTTGAAATAGATAGTATACATTGATTTGTATAAATTTTGGTTTTGGTACCATCAACATTCTCTCCCATTCCGACGGTCCCATTTTCTATTTGATTGTATAATGTAGCTAAGAAAAAACATGAATATATCATAAAATCATGAAAATATGTGAATGTTATTTGTAAAAAAAATGTACTTACTCGTGATACCGGCGTATTATATGTAATGCAGTCCTAATTTGTATATTTTATCATCCCTTCATTTGTGACGCATGCAAAAACATTGCTTGGTATTTTTCGTGCAACCCTACGAAGTTATTTTTCACGAGGAATGGAGAAAAAGTTATTGAATTTTGATTCAATCAATTCGAATGCGAAACTAATAATTAAAAAGTGTCGGCGGTGAGCTTGCCGCTGGCCATGAGAAGGCGATCAAACATACACTGTTGCCAAATAGCCGCCGCCGTGCGTTTGTCTCTCTCGCACTCGTTGTATACATCCAAACAATGTCTGATCGGCTTTCAATGAAACATTCGGTCTCCTGTGATTTAATGTCTTTGGGTGGAACTCTGCATCGCCGTTCTGTTGTAGACACCGACACCATCCAGACGTACCGCGGCCAGGCGCTCGGCAACCTGGACCCGCACATCTTCGCCGTGGCCGAGGAGGCGTTCACGCGGCTGGAGCGCGAGCAGCGCGACCAGAGCATCATCGTGTCGGGCGAGAGCGGCGCGGGCAAGACGGTGTCGGCCAAGTACGCGATGCGCTATTTCGCCACCGTCGGCGGCAGCGTCGTCGAGACGCGCGTCGAGAAGAAGGTGCTCGCCAGCAGTCCCATCATGGAGGTAGGCAGCGCCCGATGATACTCGGAAATATTCTCTTTAATATAATTCATCCTCCACAGCAGGAATCATCAATTAGTTTATGACGGATTTAAATCCGTCACGGTCCGTTTGGTGGATGATAACCAATGTTATTTGTCGATGAATTAATAAAACCAGAATAAATTAGAGTATTTCATCATTAAGGATACGTCGAATTGAAAAAATAAAGTAAGAACCTGAAATTCATGTGAAAATGACCTTTTGTTGCGCTACCTACGATATGGGTTTGAAAAACAGAAATCTACCTCTGAATAATAATAATAATAATAATAAATTTATTCGCCATTTAGGTACAGTGTGTACATATGGTAAGTCATACAATACATAAGTCACATGATACAGTGAAACCAAATTGTAGGACTTTGATTAAAAATAAACTGAATAACGATCGTATGTATAAATAAAATCAAAACAGATCTGACGACAGCACAACACAAGATACATATTCAAAAGTGACACGATTATCAGTATAAATAAAATCATAAACTGAGTACAAATGAACCACGACCATATATAATTAAAATCATTGAATTGAAATTTTCTTACGGAATAGGATGACAGCAACTACAAGTAAAATAATTCACAATAATGGATCATCCAAATATTCTTGATAGGATTAGTAACATTTTTCAGTCAGCAAACATTTTATTTTGTTCAAAAATATTCTATCACATTCAGAATTTTCAATTTCCGTTGTCAGTTTGTTGTAGAATCTCAATGCTTTAAAGAGAGGAGAATTTTGGAATTTCGTGGTTTCGCGGTTTGGTATTTTTAGGTGACCACCATTGCGTGTGTTGTAAGCATGCGAAGAAGCATTGGTAAAGAAGGATTTCAAGTTGCTCCTAATGCATTTCAAACATTTCAAAATATAGATGGATGGAGCAGTCAACAATTTCTCTCTAATAAATATTGGTTTGCAACTATCTCGATAGTCCATATCAAATATTAATCTTACGATACGTTTCTACTCTACCAAAATCTTAACCACATCCCCATGACATTGTGTTGAAGGAAATGTGTGAGTATACCATTGCATAATGAATACTTAATAAACTTTCGCCGTATCGAAGAATTCGCGTACATTCCTGAATTGTCCGGATTACCTTCACACATAAACGGTGCTCAAACACTCTGAGATGAAGTAAAAGTGTATTATATCGATTTAGAGGGAATGAAATTTCAAACTACATGGCAACAAAAAAGTCAGAACTTGAGCAATCGTGATATATGTAATAATCATGATTTAATTTGAATTGAAATATCGAATAGTACTGCCACTTGAAAATCTTGAAAAAATTAATCTATGTAATCAATCTAGACACTATGAGAAGTCTTCGTCGAGGGTTGAATATCTTGAATATTCGAAATTTGGCAGTCGTTTGTAAAACGACAAATTCAATTCCTATTGATAATTGCGATATTTCCCAAACTATCACTCTCAGTTTAGTGAATGTTGATTCATCTCCTAGCAAATTCTATTCTCAACAATTCGCATCTCTTCATATTCTTTCCTAACTATAACCGTTTTATCGTGGTACATGAATGCATCGGGAATTCATATGAAAAATTACATTTTTACTCTTAACAATCTATCTGAAATCTGGTGTTGACTTGGTGCAAGCTATTGCCATCAAATCTTGAAGATGGTCATCGGTGAGACGAGAATGAAATTTTTATTTTCGATGAAGTTTATCTTGGAAATTACTGCTTCACAAATATATGTTGATCCCAACAACGTACAATGCTTAGTTCTTATCACAAATCACAAATTCCGAATTTTTGTGTTTTGAAACAGTATTTTCTTGTTGGTAATCAATCATTCCCATCTGTAGAGCTGCTTCATTACTCACTGATACACAAATACTGATATCCTCAGATGCTTTGCACAAAATAGGTCCGCGGTCCGGATCTGGACCGAGGTCCGCCATTTGGTGACCCCTGCTTTACAGTGTGTCCATTTAGTGCTTAATTCTTCGAATCTCATGAACTATTGAATTTAGAAAAAACTGCGGACAAAGTTGTTCAGTTTTTTGAGCCATATATTCCAGAAATATTTTCAACTGTACACGGGGTTACATAAAGGCAGGGCAGCTAAGAATGTACCTTTTTTAAATGGAACATCCTGTATATTCTCCTTGTTATCGATTACTCTTCTCATTGGCTTTACGACCGTGCCATGAAATTGAAAATCTGTTGCGGCATTGTGAAGTTATGAATTATTCTATGAATTATTTTTTCTACTATTGCAAGATATTGATAAATCAGGTTATGATTCTGAATATATGATAATCAGATGAATATTCGTTGTAGACAGTATTAGCAGGGTCCCATGAACATATTCCAGTGTTTATTGTAATATTCATACACAGGACGGTTTGAAGGTAAATTTTCAAAAAGTTCGAGCTAAACTCTACTTATTATGCATATGAACATGATGTATTATTCGAAAGGGATTTTGATCGTTTTCCAAGTTATTCGATAATATACAGGGTGTTCTATTTGAATAAAATTACTTTTAACAATTTTTGTATCTGGCGATGAAATTACGAATTTTAAGAGATCCTTCATGATGCAGAACAAACTTTTAGACACCAAATCAATACACAGGATGACCTTGGTATACTGTGCCAAAGATTTCAAGTTCTTAAGAATCAAGATACCGCAGTAATGAACGTTAAATCAGAGCTATGTTTTGAACAAAAGAATATGGACAATAATCACCTTTAGAGATGGGTAGGTATAGGTAAGTATCAGAAGAGAAGATTCAGGAAGTAATAACAAATTTGAAAATGCTATAATATAAAGTGTGACCTATTTGAAATAACAAAGATGGTGGTACTTTTTGGTATTTGGTATTGGGTATTTTGGTACAGCGGCAACGCTGTATTATTGGAAATATTTTGAGTCGTTCCATTTTCAAAATAATCCAATGTCCCGTTCTCCGCATACGTCTAAGGTACCATCGACCATGAGACAGCATGTATAGACGAAAAATGAAAGAAAAAGAAAGTATTTCCATTGGCAAAAAATATAAAATATGAAAAGAGTCAATTTACAAGAAACTAAAAATAATTCAGGATGTACGAAATCATTGTGACAAGCGGAAAAAAATTATGGTCCGGTAATGAACCGAATCATTCCAATACCTCTTGTAGTTATGAAGTGATATTTCTGAAAAAATGTGTTCTCGGAAAGTCAATATTTTTCTAGGACTGCGTCAAGGAAAAATGTCGTGATATTTCTGAAAAAATGTGTTCTAGGAAAGTCAATATTTTTTAGGACTTCGTCAAGGAAAAATGTCGTCCAATGGTATCCTGATGGAAAAATATATAATTCACAGTACTGTGTAGGTCAAAAATTGAAATAGGTTGAGAGGCAGCGGTAAACTCAACCATTTTTTCTCGTTCCACAGGCCATCGGTAATGCGAAGACCACAAGAAACGACAACAGTTCGAGGTTCGGAAAGTTCATAGAACTGCAGTTCAATAAGCACTTCCACATTATAGGCGCTTCCATGAGGACCTATCTGCTAGAAAAGTCGAGGGTGGTGTTCCAGACGACGGAAGAAAGGAACTATCACATTTTCTACCAACTGTGCGCCGCCAGAACAAAATTACCTCAATTGAGTTTAGGTAAGGAATTCTCAGAAAGGTCAATTCAACTGCTGACCAAGATCTAGGAAAGTTCACCGATTATTAACAATGAGTACGATATCAAACAACTATAGTATTCAATACACTAAATGATTTTTATTTTTGAATGGTACCGCCAAATGAATAAGTATTTCGACATTTCAACCTCGCATACAGACATCAAAGTCTATGAGAGCTAACATTTTATAGTACTATGCAAGGATTTTGTCAATGTGTATTTCAGTGTAGATATTATTATGATTATTTCACCCATGCTGAGATATACTTTCTTGATTGGTTAAAATAGTTGAGTTGATAATCGAAAACACCATGTTTTCGACTTTCTATTTCGGCTCTTTTTTTTTATCTGTGGACAACACGAAAGGTAAACCTATGATGTTCGAGGAACATCGTGTTAGCCAGCGGTGGAATTTTGGGAGAGTAGGAAGGTGTTCTTGAAAGTTTGGAGGTTGTAAGCATCAGGAAAGACTTCACTAGACAAAGAATTCCATAACTTTGCCGTTCTATTGAGGAATGATGCTTGGTATAGCGATGTTCGACAGGTCTCGAGCCTGACAGTGTAGGAGTGACCAGCTTGAGCTCGTCTGGTTTGTCTACTAGGAATCGCGCGTGGTGGCATAATAGATGACATCTCCGTTGAGCACCGACCATGAAAGTACCTATAAAAAAGGCATAGATCGCAGACCTTTCTACGATGATCTAGAGAGGTCAATGATTTGGTGAGTGTTGTATCATCGACTAGGCGAATAGCTCTCTTCTGAATTGAATCTAAGAGCTTTAGCGTATGTTTGGGGGCTGAGCTCCAAACTTGTGAACAGTACTCCAGGACAGGTCGAATTTGTGCTTTGTAGATCATAAGCAGCTGCTGGGATGTGAAGTATCTCTTCGCACGGAATAGAAAACCAAGTTTTTGTGAAGCAGTTTTCGCAATGATCGTTCCATGAGAGAGCACTGTTGGTGGTGACACCCAGCATGGATATTGACGACTTCATAGGAACAGTGGTACCCGACATCATCAAATTGGGCATTGTGTGATCAGCCTTCTTGGTGAACAAACAAGCTTGAGTTTTAGTTGCATTGAACTCTACTAGATTCTCAGATCCCCATTTCAGAATTCTTGTCAGATCCTCATTTAAAGCATCAGCCTGTCTCCGCCTTGTACCTCTGGCCTCGTTGGATGATATAGGGGCTCTAGAGGAAAAGGCGGATTGAAGTGTACTATCATCCGCAAAGCTATGAACTGGGCTGGAGGTCACATTCAACAAATCATTGATGTGGAGCAAGAACAAAGTTGGTGCCAAGACAGAGCCTTGTGGAACACCAGCATTGATAGTCATTGTATCAGACGATACCCCGTCTACCACCACGTAGAGTGATCTATCTGCAAGAAAACTCGATAGTAAAAGACACAGTTGGGGCGGAAGTTTCGCTAGGAGGCCTTGGTGCCAAACTCGGTCAAATGCTTTGGAGATATCCAAGGCTACAGCCAGAGACTCCCCATGTTTCTCTATCGACATCTGCCACTTATGTGTCACATAGGCAAGCAGATCTCCAGTTGACCTCTGGTGACGAAAGCCATATTGCCGGTCGTTCACGATTCTAATTGGCTAATAGATACATATATGAAGTGTTTTCATTTTTGTATTTGGCTTCCTCAATGATTGGGTGGTTTGATTAAAAAATGACTTCTGCAAACTGCCATGATATCGTCCAAGAAATGACACTAAACCAGAGTTAGTCCGTGTAGTCCATAGTCACACACACACTATTAACACCTATTAAAATTCTAACTTCAATAAATTTCCACAAATTTACCATAAGTTTACCACAAACTGTGAGCTAATATTAAATGTTATTAGTTCAGTCATTTGAAATGTCATCTCGCAAATTATTGTTGGGTGCATACAAGTTGCATAACTAGTTATCTTGAGCGGTTAGATACAATGCGGTATGTGTGAAAATACTTGGTTGAAAATTGAATTCAGTGTGCTGTGTCACGCTGTGAGAGATTATTCATGGAAGAATCTGAACAAATACAACTCGTGTAATTGATGATATTCAAAAATTTGTGTTTGAAAAAATTATTTGGGAATCCTAACAAAATGTGTGAGCTTCACTGCGAGCTGTTTAGTTTCAACGTATTCGCTCTGATTTCATTCGATTTATTTCGCAATATAAACTTCTATTCTTATAGAGAACAGACAAAAAGGTACATCGAAGAAACTAGTCCATTCCTCAAAGTGGAGTTCGTAGGTAAGAGCAGAAAATATGCAAGTCAAAATAGGCTACAAACCTTCTGGTACAGTATTCTGACAATCGTTCATAGCAATAAGTGACCCAAAGACCGAAACGAAGCATTCCTCGTTGGTCGACTAATCCAAATACCACGTGCCAATCGCTCAGCATCAGCGACCCCTTTATTACGCATGCTCAACTGAAGTCCTGGAAATATACCGTCATTTTTTTTCTCACTAGAAAACTAACTAGATTCATCCACTTGAATCATTGAATTATCACGGTGACTTCTTAACGTGCAATAATTAGATCAATCACTGATTTTCATAATTCGTAATTTGAATTTCTCGTAACGATGAACGATTTATTGACCAATCTCAAACTTCAATTCTAAGTATAGTCGCTAATTTTGAAAAGCTCAAAGATTTCCATCAAGTCAGCAGAACAGTCGAAGCGTTGAACATATCAGAGAGAAGTATCAAAAATTCACCAACGAACTCAGACGCTGTCTATGCAGAAATAATTTAGAAAAAAGCCAATAACTAAGATGAATCCCAGCGTTTCGAAGCAAGCAATTATTGCATGTGCAAACTAGAACTCTGGCTGCATTTCGGAAAATAACTCCAATCATTATGAGAAATGTTACAAAATCTGTCGAAAGGAGATGCCCGAAGTGCATAGAGGTTGATGTTATATAACTTGTATTTTTTGATAGAAATTCAATAATATTTCTTCATTCATTTATGACTTGAAAATTATTATTTGTTCTATGAATATAAAGATTCTCGAAGAACTGCCACTGCGTCTGAAAGAAAATATAACTTGGATATGAAAAAATAACATGAAGCTAATTAAAATTGTGATCGAAAAAATAAAAGTTATGATTCATAATTTTGCTTTCATCAGTATCCGAAAGAGTGCCTTGAGAACGTTCCATCAATTTTTTGATTTGACTCACGCAAATCGAGATACCGAGGCCGACGATAAAATTTTGTGTAGTACGGCCGCCAAGAATGATAAACAACCGCGGTTTGCGCAATTGTTTACTGAAAACTTTGTCGGTTTTTGTGTAAAAAGAACACAAATTCCATGACTGTCTATATCTCCAGAACTTTAGCATGCTAAGCACGCCAATATACGATTCAACTTGATTTGCCCGCCTTTCTTATTTTCATCAGATCGAAGGATTTTCGAAGGTCGCAAATCCTTGTCTGGTCTGGTAATCATAAAACTTTATGGTTGATTTTCGCCTTCAGAACACCAAGACAACTTCCGCTACCTCAACCAGGGCCGGAGTCCCGACGTGACAGGCGTTGACGATCTGGCAACCTTCGAGGAGACCGTCGCGGCGCTGAACATGCTCGGGTTCTCCGACAAGGAGCAGGCCGACATGTTCAAGGTGTTCGCCTCGGTGTTGCATCTCGGCAACATCGACTACGTCGAGGGTGTCATCGAGTCGGAGAACGAGCAGGACCAAGAGGGGTGTTTGATTAAGGTGAGAACAGGGAAAGATCAAGCACAACGGCAAAGGTTTTTCCAAACCATTTGACAGTACTCACCCAAACTGTCTTTCTGGCATGAAATTTTTTTCTTAAGGATTCTCTGAGTTTTTTTCAATAATTATTGAATTTCGCGATTAACATATCAGCAGAAAACGCACAGATCTAGTGACGTCAAAGTCCCTGCCATTCGGCTGCCATCCTCAAGGCAGTTAAAGTTGAAGTAATCAATCAACAGTATCACAACTTACGTATTGAATATTCCTGTATGTCATGCTCATAGTTTCTAACAGAGATATCGACAATCTTGTATGAACAAAACTGGCTAGAAGAGTCGTCAGAATAAACATGAGAAGGAGAAAAAACACTCGACCTCTAATCTGCCAAAAACCCTAGGCAGGATAATTACCAGGTTGAATGGATTTTTGGATGGATGGTTTTTGCCGTTATAATATATTTTTACATGAGGACATAATTACAAAAGTGGTTTCAGTTGGGAATTTGATAGGTGTGTACACCCTAGACCTATATACGGTTAACACTTTCAGATCGCGACGCAATCAACCCCTGACCTAGACTTTTTCTTTGAAATAAATCTGATCTGACTACAAGGATTTTGTACAGTGAGTAACAACTCAAAATTTATGGAAGCCTCAAACTTACTCAAAGCAACTGGTTCACTTCCAAATTGAAGAACTCCTGAAGAGATGTAGGCTCAGCTTCGGCTCTACAAAGGTCTTGTATCTTGAGATTGGAAAAATCAATAATAACACAGACATTCAAAACACTTAATCTCCACTACTAAGTTCAAATTTGGAAAGAAAAATAAAATAATAACATACAGGGGAATGAAATTGATTCAAATGAGAATCTAATAGTAACAAAGAGATCTTGACAAAAATAATTTCAACGAATACATTGACTTTTCTCAATCGATAGAAATAGGAAGAATTTTGTTTGTTTGATAACCTAAAGCAAGACGCAAATCCCTATGTAGTTACAGATTCGCACAATAACTTCCGCAGGATTTAGAACACAGTACACATTCAAACTCATTTCCGAAACACTACCCTAACTATGACACAGACTTCGTTAGATCCTTCTCCACTCCGTTGAAAAATTATTTCGAATTCTCAAAGCTCATTTATAAGAATTTCCCAACTTCTTGAAACACGATACTAACAATACTTTCAACTCTCAACACTCAATTCAGAAAGCCTGCACCCGCAGATTCAGGTCCCTCGGGAGCCGAACCGCGAGGCAACCTGTATACTTTTTTCCGAAACTCCCTGTTTACTATTTCGTCTTTTTCCAACCTCTCTCTGATGCTGGTCCGACTGGTGATTATATTTTTCGTCAATATCCATTGGTCAATATTGTTTACTGTTGAGTATACACTCAACTTGAGTCCGTACAGTAACACCTGGGCACCATTTTGGAAGATTTTAATGGAATGGGGGTCGAGTGATAGCTTATTTGAATCATGTCTCAATTCTCTATATTCTACCAGAATTTCAGTCGAAAATATCTATCAAAAACACCTGTACCCTGTACATTACTACTGTAACTCAGTACTTCATAGCACAATCACTCCAACTAGATGGCTATCAAGAAGTTCTAATGAACTCTCAACTATTTTTTTGCTATCTGCCGAAGTGGCAGATGGACGACATATTGAAAAACAATTTTATCATCAACTATTATGCCATTCTTTTTTCAAGATGACATCCATCTGCAGTTTTTCTGCCAAAAAATAGCTGGAAAGTTCAACAGATCTTGTTTGTAGCCATCTAATCGGAGGGATATCTAACAATACCACCGCCGTTTTGTTTTGAGTCATTCCATTTGAAAAAAAATCAGAATGACGCACAGGCGTTCTTTCCTAATGCCTCTTGTATTGCAAATAATATCCATATGGCTCCTTTCTCAACTGATTTCAATGACATCAGAAAATCTCTTGGCCAGCGTTCATTTTCTCAATAATCCTAATCACTTCAATACAATGTTGCAAAGAAGAGAAGCATGTTCTCACATGATCTATCGATTCCAATATAAGTTTCAAGTATCTGAGCCTCGAACAATCGAATAAACACTTGGGTATATTTTTCAATCACTTGAGTTTCCAAACAGAGTACCTTCTTTTATGATCTTAATAAAACTAAGAAGATCACGTACAGTGTGAATTCTGTTACAGAAGAGATGTTTGTGTACTGATACTTTTATGAAAACATGAGACCACGAGCTCAGCTGAGTCATTTATTACGTATAATACTATTTTCGCTTTTTTATTATCATGTAAGATAATGTTGGCAATTTTTGTGAACTGTTTTCGATAATGACTGTCATTGCTGCCATGGTCGTGGCTACTAGATTTTCATTAGGATCGAAAAGAAGTGCTCTTATTATCATAGTAGTTATGACTGTAAATATATATGCATGTTAGTTATGACACTAGTTTCATACTTCAGTTTGACAGAACAATGGTGATTGAAATATATTGCTAGTGGTAGAAATAATGGAATAGAAAGTGAATAATATTTTTACTACGGAACTTCATTCCATACATGATTTTATTCCCTAGGTTACAATAAAATTCTTCACTACCTTGGTGTATAAATTACTACTGAAGCCTCATCTTTTCTCACCACATCTTTGGTCGATTGGTTTCAATTTATTTAAAACAGTTATACTAGTTTTCTTAAGAAAACTTCTAATTACTAAAACTGCAAACATTCAGAACATCACATTTCGATTGATAAACAGATGTTGACTGAATATTTATGCGAATAACAACAATTTTGACAATTCAAAACAACATAAACAATTTCGATTATTTCCGATTCGTTCTCAAAATGTTGCGTTGCACTATTGAAGAAATATTTTTGGTTTTTGGTTGCAAAATGTCTCCCTCACATATGTAACTTTCATGCTCTATCGCATTCGGATCAGAGCTACATAGAGGTCATTCTACCAAATTGTTATTGTTGTAATATGCAGAGTTCTCTATGAAAATCCTAATCTTTTTTCGAATTACGATATTCATAAGTATTAACAAAATGCATAGTGAGAATAGCTGAGGCTTGAAAATTACATACGAAGGCCTGTATCCTTGTATTGTTCAATTTGTCTTAAGACTAGTCAGAATATTAGTGCGAAATTCAACTTTCTGTTCTACCCTGGATTTCACAATATTCATCAGAAATTCGCGCGAAATCAATATCTGCCAACCTAACATCCGGGATAAAAATGCTCACAATGCTTGACCAAAAAATTATAGGAATGAATAATAAATTCCAAAAGTTATTCACGATCAAATATTGAATAAAAATGGTCAGAGCTATACCAATCATTGATATTCATCAACAAATATTTCTTGTTTCCAATCATTCCAACCATTTGATGGTTCCACTTTTTTCCAGCCAAATGATCACCACATGAAAACCTTCTGCGACCTTCTCGAAATCGACCAGGAAGAGATGAGGCAGTGGCTGTGCACCAGGAAGCTCGTCTCGATGAGGGAGGTCTTCTTGAAGCCGATGTCCGTGGAGGAAGCCACCATCGCTCGAGACGCCTTAGCCAAGCACATTTATGCGGAATTGTTCAACTGGATCGTCTTGGTCATCAACAGGTAGGATTTCCATACGTCCGGGTTTTCCTGTATTTCTTTTAGTCTAGTGGAAATATCCGTGCACTAAAGAAACCGAAAGAATACATACTTCAACTTGATCGATTACCTGGATTTTCATTTCTGATCATTGAGTACGTTTAATTAGGTATCATGAGTTGTGTATCATTTTCGTTGGTATGCAAGTGATCACAATTATATTGTAATGTTTCCTGTATTGTTACAATATTTTGATTTTGGAAATGGTGGGATACAGACGATGGAGAATTAGAAACAGTCTTTTGATCTCTTGATTTCTGTTCTTAAAAAGCTTGATATCACAAACAATGCTTGAATGGAACATTTTTATACTGCTAAAAATTAATGCTACTGAAAAGTTAACTTTGGCACCAAGCTTGACAAACCACAGGAAGTGGCAAGCCTTATCAGTTTTTTTATCTCTCATCATTAGGATCTCGTAAACCAGTAGAGACGACATGTTGCTCAAATAAGAGAAAACTAGAGGAAACTAGAAAATTAGAGAAAAAGTTTTCCTTCTTTCAATTATAACTCCATTTGATGAAGATAATTCGGCGAATTTCGGGACACAACACAAATAATACACAATGATCGGTATATTCTCAGCAATGTATATTGGTTGTCAACGGTTTCCAAAGATAGAGGGTAGGAGATTCGAAATTCCTTGATACTTCTACATTCATACTATCAGTATGTTATCAGTATGTCATTTTTAGAACTTATAATAAATATCTCAATATATTTGTAGGGAGTACATTTTTATGACCTGCCACAAAATGTCACTGATTTAACCTTCAAATACCTAAAAGAGGAATTCTCTATTGGTGACATTCCTGTTAAAAAAAATGGAAGACAAATATATCTAATGAATATCAAGTTGTCTATCCGTCTTGATGTTGTGGACGTTTCAGGCAAGAATCTGCTTCCGTTTCGATTATTATTATATTCACATCTAATTTTCAATAACCTTTCATATAACAATATAAATTCATGAAATGCATTGGAAAAATAAATCACATGGTTAAATGAATCGATTTTCAGATTGAATAGACGATGACATGAAATATTATGAATAATATATCAGACAGATGAATATTTCTCCACTTCTTTCTTGATTTTTTTTATGAAGATGATATTTTTGAATTCTGTTGGCAATTTATTATGAAGTATTATTCCATTAAATCAATTTCCATTTTGATGAAGAAAAACAAATCTGCTTGTCCTGTTGAATGTGAATGTATATACAAGGTGTCCTGGAACATTTTGGAAATCTCTCGGAATCAGAGAGAACCTAAAAAAATAGTTGACAACTTTGATTTCATCAAGTTCAAGCATATGTTTTCCTATAGGCACTCTTTACGGAAACATCGTGTTCGATAAATAACACCCTGTCTGAAAAAGCACCAAAAAAAAAATAAATTTTGGTAGCTGGAACCTCAAATTAAAAAAAGTAACTCTTGTTTATTGTCGATGAAACACACAGATTTCGAAAACGAAATTGAAATCATAGTCCTTTTCATTGAAAATAAAATATTAATTTGGTCATTATCCTTTTCCTCGGAAGAGGTTTATTTTATCGACATAAACTACTCGAGAGTACCTCTCATTCAGTTCATGGTTCTAGCTATCCAAATTTATTTCTTCTAAAGCCTTTATCATGCAGGGTGTTGAACAATTGTGCATGTAAGATAAATCTTTGTCCATCCCTGATTAACTAAGAATAATTAATATGTTCTGAGGGGTCATTAATAGTGTCCCTCATATTAAATTTCCATTGATTCATATTGATTACTATTGAAATAATTCAATAAGAAACGATTTCCAGCAGCGTCCTTCAGGGGCCCACGTGAGGAAGGCCTATAGGAAAAAAATATTGGAACCTGCAATCTTATTTTTTCAAGTTCTATCTGAATCTGAGAGATTTCCCACACACAGATCGTTGGAGTCAGACGCTGCCCGACACAGATTCATCGGCGTGTTGGACATCTACGGTTTCGAGACGTTCGAGACGAACTCTTTCGAGCAATTCTGCATCAACTACGCCAACGAGAAGCTGCAGCAGCAATTCAATCTGCACGTCTTCAAGCTCGAGCAAGAGGAGTACATCAGGGAGGGCATCGAATGGAAGATGATCGAGTTCTACGACAACCAGCCCTGCATCGATCTGATCGAGACGAGGTTGGGCATTCTCGACCTGCTCGACGAAGAGTGCAAGGTATACAGGGTGTTCCTTCGGAAACTGCATCGATCGATTTATTGAAAATTGTGAGAAGACCAAACTTGAAGATTTGCTACTGGTCTGTTATTCTATCTATCTATTATTCTATCTATTCTTCGCTATTGTATTGTTGTGTTGTCGAATCTCCTTTATGAACACGTCCGTCCCTTTCAGAAGTTCATTCTTAGTTGCATAAACCTCAGTTTTTTTCATTTGTTATGTAAACGAAATTAACACTACCCGAGATTCGCTCCGGTTGTCATTCTTCTTATTGCGATATACTTGCATATACTTGATATTTTGGATATATCTTGTTGATAGAATTTAACTTTTAACTTTCAGGATATTACAGTTTTTCGTAAGGTACTCCTTCGAGTCCTGTAATTCTCAATGTACCTGATTTCATTTTCGTCCCAATATTTCCATCCTGTCGCTCATTGATTTCATCAAGAAAAGTTGTTGGAGATTCCAAAAATAATATTTTATACAGGATGTTCCATTTGGAATAACAAAGTTGCTACTACTTTATTGACCACACCGCATTATCGAAAATATTTCAGTTGGGTAGTGAATGTCCGAATATGATCTCCACCAAATTTCCATGGTTTCCCAGAAATGTCTGACGTGCTATTCACCGTGAATCAGCCTGTATACGCCATCGTAAAATCCATAATATTGAACTATTTCGAGACAAAAAATCTGAAAATTTCGGTGGTAGATGCCCCGCGGTTCCGACGCCTCCTGGATGGAGAAACTGTACGCGAAGTGCGGCAAGTACCCGAACTTCTCCAAGGGCCGCTTCGGCGCCACCGCCTTCGTGGTGGCGCACTTCGCCGACAGGGTGCAGTACGAGAGCGTCGGCTTCCTGGAGAAGAACCGCGACACCGTCATCGGCGAGCAGATCGACGCGATCAGGGCGAGCCGGAACGGGCTGGTGAAGCGGCTGTTCGCCTCCGAGGCGCAGAAGCTCGCGCCGCCCGGCACCAAGGTCAAGGTGGTGGCGGCCAAGCCGGCCGCCTTGGCGCACAAGACCCACAAGAAGTCCGTTTGCTCGCAGGTCGGTTAAAATACATTCACAAAAATACAGGTTGCTACAGTTGAAATTAAATTAATTGAGTGAACTGTTTGTTGAATCCGATTCCTTTATTTTAAAGAAATTACCTCAGAAAGATTACAATGGTAATCTACTCGGACAGCCAATAATCAACAACGTTATAATTGAATTTCAAATGGAAGATTATTGATCATCATGAATTAAATGATTAAGAAAAAATCAAATCACAATGATAGAAAATTTCACAAAAATTAAACATTGAAATGTGATAAAGTGGAAGAAACCATTAGGTGAAAGAAGATAGCTTGGATTAATATGATGAATTGTCATGACTGATTATTCCCTCAAATGAGAGTTGTTTCTTCAATTCGATTTTGAATTGCATAATAGTATAAGAATTTTTTACATCATCACGTGAATTACTGAATTTTGGAATCGCATCTTGTGTGAATTTTTGCTTTCCAATATTAGAATATGTTTCATCGAGATAAAACAAGTCGTATTGTCCAGTATAATGATTATGGATTTGGAAATTTGATTGATCAGCTTTTTATTGTTAATGGTGTTCGAAATTTTTACAGTATTGATTAAACAGTGATCATCTAGAGAAAATACATTTGTATCTTTATATAGATGAGTCGTTGGAGAATCATATAGGTGACGATACATTACTTTCAATGCTTTTTTGGACGGGTGTTTTGAAAAAAGGTGTTCCATTTGCTAGGATACTTAGAACTCTGCAAAATGCTTTGCTCAGTAAACAATTTTCGTTACGGAATCTGTTTCCAAAATACAGGGTATTGAAAAAAATGACAACTACTGGGAACATTGTGATGGAATTCTGTTGAAATATGTTTTGGAAACTAACACCTTGCAGGAATTTGTTATTATATCCGACCCTCACAGAGGGCGCTAGTCACGCGGTTCGTACCGACTAGTTTTGAGTATACCTTTTGTGATATTAGTCTAGTCCAAATTTTATGGTGAATCATTGATTTGAAAATAATGAAGTTATAACTAAGTATTTAATTGAAAATTAAGAACAATAACATTATTCTAATGCCAAAGTTAAGCAGCGAAAATTGGAATAAATTCAAATGAAAAGATGGAATATGCGATCAGTACATAATACAAGTACATAGTTCTATCCTTTTTTCTGAAGAATTCATTAGTCTTCTAAACAGCTGTGGGATCATTGAAGTGATGTTCAATTCTGTCTTGCAACTCTTGACGTGAATTTACGATACAAACAAACTCTGTGTAGTCCTAAGGATTGGAATCGCATGAACATGAACCCTAAATTTTTCCAACTGAGGACATTTCGAACACTTTCTCTAACTGATTAACTGGTGGTTACCTGGTTTGTGAACTTTTAATATCTTTTTCCTTCCTACAGACGGGGGTTATTTGGTCTTTGCATGTATACATCAATTTTGTATTTCCAGTTCAGAGACTCGCTCAACATGCTGATGGCCACCCTGAACGCGACCACCCCACATTACGTGCGCTGCATCAAGCCGAACGACACGAAGGCGCCCTTCGAGTACAACCCCAAGAGGGCGGTGCAGCAGCTGCGCGCATGCGGGGTGCTCGAGACGATCAGGCTGTCCTCGGCAGGATTCCCCAGCCGGTGGACGTACGTCGACTTTTTCTACAGATACAGGGTGCTGTGCAAGTACAAGGACATCAGGTCAGAAAAATAATTGATATACAATAGCTTTGTGAATATTTTACTACTCCTTGTTGAACTACACAACAGTAGTCTGACTACTTAAAGCTACTTTGAGGCGTGTAGTGATGAGATTTCCCTCATTTTCAACAAACAATTGAAAACTATCTAACATAGGCAGAGGAAACATTGATACAGATAGATACGGAATCGAATGCTCCTTCATTTAGTACAAGAAGTAATTTGGCATTCCGTCTGGAAAGAATGAGTCATTGGTATTTAAGCTTCCTCAAACGTTCGCCCAAATTTGGAGTTTTCAAATCGTTTATCTATAATTATGAATGTATCTAAAATAATTCAGAAATTCATATTGAAAAATGATCGATAAATATCGATCAAAGAAGAAGGTGCAAAATCCAAATATTTCAATAATATTTGAATACATCAGGTTATAGGAGCGGCTGTTGAAGATCTTAGAAAATCGAAAGGTGAACTCAAATAAAATGTGGCGTTTGTTATAACCGATAGTTTCGTCATCTTTAAAATATTTTGAATGAACACGACATAACGGATTATGGCTGAAATTTTCAGATTGGTATCAACTTCGATCATTGAACAGACTAGATAAGTAATCCACAGCCCTGGCAATACAGTTTGTTTGGAAGCAACATCTATAGTATCTATCTTTGTCTAAACAAGGATAGCAGAACCTGATTCTCCCAGCAACAGTGCCGTGTTGTGAAACCAAATTGAAAATCCGTAACAAATTCATTAGTACTTTTCAGCATTTCTTGGTGGGAAAATGAACAATGACGAGACACTGTCGCAGCTGACCTATGGGTATAATCAATATAATCTAATCAATTCAATTTAGATTCATTTTTATCCATTCCATTTGGGAAAATGCTCCAAAATCTCGAATGATACGACAATGGTAACTCACCTATGAAATGACGTGTTTTGATCGCCAGTTCAAATTGTCTTCAACACACCTCACAACGTCTCACCATTATATCAAATCACCAAAAACAGGAAATAAACTGAGTTTCTGAGGAATTCTGAGTACACAAAACTGAACACTAGTTGAATAATATCGATAAATCAACACGTAAATAATGACAGATACCAAACAAAGCAATAATCGCCGTCGACTGTCAATATCAAATTGCGGTGTTGCAACGTTGAGCAAAAAGTATTCACGATACCCATGCTGGTCCTCGAGCTCCCAAGAAAGTTGAATTGCTAAGTGCATTTTGAACTACATGAATCCATAAAGGACTTTAAATATTATGGACTATTTATCACTTTTTGATGATTGGATATGACAACACTGGCGACGATTGGGTACTAATATTATGATAATTCTGGGAATTCATGTTAGCATCAGAATATTTGTTTTGTGATCCTTCTAGTGGGTTTGTTGTTCGGAGGGTATCAACATCATAACTTAAAATACTAATACTAATACAACTGTGTATTCAAGACGGGACAGCCTGTAGCTAGGAATGTATGTCGACAACTATAACATATGACTGAATGAATTCATTTATCTTATCCCGAATAGAATGTCAAAATGATGAATGAAGTTCAAAAAGTCCGTCTTCTTACTCATCGTCCCTTACATATGGAGAAGAAAGTGAATACGTAATGATTAGAGGACCGTTTCCTGACTAGAAAAGTATCTGAAAGTATTATTTTTCAATCGGGACCATATGATTGCATTTCATTTTGATTTCCCCTACTTATATGTGTTTCGACCTATTTTCAAACATAATAATTTCTTTCAAAACTCTTTATCGAAAATATCAACAAGTCAACTTGTTTTTAAGATAAGTGAGTCAGCACTGATGAAGATGGGAGATACTTTAAAAAATATCTAATCAAGACAAGTTCAGAATGATACAAGGAATACGAATTGATTTCCTTCTGAAGTATAGCATACTTATTCAATATTTTGCGAAAAATCAATTTTCGCGGTTTCTTCAGTTCTTCCAATTGTTATTTTGAAATAATGTTTCAGCAAATCGATCAAGAAAGAATACGGCGATATTGAGCTATGTATACAGGGTTGGGATAAAGTATGGAACCAAGTAAATATCTTTCAAACGAAAAGAACGATGTTTATGTAAATTTGCAGGTAACTGCATTGGAACAAAATGCATATGATGTACATTTTTTTGTACAACAATTGTACAATTTAAAAATTGTACAATTTAGAATGGTTCAATTAAGTGAGAAAGAGCGTATTAAAATTTTGGTGATGACCAGTTATGGTGATTGTAAAATTTATTTCCGTCAATTAGAATTTGACACTTGGAGGACAAAAGAGTACTCGTTTATTTATTACTATACATACTATACATACAAACAACATCAATTAGTTTATCTAAATAGTTTTTTGCTCTAATGCAGAAAACTCAAAGGAGGTTGATTAAAGTGCTATATTCATCGTTGCTACAAATTTTTACACACTACACTCAGTATGTATAAATTCAAAATAAAAAGCTCTTTCAAAATCTGTAAAGATATATAGGGTGTCCCATTTGAATTAAGGAAGTTGATGGCATTTCTGGTTAAACCGGAAGTATATTATTAACAAAAAAATATGCTATACTTTATCCCAACCAATAAAGTTATGTATATGTTACCAAAAGTAGTCGTTGAAAACTGTTTTATGTTTCGGGATCTGTCATAATTAGTCGTTACACTATTCTGTTCATATAAATAGACAAACACTTTCATCAGAAATGAAGAAAAATATGTGTTGACACTGTAAAATGTTGAAAAAGTGGTCCAGAATTGCTATATTTCCTTTATTTGCTACAGTTTGTGTACTCATTAATTCGAATAATAATTAGAATGATTTGTTCCTTCATTGTTCAGTATGACCTTACTAGTCAATAAATATGTGACACTAAAAGATGAGAAATTGTTGTGCTGACTCATTTTTCTTCAAAACAAGTGAAGTTGATGTCATTTTGTATTACGAATTTGTGAAAAAAAATTATGATGTCTAAAACTAGGTCGAAACACATTCAAATCACTTTGTATGATACATGGGTGTATCCAGAAGGAACGACTTCCGATCCAAAAAAATAAGTTGACGATTACGAAACGTCAGAGAAATAAATCAATATCACCAGGTTGAATCATATCAAAAGTTCGTCAAGAAGTATTTTTAGTTCATTTCTGAAAATATTTTTTCAAAAATCCATTTTTTCGAAAGAACTGATAATTCGATTGCGCAACTTTTTTCCATTCAACCGAATTTGTATCTCCCACCGTTTCCGACATTTCCATGCTGTGCATCCTCATCTTGGACACACTGTTTACCCAACTTGATTGTTAGGAAAGAGGACATGCGAAAAACTTGCGAGAACATCATCGGCCTGTGCATAAAAAACTCCGAGGTCTACCAGTTCGGCAAGACGAAGATCTTCTTCAGGGCCGGACAGGTGGCCTACCTGGAGAAACTCAGATCGGATAAGATGAGACTATGCTGCATCATGATGCAGAAGTCGGTGAGGATGTTCGTGGCTCGGAAGCGGTACATGAAGATCAGGAAGTCCGCCTTGCTGATCCAGACCTACGGACGCGGGGTGTTGGCGAGAAGGTATGGGACTAGTTCACATCGAAAAGGGGTTGGGTGTAGTTCGATTATTTCACAGGTTGGCGGAGGGTTTGAGGAGAGAACGCGCCGCCAAGTCGATCCAGAGGTATGTGCGCGGATGGGTCAAGCGGGTTCAGTTCCAGGCTTTGAAGCGGTGCGTGGTGGGCCTGCAGAGGTATTCCAGAGGCTATTTGGCTAGAGCGATGTTCATTCAACTGAAATATAACGCGGCAGTAAGTATTTCATTACTTTTACAGATACCGGCAAATTCAACAGTTTTAACGGGAAATTTTACGGAAAATCCCCATTCACATGACAAGCTGAGATTTATCTAAATACTGTCTGTAAGTTCTTCGAGGAGGTGGTATATTCATTTTTCAGCTTTTAATGGGATTTTCTCTCCTCGTTTCTAAAAAATAGAGTAGAAGGTAGTAAGGACAAATATATTGAAATAATTTTAAATACCTTCTACTCTATTTTTTAGAGACGAGAAGAGAAAATCCCATTAAAAGCTGAAAAATGAGATTTATCTATTCAAAAAAACACAGAATAACAGAAAATCATAGCATTTGAAAGTATCGGTACTGATAAAAAAATGAACGAGGAAATGACACTACTGCTTTGATTCAATCTTTGAAAGCATTTATTGATTTGCATGAAACATAATTTGTAAATTGGATTTAAATGCCTTCAAAAAGCTTGAAACATAGATCTCATTTATTCTATCTTTCTTCATTTTCATACTATATAGGATTGTAAAAATTGAGAAAAATTATTATGGACTGATACTATTTTGTTATTGCAAATGTTTTACTGCTGTGACCAAATAATGATGGCATATTAAAGGGTCAATCGTTCTAAAGTAAAATAGATATTTTTAGTACTAGTTGGTGATGAATCTCTACCATTTCGGAGAGTGAAGCCACCCCCAAATCGGGAAAGAATGTGACAGATTTCAGAACAATATTTTCAATGTAATGAGGTAGTTTGATAAATTGACAATCAGTCTACAGTTGGCAATTGGGTGTTTGTTTATTACAGGGTTCCCAGGAAATTTTATTCACTTTACATAAAAGTGTCTGTTAACCCGCAAACTCAACTTGCACTAAACAAAGGTCACTCATTTTTTTCCGTATATGAATGAAATGAAAAATTCGAAAGTAATTCAGAAGGAAAGTACCTTTATTTTTCGAAATACACCAGAACTTCCCACAATTGAAAGAATGTTTCAAATTTGAAACGTATCTTAAATTCCATCGGGTTTCTGCATGAGACTATGTTCCTGCTTCACTCTACTTTCGAATTATATGATTTTATTAAAATTTTAACATTGTCTATGAACTTGAAAATCGCATTGACCCTAAATTTCCGAATTCAGAATCAGTTCCATCGATATGAAACAAGTCTACTAAGATGAACATGGATTTGAAAATCTCACGGTACTATAAAATTCTGTAAGAGTTTCTCATTAATAATATAGGGATTATTTTACTGTATCTATTATAAAATACATATAATGCTGTGGATAGAATGCATTTTTTTATTTGTGGAAGTCTATACGGTAGTTTAGATATTTTTATGAGATAGTACATTCGAACAAGTCTTGAGCATCTCTGTTGATATCACCAATATCAGTTGATATTGTTCTTATTTTTCTTTCGAGGATATTAATATGTTTACCTAATGTTAATTTCTCATCAGTCCAAATACCGATCTATTCGGTTTAAATATAGTTTGCTAACCATACTTTGAGGAGTTTGAAGCAACATATTCAACAACAAAGTCGTATTCGTTGTATTACTGTATCGCGCTTTCAGGCTCTCAAAATCCAAACAATCGTCCGCGGTTGGCTGGCCAGAAAAGAGTTCCGAAGGAGGCAAAGGAAGATCGTGGTGTGCCAGTCGGCCATCCGACGTTTCCTGGCCAGAAGGCAGTACAAGAAGTTGAGGATCGAGGCGCGATCGATCGAGCACGTTAAGACGTTGAACAAGGGCCTGGAGAACAAAATAATCAGCTTACAGCAGAAGATCGACGAGCTGAACAAGACGAATCACGAGCTGAGGAATTACCAGAACGAGGTCCATGAATTGAAGTGAGTCTTTTGAATGATATGTGATTTTGTTTTGCACTAACATGTCTTGATGTAACACTTTGGTTATGTAATACGAAACTGAAGCTATACAGAACGTCTCCACTTTCTCAAGACCCTTATTTGTATGTGTATTTATCTTTGCATTACCTCCAGCTGCTCGGATTATGTACCATTGTTATCCATACATGCTTCAAAGAGCCTTATCAGTTGCAATATTTCCTGTTCATTTTCATTTCCTCCTTCACTGTGTTGCAGTCTCGTGAAATCTCATCTTGTAAGTCGATAAAATCGAAAAGTCTAGCGGTGTCAGATCAGGTGAACGTGCTCGTTGCCGAACAGGCTCGGTTATAGTAAGGCGGGTAAATTGTTTTTCATCGGCAGTTTTATTCATTCATTCATTCAGGTTCGCGTCGAGTATACTAGTTTGCTTGAAAAGTGAGCTGGATGCCGAAAAGTACATTAGCTTGTGAGATATTTTCGAAATTCATTTTCGTTAGATGGCGCGAAATACGTTTTGAGTCCGTTGGAATTGGTTCGTCAAAAATTTTATTGATTAACATCTCACACTAGTGAATCTCTTTGAAGTTGGAATAAGATTGAATATAATTCTAGCATGCATTTTCCTACTGAACATTATTATAAAGATGAGACAATATGAATAAAACAATACGATATTATACAAAGATGCAATCCTGACACTACCTCAAGGCTAGGATTCTCATCCATTGTCTATCAATGGATGATCAGCCGCAAGATTCCCTAAGAGGTCATAATGTTCCGTTTTGTTCTCATTAGAATTTGACTAAACTGTTGTGAATATCGAGAGGTGAAATTACTTCATCGAACATTTTCATTCACTATTCCTTTCTTCAGACGCCATATTATTCTTTATATTGCCGAAGTAACTGTAAATGTTCCATAAGGACTTCAGGGGCCCTCTACATAATTTCGAATTGAAAAAATCATATTTCCCAAGAATCCAGGAAACGATCGCTGCAAACACCTGAAATAGGTTTTCTAATATCATTGAAAATTTACAAGATCGATAATCTATTCGCAGATCGAGACTGCAGACCTTCCGAGCGATGGAGATCGAAATCAAGAACCTGAACAACCTGTTGTTCGACAAGAATAAAGTCATCACTAAGCTCGAGGAACAGCTGAAGGTCGAAAGCGACGACAAGATGGACGTCATGCAGGAGTACGAGCGGTACCGAGCAGAGGCGCAGGCGCAGCGCGACGCCTTGGACGGCGAGATGGATAAGCTGCGCGCCGAGCTGCAAAACATCAACGAGATCGTTAAGATGAACGAGGAGGGCGCCGAGGAGAACTTCAAGGTGAGTGGCAGTCCTGAAAGTTACAAGTTGAATGCCCTCAGTAAAATTGTTGACTCCAATGCACTAGGTTTGTTTCAGCATGAAATTTCTAGTCGGTTTGAAGCTGGTACAGTGGAATGAGCACCTTCTCATAATCACTGTGTCAGACCTTGTTGCAAACGGTACGAGAGAATTGACAGAGTCTTCGGATTCTGAGATTCATTCACTATTGACATATATCTGTCAACAGTACCTCTAGAAGAGTGTGCAATCTCTGGGAGATTCTATGATTCCGTAAGAAAGCAATTCGCAGGATGAAAAAACTCGGCTTGATGTAAAGACGCTTGTTAAATGCCGAATAATCCTATGATTCTTGTGCGAAAAAAATAATGAAAGATAAAAGAGTAACCAGTGTACTGACTGATATTGAACACTAAAGGTACCGGATGTCAAGTATCGGGTATTGATATTTCAATGAAAGATAAAAGAGTAACCAGTGTACTGACTGATATTGAACACTAAAGGTACCGGATGTCAAGTATCGGGTATTGATATTAAAAGTAACGAATCGGTAAAAGTATTCGAAAGTAACGAAAGTTTATCTCGCTAGAAAGAACCTATCATCAGTATTAATATCGCTAGGACATCGATAATGGACGAGATAATTTCATGACAATCGAAAGCTCGTACCATGATGTGAATAAAGACTGGTGTTCCAACTCCCTATACCCAGCCACTAGAAAAAATTGTAGACTCCTGCCTACTTGATTAAATCGAAATTTGATACCTGACTAAGGCGATCTCGCAGATTTTCTTGGGAACTCTTGAAAATATGATTCAAGTTTGATATTCAACTCGAATGGAAATATTGAACCGCTGTCAGATATCCCTCATCATCAGTAATAGCGGATTTGACTTAATTTGACAGAATCGACGACTGTATCGCCATCTTTACTCAAGCGGTGCGGCCTTAGTAAGGTTGTTTGACAGGTATACATGTTTTGGAAAGAAACAATTGAATTATTTCACCATCCTACATCTCCCTTGGCTCGTGCCAAGCAACAAGCTTGAGAAATTTGTCTTATAATTATCAGGCATTTGTTAATGTCCGAAGGATATTCGGCGACAAATTTTTTGACAGTTCAATCGTGATCTTATAGTGATTGGTAATTGCACTGAATGTAATTATCAGTGTGAGGTTGACATAATAGGGTGAAATTGTCTCATAGGACACAAAATGACAAAATTTGAATGGTTGGTGGAACTGTCGAAAGATTTTCTACAATAGTTGAATAGAATGGCGAACGTTGAATATGATTTCTGTTGTTGATTAGCGGGAATTCGGTCGAAATGTTGAAGAAAACCAATTGTTAAATTGTCGACGTTTCGAAACTTCATTGTTTCATCTTCAGGACACTGAAGTATGAAAACAAGAACATACAAAATAAAAACAAAATAAATCATGTAAAATAACAATCGTGGAAAATAAAACACTTCGAACTCTTTACAGAAAACAACATTGATGGGTATTTACATTTAGGGTGGTTTTCCGGGTTCAAAAATGATGAAATAAATAAATTCGACATCAAGTACAAATACATATACAGGTTCATGAAAAACCTTAGAACGACGAAGAAGAAGAAATGAACAAACTAAACTGTCGTTGAATCGTTTCTTTGTATTGTAAAAAAGGCTCGTGAAAGAAAAGATAATCAGGTTTGGAAGAAGTGGTCCTGATAATCAGGATTGGAAGAACTGTTCCTGATTATCTTTTCTTTCACGAGCCTATTTTACAATACAAAAAAACGATTCAACGATAGTTTAGTTTGTTCATTTCTTCGTGTTCGTGTCTGTGTTGAAGTCTTTCGTGAACCTGTATATGTATTTATACTTGATGTCGAATTTATTTATTTCATCATTTATGAACCCGGAAAACCACCCTAAATGTAAGTACCCATCAATGTTGTTTTCTGTAAAGTGTAAAGTGTTTCATATTCAAAGATTGTTATTTTACCTAATTTATTTTTGTTTTATCAAAACCCACATTTCAGAATATTATTTTGATATGTATGTTCTTGTTTTTATACTCCAGTGTCCTGAAGATGAAACGATAAAGTTTTGAAACGTCGACAATTTAACAATTGGTTTTCTTCAACATTTCGACCGAAATCCCGCTAATCAACAACAGAAATGTTCTACAATATTGAAGGATTATTCAGAAAGGCTGTGTGCAAGAGTTGAAAATCATCCTTGGTGTGAACTTCGCAGGTGCGCATCGAAGAGGAGAAGCAGATGATTCAGACGGAGGCGGACAGCGACAGAGAGGCGTACCAGCGGCTGCTGAACGACCTGCACGCGCTCGAGCAGCAGAACGAGGAGCTGAAGGCGCAACTGACGGCGACGGCGCGACTCGGCGGGCCGACGCACAAGCGCAACGTCAGCGACATCAGCAGCATCAGCGCCATGGACGAGCTGCTGATGCTCAACAGCGACGTGCCCGAGGATCACGGGTACGGGTCGGTCAGGTCGACGGCCAGCAACAGTTCGGCGACCAAGGAGAAGCTCGAGAACATCGATTGGAAAATCGACGGTGAGTACTTGATTTTCACACAAAAATCATGGGAATTTGATGAACTGTTGGAACTGTGGAAATTATCAAGTCCAAAGCTGTTCATTCGGATTATCAGAGAATAGCTGCGGTGTTTTGCGATTCCATGATTCTCTTATGAAAAGGCCGTGGCAGACGGCTGTTCGAAACATTATAATTCTTGTATTCATATTCAAGAGTATTGAATTGTGTTTCAGTTTTTTCACATATTGTGTTTTCGACTACAAACCCGGTAAGATCGTGAGAGTACTGTTCTATTTCTGGTTCATAAGCTCATCTTGATGTACAAGGTGTATCTTCATTGAGCCCTTCATACATTACAATACAATAATTTCGAATGGAAGTATCATGAGAGATCATATAATACTAGAATCACTGAGATTTATTTCTACCAGTGGCGTAGCTACCGGAGCTAGACGGAGCAGTGTTCCGGGGCCCCCAAGTTCAGTGGGCCCCTCGGAGTCTGATGAACAAACTATAAATAGAAACTAGTGAAAAGTTTTTCCCATATTCGGAATATAAATAAACCAGATTCCTGGAACACGACTTCAATAATGCAACTGCAAGTCTCGACCATCTTTGTTTGAAACTTGCGGAGGCTCTCCTGTATTCTTAGGCTGGTTTCACAGCGGACTGTATAACGACGATTCTGGAGTACGACGAATCTGGATTAGGAAAAATTTGGAGTACGTCGAATTCGGAACACGACGAATACGGAACGAAAGATTTTGAAGAGTTCACTTGGGTCCTTAGTTCATTTTTTGTCCCAAAGCCTTTGGTTACCTAGCTACGCTACTGATTTATACTATCATCTGCGAAATTCGTGCTGGTTCTCCAACTAAACTTATGGAAAAAAGTTAAATTTATTGGAAATTCTCTGAGAAATAAATAGTTCTCGAGAAATATTGTATAACATACCATCCATCTCTTTCAGAAAAGAAACTCATTTGGTCACTTGAAAAAAAGTTCGAATCGGAATTTACAGGCAAATCATCTCTAATAATGTAACAAAACGAATGATTATCAGGAAGGAACAATTTATTAGTAGCGTGTGATCTCAACTTGAAATTAAATGATCCAAATCATTTCAATCCAGGGTACCCCATAAATGTGGAAGAACTTGCCTCAGCAACCTTACTTCCTGAACAAGTGGTTGATGGGCAATTAGTGCCTCTCCAAGCATGTCCCAAGTATTCTCGATGCAGTTCAAATCTGGAGAAAGCGGGGGTAATGGCAAATGAATAATTTCATTGAATACTAGCCCTCTTGTACTCTGTGCGGGCAAGCGATATCATCCAGAAATCTGAAATTGGGCTACAAATTCCAACGGTGATCATTCACCATGTTATGGTGTTACCATGGTGTTACCATGGTGTCACCATGTTACGAGACATCTTGTTGTACTATATACGTCTCTTGCCGAATCTATTACCAAATATTTTATTCCTGCATGAGGTGCAACATTCAATGCAGCCATCAGTCCGTTACAAACCGCCAAAAAGATTTTACTGAGAATAATTTCCAAAAGAAATAGACAGTTTATCACAAAAAAGTTATATCAAGGAACTAACATTCTCAATATTCATTCACTGTACACTTATAACTGCCTAATAAGAATGTTCCATACAAATAAAAATTACACACAAAAACACTCGATCAAAAAGGATCTTAGAGGTACAAACCGAATTCTTCAATGAAACTGGTACACGAAATTCTTTCCTTTTCTATGGCCCAAAAATATTCAATATTCTTCCAGAAAATCTGAAAGTTATAAGAACCCTCGAGATATTCAAAAAAGAAATGAAAATATACGTACAAAATCATTTCGACAAATTTCCACTTTTCTACTGAATCACATATTTGTAAATGTGTTTCGTGAATATATATGAGTTTTCCACTTTCTTCCACAATAATTTTCATACAAAACTGTGTATGTTGTTGTTTAAACAAAATCAGCGTGTTTAGAATCATCCAATCTCATTCGAATCCTAATCTGTATTTTGATCTTTATCTTAGGCTTGATTCAAGAAAATGTATACACTTGAATCAAGACTAAGATAAAGATCGAAATACAGATTAGGATTCGAATGAGATTGGATGATTCTAAACACGTTGATTTTGTTCAAACAACAACATATACAGTTTTGTATGAAAATTATTGTGAAAGGAAGTGGAAAACAGTGCAGTTGGGTTTAATGATATGGTGGAGACAACGAGAGAGAAAAAAAAAAAAAGAAAATGCATGCACTTGAATCAAGACTAAGATAAAGATTGAAATACAGATTAGGATTCGAATGAGATTGGATGATCCTAAACACGTTGATTTTTGTTTAAACAACGACATATACAGTTTCGTATGGAAATCATTGTGGAAGAAAGTGGAAAACTCATATATATGCACAAAACACATTTACAAATAGGTGATTCAATAGAAAAGTGGAAATTTGTCAAGACGATTCTTACGCATTTTTTCATTTATTTCTTGAATATCTCAAGGGTTTCAATTACTTTAAGATTCTTTGGAAGAATATTTTGAATATGATCTGATCTGATCTGATCTGATCTGATCTGATCTGATCTGATCTGATCTGATCTGATCTGATCTGATCTGATCTGATCTGATCTGATCTGATCCGATCCGATCCGATCCGATTCGATTTGATTGGATTTGATTTCATTTGATTTGATTGAGTTGGGAAATTACACTTTGAGGGATATTAAATCGATCAACCACATCGATATCTCGCGCACCTCCTAGAAGCAATCCAATGGCTTGATTCGCATCCTCTACCATTAAATGACGTCTATTCATATTGTCGATGACAGAATAACCACAATATCGCAAACTGAGCTTAACAACACACAATCAAAACAGAACTTTACAAAAATAAAACTTCTTCTTTGGTGATAATACTTTTCTATCTGTGCGGGTACAATTTCATATATCTACAAACATATTTTTTTAAGCAAACGACAAAGATATCAATATTTGTACCACATTCTTTGTAGAAAAAAATTCTTCATAACCAAAACACAATATCCTTAATAACTTGTCATGGGTTCTGCAGAGTTTTTTCAATAGAAAATATATGTCATTATCGCGGCCGCGGCCACGAAGGTCAAATATGATATTCTGCTGGAGAAATCAAAATCTCGATAAGAAAAGTCATATAACGCAGTCACGATTTGAAGAGAAGAAGACGAAAGCGATATTGTCATAGTATTTATATTTTTGGTATAGTAACGTAGCTAACTATCCCGCCGTTCTATTCCAGCAAACAGCGAGAGCCAAACGGCGAGCACCGTCAGCGACGCGAACGCCAGGATCGAGCCGCTCGAAGCTCACCTGGACGTCAGCTTGGTGCTGAAGCTGCAGCACCGGCTGGCCGGCGTCGAGCGCGAGAAGACGCGGATGCAGAAGCGGCTCGACGAGATCGACCTGTCGCCCAAGTCGGAGTCGGCCGGCTCGGACGTCGAGACGGTCGCGAGGCTGTCGGAGTTGGAGTTGTGCAACTCGCAGCTCAAGGCGCAGCTGTTCGAGCTGCAGAATAGTATCAACGAAGGTGAGCGATGAATCTCTAAATGCAGAACATTCTGGACGTATCATCACAACAGGACAACCTGGAATAGCTAGCTTCCATATTGAGAGCGATCTTATTTCAACGATACCAAAACAGCAAAAAATTCTGGCATACTCAGTTGATAGAATAGAATAGAATTTATTTCTCGAAAACATACATGTTTGAATACAGCTAGCTATACTATACTTTTTTACAGAAAGATTTTCATGTATGCTAGAGCCCATATGAGCTATTGAGAAGTGTGGTTAATTTTTTACACAAATTTTCGCAGTTAACAATATAAGTATAATCAGTAATCGACGTAATCAGCATTGAAAGGTAATTGAGGCAATTATTACATAAATACACTGCATACATATACATAAAAAAATATGTTTGTGAGATATAGGCAAGTAGAAAGAACAGTAGAAACTTGTGAGCATATTTACAATATTGAATATTGAATATAGCGTGGCATGACAAAAGGATTGTGACTTTTGGTTTTATTGACCAAGATATCGGGAATTTTTCCATTTCAACCAAAAAGTAGTAATAATCAATAATTCATGGTACAACCATGAGCACATTCCATTACTTTCCGCATTCCAAACGGGCAGACTCGAGTAAATCATTTTTTTTTCTTCGCAACACAATGAATAAGCACACTGTGGCGAAGCAAGTTTCACCGTGTCCACATATATTAATTTATTAGGTAAAAAACTGGAAACGATGGTCAGAAGTCTCCTGGAACATCAACATATATGTAATAGAGAAGATTTCTTGTATAAACTTCATTTTGAGAAGCGTTCTTGACTGTTGTCACTATCACCTCATGTTGAGAACAAAAAGCACACGAAGTAGAGGCCTTAACAAAATTCCATGAATTTTCTCAGATTGCTCTGAGATTGTGCAGGCACTTTCATTAATGCCATACTAATACACCATTTGATTCTTTGCATTCTTAGATGGAACTCCTTCTGACAGTTCATTCATTTGGGCTCTACGAAACTCCAAAAAAACTGTCTCTATATTGACGACTGTTTATTCGTCGATTCCAAAAATGCAAATATTTTTCAAAGTCCCATTCTGCGTTTGATGTTCCATAAAAGTATTTCATATTTTTGGGATTTTCGAACCGATTGGATCCATCTGCATGGATAGGATCAAAGTCTTGGGTCCATATTCTTTGTGTCCATTAGTTGAATCGCTCTGCGAGGGCATGAATTATCCTGCAACATTGTTAGGACGAAGTTATATTGCTAATGTATATTGTAATGAGTACTTTAGAGCAAGCAGATATTGGATTTGCTCACATTTGTGTTTCTCTGGAACTCTGGAGGTTTTAGTTTCAATTTTAACGAATATAAATTAACTCAGATTGCTCAAAAATGTCTCTTGCACTTTTTCCAATTCGAACTATTTTCGCCCGTATTCTTAGGTGAAACACCCTGTACCTGATGATCTGGATCACATTTCCTCCAAATCACTCATCTTTAGTTTTCGTCCAAACTTTGAAATTATAACAAATATGAATAATATGTATAAAAAAATCAAATTATCAGCATTTATTTGTCTGAGACAGTTCACAATACTCAAACGTCAGCTTTAAAAACTCAAGTGTGTGTAAAGAGTAGCTGATGATGAGTATTCTCTTACTCTAGTTTTCAACGTTCAAACGTTGAAATTATAACAAATATGAATTAGATGCATCAAAAAATCAAATTATTTATTTGTCTTGGACAGTTCACAACACTCAAACTCCAATATATTGAATTGATGAGAAAGATGTGATCTCCAGGCGGTCTCATAAAGTGTAGTGGGGAAAATGAATTAAAACCATCATTCTTCTAGGTACGGGTTTGTCGAAACTGCACGAGCAACTGATCGAGGTGCAAACGGAACTAGACCGGAAGAGCGAAGAAATCGTGCAACTGAAGAGCGTGCTGGCCAACCAGACCAGCAACATCAAATCCATATTGAATTCGAAAACGAGGACAGGTACAGTGTGCCCAGTCGATGATGGTTTTCTTTTGATTTTGCACGAGTTATGTTTTCTTTTCCATGTTTATCGTCGAACCCTGACTCTACCTTTATAGGTGAATACATAAATGAAGATGGAGAATTGGCGCAAGCGTACGAGACCCAAAAGACGATCAACAAGCAGCTGGAACTCGAGCTGCAGGACGAGAAGGTCAAGTTCAAGGCTTACGAGCGTGAACTCAAGGTAACTGAGGATAACAACAACGCCCTGTGACTATGTTAGTTCTTGAAACAAAAAGACCAAATTGAGTAATTGAAAACTTCATGAATGAATATTTCACTCGCAATAAGCATACCACTTTTCAGTTGGTGGTGCATTATTTCTGTCGGTAATTTATCCAACAATGAAATCAACTCAACTCGAACATGTATGGATTACATCCGTTTCAAATCTGAATAAAATTTCAATAGGCATCTTCAGAAATTTCGGAATCTTGTATGTACTATATGCAAGACCCTAATAAATGGCTTCTTTCTCTTCTGTGATTAGTAGTGGAGATAAGTACCAGCGATTCGCTTGTAGGATTGGATTCAATCAAATTTTTCACCTACGTGATCTTTTTTTCACTACCTAGAGATTACTTCGAATGGTGGAATATCCAGAGACGTTTTGTATCTGATGATACAAATTTGGTCGTTCGTGAATCTCATCTACTGAACATCGTGACATACGTGAAACTTGCAAGTTAACCTATATTGTTATGAAAGTGGTATACAACTGATCTACATATATTGTTCTTCTATAAGCCTCTCATGTGAATTGACATATATTACTTATGAGTTTGCACATGAGAAATAGGAAGGAAGTCACTCATGCGAACCAGTGAGACACTTACCATTCCACAAATTGTTCATGGTACTGTGAGCGAATAATTTGAGAGATTTTACTCACAGAAAGAATTAACACTCGTTGTCGAAACTATGACATAATCCCATTTGACAGAAATTTGACTGAATAATCAAATAGATGCGTTAAAAAATAAAAGTATTATGAATTATAATATGATATAATTTATAATGGGGCGATTATTGTTGATACTTTTATTTTTATCTGAATGTTCTAGACCTATATGAATAACGATAAAAATAGTAATATTGGTCGAGATATGAACAAAAAGCAAGATCACTCAAGTTCAACTTTCAACTCTATATTATTAAAATTTCTGTTCATAACGTACGATGATCAACAGTTTTTATTGTTCACTTTCAATGAATTAGTCAAGCTGAGAAAAACCAATATTCAGCAAGTATCAAGAATATAAAATGTGTGAAGCATATATTTGAGCTCATAATGAGAACGCGCCATATTCGGCAACAATATTATTCATGCAACCAAAAATCATTTTTCAATTCATCTCACAAGCAACTAACTACCGATGAACAATCATAAATACCCCAATAAAAAATCAAAGAAATGTACGATTGATTCGGAAAATTGACAAAATCAAAAATCTTGCCTCTTCTCGATCGTCATCTTGTCGAATTCCCAATCAACTCATCCATTATAACTCAAATACTATACATAGCTTAGAAATGGACAAATTTATGAAGAATTAGGATGGAAAAATAAATTTTCATTGTTGGCACATTCTGCCTTCCTAAATCAGTAACACTCCGGCTCTCCTCATCAGAGAAATGATCACATGTCACTTTCTAGATGGAGATTGCAAAGTTGGTGGAAGACAACGAACGCCAGCAACGAATCTTGTCGGCCAACCTGACTAGCCCCCAGACGCAAGGAGAAGCCTACATGCAGATGGAAATCACCAGGCTGACGACCGAAAACCTAGAGTTGCACGATAAGATAGACATGTTGAATGAGAGCGTTCGCAAACTGAAGAAACAAAGGAAGGTTAGTTTAAAACAAGGAAGATTTGCGGAAATTATACAATCGACATAATTGATCTTTATTAATTTATGGATTCTCCAATTACAATACAATGAAGTTCGAATTGAAATATCATGAATAATCAGACAGAAATGACTGGTATAAGATTATTCATTAATTCGCAAATGTTTCAATAGAAAATTCAATTACAAAAATAGCGAATTTCGCATTTCTTCATTTTACAATTTATAATGAAGGCAAAGCACAATGAACATTTGGATTTCATTCTGTTGAGTGAACTCTTATGAATATTTATTCCAACGAATTTTTTTGTCCAAATTAGGATTTTACCTGAACAATTTTCAAATGGTCACCTCGTCTGGTACGATGGCTCGTGGGTGTCAGAACTGATATTTTTATTTTCAGTAGAATGGATGAAAATACCTACATAGGTACTTTCGTTTTGAATGTCTAGCAGATCTCCTGGTTTGTATAGTCTGAATGTTGATTCTAAAAATGGTAATTGGACATAACAGAGAACTTAATAATTGGACGAAGATAAGTTTGACCAAGTAAGAACAACCATATCGATCTTTGTTGTTATTGTAAGTTGTTATTGTATTATAACAACATACTCAATATGAAATCTCTGATGCTTACAACCTCCTAACTTTCAAGAAAAATTCAAACACCTTCCTTTTCTCCAAAAAATTCACAGCTGGCTAACACGATGTTCCTCGAACATTATAGGTTTCCCTGTCAACAGATATTTTCATGCCAATTGCTTGTACATTCACGGTGCTGAAAAAAAATGTAAATCACTGTTATAATACGAGAACAATCTGTTCCATTTTGCAATCATCATGTAAGTCAAAGATTCACTACAATAATGGCACCAAAATCAATCGACTATATGAGGAATCTAACGATTGCACAATTTTTTTCAAATGAATGTAAACGCTATATCACTCAAAATCACATTATGTTTTCAAGACTCCTATAGTAACATTATTTTTGTTATAAATTTCTTCTTTTTTCCATTCATTCAGACCTAGGTGCATCTGAAATAAAGTGAACTAGAACATACGAATATTATGCTTTCATATATATAATGTGAGACTGAATTCTTTAATCTCAATGAAAATTTCAATTTCAAATTTCTAGGTCGCTGAAATCCAATAACTACATACTTGATTTAAAATTATTTGGTCATAACATTGTTGCCAATGAATATATTTCAATGACATAGAGATAAACGAAGGCAGCTGAATCCAATGATAATTTTTTGTTTTGCAAATTTTGTACTGTTCTTGGAATAGGTTGGAATGTGTATTTTAGAGTTCTTCCTTCGGTCTCAGGTGGGTCACACTACATGCATCGTTTATTGATATCGCGTCATATGTGGTTCCTAATCGAATCGAATATGTTATCGCAGACGCTGATCAAGAAGCTGAAAGAGTCTGGCATCGATGTGGCCGAGACGGAAGGCAATTTCAGCACGAAAGCCCTGGTGCCGCAAAACAGGTCGGTGCCGAACATCAGGAAGAAGGATCGCGAGTATCTCGGCATGTTTTCCTTCCGGTCCGGCGACGAGAACGCCATCATGAAGAAACTCGTCATAGGTCAGTGTAAAAAAAAATATTTTCGATTGTATTCGATATTCTCAAATTGAGATCATGTGCAAGAAACTAATTGCAAATATTTTCTGGCCCTTTCAGTTGTTCATCAACAACAAACTTTGTGGTCTTATCAGAAATCTCGAGGATCTTACCTAAAATGGGATAAGGATTTAAACACTCTGTAACTCAGAAACAAATGAATATTTGACAACATTTGAGTTTTCCAGATCATTTTTATGTGTAAAGTTTTGTACGTTCCTATCGAACACATTGCCGCATTGCCACCTGTGCCAAACACGAAGTATAGAGAACATGTTGAAACTAATCTGATCGATTACTATTTGATTTATTCATTCACATATCATCACTATTTATGGTAGCGAAAAGTTATTAGTCGTTATAGGGCGACCCAAAAATCACGATCACAATCAGTACTATTGATAATTGTACAATTTTTTGTATTGAAACGTTGATTAAGAAGTAGTTATGCCAGTGATATTTTGGGACACATCATAAATCTGTCCTTACTACAAATATTTTGCAATAATTGCTATGATTTATATTAATATTTTCAGAAACGAGGAGAGAAAATCCCTGAAATCTAGAAAAGTTGAATACACTACCTCCTCAATTAACCTACAGACATTATTTAGTAATGCCAGGTAACTTCTCAAATAATGATCAAACTACATAATTACAATCTCAAAATTCCAACTATTTGTACAGAAATCGCCAAAATCGCAAAAATGTCGCCTTCTTCTGATGAGTTTCATTACTACCATGCCATTATTGGAAAAAAATGCTGGTAGCGTTTTGGTGAATCGAATCACTATTCTTCCCTACATAAGGATATAGATACTGGAAGAAAATCCTGATTGTTATTTTATTTTCAGATTTGAAACCACGCACTGCTGTCGCTCTCTTGCCAGGCTTGCCTGCTTACATTATTTTCATGTGCGTTAGACACACAGACTACATCAACGACGAAGACAAAGTTAGGAGTCTTCTCTCGACGTTCACGAATACGTTGAAAAAAGTTATGAGAAAGAGGCAGGATTTCGAGACAACTACGCTTTGGTTGTCAAATACACTGAGGTAAATTAATGAAATTTCATTAGTGCTTCACCATCAAATGGAAAGGAAAACTATGACTGATTAGTTTTTTCAAATGATGATACATCTATCAATGATTTCTTGTGATTCAACATACTAGAGTATTAATGACGGTGTATATTATAACTACGGGTGTATCGAAGGTTTGGTTTGGCTTTGGTTTTCGGCCTATTTGGTTGAATTTCAACTATAATTTGTTGATCTTGAGAGTAACATTTTTCTGTTATTCCACTTGAAAAATTTTATCTGTATGAATGATAGAAAATGATTATTTTATTCCATCTCCGTTATTAGAGGAATATTGAAAACTCAACAAAATTCTTTCTAGGAAAATTTCATGTTTTTCAATCCAATTGGCGATTTTGAGTCACACCTAGATAGGAAAAAAACTTCTGCCAAACCTCGACGTTGTAGACTAATATTAGGTATTCGGCCAAAAGTTTGCTTTGGTACATCCCTCATTATGATTCGAAATGGAAATAACATGGATAATAATGAAACTATAATTGGCATGAGATTTTTCAGGAATTTTTAAATGATTGAGAAATAATGAAATCACGAATTATCAGTAGTTAATTTAACAATACCACATATTGAAATTGACATAAGTGATCATTTGACAAGGAAAGAAATAGTTAGAAAGAGAGTTATTAGATTTTCTCACATGATTTGTGGTGTGGAGGCAGAAATTATTCGAAACTCAAGAATATTTCGTCCATCCGTATTATAAAAATTCATATAGCTCCAAACCAATTTCAATGAAAATCATATTCTGCTCAGTTATGATCATCACATTTCCAAATTTGAAGTCTTCTAGAAAGTAATGTACCTCCTATTTGGCAAATATTTCTTATTCACATGGTTCATCACATGTTTGTCAAATGTCACTTATCAATCAATAATGATTCATGAATGAATTTAACAACAGGATTAGAATATTTGCTTTGAATATCAACGTCTGGCGTTTTCCGTATTCATATGCCAAATTACAATTTTACAGGTTGATACATAATTTGAAACAGTACAGTGGCGAGGAAGCGTTTCAAAAGAAGAATACGCCTAAACAGAATGATCAGTGCTTGAAAAACTTCGATCTCTCTGAATATCGGCAGATATTCTCCGATACAGCAGTATGGATATACCAATGTAAGTGTTCTACACTTGAATTTCTCTTCATTATTATTCATAAAAAATACTCTCGTAATCAGCAAAAAAAGGATAGTACAGAGACCGCCAGGTTTTTTTGCAACAAATAGTAAATCAGATTCAGAAAATTTCTTTATTCATAAAAGTGTCTTCATCTTGCCAAACTCTACTTGTCCTATCCAAGTTTGATTTAGTACCTCTATTTTTTGAAATACCCAAGAAATGATGCAGAAGTGTAGAAAGGCCAATACTAATTTATTTTTATTTTTCTCTCGAATTCCAAGTTGCAACTCCGAATTCTACTAAATCACGAATTTCGGAATTTCAGATAATTCCGATTTTCACCTACTAAATTCCGAGTAATAACTGCATTTTCGAACACCATGCAGTTCGCTTCACTGTGATGTGGAGAATTGTGAGAAAACCTTATTGAAAATGTAAATCGATGAGTCCGAGCGTTATTCCAAAAAAAAAAAACAACCCCTGAATTCAGAATGGATTCAGACATTACTCCTGAGAATAATTTATGAAACAATAATACCGTTCTCCAGCGATGATGACGCTGATCGAAGAGAAAATCCAGCCTCTGATAGTGCCCGCCATTCTCGAACACGAAGAGATCCCCGGCACCAGCGGTAACCGCCCGAGCGGCATCAGGGGCCGCGCGGGCAGCACTTCCGGCTCGCTGGACAGTCCGGGCGGCCCAGGCGGCAGCCAGAAACCGACCACCGCCCTTCTACAGGAGCTGACCAACCACCACAAGGTAATTTGATATGGTGTTAACGTTTACAGCTGAACAGTACACAATATACACTTTATGATCTCTGTTCCTAATGGGATTTTCAAGCTTCATATTTTCTGTTTATTCCTATCATTATCTTCATTTGAAAAATATACAAAATTCTACACTGCAAAAATAACGATCATATCAACATAACACAAGTACCTATATGGGTTATAATATATTTATGTATATCTTGCTTCACTAAGGTTGGTATCAATATCGAAAAACCAAGCTGAGGGTGTACGTTGGGGTGAACAAATATTACTTCATTAAACAGTGGGGTTATTTCAGTGCAGGTTAGGATAATGAAGACCAATGATAACAGAGTGTTCATTAAATTAGGGCATAATGCAACTTTTGATGTTACTGCGTATAACACAAAATTCATCAGAGATTTTTGTGATATCTGATGGAGCTCAAGATGAAAGCGCTGCTATATTGATGAGAATCAATCGGAAGTTGTAAAGCCGTATTCTTCAAATACTCTTCATTATTATTATCAAATTAAGATCTATTTTAGAATTTTTTTCTTGATGACTGTTAAAGACATTCAGAAGAGATTAAACTATCGACAATATCAATTTGAATGTCTCGAACGAGTTGATGCTGCAGCGTTCTAATTTCTCCTATTTTTTTACAGATTTTGTCGTTTTATGGAGTAGACCTGGAAGTGATATCTTTGATCTTCAAACAGGTGTTCTATTTCATTTGTGCTTCTAGTTTGAACAATCTGTTGTTGAGAAAAGAGCTCTGCCACTGGTCCAAGGGCTGTCAAATCAGGCACAATCTGTCCCATTTCGAAATGTGGACTAGAGAGAATAATTTAGACGTGAGTATCCATCACCATATTATCATAAAGTTCACGCACAAAAAGTGAGACTTATTATTTTTTCAACACTGGCACGGATTCCATATCCTTTCAAATCTCCGTTAAAAAAATTATGCATGAATTCATTGGAACTTTCTTGAATAAAAACGTATTTCTATCGATATTTAGTTTTGGTATATTTAGTTTTTTATTCTTATATATTTGGTAGATATTGAAAAGATGACAAAAAAAGTTACAATAGAATGTTGGAACTCGAGTTTAGTGAATGATGAATGTATTCTTGAATGAATGAATATTCTTTCAATTGATATTATTTTTCGTTATCATTTTAGTAGTAGGTGGTGTACAAAAAATTTTCTGTTCATTTTCTAGCTTTTTGTGGGATTTTCTCTCCTCGTTTCTAAAAAATGCAGTATAAGTTATTAAAAATTATTTTAATATATTCGTAGTAAGGACAGATTTTGTGATCTTTCCCAAAATGTCACTGCGTTTGGAATTAAACCTTCAGATATCTAAAACAGAAATTCTCTATTTGTCAGTGACACCTTGTTTTTGAAACATTTGGAAATACAAATATATTTGATAAGAATAAAACCTTTACTTACCTTGGTGGACGTTTTCAACACAATTAAAATATTTTTCTTTGCAATTTTTTTCGCAAAGAAAACTATATATCATGAATAATACTGCGACTAGCCAAAATTCTTTAGTTCATGAGGGCCTCATTGAGTATAATAAACTTCCAATGGTTATTACAAATTGTGATTCATTGAATGCTTTCGAAGAGATGTTTAATAAATTTGTTAAACATAACACTGTGATATAATTTGTACTTATGTGTATATATTTTCTTATTGTATAATTTTTAAGCTATTAATGAACATTTCATTTCATTTCAGTTTTGTTCTCTTGATTCCGAACTTTGATTCACACTGGCGTATAATGACCGTCAGAATACGCATCGCGCAAGCGACAGTCGAAGGTGTCTCGCTTATAAAAAACTACAAGATTATGTTGGTGTTAAACGGTCTATAGTTCTAAATTCTAAATTCGTGTCGTCTCGTCCCCACAATATACTATTGTTGTTCATATTTATGTTTGATCTGTTCCCTGTTATGAACGTATACATCGTGTTACTTGGGAATGATAAAGATCATCAAATGGTTCAACTAATTTTAAATTGTAAATTCTTGTCGTGTCGTCCCTCAGGAGGAGTCCATTCGGTCGACGTTGCGGCCGATCGTGCAGGCGGCGCATCTTCTGCAGGCCCGCAAGACCGACGAGGACGTCGACAGCGTCTGCGAGATGTGCGAGGCGCTCACGCCGCTGCAGATCTGCAAGATCCTCAACCTATACACGCCCGTCGACGAGTTCGAAAAGCGCGTGCCCGCCTCCTTCATCAGCGCCGTACAGGAGAAGCTGAAGAACCGGCCCGAAGGACAAGCGCAACAGGTAAGACTGAAGTGAAAATACTGGTCTTATTTTCCTCCTCAAAAATGCGGGAACATGACAAGTTAGTGCTCTGTGAAAGGGAGTGAGGGCGTGAATTTTCCTCAGATTAATCAGATTCTACCAACATGAATTTTGGAGTGTGTGAAATTTCTGTCAAATCTTCTAATGCCAGACACGAATTTTGCAGTTTCTGTAATCTTCTAATATCTGTAGCATCCAAAGATGGTTCTTGAATATAATCACAATAACATGGGGAAGTATCAGTGATTCGCATAGCTGTATTTCAAATTTTACTGCAAGCAAGTGGCGGTTTACATACAATTATTTCAATTGAGCATATGACTTTTGCAGAATGAACGATGTATGGTTGCCGAATTTCAATTCATTATCAATTATAATTCCTGAATTTTTGGAGATAGAGAGTTGCGGTTTTCACATTAAGTCAATTGATATCAAATTGAAAGGAAAAATCTACATATTTGCTGACTCAATTCAACAGATCAGGAATGAAATTGATGGTGACCAGAGAGTATTTTTTTCTCATTATTGTGCTAATTGAGTATAAAATATTGTAAATCAGCATCGATGTATATATGCAAATGATCCCTTTCAACTGAAAAAATGTCGTGTAGCTATCTCTGACGACTTTTCAAAGTACATGCCCCTTTGAGGGTAGATACTCGATAAATATAACTCACCTACTCGCTTGGATTCAAGAGGGTTGTTAAACCTTCTTGTTCTATGCTCAGAGTGACTGTCCTAGTATCATTATTTATCAAACAAATCCAGCCAATATGTACCTCTCGCATTCCATATGAATTTTTACATCTCAGCTGTTTTTTAGTTAGTGTCGATGTATTTTCGTAAGATTAACGAGTATGTTCATTGATATGAGATGTAGACACTTTGTTCTAGCCTGTATCGATAATTCATAAACTTGAGGTTAGATCGTTCCTCCTGTGTACACAAATGTCTACAATTTTCTTCTCCTTGGGTATTGACCTAAAATATTGAGACAAGACACTGGTAGCGCTGTCACATTTCACTAGGCAAAGAATTCCACCACTGAACCACCAGAAGTCTTCCTCCAGGCCAGTTCTGATAAGAAATAACTGGCTTAAGGGGTGTAACATGTGGAACATCGGTGCATTCCTGAAACAACCAATCCATGTTATGACAAATAGGTCTAATAGTCAAGATGATAGACAATCGGAACCAGCAATAGCGAGCGATCGTAAGATCGAGTTAAAAGTGTACGTCTCACAAGATTCTGGTGGTTCTGGAGACAATTGGTTTTGAATAGGTGAAAGTTATGAGGACCACTCCAGGAGGAGTGAAAGAGATAATATCCAACATTATCCAACATGCTGGATATGATGTCCACGAGGAAAGATAAAGGTACTCTGGGTAAAGGTTCTTCTTGATAATCAGACGTTACTCTCTATTCCTTCCTCCGTTTTGATTGATTTCTATTGGGGGAACTTCTCGTTGCCTCAGTAGTAATACCGAGGAAGGCTTGTCTTTTCCCATCGAATCACTCGCAGGTGCAACATTGCTACGATTGAGAGAAAAATAATTATTCTCAACAACGAGTTCGATCATATGAGTGGAGTCAATTACACTATAATATGTAGTTTGAAGTCATAAGTGAGAATGGTAGATTTTTCATTATTCTTTCGCATTTGGTTGATTAATTTTTCAGACATGTCTGTTTTGATATCTTGGATAACAGAGAATTCAATATATTTCATTCACGATTACAAACGAGTCATATATTTTCTGGTTTGAAGTTATATGGAACTATATATTTTGTATAGTTAAGGATTTGTGTATAGGGTATTGTACTTGATCATTACCATAACAGAAACCAGACATTCAGTAGTAGCAGTAATATCTGATTTTTTTTCCTTTTTTTGTTACAGGCCTTACTGATGGATGTGAAATACAAGTTTCCAGTACGTTTCCCTTTCAACCCGTCTTGTATATGTTTGGAAGACATTGATATTCCCGAATCACTCGGTCTACCCATGCTGGAGAAACTATAAACATGCATTTTCTCATTCATTGTATATAACTGTAAAAACTAGTATCTAAGAATATTTGTTTGAGAAATGTTGTAGGTGAGAACTATACTTCGATGCGAATTGTGATATTTTTTGTCATTCCATGTATTTAGTGAATATTTATTATGATTTTTTTATAGGTAGAAATTTTCTATGATTTTTGGTACCTATATAGGTTCTTTTTGGTGCCATCATCATTCATCAGATATTGATATTGAGTTCAAATTGTTGGATTTGGATATTGTTTATATATATTATGTATATATTGTTTATATACTTACAGTTACCAATATTAGAAAATCTATAACATATTGTTGGAAATAAAAATTTTATGAATCTGAGAATATTTCACCTTTCTTAATCATGGCTTTTTGGTTTCTGTCTTACAACTTACAAGTTCAGCTTTAATAACATCAACTATGAAATACTATATCTAATAGCACAGTTCAATACGTAACATTCAGCTCATTCTGATAGATGTGGTAGATTTTTTTCGTACTCAAAACTCGATAATCCCATAGTACATACGGAATATCAACACATCTCACTCCAAACATTCGAAAAGTACTCCTGAACAGGTCGAATTGCGCAAATCCGAGATGATGAAATTAAAACAACAAATTTTTCAGTTTTCAGTGATTTCTGTAATGTTTTTATACCCAGTAGGTATGGAACTCAGGATGATAAATGAACGTAGATAATCTTGTATTGATACTCGGTCACAAAAAAAAAATACGCATGCAATTTCAACGATAAAAAGTACAAGAATGATATGAATGTTCCATGTTCGTTAATCAAGTTAGATACGGAATGATGTGAGTCACTCATGCACAATTCCCAAAGTCAATGGTAAGCTTGAGTAGACGACGTCGAAATACGTAAACACGATGATTCTTGAATGCAGACGTTGACCTTGAATTTACCGGCAGCGGGAATCAAAGACACAGAATGGTACGGGTTTTTTAAATGCTCGCTAGTCAGCAAAATCACTTTTCACAAGATAATTTTCAATTATACTTCGCCAGCCAGCGGAAATATGCCAGTATGCTTAAGTAACTTGAAAATGTTCGGAAGAAGACATACAAAAAAGGTCTTTCCGATCAACAATCTTGAGCTTGTGATCCAAGTAATCGCCATCACGATTCGGACTCTACTGCCCGCTCCCTAGCATGATATATACTTTTTGCTTATACAGGCTGATCAAACTCGAGTCTGCACTATCGCTAATTTCTTTATAATTGAAGATACGAGGTTGAATTATCAATGGGACACCCTGTATATTTCTATTTCAATCGATTGCCAACAATACATAGAATAAGATAAATGATTATAAATTCATGAGTTATCCGTCTTTTTATGGTACAGTATTTTCTTATACATATTTGAAGCTTGTAAATGGTGCAGAATTCTTTGATGAGGAGAGCAGAAGCTTGTATTACTGTTGCGGGTCGTCACTTCGAACATTTTTTGTGATAGTTGTTTCGTTTAATTTTTATATTTTCAATGGCCTGATAGATAACATAGTATTTTTCCATTTTTTTTTCTACAAACTCAGAAATTCAGCACTTAATTATCTTAATTAAATTATTCTTAATTAAACATCCGTATGGGAACGGATCAAGAGTTTCCCCATGGTAAATCCTGCCTGTCGTAAGAGGCGACTGAATGGATACCCATAGGTGGAAGATGATGGTTCCCATCATCGCCCGGTGCGACACCACCACATCGATAGAGGTGCTGTAAAATCGGTAACTTCCATGTTTCAGTATTTGGTCGATGCTTCCGGTCATATCCCCATACCCTATCTACTTCTTCCCAACCCAAACCACCCATTTCAGCTGAAGAAAAATCTAGATGATGAATTCTCCTAGAGTAAAACGCTCCGGAAGTAAAATACCTCTCCATTCGGATTTCCGGGCGAGAGGTGCTCGAGGGGGTTCACCATCGAAACATATGAATTCGAAAACTGACCTTTGTAACATACGAGGTCTGAACAAATATATAAACGATGTTCATTACCATCTAAAGGCTGAGAAACCAGATATACTGGCTTCAACTGAAACGCAGGTCAACTCATCAACTAATACGACCTATATGCTCTGCCCTGGATATGAGCAACATACCCGTTTCAGATTCAGAGGAGAATTATGTCTCTTTTCCAGAAATGATCTCTCATGCCATCGTGAGGAGCAACTGGAACCAAAAGAATTCGATGTAATGTGGCTCAAGATCGATAACCACAAACAAAGTTCATCTGCTGCCTTTATCCATCACCAAACAAACCAACTCCTGGTGACCTCTTCGAATTCCTTCCTCTGAAACTCGATTTCATCCAACAGAATCACCCAGCAGCTGAAATCATCATCATGGGGGATTTCAATGCCCACAACTCCACTTGGCTCAACTTCTCGAACAAAACAGATGACGCAGGACGTCTGGCCAAGGCTTTAGCTATCACCTATGGTCTTGAGCAACTGATAAATGAACCCACTCGGATCCCTGATATCAGCAATCATTATGCCAATACGCTCGACCTGTTCCTCACTAACAATCCGGAACCGTATGAAGTGAAAGTCCGTGCACCACTGGGAAACTCAGACCACACACTCATCTCCACGATATGTCCTTACATCACTCCGCGAACCAGTCCAACACCCCCACGCACTGTTTGGCATTACAATTCAGCCAACTGGGATGGCCTTCGCATGTTTTTTTCAGAGTTTCCTTGGAGGAGAATGTGTTTTGAATCGGGAGATCATACGCAATGTGCTGAAGAGATTTCGGAAATCATCATGCTGGGAATGGAAACTTACATACCACATAGCACCAAATCACAAACCACTGGTGAACCATGGTTCAATAGAACCTGTACTAGGGTCGTCGCTCTGAAGCAAGCAGCATACCGTCGTTGGCGCAGAAACCCAAGCCCGCAAACTAGAGCTGAATATGTTGAAGCTAGGAATACATGCAATCGAACAATAGATGAGTCTAAAGAGGCATACAACACGAAAATAAGATCAAAGCTCAGAGTGTCCAAATGGTTCCCGTTCATTTCGAATCTTTGCCAAGGCAATCGGGAGAAATTTCACTTCTAGCTCATTTCCTCCTCTCACAAAGGATGATGATACATTGGCTATAACACCTCATGAAAAAGCCAACACCTTCGCCAAAATGTTTGCAGACAATTCTACCTTGAATCCACGAGGCCAGGAACTTCCCAAAATCGCTATCATTGATAACCGTATGCCAGAAATTGTCTTCCGGCAACGCACAATCAGACACATTCTGCTTAGCCTCAACGTCAAGAAGGCTATGGGGCCTGACGGAATACCACCTATTGTTCTCAAGAAATGTGCCCCAGAACTAACACCAGTTCTTTGCAGGTTGTTCACCCTTTCGGGCAAACTCGGCGTATTTCCTTCTAAGTGGAAGAAAGCTAGGGTCCAACCGATTCCAAAGAAGGGCAAGAAAACCCTCCCTAACAACTATAGACCGATTGCACTATTATCTGTGATCTCTAAAGTAATGGAAAAAGCAATCAACATCGAGCTCATCCGATATCTAGAGAGCTCAAGAATCGTGAAAGACCGGCAATATGGCTTTCGTCACCAGAGGTCAACAGGAGACCTGCTTGCCTATGTGACACATAAGTGGCAGGCGCCAATAGAGAAACATGGGGAGTCTGGCTGTAGCCTTGGATATCTCCAAAGCATTTGACCGAGTTTGGCACCAAGGGCTCCTAGCGAAACTTCCGTCATATGGTTTGCCGCCCCAACTGTGTCTTTTACTATCGAGTTTTCTTGCAGATAGATCACTCTACGTGGTGGTAGACGGGGTCTCGTCTGATAGAATGACGATCAATGCTGGTGTTCCACAAGGCTCTGTCTTGGCACCAACTTTGTTCTTGCTCCACATCAATGATTTGTTAAATGTGACCTCCAGCCCAGTTCATAGCTTTGCGGATGATAGTACACTCCATTCCGCCTTTTCCTCTAGAGCCCCTATATCATCCAACGAGGCCAGAGGTGCAAGGCGAAGACAGGTTGATGCTTTAAATGAGGATCTGACAAGAATCCTGAAATGGGGATCTGATAATCTAGTACAGTTCAATGCAACTAAAACTCAAGCTTGTATGTTCACCAAGAAGGCTGATCACACAATGCCCAATTTGATGATGTCGGGTACCACTGTTCCTATGAGGTCGTCAATATCCATGCTGGGTGTCACCACCAACAGTGCTTTCTCATGGGACGATCATGTGAGGTCCATTGCGAAAACTGCTCCACAAAAACTTGGTTTTCTATTCCGTGCGAAGAGATACTTCACATCCCAGCAACTGCTTATGATCTACAAAGCACAAATTCGACCTGTCCTGGAGTACTGTTCCCATCATACGCTACAGCTCTTAGATTCAATTCAGAAGAGAGCTATTCGCCTAGTGGATACAACACTCACCAAATCATTGACCTTTCTAGATCATCGTAGAAAGGTCGGCGATCTATGCCTTTTTCATAGGTACTTTCACGGTCGGTGCTCAACGGAAATATCATCTATCATGCCACCACGCGCGATTCCTAGTAGACAAACCAGACGAGCTCAAGCTGGTCACCCCTTCACTGTCAGGCTCGAGACCTATCAAACATCGCTATACCAAGCATCATTCATCAATAGAACGGCAAAGTTGTGGAATTCTTTGCCTAGTGAAGTCTTTCCTGATGTTTACAACCTCCAAACTTTCAAGAAGAATCCCAATACCTTCCTTCTCTCCCAAAATTCCACCGCTGGCTAACACGATGTTCCTCGAACATTATAGGTTTCCCTTTCGTGTTGTCCACAGATAAAAAAAATCTGATTTTTTTTTTCAATTCGAATTGAATGAGCAGTTTGATAATGCTTAGTTCAGAAGAAGTCTGTCCGGGTATACTGAGTATAAAGTTTGAAGAAAATAAAAGCAGTTGCAAATAACTTATGACGAAAACCAACCATGTTTTGGAAAATTTCAACCATCTGTCTCTCGAAAACAAATAATGTTTTGTCAAACATTTCATAGGAAGGTAGTTCATTTCGACGAGGCCTACCACATACTTAGTTTTTGTAATGGTCTCAGCAACTTCACTTAGCGCCATAGGAGCGAAGTAACATGCATCGATATAGAGAATTGTGAATATCTCGAAAACGATCACCTCCAGCATTGTTGAGGAATTGTACCTTTTTCACTTGGAAAAGGTGTGGGAATAAGGATCATTCATAAAAAGTACCAAAAGTTTACCGTCAAAAATGTTAGGGCAATTTGAATAAATAATGACATCGTACGCAGCGCCCTGTAGATGTTACATGAAAATTAATACGAAATTATGATTTCTCACGTCAAAAAGTTCCCGGGTACCAAGTTTCGTGCAAATAACTTATTTTTTACAAAAGTTATGTTTAGAAAGCGAACAAAAAAATCAAATTTCAACACCCTGTATCTCCGAAAAAAAGCATTTCCGGACACAAGTTTATATACTTTTCTTCTTGAAACTGTCTCAGGAATACGACACTTGAATATTTCAGCGTACTTATGTTTCACCCTGTATGTCATAGTATCGTCTCCGAAACTGATTATTTCACCTAACGTTTCTTGTTGAAATAGATTTTTCAAGTAAATTACGAATAAAACTGGCCCCAATACTGTTCCTTGAGGTACACCACATTTTATGTTATTGTCTTTACTCACATGATTTTTAAATTCATCTTTTTGTCTTCTAGTGTATTTAAAAGTATACAAGAGATTAACAGTATTGAAGGCCTTTTTCAGATCTATGAAAATGCCGATAGAAGGAGTACAAAAATTTACGAATTTACGAATACGATGTTTTCAGTCACGGAATGAATTGCATCATTGGTAGATTTCTTTTATCTGAAACCATATTGGGAAGTCAGTGAGGTAAATAATTGAAATTGAAATAATGCAAATTTGAGCAGATACTGTCATCCCCAAACGACAGTTTCAGAACGATAATACATTGTATATGAGTTTTCAAGGATCCAGCCTACGTTCGGAGGAATCAAACGACAAAATTGAAACAACTATTACATTCATAAGCAAATATATTTATAAATATCTTACACTCAATTACATACCTAGTTCTATGTACTGCAAACAACTTGCAAATCGCAAAGAACTAGCCTACCAAAACACATCCATTTAATTCGATACAGCTTTTTTGTTTATTCGAACTTTGTTCAGCTTATAATAAAAGATTATCTCTTGTAGCCTACGAGTTGAGCGATGTAAACGTCATATTTTTTCTTTACAATTTATACAAATTTGCTAGAGAAAATTACATTCAGCTGAGGTTAGAGAAACTTCGTTCAGAGGTGTCCCAGTCATATTTCTATTCTAACTGGAGTTGTTTCTCAGACTCGATAGATCTGAATCCACAAATGATTAATTGGAAAATAATTAATTCAATTATTTAGTAGCGAGAGAATAATTAATTCAATCATTTCATAGCGAGAGAAGGATATCTCTATATTGATAAGGACATGTTTGACAATACCAACAATAATGTTCAAGTAAATGGACCGAATATACGATATTTTATTCTTGTTAACTAAATTTGCCTAATACTCTCCTGTAAGCCCATTTTCAGACAGTAGTATCTTTATGGACCAATTGTGATTCACAAAAGTAGATTTTTACATATCATTTTGAATATTAAAAGGTATTGAAATCAAGTGGACTACATTCTCAGAAAAAAAATCCCTAAATTGGCATTGTCCTCCAGTTGTGTACCATGCAAATGACTATCAATTATTGTAATAACATATATATTTCTAAATTCACTCAAATCAATGGAAATAATTCACTTCTTGTGATTTAATAATTCAACATATTATGAGATAGTTCCTTTTTTCTATCAATCATCTTGATGAACTGAAAACATTTCAAAATTTAAAAAATTATTCATTATTCAAATACGTATAAATTGTTCTTGCAAAATAATCATAATTGTTCGGAAATTAACATGATTATAGATTGAAAATCAAATTAAAATATGAGGATAATAGAACGAGTAATAATGAAGAAACTTCAGCCTTCAAGAGAAACTAACCCCAGATTCAATATGCAATGACAATCAGAACGCCCTCTATGAATGGTGTCGACTACAATCATATGGAATGGCCAACGTCGAGTTAAATAAATTAAGTATAAAAAATGCATTTATCAACACAAGCGACAATTCTAAACCTAAATAAATATATCATTTAAATAACGTGTGAATTACAAATTATCAAAAATACTAAGTTCGATACATACAATGAGATAATCGACCGAAAGAAATCAACTATGAATGATTAGTGATGTAACAATCTTTATTTAAATGTACGGGATCGGCGTAAGTTCACAGTTTCCTTTCACTAGTAGTACCACAAAAAAGCTGCTCCCAGAATATTCACTCGTACGGAAATAAAACCATCAGTTCATTCCACCTAAGACGAAATAGTGCAAAAACTTCATTGATTTATTGGTTTTTGTAATATCATTGATTATCATGGTAGATGATCTGATTCAATAACATTTTTATTCAATGAAAACAATCGATTCGAAGAAACATAAATTAAACATGAAAATGATGTACGAAAACTTATTTGAAAGTGACAAAAAGAGTAACTTTGGAAGTTGAATGTCACATAACGAGCAGGAATTATTTATTTTCTGACAGTAAAATAAATGCAAAAAATATACACACGGATACAGGATAACTGCTGAATAGATGTAATCACGCCTCTACATAATGGTCATAATCGAATCCGATATATCATCAGAACCTTTGAATTCATTTATGTCCTTTGAAGAATCAATGACGGCAACATTATCAACATTTTATTTTATAGGAAAAAGGAATAGATGGCCCTGGATAGGAGAGTACAGAAGATGGTGGAGCCATATAGACACTTCTGAACCAAAAAACACAGTCAATTTCTATACGGAATTCAATCATGAATCACTCTTTTACTTTTGAATCTACTTGGCTCATTGTTTTGTCAATCTGTAAGCTTTGATATCTTGATCATTACATGAAACTCATGAGATATCTCTGAAACATTTAGAAAATGAATATTGTGATGAATTGAAAGAGAAAACATAAATATCACAAGATTGTCAAATTTAATAATTTGCAGAATCAGTTGTAGCAAAATGGTAATTCAGAAAAAAATTACATCATGTTACGTCTTGTCAATTCTCAATTATTGTTTGAATGTTATCATTACAATTCCAAAACTCGAGGTAATTAAACGAAGATATGCATAAGTATCGCCATCTGTCAGAAAAATTCAAATTGAACAATTTCATTATTGTGGAGTGAGAAAACAATCAATGATCATCTTCTGTACAACCTTCCTAGATCGAAAGCTTTTATAGTTATTTCAGAGATTCAAATTCCAAAAAATACAGTGAAGAATTAAAACAACAGAAAAATTACTGAATGATATGACTTTTTCCCTCTTCTCATACTATCGATAATTCACGATCACTATTCGCAAATTCATCAATGTTTGATCGAATCGATAGTTCATATGAGTTGAATAAACCATGGATTATTCACAGCATTACATATTCATTCAACAAGCAAGTCCACATAACAAAAATCCTATCACTGGCGCGGCTGGTTGTCCTGGAACCTACCCGACCCCGTCCGCAATCCGACAGCCCCGAAATGTACACCTTCTATATATCACACACCGGAAATACCTGTATCGTTCAGGCGGGTATCGTTCACCGACAGCGATTTCAACTGCCGTGTTGTTGTGCGCACAAAAGCTCGTTCCAGCGCTGCTCGAAAAACTGGCGCATGCAATGGCCCGCCTTGCCGACGGGGCTGTCGTCCTCGTTGAACGTCTCGCAATTGTTGAATATCTGGCGCACGTCAACGCAGAACTCCTCTCTGGACTTGTACCTGCCGAATGCCGAGACACTAATGAATAACAATAATAATAGTAAAGATAATAATAATCGTCTTTATTATTTTCAATCAGATTTGCACATATATAATCATAAAAAAACATAGATTTCTTTGAAAATAAAGGGGAAAGTTTATTTTTGATAAAGTACTAGCACAATCAAAAATATTCTTCCACTTAACCAAAAAAAAACAGAGACGTGTTTAATTTAGATCAATTAAATAGAACTAATTAGCTGAAAGTATAAATATAACTGACTAGAGGAGAATACTAATGAATGTTGCTGTACAGAAGTATGATGAATCCTATAAGATTTGTTCACTTACCTATGTATGCCCAAAAGACGAGCATCGAGAGTTGAGAAATTATATGGATGATGAAAGCTAATGTTGATAATCCAAAAGATGTATCTTGAAGTTTTCTTTAAATTTCTCAACACTGAATCTTTTGAGTTTTGATGAAATCGAGCTGTAAATGCTATATACTTGATAACTGAACGAGCGTATGAAAATTTCTGAGTTTATGAGTTCTATACGTTATTTCACGATGCAAATACGGAGGTTTTTATTTACGATTACGCTATGACATAGATTAGCAAGGTGTAGCTTCCTCCTGTTCTCCATATTCAGCCATCTGATTTCCCTCAGTTTATGCGAGGTCTTTTGTCGCCTCCTTACCCCAAAAATCAGACGTAGATACGAATTCTGAACTTTCTGGATTTAGTTTTTGTATTGCATAGTTAGGTTAGGTCCATACAGAGCATCCGCATAATTAATGGATTACTGATGGTATAAAATTCTAATAGGATAATAGAATTTGAAATTGAAGTGAAGGAACATATTCTCATGCAGAGGAATAATCAGTCATGACAATTACCATATTCATCCAAGTTTTGAATTTTTCAATATTTTCTTTTGTTTTCAATGATAATGAACAGAAAGTTCGTTTCAACAACTTGTGTTTATCATAAATAAAAAACAATGTAGGAATCCCGCAAGGCAATAACGTATCAGGTCTTATGCTTTTCATTCTTTATTTAAATGACATTGTGAACTATTTGTAAATTGTGAATTTATCAACTTGTTTGCCGATGATACGTTGATAGCATGTAGAGTGATACAAGTTTGGAAAATGCAATTGAAAAAATTAATACAGGGTTGATGAATGTTTTCATCATGCCACCATTTATATGTCATTCTAACTGGATACATATGTCAAAAAAAATTATCATTCGCGGGAATCAGTAGTTGGCGCTGATTGAATGTCAAATTTCGAAATGGAGGTGGGCAATAAACGTTTTCCATAATTATTCCGTACCAGACTGCTCGTATCGGAAGAGTGAATTTCGGATTTGAAGCATCTGAAATATAAGGTGTTCCAAAATTTACGCCGCCATTTCTGCAGTGAACTGTTAGCAACCCTGAGAAGAAAATAATTTGACAGCTGCGAGTTTAGGGCAAGTAGAAATTGAGCGTTACACGATACAACGTTTAATTACTGCATGAGAAAGTCATTTTCTGGTCGTGTACCCTTTTGGTTCGGTATATTGTATTTATATTTCTTCATTTTTATTCATCAAGCACATTCTTGAAACATACTCAACCTTCATACTCTTCATGTGAAAGCTGATGAAAAGTATGTTCTAAAGAACCTTGTAAATACAGATACATAGTTTGTTAAATTTTTTAGATACCTGTCAGCTCTAATCCATCCTTCATTGTGGAATGAATGGAGAAAACTGATCGATACAGAAATTATATTCAAGTTTAGGGCTTTGTCAACTCTTGATGAGGTTTCCAATATTTCACACAATTTGTATTACTGGAATGGAGATATTTTCAAAAAAAAAAAATAGTTTCTGTAGTAGAACTTGTATCTAGTCCATATGCACAAAAAAGTCCAAAAAATATTGAAAATGATTAAAAATTCATTTCTATCTAATTGATGATATTTTGAGGTGAAATATTCGCTTTGAAACTTCTGATATTCTGAATTCGTTTGAATTCTTTTGGATTCTTAGGATCAATAAAAATATCTAGAGCTATCGCTTGGAGTTCAACATAATATAAAATTGCAACTAATTTCGAAAATCCAAGAAAAAAATAAAATTTGTACTTCATGCAAAAAATTTTTTCAATATATGAAATCGTAGCAGAGCGTTTTCAACTGTAAAGTCATTCTCAGTGCTCTCTCGTCAGGTACACAAGAAATCCATGAAAATCCATAAAAATGGCATCTGCATTCAATTAGACAATCACGAACAACAAATTGAAATATTTGTAGAGTTCAAATTCCATAATGGCGCGTTAAATTTTTGAAAATTTGTGATGAATTTGTGTGGAATCAGTCAATTGTGAGGTGGCGAATGATTATATCGAAACGTGAACACAGCCTGATATTTGACTTCACAAATTTTTCATGTGCAAAAATCAAAAATCAAACTTACTGCATGTCGGACAACCGCTTCTTGATCGTCGAAAGGTCCATCGGCACCTTGATGATCTTTTTGTAGGTGGGGAACTGTTTCGTGTTCACCGGCAACAAGAACGGCCATGCGTCGTCGTGACATTCGAGATCTTCCAGCAGCACCTTGCAGGGGGCCAGCTCGCGCATCAGTCGCTTCGCGTTGGCCTTCTCCTACAGAAAAACATTGATTCAGTCGGAAATTGTTAACAATTAGTAAACAAAGAAAGTGACTAGGAAGTGTGAGGTCTGAAAATTTTTGGCAGATAGGGAAGCCGACGAACACACAATATATTTTTTATGCAACAGTCTTGAAAATCCTGTTTCCGTCTTATTTTCAGACTGGACTGGCGCTTCGAGGTTAAGCGAACATTTCAGTGCGTTTATCGTTTTAAATTGTGTTTTTCAGTAGTGTCGGTTCGAATAATTTTGTTTACTTCATTTATATTCCATACTAAGAAACTATGGTTCATTGTGCTGTGGTGGGTTGTTCCAGTAACAATAATAAAAGATGTAAAACTGCATCGACATGTCGTTACTTCACTTTTCCTTCATCGAAGGAAACTTGCAGTTTGTGGGTGAAGAATTGCTTTCAGATGAACAAATTCAATGTAACAGCTAGAATATGTTCGAAGCATTTCTCAGACGACGACTATAGATTGCAAGAAAAACTGTTAGAATTACCTATTCAGGAATGGAAATTGAAAGATGATCCATACCTTCCTCTAACATTCCAATACCATCAATGAAATGTTGAATTCATTACCTTAGATTTTTTGGGATTTTCTCTCTCATTCCAATGACTATTAGCAAAGAAATTCTCTTATAGGTATCGTAAGTGATCCAAAATTGTTTTATTTTAAATGCATTGACATCTTGGAGCAGATCACTGGTCTGTCCTTACTACAAATAGGTATATTGAAATATTCATCATATTTCCTATTTTTATTTTTAGAAACGAAAAAAAATCTAGTCAAATGAACATATCACACCTCGATTAACCTACACGCAGTATTTTTTTTCAATTCATTCAATTCGATTCATCCAATTAGATTCAATTTCTTTTATGGTACCTATCTGAAATGTAATTTGTTGAAAAATTTTAAACCCATTATTCCTTATTAGATGCGTTATGTCTATTCGTACAAATGTATTTACCTTCATGGTTTGATGATTATTTTGTGAATTATCTAAATACTTGAAAATAATTGCACTGATTATGATGGTGTAACAACAGTGTTTCAGTGTTTTAATTTCCAATAAAAATATTTATATTAAATACAACTTTATCTACTTGTGTTTTATTAGACTCATGCCCCAAATGTTCCTAATTGTGGCCAATATAATTACCACTATTGTAAATGAACTTTATAGTATTCACTTCACTTGAAATGATTCATGAAAGTCAGTTGCGAAATATATATTTATCAACTAGTGGATATTTCATAATTATTCATTTCTGAATAAATGCTCACGAATAAAACAATTATTCACATACAAACATAGTTCTCAATAATCTTTCTGTTTTGAAGAACGTCATGAATGTTACTCCTACAATACCTATGAATGAATTATTTGAAATTCAGAAGATATCCAGGGGAATAACTCATTTTGTTGTGTTCATTTTCATCATTTTATATATTTCGATGATTGGAATTATAATTCCACTAACATTAAAACTCCAAAAACATTGTTATTCGATAATTCGTCTGATCAAATATATGAAAACCCATGTTATTCCGATTGCCGCCAATCGTATTTGTCACGTAGTGACGTCATGCGCAAAGCGGTTCAAAACTAGAACCTCGAGTAATCATATCTTTCCTCGTTATAGTATCATCCGGAGATATAGACCAGCCCCACTCAACTTTTCAGCTTTCATCATATATGTATACCATATGACACTTGAGACATGACATGTGACTAATCGCTATGTGGAGTTTGCTGTCTACCACCAATGTGAAGTTAGCCAACATAACCATTCCTCCACTTTTCATCGCAGCCAGTCAACCAATCAGAAGCCACTATTTTTCCACCCTTCTCAAGCTCATGTGTAAATTCAAATGCTAAGCAATGTAGCGAGCTTCACATCACCCCACACCTCCACTTTTGAGTTTGACCAGTCATCCAATCAGATGCCTCCCTCTATAAGCTACGACGTCATGATCATCGAATGAATTAATGAAAAAAGGTTATTAAAAGTATATTATCATAATCCAAAACCAAATTGTCGGAAAATTTGCATACAATGCAGTTAGAGTAATTAAATATAGCCTCACTCTGTTTTATACACGTATGCATGGCACTGGACATAGACAGATCAGTTCTTGTACCAAATTGCAACTTTTTCACTTGGTTTTACGTATATAATTAGGTAACACAATCTTTAGGAGCCCTCTTCGAGAAGGTATATCTCCCTTAGGAGCCACTTTTCGTGTTAGCCAGCGGTGGAATGTTGGCAGATATATTCATTTGTTGTCAGATTAAACATGGTAATGTTTACAAATATGGACAGAAACTAAATACTATTTCTCTGAATTATCAAATAGGAAATCTGGAGTAAGATGATGGTAAACATAAGATACATTATAGATTAGGATACATATGTATATACATATAATGAATTAATTCTAACTGAAAAATAAAAAAAAAGCAAGAAATCTATCTAGTTTGCGAATACTATGTGAATGTGTATAAGAACGAGAGAGAGTGGGATGGTGTTCGAATTATTCTTGAAAGTTTGGAGGGCGTATGTTGAAAATAAATTCCCACAGGAACTTCCCGAAAGCATCCAGATATTTTGTATGGATATATTGGCTTGCAAAAGTAATCCAGCTTAATCCAGAACACTAAATATGAAAGTTGCGGTCCTTACTTGATTGGAAGAGGTCTGAAACTTCGGCATCTCAAGTGCAAAAATATATCGATTGGCTCTCTCAGACTCGGAAAGATTGAAGTAATAAAATTTATGACTATATATTTTCTATTCTTTTATATTCTTCAAAATTCCGACCTATTTACGTTTCAGAATTATTTTTTTTATATTGTGTATATTATATTCGAAAAATATCCTTATTATTACTGTCTATATATATATTCCTATTGGTACAGTAGACGCCTATGTCTGGCCGTGTTTCACGACGTCCTTTCTCTTTCGTTTCTATATTTCTAACAAGCCTACAAGCACAAAACTCTTGGTATACTTAGTTATCTTTCTGAGATTGTCATTCATTTCTTTACAATTAATGTAGCGAAATTATTATGATCTATGAAAGTGACAATCACAAGTTCGTACCCACGCTAGACTGTCTTTTTTATGCAATTGATTGATCATCAAGTCTGGATATAGTCCCAACCAGTTTCATACACTCCTAAACGACATTTCGCAAGAATTTTTGTTCATTGCTTGGGCATAGAAAGTACAGTTCTTATACATAATCACTACATCACTAAGCGTTTCGGATATATTTATCTTCAGATGCCCCACTCAGAGTGGTGTAGTTCCCTTAGGTGCCAATTTTTGAATCATGTTCATTCGAACTTGTTTGCTATTTTTGAGCTCAGAGACCGTTGGTCAAATGTGTACATGAGCTCGTACCAGAGATCAATTTTTTTGTTCATTTCATATGTCATCATTTCTCGAGTCTAGATGCTTCCCGAAACCACTCACCTTTTTGAGGTTGGCGCTCGCAGCGGCGGCGGCAGCGGCCGCTGCCGAAGAAGCAGAAGTGGAGGCAGCAGATGCGGCAACGGCGGAGGGACAGGGAGGCAGCGAGACGGACGAGGGGGAGCCGATGTTGGTAAGACTGGAATTGGAGATGTCGCTCTGGGCATAGCAACCGATGGCGGCCAGATCTTCGTTGGTGGCGGTCGAACAGTGAGACGGGGCAGGACTAGAACGAGAGCAAACAGAAAATAATATATTTCATATATTTTAGAGTTAGCTTATCAAAAAATTGTGATAATTATCACTGATTTTCATAGAAACAGTGTCAACATCAAACATAACAAGGTAACACAAATTTCATGGTACACTATTGTTTAATCGAAAACGGAGAGAAACGCGATTTATGTTAAGTTACAAAAAAAAGCGCAGAAAACTGAAAGTCGTCGATTTTTATAGTAATCAATAACTTTTCGACAATTCCTGTAAGTTTTTAAATGTTGTACACCTACTTAGTTGGCGTGCCGGATTCAACATTGACATGAAAACAATTCTAGGCACACTAGATTCGAAAATATGAAAGAAAATTTAGATTTTTTTCAATGGTAGCCATATTGGATTTTCATACCGACGGATAGATCTTAAAAATTCTAATCCATCGATGTATCACACTGTTTCATTTTCAGCTCAATTTTCATAATTTCGTAGATAAAATGACTAAGCAAACTCCCGTATCCAGTCTATTGTTGAATGATGGCTTATTAGTCAAACAGGGTTAATCGAAGGGTTGCTGTTCAACTTTTATTTCCAAATACCAAGTGGAATAATTTTGTAGGTGAGTTCTTTCGGAATACATTTCCTACATTTTGTATTTTGGTTTATATTTTTAGGTAAGTGTGCAGTGGTTGATTTTTGAGAGAGAAATGAACTTATCACCAACAATTTCTTACTTTGAATGTTTTTTTATTCCAACTTTGCTCGTTGTGGCCTTAATATCAGTGTGATATTGATTTTTTAACCAAGACCTATACACCTACAATTCGAACTGCGCAAAAACTGTTGCACTTCTTGAAAACGGGTTGACTATAAATATGTTGCAAGAATCCTTCATTTTCATTGCTCTACCATCAAAAGAGTAGTCGAACGTTTTCGACAAATTGGCAGGAATAAAATGTGGGACAGGCAGTAGCAGAAAAAAGTCAAGTTACAGTTTGGTTTGTTTTGAAGCTTAATTTTGAGGTTGAATTGGAGATGCATTAAAAACTTGTCTTGTAATTTTCTTCTTTTCATGAGTTGAAATAATTGTTCGAGTCAAAACTGAACAATTCATCGTTGCCTTTTTATTGCTAGATTCATGAACTAAGCTGTCGAACTGACATTACAGCAACAACGAAAAAAGCCACCTTGTCAAAAAATTAACATTCCCCTCAAATTAACATTCCCATTAAACTGTTGATGAAAATTCATTTCACTCTTGGAAATGAACCAGTGCACCTAAAGGCATGAATCAAAAAACAAAATGTAGTGAATGGTTTTCGGCAAAAATTTGTATTTTGAAAGAATTTACCTAAGACATTATTCACAGGGTGTTTTGAACTTGAGGTTATGCAACAATATTCTAATAACCTGATAAAGGTATCATTATCAGCATTGCTCACCTAGCAGGATGGTCGACGGCCAAAAAAGAGCCGTCGCCGTCTCTCGGCGCCGCCGGCGCCTTGTGGTTCTTCTTGACCGGCGTCTTTTTGTGCGGCTTCTTGGCCACGCAGTTCGAGCAGTACCACTTGCCTCTGGGCGACTTGGGCAAAGGTGGCTGATGGCAGTCCGTGTGGTAGGAGCGCGGGCACAGATCGCACAGCACCAACTTGGCGCCCGTCTGCGACGACTTTCTGCCGCACACAATGCAGTTGCGCTCCCCCGTCGCCTTGTTCATGCACTCGTGGCAGTACCTGCGCCGAAAACAACTTGTCGTGAAATCCTCGAACTCTTTTTCTATTCTTGATTTATTCACGTAATTATAAGTATTACAACATATAACCTAAACTGAAACCAAATTTGGAAAGAAAAGTGAGATCAGACTGTGCTACCCAAGCAGAGCATGAGTTGCCTGGATCATGAAATAAATTTGTTGAATAATCATTGTAAAAAATAAGAACACAGTGATATAACATCATCGATTCATCTGAGGTTTTCGGTATCATCTACAGGGTTATTCACAGAATAATCCATTATTGACTCGTTCCTGTTCCTCAAAAACTGTATATGAAAAATACCGTTTGCGAAGTTGTAACCTAAGATGTCGATAATACCAGCTCACAAAAGACACATCTATCTGATCAAGTGCAATTATCCACATACAATTGATGGAAGAATCAAAGTGAGCAGAAGTGAATAAATAATAAATCAGTAGTGAACAAATTGATGTTTTCTGCATTTCCATTTCCAAAGCGAAAAATCGAGCTGACGAAAGGATAGACAGAAGCTTTATCTATCAGTATTGATGCACAGAACAAGCCATATACAGGGCACTGAACTGTATGGGAATACTGAATCATGATGAAAAGTAAACACATGTTTGATAAACTTCAATCACTTTGAAGTGAACGCATCTTCAATACACTGATATTGAAGTATTCAGATTTTTTTCATTTTACAAATACGTATTCACAATGAAGACTGAAGTAGTATTGGATATACCATAACAGCTGTAAATATACAATACAATTAATTTTTTCTATATTTGAAATGGAAACTTTCATAATCACCAAAATAAACCTATATTTGGTATGAAAATTTTGAAATAATAAAGACATATTAGTGTGATTGGGAAAGATACATTATTTATCCAAAATTCAACCCTCACTACAAAAAAACGAAGAAAAACTGTACTAACCAATCACCCTCTGGAATATTGTCCATCTTAGGCTTAAAGCAATACGTGTGGTAACCTTTATCGCAACCATCGCAAAGTAACAGCTTATCTTCATTATCTCCGCTATGACAAAACTGGCAGTTCTGCAAAAGAAATCAAATCGTGACAAACAATTCAATTGGGATATCCATATTGGTTAATATGCACATGCAATGAGAATAAAATTAGTGAAGAAATGATAACGTTCATACATTTCATTTCACCATCTGAAATATCAAGTCCCGATTGGATATTTTTCTGTGAATTTGATACATCAGCAATGAATTTTCATCAATTATAGGATAAGGATAATGTACCAACAAAGCCACAAGTGCAATAGAAGTACCAAATCAACATGGCAAACGGAAGCTTGTAAAATGGTAATGTAAAAATTCAGTAGTTATTACAATCAAGATTGATTCAATAGTTAGAAATGAAGAATGACTGTTATTTAGTATGAAGTATTAAATATTAAGCTTGTTATTGGACTGATTATTCAACAAAATGCAAGGCAGCACTTAGCTATTGAACAGCATAATAAGGACTTATTTTCCATTACTACTCAAAGACACTCAATCATTTTCCTTGACTTGAACTTCCTTAACATAATGCAGAAACTACTAATGATCAATAAAACCCAATCGGAACCCCGTTATCGATAGACTACGTAAAGATCATATTATACACACTTCAATGATGATAAAAAGAGATAATAGTTTTATCCGCCACTGCCGAATTCTGATTGTTGATTGATCAAGATTTCTGCAGCATAACATTGGACGATAGCTGTATAATATGATATACACGCTGAGATCACCTACATATCCTCAATGTGAAGAACCAGTACAATAATAACTCCACGTGAGTCCAGCTACTAAACAAACAAATATGATTCCAACAAACGGACGCCTACCAAGGAAATGGCTCAAGCTGGATTTATAGATTGGGTGAGGAAATAATAGGGTAATTTTCACTTATTTCCTCAATGGCATATAACTTTCTCAAGCGTCAAGTTTGTGTTCAGTTATATCATTCCGAAAGTATAAAAAAGGAAATGTATGATTATTATTTCGTTATTTGCTGAAATTCTGGGAATAATGAGATTTACATCATTTTTTACACTCGTACGTCAGCAGCAGCAGCGACTGCGTTTTCAATTATTATGAATAAATGAAAATTCAATATCTTTGAAACATATTTAGCTTTCTCAGGAATGGAATAAGATTTGTCTTTAATTCATCTTCAATGCTCAATTTTACAACTCCCTGTATGAAGAATAAATTTGGTTAGCTCGAACCTATAATTGAAAAAAGGTACATTGTCGATAAAATGAACTGTTTTCGAGGAATGAATTTTTTAGCCCTTTCTTATACAGGGTTTTATTTATCATACAGGATGTCCTTTTGGAGGCCCATGTCTCCGTAAAGAGGGCCGAGAGAACTTGTCATCTTATTCTTTCAGGAATATTCTGAAGAGATTTCCTACATTTTTCCGGACACCCTGTATATCTACTTTAGAGGCAAAGGAATCAAACGGTACTATCGCATTTCCTAAGAATGATTATTCGAGTTAGTCGAGACGATATCTCGAAAAAACTGGGAATCGTCCCGTTCATTTAAAATATCATAAAATGATGAAAAAACTTTAGTTCCAGATTTGTTCGTTGAGAGTCTGCTGTTCTCCAGCTTAAAACTTCCGAGTTCAAACGCCTAATGACATTTCTCTTTCCACATTGAGGTTACGTCGGTGCACTAGATCAAATAAAAGACAAAAAAGCGTAAAGCAAAACAAGCACCACCCACACTCAGCTTGCTGTTATATTTTCGAGCGTTAAGTGCGACATTTGATTGGCTCACAGCTTTCATGATGCTCTTGTCCCAGGCGATGGACGCCTCGAGTGCGTACAGGCACATGGCGAGCTGCGCGGACGTCGAGCACCTGTTGATGGCTTCGCGCCACGTCGCCAGCCCCTTTGGGATGTCGGCGGCGGAATCGCCGCCGGCCGGCGACGCCTGGCCGGAGGCGCTGCTGACGCCGCAGCTCGACGTCGCGCCGCTGCTTTCCTGCGACATGGCCGCCAAGCTCGGATCGCCGGTGCTGGAAAGTGATAAGGAGGCTGTGATGAGGATGTGCTGACCTTCATGTTTTATTTATTATTAACATTTTGTTGGCGAATGAAGATCTACTTTGTTCATAGTCGAGAAAAACTTCGAACATAATTTTCATAATTTTAAACGGAAATGCATAACCAAACCGCAGTATGAGATTATTCATAAATTCATTAATGAAATCACAATTACTCGATCTGACATAAAAAGAGCACATTGAAATGTAACAATGAATACAGTGATGGGCAGAAGTGTGTAACCAAGTGAATATATCGATGAACGTTTGATAGATTTTCTTGATTTTTTGTGTAGGATGATTTCAAAATATGGTGTAGTTGAAAATGTTACCGCCAGTTGATCCGAAGTGCTTGTCAACTTTATTATTATAAATGACACAACCCATATTTTTTCCGAAATATTAAAGGAAACAATTCAGCAAATTCATTATTGTATCATTTATTATGTTCGTTTCCAATACCAACAGAGATATCTTAAAAGGAAACGAATTAAAAGCTGATAATCAAAAATAACTGAAACTGATCGAAAACTGAATTGAATCGATACAAAAACAGTAAAATGGAATGGGGGAAGGCATCGAGTGAAAATAAATGCATTTTATCAAATATTCAAACTGAGTACCTTTCCCTTCTCGACTGTTGGCTAGTATGTTTGTGAATTCCTTTGTAACATAAGCAATTACTCCTGGTTGAATTTTTTGAATCTTTTCGGTTATTCTTTCACCTATTTCTTGCAAACAATTTGGTCAGTTGAAATAAACTTAGGACTTCGAATAACCCCATGGAAAATAGTACAGTGGAGTTAGATCGGGGGATCGCGCAGGTCATTCAATTGTACTCAATCTTCTTCTAATCCATCTATTATGAAATGTCCTGTCTAAGCGATCTCGAACAATGCGATTTTTTTCAGATATTTTTTTATTTTTTTTTATTATACACCACTCAACAGAAACCATTTACAGAGTGAGAGTAATCACAAAAACAAGAGAATATACAGGATGTGTATACACTACTGAAATTAACAATATGATGTTATTGAGTCATGACGCAAGTCAGTTCAGGCAGATTTCACGTATAGTGCTCACATTCGTATTGAATAAATCGAGCTGGTCACTGAATTTGTTGCATGTATTAGACATTCTATGTAATGGTGAATTCAGTAACACATTAGTTCGGGGGGTTGGCTAGGGGTATGCTGGAGTTTTCTAGGACACAATCATTTATCATATTATTCATCAATTTATATGCGAAAATAAAAGCAGAACAGTCTCGGCGGACATCCAGACTATTGAGTCTATGCCTGTGGAATAAAAGTTCGTGCGGGGTGCCCATTGTGGGATACACACCATCACATTTGAACTAAAGGCACTTCAAGAGATATCTCTGTTATTATCGAAAACAAAAACAATAAATGATATATCAATGAATTTGAAAAAAAAATTATTTCTCAAATATCATTAAAGTATACAGGGTGTGTCATTTGAGATAATACAGTTGATAAAAAATCTGGAAAAACCGAAAATTGATTGTCAAGTCAAAAATAGTGCAAATCAAATTCGTCCAGCATGAGTTTCCGAATATAAAATGAAATCAACAAAGTTAATTTCGAATGGTAAATAAAATTTCTTTTTGACATAATTGGTTGATTCCTGATTATGTTGATTCCTCATCAATTCTCCTCCAAATCGCGGATGATTTGAAAACATACACAATCCCTTGGGCCACTTACTTTATCCCCAGTGGCGGTTTCAGGTATCTCCTTTCGATATTCAGTTCCAGAAAGGCTAGTCTTTCCTTTGCCACACTCACAATTTGCTTATGCGGTATTTCTCCCAGATCTCGACTGGGGATTTTCCAACCTTTCACCTGCATACTGGCACTAGCAACTTTGTCCTCCAGAGCCTCCACCTGAGAAACAGAATAATCTCAAGTTAAATCAGCGAACTGTCATGTTGATGGGTCATGGGTCATGTTATCGGATAATTTAAGACGGGTAAAATTGACATCGATGGGCAGGATGTTATAATTGAGGATTGACACGATAATTCAAAACAGTTCGAAGGTAGAATCTAAGAAGTTGCAACTGAACGTTAGTATGTACTTTCCCGATTATTGAGAGATATTGACAACCACTCTACCAGAAAAAAACCCTGAGATAAGACGTTATGTTACAAAGTTCAGAAGGTTCAGAGATTTGAAGTCATTTTGTCGAATAATGAATTATAGATTATCATATAATATATCATTTTGAATTATAAATATATCTACTTGCAACATCATTCAAATTTTAGAACGCCTCTATTATCTGAAAGCCAAGTCACATTTCGTTAATTTGACAACTGGACAACTTGAAATATGCTCAATACACACGTTGGGCTTCTTGAGTGGAAATGAAGAACTGGATTGTTGATATTTGTTGATATTTCAGTGTCAGTAGTGGATAAAATGATATGAACACCTTGGGTGTACGTATACCAAATACGTAAGTACGTACCGGAATTTTCAAGATCCAATCGGCTTGAAGGTGTCCTATTCAAAGTGACGTAGTTTCCTTTCCTAGGAAACATTTTCGGACCCATATTATTAGGAATTTAATGCCTTATTTTTTTGCAACAATTACGCCCCTAAAAGGATGCCACTTACTTTGTATGAAGTGCTTGCTATATAATAGCTCACTTCTCACCGTAGATGTATAATATACTACATTGTTTTATGTAAGGTTGAGTTGAAGTCGTGTAAAATCGAATAATCAATACAACCTCAAATGACATAATTCGTAAACCACACTGTCCTCGTCATATTGTAAGTACACGAAGTAATGAAGCGCCTCACCTGCTCGAGCAGAAGCATGTCGACGCGACGCGCCACCTCCGGCCGCCACGACGCCGGCTCGTCCGGCCTGGGCGCGTCCCCCTCCATCGGCACCGGCTCCTCATCGCCGCCATCCTCGCCGTTGGCGGGCAGCAGGTCGAGCAGCTCGCCGCTGCCCGGCTCGACGAACAGCCGCCCTTTGCCCGGCTCGTACATCGACTGCATGACACCGACGACGGTGCGTTTGAGCTCGCGCTCGCGGGCGCCACGCGTCTGCCACGCGTCGAGGGCGGCGCGCAGCTGCGAAGGCGCCGTGATGCGCCACCAGCCGTACCTGCAACGAAGGAATCGATCAGATGAATGTCGATCCTTTCGAGCGAAATATATTCATTTATGCCAGATGAACATTTTCGGATTCTACAAATGATGACTCATTTTCATTAACTGAAGATTCACATGACGTGAAACAATCAGCTCGTGGGAATCTAATTGCATATTTGTTCTCCAGTCATATATATCATAACTATTTCAATATATTTGTAGTAAGGACAGAGATATAATCTGCCCCGAAATGTCACTGCGCTTGAAATTAAACATTTAGATATCTAAAACAGAAATTCTATGTTTGTCAGTGACATTTTGTTTTTCAAAAATTATAAATATCCTAGCACAAGTACACATAAATCCAAACATCTCCACTTATGCTATTGTTAGACAATGCAATCAATCTAGAGGATTTTGCCAGGCGTAACTTTTTTTGTGAATAGTTATACACAGAATATAGATTATCTCAAACTGTGGTCTACCTATTGCCTTTTTACAAATAATGGCCCCATCAACCGTCACAATGACCATTTATGGACCACAAAAAATACAGAACTCAAGAATCACTCCACCAAATGAGGTTATTGGTTAATGTCTGGTCTGGCATCTTCAATGGTCGAATTCTGGGTTCATCTTTTCTTGAAGATTGCGTGAATTGAACAGAGAACAAACACTCAAGTAACCTGCTGAGAGATAGCATCGAAGTCCTATTGAATGAGTTTCCTATTAATCATATCAATCAAATGTGGATTCGACAAGATCGCACCAATGCCCATAATGATGCATTAGTTTCCCAGAGAGTTCTTCAAATGTTTGAACAAATACGGATTGGCACCAACGGTCCGCTTGATTTCCAAATCTGAATACATCGGACTACTATTTATGGGAATATTTCGACAATATATTTCATTATAGATCTATCAGAACGCTGCAGAATTGCAAAAACAAATTGTACAAACAATCAATTCATTACAGGAGGCAACCATACGGAGAGCAGTAGAAGTGTGATTGGTAATTTTATGATCTATCCGATGATGTGAAAATCCAATAATGCCACCATACAATTATTATGAAATTGAGAAAGACACGAAATGTTGTTTACTGACCTTTTCTCTTTGGGCACTCTCTTCTTCTCACTAGGCCTCGGCATGCCGTGCTTCTTGATGTGCTCCAGCTGTGCGCTCTCGTCCGCTGTCATCTGAAGAGGCGCAGGACTATCACATGATGTGTGATAGTTACCTTAACAACGAAAGAAATAATCTTAATCAATTTATCAATAATTGTATCGCTCGATAATTAAAAAATTTAAAGAAGTAGTCAAAACAAGGATTCGACTCCGATAGTAAAAAACGAAGGTGTATTTCATAGTCTTACTCCCACCATACTTTAAGTTACATTCTTCTTCATACCTCACCATAACTAACTGTTGAGATAATGGATCATCTACATATGATATCTCTGGTGTCTCGATTAGTTCATTTGTTTGTTCAAATTCATAATCAAACAATTATAATGAGTTTATTGGTATAACGAATGATGTGGGCTTTAGGAGGCTTTTTTTCTCATATCCATTATTTATAGTATTCAGGTGTCATCAATCTCAAGTAACTGAAAGGTAATATTATAAGGAATGAAAATTGCAGAGCCGTATTTGAAAAAAATCCAGGTGATAAACTTCGAATCAGGTCCAGCCGATGATTTTCTCTAGTCCCTCATATAGGAAACACAAGAGATGCAGAAAATAATTCGATAAGGAAAGTTGGTTGTCATTCATTGAACTTTAATTTTCGAAAAATCTCGTATACACTGTGTCTAACTTAGTTCTTAACAAAGGATAAACTGTAAATTCCCATGAATAAAAGTTTCATATTTTGTATGCTTACTGGAAGAGAGAGGGAGAAAGGGGAAGAGGAAGAAGATAGATAAATAGGAGCAAATAGTTTTTGTTGATCAACGCCCCTGTGGCCTAATGGATAAGGCATCGGCCTCCTAAGCCGGGGACTGTGGGTTCGAGTCCCACCAGGGGTACTTTTTTTTTCTCATCAAACGACAAGCAATGGCGATGTCCACCGACCGACTTGACAAACTTGACGATAGTTACATGATGTAGTTCGATGATGATTCTTTACATTTCATTATATTAAAATGTACAGGTTTTATTGAATTTACTAATTTTGTAATTTCATTCTTCAATCATTTGTGTTAGTAACCATTGAACGTTTCGTTCCAAATTTATTTCATGTCTACTTTCACTTCAGTTTTCACTTGCTATCAGAAAATATTTCCGTCTCACATGTGTTTCAAGATGGAATTATTGAAATAAAATTGTTCATAAACGTTCATTATACAATTATAGTCGTATCGGATGATCGATATAATGAATGTCTGTACACACCAACGTTTGGCTAATTTTGTACTTATCATGCGATGGGTTATTTTTCGTACGTATTTCCACATCAGGAACCAGAATTACCTAAAAAAAAAATCGTGCGCAAACCTATATTTCTCGAGATAATCCAGTAAAAAGTATGAAAATCAATCTTCTGTTTTCGACTCGTTTTGGTTAAACATCATAGCCATTCGGAGTTTCACACAGGATGCTTCTCATACCTTCCATTATACATTCAAGAAGGCAATAAGAAGGAAAAACATCCTCGAAGGATTCATCGTATTTGGCATACTTGATGAATCCTTCTTTCATGTGGGCGGTGCTGTCAAAAATCTCTGATATTTAGACTCACAAAACTGGTTGTTGTGACATAGATTCCCATTAGACAGCACTGCCGTCTGGACGAAAAAAGCTGAATCCACCTTCCTCCAGATTCTAAAGAACGTTGATTCAACTTCTTCAAAGATGTTTTTCGTTTTTTTTGACTTCTTGAATGTACAATGAAGGTATTAAAAGTATCCTGTTTGAGGAATTAAATTTCGAGAAATAGCCCGAAAAAAGAAGGCTCATTTTTAAACTTATTCCTGGTTCATCTTGAAAAATATAGGTTTGTGCACTTTTTTATAGTGAAATTTGGATTCCCGAGGTTAAAATATGTACAAGTAACAAAAAATTGAAAAAAACCTTCGCTTGATATGTGCAAAATTACCAACGTTTGTATCGTTTAACGAGGTTTAATCGATTGATTTTGTTGAAAAATACTCCCATAAATACTTGACGATTACATTATTTCATGCATTGACTGATCTTACGAGTACGCAGAGAGTAGAAATTTCACCCTAATATATTTTTTTGATGAACTCAGACAATCTGAATTTGAGACACTTTGCATAAATATTACTTACCTGTCGAATTCGAGCCGGGAGGCGGAAAGACGGGAATTTTCAGTTCGGTGATGTCTCTGGTGCAGGCGCCGACGCCGCCGTTCTCCCACTTGTTGCCGGCCGTCAAGAAGACGCCCTCGCAAGTGGCGCCGTCCGACGGCAGGATGCCGAACCATCGGTGCTCGCCGTCGTCGCCACCCTCGAGTTTGATCAGCTCCGTCTTGATCTCAGTCTTCAGTTCGTTGAGTATTTCGTTTTTCAATTCCTCCTTGAATTTGAAAAGAAAATTAAGAAAAAAAATATGACGATGAAATCAGACGCGTGGTTAGGGTAATTCCATAGGAAGGTTATCAGTATTAAAGTGTCATATATTTTCTGAAAGTAAAACTTCATCTTAACTATCGCATTTTCATCCAATTCCATATAAAACTATTGAATAATAATAAATAAACAAAATATTCCTAGAAACAAAAATAATTACTCAAAAATAAGAGAATGTTCAACAAAAAGTACATAGAAACAAAATAGATGAAATAAAAAAAAACAAGATTATAACACATGAACATGGTGTCAAATATGAAATGCTAATTTATTTCTATTTGTTTTTCAGAACGGATTCTGTCTATAATAGCATCTACATTATTTTGTATGTCCCGATGTATATTCAACAGGGAAAGTCCTGTTGAGCGATTCTGGGGCATGGTTATCAATCTTCTCAGGGACGAGAAACTCTGTTCCACTGAAGCGACAGATTTTGGATCAAACGGACGAACAGTAACAAACGATTGAAAACGATGAAAAATTCGAAGAGCAATTGAAGATTGAAATTGTCTAGGATTGTATTAATAACTTTGTTTTTTCTTATGCATCACGAATTACTCGCGAAAAGCGAGACAAAAAGAATATTTTCGAACTTTTGAATGATAATGAATAATGAAAATAAGAATCAACTATTGCACATTTTCGATGAGCTTCGAAAAATTTGAATCAAATTGGCTGTTGATATACGAAAATATTGGAGAGAAATATTTTTACCCAGTTTTATAATTACACCAAAAATTCTGGAATACAATATTCACTACTGCACCAGGTTCTACGTGAGAAGTTTTCAACTTATCAATAAATTGGAAGTAAACTGTGATGAAAAAGCTGAATGAAAAACGAAAATTCCCAGCTAGAAGATTTCTGTGAAAGTTTTGATTCAGAGATACTCCAGAAATTTCGACAATTGAGAACATTGAACAAAACAGTTTCTGAATTTGTTGTAGTGAACTTTATAGGTAATATGAGAGGTGAAACGGTGACGCACTTATTCAAAATTGCTTTTTCTTCACTAAACAAATTTCAATAGGGACTCACTGTAATAAATTGGTTTATTCGGTAGCAATATCAATTTTTAGATCAATGACAACTACCCTTTTTTCTTGTCAATACCAATCTATTTCTATCAAATCATACCGGGTGATATAACAATCATAACAATAAATATTAAATATTCAACATTCTCCCCATCGTTGAAACATCAGTCTTCACCAATATTAGGTTGAATATCAAGCCTGCAAACTTTGGTAACAGGCCGACGATACACACCATGTGCTGTTCGCACTTCTATGACTCTAACAATGCCATCTTTCCCGGGGAAAACAGCCGTTACTTTTCCCAATGGCCATTTATTCCTAGGAAAATTTGGCTCAACAATAACAACCATGTCGCCAATCTCTACAGGTATTGAATTATTGGTCCATTTTCCTCTTTTCGTCAAGGTTGGTAAATATTCTTTCACCCATCTTGACCAAAAATAGTCTGAGAGTCGTTGGGCCTTCTTCCAAAGTTTCCTTGTATGAATTTCTTCAAATTTAGTCGGTAGTGGATCTCGTTTCAATCCGAGCAACAAATGATTCGGCGTTAAACACTCTTCATCGCTGGGATCTAGAGAAACATGGGTGATTGGTCGATTGTTCACGATATTTTCCGCTTCTGCGAAAACTGTTAGTAGGACTTCATCTTTCGGATTTTCTTGTTTCAGGATATTCTGAAGTATTTTCTTCACTGATCCTATCAGTCGTTCCCAACAGCCGCCCATATTTGGGGAAACGGGTGCTATAAAATGCCACTCTATCAGTTTCTCCGACAGCTTCTTTGTCATTTCGTCATTATTAATATTTTTCCAAAATGCTTTAAGTTCTTCGGAAGCTCCACGAAAATTCGTTCCATTATCGGAATAGAGACATTTTATCTGACCTCTTCTTGCCATCATTCTTTGAACAGCCATTATTGTACTGTCTGCAGAGAGCGAGTGCACTATTTCGAGGTGAATTGCTCTGATCGCCATGCATGTAAACAAAACTCCCCATCGTTTCTCTTTATGTCTTCCAACTGTTACATATAATGGACCAAATGCATCAACTCCACAAAAGGTGAAAGGAGGTATATTCGAGGTGAGTCGACATAAAGGCAGTTGTCCCATCAGAGGAGGTTCGGATTTTGCGTTCCTAATCTTGCAGATCTGGCAGGACTTGAAGGCGGTTTTTACAGCGGATCTTCCTTTCAAAACCCAAAATCGCTGGCGTAAGTTGTTGAGTACTGCCTCTACACCTTGATGGTAATTCTTTTCGTGATAAAATAGAATCATTAATTTCGTGTAGCGACTTTTCGGATCCATAAAGATTGGTGATTTCATAGCAACGTCAATATTCTCACTAAGATTCAGTCTACCGTTCATTCGAATCAAATTGTTTTCATCAAGGAGTGGTGATAGTTGTGAAATTCGTGAGGATATATCTACTTTTTTCTCAAGTGTCAATTGTATCAGTTCATCTGAAAAGCTCTCTCGTTGGCTAGCTTTAATGCAATACAACTCAGCCGCTTCATATTCCTGACATGTTAGTTCACTTGGATGAAATACTATTTCCTTTCTTATCTTACGCAGTAGCTGGAACTGATATCTGAATATCCATGCTGTAGCTCGTACAAATCGTCTCCACTTCGAAAATCTTCTGATATCAGGAATAATGTATATTTTCTTTGTGGTCAAACCAAAAAATGTTGTATTTGCCTTTCTTTCTGCGTTATCATCTGGATGAAATTTCAAAATATCTATTTGTTTCGGCCAAAAATCTTCGGTTCGTCTCAGAAAGTCAGGTCCGTTAAACCAAGTCAAATTATTTTTGAAGTCAATTGACTTCACAAATCTTGTACACATATCAGCATTATTCATTTCACTTGGCACATAATTCCATTGATCAGGTTTTGTTAGTTCTTGTATTTCACCGACTCGGTGTGATACAAATTGTTTATAACTTCTACCATCTCCTCTGATCCAATGTAATACGGTTCTCGAGTCTGACCATAAGTAACTTCTCTGAATATCCAGTGATAACTCTTTTTTGATAGTAGTAAGTAATCTGCTTGCCATAATCGCTGCTTGCAACTCCAGTCGAGGTATTGAGAGTGGTTTAAGTGGGCACACTCTGGCTCTGGAGGAAATCAGAACCACTTGTATTTCATGCTCAAAAGTCATTCGTAAATATGCTGCACAAGCAAATGCTTCCTCGCTGGCATCGCAGAAAACGTGTATTTCTAAGGATTTAGCTTCCGACAATAATTGTGAATAACATCTTGGAATTTCTATGTTTGGGATTTGTTTCAAGTCTTCAAGCCATAAAAGCCATGTTTGGAAAATACTCGTCGGTATATAATCGTCCCAGCTAATCCCAGTTCTGCAAATCTGCTGTAGGATCATTCTTCCCCGAACCACAAGATTAGTTAGGAAGCCAAGAGGATCAAAAACTGACATCACAAGTCTGAGAACTTCTCTTTTTGTTGGCGTCTTCAGCCCTGTTATTATGTCATCAGAAACTTTATGGAATTCAAGCTTGAAGGTGAAAGTGTCTGAGGTTACGTTCCACCAAATGCCCAATACACGATTAGCTACAGATCTATTGAGATTCCTTTCATCTGTCCTCAAGTCAGCAAACTGATTAACAACTTTCTTAGAGTTAGACGTCCAGCCAACTACCTCGAATCCCTGGAAGTGATGACGTTTGGTGCCACATGCTCACCATGTTCGGCTCAGTATGTGAAAAATATAAACGCCAGGCAGTCATCAAAGTATCCTCACCTAATAGAAGATATAGAAAAAAATTTCTATGTTGATGATTTCTTGGATTCTTGTATAAATGAAGAAGATGCAGTCAAGAAAGTGGATGAAATCAGGAGACTTCATCGAGAGGGGGGATTCGAGGTAGTTGGCTGGACGTCTAACTCTAAGAAAGTTGTTAATCAGTTTGCTGACTTGAGGACAGATGAAAGGAATCTCAATAGATCTGTAGCTAATCGTGTATTGGGCATTTGGTGGAACGTAACCTCAGACACTTTCACCTTCAAGCTTGAATTCCATAAAGTTTCTGATGACATAATAACAGGGCTGAAGACGCCAACAAAAAGAGAAGTTCTCAGACTTGTGATGTCAGTTTTTGATCCTCTTGGCTTCCTAACTAATCTTGTGGTTTTGTCGTATTTCCATAGCAGTCCGGTTTCGTATCTATTTTCTCCAGGGATTCTTCTTGTCGTTCTCTCTAACAGTTCTATTGCTCTTCTTTCTTTATGACTTATTCTTTTATTAGTTACGGCAACTCCAAAATTATCTGTCGAAAAAGACTCTCTGATAAGTTGTTCTATATCTTCTTCCTGACTGCAAATATGTAAAACAGTCGAATTATATACATCTTCTTTTCTCGAGGATTTTCCATGTACTGTCCAGCCAAGTAGACATTTTGTTGCTATAGGACTTTTTTTACTACCCTCATATACTTTTCTAGGTACAATCAGATTGGCATTATCTTGGCCGATAAGTAAAGAAGGTCGTACATTTCTCAAGCCTTTAATAGGCAACCCACGAAGATGGCCTTCTTTGAAGTCGTTTAATTTGAAAGTCTGTTGTGGTAGAGCTAAATTGTTAACAGTTCTAACATTTTCCATACTATACGATTTTGAGCCATTTTCTATCGCTGATATTTTGAAACTGATGACTTGAGAGTCATCGTTATTTTTGACAATTTCGCTAGCCCACTGCATGCAGAAAGGTTGATTTTTTCCATAAATTCCAACTTTCTTAGCTGTTTCTGCTTCCATGAGTGACACTGTAGAGCCTTCATCAAATAAAGCATAAATCTCTAAAATTCCAGATGGCCCATAAATTTTTACCGGAGAAATTCTCAATAAAACTCTTGTGTTCTCATTAATATTCAGAACATTTTCCTGTCTGTAGTCAGTATTTGAAAGTGATGAGTTGTCGACTGTTTGGGATGGTGAACGCTCCGTTGATTTATGCAATAGGTAGTGATGTCGTTTTGTACAGCCATCTACACTGCACTTTCTTCTTGATTTGCACTTATGCTTCATGTGATCAACTCCCAGACAGTAGAAGCAAGCTTTTATTTGTACAATTTTTTTCCAACGATCATCAACCGTGTCATTCTTCATAGCAGAACATTTGCTTATGTGATGATCTTCATTGCAATAAATACATCTCAAATCAACTGTATTCATTACATTTTCATGTCGTTTATAGTGAAAAGGTTTTGAATTTTGATTCGAAAATTTTGGTGTGCTAATGCAACAAGCTGTGTACTTACAGACTTGGCTTTTTCTTTTATATTGTGAGATGAATAGTGGCCAAGCTTCTGGTTTTCCATCAAAAATTGAAAAGTCCTTGTCGAGCACTTGTCGGTTCATTAATCCTTCCACTAATCCTGGAGTCTGTGCATTTGTAACAGCCTTTTCAATCACCTGGCATAATCTAGTTACATTGTTTTCACTTTTATCGTCAATTTTATTTGTGAAACTAGTACATGCAGCTTTTTCGTCGTGGCACTCTTGGAAATTTTCTTGGATCCATCGATGTACACCTGCTGAGTTATCTGAACAATGTGTTCTTGTTGTCTTTACGCTCACATCTTCATTTTCCGATTCTTCTGCTAATTCTGCTTCAGCAATGTCTTTTTCTAAGTCTATGATTCTCATTTTTACTTCTATTTCTTGTCTAAGAAGCTCCGCTTTTGCTTTTTCAGCTTCGAGAGTTAGCTTTTTCCTTTGAACATTCGTCTTTGAAGATCTTGAGCTTCTTGAGCACTTTGTATCACTACTTTTAGAGCTTGCCTTTTCGGTAATGTCTTGCTGACTTCTTGGAGCAGTTGATCTACCGCTTTCGTTATTCTCGAATCCTAAAAGCGGCGGTATATCTTCCAAAGAACCTTTTCTTGACATATTTCTTTCTCTTCTGACACTTGTCCAAAATCAAATCAAAAATTTCGTATTTATGGACTTTCTTGAATGTTCACGATACTGTGAATATCTGTCTTCCACTTTTAGTTCAAATCCGGCTCGAAGGACCATGTAATAAATTGGTTTATTCGGTAGCAATATCAATTTTTAGATCAATGACAACTACCCTTTTTTCTTGTCAATACCAATCTATTTCTATCAAATCATACCGGGTGATATAACAATCATAACAATAAATATTAAATATTCAACACTCACCTTCACCTCAGCCCCCACTTCGGCCTTAAGATCCTCCTCGGTCTTGTTCTCCCTCTCCATGCACTGCCCCAGCCTCTCGAATAGATTGAACTTTTTGCTGCCGAACGGCAAGTCTTTGTCATCCTCCTCCTCCTCCGGCTCCTCCTTGACCGCCGTCACGTTATTCACGAGCGACTCGTTGAGGCGCTTCTCCTTTTCTAGCTCCAGGTTGCGCTCGAGGTTTTGGACGATGTCGTCGACGCTGCGCTTTAGTTCCGCCAGGTTGTGCTCGCTCTTATCGACCGTCTCGCCGTTCTCGAAGAAGGTCAATCTGTTGGGAGTCTTCCGGTGCTCGTTCGCGTGCTTGTCCAACAGATCGGGGCTGTTTTCGGTTTCCTGCAGGATAATAGCCATTTATGCAGTGATTGTGGTATGAATATGGAGTCGTGATATACTTTATCTGAAGCTGTTCAGTTATACATTCATAACCTACTCGATTTTAACCAATTAATAGCATGGATTACTCATGAACAGAATAATGAAGATAGTTCAACAGACCGTTTTATTTCAACGAAAGTGGCGGCGTGAATATTCTACAAAACTCCAGAGCAATCGCAAAAAATTTATGGAATTCTTCCTAAGTTGAAACTGTAAAAAAGCACCACTAGACAGCGAATCACATACCGCCTCTAACACAGACTGGTATCACTGAGAATGAGGTATCTGTTTTGGTAAATTTTGAAATCATATAATGTTCGAGGAATATCAGTTTCGAGAAATATCGAGTTGTTGGCAAAGGTGTAATGTTAGGAAAGAACGAATTTATTGGAATTTTTCTTGAAAGATTGGAGGTCGTAAGCATCGGGAAAGACTTCAACGGATATATGTATATTAAGATTCCCTGGAGAGTAAGCTCCGTGTCGAAGTTGAATTTCGAAATATTGCTAACAATATTTATTTGTGTACCTAAAGCTGCTTTTTCGCCAGAGAATAATGTGATATTATATCAACATAAAGAGTAATAAATAACATTGATTCGTGAACAACGTGAAATAATGCTGAATGAATTTCAAGTTTTGCTTTTCTTGGGTTTGTTAACTGAGTATTTTGTATTGCAAATATGCAATCTAGAATCGACAAAATTAACTCAACAAAGCACAGTATGAAAAATGAACCAAGTGAAATAGTTGAAACGAAATCGAAATAAGGACAGAGCAAAGCGTCAAATAACGGAAAAAATGAGAACTCCATTTGCAGAAGTGTGCTGTACCCTCACGGAGTACGACACTGAACTGAGTTGATGGACAGTCATGTATATAGCACTAAATATCTCATACTATTATCAATAAACATCTGAAATCAAATTTTGTATTCACAAGAAATGAACAAATTCATGATCATCATACTATGCAATATGACTTCTTCCAACTCGATTCAACAAATTCTGAACTTCGACAAACAAAATACGTTGCGATCTCAGAGTTTGATAAATTACCTCCTGATGATATAGAATGTAATGAACAACGTCGAACAATTCCAAATAAAAGTGAAGCAACATATTCTTATGCCAAAAAATAATCACTTGAGGTTTCTTGCTTCTCAGCTACTTATATCGATGTAGAGTGAAGTCACTGATGGTGTTTTGTTTCGCCGGTTATTTCAATGTCGCCATCTAACGGTGATTAGGAAAAAAATTTAGAAGGGTTGGCTGTACTTTAGAGTATTGACAGAATATATTAGAAGGCAATTGGACAGAATTGTTTTACCATTGCTCCCTAAATCGTGTTCATTATCGATAAACCCCTCACCTTTTCATCGGTGCCCACCAAGCTGCTGACCTCCTTGTCGTCGTCGGCGTCGTTCATCTCGTCCAACTCGTCGCGGATGTCGTCAAGCTCGTCGAGACAGCCGATGCCATTCTTGGGCGACGTCGTCTCGACGTCGTCCAGCCGACGCTGCTCCTCGAACTCATCCGGGTCGGCGCTCTCCATCGCCTCGACGAACACGCCGCCGCCCTTCGGGAGGGACCAGTAGCGACGAAAGAACCTGTGGCGAAGTGGAATGCTCGTGAAATCTTCGTTCATCAATTTTATAACATATATTTTTTTCTTTTCAATTCTCTCTACCACTTCTTACCATCAGCCTGTATTGAAGAATTTGTTATCATGTAGGATATACGCGAATTATAATTCACAAACGATGGCTTGTGGAATCGTCGTTTATCGACTTCATATCATAAATTGTTTTCTTTTCGATTTTCTCTACCACTTCTTACCATCAACCTGTATTGAATTCCAAATAATCAGATTACAAGAAAGTATTTGTTGTCATGTAGGATATATGCGAATTAGTCTCAGTTTTCAGATTGAAGAAAAGCCGAGGAGCCGGATCACGAATTCAATCATGTTTACAGAGCATGTTAGATACATTTCTTTGATAGACACTAATTGTCATAAAACAATAATAATAATAATGATAATAATGAACAGTTACCAATGTACAACTTGAAGAAAACATTAGACATTCATTCGATAATAAATATCAACATTGGGATTGAAATGAAATTATTCTCGGTTGATGAAACATTGATCTATGTGTCGAATTTCAAATGATATTGTTATGGATATAACTAGTGATTTGAGAAAAATATTATCTTGACTGCAAAATTGTGTGTGAATAGGCTCTCAATTATGACAAATTTTCGTATATGTATATTTCAAAGAGAACTAATATATCAAATGATGCAATATCATTCAACAATATGGGTGTATGAATAAGTTGAACGAAAGGTATAATGAGGAGGCGTTATAGCTCAGAATTATATGTATAGTAACCGTATCCAAGGTGTTATAAGCGAATAATATACAGGTGGAAAATAAAATTTCTCATTCGGATATATTCATGGCAACACATGCCTTTCGGCTGATAGATGAAGTATTTGACATTCGATGTCGACAAAAAATCAACATTTGATGAAGTTAGACTTTAGAAACTGTATAAACCATTATAACCATACCTGTCTTGACCGAAACAGATGGCCCTCAGCTGCAAAGAAGCTGTGTTCAGAGTCTGCAAGTGAGTTTCGGAAGTTTTGACTAGCTTCTCCAGCTTCTTGCCCAGTTCTTCGCCGGAGAGTTTGTTGTCCTCTTCCTTCAAACCAAGTTAATTGATATTTCAATGATGAATTTCTTTATATTAATGCATGCATTATTTTAATGGATTTTCAACTTGTTTTGAAATTCTACTACCGTGTAATAACTCACTTCTTCTGGCTGGGTTCCAACGCTCTCGTTTTCACTCATCTCATTTTCCTCTTCGTCTAAAAGATCGTCTTTATGGAGGGAAGGAGAATCGACGGCTGAATCATCACCATCGAGTTTGACCTGAGCTTTTTCCATGGCTTCAGTCCTTACTTTCCGGTTATGTAACATCTTCAGCCTGCAAAACACAACTAGTGAATACACCATACCTAGTTACAACTATTATCCATTGAAATTCGAACTAAAACTCTCAATCGAACGTGAATGACAAACATTGAATTTAGAGACATAGTATAGAGATAAAATCAAATAAAATCTGGAGTCCTATCGAACATCGCTCTACCAAGCATCATTCATCAATAGAACAGCAAAGTTGTGGAATTCTTTCCCTATTGAAGTCTTTCCTGATGCTCACAACGTCCAAACTTTCAAGAAAAATTCCAACAACTTCCTTCTCTCTCAAAATTCCACCGCTGGCTAACACGATGTTCCTCGAACATTATAGGTTTCCCTTCCGTGTTGTCAACCGATAAAAAAAATACAACAGTGCAGAAATAGTTATGGCAGTGTTTTTATGACATTATATAAAATCAACAATATCTATAATCGAATAGAACTAACAACATTCAGCAATAGGACAAACATTTCTTCTTGTCGAACAATTCTATAATCTTCGAGGAATATAAGTGTTCTTATGGAATATAAGTATTCTTCCTCATAATGAAATAATATGTTTTTTCTAGCAGTTGATTTGATATCTACTGCACTGTCACTTCTGCAGCTCGATATTTATCAGGTTTGTTCGCTGTGCATGCAGAATAATGTATTGTACACTACAACTTCCTACATTACACTCAGTGTAGATGGAAAAAATGATACACCAGAAACACCAAAAAGTTTGAGTGCTATACGATCTCCATTAGTATACAATATTGTAGATCATGTAGACACATGAAACAGGCCTAATGTTCGTTGGATTGACGCAATTAGACTCGGCATTGGTATCCAATCCAGTCGGCATCACAGATTCCTTCAGTCCCGTTGAGACGCGATAGGATGAGCGCCAAAGACATGGATTGTGCTATCGATAGTCGTTTTCTGCCAAAATTCAGCGTTCGGATCATATTATAGTCTCCAGCTAAATTTACGATTATAGCTGTTGAGTCAGTCTGTAGAACTTCAATCGGTAAACCATGTCCGACGTAAGAGACATGAAATGTCCACTGGGAATCGTTACTATTTTAGGAAGAGAGATCGTTTTTGTCCTCTTCAGTGATTATCATTTGTATTTTACTGCTGTTTTTTCATATATGGTGGTGCCCTTTCAATTTCTCATTATGATTTCGACACTCCTTATGAGGTTTCAAGTCGTCATAATTATATAGCTCAAGACTAGAAAAGATTTGCTTTGTCAATGCCCAAATCTGACATTGAACTAACACTGACCCAACTGAACTATAATCAAGCGGAGGTTGATCTTCTACAGTGCTCAAAGGTCATACAATCCGTGAGGAGCCAGTGTATCCACTAGTCTAGTTTTTATACACCACAGTGTTCAATCCCAAATACCCGCAGACTAGTGAATGTCAACTAGAATGCAAAATTGAATTAGAATGTCTTCAATAACTCATTCCCTTTCAATCTTGCACCCTGACTGATCTCCAACAATTTCCAATTGGCATTTTGTCAAGACTTGATTCATCAAATGTTGTTTCAGTATCTCATAGTGGAGGCGAGGCAGAATGTGGTGACTCTATATTGAGGTGTCTTCAGTTTCAAAAAACATTCCACGCGCTGGGCCTGGAGTAGAAAAGTATACTCTGAATAACTTCGAATCGAATATCATATTCAATTTCTCATTCAATTCAACAGATCATAATTTTCTCTGAATGCAGACGTTTTCTCCGTTATGAAGATAAAAGATACTTTCGAGAGCAAAATATGCCAAAACACAGCTGCACACCTCGAGTAACTTGCTGTTCTATTTTCTAGAAATATTATTCTGTGAATCTATCTAAATGTTCTTTGTTGCGAAGATGAAGATGTGCGAAGTATCCAGTATCTCACGAATTAACTCTATTGAGTTTTCATCGAATGTTATATCCATACAATCCAAAATGTAATCAAACAAATCAAAAAACGAGAAGAGAAGAATCAATATAAATAATTAAATGAAGAATATAATATAGATGAAAGATGAGAAAATATCAGTGAGGAATAAAAGAACTTACTTTCTGATTTTCATATCCAACAGCCATTTCTCCTTCTTCTGCTGCGCACAACTCTCCAAGGAGCTCTCAATCTGTCTTATGACCGCCTTATTCTGCAGTAACTCGTTGCAGATGAACGCCAAAATCTCCACCTTCGTGGTAGGCGTCAGCGACATGAACGGCTTGTTCTTCAGCAGGTCGCTCAACTTGAACGTAGGATTGCTGTGTAGAGCCTACAAAAAAGCAACTTACTGAAGTTTTCCTACTTCCACAAAATTGAATTGTGAACTATGAGAGAATTATAGTAATGAGCAACTTCATTCCAAAACTATAATTAGGGATCCAGGATGGCTAGAGATGTTTCCAATTTGTCAAAAAAAAGCAAGACACATGTTTCTGTCCACCAGAGACTTTTGCTACCAAATTGGAAACACTTTGATATTTATTCTTAACAATGACAAAGTCTTGAGCATAAATTGGGTTTATTCGGTAACAATATCAACTTTTAGATCAATGGTAACTACTCTTTTTTTCGTCAATACCAATCTATATTTCTCAATAATACTGGGGGATAAGGCAGAAGTATAACTATATACAAGGTGTTTAGAAAAATCACGGCCAGGGCCAGGGCCATTTTATGAAAAAAAGTTCCTATAAACGTAGGTCTGCATACGCTTCGTTACCGATCTACAGGGTGTTGAAGTTCAATAATACAAAACAGTAAAAACAGGATATCACATAATCACATGTTCTGTTGAGAAGAATGGAACGGTTGATGATCGTTGGAAAAAATGTGCAAGTAAAAGCTTGCTTCTGTTGTCTGAGAGTTAATCACATGAAGAATAAGTGCAGCAGATCAAGAAGAAAGTGCAGTGTAGAGGACTGTGCAAAAATCATCTCTACCTATTGCACAAATCAACGGAGCGCTCACCATTCCAAACAGTCGACAACTCATCACTTTGAAAAACTGATTACAGACAGGAAAATGTTCTGAGTATAAATAAAAACACAGGAGTTTCATTGAGAATTTCTCCGGTCAAAATTCATGAGCCATCTGGAGATTTAGAAACTGTAGAGCCTTCATCAAATAAAGCATAAATCTCTAAGCCATTCATTGAATATTCCTGAAAAGTAAGCAGATATTGTTCCGAATGAAATAATTTTGGTAGGGAGATATAGTCACCGGTCTTATTTTTATTTCAGTATTTATTCAGCAATGATGATATTGTAGAACGCAAAAAATCGGAAGACATTCATGAAGAACGAAAGAGGAATAAGAATCATGATGTCAGTGTCAGACGAATCATTGCTGTTTATGAAACATCAGAATTCGATTGGCTTATATACAACCCCGATATTTCACGTCAAATAGTCAATAGATAAGGGAATTTAATGCAAACTAATCTCGCAAATAACTCTACGTTCAATATTTAATGATACATTGGATATTTTATGAGCTATAATGCAACCGCTCCTTCATAAGATGAGAGCTTCTCCCCCATGTCGCCTATGATTAGACTGCGATGATTACCTCATAATAGGAAGAATTCTTGCCCAGTCGAGTGATCGACATTTCCTCGTCGTTCTGATGGTGATCGGCTACTCTTTTTTCCCTGTCGCGTTCGAAATGAACACCCGTCAACGCTTTCACCTCTCCTGTTGCGTTAGCATACAAATAAATCCTCAATATTTCCGAGATGTTGGTGGGAGTTATGTCAGCCTGTCGCAGGCTTTGTCCCAACATCGTCGTGTACCTGTAATGAACAATTCTCGATTGAAATGAAATACTGATGTTACCAACACTCGATTACAGCAATCTAACAATATTAGTGTATAGTTATGTGTTAACTGTGGATAATACCCCTAGAGGCCTGAGATTGATGTTTGTATCATTATTCATTTAGCCTGAAATGATACAAAATTATGACAAGTCTTCATATATGTTCTCATGCTGAATTTTACAATGAGTTTTTAGTTATATAAGAGTAGCGTATCAACTGTTGAATTGATATTGGGTTGGAGTATCCTGCAGAACAGTTTTCACGTACCTTGCCGGATTGGGAATACCAGGATCCTCTATGGCACAAACCAGCAGGTGGGTCATGACGGAGAACAACTCATCTTCGGCCTCCTGCGACTGCTCGTTCGGCAACAGCGCACGCTGCAGCGCCCCCAGCGTCGGCAACGATTCCATATCGAAGCCCAAGGTCTCTCCGAAGTTGTGCAAGAACTCGAATACCATCAGCGTGTCCGCGAAAGCTTTCCCCGACAGCTGCAGGCCAGGAATTCGCTCGTATCTATGGTAAATATCGTCAATATCTCGGTGTCATTGTACACAGCACACTGAATTTTAAATCTCATTTTGTGTACATATACAAAATATCGTACAAGAGCCTTTTTTCTGTTCTGGGATCAGGAAACTCATATTCTTGCGATCATCTGTCACATAATACCGAACCATTATACAACCACATTTGATTGTTGTGCCAGATTGCTTTCCCTTTCAGATGATGATAGCAATGTACACAGGGCGTTTGCCAATTGAATGTCAATATTCAAAGGGGTGATTTTTGGGTCCATTTCAAAAAGATCGTATACATCTTAACTTTCGAGATATAGGGTACAGTACAATGCATAGTCTTTCATTATTATCTGTAATACCACTTGGCATACATGTATTATGTATCAAGAGGCATTATTTAGAGTACCAAATTTCTTTTTTATCCCACCATTGGCGATCGTACGGAATGGCACCTGCTTATTTTGACAGTCATTGATGGTACGCCACTGAGTTCTTTTGAAATTTGAATCATTCATGAAATTCCCAATCATTACTAAGTAAATTTGATCTCTTGCATTTTTTCAATCCGATGCTTGGTTTTTGCTTCAATGAATGAAAACCTTTTCTCTGCATAATCTATGACAATAATTAAATAGATTCAATAATAAATTTGAGCCGTTCATTCAAAATTACTTTTATGAAATAAAATGGAACTCGTTTTTGTACAAGCTGATATTCATATTTTTTGGATTCTCATTGAATTTGATCTCATAATTTGCTTTCCGTCGACGCACAAACATTTCCACATCGCATCAGATTTTTGAGGAATTGATCCTGGAGTGAAAAAAATTTTTATTTTTGTTCAAGCGGAAATCATCAAAACCGTTAGACAGAGAAAACCCATGAGATCAAATTTGCTCAAATATGAATGAGAATCTTGAAAGTTATTTTTATTTCAAGAGAAAGCAGTGGCTCAGTATTTTTTTCTCCAAAAAAGTTCAATGCAAAATCCGTACGGACGTCACAGGTCGAAAAAGGAAGAATTCTGTACATCAGAAAATGCACCTTGATGCAAAGAAGACAAGTACCATGAAGATATTATTGAAAAACTGTTTTTTCAACCATCACCCTATTATTATTATAATTATTTATCACCCTGTATCTCAAAAATCAAGGCTTTTAGGGCATACGTTCATAGAAAGTTTTTTTTTCTCAAAATGAATCAAAGAATCACTTCCTTGAATATTAGCATGTCTTTAAGGAATCAAGTATGAATATACGACAGCAAACAACAAATTTTCAGAATAAAGACAAACTAAGAATTAATTTTTAAAATATAAAATTGAGTCCACACCACAATTCACCGAAATCACTAGCACTGCTTTGGAGATCCTGAAAGTAGCAATAAACAAGATGATCTCAACCAAGGTGGATATAGGATGGTGAAATAACTAGCCACACCGATTGTCAATTCTGTGAAGTCAATTCCGCTTTTACTGATAATATCAGATATCTAACAGCTAACGCTTCAACTTTTGCTTTCATGTTGAATTACAATTTCAAATCAGGTTTTCCAGAGTTTATGAGAAAATCTTCGAGATCGACAGAGGTCGATTTTGGGAAGCCTTACGTCATATAATAAAATTTCTACAACTTTTTATAGTTTCTCGGTATAGGGAGTTGGAACACCAGTCTATACTCACATCATGGTTTCAACTATTGTGATGGATGGCAAACATCGAACAGTATTTTAATTGTTCAACATCCAGATGATGAAAGAAATCAATCTCAAACAACGTGGTCAAATATGAATTCGATCATGGATATATCCAAAGACATTGAAACACGTTTTAGTCCGATCAGTCATCATTCGATCCTTTTTTTCCCATCTCTTTTCCTCCAAATATATACTAACCAGACTGTACGATTCTTCAAATACGTTATGAAATCTCACAATGGGTTGAATACTTCAAACAAATACTTCAAACTCATTCAACATAAACAATATAATATACACTTTTACCGAAGTATAATTGATTCTTATGATTCCCATTTTATGAGTTATAGTCCTATTACTCTAATTATATTTATTTCAATGAAATCAACCCAAACTTATAACTTTTCAACGAAGAGATCAGCACTTTTGGCAACGCCGCACTGGCAAGTTGTACGAGATTTATCTACCGTGAATGAACCTATACATTGCAAGGTTGCCTAAACGCCGTTGTCGTGTTAGTGGTCCACTTTTTTGTGAGTTTTTAACAATATTTTTGAGAAAATTATGGTGAATTCGTGTATTGTGTGCAAACGGGTGAATCATCTTAACCCAAAATCAACTTTCCATCTGTAAGTAGGGTTATGTTATAGTGTATTGCTTTAATAGACAGAGGCGTCCGAAAGTTCCAGTTGAAACCTCTGCTCTGTCTCGTGGATGTTTGGAAAATTCGTTCATTCAACTCTTCAATTGATTAACCGTTCATAAAAGAATGCTTGGTTCATTTAGGCATTTTCAATTGAAAAAACACAGGATAACAGAATGAGAAATCGCTATCTATCATGACTTTCTACCTATTCGATCAATGATTCAACAATTGCAATTTGCAATTGCAAATAACTGGCATTTGATAATCTTATCATAAAAAGATCTGAAAATCTGATTTGGTACATAGTCATATGTACTAATTCCATAATGGAATGATTTTATACAACTCATAACGTCAGGAATACAAACGTATTCCAGAAACAAGAGACTCATAATTCATCTAATGAAATACTTGCGACGAACCTGATTTTTTGCAATTGCATATTTGTTTTCTATTATTGCTTTTTAGGGATGTTTAACCACCTTTTCAGGATTCACTTCGTTTTTGGTGTTATTGTTGAAAAATCATCGAATTTTGATTAAATCAATTTGAATGCAAAACTAATAGTCAAAAAGTGTCGGCGGTGAGCACGCCCCTGGCCATGAGAAGGCGATCGAACATACACTGTTGCCAAATAGCCGCCGCCGTGCATTTGACTCTCTCGCACTCGATATATACATCCAAACAATGTCTGATCGGCTTTCAGAGCGTTTTATCAATGAAACACTTGATCTCCTGTGTTTTAATGTCTTTTGATATCCATACTAACTGAAACTATGTTGTTTCATCCATCCATTCAAAACCATTATATATTATTAGCATCAACTAGTTTATGAAAATCGGCAACTTTTGAGCAAGGTTGGAATATTTCACACTGAATGTATGGCTCTCATAACTATACTGACAAGCGTTTTAGCCTGTGTTTATCAATAAGCAGCGTTTCTATGTGGTTTTGTACGCAGATCATAGTGTGACTACTACACCTGTTTTTTCTCATAGAATCTATAATTATTTCATAATGTATTGTGATGAATATTTATCTGTTCATGTGTTCTACTTCCTATTTAAATGAAAATTTTAATTACTCAGGCATCGGGTTCTGATCCAGATCCAGCTCCAAGTCCTCGCACGGCCTGCGGATCTCCGTCAGGATCTCCAGCTCGACGCGCCGCTGCTCCATCTTCTTCTCCTTGTTGGCCATCTTTTCGGCGAGCAGCTGCTGCTTCTTCTTCTCGCGCTCCTCCAGCTTCCGCCTGCTCTCCAGAGACTTGACCAGCGCCATGTGCTGGCGACGCCGTTCGCGTTCCTGGATCGGAAAAGACGAGTGATCGAGGGGAAGTGCGACGCGACCAGCATGCTGGTGTCGGGTTAGATATTACCACAGTAAACTATCTTACGAACTGGAAATACTCGTAACGTAACGAAAGTGAGACCAATCGCTGGAGCTGAAAGAGATGTGTAGGATCTCCATTCCAGAAAAAGAAATTCGAACATTCACATTCCCATAAGTCGTGGATAAAACGGAAATGGCTGAGAGGAAATGTCATTTGCAAGTCAAATTTGTTGCAGTTTTCGAGTTGAATTTTTTGTGATGGGTTGTCAAAATGCTACTCTGTGAAGTCTAGTAGTGTTTCTTGAAAGAAAAATGTCAGAATAATGACGGCACTAAATGTCCTCTTCTCATTGTAGCTTCTTGAGTGAGAACTTCAAACGATACGACTCAACAAAGGGAAGAATGTGACAAATAACACCCTTCGAAATAAACTTTCCCGTTGTTTTTTGTCGTGCTGATTTGTTTGGCGTAAGTAACGTTTATCGCATTATCACAATTTTTATTTTGCATCAGTCGAACATAACCAATATTTATGAAAATACACCTCAGACATAAAACCACAAAATAGAGCATGGGTTTGTAATTACACTCGAAAAAAGAAGATATATAATAGAGAGATGCTTTATATTAATTGATGATCTGACAAAAATTCTGAAATGAGGATACGAAAATCTGTTAGAGTTCAATGCAACAAAAATTTGAGCTTGTATCTTCATCTGGAAGGCAGATCTCACAATGCCCATCATGACGATGTCAAGTACCACAGTTCTAATGAGGTCGTCAATATCCATGCTGGGTGTCACCACCAACAGCCACTCTCATGGGACGATCATGTGAGGTCTTTCTGCGAGGGTCTTTACATCCCAGCAGCTGCTCACGTTCTACAACGCGCAAATTAGACCTGCCTTGGAGTATTGTTCATATGATTGGTGATCGGTTCGACATGTGGCTAACTCGTCTTGGAATCCAAATATATATATATTAAGATTCCAAACATACGCTGAAGCTCTTAGATTCTATTTGCCCAGTCGGTGATGCTACACTCGTATTCGTATACTACGTATTCATTGACATCATAAAAAGGTGGGCGATTTTCTTCTTCTCAAGATATTTTCACGGTCGGTTCTCAACGGAAATCTCGTCTATTATGTCACCACATTATTGTCAGGCTCGAGACCTGCTAAACTGAAGTGAATAAATGAAGTGAATCACTGAATAAACGTTACATCAAATAAATCAGAGGACAAAGGCGATGTTTTTAGAATACTGTGTTTTCAGAGTGATTTTTTTTTTAATTAAAACATTGGAAAAAAATGCCACGTTTCTTCAAATAGCTGTAATAAAAAAATGGACATCAAGTAGTCATCATTCTTTGTCAGTTTATTTTTCAGAAATACTTCTTTTTGGAAATTTTCTTCATGTCGAGGTAACAACTTTCACAACCCATCGCAAAAATTCCTTCAACTCGAGAACCGTGACTAGAACCGTGAATTAGAACACTCTGCACAAGACTTTTTTCCCCATTACCTATTTCCTGTTGATCCAAGACTCATGGGACCCCTGTATATAGATTGGATATTTTTTCATATGCGTTGAATGAAAGACGATTATAGATTACCTCTAGTATAGCAGTAGGAGAAATATGTCGATAAGAGAATATGAATATTGAATAACGAAATTGACAGAAGTAAGGAAACATTTAGATAATTTCTCATTTGATATTTTTATTTTTTCATACATCACAGTGATATCATGATGGTAACATTTATGATAAATGAGTACCTAAAGGTATGATATAACTGAATATCAATTTCATTATTTTTTGTAGACTAATGGATGATTTTCTATGAACATACTATTTGCCTTAAGATCTCTCCAAAATCAATACACCAACTCCATCGTAGTAGAATCGACCCAGAAACACCATAAAACTCCATGTATTGAAAAGAGACGGAGACCCTACGCGATAGTTTCTTCGCACTCTGTTACATCACGTCAGTTAGTCAGAACATCCCAGTTCCAGTTCGTATAGTAGAATCCACTGGGTACGCACGACATATGTAGTTAATAAGCCCCACAGCCAGCAGCAACTGCCTTTCCTAGACCGAGAAAGAGTTACCGACGAAAACGCAAAGATGTCTTATCGGTCTCATGAAAGTCTTTATTTTTCTTCGATCGACACCCCAGATTTCAAGAGAATTCAGTGTGTCTTACTTGAAACCATTGCATGATTGTACCCATTCATATAGTTTGGAAAATTGAAGTGATGCCCAAAGTCTGAACAAATTGAATATCCATGATCGTAACCAAAATTGAATTTACTGTAATATCTTACAAATCCCATTGCAATGAACAACTTCCATCATTATATATTTTTTCTTTTCTCGTTGTCCATATTCAATTCGAAATATCATTTTACATTTACGATTTTTTACTCTGTGAAAGTTTTGAATGAGATGATTTTCTTCGGAGTAGCTTTAACTTGTGTTAACGTGCAAGTAATCTGATCTTCAGCGTTTTCCCATTATATGTTCTATAATGTCTCAGGATGAGAAATGAAGACCTTTGTATTATTATTATTATTATTATTATTATCATTATTATTATTATCATTATTATTATTATTATTATTGTCAAAATAACGGTCCCTTGAAATATAATGAAAACACTCTCAAAATTCAACTTTCAACCAAACTTTCCGATCATATTTTACACACCACATCTAACAGTAAGCAAACGCTTGCCTATACTGTGCTTTTTTTTTGAAGATATTGGGGGATATAATCCCACTCCATATTCACATGATTCCACTCCATATTCAATATTTATATGTACCATTAAATGAATGGTAGATAATAATGAAAACAAGTAATTCTCAGCAACGAATATTATTACTATGCCTTTCTACGACAAATGAGTGGATGAGTACATACAAAGTTGAGCAAAAATATAACTGAAATAAATTTTCAAAACTACAAAAACTACCAAACATGCTTAACAAGCCATAAAAAATAGAACTTAGAAATCAATATGACTTCTAATTGTAATAAAACATGTTTGTCGGCATTAAGCGATTAAGTAAAATAAAGATTTTCATGAGCATTGTACCGAACCAAGTAGAAAAACATATCTTGAGTGTCAGAAGCCATTCCATGTGATTATTATTGCCAAATGAAAAAAAGCGACTTGAAGAAGACTGCAACCAAAGAAACCACCTTTCCACGAACAAACAGAAATCAGTGTTCTACAAATTCCAAGATTGTACACGATGATCTTCACGATGATGTTTTTTGTGAAAATAACCAGATAAAGCATATTTAGATAAGCACGGAGGGCCTTGAACAAGTGAAGGAACATTAATGAATATAGGGCCATCTGAATTCTCCCATCGAATTTTAGTAGATGAGAAATTATTTCAGAACTGTTGCTTTCTCAAAGTTTCATATACTTTTTTGCATTTCTTTCCATTTACTATAACATTTTTCGAGGTAAAATTCATGAACTCCACGTTGCTCCTGACCCCAAAACCCTTAAATTTATTTATACTTGATTTCTTTTTTATTTCATTAAGGTGCACCGCGTTGAATGAAGAGGTATCATTTCGATGACAAACGGTTTTCAAGATGAACGGATTCATAGTAAAAATCGTAGTCAATCGCACTTTTTATAAAGAGCTGGGCTCGTGTGCAATCTTGGAATTCAAAGTACACGAATGCACCCCACGTATGCACCAGTCATTCATACAGAAGTTTGATTCATACCAACTCGACGGTGTAGAGCATCTCTCGTTGTTTAGTGATCTCCTGTATGTACATCTAGAGGAAGAAAAATACGCGTCATGACGATATATACAGGTGAGCGATGCGACAGGCGATGATGGATTCCTAGTAGTGTGCAAGTATTCATGTTTGATGACAAACATGTGACAGTCATATCGATGGTTTTATGGAATTCCTAGCGAATGTTCAGCCCAATTGTTTCTACGGTTTTTTTGTTTATGCGAGAAATATTTTGTATTGTTGCAATGGAACCAACCCTGCAGCTACATTATTTCTACGGTTTTTTGTTTATACAAGAAATATTCTGAATTGTTGCAATGGAAACTCACACAATTATCTAAATAATCTACTTTCGGTATGTATTTCCTCCTTTCTGTTGCCGTCTCACTATAGAAGGACTACCTTACGCAATCTCTTCAGGCGTAAAACCTTTCAGGTTGGTCGATATTCGAGAAACTCTCGATGGAAAAGAGGTAGCAGGAAGGGTCTTTCCTGACACATTCAAGCCGAGAATCAAATAACAATTTGTACTCAAAAGTTTGTAGTACTGCTAGCACTGGTGAAGTTGAAAGTTTCCTCACTGAGTGCGGAAAAGTGAAACTACTCGAAAATCTCATTGATAGGGAAAATGTATATGTACTAGAGTAGCTGTAGACTATTCCATGTAATGTGAGAATCCATTTATATTCTCTTGTTTTCACCTTTTGAATGTGAGTCTTAATTTTTGTATTTCAGCTTGAATGAAAAGAAAAGAGAACTAGTACTTTTTGAGTATCAATGAACAATTACCTATTATATATATGAACTCACTAAAATGTCAATATTTCATCACTTCATGAACCTTAGCAGCTTCAGGAATATCAAATAATGTCTCTTTTTTCCCCCATCAGACCATAATTTTGTAACGGAACATTTTTGGACCATGGTTTATGACAGCATCATTATCACAGATATGGAATCTCACCCTTAATTATTCGCATATCATTTAAAATCACCCTGTATATTCAAATGATTCATAAGCCTCATTGATTCAATTTATTCCTTGAGGATCAACTGTTTAATGCTAATTATTTTCGAAACGATTTGGCAACTGAAATAACATGAGTTTGGCGGAAGAAAGAGTTCATGATGAACAATCTACAAAACTCTCCCACTCGAGATTTGATAGATAGCGTCTTCCAACGCGAATACCTGACAATTTTCAACGATTCCACTTACTTGTTCTTTTAAAATAGCTGCCTGTTGTCTTTTTAGTTCTCTCTCCTGAAAACAAATGAGTGACGTGATATAAAATGAAATAAAGACTGTTACAGCAAACATCTGGCACACTTGATGAGGAATATGTACGACCAAATGAACCTACCTGCTGTTTCCGTTGTTGTTCTTCATGTTTGTGCCTTTCCATTTCCTCCTGGCGTTTTCGTTTAGCCTGACATGCAAACACAAAATGAACGAAATAACAATACAAATCATATATCTTGGAACTCTTCAGATATTTCTCAAGAGATGATAGCTAACTAGATGAAAATAGAGAACTTATGTTGGCAAAGGAAACGACAACTTCTTGCTACATTTCCATTGCAATCTATATACAATACTCACATAATCAACAATATAATTAAGAAAGGTACCATTCTTATCATCCTAGATATCAAATACTTCGAAGAAATATGATTTGCCCCATCTTGAATACATATAAAACACATGAAGCAAAATAAAGCCTTGTTTTGTTAGTTACATGAAATAATAAAGTCAGCACACAGCATATGATGTAATTCTCACAACACAGATTGATGAACCTTGAATAGTGTATTTCCAATTGATTGGAGATCCTCCATAATTTTTTAGTGAATTTCATGTTGAAAGTAGCTACATAGAGAAAAAAATTTAATGTTTTTTCAAATTCCTTATGTAATTTCAAATGGAAAGTTTATGTGACAATTTTGTCTAATCTATTAGTCTGAATAATTAATCTAATCTAAAACAACATTGTACTCAGCAGTATTCGTGTACAATTTGGAAACTTTCTGAATTCCTGGGTCTGAACTGATCAAAATCAAAGAAAATAGAAAGTGATGATTCAGCTCAAAATTCAGCAATGGACGCTTTTGATGTCATTAAAAAGAATAATCGTTGTACAATACCCCTGAAAGTTCTTTGAAACTGACTAATTCAACTAGGTGAAATGACTTTTTTTCAGCGAACCTCTTAGCCAAAGAACTTTGATATTGGAATTTCGTAAGGTTCTCAGATGATAGGGATTTATTTCCAAATTAACCAATTCACAAATAACCAGTATCATGCATGATATTTCAGTATAATCGGCATTGAATTTATGACGAATCATCAGTTATGTCTAGTTCATTAGAAAAACATATTTCCAATTGAGACTAAATTTCATATATTTGACAATGGAAAAATCGGTCAAAAATCTTCACACGTCATCACATAAAGACACGAATTACATTGAAGAGGAGTTTAATGTAATGCATGAATGATATCTCCAACGAATTTTTTTTACGATGCCAATTAGGTTTTTCCCACTAGAAATATGTTCCAGGCATGAATCTGCGTGAGTGTCGTTTCCTTTCAGGAAATTGAATGAATAAAATACTTCTATCGTAGAAAATTGAATCTCATGAACATAAATTCAAGGAAGCTTCAAAATGTCGATACCAAGGAATTATCAGACAGTTCACCGAAGCCGAGGAAAGTTCCCTGACGAAAAAGAATTTAGTGTCCATCTCACCTCCATCATCTGTTGCGATCTCGCCTCCCTCTCTCTCCTCGCCTGCTCCTGTCGCTCCGTTCTCTCAATCTCTTTGTGTATCCTGGCCTGTTCCCTGTCCAATCTGGCCGCCGCTCTGGCCGCTTGTTGCTTGCGGGCCATCTCGATACGTTGTTCGACCGGCAGACTCGTTCTCATCGCCGATTTCAATTCCTCTAATCTGGAATGAATGAATCAAGTCGAAAGCATTCATTGAGAATGTGTTCCAGTCGAAAACTTCCAATAATAACGTATGGAAACTACTCAATCAGATTCCAAGTCAATCAGATTTCATTTCCATATTAAAATATAAATGAAAAATACCAGTAGCATTTCTTCCAAATTGTCACAAACTTATAGTCAGTTTGAAGTCGTGAGTAATAAATCGCAAGTTTCAAGTAATTAACGGGAATCGTAAGGAAAAAATTACCATTCATGCACGTGTCATTACCATGTAAGGAAGGTATTCTGTCATTGGTCTCTTTTGCACAGTCGTTTGGTATGTTTATCTGCTGTTGGAATGTTTTGTTCACTTTTGAAGTATTTCCTTGCAGTTCACTGAATTATTTGGGTTAATGTTACGAAAATATTGGGAACTTACGAGTTAATCGCATTGTTTAGGTTAACATTTGCCACATCTTCTTTGCAATTATTGGGGAAACGCAGAAAGAGAAAATATGCCATGAGGCGAAAAAAAAAATGTATTTCCGAAATAAATATACCACATATGCATGGAAATGGTTTTTATTTTTTTAAGCGAAAACGGTGCGTCGGACGGAGAAATATAAGAGGTCAAATTCTTACAAAATAAATACGGACGCCAGTGGTAAAAATTTCCTTCTTCAAAAAATAACTAGTGGTGCTTATGCTTAGTAGGTGCTAGTGTAATTACATGAAAATATCTAGAACAGTATTGAAGTTATAATAGAAGAAATATTTTTTTCTTGAAATTTCAACTATATAGATCGAAAGTTAAGAGGTTAAGGACATAATATGTTCATATGAACTCTTATTCTTAAAATGAGCTGAGGAACCATATCATATTTTTAGCCGTCAATTGAATCACACCTTGTAGAATTCAATTGGAATGGATAATTAATAACAGAAAATGATCAAGATGAAAACGCTTACTTGACGAAAATCGATGCCAAATTGAAAATGTTTTTCATTTTCGTTCATGCGATAAATCCATTTTCGAAGATACTTTTTCGAAATGCGAAAAGATGAAATCTGTGTTTGAAGGCATTTTTATATAATCGGAAGTTAAAAAAAAAGGATTCTTAATGAGTACTCCTGTACTAAACGACATGAGGAAGGTGTTTCACATATTCGAGAATCATCCCCTTCCCGCGCATCAACTTACCTCCGTATGACGTCCTCTTCAGTCAAGTGGATGAACTCGCCGCCCTCGCTCTGCATCTCGGGCGGCACCGGCTGCAGGTAATCGCCGATGATGCACCGGCAGCTGAATGTGAAGTGGTCCTTCGACAGGTCGACGTTCTTCTGGTACTCGAGGTACTGCGTCACGTCCGACATTTGCTTGAACTTGTTGGAGGAGTCGGGCGCCGCGTACGTGACGTCGCCGCGCAATCCGCCGTTCTTCGTCAGCCCACGAATAATCGTCTCCCTTTTCCATCCTGAGGGAGGCACAACCAGTTATTCAATTTATACAGGGTGTTACCGAAATTGGAGAGTTAAATGAAATGAATAATAGAATACAAAGAAAAAGAAATCAAAGGATACACTTTTGTCGAACAAATTATATTTTGGGTGATAATGAATTATCAGAGAATTTTCTCATATTTTTGTTGACCACCGACAAGAGGTTGATGACCGCACTTAAGAGTACTTTCGGCCCAGCCAAACACATCAGAATGGAAACTGCTACTTGTTAAAATGACATCAAAATCCGGATCCTGGTTGGAAATTTGCCTTCACAAGATCCCTCTCCTGCTGTTGAAATAAACCTAACCTAACCTGAACCTGGCCGAAAAAAACCCAGGCGTATTTGAATTTGGGCCAATACACGCCTCGCACTTTGGGGAATCACCATGTTTCGAACACATAGTACTGCGAACTGCTAACAGGACTATGGTACTTCAGTCAGTTTTTCGATATTTCAATTGTTCGGAAAGTACCGTTTATATTTCCTATCAATTTTGCTACCAATTCACAGTTGATTCAGAAATATTGATTCTCAACCTCGTGCTCTTTTACAGGTTAGTGGATCCACATTCACTGTTAGCAAATGTGGAAGCCGTTACTTCTTTCATGAATATATCTTAGTGACATGATTCCTTGTGCTACAGTTGTGGTCAAACCCTACGACGCAACTTCTTCGTCAGGAATCTCACGTGAAATCGCATCAAAACTTCGCAGGACTATACGCCAGGAGGTGAAACATCAGAAAAAGGTGTCATCAAATTTTGTATGTATATATTGTAAAAATAATGGTTGGGAAAATGAAGATGTAATGAATAAGGATTGTGGAATATTCAAATTGTGACAATGAAAATATATACAAACATATTTCAGATATAATTTCATTGGTTGAAATTCGGGATGACTGAACTTTTGCAAAGTTTTTGCGAAACGTGTACGCATTTGAATTATCATGTTGAAGTTCATTTTCGACTTTTGAGAATATTTCACCTATCTAGGATATGCAAAATCATGTACTATATTCCTCAAATTTGAATCGAAATCAGAAAATAAATATCAGGGACGGGTAATATCTATTAAAAAATATGATTAAACACTCATAATAATCACTAGTGGTTTGTTCAGCAATATTCAAGATATAATTTCATTGGTTAAATTTAGTGATTACCTCGCGAAACGTGAAAGTAACTGAATTATTCTGTTGAAATTCATTTTCGGCTTCGAAAGTATTTCACCCATCTAGAGGAGGCAAAATCATACACTAATCGTGCAGTTTTCAATTCATCAAATTTGAATCAAATTCAGGAAAATAATGTCAGGGAACGAGTGATATCTATTGCAAAGTGTGATTTAAAACTGTTATGACAATCACTTCTCAGTGGTTAAGGCGCTGATTAGCAGTATTTCAGTAGTAGGATCAGTTATATATTTGTAGTTTTCTGCATGCCTCATCATGGTATCATCGAATCCACTTCTGAAAGTAATGAATTATTTTCTTCACCTCATATGAAATTCACAAAGATTATACTAGGTTACAAGGATTTGGATTTCGTCTCACTAGTTTGTTCACCATTGAGCAATCTGCTACTATTAGCTCGACAAACGCTACACTTCATACTCACTCGCGCCATTATTGTGGTCCAGTGATTCTTAAAGGATCTGCTTCAGTGAACAAGTCCACTTATAAAATGAGTGCTCTCGAATTCTGTCATTCAGTTTATACTTGTACTTCGAACAAGATGTTTCAGCTATTAACCATCGTTGGCGCTGCCTTACCACTTCTTCCCATAGAATTATGGTGCATCATACTACGGTAAGTACCTTCTTTATCTCCTACTGATTTTGCTGACATTCCACAATTAATTGTGAAATATTGATTCTCATTTTTGTGTTCTCTTTTACAGGTTAATGGATCCACTCTCACTGTTAGCAAGTGCAGAAGCCGATACTTCGTTCATGAATATTTGTCTTAGTGACATAATTCTACGACAAAGATTGGAAGAAGCTTTCCTTATCAAGAAAAAAATGTTGAAAAGTTCATCTATGAATCCTAAGATGTCTACAGTTGTGATGGGACCCTACGGCGCAAATTCTTCGTCTTTAATCTCACGTGAAATTGCATCAAACCTGAACGTCAGGTAGTAAAACATCCGAAACGACTTCAGAAAGCGCAGAAGGGCAATAAAAAGTGTCGTGCCATCAGATTTTGAATATATTGAGAGGATAATGATTGAGAAAAAAAATAAGGAGAATCTACTTTTAGAATATTCAGATTTTGACGATGAAAATCCATACAAACGTATTCGAAATATAATTTCATTGGTTGAAGTTCATGATCACCAATTTTTGCACTGTTTTTGTATAACGAGAGAGTAGCTTAATTTAGCTTCTTAGTGGTTAACCGCTGATTAGCAGTATTTCAGTAGTAGATTAGGAGTAATTTTGTAGTTTTCTGCATGCCTCATCATAGTATCATCGAATCCACTTCTGGAAGTAATGAATCAGTCTCATCTCATATCAAATTCCCAAAGATTGTAGTAGCTTACGAGGATTTTGAAATCGTCTCACTAGTTTGTACACCATTGAACTATCTGCTACCATTAGGCGCCCCTAAAGCTACATTTCTTCATTCTCACTCGCGCCATTATTTTGGTCTGAAATGACCGCTATCGAATTCTGTTATTCAGTTCATGCTTGTACTTCGAATACAATGCTCCAGCTATTTTATGACTAAAAAGGCATTTGCGGTGCGATGACTAGTTGGTTTTCGGTAGTTTTCAGCTTCTCTGCGATTATTTACATAGTACGAGACGTGGTGCAAATTTTGAGCACTTGATGTTCAAATATATCAACGAAATGAAAATAAACTAGAAACAGTGCGAGAGTACTAGCTGTGAACCCAATCTCAGCAAGGAGTCCAATCAAATAGTAAGGAAATCTTTCAAATATAAAAATGGTAAGGATTACGGTAATCCTTACCATTTTTATATTTTTATATATGTGGAAAAAGTACCGCAAATCAATATGGTTTTGTGAAAGTACAATCTACCAAGATTTTTTGTATTTCGCCATTCAACTCAAGTGCTCAAGTGTGACAGACGATAGAGGGGAGCGGGAATTTTATTTCAATACCAGTTTTCTTCATTGAGTCTGAAAAATTGTATTAATGGATAAGAAATGCTCCCATTTGTCTCATAAAATGCTGTGTGATGTCAAAACATGGAATACTCTAAAACTCATACTGACCTAGTGTATAGATATGTTCATAGTTGTAAAAATGACGTTAGAATTCTGTAACATCATTGATTGGGTAATGAATGAAAGAAATGAGCCAACTTTTTTTTAGATTGAATTCACATATAGATAGGAATTCGGAACATCATCCTATTGATCTTTGCAAAATAAAAATGGGTAGTGCCGAAATTATCCAAAAATGTAAATTTTTGACGATATTTTGGAAAATTTAATTCAAAGAATTAGAAAGAAAATTCTATTCTATTGCATTACGATACTAGGCAACTAGACAGTTGTGAAACAAACGGATCAAGAACGATTCAAGGAAACACCATACCTTTCTCTAGCGGCACCCTCAGCAATCTCTCGTCGTAGTGCTTCTGTTTCTTGGCGGCAGCCACCGCTGTAGGCGTCACCATATCTGCCTCCATCTCTGAATCAGTATGGTTAGAATCAGTCAAGTTGTCACTATCTGAGGTGGCGTCTACCGTACTCGAGTCGCTCAGAGCGCCCCTGAGCTTCTCTTGTATAAACCTGGAAAGTGAAATTTCCCAGCAATTATAGAATGTTATATTACGAGTAAAAAAACGATTAAATAAATCACGCGTGCATAAGACGGTAGACGAGTGAGCAAAATGAAAACTCATTTCGTAATTCAACAGTAACTCGTAATCTAAATGAAACTAAAGTAATTCACGGTAACGGCTACGAGGCAGTTGCAGAACAATGACCTCATTCTCAATAACACCAGTCTACATCAGATTTGTGTCTACATGTGATTTGGAAAAATTCCATAGATTCACTCGGATTGCTTTCATATTTCGTAGGCGGTTCCTCTCTCCAAGGCTAAACTATGGCACGATTCTCATCCTGCATTCTTAGGTAAATCGTAAATCACCTTGTGTATATGAGTACTAACCGGTTAAGAGCCTTCTCATCGGCGGCGGTAGCGCCGCTGCCGGCGCCGCCGCCGCCGCTCCCAGCCGTCTCCGATAAGTACTGTTGCGCTGCCAGAATGTTAGATTTCAATAGATTCATCTGCTGGTTCATCGAGATGTTGGGATCCAGCATCGGCACCGGCTTGATACCTTAATAGAAAAAACGGTTAAATATCACATACACACATCATATACATCTAAATCAAAGCATAAGCAGAGTTTATACAAAGTTATACAGGTTTATACGACGGTATAAGGCTAAAATTCGAAACCTATCCGGGATATTCGATCAAAATGAAGTTTTCTTTCAATAACTGCTTATCGGTTGATGCGATCCGAATGAAATTTTGGCTGGTTGATATTGATTGAACTCCTCTATGGAGGCATTGATGGACTAACCCAATCACTTATGAGTCTTGAACTTTTCATCTAACGACTTTTCAGAAGTTTGAGAGGTATCATCGGTACTCTTATTTGATATTGATAAATGTAACCATTTCCTAAAAGAAACTATTTGAACAAAAGTTTCATCCACCAAACAAAATTTCAAAGGACATCATGAAGCAGGTTAGGCTCCTTTTTTGTATAATCATTACAAGATTTTTACTTATGCCTAGTGAGTCAGGAGTATGTGTGTCATTTATGAATAATTCACAATGAATAGATTGATACTAGGTTACATTTCAGTGGAGAGAGAAAAATTGAATGAGGAACGAATACACATTTCGATTGCAGATGATGGATATAATTTTTTCAGTCAAAAGATTGAAAGTCAGAGAAGTAATTGAAAACATGCAAAAGATATATTTGGTATGAAAGGTTTGTTAGAAAAAATGGTTTATCTATAATCAGTTCTGTATCAACATGAAAAACAAAGGTGAGGAACTTAACTCGCACTCGAATTACTATATATTATACAATTATTGCCACTCATTTTCAATGATGTTCATTATTTCACCGACTTGTATAAATCTGAATTTCACAGATATAGGATTCATGAATATACCTTATGTATTTCATTGTTTGTCACCAGACTATAATATGTTGAATACAATTACATTTCTGAGGAATATACATGATACTAATACAAGAAAAGCTAATAGCTGAAGATATGGTAAATTTAGTCTAATTCAATGAGATAAGCATTTTTCTTTGTATAAGATGTTAGCAAAAAAATATAGAGCAAAAATTGTACTCAGAAAAATACAACTTCTCTACAATTCAAACATTTTTCCATCTCCGAAGATTAGGGATATGGACATAAGATATAGTCATGTATGCTATTTTAATTTGAAGTTCTGTATCTTTTATTCTGTAACTTGATAGCAAACTATCTGAATAAACTTCTGTGAACTTATTTTTTTATCATCAATAGACATCACTCAGGGAAAACCTATAATGTAAAAGGAACAGCGTGCGAGCCATCGGTATTATGTTGAAAGAGGAGGGAGGTATTGCAATTCTTCTATTCAACCACAAGACTTACCCAGCGCCCTGCTCTGCGCCAACAGTGAGGCGACCGTGTTCTTCTTCGGCTTGCTGACGCCTCTGCCGAGGTTCCTCGGCCTGCCCTCCTTACTGAGGGCAGACGAGGCGGCGCCGGTCGACGAGCCGCCCTGCGCCATCGAATTAGACGCGCTTGAGGTGGAGCTGCCGCCGTCGGAGCCCTCGTTGCGGCTGGGCGGCCGCGGCGAGTCCGCCCTGGAGAACGTCTGCGACAACGAAGAGCTCTGCTGGGGCGGCACGGGCGGAGGCGACGCAATCTGCGACGACGACGGGATGCAGCGCCGGGGTTTCGGACCGGGTTTCCGGCGAGCTATCGGAACACGATAATAATGGGTGATTCTACTATACAAGGTGATTAATTTTCCCGTCACAGACCAAACATACGTTGTTTTATGTATATTGATATCTCATTTTGAAAACTGGTTATCTTACCGAAATTTTCGAATGAGACAGTTTTTGATATAGCTTTAAAAGTTGAGTTTATTGATGTATTATAACACGGGTGTGTGATCCCTCATTTTGGACTCATACGCGATCTTTCTCAACAAAAAAAAATAATAATAAAAGTTCAACGCACTTTACTGATTACCTTCTTTCAAAATGTAGTTTTCGATATGAATTTATAAATGTGATCTGGTATCATCATCTCATTTATTTTGATCTTGCAGTCAGTGATGTCTTGTTTTGAAAACTGCTAATTTTCACGACATTTGGATTTTTCATTATTATTCTACCTAAGAGTCGCAATTGCGCATTTGATTGAGTCACATGCACTAGCAATCACAATAAAACATATGCAGAATTGAAAAAAGCCAAAACATAGAGCATTTAATATGGGAATTATATTCAGCAACTCAAATAGATTGATCTGTTGTTTTGTTCTTTCATTTGGGGTTGGATTTTGGAAACTACCTTATGTTATTTTTAAACAGGTGACTTCAAATTGATAATTTTGAGGTCTTGCATGAAGATCAAATATTACTTATCAAGTTTCTTTCATTTTATTTCCTGTAGAAACTGAGATTCAAATCAGACAAGCGGCATCGGACACCCAAACAGTTGGCTTATGTGAAATCTTATCGAAAACCATGCTTCGAGAAAATTTTCAGAATATATTTTAGATAGCTTTTGAAAAAAAATCTTGGATAATGTTATCACCTCTTTGAGTTCTATGAAACTATATGAAAAAGGCGACGGTGTTCCAATTGGAAATTTCGGGTCATTCTACCATATTTCAAAACAGAAAGTACATCACTATCTGCTAATTCCAAATTCATAACTTTTGACTGTGGATCAAGATATCAGACGGTTTTCATGAATTGATTACGAAAGTTTTCAGGCTTTACAAAGTTGAACAAAGAAGATCGTGGATAAGTCAAAAACACATCACACATTCATGAACTGGCCTTCTTGAGCTCTATCAAAAAAATGTGAGGAAGTACATGGTGTTCCATTCGAAAATTCATGAAATTTCACAATTTTCAAAACATGATAACGCTGTCTGCGAATTTGCAATCCATAAGACCGGACTTCCAAAAATTTTATCAGCAAACTTTCTAGAGGGATTTGAAGTCTGACTATTTCTTGAAAAATAGTAAATAAGTTCGAAACAGGGAATCGAACACCCAGTTAATATGTACCAGTGAACTGGTCTCATTGAGCTCTATCAAAAAATGTCTTCTTCATGACTTGAATCTAAGGAACGCAGTATGAACAAATGTCACCATTTGCGTAAAATATTGTATCGTACTCATATGAACGCAATAAACATTTTTCTATTCTATTCTAGATCCATTCATATTCCTGTGAACAACTTTTTTTTTCGATATTTGTTTGTAAATATATCAGTTTTATAGATAAGGGGATGGCCCATGTTATGTGGGAAACCCTGTACATGGTTTTCCTATATATTTTTGCACCTCATCTACACAGGTTATATCCAAAGTTAACATAAAAAAGTGAGTACACAAGTTTTATATTTTGTTTCAGATTCATTGGAATTCAAAAATGCCATAGTTTGACATGTTGTCAAATTTTTTCAACGTGACGCCTCGTATATTATCTGATATCTGAAAAGAACTACTTTTTCTGATATATACATGTGGTTTATTTCATTCATCCGTTTTCGAAATATAAACGCTCAAATATTTCAAGAAATGTAAATTAATGTGCACTGAAACAAAGTAAGCCATGCTCAAGAGGCAATAGGGAATAACAGGATCTGGTGCCATTTTCGTTGATCAAATGTGTGTTTTCATGGATTCATAATTGTTTGACAACTTTTCAAATAACCCAGAAAAAATTGAAAATCCATCGAAACTCACATTTAATTAGTGAATAAGAAAATTGCGACAGAAATATTTCAACGCTTATGTTTCGATAACGGATGGACTGAATAAACCACATTCATAGATTTTTGGAATCGGAGAAAATACTTATTTTTAGAAGAGAGATAAAATACATGCTATTCCATTGGAAAAAAATGCAACATGGCAAAATATGACATTTGAAGAAACATCGAACTATCGTATCTAATATTTTCTGATGACTTCCGAAACAACCCCTGTGGATAAGGCGCAAAAATCTACCCGAAAACCTCGTACATAATCTCGAAGAATCGACCGACAACACCAACTCACATATCCTCTCTGCACCGATGTTCGCCGACATGTGGCTGAGCGAGGCTAGCGAACTACTGCCGCCGCCGCTGCCGCCCGGCTTCAGCGACAGGTTGAGCGGCGCCTCGCCGCCCGTCTCGGACACGCCGCCGCAGTAGCCGCCCAGGCCTCCCGACGGGCTGCCGTTGGTCGCGGGCAGCTTGATTACTTCCACGCGGTCGTTAGTCGGCGTCGAGGGCGGCGACAAGTCTTGGGAATCCTGAGAGTAGATTGTTTTTATTACCCCAAGAAACATTGTTGTTAAGAAAGAATAGATGGACGTGTATCAACCTGGAAGATACAAGAGGAAAAATACTGCTGCTTCCAGCAGTCGGTATGAATCAAGCAACTGGCGGAGGCCACATCAGTGTAAACCAAAAAATGGGCAGAGGCAAAGAGAACAGAGGCTAGACAGCCGTTATGGAGGTTTCGATGAATTTATGTAACTATTAGGAATTCAGGTGCTATGTTTGTGGTTTGAGCATTCATTCATATGTGTCATATGTGTAAAAATAAACATCTAATCATTTGGATATAAATTATCGAATGGAATGGAATGTCACTAAGAATTGTCACAGAATGTGTGAGTGAAAGATTAAACTTCCTCTCCATACCATACCAAACGTAAATTGTTAATTATCTGCATAATGACATTGAAATCGAGAAGTTCAACTTGTGATTGCTAATTGTTATTTGATGAAGTCTACTTGATGATTGTTAATTGTTCTGCGTGAATCGACACTTAGAAACGAATACAGGGTTTCTCACGGTAGCCGTTCTTCAGCTGTTTTCGTTGTTGGGAAAAAAAATCAATTCTGAATTTGGAATTATTGAACATTCTCTTTCATTTTAAAATATTACCCAGGTCACAACTCCTTCGGTTATATCAACTTCTTTATTTCGATTGGAACACCCGGTGTTTCAAAAGATAACTATCGGCCACTTGAAACAATCATTATTGTAGTTTTTCATTCATTTATCACTTCTTGTCATAATGTTCCAATTTCTTTATATTTCACATATGTTATAACTTTCTAAATTTTGATATATTCCTGTCTTGTTTTTATGCTCTGATTAAAATGATTTCCTGCTGTTTCATAATGTTTTTTTTTTGAAAGACAAACTATCATTTTGATTATTGTTGGCGGGAATTCGGTTGAAATGTTGAAGAAAACCAGTCGTTAAATTGTCTACGTTTCGAAACTTTATTGTCTATTTGTAAATCCAGACAAATGTCACTGCATAACATTCACAACAAACAAGAACGTATTTGTTGGTCATTATTATCTGAATGGAGTTGAGTTGAAACCAAGTGAGAGATTTAGGAGTCACATACAACAGCAAACTTATATTCGACATTCATACAAATAATGTAATGAACAATTTTCTCAAGATGTTGGGATTCATCATGAGAAAACAAAATTCATATCTAACCATCAGGCTATATTAGCACTTTATTATGCATATGTTTTCAGCAAGCTCAACTTTGCCTCTTCTATTTCGAACCCCTAGTACAATGTTCATGTTGAAAGTCTAAAAAACGTTCAGAATGAACTCCTGAAATAATTGTCCTACAAAATACAACCCCCCCACATCCGTTGTTTCTATTTATGATGATTACAAAATATTATCTTTGGAAAACACGAACTCTCCTAGAAAATCACCAATCTGTAGAATGATTGAATCCTTCAATGAATACTTTCATGAATATGACATATTCAATTTATCGTCCACTATATTCAAACATTGTATCAAACGCTTTCTTCGAAATGTCGATAATTCAAATCTATTATAACGCTCTTTATAACATGGATGTAGAAACGTCACTTATTCATGTGAACTGTGAACTCATTTTTGTGAACTTTTGTAAACTGTTAACTTATTTATATGAACTGCAAACTTTTTTCTTTTACTTACGGTCTTACTCATAACTCATAATTTCAATTGTGAATCAATTTTGCATAACTAGGTGAAATGCTCTATGTTGGGAACATTTGTTGTGTTGATTGATTGATTTGTAAATAGGTTAAGTGGATACTGCCCTGGGCTTCTGCCTGTTGTATCCCAAATGTAAATAAATGAATAAATAAATGAAATCTTCAGGGCTATTTCGGGTGGCAACAAATTCGACATCAAATATAAATACACATACAGGTACAAGCCATCCTAAATAGATGAAACAATAGAGTTTTGGAACGTCAACAATTTAACAACTGATTTTCTTCAACATTTCGACCGAATTCCCGGTAACTTAACAATCGAAATCATATTCAAAGGTCGCCATCCTATTAAACAAACTTTTCTTACTACGTTCTTGATTTTGATAAATTTCTGATTCGTTTTTATGTTCTGATTGAAGTAAATTTCAGCCGTTTCAGTAATGTTATTTTTTATTTTTAGACAAACTATTTCGATTTCTGATAAAAACTACATCAAAAGAGAAAATATGGATTAACGAAATTAAAGAAATTAGCGAGATTAAAGGAAACCGTTGGAAATAGGTACATGGAAAGTTACAGCAAATCGATGCAGAATCAAATTCTGCATCCGACCATCTAATAAATACAGGGAGTCGCGTTCGAAAGAACGAACTTTTTCAAATTTGAAACCTGAAGGTTCAAATTTTCAATCTTGAAACTCTCACAGGAATCAAAGAATGAGATAATATAAACTGGGTGTTCCATTTGGAATGATTAAGGTTATAACGAAAACTTCTAACAACTGGCTATCGTGAGAAACCCTATATTTTGAATACGACTTCGAATAAATCAGGCTCACATTCAACTTGGCCCTCTTGGATGTCCTCTCGACCATCAGCCCTGTGCTCGGGTGCAGCGACACGGAGGGCGGGTCCAGCGAGATGGTCTTCTTCCTGCCCCTGTTGGTGGTGCCCGGTATCTTCGGCCCCACTATCGACGACGTGTACTTGATGATCTCGGTGTCGGGCGGCAACCTAACGCCACCCAAAAGCGAATTAGGATCGCTGCAAAACACATGCGGCTAGGTTTACGCACGACCACACACACACACAAACGAGGACAACGGCTGACTACTACAGGTGATGCCGACTCTACGGATTTTTATCTCATTCTACGGATTTCAAGTCGATATCGATTGATGAATTTGGTATAGCGAGACAATTATTGGACTACTCACACATTATGGACCGGAAAACTCCTATAAAAGCCACATTTTCCAACCGATTTGAATTTTTCAGCAGAATTATCGAAAACTCTATATCTGCACAAATTTGCAAAAAAGAATTCATCTTTTCAGAGTATGTTATGATTTTTTATGCTAAATGTTGTTAATGGACATGTTTAGCAAAACAATTTATTTCATCATTTGATAGTACTCACTCAAACTAGCTTCCTGGCACAATCTGCCTTTCTCTAAGTACTTCCTACGTTTTTCAAATAATTATTAAAAATTCGCGATTTTCATAGTAGCAGGAAACGAACAGATTAGTGATGTCAATAGCCGCGCCGTTCGGTTACCACCTCCGATGAAGGGATGAACTGATAGAATAACCAATCGAAATTAATGAGAAAGTTCCTCATGTATTACGATATACGTTTCGACTATATTCGTATGTCATATTCATATAGTTTTAGACAGAGATAACAGTACTCTTGTATGAACACGGCTGGCCTAGAAGTGTCACGAAGCGTTGACAAGAGTCTAGAGTCTAGCGGTAACACATGAAGAGGATCGACAACAGCATGATAATTACGTCACCAGTTTGAATGGGTTTTTGGATAGGGCTGTAATTTAAATTCAAGAATAAAGCATGTGAGTTAACTTTGAAAACGAATGATGCCATTGCATGATGTTTTTGTATGAGAACACAATTACAAAGGTAGTTTCAATTAGAAATTCGATAGGTGTTCACACCCCCATCAACCCAAGAAACATTACTGTTTATAACTGGAACATTTCAAATAAATAAATACACATGCATAACAATCCATGAAAGAAAATTTCATAACAATTATCAAGATGTACAAAAAAAGAAAAAAAAAGCAAAGAAATACAAATGTCAATTAGTCAATGAAACGTACCATAATAATAATAATAATAATGATAATAATAATAATAATAATAATAATAATAATAATGATGATGACCTCTATTCAAAAAGGAAAATTATAACATAACAAATTCCTCACAATTTTGCTGTAAATAAATAAACCTCCAAAAAAAATCATAGATTGCGCGTGGAGATATTCATCATGCATAATAATGATAATTTAGTTCATCACAATTATTGGATTCTAATATTATTTTGCTTCAGTTATTACCAAATTGCGTTACTATACCTGTTTATGATTTTGTATCTCTATATATCTCTGTGAATATGTGGACAGAGTTTGCACATGAAACATTTACCCTAATGACCAAATAATTACACGAGAAAATTGCAAAAGATAGTTGAAATTCTTGAAGAAATCTCACTTCGTTTGCTAGAAAAAATGAAAATATAAATCGGTTGAAAAACATGGAATTACGGCCTCAAGTGGACCACCTTGTATAACAATTGATATTGACAGAATATTCAATGGCAAATACTATGAAGTTACTTTCCATTGTTTGCAGAAATTCATGTTCACAAAGGAAATAAGAAAAGAACATTTACTGAAACTAAGGACAGTAGCATGCCAGATAATATTTGTTGAAGGTTGAAGCTAACCCTACCATTTTTAGTTTCCTCGAAAAAGGTGAACCTGGATAACTTTCACATTTTTTTACTGTAACGACGCAATTTATAGTATGAGGAACATTTGATGAGGAAGGAAAAGAATGGATATAACGAAACTTCACTATTATAATAAGAATATTACTTTTTACAACTGTGTAGTATAACGATATTCCGACACAATTTGCATAAAAAATATTTTGGAACCCAGTTAAAAAATCGCAGACTTTCAAAATGTTTATCGTTGAAAATAGTGTGAACTGAAAATTGAGACTCATTTATAAGAATGGAGAAATTATTTCAAATGGCTATAAGATAATGGTGATAGTATCTTTTACTAGAATGCTGATATTTCAAATGAATTACACAATTTGTTCCAATGTCACAAAAAAGCTGAAGCACAGAAAATTGTTTGAAAACTAGGAATGGAAACCAGTACGACAAAAATACAAACACTAAAATAAAATTACAGGCGAAGAATAGAGGGCAGTTACTAGATATAAAAACACACAAGAACCAATCAAACGAAGAAACCAGTTTTCTTTCACGAGAGTGATTACTAATTTATATGGTTAAATTTTAAATGAACAATAGCTCTGGATTTGTAATCTGAACAAACTGGTAACTATTGATTTTTTTCCTATATATAAATTAATATAAATCATTAGAATGAAATGAATGTTTCAAACATTTATAACTAAATACTGTCCCGACTAAATAGTTCTGAGAGATTATTGTAGTTTTTGAAATTATAACCTGATAAAAAATAATCCGAAAGGATTTTCAATAGCGGCGATAGTTACAGTTTTCTGCGTTTGATTGATAATCTTGTAAAACTTACCTGCTACCCTCCAAAGCAGCACTGAGGAGACAAAAAGGGCTGTTGTCAGTATTTCTATTAGTATTCGGGCATTGGGAGTTATTATTAGTTTTGTTTTGTAGGAGATCAGGCGATATACAAGTACTAGACTTGTGAAAATAATTACACATATTCAGATAAGATATCTGATATGAGATGATTCATTTCCATTCACATAATGTGGGCATTTCTAATTAACAGTAACATACAGGGCTTTCCAAGATAAGTGATAATTAGACGTTCATGACGAACTAACCGACAGATCGTTCTGAAAAATTGGTAGTACGCATAAGTGAAGATGTTCTACCTAAAATATTTTAAACAATGCAGAGTTACTGCTTCTTCTATGAATTAGTTGAAACTTGGATATTTCAAACGAAACACCATGTATACTATATCATTTTGGTACTTCTATTACTTTCCCAACATTATCCTTTTCCCTGTCACTTTCCCAACGAATTCACCTGATATTACTCTATACCTATCTGTGATCATTTCCTCAGACCAGAAACTATATGAGTGTGGACCTTGTGGAAATTGTTGTTCATAGATATTTCCTATAAACATAAAATTCAATGAAAATTTCATGCAAGTACTCAATAATTCACAAAATAAAATTATTGGGATTCACAAAAGAATACTCTCGGGTAGATTGAAAGGGGGTTTGCTTTAGAAAAACTAGAACAAGCTTTTTCGCCTATGATACTTTGAGTTCGTGAGTGATGAGACATATTTGAGTTCAGTATATTGATATTAGTCTTTTACATATAAAAGGAACTATAGTTTCTCTTCCATATGATTAGCTCGAAAATTTTATATGGAATTCACACAAGTTTTTTTTACAAGTATAGTTGTTGGAAAATATTTTTCACCAGCATGACAGCAAATAAAATTCAGTGAGGTCCATAGGTGAGGGAAAAATTAATACTCTACAAAATTTACACACGTCGATTTTCAATTCTGAAATGACATTTGTCAAGCACAATTTTATACCTCCTCCTTCACTTTTACTACATATTTCAAAATTGAAAATGTGAAAAGTGAGATGAAGAAATTGGTTTCAATTTTTCAGTTCAAAGTTTTATCCTCCCATATATTTTAATATATGTGAATAACATAAAGTTCTGTACTTGTAACAAGCATTTTAATAATATTCAGCAAACAACCTTTTTTCTGAAGATTACATTGAACACCCCTGTCTATATTTTGACCACTGGTATCCGACTTGGTATCCTACTACCATTTCTGAATTCATGAATAATCTCATACCATCATCTGATGTACAATGTGTCTAAGATACGGATGCACAGCATGGGGATCTCGAAAATGGTGGGAGATACAAATTCAGTTAATTGGGAAAGAAGTTGGATATTAAGAGAGCCATTCCAACAGTCTTTGAAAATTCCCAAAATTATCTATAGTTTTTCAGTCATATTTAAAGAGATAAATATATCAAAAATATAAATTATTTTTTTGAAAAACTGAAAATACTTCTCCATACCAACTTTTCATATGATTTGATGTGGTGATATTGATTTCTCCTCCGACGTTTCGTATCCATGAAACCATCAGCAAATTCAATTTTTTGAATATGGTCTTGATTTTTTGTATAGATTCTGAGATTTTCTCTGAATCCACCCATGCATCATACAGTGGTTTAAATGTGTTTTCACATAATTTCAGACATCATAATTTATTTCAAATTGTAATCAAAAATATCAATTTATTTTACTACTATTATTATTTATTATTATTATTTATTTATCAACATAATTTTCATCAATATTACTTTTATGAACTGTAACGATTATATAAGCTATTTGAAAATATGTAAATTTTCTTTATGCACATACAGGTGCACTAATAAGTATAGTAAACTTACAGACAGTATTTAACAAAAAAAAATTGATTCATGTACATGAGCTCATGTACAATTTTGAAACTTGAATAAATTTGAATTCGACTTCCACTTGTTTTTGAGAAAAATTAGTCAGCACAACAATTTTTGATCTTGTAGTGCCAAACATTGATAAACTAGTGAGGTAATGATTAGTTAGAAGACAAATTATTCTACTTATAATTTGAATTAATCTAGCAACACACAAAATGTTGCATGTCAATACATCATATTTCCTCTTTAATCATTCAGAATCCAAACAGAATATTTAGAAGAGTAATTATAGCTGATCCCGAAACATCAAACACCTACTTCTTAGTAACACATACATTACATTATTTTACATAGTTCAATATGTCCCTCTGAACGCGCAACTTCTTTCCCATTCAAATAAATTTGTATCTCTCACCGTTTCCGAGGTCTCCATGCTGTGCATCCTCATCTTGGACACAGTGTATAAATGTATGAATGTTTGTTTGTTCATATTTTCGCTTGCGATGAAACTTGTTCAACTTATTACTTGCACTTGCGGAATCATTATAGCGATAGTACATTATTAGCATTTATTTTTGACACAAGAAAATTCACAAATGAATCGTTCCATAAGTTGATATGATTGAACATTAGTAATACTTAGAAAATCTGAACACGACCATTTTGAAATTGACAATTCATTTTATTCACTTCTTTTTTTTATATAGATATACATATACAAACAGTAAATGTCAAATTGCACATGTCATTCGGAGTTAATTGCACATATATTGAATAAAATGAAGTGGCAGCAATGTGCCGGGTATCAGTTAGCTCATAAAATTTCCATTAGAAATTATTGAAATGTCAGGATCAATGAACAATCGAGTATATGATCTAGTGAAGCAGTCACTCCAACTCACCTCAAAATACTGGAAGATAATCCTCCCGCACCTTGCCCTCCTCCACTTCCGTCCTGCTTATCAACCCCCCCGCCGGCCACCAAACTCAGCGGACTGGAAAACATCCCCGGCGAAGCCGACCCGGAATCCCTCACCCCGGGACTGCCTGCGCCCTTCGCATTCTTGCCCATGTAGTTCATGTCGTTGGAGGAAGGCCTGGAACGTTGCTGCTGCTGTTGCTGCTGATGAAATGAGAATGATGGAAATCTTTATTAAATAGGAAATTACAATATACAAATACATCATGTTCAAGATTGATTTGAGAATACAAAATGGATAAATAAACAGAACACTAACACCACACTATCATACAACAGCTCATGAACTGATGATGAAATACAATTGATGAATTATACTGTTGAATCATTTGTATGTTCAACTTTTTTGATGTGTTTTTACAATAATTGAACATTTTTCGTTTGAATGCATTTCCATATTCTCAAATTGCGTGGACTGTACGTGACAACTGTCAGCAAAAATCACTGTACAACTCGTATCAATGACTGGCGACGAATTTGAATCTGGCGCTCTTGTTGGGACACCCTGTATATCCCTCAATGTGAGCGAGGCATTAGTTATGCAATATTCTGAGAATTATTAGACATAAAACCAATTCAAACCATTCAGCATCAATTAAGTTGGTATAACCTTGTTACATATGACAATAATATGCAATCCCAAGTTTTGTAGATTTTGAAGAGATGAAATATTTTTGTTACTCATTAAGTCAGAGGTCTCTCTAAGCTCTCAGCTTGGAGTTCAAAATTCGAGTAGTTGTTCTATAAACTGTTATAGATGGATATTTTCGTACAGTACGTACGTAAGTATTACAATTTTTTCTTTAAATTATTGTATTGTTTACACTTTTCTCAGTGTACTGATTTTTCATTTGTATTAGTGCTATTTTGCAAAGTGCAATGGGCTTCATTTACCAGGCAAGATTTAGATTTGAATATCATGGTTTCATGTAGTGAAACTGTGAAAATTATTGAATATTATTAAAAATTATATTATTTTTATTTCTGAAGTGATTTTGATATTTTTAATTATTGATAATTTTTGGCGTATCTTGAGCTGTGCCTCTACAAGGGTTATTTTGAAAGTCATAAAAAATTATGAATACAAAAATGTAAAAAATTTGAAATCATTTCGCCAATGTCATATTCTTACATATCATCGATTATTTCCAACGGAATACCCTGCATATCATAATAATATAATATAATAAAATATATAACTGTTCAAATATTGTATGGAATGTTAATTGAAGAGCACTGATACTTATTCAATATAAATTATAATGAATTTATAATTTTCCGGCAACTTTTGGAATAATCCCTGTTGGTAGGGAGCAAAAACATACGGGAAAACTTTGTGCATCTTATATTGGAAGTATTAGTGAAGAACATAGTCAGTTGTTGTACTGCTTAAATTCGATATTCTTGTCGATTCATCAACTAATTGTTCAAATCCAAATGGAATTTATGAATGCTTTGAATTATTCAACATGCTTGCATATATAAACCACGTATTAGTAGGCATTTATTTTTGAAACAAAAATATCCTCACTCCAATTTTCTGGTGGTGCTTGTCGGGCAGCGTCTTGGCGGCCGGCTGGATGGACAGACCCGGCACCGATTGAGAGTACTTGGACAGGTTGGAGGAAGACTGCGAATGGGAGGAGATGGAGGAGTGGCGCGACGACGGAATGGAAGGGGAGGTTTTGCAGAGATCGGAGAGGCGGGCGTACTCCGATTTGGAGTGACTGGAGGCGGTCGACTTCGACGAGTGGTTTTGCGACCTGAAAAAAGATATATTTCAGTGATTATTTATATATTTATAAATACAGAGTAGACCAATGGAAACTTTCCACCCTAATTTGTAGGATTTAAAATCAAAATTTTGGAAAACGCTGGAACACGTAGATTTCTAATTTGAGGGGGAACTAATTTTCAACTTTGATCATCCCCGTTGCAATAACCCTGTAGCTGCGTGGTGAACAAACCTCAAATTTTGTTTATTTTTGCCTTATTATTTTCATCGATAATGAACTGACAGCTTGTCAAAATCTTGGAAATATACTACTATTTTCTTATTAAAAATAACAAATAATTAGAGTTTCAAGTACAACAGTTAAGTGTACACGTCAAATTTATTTGAGATGTCCATTCACAAGATGTTCAATCCTGTTCTTTCCTCTCTTGACTTCTCTCTCTGGGGCCATTTGAAGTCTACCGTTTATGAAACACAGTTCTAAACACAGTTCTCTTCAAGTTGTGGAATAACGCATAACTGTAGAGTGTCAAAGAATAACTGCTGATATGTTGCAGAAAGTTAGAGAAGATATATAGAATCAATTTTATCATTGCATGAATGTTAAGGGAGAGCATTTTGAACAGTTTGTAAGATAAATTTGACATGCACACCTGATTATTGGACTTTAATATTCGGTATTTTTTTTATTAAAACAATAGCGTATTTCAAAGATTTTGACCCGCTGTCATTTTGTCATCGATGAAAATAATAAGGCAAAATTATAGGGTCATGAAGAACTCGATGAGACTTTTAAAAAGACGAATGGCATGGCCCCTTTCCTCTGTGCAAATTTTGAAGGTTGTTCACCCTGCCCCCCCCCCCCTTCTAAAAAGCTGAAAATTAGTTCCCCTTCAAATCAAAAATCTACGTGTTGGAGCGTTTTTCATAATTTTGATAAATTAGGATGGAAAGTGTCCATTGGCCCACCCTGTATATATAAGTAAGTGAGATAAAATAAGAATTTATTGGCAGATGCAGAAGGTAACAAGGAGTACTGAGTTATTCCAAGCTTTTGAAAATAATTATTTCCATCTTGAATGGAATGTATGCAATTATTTGTATTGACTTATTCCAGTATATTTGTGTTGATGACAAATTTGTGATGTGCCCCAAAATGTCTCTGCCCTTGAAATTCAACCTTCAGATACATAAAAGATATATTCTCTATTAATCAGTTACACCTTGTTTTGAGAATAACTTGGAAATACAAATATATTTTCTTATCTCAGTGGATCACAAAATCTGTCCTTACTAAAAATATATTAAAATAATTATAATAACTACTATTTTAGTTTTTAGAAACGAGGAGAGAAAACCCCATATATTACAGACAGTATTGAATTCTTACTTCTGAATTGAAATCTCTATTTCAAACTCAATTTTATATCTATATATCTATCCTCATAATGTAGTTGTATATTAATCTCCCCAAAATACATTCGATGAACTTTTCATTCGATAAATACATTTCAAATTGTATTCGAATTTTATTGTCATTTGGCATAAAATCGAATCGAGGAAAGTAGAAGAAATCGCTCGAGCAAGCTCTTGCGATCCTTTCACTCCCTTGATCCTTGGTAACCGATTGTGCGTCATGATAATAAAACTTCCATACAACCATATATTTATAGATAAAAAATTCATCTCATCTCTCATGTATTTGCCCGCGACAACCCGACACTCGCCACTCACCTGGAAAGAGGCGCGGCCGAGTTCCTTGCCCCCTTCGACGCCTTGGCGCCGTGGTGCCCGCCCGCGGAGCCGGCGCCGGCTAGCGACGGCAGGCCAGCGGCGGCGAGCGCTGCCGAGTACTGCAGGTCGGCGGCAGCGGCCGCCGGGTTCGCCGACAGCCCGGCAAAACTCAGCCCCGACGCCTGCAGGCGCGCCAGGTAATCCTGGGCGGCCAGGTGGGAGGCCATCGACCACCATGCTGCGCCTGGAAACAAATCGAAATAGATCGTTCATTATGATATCAATATTATTCACCTTTATTATTCATTTATTTATTTATTTATTAATAAAAACGGGTTTCGTCAATAAAGTTATAAAAATACATAGAAGTAGCGACGTTTAACATATACAAATATACAAGCCAATCAACACTATATACTATATACAGGGTGATTGATTGAAACGGTTCATTAGACGCATAGCGAACCAGCCAAGGGACCGTTGCGAAAGTTGGGGTGATCGCATGAGCGACTCCAAACTATCTTTCTGAAATTATTTCAATTATGCCGTGTTGACGTTTTCACCAAAAAGAAGTAGATACTTTAATATTTCAAATGGAACACCCTATATATGATATTATTTTCAGAATCTTCAACAATTTTCTGACAACTTCTCTTGATAATTCCCTATACCTATCTTTAAGCGTTTTTGAGTGAATAATTATTCCGTAATTTTCTTCTTAGAAAACATGACTCCAAAAAAAAATCGATATTTTTCAGCTGCGTCTTACTGACACGATGAAATTTGGTGTGGAGTCAAGGAATACCAGAAGGCTAATTGTCCTGTAGTGAAATCTCATTCAATTTTATACAGGGTGATACAAAAATTCATTTGATTTATTCACTTGAAAAAGTGGTTGAAATTCGATTTTTTCAAATGGAACAACCTGTATTTCATCGCCGCTTCGAATAGCAGTTCTAAAAGCTGTACAAGTAGTGAATGGTTGGTCTCCAATAGTGGAAGACGAAGTTGCCCTGTACGTCTTTTTCAAAACGAGGCGACAATATTACCTGACCACGGCTGTTCTTGAAACCAAATCGACACTGAAAAAATGAAAAACTGACAAATGGTACGATAATGTTCCTGTTCGAAGAAATACTATGAATGGATGGACTGAATATGCTGATGGGGAAATTGGCTTGAATGTAAAGGACAAAAAAATAACAAATCACTCGAATAGATCATCTGGCTGTTATCGAATTGGCCTCGGAATTGGCAAAAGGTGGTGTAGAAGAACAACAATGTTCTATAGAAGGAACAACAATGAATCTAATGTCGACTTAAATTTTAATAGTTGTACTTTCACTAACTGTACTTTTGATAAATAAATGTTTCGTTGTGATGAGTTATAAATTTTTTTGTCAAAAAAATGTCCGCCATATATACCTCGGACATTGATAAATTCCCCATAATTTTATGAAAAGTTTCTCAAGCTCAAGCTGTTACCAAGAAACGAACTTTTGATTTTCATAAAATTATCTCCTCTACAAATATATGATATTATATATCTCCAGTATATCGAGAGCTCAGCAGAGAGAGAGGAATGAAACGTCCATAAGAAAGAGACGAAGCGATCAAAAATCAGCTGAGTGGGCAGACCTACGACATTTTCAGTTATTTTCATTCGAATCGAGTTGATAGTGGGAGTTCATTCACTCGAATCTATTATTTAGTGAAGTTTATTGATCCATTAGTGTGTTGAAAGAAAGAGACTCAGTTTCACTTGTTTGGATATTGAAAATTGGTGAATAATCCTAGTTGGTTCAGACCATCAAGTCAAGAAAGGATCCTGAAACTTTTTTTCGAAATGGTGTTGTCCGGTTCAGCTTATGGCTGCACTAATAGATTAAAAAAAAGATCAGAATATATCATTTCATAGGTGAGTTATCGAATGATGTTAAACAAATTTCAAATAGACCCTAATACGCGCCCCCTTAAAGAGGAGGAATCCAACCAATGAAAACAGCAAACGAAAGAGAGGCAACCAGCAGTGATCAGCTGATTATTAGCAAAATTTTACCTTTCTTTGTTGCACATCCAGACGAATCGATAGGTCTTTTTTACTGATAACAGGTTTCGAAGACAAGCGATTTTTATCCTGAATTAAAAAGTTTCGAGTGATATTTCATCGTTTCAAGGGTTCCTAAGGAGAAGGTTCGCATAAATAATTCAGTGTTCAAAATTCAAAGCTCATGAGTGTTTCCGAGTTCTAAACATGATCGTTGCGTTGAATTCCACCCGAATCCCGCCCACACGGAAAAAGTGAGGTTATGTCATGCGACACAGGAAACAAAGACGAACAAGTAGCGAATGAGCGGCGGCATCGGGGAGGCGGGAAGGGGAGGAAAAACCGGAAAACATCTTACCTACCGTCATTTTTTCCGCTTCGCCTAGCTAACCACGCCGCCGGTCTTCGGTCGATTTTCCTCGACGGATTTCCCAAGGAAATCGACTTGCAGTCGCGATAACGCGTCGCATGTAGGTACGGCCCGCGCGAGAGAATGAGCAGCGTGCGGCCCGTTTTCGAGGATCGGGAGGGAGAAAAGTAGATCAATAAATGAATTACGTCGTGTACACTCTTTACCCAGATGAACCTGCGTCTCCGAACCCCCTTTCTTCCTACTCCCCCAACCCTTTCCGGGCCAATACGGCAATGAATCGCCATCTGCTAGCGCATCAACCACGGAAAAAAGGCAACCTGTGATGAGATCATCTGAAGATGACAATCTTGTCAACAGGATAATCGAGCTGGAATCATTCGAATCGAAGACAGTTCGGTAACGAATCGACTCCATTCGATATCCACTAACTATTGACCTTCATTTTCTGGATGAATAAAGATACGAAATTAGGTGACCCATATACCTATTCACGAACTGCCTTGGGATGAATATAAATTAATGGATGTAATGTATGTAAACTATGAAGACTGATTCGATTTTGTATGAATTGGATTTTGGCGAAGACGAATACAGGTCGTTGCTTTAAATGAGAATCTGACAAGAATTCTAGTTACCACAAGTGCTGCTAAAACCATTATTTCAGAGTGAGCGGAAGGAAAAAGACTCACGTACTGACCTGATCAACCGGGTATGACATATTCGAAAGTGTTTTTAGCTGAATCCGCTAAAACTACAACCAAGCAGATTCTGGACTGGAGTTTGAACGATCAACGAATTCAGACGGGACTGCTCAGAAGACATTGTCGTCTAAGGTACCACCTCGGAAATATAGATCTGAACAACAAACGGACTTTTGCTGCGTGGAAGAAGAAACAGCTGAAAACATACTATGTGGCCTTGCTTATAGAGAGACTTAGGTTCAACATATTTGGTTTCACCAACCACAAAAATCTCACTTCATACAATCTAGAACTTTGCAAGAAGAATAAATTTTGCGATGAACTGTGTGCTCTATTGTGCCTCTAGAAGTGAGAAACAATAGAGATTACAACCACGTTTGGTGAACTTTCAAATGGAACACCATGAATATCATTGCATTTCAAGTTCATTACACATTTCAATGTGGCAAATTATATTACTAACGAATAGTACCACGGTACTCATATGTTCCCATAGAAAAAAAAATTATGAAATTAATTTGACGATGATTCATTAGATTTGACACTTTTGACCGGGTTCCACTTTTTCATTTATATGGTATCATTGGATTCAGAAAATCTCGGAATAGGTCTAGACTGAAAGCTGCACAAAATGCAATGAAAGCCGAAACACCAATCTTCAATCTGATAATGTTCAATTATTATTCCTTCTTTTCTTTGTGGAAGAAAATCACAGTTTTTCGTAGTTTCTTGTATACCTCCTAAAATCTTCGGGAGTTTGTAGATTTCTTGTCAGCATTTTGTTGGGCTTCTGATCAGTGCCTAATCTAGCGTGAATCGGTGAAGCGACCTATTCAGCGTGATATCGGAAGAAGCGCATTTCAAGCAAATTAGTTTAAAAAAAAAATAAAAATGACAACAATATTGTATAAACATAAAACATCTTTCAGTTATAAAAATTACGCATAACAGATATTTTCTTAGGAACATGCAAGTATACATCATGCATACACTATGCGCCTATTAGTTCCTTAAACTCTTAGTATGATAATTTTTTTTATTTTTTTTATTTCAAGGTTGTTATCTTTGTTTGTATTTGAATGTCGAAAATGGAAGGTTGCTAGAATGCAGATGAGATGCGAAATTCACCACAGCCAAAAGCGATTTCTGTAATTATAAAAAATGTTCAGAATCATGAATACTTATCAATTCTAAAAATGTCGCGAAAAGTGAACTGAGCTGTCAGTGTCATGTGCTAATAAGGGATGGGCATCAACTGGGAGAATACCTATATTAGAAGACTGATATGATTCATTACGTACATCAGTTCGATGGTATTTCTGATATTTACTTGGGATATTTATCAGTATCGATATTCTGGTTCCGATCCCTTATACGTGTCTGAACGCATCTTCAGTCAATGTATATGTTTTAATAATATGCTGAATGGCATTTCTCATTCAGTGGAAATGAAAATTAGAATTAATAAACATTCTGATATTTCAGTGTTAGTAGCGGAAAGAATATTACATATTCCTCTGGTGAAAATGCTATTATATAGCTCGTACATTATATCCTTGGGTGCTTCGCGCCTCAGAATATAAAAGTGCTTGCTATATACTACCTCATTAATTTCAGGTGGTGATTCCTTGTCATATTTTATGAAAAAAGTTTACATAAACGAGTGTCCTAACTTGCTCCGTTTTCGAGTAATGCCCAAAATTTAATGACAAATCGGTTTTGATTCAACTTTGTGCGTGTTTCATTTGTAATACGATGCTTCTTATCATGATTTTGGATTTTGAATTTTGTTTCCAGTGGTGTCGGATAGGATAAACTAATCGATATTTACGATAATAAATATCGTTCGCTAATGATTTCGCTGAGTTTGATATCATTCGAAATGGATGGCTGAACCGTGGCATAGAAATGGGGGGTTACAAACACACCTAGTTCCATCAAAATCGGCGTAAAGACTTTTGAATTATTATTAATTTTGATTAAAAAACCTTTTTTAAGGTAACACTTTGACAACTCGTTATTCGGAAACGAAGCAAGTAGGGATACACGTTTATATTACCTTTTTTTCATGAAATATAACAAGGAATCCCCCCGTGGGATTAATGACATCATTTGGATAACACCCTGTATACTATTTCCTGAACAAAAACTGATTATTCGAATTTTCATCGTGCATAGCTCCCGTTATTCGGACACACTCACTCGCTGCAGGTATCCCGAGACTGGCGGCCTGGCTGGCCGCCACCGACAGCGTGTTGTTGTAGGCGTTGCTGTAGGCGTGGCTGTAGGCGGCTGCGGCGGCGGCGGCCGAGGCGCTGGTCGTCGCCGGGTAGGCGGGTGGCAGGCCCTGCTGCCCTTGCTGCTGCCGGCCGCCGCCCGAGGAGGCGCCGCCCGCCCCGGGCGGCGGCATGCCGTACTGCAGCGACTGGTGGTGGGGAGGGCCGGGCAGGCCGAAGCCGGCGAACATGTTGGCGGCGGCGGCGGCGTCGCCGCGAGGCCAGTACGCTGCGAAAAGAAAGGTGAACGTCAACCAGAGTTGAGAGAGAAAAATGAAAAAAATTAAGACGCTCAGAAGCTTGTATGGATAGCACTGGTAGACAGTTGGAGCAGCTTTTGCAGTTTATTTAGTGTAATAAATCACTTTTTAATCTCACCCATTTTTTAATTATATATATTTCTTCACAGAATTCATCACAGTGTATTGTTTTGTGAGTTTCACGTCTCTCAACACATTAGGAAATTTAGAAGCAAAGATATCATATTATAAATGTCTCAAGTAGGTCCAGCAGCGATAAAAAATCGCATGGCTGTTGACATTGTAAAAAAATTTTGATGTGTCATGCCATTGAATCGAGAAATACCTTTTCGAGTTATTTTCATTCGAATGATAGTGGGAGATTATTCACTCAAATCCGAGCTCAAATCTGCATTGTTTAGCAAAGTTTATTGATCCATAAGTATGTAAAAACAAAGATATGATATTATATATCTCTAGTATATTGAGCTCAGGAGAGAGAGAGGAATGAAACGTCCATAAGTAAGAGACGAAGCGATCAAAAATCAGCTGAGTGGGCAGAAATACGACATTTTCAGTCATTTTCATTCGAATCGAGTTGATAGTGGGAGATCATTCACTCGAATCTATTGTTTAGTGAAGTTTATTGATCCATAAGTGTGTTGAAGGATGGAGACTCAGTTTTACTTGTTTTTTGAATATAAAAAATTGGTAAATGATCCTAGTTAGTTCAGCCGGTTCAGCCCAACAAGTCAAGGAACTCTGTAAGAAATGGTGATGTCCTGTTCAGACTATGACTGTACTAATAGATTAAAAAAAGATGAGGAATATCATTACAAGTGATTGAATAATGTTGAACAAATTTCAAATAGACCCTAGTTCGCGCTTAGAGAAAGGCCGAGGGATCCATCCAATGAGAACAGCAAACCAGATAGCGGCAACCATCAGTGATCAGCTGACTGTTGGCAAAATTGTACCATTCTTTGTTGCAAATGCAAGGAGCATATCTGAGATATTGAAACATGAAAAGATCTGGGAAACCTGTTATATTTGAGTTAGTGCGATCAGAATTTGAAATAAGAAGTGATATCATGACATATTAATGTTTAGAAAATTTGGACGTGTTCGGATCGTAATAGGAAATATAAAATAATCGAATTTAGATTATCGTCATTTTCAGTGTATTAACGACAACTCTGGACTACGAAAATCAGAGCCATATAATATTTATTCATCTATTTCTCCACCATTCTATTCTCTTCTTCACCGAGTTCTTCAAACATCATTATAAAGGGTGTCCTCCTGCATCGATCAGTACATAGAAAACTATAAATATGGCCAATTTGAGAATTTGGTGGTATACTTCTGTTGATGGGAGCAATTCGGCTAAAATATGTCTGGTTGTTCCGGAAGTTGATATCAACTTGCACATTTCAAATGAGAGAATAAAGTCTAGTCGTTTTCGACATATTTTGAATTTTGTGTCAAAAGTGACGTTTGCAAGTCTGAACATAACTATCAAGTTTTCCTATATGAAATCTTCATTTATTCGATTGGGGTTGGTTTTCTCATAGGATAAGATGTGCTGCAGTGTACTGCGTTAATATTTTGATAATAAATGAATAAATACAGGGTGATCAGAAACTAAGATTGAAAATTACTTTGGAGAAATCGTTGAAAGTCATTTTTTTTTCAAGGAAACTCTCTATTTTTATAATTTCATATCATTCAGCGTTGAATATGAGAGTTACTTTGCATGAGATTGTCTATTGCCAAAAGTTTGCAGTTTTCGAAATAATGGGATAATTAACATGTCTCTGTTCCATAAAATCGCCAATTCTCAGTTGGCCATGGAGCCCGTAGGTGTGTTAGAAACAATCAAGTGTCACGGAAATGTCATAATAAAGAATCATTCCGGCACGTTCGAATTATTCAAATGAAGATTACCTACTTGAATCTATTCATTATTTATGATAAATCTGATACTAATCTCAAGATCATATGTGATACAAATGCTATTGGATATCTGCAGAAACAGAAACCCTCACAAAACACTGTATTAACCAAACCATATGAATCGATTATTCTCGTTTTTGAAATTCATATTCACTCAATCAATTGGGAATACGTACGATAAAATTTGATGTTGAACTTCAAATCATCAGTCTGATAATGAAATGTTTATTTCTAAAGCAATCTTGATCAAAATCAAATTAGTTTTCACTATGATTAGGAGATTCGAGAAAACTTCAGATATCTCGAACAGTATAGGTACTCAGTATAAAAAAAATCAAGCTATTCAACGCCCCGCTCCAACATGAAGAAATACAGGGTGTTTCATTTGAAAAAAGTGAGTTCGACGAGTTTGAATTTCAACAGAATTGAAATGTCGTTATGGTCACCCCGTACATTTTCAGGAAATTTCTATGAGTCGAAGAGGTGGAGCATGGTACCAACCATCGATCTCTGTGAAAGTTATCGAAAATTCTTGTAGGTGCAGATTTTGCAATTTGACTCGGCAACGCCGCGATAGATTTCCAAAAACAAAAAGAAATCATGAAGCAAAATTATCACAGAAATCATTCCCGGATAAATGTGTTCCATTCAATGAACCTAACTTTGATATGCAACTTTTTGAAGAAATGAACCTCTTGTGAACCTACACTCTGTATGAAATTTTCGTTTTTCTATCTCGACCAGATCAACCGCTAACATCCGAGAACACATTAATGACTCATCCGGTACATTACCATAATATACTATAGTGTAATCGGAGAAAAGGTCAAAGACACGTTCATTTATTCTTTTTTTATTTTTCTTCCGAGAAAAGTTTCATAAGGGTTTCGTTTTTTTTTCAATTTCGAAAGAATTTTTGGGAGGCAATATTTGTTTTAGATATGGTGCTCATGAAATTTTTCTCTCCTTGAATTTCCAGATGGATTTTTCTAACTTTGGAAATGTGTTCGGCACCTCTGAATTACTTAGTCTGAGAAGGACTTTTCCAGGACTTGTCCGATTCTTGCTCCCATACCATCAATGTATAACATTTTCAATTATAATCTATATTTATTTTCTATGATCTCGATCACAGGTTACTGATAAGATTTGCCATTTTACTAATTTCTTCCAGAAAACGTATCATAATCACTCATAATATATTGAAATTCCAACGAATTTACCCAAAATGAAATACTATTACGATGTTGAACTCGGAATTCCACGATTCAGCAGGTGCCACTCAAACACCCGGTAAATGAATGATGCAATTTCAATAGTCTATTGAATAGTTTTATCATTCGTCACATTCTTGTCCAATGCTAATGATGGATGAATAATGCAATTTCATTGTATAGACGATTTGGAATAATTTATCTCCATTTTAAAGTAACAAATGGTTAAAATGTGACTTCATTGGGAAAAATAAAAAGACTCACCCCCAAACAAGCTGGCAGCATCGAGTATGGAGTCGGGGTCTTGAGAATTGGACAGTTTACTTGTGCCGGAGTTACCTTTACTGTTACCTTTACCATTTTCTTTGTCCATTTCCAGTCCACGGAAGCTGGAAAATAACGAAAAAAATCGTGATAAACGGAAACGTCAGTCTTCGCCGGTATCCTACACAGATGTTATCACTTCCACGTTAATTATTTCGATCAACGTGAGGTCCGAAACCACCGACGGGCTGATTTCAGTTCGTCGTAGGCCTGCAGAGGAGAAATTTCTGAGGATAATTAGCGAAAACTGATCGAATTCGACGACAGCGGCTTCAAGCTAGCTGTCAAACGGATATATTGTTTATTTCTCAGTCACGGTTTTGGTGTCCGAATTGGATTTTGCGGTACAAGGCTTCCTATGACACATCGACGTAAATTTGACAGCCCGTAGAAAATTTGCGCCAAACTATATCGCGTACCGAGAGAAATGCTGTGTGATATGATTTATCAATTAAAATAAAAAACGGACTTCAATTCATTTCCCAACGAAATTGGAAATAGGATGTGGAGATGAAATGAACATTATAATATGCATGGTAAATTGAAGAAAAGAATTATACTGAAACAAATGAACTCATTGATGACCACTTGAAATTTTATTGGAAATAAAATACTTGCCAGTAGTAATTAAGATAATGTTACGACAAAAACTTTATAACATGCTGTTTTGGTGCAGTTTCTTTGAGTACGCCCAGGAACAAAGCTAGGAGTGCTCCAAGAGAACGACTGTGACAATGCTACGACTATTTCTTTCTATTTTCCATCAATGTTCACTAGAAATGATGGATTAGTACTGAATTTGATATCAAGGAATATTTGCTATGCTGATAGGAAAGGAACATGAAAATGGCTACCGGTTTCAACCTGTTCAACACATAGATTTCTGTTAGGAAGGTAAGGAAAGTATTCCAAATAGTTGAGAAAAAAGGACGTTATAATTGTTTGTTGTACGTATCAAATTGAATTCAGAATTCAGTTACTTCCAAATGTGGTGTTGAAAAAGTGAGTTTAGTGTATGAATAGAAAATACTGTCATCGCCTACTCATTTCAGGTGTATGGCTGACATTTCAGTAATACAAATGTCAAGAGAATAAAATGACAGTATCGAATTGTGGAATATTTCAATACGCATTTGGGTTTCATAATAACACGAGACAGAAAAATAATAACATGAAAAAAGGAATTGCAACTAATTTACTTAGCAAAGACCAATAGCAAAACTTGAGTTTACTGAATGTACAACCCAATGGACAAAATGCTCACAACATCAAAGTGATTTCTCAAATATTATACATACCTTTATTCAATTTTGTGTTCTGTCCTGCAACCAAAGTGTGGGATTGAACCCACTGTGTGCCATCGTGTCCTGTAACAGAAAGTCAAATTCAGCATATCTGGTGACACAAAGAACTGGCTCCACTCACAATACTATGGCAAAATTTCTAGTTACTGTGGATTTATGCATCATCAATTAACAATCATCGAGTAACAATTATCAATTAACAAGTAGCGAAAACATTACCGTTTATGCAGATCAAATTAACGAGTAGAAATATATGATACGTATAGACGCACACGTCAGTCCCAAGCCTTCGAATTCCTTATTTACTTTAACGTAAATCGAAAGAGATCGACTCAGCATATATTCATCCAGATGTGTTTTATAAAATGATTTTCTAGCCCAAAATAATTTAACCTATGAAAAGTAAGGTTAGATTCATCATCTCTCAGACAAGGTCTGACAAATCACAAGGTTTCTCTACCAGTCTTAGAACCAATTGGTGGTCATCTGCGTACTAGTTGCGTACTAGACGAAAACCTGGTTCAATTGAAGTAAAAAGTTAAAAGTTGGTCCCAACTTCTTAATTGTTACTTGTTAATTGATAATTGTTAATTGTCTGCATACACACAGCCATTGACAACAAGAAGTTTAACTTATAATTGTTAAATACTGTCTGTAAGTTCTTCGAGGAGGTGGTACATTCATTTTTCAGCTTTCAATGGGATTTTCTCTCCTCGTTTCTAAAATGAAATGAATTATATAAAATGAAATGAAAACAATTGAATTATAATTGTTAATTCGTAATTGATGAATGTTACTTGATAATTGTCAAATGTGGCTGCATAAATCCACACTTAGACTTAGGTGCGGTTGCAATTGAATATTTGATTTGTTCCCATGGCAACGCATGCCTTGGCTGATGAGTTAGAAGAAATAATTCTTCGTTAATTTATAGGGGGGCTTTTTGCAACCGGCCCTTAATGCTACTGAATTAATAAGTCAACCATTAGGTTGAGGTTTTTTTATCTGTCGAAATTTAAAATGTTCGAGGAATATCGTGTTGTGAGGTGACCATTTTTGACCTGTTTTTTCGGTACATAGTCCTGATTACTCCTGATCAGTACACAAAATGTACTGTTTTGAAAGAACAAATGGAAAAAATGAAAAACATTTTAACCAAAAGAATGAAAAACCATCTAGTCGATTATGGAATATTGTCTTCAATTAACCACCCTTAGAAATATAAATTAGTAATGGCAATGTGCTTGTTGGAAGATATGCTGTTTTTTTTTCATCTGTGGACAACACGAAAGGGAAACCTATAATGTTCGAGGAACATCGTGTTAGCCAGCAGTTGAATTTTGGGAGAGAAGGAAGGTGTTGGAATTTTTCTTGAAAGTTTGGAGGTTGTAAGCATCAAGAAAGACTTCACTAGGCAAAGAATTCCACAACTTTGCCGTTCTATTGATGAATGATGCTTGGTATAGCGATGTTGGACAGGTCTCGAGCCTGACAGTGTAAGGGTGACCAGCTTGAGTTCGTCTGGTTTGTCTACTAGGAATCGCGCGTGGTGGCATAATAGATGATATTTCCGTTGAGCACCGACCGTGAAAGTACCTATAAAGAAGGCATAGATCGCCGACCTTTCTACGATGATCTAGAGAGGTCAATGATTTGGTGAGTGTTGTATCATCGACTAGGCGAATAGCTCTCTTCTGAATTGAATCTAAGAGCTTTAGCGTATGTTTGGGGGCTGAGCTCCAAACATGTGAGCAGTACTCCAGGACAGGTCGAATTTGTGCTTTGTAGATCATAAGCAGTTGCTGGGATGTGAAGTATCTCTTCGCACGGAATAGAAAACCAAGTTTTTCAGTTTTCGCAATGGATCTCACATGATCGTCCCATGAGAGAGCACTGTTGGTGGTGACACCCAGCATGGATATTGACGACCTCATAGGAACAGTGGTACCCGACATCATCAAATTGGGCATTGTGTTATCAGTGACACTATTTTTTTATGGAATAATATGAAAAATCATTGAAGAAAACATCTGCTGTTGATAAAAAAGGGTCGCAAAATCGGGCAGTATCATTTGAATGTAGCATTCCCTTTTGAACCAATTTGCACAAATTATCGGATTTTCATATACAGGGTGTTTATTAATACATGCGCAGGACTTCAGGATGTGACAGCTCGTCCAAATATATGAAAGAAAGTTTCTATTACCTTACTCTCTAGAATGCATCATTTTCGAGACACAGGGTGTTTAAATTAAAAAAAATGTATTTTTGCGAATATCTCTGGAAACGTTCATCACACAGAAAACAGCTTTTGTAAGCATGTTCTACTGATAATAAGCTATGTTCTTTGCTTTTTGCTTCTTCTTTCAAGTCATGACTGGTGAAGATTTTGAAGGAGTAGCGGGTGTTTTTCTCCACGACGTTTACGCCAGTCCTACGCATATATTATGAAACACCCTGTATATAATGTCTGCACTGAAAATTCGTATTCCTTTTCCGAATGATGGCATAAACGTAAGAAAATATAATTTCATAACATCGTATTCGTTGACTAGTAAAAAACTAATCGAAATTCGTATTCCTTATTTTAATGATAACATAAACGCAAGGTTATATATGAATTGGTAACATCGTATTCATTGACTGATCCAAATAAAGAATATTGAAAACAAAAATAATCAAGATTCGTATTCCTTTTCCGAATGATAACAAAAACGTCAGATAATAATGTGATAACATCGTATTCAATGATCATAAATTTACTGAAACCTCAACGGATATCGTAGAAGTGGGAGGAGAAAGGAAAACTAGGAACTGGGGGAGACTGAACTTGACCCAGAGAGAGAGAGAGAGAGAGAGACGACCTTGACCCCAATGGTCGCGCATTAACAATATTCTCAATTGGAATCGTTATTGGATATGCTCCATTCGTTAAACCGTTCTAAAAATAGGCCATTATGTTTTCAGTAACGGGTTCAGGATTCTTTATTTTTATCAAAAAAGTGTAGGTTATTTGTTTTCTCCTTGAAAAACAATGTTGACGTGGCATTTTTTTTTATACGAGTGACACCGGAGGAAAAATAATACGAATCAATATTTGACGTTTCGACGTGCAATTCGGTGCTAGTTTAGTTTATTTATATGAAAATTTCATGTCAATATAGTTTTGTTGACGTGATATGATTATGTTTCCATGAAAACCTATTTTTTCCTGATTTTTTTTCCTGCTACCCTGGGGTACCTGGAAGGTATTATAGTTGAATTCTTTGACAGAAATGACAGCTCGGCATATAAAAGGGAAAGATACATTATTCTTTACCAACTTCAGTAATTTCAACTCGACTACGGAAGACGTAATGAACGTCAGTAAATAAAAAGAAATATAACTCTAATTTCATTTCATTAAATCATTTATTTGTCTTCCATCTATGCAAACCTATATTGGCATTATTACATGGTAAAAAATATATGTTGAAATTCACATTTAATATTATTATAATAACTCACATGAGTTGACACAAGATTGTACATGGACAGAACTATATTTAGATTATTGCTCATTCATTGTATATCTGTTTAATCTCAATGAGTTCAATATGCTCCAGAAGCTTCAAAATCGTGGAATGAGAATAATACTGAAAACAAATCGCCTCACCCCTGTAAGATCAATGTTAATGACCCTCAGTTGGTTTTCAGTGGAAAACAGATTATTTTATTTCACTTTGATTTCTCTATATAATATAATTAACCACTTGGCACCGGATTACTTCAAGAAGTACATATCATACACAGAGAATATCCATAATTATAACACACGTGGCAAAAATGAAACAGATTACTTTATTTCACTATGATTTCTCTATATAATATAATTAACCACTTGGCACCGGATTACTTCAAGAAGTACATATCATACACTAAGAATATCCATAATTATAACACACGTGGCAAAAATGACATCTATGTTTCTAGCACTTCTTATCGTAAGTACGATGAATTCACTATTTTTCAAATGTTTCTTGGAGTTCAATAAATTGCCTGAATATGTTGAGGCATATACATCACTCCAGTTCAGAGCCAAATTGAAGGAATACATCGAATTAAAGTAATCATTCGTCTATTATTGTTGACATTCAACAATATATTCAACAAATCAACATTCATTCATTATAGATCATATGTGATTTTGTGAATCTGGCGTATCCTTCAATTTTTTTATTGTATTACATACATACATGCATACATACAGAGTGGCCAAATGAAAACGAAACAAAGTATGCATTTTACTGAGATATCAAGGAACTGACATTAAAATAAATGATTCTTTATGTAATGTTGGAAAGGACAGGATTAAAAAAAGCTTTACTTTCCATTCCTTTCAACTACTGCATTGAATTCCATAAACAAGAGGCGTTGGTAAGAGATTTCGATTACCTTCAAAAGGACGTATCACTTGACCCCTTATCCCATTTGAGATTCAAGGGTTGGAGCGCACCCCTCCGAGGGGTTTGAAGTGAAAAAGTTGAAAACGTACGCAAAATATTTCCCCTTCAAAATGAACATCGACCGGTTCGAGCGATTTTCTTTTGATAACTATAACTACGTCTAACTATAACTACATCTAACTATAACTACGTAACTACGATAACTATTACTACGTAATCGGCCTTGTTTCGTTTCAATATGCTTCCTCATTTGTACATTAGGGTTCCTGATTAAATAAAGACCATCCAAGACAATACAAGACATTCAGTTCAAACCGAAGAAATTATAAGGTAATCAAAGATCACCCTCCGAAATGCCGATCTAGATAGTGTCCATTCAAGATCGACAAAGAGATTAAAATTAGTACCTAGTTATGACATGGCTACAATTTCATCAACACATTGTCTTAGAATAAAGAGAATAAAGTTGACGGGTGATAGATGCTCGAAATATATCTAGGTACATTTGAAATTTGAGTACATTTTGTCGTGAAATTTTCTTATTGAGATCAAATTATTCCTCGTCCAACGACTCGGGATTAGAGATGAGAGTGGGCTCGAGAGTCGGTCATATAGGACCGACCGTGTCAGACCACTCATGACCGTCACGTCACAATGAAAATGAAAGACGGTCATTCAATCGCCAAATTAAATTGTAACATTCATCACATGATTGATTCAAGGTGCATATTATTCATCATCATTATCAGTTATGGGGAAGCTACACGGAAAAAATGATTCTTTGAATGAACCAAACATATTTATGGTTGGAATTATCAAATATAATTATTCAAATTATCAACATTTCAATAATTATTTGATTCGAATCAAATATCATTGATTTCAATCCTCATTTATATTTACCGAATAATGATATACTATTGCAGGGACGAAATGGAATTCTCGATACAATTCTCGTCGTATATTTTTGATTTGAGAATATGTTCGGTATCAAGGATCAAACGGAATCCTCCAATTCGAACTGAATAAATGATGTATCAACAAAAATATCTTTGATTTGAGTGATTGAAATCAATCATTCCAAAACTAAGGTATGGAATGATTCTCGGAATGAAACATTTGTCAATCACTACGAACTGATGATAATATCAATTCACAGTTTACAAATAACGGTTGGAGAGCGGTTCCAAGATATTAAACATAGGGAAGGAATCTCTATCAACAAGCGAAAAATATCTTACCGTGATGACGGATTTGGTTCGTCCAATAGATCGTATCAATATGCAAGAGATGTAATGAATCAGAACAATGCTCCGATCGAATTATACATTTTCTCAATTCAATGATGAGCAAATTCTATCAGATCATCCTCCACAGTTGATTTACCAATTCCAAAGTGTGTTTCGATTTTTCAATTCCAAGAAGAGATTGTCTTTATATATGATCAAGAATTCGGCTGTATCAACCCTCGAATCAATCATTCTTCACATTCTGATCAACGACATAACCACTTGGATCGATGAATTTATGTATCAAATTGATAGTGACAATTTGAAGATGTGATATAGAATTCGGTTCATTTCACCATTTCCCACATTCCAACAAAATAATCAATAGGATTAAATCAAAACATTGAAATAACGCATAACGTAGTTGACACAAATAATATTCAGTAGATTGAAACCTTCAAATCGTTCTTGAAACACAATAAAATAAAAGTCGAGAGCAAAATGCATGACACTTGTAATTTCATTGATCTGTTTGTATACCTAAGGGATTGAAAAATGCTCATCAGCTGTCAAAATAGGCGTTTTTTATAAAATTGTGGGATTGTCTGTGACCAAACGTGGAGCAGGTCTGATTAGTCGAGTTTTCATTTCATTAATGACATCAATTGTCACTGTCAAACGCTGAATAATTGCGCTTATTTCACACATGCTAAAGTACACGTTTTTGATTGGTTAAAATGGTTGTGGTGGTAATCGAATACACCATGTTTTCGATTTTGTATTTCGGCTCCTGATTGGCTAATAGATACTTATATGCTGTTTTTTCGTTTTTTTTCGCTTCCTCATTGGTTGGATAGGTCAATTAAAAACTGACTAAATGCAAACTGCCATAATATTTTCCATTCTCCTGATAAAGACATGACACTACACCAAATTTAGTCCGTGTAATCCTTCGTTTGTTTGGTACCGTAATAATCACTTATCTATCAACATCAGATTTTTCTACAAATTCACCACAAACTGTGATCTAACATGGAATGTCAATAGTTCGGTCATTCGAAATATCATCCCGCAAATTATTGTTGATTGCATATAAGTTGTAGTATTGTATAGTAGTTGAAGTATTATTCATGAAATAATCTGAACAAATACAACTAGTGTTATTAATAATTATCGAATATTCCTTCTCTGTTTCGAAGGTATTTGTGTTTCGATACTCATCAATGCACTGGTGATATTACATGCGGATTATCGATATCAGATGAAACTTTCCGAAAGTTGCTATGGTTATACTGATCATAGTTTGATTTCGTATTCAAAATACAGAAGTTCGAACAGTAATAACTTTTTGCACGATCGTAGAGAATCAGTTTTTTTTTTCGTGCATCCATCAAATCTACAGACCTTTGGTGGCTTTTTGAAAGACAAATATAAATATAAACAAGATTAAGTTCAGTAACTTTTCCATTCAAATTCAACGAATGATGTAAAACATCATTACTAACGGTATTTGCAGTTTGTTGAACTTTTGCAAGTCAATTTCCAGCGCAAAAATAGAACACTACAATTTTTTTTGGCACCGCAGACTGCAAAATTAAATATAATTCGTTTTCATTTATGCACTGAAACAAAAGTTTAAAAAGTCTTGAGAATGTCTACACGTGACATCCACATGGACGACAAACTCTCCGTTCCTTCTCCTCGACGTCCGCCGTGGTCGACAAGTTGAGAATGTAATCTTCGCATGGGATCATTCACCTTTCGCTTCGTTTCCACGGCAAATAATAATTGCAGACGTTATTCTTCAAGTCGGCAATAAATCTATCGCCGGACAAAGCTGTGCCGGTTAGGTGGGTACCTCGAAATTCGAATCCGCCGGTTCTGACAGGTGACGTGAATTTAGAGAGGTATGCGCAGGCGCTTGAGCGGTTCTCAACACCAATATACAGTGACGAAACTGACGAAGAAAGAATAAGATATTATAGTAATATAAACAAGTGATTCAAACTGATGGAGTTTGAAGAATTTTGCCACAAATAAAAAAGTCTGAGTCGAGGTCTGAGAAATGTAAACATTTTTTTCTCCAAATGATGCTAAAAGAGGCTCTTTGATGACACTTGACAGGCATAAAAGGTGTATTTCTAATGCCTTAAATACGAACATTCATTTTTATATATCAGAGCAGTTGGCAACATTGGCCACGATCGCCCTCTATTGAAAGTAATCCGAAGTGGTCTTTCAGCCGCATAGTATACAGAGCTACGCCATCTATTGAAAGTAACTCGAAGTGGACTTTAGTAGCACAGAATAGAGAAGTTGCAATTCCCATACAAAATTAAATACATCGATTTTTTCGATTCTTCATCTGTTCCTTTGAGTTTTTCCGAGTTTTCTTGTTTCCAGAACCAACCCAGCATTGGGGCGAAAAAGACAAAAAAAAATATTCAAATCGGTCAAGTCATTATCGAAGTTTTTTCCAAACCAACTCTCGGCGAATATTTTTTATTACATAAGAGTTGATGTCAATTGAAGTTTAGTTAGTACTGATGTGGTAAGTCGAAAAATTAATCGAATAATCCCATATAATCGCATATAATCAAAAAGAGGAAAAGGTCAAGGATTCAAAAACGTTTCTTGAATCGGGAGAAATGAACTCACCCCTTTAAAGAATAACGCATGGGCATAAATATTTGAATATTTCTCCAATAAAAAAAAACATCAACAAAACAATCAACATTGATTGATAATTATAAAAGTGCAGTCATTTGCATTCTGTATAGGTAGGTAATACGTATTTTTCAGCTTTTTGTGGGATTTTCTCCCCTCGTTCCTAAAATGTAAAGTGAAAGTTATTTATATTATTATGATTATTATTTAGGTGATACCTAGTTAGAAGATATCATTGTTGTGTCAATGAATGATCTAGTGTACACCACCATTGATATGCATAATATTGATTTGTAGTCGTTCATACGTCATACATCATAAGAATTATGCATTCCAACAAAGTCAAAACTTAGGCAACTTTCGTGAAAAAATATCATGGGAGCAAATGTGTTATATCAAGGAATGCATTCCTCTACTCCCGTGATGAGTATAATAAATATAAAACAATTATAATTGCTTCAATATTCACAAAAGCAAAGAGGTTTTAGTTCCACGACTGGAGAATTTATTTTGTGTTGATATTCATGTATATGCTTGTCTTGTTTTGAATTATTTAATGATGGATGATTTAATAATAATTACACAATTATTATTATCAAAACATCAAAGTCAATAAGAAGTGCCATTCAGTTTTATTGGGGTAATTATATGCTTAATAAATAATAAACATTCAAAATGTGACTTCATATATAATTCTTGACCGAGTTCTTGAATTATCCGGTAATAGATTCAATTCCACATCTCGCGCCAGGTCTCCTATTTCAGGTGGTGTTAATGGCAATAACTCATCCTCACTTTCAATTAAATCCATTTCGAACAGTTACTTGACAAATTTTGTAAATCGACAATGACATCAATGTAAACAGAAATTATTAAACAAACGTCATCAGCGGTAAACATAGTAACAAAGAGCTAGATACCTTTGTTGAAATAATTTAATTATTTGAATATTGTGTGAATTTATTAATTTGGATTTTGCGTAAAATTGGAGCGAATTTGGAGAAAAAATTATATGTTCGCCATGGAAGAAAAGAAGATTAAATGCCTTTTGGCTGGTTCTCTAGCCTCGGCTATAAAACACCAGCAGCGGCATTAATTCTTGTACTTTTCTGCCTAGTGAAACAAATAACTATTTTCAGGCAGAATTTGAGAAACTTTTTGGAGAGATTATTTCTTCTATCATCAGCATATATATATAAGTACATATTCATATACATGTGTGTAAATATTTACAAATTCCAATTACATGAATTATTATTTCTCTAACTTCTATTTGTAACCTTCTCTACCTGGAATAGCTGGTGGTACCATAATAGACGAGATTTCTGAAATATCGATGAAAAAGGGAGAGGGTAATTTTATACGATGTTCTCAAGGAAGTTACCAAAGCCGAAATTGGAACAAAAGAAATAGAGTATCTACTTACACAATATGAAGAGATATAAACATTTACATAGATTTCATTCGATTTGAAAGAAGACTATGCATGCATATTCGAACTTCAACCTATCACAATCTGGCAGAATTAGCTATGTAATGTCAGGGTTATTTTATTCCTATTCACTTGTTTACATCATATTTAGCAACTGCTACAATTTAATAGTGTCACAATTATATACACCTGCTGGATGTATTACTAAAAAATTGAAAAAAAATTAAAAAATAAAATGAATCTGAAAAATATTACGAATATTCTGAATTCACCTAAAACAACCCTTGATGTCTTGACCCATACGCTGGCAATGCTGGAATATATTGTTATTTGAACGATATCACTTTGGTTATGGCCTAGAAAATGGCATAGATAGAAAAACACTATGAAAGTTGAAAATTCAAGAATGCATTATTGTACAGTGAACCATCAAAGAAGCAACATGGAAATGGTACTTCCCTCCAAATACCTTCAAATTTCAAATCATTCACGAAAAGATAAAGAAATTTCGAGATTCTGCTGAAAGAGGTTCTAAATACGAGTGTTTGTATTTTTGATTTGAACCGAGTCATAAATAGATGTGACGAATTCACAACAAGTAATTATAACTATTTAGAATAATAGCTACATTGTCCGACGACTGCAAAGATGAGGAACCTGAATGTTTCTCGTTCTCGAATGAGTAATTAGCAGGAATAACGTGGACGGATATAATACAGGGCAGACAACTTTCAATAACCGACTTTCAAATAAGTGCGTTGCTGAGGTATAGCATGTATCAATTTTCATCAACAGTGCTACAGGTCAACTAACTTAAACATAATTTATTTAGCATAATTTTTACAGGGTTCTTCCTTTGCCAGATCCTCGGAAAGTATTCAGAACATAATATACCAACATTTAGCATCAAAGTATAATAATTGATGGCAGTTTAGTTAAGTGTAACACATTGTATATTTTATCATTTTTGGATTCCTCATTCAATTTGAGGAGCTAACTGAGGTTTGCAGATGTTCCCCATGCGTGAGTCGAGCGGTTTCCATTTAAATATAAAAATCTATGATTCTTTGGTTTTGTAGTATAACCACAATAATTTGTTTTCGGCGTGAATGAAATGGATTCATCCCAAATCATCCTTGTGGATTAATCAAGCTTTGTGATATTATCAAGTAGTTTATCGATGTAACGTACAGAATGCTCAAAATTTCATTCGAAAACTCAGTATTTTCAAATGTAATCTATATAACTTTCTCGTTTCATCTTGCAGGGAATTGAATTCTGCTACGATATAGGTTAGATTAGATACAGATTAGATATAGATTAGATATAGATTAGATATAGATTAGATATAGATTAGATATAGATTAGATATAGATTAGATATAGATTAGATATAGATTAGATATAGATTAGATATAGATTAGATATAGATTAGATATAGATTAGATATAGATTAGATATAGATTAGATATAGATTAGATATAGATTAGATATAGATTAGATATAGATTAGATATAGATTAGATATAGATTAGATATAGATTAGATATAGATTAGATATAGATTAGATATAGATTAGATATAGATTAACTTCCTATAACTGTCTCAATTTGAAATAAGCAGTTGACGTCTACTTCCGGTATAACCGGAAATGAATTGTTAACGAAACTATTGAATCCGCCATTGTTTATTGTACCTTGTTGACACATTTCTGAATTCTACTCTGAATATTTTTCGAGGAAAGTGTAGAGGAAGCTTATTAATTGATAAGATGTCAAACTAATTTCGGACGTCGTTTTCATAATTTTAGAGGATAATTGACAACTTAAAATTGTACTGGTTTAAATCAAACGGTGTGACTTAAGTGTGACATTGAATACTTCAAATGAATTTTATCAAAATGTGCATGATACACAAGCATATATTTACCCTAATAAGATAAAATGACACTTCTTATTGACTTTGATGTTTTAATAATAATAATAGTGTAATTATTACAAAATCATCCATCATTTAATAATTCAAAACAAGACAAGCATATACATGAATATCAACAAAAAATAAATTCTCTAGTCGTGAAACTCAAATTTCTTTGCTTTTGTGAATATTGAAGCAATTATACCTGTTTTATATTCATTACACTTATCACGGGTGTATAGGAATGCATTTCTTGATATAACACATTCGCTCCCACGAAAGTTGCGTAAGTTTTGACTTTGTTGGAATGCATGATTCTCATGATGGATGACGTATAACCGTCTACAAATCAATATTATGCATATGGATGGTGGTGTGCAATAGATCATTCATTAACACAACAATGATTTGTTCTAACTAGGTATTACCTACCTATAGAGAATGCAAATGACTGTAGTTTGATAATTCACAATCAATGTTGATGAATAGGTAATTGGTTTGCTTTTTTTATTGAATAAATATCCAAATGTTTATGCCCATGCGTTATTCTATTAAGGGGTGTGTTCGTTTTTTCTAATTTAAGAAACGTTTTTGATTCCTTGACATTTTTTTTATTTTTTGATCACATGAAATATTTCATGCGATTATATGGGATTATACGATTGACCTACCACCTCAGATATAACTCTAAATTTCACATTGACATCCACTATTATATAATAGAAATTATTAGCCGAGAATAAGTTTGGAAAAAACTTCGATAATGACTCGACCGATTTGAATATTTTTTTTGTTTTGCCTCAATGCAGGGTTGGTTTAGGAAACAAGAAAACTCGGAAAAACTCAAAGGAACAGACGAAGAATCGAAAAAATCGATGTATGAAATTTTGTATGGGAATTGCCACTTCTCTATTCTGTGCTACCAAAGTCCACTTCGGATTACTTTCAATAGATGGCGATCGTTGCCAGGGTTGCCAACTGGTCTGATTTATAAAAATAAATGTTCGTATTTTATGCGCTGCCGTATCATTCATCGATTGCGATGAAACTTGGTCAACTTATTGCTTGCACTTGCGCGAAGGTTATTGGTATAAACGATATAGCTATTTCAAACGATATTTCCAAAATTATTTATTTTGCTGCGGTAATAGTGAAGGTAGAATTATAACATGTATTCACGCTTGTATTACAAACCATCTTACATGTATTGCACAAGTATTATATGATCACGTGATATTATTGTAAGGGCATTAACTCGGGCAATATTACATGGTTGTGTAATAGTATTTGTTCATAACGAGTGGTTCATTTAATCTGATAGACAGTCTCATCTTTGAAACCATCATGCATTGTATTGCATAGAGATTGTTAAAGTAATTGAATAAGCAAAATCTTTCCTGTCAAAATTAAGTTAGATGAAAAAATGTTTAGGTGATTTTTTTGTTTTGTAAATAATCTTGGAAACGCGGCCAAGATCGGAATATAATATCACCAATGAGGTTGTTGTTCGTCTCTGATATACATCAAAATTTGTTGGAAACCGATTTTTTCTACAGTGCATGTTTTTATCATTCCACCAAAGATATTAAATATTCTCTACTAGATGCACCCTTGCCCCATCGACTTGAGGACATTGAAACGAACATAAGAAAAAGAAAGAGCTATCGATTCGTCTGGATGTGCAGCGAAAAATGGTGCAATTTTGCCAACAGTCAGCTGATCACTACTGGTTGCCTCTCTCTCTCTCTTCATTAGATGGATTCAACCGCCTTTTCCTACGGTCTATTTGAAATTCACCCATGAAATGATATATTCTGTTTTTTTTTTCGGAAGTGTTAGTACAGCCATAGGCTGAACAGGACGACATCATGTCGAACAAAGTTTTAAAATCGATTCTTGACTTGATGGGCTGGACCGGTTGAACGAACTAAGATTATTTACCAATTTTCAATATTCAAACAAGTAAAACTGAGACTCTTTCCTTCAACACACTCTTTGCTCGATCTACTAGAGTTATATATATATATATATATATATATATATATATATATATATATATTTGGTCGACATCCATCAATCTACACCACTGGTCCATGCAATTTTAATACATTCTGAAATAGGGTAGGTACCCGATTAGTTTCCATGAAGGGAGAAACCCTCAGGGTGAAAACTAAACAGTGCCGGCAAAAGAGTGAATGGGGTTAGGCCCTATTATTATCTCAGAGGGCTTTTTTTGCTTCCGGTAAATAACATGCGAAAAGAGTTGTCGAGGTTTGTTTCACAACCCCAATGGAGTATGGATACTGATTGATTAACGGTACCAACTACGATAGTTTAGATCCAAATTCTCTAGAGGGTGATGCATGAAAACCGTTTGTGGGTTCGATTGAAATGTATGGCGTTGAAATGTATGAGTGGGACTGGGCGATATTTTTACATAAACAGTTCAATAGGTATATCGATATTTATCGTTAGAGTTCGGCACCCATAAATACCTCGGAGATACTTATTTTCGTTCCCATATATGTGAAACCGGAGTTGAATCCTAGGTCATAGATCCACTCTAAGCCCCGCCCGGAAATTTCCCTTCTTGCCCCGTCTACCGAGTTGGACCGAGTTGGCTAACGCTCGTATACCGTCTGTCGTTGTGATACGGGTGATAGGTTCTATACTGGTTGGATCGCGATAGATTTTCTACAATAGGTACTGCGCGGAATGCTTCAAAACTACAACTTCCTCAATTGTTGTGTTATTTGAACTAATTAAAATGATTTTGTGTTCTGCTGAGGGATGTATCAGTAAAGCATGAGGTGGTATTTCAGTTTTTAGGTGCCCAAAAGATGATTCTAGGTAAGATATTTGAAATCTAATAATTTTTGTAGATTTAAGATTTACTTTCCAGATGTCAAAGCTGGAAAACTGCCTTGGGATTTATCGGTAACCATCGATATGCGAATCTTTCACCTGAGCAATGTAACAACAGAATAAAAATTTGCAGTTTGCACTTTGCTGAGGGCTGTATCATTCGAAATGATTCGAGAACGCAACTGACATCTGATGCAGTTCCTTCACTGAATTTGTCAACAACCAAAAGTAACTATATTTGTCGTGAATTTCCTTAACTATGTGCCGTCTACAGCAGATCTTGAAAAAACGTGAAAAATCTGAAAACACAAATGGATATGTTGCTTTTTATTTCAAATAATAAAGCTGATGTTTGATGAAGATATTTTCAAGATAGCTGGAAGTAATTTTTCAAGATGTTAAATTTAGACGGACCACCCTTTATGTATTTATTCGAATCCGTTGAGAAAATACTTGTGTCAAATATTTCAGAAGATTCTTCATGTGCTACTTGTGCAGAAACACAAATGAGATGCTGCAAAGATGTTTCTGCTTCAACAGATATGGAAGAAAAAGTGACTGAAGATGAATAGATTTGCATGAAAATTTTCGTAGGTTTGGATAAAAAAAATTCAGATGAAGCTTTTGTTTTTTGATGCTGATAGAATATGGAAAAAACTGATACGAATTCAATTATGAAGAAAAAATATATGTTTATTCATTTGCGATTGCGATAAATCGATTTTCCCGGTACCAACACCAATGAATAACTCACTGAAAGTTTTTACAAATGATTACAGAAATCTTAGTAGTACAGATGGCAATGCACTAGTTTATGTCGCTGGCTATTTACTAAAGAAATGTTTGGTGCAGGACTCATGTCAGGTTCGTCTAGAATTCAATGAAGGAAATAGTTTATAGAGAAACAAGCAACACTATTTTGTAATGCTAAGGCCTATGTAAATACTGAAAAATTGCCATTTGGTGGTTTGACCGTGCCTTCTCTGAATATAGTAAAGCACATGATGAAACTAGAAAATACATTCATTGTAAATTTTGATTAATTTGCTTGTCACAATTCTCTTGGGACAAAACTGAAGATTTATTCAAAAATGTAGCTTTCTCACATCCGTGTGAAAATTTTCCATTGAATTATTTTGTATCTCTCTCTACTAGAGTACGTATATATTATACATTGAAATATGCAAATCGCGATATAAAAACCAAAAAATCAAAGAAGACAAACGTGAAATTGACAATTTTACGAAACCTGTGAGATTAGGTATTGTTGGCTTTTTCAGAGTAAGATCCACACCTCACTGAATCAATCTCCATCCATCTTTCGATGTGTCTGTTGGGATAGTTTTTTTCATCAATTGAATTTTTTATCTACAATAATTTTTTTTCTCCTCACAAATGATGGTGAATCTTCCTATCGTGATAACGTATTGTTTTATTTATTTCAGAAATTCGAGTCGAATTAAAAATGTGTTATCCACCTATGTACTTTTCCATTCGCCCCCGTACGAAACGCTCACACTGCAACATGAAAATAGCACACAAGCGACCCTCGTAAATGCAGGAATTCGGAGTCACTTGCCGCTGCGTTTGCGTGACCGACTACAAAGTTCCGCTCGAGAGTGGACCTTCTAGTCCATATATGTTCGGTGTCTAGGTGGAACAAACATGAATCGGGTTTTCAGGAATGCATGCATTTTTTTCACAATATTCAAAATAATAATAATTTATTCAATACGCACAATAGTGCATTAGCTGTTATTTTATTTGGTAGGTACATATTGAAAAGAGTCAATATCAGTGTCAAGTGCAAATGGAAGGTTACACGAAACCTTGATCTTCCTAATGACCCCCACCACGTTCTGTTGGGAACTGTGAAGGACCTCAAACAGAATGTAGTTGTCGAGTCCTAAACTAATATAAACAGAAATAAAAGTTCATAGTAATAATGATGAAAGAGTAATTTGTGACAGTGGAGATAGTGAACAATCGGATCTCAGCAGATTTCGACACTATAATGCTCAAATTTGACCATCTCTTGAACCACCCTTCTACATCAAAAACATCGTGTTACAAGCATTACTTCCTTTGTAGGGCATCGTCGCTTTGGAATTCACGAGAGAATTCATTAACCATGAAACGTTTTTCAAAAATTCTCCAGGAAATACTTACTTAGAAATATTCAGAATAGTTAATTTGTTAATAATTAGTATACTTACAAATATATTTGTATAGTTCGCATATCGAGAAACTTGGTGTAGTTTGTTTTTACATTCAAACTGAGAGTATGTCATTTTCGACAATAAAATGAATAATTCAAAAAATCAGAATTTAAATTCATTCAGAAGTGTGGATGTCGAACCGAATCCATAAAAATGGTTTATAAATCTCTATGAGATTATAAATATGTACGAGGAGAAATTATTTCATACTTTTTAGGCCGTTTCAAAAACGTCGAGTACCTTCTAAAAAAATACATACTTGAATAATTATTTTGGTCTCCACCGATCCTGAGTTCTCAATTTCATTAGGCTCCAAAATTATGCGTCACTTTGTGGTCTTTCCTAGTCGTCGCATGCTTCAGATTAAAAAATGTCCCGGCGTGGGTCCTATTCGCAAGAACAAAACAAAACCACAGAAGGCCGTGCTGGTGCCACGCGTAGATATACAGGGTGAAACGATTCGGGTTCTTCGGAAACCATAAGAGCAAAAACGAATAATTGTACCAAATAAGGTAGGAGTCTGGACTTTCGGACACAGCTATACATATGACTTCTTATGATTTCAAAAAATGCATTGGTAATTGAATTAGAAATAAGATGAAGATGTGTTTCAAAAAACGGCATCCGTATTCAAGACAGGTAAAGGGTATTGAAAAACAATTTATCATAAATTCTACGATCATGTCGGAACATTGTGATGAAATAGCAATAGAATGAAAGCAGAAAATAGCAAATGCAAAAGTTACCATTTTTTTTAATAATCTTCTTGTTATTATGTTATATATCAAATGTTATTTCGGGGCAAGTGTCATAAAAAGAGTTGTTTTTTCTAACTTAAAAAACATACATTTGGTTCATTTTATTCATCCTTTTTCGAAATATAATGGTTCAAATATAATACCAGATATAAATTAACATCCACTAAAACATTGTAAGCATTCTTATCTATACCTATTGAATGTAGGTTTTGATGGATTTATAATTTTCTGACATATTGTTCGCTCCCTACCAATATGCTACCGACAAGGGTTTTTTGAAAAGGTATCAAAAAATAGATTTCAATTTAATAATTAATAAATGTAACAAAAATGACAGGATGTCCTGTCACTCTCATTGTCTCTTGAGCATTGGATTGGATGACATGTCTCAAGATATTTGAACGTATGGACGTATGAATGCAATAAACCGACAGCATGTCAAGATATGACATATGCAAAATAATTCTGAATTTTTCATAGGAAATTCTGATTCGAAGAAATATAAATCTTTTGTATATAGTAGCTCCGTCCTGATAACTTCCAGAATAGATAGTGAGCAGGTGAGGTGCAAAAATATACGGAAACACCCTGTACTTACAAAAGATGGTGGAGCTACTTGGGCTAATATCCATATCTCGATCCATAAACTGCTTTTCGTTCAAAGATCTAATCCAGTAAGGCCAACTTGATCATTTTATTAATTTTACTCGTTAGACCGTAACACAAGAATCCCAAAATTAGTTGGATTGGTGAATTGAAAGGAAATGTTGAATCGAAAGTCATGATATCTGGTTACTAATCAACTAATATGAAGGAATGTATATAGAAAATTGTGAAAGTATCGCCATCTCTCAGGACCGAGCTCAGGACAGCCGGAAACTAAACAAAACAACCTTAAAAGTCATCAATCACTATATCAATATATTTTATCATATAGGATCACTTTACGATAATTATCATAACATGATAAGAACTAGAGATATTGAAAGCGCCGATGAGTAATTGAGGTTACTATTATTTTTACGACTTTAAGGTGCAATAATCTTTCATCTTTATTTCCTCGTTTATTTCCAAATCCCAAGAAACATAATTTGTTTATAGAGTGATCAATATACAATGAAAATTGACATGACATCATTCAATACAATAATATTCAAAAGTTGTGTGTGATGAAAATCATAATAATTCTCAATTCGAGACCGTCTCCAAGAAAACATGGCGTTTTCAAGCTTGATCCTTTGATCCTTTTCTAACACGTGTTATGGTTGGGTATTCCTTCAAATTCATTTGAACTTAATATTTATTAGAATCGTTTCTGTTTCAAACGAAAAAAAAATCGAAAAACATTGAGCTTGAAGAACATTTTCGTGGAATTCATTGATCCCAAAAAACTAATATCAATTATCAAATATTTACCGGGCCAGGAAAGTTCATGTTAGCAGAACTAGCTCGCAAAATTTCATTTTACAGGAGTGTGGAAAATCTAAACCTATACAAAGCCTGACGTATTGCTTTCTATCGAAATGTATTGACATGAAACGTCATCAAAACTTTGCACTTGAGAGGAGTTCATAAGTAGAAAACGAGCATTTTTGTCGATATACAGTAAGTAATACAGTAAGATTAAATTCAAATTGCCACAAAGAATATTTTTTTAGATAGGAAGCAAGAAGAGCTTTCCAAATTTATCGAATACATCATATACAGGGTGTCACGGTCGTTGGTAACTATTCAAAATATTTTCAGCGATGCAGCATTGCCTCTTACTTATATCCAACTGTAGCATCAACTTTGATATTTCAAATATTTCCAATAATCCTTGTAATTTTGGATCAGTAATTGCTTTCTGAATCTTTTCGCCTGATACCGAGCCTGATACTTTCCTATAACCAAATCATGTTTGTAAATATCTAAATATCTACTCGTACGAAATGTCACTCTCCACACTATAGTTATGATATTATACTACGTTCGAACAGCGTATTCATATAATAATGTAAATAATGGAGTATTAGATATTCGGGGTGAATTTTTTCTTTTTACCGATTTGGTGGTCAGATTTCCTCTCGGATTTCTTTTCATTTTCATGCTTCTTTGCGTGCTTTTGATCAAGTTGGCTACATCCAGAGATCATGCAGTGCATTAGAATGTGTTTTGAATAGGATAGCGTTTTTGCGGCTCTGTGGCTCATCTTTTGAGTTTCACTTTGGAAGAAATTTGAATCGGATTGTCATGAAATTTTGGAGGCACTTTTTCTGATACACTATTTTTTTTCTTTATTTTCAGGTAAATCACCTATAACGAATTGCCAAATATAGGTACATTGTGTCATTTGCATTAAATCATTTACATTTACGGGTGTATCAAAATTACCATCAGATTGATTGTTTTGCTTGAACGTATGATCTCCTTCAACATTCAAACAGTTGCATATAAAGTACATTTTTATACTCGAAATTATACCATTTGGTCGCGTGTTAGTCAATTCAATTCCTGCATTGGTTGGAAAAGTTGGATGATTATTCTTGAATGAGAAATATAGCACTTGTATGGATCAAATCCCGTGAAAACGAACCGTTCTGATTGATCTTGATCAACCGAGCAAACACCATTCGTATGGACGATATAGATAGGTATTCAAGTTCATCCTGTATAATCGCCAGCTGCTGCAATTCGTTTATTTCCCATACGTTATGATAATGAAAGGCAACCAGCGAAACATGTGTTTGGTATAAGCATTAGCAACGAATGTCTCAAATAGGTAATATTGTTTGTTTTGTGTACAGTGTGGTGGATGTATTATGAAATTTTCGAGTGGATATCCTTGATGGAATTTCCAATGAAATATACCAAAGAAGGTAGCAAATTCAAACTACAGAAAGGTCGCATAATTTTAGGCGCATTTTTGGCTAATTAACTACCCTATTCCCTAATTTCTTACTCCTCTCGATCATGGTAAAATCTGTGGCTTTGCTAGCTTCGGCTGAAATCAGCATTGTCAATTTTGAAAAATGAAAATCTTAATATTCGATCAACTGACTTTGTGGAGATATTTTTTGACTGATTTATTACCTCATTCCCATAATTCTGATACATCTCTCTCACAAAAAAATCTGTGGCTTCGCCAGGTTCGACCGAACTCAGCAATGTCTTTGATCGAAACAGCAAAATTGTCGAGGAATCTGTTGACCTAATTTTAGGCTAAATATTTACCCTATTTTCGAATTTTTTGCTCCATGTTTTCAGGTAGAAATCCCTGAAAACGCAAGGGTAATTCTTTAGCCTAAAATTAGTTTAAAAATGTCGCTGCATCAAATCATCGAAAAATATTGTTATTCAAAAAGTACGGCCGAAGCTAGCTCGTTCTTTTTATCCAGCAGTGAACCATATAAGATCCATGTATCTATAAACTCGGTTAAAAATTGAGTAACATCAGTGACTTAAGGACGCACACTGTAACATATTCTCACATGGACGTATGTATTTCTCATACCTAGCATGATACTCGGAATAATACGTATGTCAAAGTATTGCAATTGATAAAGTTTCATCGATTTTTTCTCGGATTTTTTAGTTTACTGAGATTGTTACTTAACGGATTTTTTTCAATATTATTATCATGCTTCTACTTTTTTAGACATTGACAAATTTTCAGATCCGAAGAATACCAAGTTGAGATATTGATAACAACATTCATTTCGTCAAATTTTGTCTCGAATTTTGATATCGATTCTATTGCCAGTTCGAAAACAGTCATTGATATTTATCTTTTTGAACGGTCACCCAAATTATTTTTTACGAAAATTGCTCTGAAAATTGTATTGAAAATGACCAATCACTGAATGAACCGGAATGAACTGTGTGTCTCCTCCCACCCTACATCATAAACTATAACCAGACTTTATTTAATTTATTTATGCCCCACATCTCTAACTTTGGCAGAAGCAATATTAAAGGAATCGAGACGAATACTAATCGGAATATTATGAATCGTTATGGATAGTAAGTGCACAGTAGTAGTAGCTTTCTGGGAATTATCTCGAATTCAAAATTCATGAATAGATTGAGGCTGTCCTATTCGATTATAGGTGCACCAAGCATCATTCATCAATAGAACGGCAAAGTTGTGGAATTCTTTGCCTAGTGAAGTCTTTCCTGATGCTTACAACCTCCAAACTTTCAATAAAAATTCCAACTCCTTCCTTCTCTCCCAAAATTCCACCGCCGGCTAACACGATGTTCATCGAACATTATAGGTTTACCTTTTGTGTTGCCCACAGATAAAAAAAAACACCTCGAGGGTACAGCTATTAGATTTTTGTCATATTATTTAATTACACCTCAATTCATAATACTATTCAATCCGATCTGATTAAGCAGAACAGGAAATACTTACGAATTCAAGAAGAATTGAGAACATATTATAATCCAGATTATAATTGTACAGAATCTAATACCTATAGCTCGACCTATAGGAAGTACAGGAAGAGGTAAAAAGAGTTTTCTCCTGGGTTTTCCCCGAGATCTTCCCGTATATTTTCGTACCCGAGTGCGTACTACCAGGAGTTATTAGAAAATAATACATAGGAAAGATTTATATTTCTTAGAATCTTCAGAATTTCTTGTTGAAAATACAATAGTATTATGGCTCGTATTTCAGCAGATTTTGACATGTTGTCAATGTTTCTGAATATATATATATATATATATATATATATATATATCAATAAGTGTGTTATATTTCATCCATAACCATTTTAGAATTATATATAAGCGTTCAAATATTTACGCTCAATTCGAGGCACAATATGATAAGAATTCAGATATAATGTTGAAACAGTTAATTATGCACATACAAGGTGGTAATTTTTGAGGAATATAATCGAGAATATACATTTGGATGTCGGAGACTTTCCTGCTCTATTCGTATACAGGGTGACCCTGATTTTATTATCGGCGTTATGGGTTAATATTCCCGTTAGTTATGCATTTTCCAAAGAAGGTGATAGTCACTAGAAATTGAGTATAGGTACATTAATATTTCTAAAAGTGAATTCGGTGATTTCATTGATATATATCGATATCTTAACAAACACCACTTGTGATCATAATCTCTCATTTTGTATACTTAATATCCGAGATAATATATAAGCCCCTCGCAATGACCTGTTCAGATGATTCTGAGACACCCTGTATATGATGGTGATCGAGATGGTGATTTATGATATGGATCGAGATGGATTTCAGAAACTCTACTGGTCCAAGAAATCTGTTCAACTTGTTCGAGGATACTCACTTGTGCAATCGACGAGGCAATCGAGGAATCAATGAGAAACATTATAGTCCAAAAATTTCCTGACTTCAGTCAGATTGAAAAATAATGCCCTGAACAAATATACGACATATTGAGTACAAGGTAAAATGGTGATGATTGATAGCAGGTAAAGATAGGTTGGTAGGTAATTTTGGGGTGATTATTTACCTTGCTTAGTCTTCTAGATGTACCTATTATGTTTGTAGAGAGATATCATACTAGACATCTATCCAATTAACATGTCGTTGAACTGTTGAACACTCGGTACGAACATATCGTGTGTGAGTGCAGGCACAAGCCCACAAATCGCAATAAAAAATCCAGTTCAAACGTTTTCGACTGGTTGTGCTTTGGCTTTGACGACGAAAAATATAAATCGATTCATTCGAGGAGGCAGGCCCAGCAAAAGCTGGTAAATCAGGTATCTCTCTTTACATCGGTTTCATTAAAACCCAAAGAAACGATCGTAACTTCGAAGAATGCCTGCCGCTTTGTGGGATTGGACAACGAACCGCTCATATACAAGGTAGTCATACAGTTCTTCCATGCAGCTGCTGAACTAAATTATCACTCGAATGAAATATCCGCATTAACGGAAAGACGATCTGAATTCGATGGGAGTATCGAAAACACAATGATTAGTTGCTGACGACTACAAAAAACTCGATTGTCGATTGTTGTTTATAGCAAATAGGTAGGTATTGATTCACTTTTATTGATGAGATATTTTCACTATTATATTCAGTTTTGATATTAACCTATTTATCATTCCTATTGACAGTACCGCATTGAGGTATGGTTCGGAATTCCCTCAAAAATGCGTGAAAGAATGGCAAAATAATCAACATAGAACAAATTCCGTGGGTAGGTTTCTAGAATCAATGAATATTCTCTGTAGTTTCTAAACGAGACATTTGAGAGTCAAGAATAGAATGGGAATGCAGAAGAAAACAAAGATATATGCGTTCTCAAAAGATGTCAATGAAATCGACGAAAGTTGAATGAACACTTACCAAGGGAGACAAGTAGAATATCCGATGGGGTCCCCAAAGACAAGACACTCACAAATTTGTATCACAAGAACAATTAAAACGCGGAAATCGTTCGAATTTGGCAAGTTAGACGGAAGTACACGTGAGCCAGTCGTATGTACGCACCGAGGACACGATTTCTGAACCTTCAGCACTGAAAACTGGCCCGTTTTCGGTGAACTTAGAGGTATTTCGGCTGTTTTGAGGACGAGAACAGCGTTTCGTCGTCACAAGATGGCCGGACCTAGGCTTGGTGTCAGTCCGATTGCTTTGCCAACCCCCCCCTCCCGACCGACGTGCACGGAACCCCCCGCGGCCGTCCAAAGGCTTTCATTCTCGCTTCTCTGGTTCTCTCTCCTTCTGTTCGTGCATCGACGCCGGATGCACACTGGAAAAATTACGTTGATTACTCATTTCGGCGTGTTTTTATCGGAATATCGGCCGAGTTCTGTTTCGAGGAGTGTTCTGCTTATGTCGCTTTGTTTTCTATTCTCCCGAAATTACTATTTTTGATTGTTGCAAGTGACAAAAGTTCTATATTCTTCGTGTAAAGTGTCATTATTGCTGTGCGGTTGATATCTATCAGATTTGATTGGTTTATTATTGTTGATTAGATTTGAAGATTTGGCACACATTTCAAGCAAACAACAACAGGGTAGGTATGATAATTGCTGATAATTGTAGGTTTTTGTTTGTTTTTCAAAAGCAAAAGTGCCGAATTTGAATTAAGAGACGAGAGATTATTAGAAATATTCAATTAACTTACCTTACCTAACTTGAGTGGTGAAGTAGGTACCTCTGCGAGTTTGAGAACCACTTGTAGCTACACTATTGTTAACAAAAAAATGGTGATTATAAGGTATAAAGTATAAACCTAAGTACCTGATAATCATATTGTACCTTTATACAGAGAGTCTTGCAAGTCATGGATCAAACGGAAATGATAAGACGTGTTATTTGCAACAAAAAAGCCCTGTACAGAGTGGCCTCATTTCGAAGTCGAAGCAATATTTGAGACGTGAAAATGTGGCTGAAAATATTTGGTGGCCACCTTTCTGTGAAAAGAGAAAACTGTCACATAATAATGTCCACACTAAATGTCCTTTTCTCAACTTTTTGAGAAATGTTTTGTTTTACTCTTAGAAACAGATAAATACATGGCATTTTTGTTTTTCTTTTCTGAAAAATACAATTCATGTAGAGTTATTGAGTGATAGAAACACAAAAAAGGGCTCATTATCGTAACGTTTGAAAGCCATAAATCTAGTGGGGATCTCGAGAAAACTCTATACCCAAAGCGAGAAAGAAATTGCTTTTCATTTCGTTGATTTGTGGCGTAGACTCAATTTCATATTTGGAAAATTGGTTCTTTGAATTCACATCATAATTTATAAAAAAAAAACGAAAAACCTTATTGTGATCGGAAAATTATTATTTTGAATCTATTTCAAATGTATGTAGTATTGCATCCCATTTTGGTTGAGATTGACAGGTTTCTTGGTTTTCACCGAGGCTGCAACCTTTGAGTTGGGTTACTTTCCACTAAATTTATAGCTTTCAGAACAATACTGGTACGCGTTTCACACTTTTTTATCGATATGCATCTATCCAGGGCCTACTACTCTTTCTCACCGGGCTGTAGTTCTTTGATCTCGATGCTCTGGCGTCACACTAGTGAGAGTTTTCAGTGTTTTCCCATCAATTCGTATTGGCACCGCCGAGGGCACCGTACAGAATAGAGTTTATTTCTCTACGTTGGTATTGGCGCGTTTGTGATGAAAGGCTATAAGGTCATTTATCATAAAAATCACAATCAATACTCAATCGAGATCGAGATCAAAGATCCCAAATAACTTTCCTAACTTTTGGCGAAAAACAAGATTCAAAATGATAAATGATTTATGAAGTATAGCTTTGCACCGAAATTCCATTTTAATAAAATTCAAGACTTTGTACCTACTACGGAATACAATTTTTCGCCAAAACCCTCGCAACTAAATAATTATTTCACTGTATCGGCAATTTCGGTTATTCCTGAATTTTCCTGATTACCTCCAACATAAACGCTGCTCAAACCCTCTGAGCCTTGCTCTGAGCTATGGTGTATCATATCGATTTATGCAATGAAATTTCGTCCAAAAATCGTGATAGTATATATCCAAAGTTGATAGATAGGCTTAGCTTGGGAGGCGTCAGAACTTCAGCATTCGAGGTTATATGTACTCTTTACGTAATCATAATTTGATTTGAATTGAAATATTGATTTGTATAATTATTCTAGACACTATGAGGAGTTTTCGTATTAGTATACTAATGCATATACAAGGTGGACTGATGGACAGCAGTTGTAGTTGGTTCAAAAGTGAGAAAAACTATATCAAATATCGCGTGTTATTATTATCAAACCCCATATCAGTCGAAAACCTATTGAAATATCTAACGGATAGTGTGAGATGATACAGGGTGTACCATTTGAATGAAATTGAGTCACGTGCATTCGAAATTCGACAAAGTTGAAGTATTTTTCTGACCACTCTGTGTACTTCGAGGGTGAGGGTTTCATATGAACGTGGAATCGACTATTTATCAACACGAATGTTCGAATGTATTCTTGAAATTGTTAGTACTAGACTTTTCTTCGAAGATGCTTGCATTCTCGGAAAAACAGTTATAACTTGGCAACGCTGTGTCGGATTTCGAGAAACAAAAAAAACGGAAGTAAACAAGATTTGATAACAATCGATATATTTCAATATATATAGGGTGTTCCATTTGAAAAAAGTTTGAAATGTCACATGTTTTCGAGACACATTGTATAGTATAGAAGAATAATTTTAAAATATGCATCTCAGGGACCTCCTGGGATTTTTTTTCTTCTATCTCTATAAAAGCAGAGCTGTTTTCTTGCTTTGTCACTGTATAGACTGTACCTACAGTATTTTTCGTGAAATTTCTCTGTTCATATTTACACTACTCTTTTTCAGTATACATAAGCTATAGGATAGCAATTTCTGTAACTCTTGGAAATTTCGCAGTTTTTACGCTCTTCTACAAGTTCTACGTTTGCTAGGTGGAAGTCTTTGGTGACATTCTGAAGATGTTGCTACATCTGAACTTTCTGTGGCTGTGGCAACACCAGACGTAGTGAAACTTTTTTGACGCGAAAGCGTTCGTTGGTTTCATATATTTCACATTTGAGGTAGCTGGAACAGGAATATCAAGCGCTTCTTATGAGGATGGGGTTTTGAGGTTCACGAATCGCAGGGGCGGAGTTAAAGGGGTATAAATTTGGGGAACGTTTTTAGCAAATTCGTATTTTGTTTATAAAAGAGGGAAACATGTAGAAAGGTTTTGATGGTATGTGTATGAATTTTTGGGTTTTTGAGAACTCCTTGACAGAGTTCAATTTGAAAATCGATATTTGTTTGGGACTGAATTTTTATGGGTCGATTGTGATTTTTATGTCGACGATCTAGTTAGGGTGGAAGAAGGGGTGTCGTTGCTAAAATTTATCCACTAACCAATGAAGTAACTTTTGTGGAGTATTTTATTTAGGAACCTCGAATATCTCAGAATACCAAAAAATAGAGAGTGACAGAGAGGTCAGCAGCGTAGTTAAAATGATTCCAAAGCGGTCAGAATAGCTGAAAGTTTGTAATTTCGGAATTGGAGTATTGGTAGTGTTTGGTAGGGAATGGACGATTGAAGAGGTCGAATAGTATATCACATATATAAGTAGAATGGAAAACGAGGTATTTCGCACGAAGAGATATTTAGCACGAGCCATGTAGCGGCGAGTGCGGAAATGTAACGAGTGCATTAAATACACTTTACAACGAGTTATGCACAGTATTTTTCCGACGACCATAAAAATTTGAATCATATGGTGTATTATTATTCCTAATTTCACCCACTGTTCATCGAAATTCATTGATATTTCATGAAATCGCCAAGTCTCGCCCATTGTCGACACGCAACACAAAATACAGCATTCAGGAACAAGAATACCCGAGCAGAGACCCTTTTGATAGTTTTAGACATGATACCATTTACTATAAGTCAATGATGATACCTATGTTGATTTAATGAAAATAAATGTGTACCAATTGAAGATCTAATTGGTCGAAGTGCTTGTGAGGCAGTTCTAGGATATTTCAGCAATCATCTTTGGTAACCAACTCCACCCAACTGAGTCATCTCTGTCATCAATGTTATATTCAGTATTTTTAGGTCTCGTTTGTCACTCGGTTTCTTGTGGATATCCACAAGGATCGAAAACATGAAATATTTGCCATGTGTGATGATAACTGCAGTGAAATTTCGAAGTAAAATATCTTTACATTCATCCATCAATGCGAGCGTGCTTTTCTCAAATATTTCAACACTTGTGCGCTTTACTTTCCACTCACCTGTTGCTATATTGGAATGGGCTACTTTCTGAATAACAAAACAGTGTGTTATCCGCTGTTTTCATAGATAGTCAAAGGAAAATATCTCTGTTGTTTTATGGTATAAAACCGAAATTGCAACTCCGGAGGCATACTTTTTTGTCCAAATATCTGAAATATTCAATTGTGAATCATTTAATTGTGTAATTGTGCAATAGTGTGATAGAACAATTGTGCATTTGTGCAGTTGCGTGAATTGTAAAATTAGCAAATTTCAAGCCATTCCATTCATTTATATCCATTCATTCAATTATACTCATCCATTCAATTAGCAACATTTTTAGTTTCTTATTATTAAAATGTATAACATTTCTGTTGTTCGAATTGAAATAAAAACAATCTCATAACTATTCATACAGGTAAAATTAAGAGATATTTCATTCCGGTGCATAATATAATTCTAATCATTCTACTTCAACAAATAAAATTAGTCACAAATATTCTTGAGACTACACTTTACCACTGTGTCTGCGATTTTTGCATAATCAGCGTGTGAACACGGCCATTAATGTAACGTTGGCAACACTGCAGCGATGGGGGCGGCCAGCCAGATTCACGCCGTCGAATATGATCGGTCATTGTTTTTATATTCGTTCAATTGATTCGCTCTTGACGCAGTGAAGCGGTGTTGCCGCCGATTTGATGATTCGATGTGAAGTACGAATTTCCTGGTAATACGTGGAGTAGAATAACTTATTAGAGTTAGTTATTGAGGAAACGAAACTAAACAAAATTGAGTCGATTTATTATCCATCACAAGGTCATGATTGATCTTACTAAATAAGACTTTATAGTTTATTATTCAACGTACGTATTATGATGACTATCACTCACGAAGATGAAAATTTGCACCATGAAAGCGGATGTTGTAATCGTCTGAGTAGGTAATAGTCATTATGCGCGATTTGAATATTATACTTCATATCCAAATATTCAAAAAATGGAGAAACTTCAAGAGATCATACTTTTTTATTGTAGAAGTGTGGTCAAAAGATTTCGAAAAGTATTGGAAGAGTGCGAACGGTAGGCTTCGACAGTTGTGTTTGTTGACAGATAGAATAGAAATTTTATCTCAAGTCATCAAAGGTGCTGACATTGAATTAACTTCTGATTGTTTTTATCCTATGCCTTTGAACACTAACTTCTGATTTCAATGTTTTCGTTGAGGCACCCTATCGATTTTATCAAGGAATATGAAAAAATCACACATCATGTTAATGTTCCTGATATCAACTAAAAATTGTTAGTCGCATCAAAAAGATATTGCAAAAGTTGGTTTTGATTTGGATTTGACAGATCGATCCAGCTTTTGCATAAGACAATCGAACTGTCATTATTGAGCTGAGTGAGCGAAGCCATTATGTTATAAAAATGGTGGTTTTTAGTACAAATTTAATATCTTCTGCATGCAAATTACAAACTAAGTATATGGCAGCTTTCTCTAGATATACAGGGTGTAACTAAATAGGTGTAAAACATTTGAGGGGGTGATTCCTCATCGAAAAAAAGATAGGATCTTTCATATAAAGAAACTTCATTGGAACATCCCATGTTGAGATACAGCCCCTTGAAGGGGGTTTATATGCATGCGTAATGTCTGTAGGTAGACATATTGAACATTTACTATGATTTCTACATGTTGTATGTTTTGTTATTAATGAATTGGTTTTGTTTATCCCCCTTCAATCATTCAATACAGGTAGTAACTACAAAATAACAATAAATCCAATTTGCATTTATGACGATGTATCTCTGTAGTTGTTCGTAAAATAATCTCTTGCTGCGAACTGGTTTATTTTGGGCAGAAAATTCACGGGACATTTTTCGTTCAGAATGAAACAGGCTATCGGAAATGAATTTTTAAATGGTTAACAATTGATAAGACAAAAAGTTACATTTGCAATAAATTTTAGGGGTTGTGTTTTCCACCCCTTACAACCATGGGGTAAACCAAATAAATCACTGGCTAAGTGTCTTTTCGGTAGTGGAAAATGTCAGGTTGATTTCAATAGTGTAACTTTTTCAGAGCTTGTGAAAAACATTGTTGAACAAATTTTATGTACCCCCTTCAAGGGGCTGTATCTTAACATGGGATGCTCCAATGAAGTTCATTTATATGAAATATGCTGTCTTTTTTTCGATGAGGAATCACCGCCTTGAATGTTTTACACCTATTTAGATACACCCTGTATTGCCTTGTAAACAAATCTTTTTTACGTTTGATGTCATATAAATGAACCTAATCAAGGTTGAGTTTGTATTTTGGAAAAAACAAACAACTATAACAACGCTGTTGAATGTTGCGAGAAAAAAAAGTGCACCGAAATCTGAATATAATTATACCTGCGTAACAGGCTGTAACAAACTCGTGGTTACATGGTGGATTGAAGACCAATGATTGACCTTCTTACGACTTGACACTTATGACTCAAAATTGCTGCATAAATCCACCGCAATAAATAATAAGAATTAGCAAAGGGTTGAATTAGCATAAGTATGGGTTGAAAGAAAAGCATACCTATTATAGATATTATAGAACATGAAAGAGTCTCCGAAAGAATGGTTTCCATTCTTCTGGATATGTTTCAAAGTTAGGCCGAACTTGTCGGAAACTGTAGATTAGTGGCAACGCTGTAAAGCGGTCGTTTCTCTTTTGATTTCTCTGTTTCTTATTCGCGCACTTCCAGAAGACCAAATCCATTATGCCTACCTATACATATATATGAGGAGGTCGATTCACTATTACTGTTTATTGAAAATTTTATCGATGGAATATGAAGAAAATAATATGCCTCCCATGATACAGAGTTAGGCAGATTGGTAATTAATCTTTATGACTGAAATCCGCTGTAATCCCTGTGTTTGATTTCTACCGACTGGAGATCACCCAGAGATACACCTATAGTGATCATACCTAACGCGACATTTTTTCCCATAACCAACATGTTGGTAGATACATTTATGTGCTTCGTCTAAGGTATATTTCAAATATATTTTGGGATCTTATTGATTTTGCCTATTCTCTAGGTATGCAAGCCTTCACCAGTCGCATGAGACTTGAACTGATGTGTTTTTTATGGTTCATTCCAGAACCTGCACAATATTGATTCATTGTGCTTCCCACGCCTCATTGATAGCTAACAATTATTATTGTGTGATTTTATAAAGAGTTCGCACATTATTACACACCAGCATCCAATAAAAACACAGGCCAGGCCCTAGAGGGGTCATGGTCAGTTCGCAGCAGAAAATTATTTTACGAACAAGATACATATAGCCATAAAACGAAAATATTAATTTAATTTATCTAATAGGCAGCTATTAGCGATAGTGACAATTGAATTGTTATCAAGCTGTCAGTTTGTGAATTTTTCAACGTGAAGAAATACTAATTGTGTATTGTTGTTCTGGTCTCAATTTGTTACTTTAATAACTCACTTTTTATCAAAATGGCATACACAAATGAGCAAATGGCTGATATGCATTACGTTTACGATCTGTCGCAGGGGAATGGGTTAGAAGCTTCTAGAAGATATTTTGAAATGTATCCTCAACGGCAGAATCCTTCACATAGAATATTTTCCCGACTTCGTCAACAATTACGAGAATATGTATTTTGGAGGTGAGCAATAATATCAATTCCAGCTCAGCCACCTAATGAATAATACTTGTTTACTGTCGGATTCAAATATAGATTCAAGATCAGCATTTTTTTTTTTACGAATAGATTCTTCATCCGAACTTTGTTGGCGGGCAAATTCAAATGAGTTGGCGGGACACTTTATGACCCTTAGTTTGGGCACCGTTGCGCTGTACAGGGAGTCCCTAAAAGGTGTTCACAAAAACCTACCACATATTCTACAGGCCAAAACTACGAAAGCGCTGAACGGACATGATAACTTTTTTCATAATTGCCAGTTTGTACTGGCATTTAGCCATAAATGCCAGTTCAAACTGGTATTTATCCCTGGCAATTAGCCCTAAAGTGTCAGTTCAAACTGGCATTTAGCCATAAATGCCAGTTCAAACTGGCAATTAGCCCTAATTGCAAGTTCAAACTGACAATTAGCCATAATTGTCAGTTCAAACTGGTATTTATCCCTGGCAATTAGCCATAAATGCCAGTTCAAACTGGCAAATTAGCCCTAATTGCCAGTTCAAACTGACAATTAGCCATGATTGTCAGTTCAAAATAGTATTTATCCCTGGCAATTAGCCATAAATGCCAGTTCAAACTGGCAATTAGCCCTAATTGCCAGTTCAAACTGGCAATTATAAAAAAAATTCATAATGTCCGTTAAGCGCTGAACGAACATGATGATATGCTTTTTTTATATTAATTAGGGATAAATGCCAGTTTACGCTGGCAATTAGGTCTAATCGCCAGTTTGAACTGGCAATTTGGGATAAATGCCAGTTTTAACTAACAAATATGGCTAATTGTCAGTTTAAACTGGCAATTATAAAAAAAAGTCATCATGTCCGTGCAGCGCTTTCATACAAAACAGCTTGATACAAGCAAATTTAGTACGAAGTTGCTTAGTTTGGGCGCTAGACGATTCAAACAATTTCCAAATCCTTGCCTTATAACTTTCAAACGGCCCATCAGATTTCACACAAATTTTAGTACGTTTGCATAGCTTTATGCGGAAATAAAAATCTAGAATTTTTACGCTTATTGGAAAAGTTCAGTGTTAGTATGAGTTCATCGCAATTCATTTACTACAAGAAGATACTCTTGATAAAATTCGATTCCTCTCGTGTTTTCGACAGCATTTTGATCTTAGTGATTCAGAGAACAGATATTCCATTTGAAAATTTCAAAATGATCACCATTTTCATGTATGAAAAGATTCACACCACGCAAAAACTTGAAATGTACTTCTCACATAACTTCTTAGAATACTGTGGAACAACTAATATGGCAACGAATTCAAATAGCAACAAATAATCTCACAGTTATGAAAAAGTACATTCCAATTTTTTGCGTCATATAAATCTGTGTATGCTAAAATGGTGCACATTCTGAACAATTTTCATGAAATAACTGTTGATGATTTTGATATTCAAATATGCCCTAAATCACTAAAAGTAAAAATGTCGTCGAAACCACGAGAGTAATAGAATTTAATCAAGAGTACTTTTTTGTAGTAAATAAGTTGCGCTATCCAGATCTCATTATAAAACTGATTCTGTTTTTCGTTAGTGTAGAAGTTTAATTACTGAAAAAATCAAGTTCTACGCCCGTGGAATGATATTCATCATAATCATGGTATGGGTTTAATTGCCGCATGAAGCTATGCCAAATTTGAGTGAAATCTCATGGGCCACTTGAAAGTTAATGAAGCAAAAAAAAATAAAAATTGTAACTTCAGAGCTGTCTAACGCCCAAACTGAACAACTTTGTACTGAGGTAAGTTTACTTGCATCGAGTTGTTCGGGCCTAAAGAAGTGTGGTAGGTTTTTGTAAAGACATTTTATGGAATTTCTTCTTCAAATTTTTTCAAATTTATTCGAACTTGATATTTTTTGAAATTCCTGTTGTTTCAAGAGAAAAAAAATGAGCTTGGCGAACATTTTCGTCAAATTAATTGATCCCTAGAAACTCGACGTCTCTTAGCAAATGGTCTTGAAAAAAAAGTTCATGTTTACAGTTTGAAAAATCAAACCTATATCCGCTTAAACCTAGGTCACTTTTTACCTTCGAATAAGTCCTACCCACTTGCCTCAAATGGTCGATTAACTGAGGACTACGAAACTAGCATTTCTGTCAATATGTAAGGCTATTCGAAGGGCACACGTTCGTGATTGAAAATATTTCTAGCGACTATACCAAAAAGTAGCATCATCTTTGATATTTCAAATGAGACACCCTGTATATTATTACATTTTTGGATCAGTAATTGCTTACCGAATCTGAATTGTATCCAGTCGATTTGGCCTGGCGAATATGACTTGGGTTTCTGTAAAGACCTTTTAGGGTCACTGCAGCAGAATACTTGGTGCTTGTTGTTTTATACACTCATTGTGTTAAACTGGGCTAGATTTGATATCCATGACACTGAACAATGATTTGTTGTTTCTGATTGCCTGCCGAAATTTGCGCAAGCTGAATTTTCTCAGCACTGAAAGCCTCCTGGTTTTTTTCGATTTATCCAAGAATAAATCGTATACCTGCCTTCAGATATCATTGACTCAGAATTCATCGTATACTCATTGTATTTAAAAATTACCTCGAATATCACCTTGTTACAATATTTCAGTGTGGATCATTCATCCAATCAGCAAATAAACATTGACCCTCTTTGAATGAGTATTACTCCCAAAGAGATCACCAGTAAACTACGTACGTCCCTGAGGATTCTTCGGAGAGAAACAAACACCCAGTCCGTTTTGTTACAACACCCTGTATATCCACGTCAGGAAGTTGTTGATATTATTGCCGGCTACATTGGCATCGAGAAGAGAATTGGGAGGCGACCTGCGCGACCGTTCGGGAACTCTTTGTGTCGATCGTTGTAATTTACGATTGGTTACAGATATTGATCTGTGTTTATTCAGACCGGGGCCCGCTGGACGACGTCGAGATGGGGCCTGCCGTGGAGTTGAAGCGGGAAACGGGACTTCGCGTCGGGAATAAGAAATAGGGGGTATAACATCGCAGATCATCAAATCGCGATATACTGAGAGATACTTTTAAAAGGACCTACTCTGCATATCTCTTGAAATAAGAATGTGGTGAAGAGTCGAGAAAATATGTCGGTTCTGTTGATCTTTTGACGTATCGTTGCGTATAAACACCCCTTCACCACTAACACCACTCTACAGAATTCTCGAATGGAATGACCTAAGAGAAAGAATAAGAAAACTACAATTATGTACTTATCGAATCCCCAACTGAAACCACCTTTGTAATGATGTTCTCTAATAAAGAACATCATGAAACGGCATCATTCGTTCTCAATGTTACCTCACATGCTTTATTTTCGAATTCAAACTGGTGACGTAATTATCCTGCTGTTGTCGTTCCTCTCATGTGTTACCGTTCGACTCTAGACTCTTGTCAACGCTTCGTGACGTTTCTAGCCAAAGAGTAATCGTCATCTCTGTCAGAAACTATGAGTATGACATACAAATATTGTCGAAACGTATGTCGTGATGAATGAGAAATTTTCGCCATCATTTTGATTGGTTACTCTATCAGTTCATCTATGGCACCGAATGGCACGGATATTGACGTCACTAGATTTGTTCATTTCCTGCTACAATGAAAAACGCAAATTTCAATAATTATTTAAAAAACGTAGGAAGAAAAGCGGATGGTGCGAGGAAGCTATAGTTTGAGTGAGTACTATCAAATGATGAAATACATTTGTTTTTGCTGAACATGCCCATATGGGCGCCCGAAGGGAAAGCAAAAGGGACCACTTAACCTCATCCTCTCCACGGTGAAGGCAAGAATGGAATAAATAAAGAAACGAAATGAAAAACGAAAGAAATACAATAAAGAAACCAAAGAGACATTCTGTAATGATGTGGTGATGGACCGTTTTGGAAAGGTCAAGAAGAGATTGAGATTCTTGTTTTCTGAGTGAACTTTTAATTCTGTGATATCCTCCATTCACATTTTCTGTACGTTTTTTTATTCTTAATATTATTCGAGGCCAATTTTTTTTTCATTCTTCGGTTTTCTGAGTGGGATTTTCTCTCCTTGTTTCTAAAAATTACAATAGAAATTATCATAATTGTTTCAATATATTTGTAGTAAGGACAGATTTGTGATCTGTCCCAAAATGCACTGCGGAGAAATTCTCTATTTATCAGAGACATGGGGTACATCTAGAGACTCCTCCACCGAAGGGGGCCATATTCTATCAAGTGTGACCTATGAAATAAAAATCAAATTTGCAATTCTTTGGATGAGAGATGAGAATGATTTCATGCTATATAGCAGATCGAGCAGATCATATCGACTATACTAATGATAGAAACATTATCTCAAATGGTATCACAATTATTTTATTATTTCTACACATTCCAAGCGCCTGGTGATGCCATATAGCATCATGATCAATCAAATACCATTCATTACCATGCATTTATATAATAATATTTTGATATCAGAAAAAGTATCTAATGAAAAAAACCACAAGATATCTTCTCCTATCTTATCTCAGCACTTTCAATTACAAACAATTCAATAATGCGTTCTGTGAAGCATTTCTTCAGATTTCTGCATTGGGTACCACTGCCTAGTACATGAAGGTAGAACCAAATTGTAGAAATCTGTAATATTACAGTATTCTAGCGCGCATTCATGGGTATATATATTCAGGAGAAGCGATACATATTATCTTGAGCGATATAATGCCATAGTACATCACTGTGGGACTGAAAGGGATACGAAATACCTATGAAGGAACACGAAATATCAACTTTCTTCATTAATTTGATCAGTTACGTGTACCTATCCAGCAGGTTCAATTTTACCTTTTCTGACTTCACAAATACAAATATATTGCGAAACAGCATGGATAGTACCGATTGGTCAATCTTCTGATCTTGAATTAAATATTCAGCTCTGTACATAATTCTTGTATAACTTCCTCCAAGAAGCTGTTATCGACCTTAGAGAAGCCATAACTATGACAAAAATACAATTACTTGCTTGTAATTCATGCGTCAAGGTGTCAACTTACAGACAGTATGCCGATGAACAGTTGTTTCCTCAAGTATTGACACCAATATCGAGTTGAATAGAGTCGTTTCACGCCAAACAATTGAGCAAATCCTGTTTTTTCACAAGCTTCGGAAATACCAATAGTAGACTTTCAGGATTGCTCACAAAGCAAAATTGATAAAAAGTGATTTAATTATTGCGCAGTTTAATAAGTACCAAACAGTTTTTTTTGTCCTACAGCCCAAACGTCCCATTTGCGAACATTTGTTAATATGAACAAAAATGCTTGCTTTGATGTCCCCTATCACCCCTTAAAATTTGTCGGTATCTTTTCGGGACACCCTGTATAACAATTTGCTTATTTAATTGTTATCAATGCAATAATTCGAACGAAGTTATGTATCGAAGTTATGGAAAATATGACTACAAAATATAAAATGTTTGTTTGCGCTTCATTCAATGCAATGAAAACTTACATGATGCATGCTTCAGAATCATACCTTCAAAGGTATAATATAATATATATATAGGGTATAATATATATGATATAAATAAATATATATATATATAAGTCCTTTATTTAGTCCATTTGGCTAATTTACATTTTCAAGTCATTACAATAATTACAATGAGACCGTTATATACTATACTCTGATTTTATAACACACTAATTTTGAAAAGTAAACATATATACATATATACAATACATAACTACTATACTTATTTGCATACTGTTCATCTTTGCGTCCTCAGACATTCTAATAAATATTCAATGAATTCACAAAAAACATTATACATACTAAAACATTTGTAAACCACTAGGTATTTTATTGATTAGGAAAATATGATTTTGACTGTGCCTTGAAAGATGATATCTTCTGGCAGACTTTTATTGCTATCAAGTCCCTTGAAAAAAAACTGAATTTTGGGTAAGCGTTGATGTTACTTGTTGAATATGAATCAGTTCTGAATTTTGTATTGTATCCGTGGATTTGGTCGTTGTACCTAACGTTTTCTTGCAGATATGTTGGGGAAATTTCATTTCTTATTTTGAAATTAGGATTAATGTTTGATAGAGGAGAAATGAATTAATTGGTAGCCATTCTAGTTCCTTCAACATATCTCTTATTGGTGTACGTCTTTTGCAATTTGAAATTATGGGCATGGCTCTATTTTGTAGTTTCTGTAAAAGAGCTAAATCATTTAGTTTAAGTAGATATAGAATTGTAGAAGAATTGTCTTGTCTTGTCGAATATGGGGTACAACGAGATAAATAATGTAATTTGAATGCTATCGTCTTCATAATGAAGTTGGCATGTTCTTTAAAATGTATCCCCCAATCCACATGAACCCCAAGATATTCAAATTGGTTCACCTGTTCCACCTTATTATGCTTAACATATATATTGTTTGTGTTAATAAGTATGGAGTATAAGTAGCGATGTGATATAATATATAATTAGTATAGGTAGGTATTAGGAAAAGAGGCAGGCAGCCTTCTTTTGATACTTCTTCCCAAGTGAAAGAAAATTTATCAGATTATGGAACCTTCACACAGCATCGATCAAAATTCTATTTTAAGGAAAATAGTGAAACCGACGATGTTTAGCTTTTTAGTTTTTGTAGAAGCAGTGCCTTCAAGTTGATGCCGAGTTATTGAAAGTCGGTGTGGCCAAGACTCAAATACAGACAATTCAAAAGAAAAATTAATTCAGACAAAATAAATTACAAATCTTACAACATTCTCCAGGTAAAAGTACCGATCCATTTTTCGGGCAATTGTCTGGCCATAAAAAGGCACGAACTTCCTCCACTATTCAGTATTATCTCACTATTGAATCAATTTTCAACACTGAAAGATTGAAAATTGTGATGACTCGATCAAAACAAGTGGAATTGATGAAATTTTTGATTTAGAGTTCAAAAAATTGATAATGTCTGAATCTAGGTTAAAACAAAATTCACTTTTTTTATCATAGCTGAAAAACAATAGATAATTTTGAAAATTTTCAAAAACTGTTTCAATGGCCCTCTGAATGCGTAATTTTCCCATTCAAACAAATTTGTGTCTTCTTTCATTATCGTAATCCTCATGCTGTGCCTCCTTGTACACGATGTATTTCCAACAGGACGGAACGCCTGCCCAAAATGCTCAAATATTACGTTCCTCAACGATGAATAACCACTAATGGCCTCCACAATCACCAATTTTATTAGTTTCAGATTTCTTTTGATTTCCCGAAATAACTCGATAACGAGTACGTCGAATAACCGACCTCAGATCGTTCTGGGCTAAGCAGGATGTCATTCGAAGTGTCTGAATCCACAATGACCTAACAAAATTGTTTTTGTTCATTTTTACATGTACTAAAATATCCTACTACTTGAATGTATATCGAAGAAAAAGTGGATCACATGCGTTTATCATTATCGTTCCCCTCATCGGCCCATTATTTCCTTGCATTATTGAAGTCGAGTAATGTCGTGATGAGAGTAAATTCTGAATTGGTAATCTATTATTATAGTTCACCTCAATTACGCAGTCATAAGTCCACGTCATTCCAAACAAAAATCAATCATATATCTGACACTGCTTTCGAAAAGCAAACTGAATATAGATCGAGAATGTTAGTGAAAAAGAAAACTCAAACCGAAACTATAATTTCATATGCCAAAACAGCCGACCATTCGACAATTACAGGGAGGATCAGTGCTCCGTGTCGATCGAGATCAGTGATCAGTGAAAATGATTCGAATATTTTTCTGCTCGTTTTGTTTCTGTTGCGAAATCGAAAATGGTAATTTTGTATGGAAATTGCCACTTCGGATTACGTTCAATAGATCGCGTTCGTGGCGGACCTATTGTTTGACAGTTGCGCTATGTATATCTGACTGATATTCATTCTGTGCGGTTGTGTGAAATCTATTACATTGAAAATCGTTTTTTCGTAAAAAAAATTAGTGAATTTCGATAACAGATTCTGTTGAAACGAACGAAAATTGAATGCTGACTGCATTTATCTTTCATGTAACTGAAATATATTGAATTCTTTTGAATCTCGAACGAATTTCATTCATAATAACAAAACGAAACTCGAATCGTACACGATGCGGCTAATATTATCGATTTCAATGTATTGGAGTTTTTTTTTTTTCTATCTGTGGACAACACGAAAGGGAAACCTATGATGTTCGAGGAACATCGTGTTAGCCAGCGGTGGAATTTTGGGAAAGAAGGTAGGTGTTGGAATTTTTCTTGAAAGTTTGGAGGTTGTGAGCATCAGGAAAGACTTCACTAGGCAAAGAATTCCACAACTTTGCCGTTCTATTGATGAACGATGCTTGGTATAGCGATGTTCGACAGGTCTCGAGCCTGTCAGTGTAGGGGTGACCAGCTTGAGCTCGTCTGGTTTGTCTACTAGGAATCGCGCGTGGTGGCATAATAGATGATATTTCCGTTGAGCACCGACCGTGGAAGTTGGGAGGTTGATTAGAATTGATAATCGCCTATGAATAGTTACAATCAAATCAATTTTAGGTGGTACGAAATTCACCGGGTCATCTAGTTGAAAATTCAACTGGTATGGGATGCAGAAAACTTTCAAAAGATATTCAATTACGAAGTGATCATTATTGTTCAAAAATGAACCGAATGTACAGATATTCGAAAGCAATCCAAATCAATAATACGTCACGAAATCAACTAGAATATTGGATGATGAATAATACGCTGAATATATTTGGTTGAATAACTTTTCCCAATATATTCCCTCTTGGATAGGGTTAGATCGGATTATACACAATTTCTCTAAGTTTTGTCATATACATACATACATAACAGATTCATACGTTATTCCTGATTCTTCTATTCTAATGTTATTCTTTCAAGTTCAATTGGGAGTTATTGAATAAATGATCAGTTTTCTTGTTATCTAATATGGAAAGTTTTGTTCCTAACACTTGCGCAATATTTTCTGCACGCATAAGAAGTTATATAAACTCCAAAAGTTGTGTCGTCGGAAAAGTATCATTCTATGCATTTGTTGCACCAAGACGTCAGAGTTGACAAATACAAGTCGCTAATTGGACTACTTTATGAAATCTAGTATGATATCTTGAACTTAAAAAAAATGCATGTCTGATTTGAAGGTCGAAGTGGAGTCAGAAAAATTCGTCAAAAGACTGAACTTTGAGGCTTTGAAATGTTGTTATTTTTCGTTTTCGGAAATATGATATTGCACCAGTGGTAGAATAACCGCTCTTAGGTTTTGCCAATCATTTCGGGACAACCTGTGTGCGATAGCTCATGGAATTTATTTTCTAATTTGGATTTCGAACTTCTTTTCGATAACACCTGTTGATGTTTGAAGTTCATTGACTTAGTTAATTCCTGTACTATCGGTTTTCATTGTGTGGAAAGTTGTATTTCCATTGAGTTGCTATAGTGATGATATTGTCCTACGTTAGAATCCATAACGAGCAATTCCAAAGTCATATAGTATGTTGCCAATGAGGTGGTAGTGGAAAGGTGTTTTTCATACGATAATTTTTTTCTGTGCCCTGTGAGTATGAAATCATTACAAACTCTCTGTGGGTTAATCGAGGAGGTTGTATATTATTTTTTGGGATTTTCTCTAGAAACGAGTAGAGAAAATCCCGAGGAATCTGGAAAAATTTAAATCCTTACAGATATTCGATTTTTATTGAGACTTTTCTTGCAACCATTGCTATGCAATCGAGGAATTCAACGTTTTCATTTAAATGGGAGACTACAACTTATTTTTAACGAATTAATTCATCATAATATTATACCTTTTTCACGATACACCACAATTATTATCCTCAAAAACTATCGATAATATTGATATTTCATTCATTGCAAAGTTATCGGATGCCCCTCGTAACAGAGCATTCTCTTGAGAAGAGTGCTATGAATATAAATTTTATCGTAAGGGTTCATAGAGCAGGCTTATAATTTTTTCATTTAAAATTCTCTCCACTACTGTCCATATCGGAATTCATAATATGAAGAGAACTATTCGTACATTTTGTATACCTATGGCACAGGCAATTGTTGAAATTGTAATATACCGTTATTTGTGCTATTTATTGGTGCTCAACAAAATACTGTTTTGAAAACAAAAGAATTCAGGAATTCAGAATACTTCCGGAGATATCCTTAAAAAAAACGAAATTCATTTTTGTCTCCGTATATTTTTAATTCGATTTGTAGAGATATTCTGAAACAAATTAAATTACTTATCAAATTGAAAATCCAATGAATGTTCCTTCCTTCGACGTTATTTTTTTTTTCTAATATGCGGGATCTAATATTCAATTTCACACTCACTTTTCCATTTTACTAACGCATTCAGGGTATGAAGTATTTCTTTGGTTCTTCTGGAATAAAAATTGTATTATATTCAGAAAAAATAGTTTTTGAACATAATATCAACTTGTATATCATTGGAGAGGTAATTAAATATAGATCAAGACTGAACAAATAAATTTACATGTTTTTATTCCAAATAGCAGCGTAGGCACCACTTCATATCAAACCAAAAGTGATACGAAAAGTCGTGAATACTATCAGAACGATATACCTCATCGAACATGTTCCAATGTCGATATCGTATATTTGAACGAATTGGATGCCGGCGTGTATCCTAAAATATCGATGGTCACCCGGTGCATCGTAGAACTTCTTTCAATCCGTTGAGTGGGTGTTGAGTCCCGTGTTATACCTTATTTTTATAATACATTGTACATAATATACTATAGTTGGCAGATGAGTAATAAAAATTGAGTTGCCTTTTGTATCATCCTCTTTTTCGTGACGATTTCAACCGTATAATAAAGATTAGAGTAGGAAAACTCAAAGTCATCTCCACAATATTTAATGCTGTGGTTGGATTAATTGTAAATGGTGAAAATGGTGAGACATGTTTCGGACATATATATGTCCATCTTCAGTCTTAACAATCGGCGTAAATCTACAAGAAATTAAGTAAGGTATGGTAATAAACCTATAGGTTATGTTTAACTCACATGGTTAGAGATGAAAGTCAATACATTAAAGTTAAAATTTTGAAATTATATAATGAAATGGAATGGGATTCAAACCCATCTATACGAGAGCCCCATTAGGGGGGTTGGAAATCGAAAGCACTCTTCAGTTGGAATGTTTGAAGAATCGAGTGATACAAAGTGATGTCAATCGCCATTTTTGTACAGGTACGAGTATGAGTACCAACTGTGCAAGATAAATTCAAAACTGAAATAGGAGACAAGGCCCTCTTTCGAGATTATTCTGTACGGTACGGTACGGTACGGTACGAAAGAGGGCCTTGTCTCCTATTTCAGTTTTGAATTTATCTTGCACAGTTGGTACTCATACTCGTACCTGTACAAAAATGACGATTGACATCACTTTGTATGTAATGGGGCTCTCGTATAGATGGGTTTGAATCCCATTCCATTTCATTATATAATTTCAAAATTTTAACTTTAATGTATTGACTTTCATCTCTAACCATGTGAGTTAAACATAACCTATAGGTTTATTACCCTACCTTACTTAATTTCTTGTAGATTTACGCCGATTGTTAAGACTGAAGATGGACATATATATGTCCGAAACATGTCTCACCATTTTCACCATTTACAATTAATCCAACCACAGCATTAAATATTGTGGAGATGACTTTGAGTTTTCCTACTCTAATCTACTAACTCCACTTCGAGAATGGACTACTTCCTTCAATTCGTATAATAAAGGTTCAGTGCTAGTACAATGTACATAATATAATAGAAGCAGTTGAATCACCGGCAGGCTAAATCACCGAATTGTCGTCGCACTAGGCACTTGATATTATTCACAGTGACAATTCAATGATCGAATGTTCTGACGTTCACTTTTTCAGGGATTTTGTCTCTCATCCACCACTGTACGATGAATGAAAAGAGATAGATTTGACTTACGTTTTACTTCCACAGTGCACCATCGTCCATGAGATTTTTTCTTAAATTAATTTTTCACTTGTTAATAGAAAAATAGAGTACTATACTAACGCACTTGTCAGGCAAATTTGATTTACTTGAAACGAATTATTATTTTTGTTCCTTTCTCGAATTGACGTATCAATTTGTTGCAGATAACTATGTCCATAGATGGCCACAATGTCAAGATAATACAGACTTTGCGAGGCCATACTAGCGATGTCACTTGTTGTGATTTCGCACCAAATTTCACTTTGATAACTGGATCTAGGTGGGTAATATCAAAGAATAGTAGTAAATTGTATATTTTATCTTTTTCTTACCGCCCCATACTTCATTGATCTGTCATTAGTTATATTGGTCTCATGTGCTCAACTTGGTTATTTTCATGTATCTCCTATCTTGTACAGGGTGTCCCTGAAATGTCGGTACAAAATAATACCACAGACTACTGAGAGCAAAATGTGATTATTGAACTAAACCTACCTATATACTGATGTGCTCCGTTTAGTTGCTGAAAGGCAGATAGACATCGTTCTGAAATTTGATAGGTACATATTGAATGAATTGAATATATATATAAACAATGATTTTTCACGATAAGGAAGTACTAACCTCCTAAAATGATTCGTAAGGGTGCCAGACTAGGATTTTCAACTGCATCAAACTGAATTTTGTCAATTAACAGCATTGAGATCAGGTCAGTGGCGTTCCCAGAAAAAGTTCTCAATTCAATCAATTCAATCGACGGTACTCAGGTTCTCAAAATATGTAACCCCTTTATGCCAATCGAAGTGGTCTGACATGTTTCTAACGCATAATAATCCAATCAGTGTACCAATAAAATTTCAGAGAGATATCTATCGAGAATATTGAAATACTAAAATTCAATCCTGTAGCAGCATTTTAGTGTAGAGGTAAATTGAGTTCAATTATCTCATTTTGGTCTCAGTAGTATGTGTATCATGTAGTCTGTGTGTGTGTGACATTTTATACAGACATTTCAAAACACCCTATATATTCAGCTCATATATCTATATTTGTAGATCCACCTAATATTCAGTCCTCCATCTTGTATACATACAGTGATTGCTTTCTTCATAACCGTAAAAACTACGATGTTACTTGAACAAAAGATAAGTTGTCTTTTCTGAAGTACATTCCATGTGCATTTTCGAATTATCGGTATCAACTTATTTTTTTTTTTGGCTCCGTCAACAAGATGTTCATCCACAGTTCAGAAAAATAGTATTTTATAAACTGTTCATGAATTTTTCGACAACAAAGTATATTCTGGTTCATTAATTGAAACATAATATTTGAGCTGAAAGTCTCTTGTATCTAATATTCGAATTCCTCAGCGACAAGACAATACGGATATGGGAATGGCGATCGGGCTCGGGCTACTCGGAGCGGGCGTGCTCCCCTTTGCGCGGGCACAAGTACCAGGTGACGTGCGTGAGGGCCTCCCCGCAGGGCTCGATGCTGGCCAGCGCCTCCGTCGACGGCACGGCCGTGCTGTGGAGCTTGCGCACCTGCCGCGCCCTCTACACCATGACGCAGGTTAACGGCGATGCCGTCAGAGTCTGCAGGTGAGGCGCTGAGTGCTACTTTTCATGACGGAACGATTTTATTCGTTATTTTTCGATTCATCATTTCCTATTGAAACAAAATCAGTACAATCTCTGGGATGAACCTTTGTCAAAAGTTATTTGCACAACAGAAAATTATTATAAATAAATATCGACAACTATACAAAACTATTATGAAAACGCATAATTTGAGCTTCATATCCACATAATATTTCTAATAAGAGAGCTACCCACCCTGAGAACCAACATGATGTATCATGGTAGCTAGAATGGCATGCAGAATTATGGCAAATGAAATATTATTTTATAAGCTCATCTGTATTTTGAATGATGAATTATACTACAGAAAATATTCAAAAAGCTCTGATCATTTCCGCACTAACAAATTCAATTTTCTCGATTACCTATCTTCACAACTACATATCATGATGTATCGTTGAATAAATAATGTAATGGACTGTGAGTTGAATCAAAACAAACTTGGGGGGTGTAATTTGAAAAACAAAAGTTTGGAGTGGTTTCTTGGGGGTTGTTTTCCAGGGGGTGGGTTTTGCTGTGCTGCATGAACGGGCTTATGGTCTCCTAAGACACGTAGTTTTTTCTAATTTTCTTTTCCAACACATGATTTTTTTAATTCCAATATGGCATATCCTCTATCACTCCTGTGAAAATAGGTTCGTGTGGGGACACGCCCCGTTAGAAATGAGGTATTGATAGGTACACACCCAAAAAGTTCAATCTAAATTCAATTAGCAATTACAAAACATGCGGCCGTATTGGATTATCAAGTTTGCCGATATTTTTTCCCTACGACGCGTCCTCAGGGATGACTATTGGTCGGTTTCGTCCTCAGGGGTAGAAAAAAGTGTTAGTAACGCACTCAGGACAGTTGAGATAATATAATATTATTAGTAGAAATAAGATATTTACCACTTCCAAAGCTCTGTAATGGGTACGAGTACGTAATCATGGTATGTATAGCAAAAATGCATTTTCTATACTGTTTGTACTGAACTTCGAGGTTAATAGTATATTTGCAAACAAGTGTTCAAACCTACGCTTTTACTACCTTTCCATCTGCCTCTATCATCCAATATCAGACTCTCAAAGTCAAGCAGTTTCTTGTATCATGGTAAGAGTAGGGTACTCAACAGTTTGTCTTTAGGTAGATGTTCTATAATTTTTGGACTACCTTCATCAGACTTACACGTATAGATAGGCACTGGTACGAAATAGCGCAGAACAAAATAGAGTTGACAATACAAATACATTGAATTCCCATTGGAATCTCGTAAACTAGTATTGATTCGGGGTTGGTCAAATTAGAGAAAAGTTTCTGGTTTTGATGCTGAACATGTGTGGGAAAGAAAGTATGTTGGTAAATAGAATAAAATATTGAACCAAGGATTATAATGGAAATGTGGATTCTTCTTGCGAGATCTGCACGAAATTTGTCTATACCAAAAACAAACAATTCCTTAGAGGCTAAGCATCTCTTAAGAACCGATTGGATAGTTTCAACCCCTTTTAATACAAGTTATCTCAACTGTTATTAATTGGTGAAGGAACAAAACTTCACTGACATTTTTGTTAACCAATAATGGTGCAGGTAACAATAGATATGATAAAAAAAAGATAATTATGGATTTGCTCAACAATTAGGTACTCATTAAGAAAACTAGTACATTTGCCTCTTATAGCATATAGTATATAGTTCGAAGCTTTGTTTAGGTCTTTCGTTGTGGTTATCAGTAATTATTATTTTTAAGAAACATATTATGCTCATAGGTTACTTTGTGATGTGCAATAATTCATGTCCGTGCTCTAAATTCTCTTTGCGTTGTGTTGTCTACGCCATCATATCTCTGCGACATTTTTCTCTGCGCCATTCGTACCAGTGCCGGAACTGATATATATTTCGTAATATGTGCCACAAGCGAGGCCACAAGTATACTTTTTTATGAAAAAATACTAGGTGAGGTATATTCTATTTTCAGTCTCATCAATGCATTACAAAGCGTTAGTTCAAATCATTTTCCCGATTCCACTACCCATCGTCCTATTCATGTATTTCTAATATTCCAAAATCAGTATGTTTCTCTAGGTAATCATTTGAGTCGTGCTATCATAAATTTAAATCGAAAAAATAAAGCTCAGAATTCTATCTGGATAATAGTTGCTGGAGTTCAAATTAGTAAACAATGTTATAAAAATCACCTGAATCATTACTGTATATATATATATATTATAACATATTTTATATATATATATATATATATATATATATATATATATATATATATGTTCCAGATTTTCGCCAGACAGTGCCATATTAGTAACAGCAGGTGATAATGGAGCAATATGTGTGTGGGATCTAGTTCATAGGAGTTTAATCAAGTAAGTCCTGAATAGACACTACAGCTTGAAACGATTTCTTATCAATTTCTCATAAAAAATTGTTGTCATGTTATGTTTGTGAAATATGTCAATGTTTAGCCTTAATAGACCCAAGCACAATTACCCTAACAAATTTGAAAACAAGCTACTGTCCCACGTTTAAGAACGTTTAAGAACGTTCACAGTTCAGATGAATTCTTCGCATATATAGTTTATTCAATATTTTTATTTTATTTGTGAGTTGATTTTGATCACATGTGGTTTGTAAATTCTCATGGTATTATAATGTCGTATTGAGTATTATATATTTCATTTGTAATTTCATGACGCACTCGACAACTTGTTATGAATATCATGTATTGGTTTTGTCAACTTATTGCTGATCAAAGTATATCCACGGTGGACATAGGATGGTGAATCAGCTCTTCGATTGTCTGTTTCTAAAACATGTAGACCAGTCAGTCAACCTTCGTAAGGCCGCACCGCTTGAATGTAGATGGCAACACGTTCGTCGATCCTGTAAATTCAAATCTGCTTTTACCGATAATAACGGATATTTGAGAGTGCTGGATAGCTAACGGTTGAATTTTTGCATTCCTGTTGAATTTCAAATTCAAATCGTGTTTTCATGGATTTACATGGTAACCTTAGAGCTCTGCAGAGGAAATGCCATCTAGTGTCCATCTTGGAAAGCCTTAGCACACATAAACAAGTAGACATATAACGGCTGGGGATAGGAACATCAGTAATTACTCCCATCATAAGTATATCTGTCTATCAATCTGTCCTTCCAGAACGATATTCGACCACGAGGGCACGACGCAGGCGCTGGCGTTCACGCCCGACTCGCAATACTTGGTGACGGCCTGCTCGTTGGAGGTGGTGCGCGTGTGGAGCGTCCAGGACCTCGTCGTCACCACTAGCGATTCGCCGTGCTCCCCTTTGGCCAGGCTGGACAACGCCCAGGACATGGGGGTGTTGTCCGTCGACGTCTCCAGGCACGTCACTTTCGACGGTGAGAACGATAATTATAGCTTTGTTCGCGGGTGCAATTACGAACTGATACTTATCCAGGTCAGAACTGATTCGGCATGCCTGGTTGTGAACTGGTTCGGGATTTAATTTTACCTCGGAACGATTTCAGGCCTCTGAACTGGAAGAAGATTGCTCAAACAAAAAAAAAATGACTCTTCTTTCAGTCATACTTCTCTGAATGAAGTTAATTCATTCAGAGAAAATCATAAAGAAAAGTTATGTATTTGAGTGGGGTAACCTTCTCTGAGTCCACTACCTGCCATTTATAAAATTTTCATAGTTAGCTAATCGATAAAGCTCTCTGTAGTAAAGTTCCTTACTTAACTGTATCAAAACACTTCTCCAAAATAGGCACTATTTCTATATGATATTAAAAAATCACTAAAAATTAGCAAACTTACAAATTTGTAAAAAATCATTAGATAATCAACGTAGTGTATCGAACTGAAAACATAATTTGTATTTATTGTTCGCGCACCATAAACAAAACAGTTTGTCTCAACTATTTTAATGTTATCTTTATTCATCTAATCAAAAAATCGACCTAGTTAACAATGATCGGGATTCCTTCACTTTATTTTTTTTGTTATTCATATTCATGTTCTATATTCTTTGTTATAAACATGTCTTGTTTAATAATATGTGAATTTCATATACTCATATACAGTGTGCTGCTATTTCAAACCGCAACAACCTATCAATTTGAAATCCGTTGATCGGTTTTAAAAAACAAAAAATTATATAATGCTTAACAAATTTCATTTGAAAATGAAAGAACCTGAAATATTTTCGAGGCATACTATTATTTGTTGATGAGGTCAACGCACACATGGTAAACTAGGTACGTCCTAGAGAAAGTCTTAGTGCGACTACACCCTACAATCGCCTTGAAGGTTTCTGTTAAGATGATGTCTTCAAGGATGGGACTAGAGAAAATGGGCGTCTTCCGAATCGAAAGCACTGATTGCTTTTATTTCTTTGATCTTTTCTCTTTCTCTCTCAGAGGACAACCCTCTGATCCGCATCTACAAACTAGCCACCAGCGGCAACACCGACGAGATCCGCCTCTGGTCGATAACGACGAAGTCCTTTCCCAAGTCCAAAGTGGGCTCTGTGAGCAACGAGGTCCTGGTGCAAACGCTCGACGTCTACGACGGCCACGAGAGCACCGTCACGTGCGTGCGCTTCAGCCACACCGGCGCCTACTTGATATCCACCAGCCTCGACAAGACGGTCAAGGTGTGGGACGAGCAGGGGAACTGCGTCGCCTCGCTGCAAGGGCACGACAGATACGTCAACTGCGCCGCCATCTCGCGGGATTCCATGCTACTAGTGTCGGGTGGGTACGTAACATGGTAATGTTACGAGATGTCATGGTTCCTTTCAAATTTCATCCTAGAAATGATCTCTCTCTCTCAGCATCAATCCTCGGATCATAGCACTTCTGTGGTTTACCAAAGAGTCATATACCATATAACCAAATAGAAATACTTCTTCTGAACGTCCCGGGCTTTTTTTGAGCATGGTGTTCACAAAAGATGTGCTGGATACTACACGAAACAAGCAACCGTTCATCCAACTAAACTTTCCTATGTCCAAATTGAGAAAAAAATATGAAACAAACTAACTGGGAAATTATACCATGTGTTTGGTATAACTTGAAATCTACCATCTCTTCATCAAGTTATCCATTGTTGGATTTTTTTAATGGACCTTCTTTCGAATTGAATGGTTGGTTTTATGTTGTCAAAAATCAATGGCTAAAAATCACACTACGAAAACACGAGTGTAAGTAATTTTAGTAACTTGAATAACCAGTATAATCAAACGGCCTCGATTTTTATTAAAGTTAGCAACACAAAATAACCATTCTTGAGTTATTCCACACTATTTCAAACGATTTTTATGTGATCATCTGATCTCTGCTTATGGTTTATTTTTTTGAACAATAATTGTTAGAAGTCTGTTCTTCTGAGTTTATATTGGCGAATTTTGTAGTGAAATATTGACAATTGTAATCAGAATGCCAGAATCATCCACTGAAGAAACCCAGAAAAAAGAAAATTGATACATCATTCATACGAAATTGCGAGAATGAACTTGAAGCTTGGGGAAAGAAATATAGCTGACATAATTTTAGTCCAGAACACTAGACAACAGTTTCAGTCCTCACTCAATGTGAGTTGAACACCGCCAAAAACTTCATATAGTATGACATATCTTGGAATTTATGTTATTTTGTCTCGTTTCGATGTCTCCAGTATATACTGTTTTAAATATTTCTTTTAATTATGTCCTTACTAAACTCAATTCTAGTGATATATTTTCTCGAAACAAGTGTTGAGTCACTTATTGAGTAGACAATGTATGATTTTTATTTTTTTTATGTAAATTAATGTTTTTATTATCATTTATGATTATTTTCGAAAATAAATCGACAGGCATCTTCCAGAATGAATGGAAGATGTGATATCCCTCAATTAATTTTTTTCGAAATGTATACTTTGTATGGAAAATATTGCATTACGACTGACTCCAAAATCAGTTGCAACAATTCTTCAAATGAATTATTTCTATTATTTATTCTACTTGCTTCTGAAACTTTCAAATCGTCCATTTCTTAATATCCAGATTAACTAGATGAATTCACATCGTCTGTTGCAAGATGAATGAAATCGCTTTTTCGAGGTTATTAGTCAAAAAGTATTCGTTTGTATCCAGTGTACTTTTCTGGATCTGCGTTGCTGCAATATGCTTTGTGATGTCAGTCATCTTGCTTTTGTCGATTTGATCAGCATGCTGCTCGAATCCTTACGAAGGACACAAACGAACAGACCTTATGTCTCCCGGTTCACGGTAATCGTGCCCGACTCTCTCATTAGTCGACTTCGTAACCGAAACTTTGTACATTATTTCAAGGTTCTACAGGTTCCAATGACAGACATGTCATTGTGTGGGACGTGACAGGCAACCTGACTTTGGACTCGGAGTTGAACCATTTCAGGAGCCTCGCTGCCAGTGTCGAAGGCGCTTCTGAGAACCATATGGTGGAAAATGACGATCCCAACGGCAACAAAGTCACGTTGTTGGAGAAGCTGGACGACATTGCGGAAGGCACCATCAACAGTTGCTGTTTCTATGGAAAGAATCTCTTGGTAACTGGATCAGGGTAAAAACCAATTTTTCTAGGTAGCAATAATTCATTCATGAATAGTTTTCTCGATTAACTATCTTCACAACTACATATACGACATAATTTGAAAAACAAAAGTTAGGGGTGGTTTCTCGGGGGTTTTTTTGCCAAGGGGTGGATTTTGTTATGCTGCATGAACGAGCTCATGGTCTCCTACGACACGTATTTTTTTTTTCAATAATCTTTTCTGCAAATAACTGAAATATCTGCAGGCCTTATAGCTCTGGGACACCATGTATTGTAGGAATTAAAAGTTGACGTGTCTCGGCGATGTTTCTAACAAGAGTCCAGTAACGAGTTAGATAGAGGGGTAACACTCATGATACTCAAATATGGTGATTTAGATTGGATGGATAAAACAATAGATAATAATTTCAATTGAAGCAGTACTGTACATATGAAACCATTTTTTTATTCTTTTTCAAAACGATTGAAATCTGTTGAAAAATAATCGTCTACACAAAATCTACGTTATGTATGAAATGAGTTATTTACAAGACATATTCCCAGTGTCAAATTGTTCGTAATAAAAAAAAAACTGTATGAATATCTTCACATTCGAGTTGAATTTCATTCAATAATTTACAATTTATCGAGAGTAGGTTCGTTGTCGTTTATTTTTTGAGCAATGAATGCTAAATTGAATTTCGAATACTGAAAAATTGAGATATTGTTTGATGTTTGACATCCATCACAATAGTTGAAGCCTATTTATTTGACCCCTGCCACTTTGGCCAATATAACACAAGCTATTGTCACGTGCTCAAATTGAATCGCTTGTGCTGGAGTAATAGACGAGATTTTCGATGAGCATCGATCATAGAAATGTCTATAAAGAAGGAAGAGATCGCCTACCTTTGTGAAGTGTTGTAGAGAGCCCACACAGGAGAAATATGAAAAAATAGCATGACAAGTTCCATTAATTTTTTTCTTCGGCTCAAGAATCAAAAAAAATAAATCTCAATTTCTACGGATTTCTGAATATAAATTGAATAATCCACCAATCTTCTGCATTCATGTGGGAAAAAATATACGTAGAAGCAATATAAAAACTCATTGAAATTACTGTTTCTGATATTTTTACAGTTCAATTAAATAATAAATGGTTTTGTTCCAGGGATAAACTTGTGAGACTTTTTAAAGTAGCCGAAGACGATACTATCGAGGAAGTCAGCTTTTCGCCACTAGAGGGTCATACGTACGCGATCAACCACGTAGAATTTTCAAAGAACGGAGATATGCTTGCTACGTGTTCACTAGATGGCTGCACAATTATATGGAATCCAACAGTACGTGGCTATATTATCATTCCATTTCTTGAAAATTGTGATACTATTTGTTCTGACATCGGTAAATTTGAACGCTTGATTCGGTGGACATTCATCGAGATATATTGTGATATCATTACTTGATACTTGTTTAATATCTATCTTATCTTTTTTGTATTCATCAACATAATGAACCCCTAAATATCGCTAACAAACAACGACAATAAATATTATTATCTCGCATATTTTCACTGCAAACCTTAACTAATGCTACTACATCATTATAGAGAATAGAGAAACTATTGAAAAAATAAGCATCATCGCAAAATCATTGAAAACACCATAAAAATTGTGGAAAATATTCAATTTATTCCCACTTGAAATCTGATCAGTCATTTACTCCAGATTTCAACAAAGGGATCTACTCATTCGCCACACACTATAGGGCTATTGAAAAAGAATTAACATTCATTCAAAAGTTTACTTTATTGTTCACTTTCTCAACAGCTCCAGAATCTGACGCCAGTGGCCCACTCACATTGAATTAGTCGTGAATGATAAAAATATTATTATCTTTTTGTAGAAACTATGATCTCTTTTTTGTAGAATGGTGAAAAAATGATGTCTTTGCCAAAGAACGTTTTATCAGTGAAAGTTTGCCGGTTTTCACCAGACGGTCGTTTGCTGGTAACAGCTGGAGATGACGAAAAGGCTATTGTTTGGAATGTGAATGGCATGGAAAAAATAACGTAAGAAATACCGTCTCTCTTTCGATAAATATAAGAGTTGATATTTTGGACTCAGAATTTAAATTCAACATTTGTGCAAACCACCTGTTCAAGAAATTGATTTCCTCCAAAGGAAAACTGTTCATCATTATTATTGCTTTCCATGTAATCAAGAACTCCAACAATTAAACAACAACTCCATGAGAGTTATATTGATATGTAATATCAATTCACAGATTGATAGAATGTTGTATAACTCATTGATTATACATAAGGAGACGTACATATACAGGGTGCCTGTTTTTCGAGCTCCACCATGTGTATCTCAGTTATTATAAGAGATACGAGGTCGGTTAAATTAGTGCAAATGTGCGCATTTTTATTCTGAACAATTGCTGATTTCGAACAACGGAGACATACGTTAGCCAGCGCGATCACATTCATGGGGAACTATGAAAGATCGGCTTTTTAAAACTGATGAGCTGAGAATAAACATATTTACCACTTTCGGGACTAAGATAAGAAGACGGGACATTCAGAATCTGAGGAAACGTGTAGAATTGTGATCAGAAGTGGAAGGTGGAGTATTCGAGCAACTTTTATAACTTTGTTTTGTATTGCGAACTTCTAGCTCATTAAATCGTACCTAATTCAAAACCATTGTTATTCGAGTAGGTGAGCTCGACGAAAATGTGAAAGTTCCAGATCCAAATTCAATTGAACTGTCGAAAACTGTTAGCGTTCTTCGCAAAAATGATTTTTTCCCATACGATCATATCGTGTGATATCGAAAATGCGAAAATCCAATATGACGTCCATATAAGAGAAATCAACGTTGAGTTCTGTAACTTTAGTATCAAGAACGTCGTGGAAAATACGATGACAGTTTCAGATCCCTTGTAAACAAGTGCCTTGAGTATGTCCCAGTCAAAAACGTCGATGGTTTTCGCTTGAAAAAATAAAAATGTGATTTTCGATTTGTTCCAAAAATTCAAAAACTGAAAACGACACATCAAATTTTCTTGCAGATGATTGTTCAGCATGAAAATGCGCTCCTTTGCCCTAATCCAAAGCGACATCGTATCTCTCATAATAACTGAGATCTCCATGGTGGAGCTTGAAAAACGGGCACCCTGTATATTAAGATCGGATGAAAATTTCAAGATAATGTTTACGAACAATTTTTTTCTAAAGATATTCTTATTTTCAGCCAAAAGAATAGCCGACAGAGCCAAAAGAATAAGAAATGATGAAATGCATTGTTGAGTGAATCAACTTTTTATACATATTTATATGTTTTAATGTTATTGCATTCAAGAAAAAATATTTTATTCTATAACATATAATCAGTAAAGATTCCATTCATTCATTCAAGAAGATTATTATTATGGGTCAACACGGTATAGCAGCTTATTATTCACCACACATACCACATTTTTTTTCTTCTCCAATTAATTGGGAGATATTTTATTTTCAGAACTTTAGATGGACATTTGGACACAATACCTTCGGCCTGTATATCACCAGATGGAGCTGTGATAATAACCGTGTCTCTTAATGCAGATTTTAAAATATGGTCAACTGGTGACTACAGGTGTGTGAGTCTTTTCCTTTCCTCAATACCTTTATTATTTATTATTATAAACGAGTTTCATCGGTTTTAAATTTAAATATTTGTTAACCTTACTGTCGTGTTCATCGTTGATTTCGTCATAATACGTTTGGATTGCGATATTTCGACTTTCTCAGTAATTTTCATTTTTATGGGGAAACATCTCATAAAGTAAATACGATATAATATTCATTTCATCAGGAGAAAATTGAAATAATGAAACATAGCTTTTACTGAAGTCAATACAGTCCATAATTATGTCACAAGACGATTGTATTCTATATATCGATTGTATCCTATATAAATTCTAATATAAACAGTAATGTTTCGTTGGTAATAAAGACAATCAATCAATCAATAAATTTGGAGCCATAACCCACTAGATAGATATAACAGGAAAAATACTATTGTAAGTTATCCCAGTCATAACATAACTTTGTCGAATAAGAGTGCTTTAATATATGTCTGAAAATGTTCAATAGTTTACCGAATGATATAAGAGTTATAAACAACTTCAAATAACGTCAAAAAAGCAACAAGGAAATTGATTGTCGGGATTGAACCTGAACTGAACTTGACCTTAACAATATTCAGAAATATTTGGAGAATTAGGAATCTCTCATTACAAGCATTGTTTTGTAGGTATGTCTCTGGAATAAACAATACTATTATTATTAATAATATTATTAATCTTATTCAATAATCCTTGTGTTGCAGATGTCTGCATGTTCAAGAAGATGCTCACGAATACGGAGTGCAATACTGTGATATTTCTCCTAACCTCGAACCCATTCCCAATGCTGTGATCGACGATCTGACTTATTTGTTAGCTACCTGTGGTAACGATAGCCTCGTCAAATTGTGGAGGATAACCGTTCCAAAGGTAAAAAATATTCTGTATACATATACTGCTTTCAATTTCAGAGAAATTTGAGATGCGAATATGTATGTTATAATTGATATAGCAACACAGATCAATTTAAATTTCTTTTCAGTCGACAATGTTCAATCTGAATCAGGGAGATTGTCCAAATGTTACAGGATACCCTGTACATTTGAACACATCTGTAATGGTCTGGCTCTGGCTGAGTATCAACAAGGAAACGAAAAAATACAAATTCTTATTTTCTATTTTATTTTTTCACACATAAATATTTTGCATAGGTATAGAAGGGAGATCGTATTGACATGAGTATTGACAATTATAATTTTGTGACTGACAATAACTTTGCAACGTGATGATAAATACGTCTGAAACTGATTTTCTATAATCAAAACAGAAATTATTGTTAGTCGGTAATGAAACATCAAAGACTCCCTAATCCGGCATCATTGCAAAAATTACGTGTGTAACTCTCGCCGCTTCGTGCTTGTTATGCAATTCACAACTCTAGTTAGGTAATATACTATCAGACACTCGTTTATAAAATGATATACCATAAAACATTCCTACCGGCACCGTTAGTACCGTTATTGATTAACGTCAAGTTGATCTAATCAACCTACCTCGGGGGGACTCAAGGGGTCAAATCGTGGATCTTCATTATTAATAAATTTCACCAATGATAGTGATCAATGCTTCCATGACCCCCAGTTTTCATTGTATGCTGATGATCTGGAAGTTTTCACTAGATGAGTGGATTCAGAACGTTATATCCCTCTCCAAATTGAGCTTTGCAATGCAAATTGATTGTGTTACGATCAAATGCAATAGAATATAAGGCTTTATTAGAAGAACTGCAAATATCTTCGTTGACAAAAATCGTGTGCTATCTGGAATCGTCATAATATTCATAAAGTTCGTTCGGAAAGAGTTCAAAACAAGTTTGTGAGATTTTTGAATTTCAGAGAGAATAATCCATTCATTGTGGAGATTATTAACCAAACCAGCCATCGCTTTGGACTAATAACGTGAGATATGTCAGATTTATTATTTATCTACTGAATACTCAGAATTCACTATGATACTTATCATTGTATCATTTTCTTTCATCTCATTACCCGTACCACCTAGACCCACTAGACTATTCAAGATTGTTCATCATTGAGCCAATTCAAGAGAATGATTAGAACTCATATTTTCTTATGATTTTTTTACACAATTATTTTCTCATTTATTTAATAATTATTATATCATTTTTCATCATTTACATTGTTTACATAATGGATATATAACTGATAATTAACTAGCTACTCCTATCCTTACCCCGTTCTCAAAACTCTTGATATTGGTCTACTTTGATAAACATGACATGCCGTGGGCATGTTTTCAATCAAATCCGCAGGAACAGGCACAAATCAATGAAAACTGGAAATTATTTTTTTTCATCTGTGGACAACACGAAAGGGAAATCTATAATGTTCGAGGAACATCGTGTTAGCCAGCGGTGGGATTTTGGGAGAGAAGGAAGGTGTTGGAATTTTTAAGCATCAGGAAAGACTTCACTAGGCAAAGGATTCCACAACTTTGCCGTTCTATTGATGAATGATGCTTGGTATAGCGATGTTCGACAGGTCTCAAGCCTCACAGTGTAGGGGTGAACAGCCTGAGCTCGTCTGGTTTGTCTACTAGGAATCGCATGTGGTAGCATAATAGATGATATTTCTGTTGAGCACCGACCGTGGAAGTATCTAGAAAAAAGGCAGAGATCGCTGATCTTTCTACGATGATCTAGAGAGGTCAATGATTTGGTGAGTGTTGTATCATCGACTAGGCGAATAGCTCTCTTATGAATTGAATCTAAGAGCTTTAGCGTATGTTTGGGGGCTGACCTCCAAACATGTGAACAGTACTCCAGGACAGGTCAAATTTGTGCTTTGTAGATCTGAAGCAGTTGCTGGGATGTGGAGTATCTCTTCGCACGGAAAAGAGAACCAAGGTTTTGCGAAGCAGTTTTCGCAATGGACCTCACATCGTCCCATGAGAGAGCGCTGTTGGTGGTGACACCCAGCATGGACATTGACGAACCTCATAGGAACACTGGTTCCCGACATCATCAAATTGGGCATTCTGTGATCTGCCTTCTTGGTGAACATACAAGCTTGAGTTTTTGTTGCATTGAGCTGTACTAGATTTTCAGATCCACATTTCAGAATTCTTGTTAGATCCTCATTTAAAGCATCGACCTGTCTTCGTCTTGCACCTCTGACCTCGTTGGATGATAAAGTGGCTCTAGAGAAAAAGGCGGAATGAAGTGTACCATCATCCGCAAAGCTATGAACTGGGCTGGAGGTCACATCCAACGAATCATTGGTGTGAAGCAAGAACAAAGTTAGTGCAAAGACAGAGCCTTGTGGATCACCAGCATTGATCGTCATTGTATCAGACGAGACTACCACCACGTAGAGTGATCTATCTGCAAGGAAATTCGATAGTAAAAGACACAGTTGGGGCGGCAAACCAAATGACGGAAGTTTGGCCTTGGTGCCAAACTCGGTCAAATGCTTGTTTCTCGATTGACATCTGCAACTTATGTGTCACATAGGCAAGCAGGTCTCCAGTTGACCTCTGGTGACGAAAGCCATATTGCCGGTCGTTCACGAATCTTGAGCTCTCTAGATATCGGATGAGCTCGATGTTGATTGTTTTTTCCATTACTTAAAAGATCACAGATAGTAGTGCAATCGGTCTATAGTTGTTAGGGAGGGTTTTCTTGCCCTTCTTTGGAATCGGTTCTTTGGAATCAAGTTCAGTGTCGCCAACAAATATTGGTATATATTCTTTGATAGTCGGAGTTGTCTCGGTTGATGTTAGTTTAAATCTCTGAATGGAGAGAAAGTTCTGCTTTTATTTGAGTCGAGTCAGTGAATGTGTATTTCCTAGAGATCTAAGGTAGGTAGTGAATCGAAGTGGTCTGTAAATAAATCTACGAGAAAGCTACAATATCCCTCCAAACATGTAAGAAATCCTATTTACCATTGTCTCCTCTGCCTGTCGAAGTTCTATATACTAATAATAGATTTCACATATACTCTGGGATAGCGTCTCAATGCCTACAGCCACCATTCTCCCTCCTGCCTGAATATACTCTGTGAGAAAGGTAACTTTGTTGCACCCCTGTAGAGGCCACCGTTCAGGCCAACATATACTAATTGAGGCGTGGTGTATTACATCACAGTGGGCGAGTTTACTATCAGATAGTGAATTCGCTGGGTAGTATAGTTCAATGTCATCGAACCTTAACCGATTTCCAGCTCGCCGGTCCCTCCTCTCTCACCTGCCGCCCCTGGCGCTCGCTGCCCGGCCACGGCGGCAACGTCGTGTGCGTGCGATTCACGCCCGCCGTCGGCGAGTTCCTCTGCTCCACCGCCACCGACCGGCAGGCGCGCCTCTGGGCCGTCCACGGCGGCGAGTGCCTCTTCGTGCTCGACCACGACTCGATCGCCACGGCGTGCTGCTTCGACGCCGGGTGCCGGCTGCTGGCCACCGGCTGTCTCGACAAGAGCCTGTGGCTGTGGAGGTTGCCGCAGCAGTTGGTGAGTCCCGACCAAAGATATTAAATTGTAACGAAAATCTTAACAGAACTCGAGCTTCCACCACAAATAAAATACTCTGAACCATGATACCAATATAATGACGGACACAAATGAAATCTCTAATGCTTTTGGGCAACACTTTGCAGAATTCTGTCAGCAAACAATCATGAATGATTTTGGGAACTCAAACTCACAAACCACACCCTGCACTACAACCATAAGTATCCCATTCTTATATATTCTGACCAGATATTGGTGAACACGAATTTGTTGAAGCCATACATCAGCTCAAAAATAAAAACACATCAGGAATAGATGGAATATCATACAAATTATTCAGCTCAACTCATAAACAATATTTATACTCAATTGGATGAAGGAAAGTATATTGCCTTGCTAATGTTCGATATGTCAAAAGCATTTGACTGTTGTGCTTGAACATAAGTAAAACAGAAATTATTAACTTCCACATCAGAAAAAATCCTCAAAACAATATAAGCCTGGACCATTCACTCAGATTTACTGACACAGTGAAATTGCTGGGAACTTTTTTTGGCTCCAAACTTAGCTTCAATAACCACATTGATCATGTATGCAAAAACTTAAATAAAGCTTATTATGCAATACTTCAAATGAAAGCATATCTCAACACAACTGAGCTGCTGAACTTATAATATGCATTTGCGTACAGTCACATTTCATATAGCACAATGACCTGGGGTTTTGTTACTGATTGGGATCAAGTGTTTATTGGACAAAAAAGGATAATAAGACTTATTTTTAAAGGTATTGACTTTTCCTTCCATATTTATATTGAAATGCCTAACCTATGTAAGAAAAAACCTTGAAGAATTTCAGTTTATGAACGACTTTCACAATTATAATACACGTAATAATACATTATACATACCTATTCATAGAACTGCAACATTTAAGAAGAGTCCATATTATAACTGCATAATGTTATACAAGAAACTTCCTGATGACATGAAATGTCTTAGCTTATCTTATACTCAATTCAAGCGAAAAATCAAGGATTACTTAGTTGAAAACTGCTTCTACACAACTGATGAGTTTCTAGCAAGGAATGACATTACCCTCACTATGTGATTGGCTTCTGGTATCTTTGAATGATTCATCCACATAACCTATTATTTATTCTGTATCCTAATTAACATAACGAAGTACTTATTATATTCTATATTGTATTCTGTTCTATTCGTCTAATATTGTTCATCTCATACGGCACATTTTATTAATTAACTTCAAAAAAATCTCTATCGTATTTTATCTCTAGGAGAATTATCCTTTCTATCATGTATACACTTTGGTGTCTGTTGCATCAATAAAATTCACTTACTTACATATACTTACTTATATATAGATGCACCCTTGCCCAATCGACTTATGAAGAGCATTGAAACGAACATGAAAGAAAGAGCTATCGATTCGTCTGGATGTGCAACAAAGAAAAGTACAATTTTGTCAACAGCTAGCTGATCACTGCTGGTTGCCTCTCTTCGCTAAACAATAGATATGAGTGAATAATCTTACACTATCAACTCGAATCGAAAGAAAATAACTGAAAATGTCGTATTTCTCAATACAATAGCATGAAGACATCAAAATGTTTTGACAATGCCAACAGTCATGCTCGATCTACTAGGGGGTGTTGGCAAAACATTTTGATGTGTCATGCCATATGTCATTGTATTTAGTTATTTTCATTCGAATCGAGTTGATAGTGTATGATTATTCACTCTATTCTATATTCTACTGTTTATCGAGGTTTATTAATCCATAATTGCTCCTATTATCATTAACATTCAAGAAAAATTCCAACACCTTCCTTCTTTCCCAAAATTCCACCGCTGGCTAACACGATGTTCCTCGAACATCATAGGTTTCCCTTTCGTGTTGTCCACAGATAAAAAAAAATAAACTCACGAAGTATTATACTTTTTGGAAAAAATGGTGTAACCGTTGAAATAAATGAATAAATAAAACAAAGAGGCTCAGGTTTACTTGTTGTTTGAATAATAAAAGTTGGTAAATCCTATATAGTTCAGCCGGTTCAGCTCATAAAGTCAAAGAAGGATTCAAAACGTTGTTCAAAATAGTCCTGTTCAGCCTATGGCTGTACTAGATACTCAAAAAAAGATCAGAATATACCATTTCATAGGTAAGTTGAACAATGTAGAACAAATTTCAAATAGACCCTAGTTCGCGCCTAGAGCAGCAGCAGTGATCAGCTGACTGTTGACAAGATTTCAATATTCTTTGTTGCACATCAAGACGATCGATGGCTCTTTCTTTTATATTTCGTTATTTTCGTTTCAATTCTCCTCATTGTAATGAAATCGTCCATGATGAGAAAAACTCGCCCTATATTGGAATTAATTTGAGCATAATTAAATTGGCATTTGAAGCAACTGAAAATCGTTTTTTAAACGTGGTTAATATATGTTCAACTACTGGTATATTTCCAGACACATGGAAAAAAGCCATCATTTTTCCCGATGAGAAAGTTTCTAATTCAGCATTAGCATCTGAATTTCGCTCCACCAATACCTTACTGATATATAGAAAAATATCGGAAATTCCACTCAAGGACCAATTAATGACATTTATTGTTGAGCATAATATTCTAATGAAAGAACAATCTGGATTTCATTTTTGTGAAACTGACGTTGACCCAAACTCAACCTCTCTAACAAACATATCATATTTTGAAACAGCAGTTGAAACAGTAAACATCGATTTTGATGAAATCAAAGAAGTATCAGCTATCTGGAAGTGTTTTAAAATGGTCCAGATCATATCGTGAGTATCGGAAACAGTCGGTTGAATAAGGATGATTTCCAGTTCTGCAGAGATATATAAACTGAAAAACAAAATCTTTATACTCGCTAAATTACACAAATAATAGTGGATAATATCACCCCACTTCAACTATTGCAGTTCACTGGTATATTCCACTAGTAATAAAATTCTGAATAGACTACAAAAGCTGAGAAATAGCGCCACGAGTTCAATGTTAATTTATTGTGATAGGCTTATACATGATGTATTCACTTTCTCTTATGTTTGCTAAACAGGGAATTACAATTAATGTGATAATATTCATATACAACTCAAAAATGATACGTTTGCAAAATATCTGAGTGAGCAACTGATTTACATACATTTACATACATTTAGGTACTGATTCATGTTCAGTTCTGGTTTGATTGGTGATCTAAAAAACTGTGAAATACTGAATGCCTCTGAAAGAAAATGTGCAAAATAAGTCTTGAAAACGCTTGTAAACTTTTGTCTTCAATCAGCATTTTTATTGTTTGTATCAGATGTGACTCATTCTACCACCACATAGAACGATCTATCTGCGATAAGTGACATGGTTGGGGCGTCAAACCATATGACGGAAGTTTTATTAGAAGGGCTAGTTGCCAAATCCGGTGAGGTGAAAAAATATGCTTCGGAGATATCTAATGCTACCCCTATGTTTCTCGATTGATGTCTGCCATATGTCAAGTGTTGGTTTCTCTAGATCCCAGGTGTTTATTACTGCAATTTTCCTCATGTTGAGAAAATCAGAATCTATATTTTTTCGGCTCACAAAGATTGCTTGCGCGTATTCAGCTTCATCCCTTGCGTGGAAATCGGTACCTGCTTTATAAATATAGTTGACATACCACTGTTCTGCTGAACACGTTTCGGAATTGTATCTATTTACAACCAACCTAACAACCTTATACAAGGATGGAAATATACATATAAAACTATCTTCAACAACAATGCAGATTGAGATATGCTATTAGAAGAAACTGAAATGAGAAAAACTGATATGAGAAAAAATAGATAGGAAAGCAAATTATATAACGCAATATATAAAAGAGGAGATGAGAGGAGATCAGGTCTGTATACGAGCAGAAGGGGTACTAAATTCGGATTCATAGGTCTAGCTGCAAACCATCTCACTCAACAGATACATATGTTGTTTCAGGCATTCCAAACGGCTATTGCTGGAAAGGTACAGTTCAGAACGAAGCAAGTCGTTGACTGGTCTACCATCGACCTCATCAAATGGTTAAAGGACGTCAACATGGAGGATATTTCTACTTCTGTACAAAACGTCTCGCTAGATGGCAAAAAAATCGTAACCTTGACGGAAGAACAAATTTGCTGTGGACTCGATTTAGGTATGGTAGAATTCAAAACCTGCCACATAGTATGGTTCCTCACTGATTCGTTCTTTTGTTTCTAGATGAAGAAACGACTGAGAAACTCTGTAAAGAACTGCGCTGGTTGAAACGAGACTCTCAGCGATCAGAGTCCTTTGAAGAACATCTGAACGACATTCCCCATGAATTCTTGTGCCCCATCACACATGAGGTGAGTGAAATCATTCGTAGGTAGAACAGGATCGTGAGTATCTTTTTCAAAGAACATTTGTTTCAACTTTCCACAGTAGGGCACTGTTAAAATATATGCTAATAGAATTGATAATTATCTCGAGTACTCTTCCCGTTTTGTTTTTGTTTTTGATTTTTTTTTTGGTGTCTTCATATCTTCATATCCTAACGTGTGTTATTTTTATTAATGAACAAGATTATATGAGTGTCAGTGTAATTTGCTCCGTACTACATTCATAGGAATTAGTCGTCATCCATTGAGGATATACACAATTTTCATAAAAGTGCATACAAGCGTATGAAAAAATTTCAAAATCGACTGATATGGTGCTTTATTCACTGAAATCGGATCGATGACAATGTATATGTTCCACTTAAATTCTAATTCGTCAAAAATGGGGAAAATTATTATAGAACCGCAAATTTGGAATGCAGAGTTTGCTATTATGATTCAAGCTGATAGAGATGTGCTGACTCAGCAAGAGCATCTAAAATATTCAATTCATTCGCGTAATGACGCGGAGACATTTTTCACAAAGAAACAATAACACAATATTTTATCGTCTAGGATGCGTCTAGGTCCCTAGGTCCCTAGGCTCTCAACACGAGGGTCCTGGTTCAAATCTAGATAAGAAATCATCATTTCAAATATAGCTTGTATCGCTACAGAAAAGTGCTTCATCACAACTTTTATCAAAGTGATTGAATTGAGGCATCATAGACATCCTATCACGAAAGAGGACAAACAAAGAACTTTGTTTCATCACACGTTTTATCACAGAGAAATTATGTTTTCTGATGAATTTCAAAGAAGAATTGTCATTAATGGCTTGGATATGGCAAATTGTTTGAACTCATTTTTCATGAACAGTATCTGCAACTTATCTAAAAGCAAAGTGATGGTCCAACATGGTCTTCAGATAACTTCAGAGTTTAGTTTTGAATTTTAGTTTCAATGAATTTGAATTACTCACAATGCCACAGTTGGGAGAAATAGTTTTTGGGTTGAACAAGATTAACAAAGCTGAAATTCTAAATGAAACATTTGAAGTATTTGGTCATCTTCAGAAAAAGGAACATTTCCTAATCATTTCAAAACAATAATAAATAAAACAAAAATAAATAATTTCATTCAGGCAGAAGATTTTTGTGGTATAAATACACTTCCCACACTTGGGGAAAGTTCTTGAAATTGCAGTTCACAGACAGTTATTGACTTATCTTAATGAGAATAACATTTAGAAAGAATCATTCATGTGAAACAGCAATTCAGTATACGATAAAAGACTGGAAAAAACATGTTGATCAAAATAAATTTGTTGTTGCAATTTTTCTACATTTGAAAAGAGCATTTGAGACCATTGATAGGAGCATATTATTTGATAAACTGAAATACTATGGTATAGGCGGTATAGTATTGGCATGGCTGGAAGATTACTTAACCAACCGAAAACAGATAAATAAAATAAAAAACGTGATATCTGAGAAATCCAATGTGAATATTGGTGTTCCACATTCATCTCAATAAATCAATACTTATTTTGAAACAAACAAATTGAAATTGAATGCTAATAAATTATGTGAGTTTGGAGGAACTTTACATCGAAATTTATGGTGAACCATTACAAATAAGCAAAAAACTGTATTTTTTATCAAGGGCTGTAAACCAGAATCACTTGTTACAACTGAATTATCAAACCTAATTTTGAATACTGTGCTACTTTAATGTTTCTATTTAATCAAAACAAAACATCTCAGCTGCAGAAATTACAAAACCGCGGTATGACAATATTTCTTAAATGTAATTGATTCACCTCAGTTCAAGAAATGCATATAATATTAAAAGATGCCAGTTTACAAAAATTCATATTACCTGGTAATGATATTTATACATTGAAGGGTTTACAACCACAATATTTTAATAAATTTATTGTATTGAACAATGAGATTCATGGCTATGAGAAAAGGTCGAGAAATGAATTCCATATTGAAAAAACAAATTCAAAAAAACTGTATGAATTCTTTGTTTTTCAAAGGCCTGAATGAATTCAATAATTTACCAAAACCTATAAGACAATCACATAACTTGAGAAGTTTTTAGTCATTGCTGCTGGAGCATATTTTGAATGCTGAGCTTCAAATTGTAATTTTCAATTTTGATTTTTAATTTCAATTGTGAATGTTGATAAATATATTTTTATTTTGACATGTTTTAATTTGTATTTTGAGAAATGTGCTGTTTTAAGAAATGCACTATTTATCTATGTTTGTATATTAGGCTAGCCTATGTCAATAAATTAGTACTACTAGATATGCTATATCTCTAATTGTAGCTCCTGTGTGATGAAACATGAGACTTTAATGCATAGATAATGCAGCTGTGATAAAGCTGCTGCGTGATTTCCAGCCAACCTGTATTTTTGTGTTTATTATTCCAGTGCATTTTAATAATTTTTTTTTCTGGATTTCCAGTTCATGCGAGAACCAGTGACCTGCAGCGACGGATACACCTACGAGAAGAACGCCATCACCGAGTGGTTTATGGCTGGCAAACTCACTAGCCCTATGACCAACGAAGCTCTGGCTACCACGGATTTCGTGGGCAACGCCCAACTGCGGCACGCCATTCGAGAGTTTTTGGAGACGTAAAATAGAACGTACTTTCAACTTTTGACGCAAATCTATGGTTATTCTCTTCATAGACGAATCTATGCCTTCAGATGGTTGAGAAGATCATACTGAACGGAAACCTAGAAAAGGAAGTTTGATGCCGTAACCAGTTTCACGCATACCACGTGATATTTTGGATGCGTGCACAGTAGTATTGCATATGTCTCCCTTGTATACATTTGAAAAATATATGAACTGGATATAAGTATCTTGATAGATTCAGCAAAAACTATCCTGGCGAAATAATATCAGAGTTCCTCAGTAATAAAACGGCAACAACAAACACACATGGCATGAAATCCACGAATATAAAACTAAATAAATATAGAAAAAATATAAAAATAATTACAGAAATCATCTGCTAACTTTTATGATTACTTTTATTGACTCTTTAATAGTATGAAATAGAGAAATGAAATATAGATTCGAAATGAAGAAAAACAGAATGAGATATGCTATACAAAAATACACCATTAAAATACTATTAATAATGGAAGTGCTATAATCAAAAAGGTTGAAACTTCTACAAGTTAAACACTTCTTTAAAAATACAAAAATATTAAAATTGGCCCCTTCAAATACTGCAAATGGCCCATTTGCAAATCTCATTTGGTCGTTCCAATTGTTTATAGGTCAGTGGGGGAACGAATAACTGTTCGGGTTTGCTATTCTCGAAACAAGAATTGGAATGAAAAGGTTCAATTCACTGATGGAGCTAGAAATGTTTTCCCTATTGCTGAATTACAGAGTCTTAATGAAGCCACTGTATGCTGAATGTCAGTGCAGCGCCATCTGATGGCAATGAAAATCGTCTATCGAATATGGTTGGGTGCAAAGCGTGTCCAAATTTGGAACTAATTTGTAATATGGATTTAATTCTTATCGAGTAGTGGTGCTATAAGCCAAAAGTATTTTTTACATTAGTTTGAATTACTAATTTACAATATTTGAGACGAGACGTTATTCTTTGTAGATAGAGTAGGTATAATATGTTCATATTTGTTTTATGCATGCATGCAGGCATTCATATGGAAATTACTCCGCATATTCAGTAGTATTTCAGAAAACGTTGATTGATCTTCAGGACACACTTATATTTCAGAAAATAACAACTGAATTTCAGTAAAGTGAGTTCAGTTAAGGAATGTGTATTTTGAACGTCGGAATAATCAATTGTACTTCAGAAAACTTCACACATAGTTCAGTTTCAGAGAATGTCAAATGCATGTTAGAAAGCATTATTTGTTATTCAGAATCATGAAGTACCGTAGGTATTGAAATGAGGGTCTGTATTCGATTACGATTCAGCCATGAGATATAAAGATGGTTTAATTAGGGTTTAATTAGTGCAAGAGTTGTGAATTCCAAAATTTCAAAAGTTGAACAAGTTTCAACTTTCAACATACTGATAATGTGGAGAAAATCCATGCCCGTATCTTTATAAAGTCTATCATGTCCTCGTAGGTTATAGCCTTGAAAAGTGGTAATGACCTAATACTTTCATTTTTGATGATCCTTGAAACCAAATATATCTCGATTCTTCATCGAATTGATCGTATTGTTTCGCTACGTTTTGGATAGTTTAGTTACTAGTTCGTTGTTCTTTCATCACTTCAGATCCTCGATATCCCAATATTGAATATAGAATTTGAATAATCCTGTACAATTTTTCCTCTTGGAAAATCTTGATTCGGTATTACAAATAGATTTTTCTACATATTTCGTCCAGGATACCTAGCTCCTGAATGTGCCACGTCGAACAATTTTTTTATATTTTTAGCTGATTTTGATGTTCATCAAAATAAGAACTTGTTACCGATAGCGAAAATACCAGAAGATCGTCTCAGTAGCGCTGTATTAATAAGAATATAATCGTCGGTAACCTCTTTCATTATCAACTTGTGATTATCTTGCTCATTTAATACAGCACGATACACCATCAGATATCTCTTTCGTTATTAGTCTCAAATGTTTTACATCAATGAAAAATATATTGTCAAAATAAAAAGACTGTATCGTTGGATCGAATTAGTGCCTTTTCAGTAAAAGTAATAACTTGAATCAATATCATTATTTTTTGTCAATAATCGACACCGTTTTTATTATCTCACACAAAGTTCACTTCGGTGATTATTAACTGGTCATTATTATTAGTGCAATATAGTTATATGTTTGTCAAACACATATTGATATCTTTATGAAGTAATAGAATCACATTTTCTCACAGTGAAGGAATTGAATGAGTGTTGAATAGTTTAACATACATGTTCGAAATGAATATTATTGAAAGAGTTAAGCCGATCTAGATCCTCACTGTATATTCTTAATTATATTGAATAAATGTTAATTTATCAGTGAGGTATTATTTTACAAACGCCATTCCTGTAACCTTATATGATGGGGCGACGAAATGATATTGTGTGATTTTGCACTAAGACATGTTTTCAGTCAGGAACAATTTCTTTCCAAAAATGAGAGAGCATTCAATTTTATACCAGAATGTTTGCGATTGGATTCAATTTTTTCGTATTGTTACTTCTGAAATATGGAGATTATATCACAACTTGCGTATCTTCTCAAACTGTGTGGAGGGAGAACTGGCAACACTGTATAAGGACATTCTGAGGTCTGATTCATAGAAAATACCTCACAGTGAGTATATTCCATGGTCCAGGCGAGGCACAACACTAGTATTACCTCCAAATTCTCGGTTAATTTGGAAGTGAAAATTAAATATCGTAAACAACTCATTCAATAGGGAGGTATCACCAAGATGAGAAACTTTTGATTGTAAACCCAATAGTAATGGTGAAGTTCATACACGAAGTTCATCAACTTGACACTTCCTAAGTTTCGTGCATGAACATGTTCATATAACGAATAAATTCCATCTTTTTAAGAGGACTAGTATGAATCCACCATAACAGAAGAAAATAAAGAAACGGTCTTGTGCGATTTTTTATAAAATTTTTGGGTATTTGTCTCCCAAGTATGAACCAAATCATGACTTTCTACAATTTTTGCGCTGTAAATACTTCCATGGTAAGACGATATGTGATGTTTTATTTCTGAAATCGTTCTGTGAAGTTGTTATTTATAGCTAGATGTATATCACTTTTATATATACACACACTACAAAACTATGAGATGAAGTAATATTTCGAAATTTTCACGAGGTATTACAGATAAGTATTTATTACGCAATTCTTCTTTCTAATCTTCACTTCAAAATAATTTGAATGCATTTAATTGACATTTCACGACCGCGGAACTGAGGTACAGAGCAACCCTCTTGAAGAAAATCTCTGCAGTTCGATATCGATACCAGAGCAGAACTGAGATTCTCTCTATTGACATAGCTATTGGAAAACTTTGGCTTGCGTCCATAGTGACTGGAATTTCGAACTGCGGACTGATCTCCCGAAATTTTTATCATTATGTATTTTGGGATGTATGTGAGTCTGTTTGCGAGAAACAATGGTATATATAAATCATTCTATTCAATAACGAATGAATATTCATTCTACCCTTCATTTCATCATTCTTTACTAGCTAATTAAATCATCCCCGAAAAAAAAATAATAATACTTCTGTAAGGTGTTTATTCAAAAAACAAATGAGAAGTGTTGATGAGCATATTGGTTAATTTCAAATCAAAAATCAAGTAAAAATGCAGATTCAAAACTTACATAATGAATTGCTCTGAAAAATACCAAAATCAACTTTCCTGAGCTTCTTGGTTCATCTTCTGCTTCTTTCTACGAAACGACCTCTTCTGACTTTCCTTCGTGCTGCCTAGTAACTTTCCTTGTTGTCTTAGAGCACCTAGTTTGAAATTTTTCACTTTTATCTCTTTCTTCCTATCTTCCCCTTTCTTCTTGCCACCTTGCGTGTACAAGACATTTATTCTACGTCCTTTCATCTGCGAATGGTGTTTTGACAAACATTTCTGAAATAAATGACGATTTCAGTGAAGCAGCAATCTACTGAGAATTTATTCCTCTTGGGAAAGACACATTAAGTCCGAACGGACATGCTATAGCGATGATATTATATGCCTCAATTCCATCACCCAAAAATATATTCTTCAACAAGCGTACAATAACGGCTATTATTCTGAGTATATGAAAACTGCTCACCGAAACGCTGCCGAGTTTCTGCATCATTCAAAAAAATAACAGCCTTTATTCGCGAGTAGACGACTATACTTTCTCCACGATTATAAATAGGATTTGTCGAAAATCCTGAAAACAATCGAATACTCGATTTTTGCTCATTAGCAAGTCCAGAACGTCCAATGAGGCGTGACCTACCTATCAACAGATTCGTTCCCGAAACGTCTACTACATTAAGAAATTTTGATATTTATTAAATATATTTGTCTTCCAAATATTATTTAAAAAAAACAAGGTGTCACTGACAAATAAAGAATTTCTCTTTTAGGTATCTGAAGGTTTCAAGCGCAGTGAAATTTTGGGGCAGATCATAAATCTGACCTTCCTACGAATATGCATAGTGACTCTAATGTAATAGTGTATTCATCAATAATAACTATTTCAATTTCTACTTTTATTTTTCAGAAACAATGAGAGAAAATCGCACAAAAACTAGAAAAATGGAAAAAATATACTAACACTTGGTTCTATTACCAACGAGGAGAAGTGGGATTTATAGAGAATCAATCTGCACTTACCTGATAGGTTTCCTCATTAGCAGCTTCTACATAGGCAAACCCTCTCGGCTTGCTGGTTTTCTTCAAGGTCGGTATCCTGACGTGCTTGATGTCGCCGCACGAGCCGAAATGCTCCTTGAGGTCGCCCGTAGTAGTGTCGTAGGGGATGTTGCCCACGAACACGACGTAGCGCGTCTGGTTTTTGGCCACCAGCTCGCTTTTCTTCAAAGCTTCCAGGTCTACCACCGGTTTGGCAACTTGCTGTTTTTTATTGGCTTCTCTGGGCTCCTGAAAATTGTTCTATTTGTATATAATTAACCAAGAGCCTTTTGCCCATCTCGGAAATATGCTCATACACAAACATATGCTCCATTTCATCTATTCGTTTTCATAATTTATCCGTTCAAATAGTTTGAAAAATGTACATGAAAATGCACTACAACAAACTTATACCTTATAGCGAATGACTTTGATAAAACGAGTGCGTACTGAGTGCACCTTTTGTATCCAATTGGAAAAAATTGTATTGTATCTCATTGGGGTGCATGCAGTTTTGAACTGGATGCAACATTTTCCGTACGAGCTCCATCAGGTCGTGAAGTTAGTGCAATTTGAACATGTCGGAATATTCAAATATCCAAAAATGCAAAACTAATGATTGGCGGGCATAGACAACCATTATCCATGGACAAACATGAATTAACGACACTCAGAATTATCATTCGAATAGAATCGATGATTTTATTGTTTGTGAGCTCTATTAGTTTATCACCTACCTTAATTTTTTGTTGATATATAATGAATAGGTGGAGTAACAACTCGAATATTTACTTCAAATGTTAGCGCATAGAGTTGCTCCGAATCATTTTCAAATTCTTGTATCAGTAACAATCATAACAACCTATCCTCATAAAAAAATGTTGATTGTCGATTTCTCCTTCATATCCATATTTCATTGAGAACGCATAAATTCTCGTCTCTTGAGCATATGGCTTACTATGTTTTAGTACACATTTATTTACATTTCTTAGAATATCTGAATAGATAAGTTTCGAATTCGAAAACATATAGGAAATATGACTTCTGCCGAAATAATTTTGAATTTTTGACTAGAAATACTGATGATGCAAAAAAATATTATATTATAAACTCATATTATTTTTTGATAACTTCCGAAATAAACCCCGTAGGTGGGGTGCACAAATACACGGTAAAATTTTGTTCCTACAAGAAATGGTACAGTATCATATATGAATACCGTTTCCTGATATTTGATATCAGCATTTGATTTACTATCCAGGAATTTAACCTCAATAAAATTCGTTGAAAGGCGACCCGAAAAATCATAACGAAATTGATAGAATAGGAAAAACGTATCATGTTAGTTTACTTCTCTATCAAACTACGTAATAATCATAAGCATAACAAAACAATCTGTGATCTCAACATCTTCTATACATCATATAATATGTATACATTATTATCATTAATACTACACCCAATCACATTCTTGAATATTTCAGATTTTGACCATTATGATAATCATAATGAAAAATTCAAATTGCCAATGATGAAAACGAATCAGTGATCTAATTGATATTAATGAGTCACAGTGACAATTGAATATGATCGAGGATCAGATTTTGACCTGGTGTATTTTCAGGACTTCACCATATTATTGATGATAACGATTGGCTTTCTGACCATAGGGATAAAAATCAAGATTACACATGAAATTCTGCAGACTTATTTCATATTCATAGTACATGAAGTTAGCCGAAAAAGAAAGCTGGAAACTCTAGCAACATATTCTAATCATGAAAATAATTTGAGAAAACTCAATTGTTGGTATACAATTTTCGTTTTTTGCCCAATTACAGGATATAAAAGATAAAAATAATTTGTATTCTAATGAATATATGAAAATATTTGTTTTGTTAAAGAAGAATTATATTTTAAATTTTAATAACATCTCAAATATTGAATTGGCTTGATGAGGTATGTTCTGGATTTATTGGAATTGAACCGGTTATTCCAGTGCTGTAGTTATGTAAGTAATAGTTATATCAAGTATCTTAATTTTGCATGGAATCAAATCCCTTTTCCATTTTTGTTTTCAGATGAAAAAACTAGAAATATCATTTATTTCCGTATCTCTAAGACTGTATATTTATACTCATGGAAATAATACATGTAACGAAGTATTATTATTTTTATTGTTCATACACACACTAGTTTACGTATTTATTTGTCGAGGGTACCTAAATACATGAAAATAAGTGAAAATTGGAAAGGTTTATGAGTCAAAAAAACATGATAAGTGGTGTATTATAGTTATCTTCTCAGAAGATAGGTATAAAAAATATGGGATACTAGATCTGAAAAAGTGACAAACTTACTTGAATCTAAGTAAATTTGTACTGTAACAATTAACCATATTTTTTCATGGAATACTCTGTTTTGCGACACAGTTTGCAGGTGATAGTGCTTCGTTATAATAAACGAATGTAATTGAAAACTGTCCAATCTTTCCATATGCAACTGTACAGGTTTTTTCCAAATTCGCTGACTCACATGGGGAATCGGTCAACTTTAGATACAAGGTCGGTTAATTTTGGAAAAAGTTGAGTATTTAAAAGCACAACAATATACCATACCATGAAGAAGTTATTGAAAAGTTTTGTGGTGTTTGAGATATTTTAGAAAAACGAAATTTTGTTTATTTTATTTCTGATTTTTATCGATGTTATTTTAAGAGTCACAAAAAAAGACCTCTATTTTTCATTTATTTTCTTACTCTAATGGCAAATTTCATTTCAATATACATCCCGATAAAATAGCGGGGTCTGAGCCCGCTAATGAAACGGTTGGGGTGGACTTGGACATTGAGAATCGAACTGGAGTATTTTTGTTATTGTGAAGCTTTCTCTGGAAGTCTCATCTAGCTCCGATATTTTCAATAGACATCCTGTATCTTACAAAAAATTAGGGTTCCTCCCATGATTCTCATTCAAGTTCATAATCGTTATATATGAAATTATACCTGAAACTATACCTGAAATTGACCGTTTTTGAGTTGTTGAAGTTTTTATAGAAATAGTCACAGATGCAGCCTTTCGAAAATAGGCCATTTTCTTATGATTTACAATTTTTAGAGACATTCACTCAATCATGAATATTAAAGGTAGAAAGTATAGCTCAACATAATCACAACCACTGAAAAATTAGCCCTAGCTCACTTCGCTATACCTGAAACCCATAATTTCGGAGCTATTTGATAAAACTAACTTCATAGTACTTACCATATGGTATTATGGTATATATACCATAATATACCATACAAGTGATACTATAGAAGTACTATAGAAGTACTACCTTAGCCATAGATCGACTAATTGAGTTTGTAGCTGAAGGCTTTGATAATAAACAGAACACTTATGCTACCTTCCTCGATTTGACAAAAGCGTTCGATTGTATTTCTTTCGAAATCCTCTATGGAAAACTAACTCACTACAATTTTCATCAAAGCAGTGTAGCTCTTGTCAAATCCTACCTGGAGGAGAGGGAGCAATATGTTTCATTCAATAATGTGGAATCAAAAAAACAGAGAATTCAGCATGGAGTTCCACAGGGCTCTGTGCTGACACCACTACGTTGATGCGTTATCACCCCTCAGACCCAATACTCCAGTGGACCCAAAATAAAGATGACCAGATTAAGAATTGGTTTTTAGCTAACAAATTAAGTCTAAATGACGACAAGACACATAATATAAACTTCACTTTGCAAACCTCTTCATCAAACCTGGAAAGTCAGGCATCGGTTAAATTTTTGGGGGTCCACTTGGATCCAGGGCTGACCTGGAACGTTCATATCAATCATCTAAGCTCCAAGCTGTCCAAAATAACTTTCCTAATAAGAGGCCTTTCAAAAAATGTATCCAAGGACACCCTACTGTCTGCTTACCATGGATACTTTAATTCAAATTTATCTTATGCAATCTTAAACTGGGGTCATTCCCCCAATACTGTTCAAATCTTTAAATTACAGAGACGTTGTGTCAGAATCATCGCAGGTCTAAGATATCGAGATTGTTGTAGAAATAGTTTTGCAGAACTGAGACTCCTTACACTTCCATGTACTTTTATATTTCACTGTCTAACCTACATAAAACTGAACCTAGTCAACTTCAAATCACATAGTGATATTCACTCATACTCTACTAGAAATAGAGATAATTTAGTCCTCAGCTACCACAGGTTACAACGCACAAGAAGGGGCGCCGATTACTATGGCAAACAATTTTTTAATGCTCTTCCAATAGAGATAAAAAACCTAAATTCTAACAATTTCAAAACCAAAGTCAAAACGTATCTCTTGAAACATGCCTTCTATTCCATCGGAGAGTATCTAGAAAGCGACTTTAATATATAAATGTATTCGTCTCTTTACTTGATGTCTGTCTTCCTATGTATTGTATCTTGCCCAATAAGCTTACGCTACTATTGTCATTTGTTATATTATTTTGTACTAACTGTAAATTTTTTTTCTCTCTCTTTTTTTTATATCTGACCTGTAAAAGCACCTCAGTGTAATACCTTGCCAATAAATAAACTAAACTAAACTAAACTAAACTATAGTACTTGATTCTACATATCAACTGCCGAACAATTTTGATTTTGTATAGTGAGCTGTGCATATCTATCGATAAAGGAAATGAAGTTATTCACTGTTGGATTCATCATCTGCAAGATATTCAATTCATTTGTCGATAGATATGCACAGCTTACTAGAAAAATCAAAATTTCATGCTGTCAATATGCAGAATCAAGTAGTATCATGGAATATCTCCTAAATTATGAACTTTAGGCATAGGGAAGTGAATAAAAATTAGGGCTCTTTTCTATAATATAGTTATTGGATCATGAAAAAAAAAGATGGGGTTTCCTTTTGAAAAAATAGAGATGATGTTCAAAGCTCCGCATTCACTTTTCTCACTTTTCTGTTCAAATTTATTCCATGTTCTTCAGTCAGTGGTTGGGATTATAAATTTTCAATTTTACTCATTGAGAAATGTCACGTCACTAAAAATTGTAATTCACATGAAAATGGCATCTGTTCGATAGATTGGATTTGTCAATTTTTCTAGGAAACCTCGAATAACTCACAATTGGTATATTTTAGGTATAGAGTATGAATATCCAAAATGTGAAATGTAGGTTGTCTTATTGAAAATAACACAACTGACATCACTTTCGGAAAAACCGAAAGCTGCTCAATAACGAGAAAAAGGTTCTCAATGTTCCGTTCACAATCTCTACAAATCAACAGAATTATGATACTCTCAGTTCTCTATATACAGGATAGACCATTAGTGTGACAAAGTGAAATAGTTGAATAGCAGATATAGAAGACCAAAAGTTTCTTGTTATAGAATATCGTATTGACTGTCGATGGTCACGCAAGTTTCGAAGAATTTTTGAAATTGTAAGTAGTGGACTTTAAAAAAAGTATATCTGTCGGATGTCAGAAAGTGATCATAAACCAGTGAGTATCCATAGATATTGATCTATACAAAGTGTTCCATTTGAAAAATATAAATATGATACGCCACGTTTCGTTGGGTCACAGACTGTATGATGGAGAAAAATCAATACTGGACTCTCTTGAACCAACAACTCCTGTCAAAATTTGGTTATCGAATAGCACAGCAGCAGAACTAGTATAGACGTTTATGTTGTTTGAAAATTATTCTCTATATATATTTTACTTTCTTACTTTTGGTTCCTGGGTGTCTTTTATCATCGATTCCTGCAAAACATTTTTAGTTTTCAGTTTCTTGGAATCCCTTTCAGCTTTGGGTCCCTGAAAACAGAATCAAAAATTTTGGCCTCAACTTTTGTATCAAATATATTCGAATATACAAGTGGATTTTGAAAAAGTGAGAAACTCAAAGTCATGATATAGAAACAGAGCCCTTTGGTAAGAAAGTAAGTTAAGTTCCTAACGGGTTTTGATTCTTCATAATCTTAAATGTTTCAAGAACACGAACTGAAGTTGTACTTCACATATGTCGATCACAAACATTTTATTTATAATAATAAGTAATAACACCCAACCTTCAAGCTATCTTTGAGCGATTCTAATACGACTTCAAAAAAATTATGACAAAAACTCTAAGCAGTACTTTTTCTAGATATCACCAGGAGTGTCGAATCGAGATCACCGTCTTATTAGTCGACTTAGTGTATGAAAATCCAGACATAAAACTTGAAGCTATGGATACAAAAATAATACTATTGGAGTGTCATCAAGAATTATTCGAGAAATTAGCATCTGAAATTATCGACCTAAAATCAGTTATCAGGAAGGACATAAGTAATGTCATTGCTCAAAACGAAATACTAGTGGAAGAAAATGTTTGTTTGAGAGATAAGCTATCGAAGTTGGAGAGACAACTGAAGAAATACAGTCTGGTAATTTATGGCCTCAAACACGACGAATCATCCTTGAAAGATCAAATAGTGGAGATGTTCAATGACGTACTCAAATTTCCGTTCAAAAAAGATCAAATCAGAGATGCATATTCTATAGGAAAAGAATCTCTAGGCAAAATCAGACCGATAGTAATGGAAGTTATTTCTTATGGACTGAAATCCAGAATTTTGGAAATGGCCAAATCTTTGAAGGCACCGGGAAAAGGCATCTACATTTCTAACGACCTCATACAAGATGACTACATGATGAGAAAATTCTTAGTAGGCCAACTCAAAATTGCCAAAGGATATTTCAGTGGCGCCCATATGAAGAAAGACAAGTTGATTGTGGATAATAGACTTTATACTTACGAATACTTGAGACGGAATCCAAGGACGTTCGAAGAGGAATCGGAAAGAAAAAACATGGTACCAAGAATGGAAAATCAAAACCAAAAGGATGATAGAATTGAAACGGAAAAGGTGGATCAGGCGAAGATAGAGAAAATGGAGGAGAGAATGATGACTGAAATAACGAAGAAAATTGAAATGGAAATGGTGGAGAAGGCAAGGATAATGGAAATGAGGAATGAAATGAAAAAGGAAATAGATATGATAATTAAACTAGACAAGCAGAATTCCATGGAAGGGGACAATGAAAAGGGAGCAAAAAAAATATCAGGAGAATTTGGTGAGAAGTTCGATGTTTTGAAGACAACAAAACTCCCGGAGGATCCTCAAATTCAAGCAGGAAGTTATATTATTGAAGGATAGATAACAATTTATATTATTTATATATATATATATTTATTTACTGATTTTTGTACTGAATTATTGATTATTGCTTTACACAGGTTCATAGATATGTGATCTTTAACACAAAATATTCTCAACTATTGTCAAATTAAAGTTGCAACTGCTTACGATTAATTTATTTGTCAAAAGTGAGATGGTTAGAGACCAGAAGTAATATTCGACGATTGGAACATATTTTGAGGAATTATATATACATTCTCGAGTTGTCAAAAAAATTTCCCTGATGATTCTGTGGTGGATGGTAAGCGTAATCTTTTCAAATTTGGTAGTTAACATAGCTTGTACTATTCTCCTTGATTATCATTACTTAACAATTCACGTTGAAATCGATAAATATGTAGCATATTTCATTGTTACAAATGTAAATTTTATCTGAATGACTATATCTAAATATGTGAGCTGAGGTAAAATTACTACCTCCTTGAAGTAAATGATTCATGAACGTTTACCTGATACTTTGGGAAATGGGTGCCTAGATTGCCTGTATCGAAATTCAAACCATGAAACTGATATTTTCAAACTGAGTATATGGTATAAAACAAGCAACATGTATTCTGATGCATAATGAATGAAAGTTTCGAATATATTTCGGAAAAATTATCTTCAGGAGGCAAAATTAATCCGTCCGTATGAGCTTTTCTACCTATTTTTAGTCGAAGAAGCCGCTGGCGACGTTTGGCTGGATGGTCATGAGATACCACACTTTGAAACATGTAATACCATTTCAATCGACATACAGGGTGTTACATGGAATCATTGGAAAGGTATGAAGTATTACACTCTAAAAGGGTATTAATCTTAGGTGATTTCAATTGTGCTAACTTCATTGATAACAATCCAGGAGATAGACAAACCTGCACTATCACAAATTTCTTAACTTTCCTTGATCTGCGACATGTCAATAATATTCATAATTACTACAATAAAATGCTGGACTTGGTAATGAGTAATATATTATGTACTGTAACACGTGATTATTCATCCTTAGTAAAAGAAGACTTGTATCACCCAGCATTATCTATTAGTCTCAATAAAATCTGCACGAAACAAAATAACTTTGGCACAAACACAAACAAAACTTATAATTTTAAAAAAGCTAACTATCTGACTTTGTACAATGAATTCTTACACACAAACTGGAATTTTCTAGATGTAATAACAAACGCAAACATGGCTGTTGAGTGTTTCTACAATAAATTCTACGAAATCCTATATAGGCATGTACCAAATTACGTCAATCATAAACGTAAGTATCCAGTATGGTACTCAAGTGAAATCATAAGCCTTATCAAACAAAAAGCAAAACTCCATAAAAAATTCAAAAAAACAGGAGATATTACTTATTTTCATGAGTTTTGCAGATTCAGGAGAAATATTGAAGATAAAACCAAAGAAGCATACGCAAGTTATCTTCAAAACGTTCAGGTACAGTTGAAAAATGAACCTAAATCGTTCTGGTCTTTCATACATAACAAAAATAAAACCTCTAGAATTCCATCTAAAATGTTTTACTTTGATGAATCTCTCGATAATCCTCAAGGGATAGTTAATGCTTTCGGTATATATTTTGAAAGTGTATACACAATAACTGAACCTGATTTGGAAAACATACAACTCAATATCAATTATAGTTCTGTAGATATCAGCTGTGAACCGATAACCGAAAAAGAAATAATAGACGCTGGTAGAAAACTAAAAAATAAATTCACCTCAGGTTCAGATAGAATTCCTTCCTTCATCATGAAGGATTGTCTGAGAGCATTAATTTATCCGTTGATTACAATCTACAATCTAATTCTTGAAACATCGGTTTTTCCTGATGTCTGGAAAATTTCTAAAATTTGTCCTGTACATAAGTCTCAAGACCGTGCTTTTATAATCAATTATAGACCAATTTCAATCTTAAATAACCCCGCAAAGGTCTTGGAGATCATATTATATAATCGCATTTATCTCGCAACCAAACACACCATCTCTGAATTCCAACATGGATTCATGAATTCAAGATCCACAATTAGTGACCTATCCATTTTTAGTCAATGCTCATGTGAAACCTTAGACCAAAGAGATTTCTCCAAGGCCTTTGTCAAAATAAATCATAAAATACTCTTGAAGAAAATTGCTTGCTTAGGATTCAATAATATTTTTTTGAACCTCATGAAATCATACTTGAATAACAGAGTCCATTATGTCTCTTTCCTCTCACAACTATATAGCAACCAGTGGAGTTCCTCAAGGCTCCAACCTGGGGCCACTGCTATTTTTAATATTTATAAACGATCTCTGTGTGTCACTTGATTGCAATAAATTAATGTTTGCAGATGATCTGAAATTATATGCTTCCATTTAACGACGATTGTTTAATTCTTCAAGAACAAATCAACTATTTACATAGTTGGTGTTTCAAAAACCATCTTTTCCTCAATATCTAAAAAAGGAAAATACTAACCTTCACCAGAAAATCCAATACTGTTAATTACCCATATTCAATGGATACTACAATTCTAGAACATGTTGATAATATTACGGATTTAGGGGTATATTTCGACAGTCAGCTCACATTTAACTCTCATATAAATGAGATTACTAAATCAACATATCGTATATGTATATGGTTTTATTTTCAGAAATTGTAAAAACTTTAATGATATGTCTGCACTCTCATCTCTTTAATTCAGTCTGGTGAGATCTAAACTTGAATATGGATCATTAATATGGAATCCTATTTATATACAATATTAGACTACAGTCGAAAAAGTACCAAAAAAAATATATAAAGTTTCTATGTTTTAAGGTTGATGGATTTTATCCCTCGATGTGATTATATGAATTTACTTCGTAGATTTGATTTCATATCATTAGAAAAAGAAAAAAGCAGACAGCAAGCGGCCATGATATTTTTGTACAAACTCTTGAAAGGCGAAGTTGACTCACCCCTATTATTATCTCAAATTGACTTTCATGTGGCAAGATTAGAATCTAGAGCAAATACCAGTTTTAAGTGCAAAAGAGCTCAAACAAATATTATGTCTAAAGCTCCGATTAATGTGATGTGTTGTAATGCTAATAAGCTATCAAATATATGTGATATTTTCAACTGCAGTAAGTCTGAATTATGTGATAAAACTCGTGCATATTTATAAGTTGATTTAGGATTTCAAGCACGTATGTATTAATTTATGTTTTATGTTACTTATCCTTCGTATCGTCACTAGTCAATTCTATTGTATGTCGTTACACTGATACTAATACTATTTTATAATTTATCAACTATATCATTAAATTGCCTTGTAAATGGTTTCTGTTGAGCAATAAATGCTTTATTATTATTATTATTATTATTGTTACATATTTTAAGTAATGTCAATTGAAAAATCGATAGAACTTTTATATTTCTTCCTATATTCTATATACTTTTTTATATTCTATTTGTTTTATATTCTTTTCAGTCCTCTTTTTTATCGAGAGTACTCAAAATATGTAACACCCTTCATGTCAATCGAAATGGTATGTCAAGTTCATTATGTATCATAATCCTCTCAGTGTACCTACAAAATGATAGAACGATATCTATCGAGAATATGGAGATATTGAAATAAATAAAATAAAATCAATTCCAACGCCCTGTAAATGACGCATTTCGTTTAGTTCAATTATCTTATTTTGCTCTCAGTAGGGACACTCTGAATATGCATTTCTTTCGTTGTCTGGCAATAATATTGTTTCTCTCATCCACCGTTTTGCTCAACTCTCTCATAACCCATACTCATGACACGTTAATAAAGATTTAACTTGATTTGACAAAATCAAAAAACGTATATTGATAGATAGTTTGCCCTGTTATTGTGAAATGAGGAGTCTCCGAGTACCCTGAATACAAGTTGAAGAAAATTTTTCGTAGTTGGTGCTGCTCAAAGTAGGTCTCAGGTTGGGTGGTTGATCTAGATCTAACAGAAAATCGAGTTATGCTGGATACAGGTTTTCTGCAGAGTGTTGAACTCAATAATAAGCCAAGAGACCCCTCACTCAACTAACTGTTGGTGAACTCAGATCCTAACTAATACCCTTAATGATATGTGAATATTCATGGAAAATCAATGTAAGTTTGCTTAATCAAAACTATGGTCAAAAAATCTTCCTCCAGACAGTTACTATTAAATTACAAAAAGAAATACATACAAACAATATACGAAGAGATTATTTCCGAGAAGGCTTGATGAAATTGAATGAAACTGTCAGACATATCTACTATAAAGGAAGTGACATATTTCAGGCCAACTAGCTTCATCACTAAATTGAATTTTTCAATATTTTCTCGGAAAATACAACGGTTTTTTTTTATCAAAAAACGCATCAAATGAAAACACTCACTGAATGAGATCATTCATCTCTAAAATTAATAATTTCATCAATTGGCATACCATTTTTGTCATTAAAAATATCGAAATCAGAGCTCGTACGAATGCCACTGTTGAAGCTAAAAATTAGCGCCTTTATAAATTTCACTACATATCAAATACCATTTCTCTTCACCGTAGAGTCGCTTCCGGTAATAACGGAAGTAGACGTCAACTTCGATATTTTATATGGAACACTGTATAATTCATCATTTTTGTATTCCTCATTCAGTTCTAACTGGAGTTTGTCGACTGTTCCTCTTACATAAGTCAAGCGGATTTCTATAATAAAAAATTAAATCTTTGCTTGGGTTTCGTAGACTATTCAAAATAATAATGTTTCGTTAACTAGCAGAGTGAATGTTATACAAATTATATGCATCGAATCATTATGTAAATACGGACTGGTGTTCCTACTCCCGATCACCAGCCGTTATAAAAAGTTCTACACTTCTGCCTACTTGATTATGTCTAATTTTAAAACCTCAGCGAGGCTTTCCAAGATAGACACTCTAGACGGCATCTCTTCTGCCGATCTCCATAGTTTTCTTGGAAATTCTGGAAAACACGATTTGAAATTGAAATTCAACAGCAATGGAATGAATTGGACCGTTAGCTATCCATCAATCTCAGTTATCCATAATCATCAGTAAAAGCGGATTCGACTTCACAGGATCGACGATCGTATCGCCATCTCTACTCAAGCGGTGCGGCCTTAGTAAGGTTGTTTGACAGGTCTACATGTTTTGGAAAGGAACAATTCAATAGTTGATTCACTATACAATAGCCACCTTTCCTCAAATGTTCCACTAACAAGAAGATAATCATCTGTTCAACAACATTTGTCATGTTTATTTATATAACTTGAATCATACACATGGATGATGCAGGATTACATGTTATTTTGGGTAGGCTACAAAACCTAAAAATATAAGGTTTTCATTTTTCAGAAGAAATGCTCTTGACTTTCTGACCAACTTTTATTAGAATTGAATAAAGAATCTCCAATCATCAAAGATGGTATAACCGGAATTGACTCATCGACGAATATATTTCAGAATAAATAAATAAACTTCAGAATCCAAGTCAAAGATTTCCGTGAATAACCATGTTAACTGTATCCAAGATACCAATGACGGAACTTCATAATTATTCAATTTAATTGTGAAAACCAAGGTGATAATTGAATACAAACCATTGCCTTAATTTACAAAGAAAAAAGAGGTATATTTTCCCATCCATGAGAAAAGGAAAAAAGTCCTTGTCACAAAAATAAGGTCCAAAGAGATTTAAAAAGAACACTGAATTTCTCTACGCATAGGATAATAGGTGATATTGAAGAACCTTCTAAGAACGGATTTCATTTGGAGTCAAAATACTTAATACTTGAATGCAGTAATGTCTTGGTAATCCTTTAAGTAGTTTCTAATATATTGGCCATTCTACCAAAATTTAAGGACAGGATAGAGTAAAGGTATCCTATTGTAAAAATCATAAGGGAAAACAAGGTAAAATAATGTAATCATATCTTGTTGGAGAACTAATAATGTTATCTTAGTTTGATCAAAGGCAAAGGGAATTTACTTTCAGGTCTTAAAACACTAGAAAGGAGCTATATCAATTTGGCAGAAGAAAAAATATTTTCTGGGAAATATCTGAGCAAATAACAACTTTTGATATTAGAGAAATACTTTTCTGGCATCTGATAATGAGAAAATTAATTGGGTAAAAATAAAGTTTTGTGGAAAAGTTTATTTTTATCCTGCAAAAACATTTCAGTTTTCAAAAAATATGAAAATAAAACCATAATTCAGGTGAAAGAATATGTTTAATCAATCACATTTACATCACCACAACAACACATAACTTCTTAAAAAAATGAGAAAGAATGAATAACTAAAAAGTTTTGACAACTTTCAGGGCTAGTGGGAAATTGCATATAAAATATAAACATATTTCTTAATAATACAAAATGTAATGATCAATTTGAAGAAACACTGTTTCTACAACACCTTATTTTTACTTCTTCCCTTTCTGTTTCTTGTTACTAACCTTCACAGGAGGCTTTGGTGGGCTTACTACTTCCTCTTCATCGTCAGAACTTTCTTCACCATCGTCAGAACCTTCTTCATCATCATCAGAGCCTTCCTCTTCCTCACCACTGTCTTCTTCCTCACCAGATTCTTCACCCTCAACAGGTTCATCTCCAGAATCAGACTCCTCTTCTTCTCCATCATCATCAGATTCTTCATCTTCAGATGGTTCCTCTATTTTCTCTACTTTTACTTGCTTTTTCTTTTTTTCATTTTTGACTTTAGCCTGAAAATAAAAGTCAACAATAACACAGGGTGTACAATACCACAAAACATAGAGAGTAATTATTTCTGAATGTATATTTCATTTATTCAGTCTGAGAGATCAATGATTAACTCAAAATGGCAGAATTGCTAAAATTTTTAGTCCTTTGATTTTTGATTTTTCTTGTCAATATAAGGATAGTGTAGCAAATATAGGAGGCTGAGAATTCAGCCAGAGCAGCCAATCTGCTTTCTTGCTGAGTTGAAGATTATTTTTTTTATAATTATTTAAATATAATATGTGAATTTTTACAATTCTCAATACATCTTTATTTGTGTGAAAAATACAATAAAACCTAGGTAGAAATCAAAGTTTTTGATGAGTTTTTTCAGTATAGAAATATTGATAAATACACTTATTCTTGTCGAAAAATGTCAATTATACTCAGTGACCCATGAGACAGATATCCCCCTGTAGCTTCATTAGTCGAAGGAATGAAATATCCAAATTCTCATGATCAAGAAGATATGAAAAATTAATACTTTCTTAGACCTTCAAATGTCAAATAATTGATTCAATGAGTGTTCCAAGCCAAGCAATGTTCATAGATAAAAGTACTGAATCAAAAACTCACAAACACGCAGTCAATAGAGAAAATGTTTTGAAAAAGGCCAAAGAAATGAGTGAGTGGATTATTGAATGGGTCTAAAATCCTAATCTAAATAATGAGGTAAATCTCACTGTTTTACAGGCTTCACAAGAAATTTTCAAAATCTGAAATATTCAAGAGTATACATGCAAATGATAAAATCCATATAGTTTTATGATGTGATGTTTTATTATATTGTGACTATATGATTCATTTCTACTGAAACCAGAATTGCTGAAAAATATCAGTCCGGCAGTCATAAAATCTGTCTGAACTGGCTATCAAAACTACCAAGATTTGTTCCAAAAAAGTGAGGTCAGATAGGGTCTATCCTCAATGTTCCGAATGTAATGTGGACATCATTGATATTTTTTTGAAGAATTTATATAATATTATGATATTTCTAAATTGTTATTGCCTACCCCTGATAAATATCTCCTAGGTCATAGATATTTTTTCATTCTACCAGAAGAAAAAAAATAATAATTACCATCATCAATATTATCAATATCATATATGTTGTGTCTGTTGTTGTATTACTCACATAATGTATATCTTGCAATATTATTTGTAATTGGGCTTGCCGTTATTGAACTAAACTAAAACTAAAAATCATTCTGGGAAACTAGTGTAGGTTTAATAATTTTATTTTTTGAAAGTGAATGACAAAATATATTACCTGAGGTCCTTTTTTAGCACTTTTGGCTGCAACATCCTTCTCACCTTGACCTTCCACAGACTTCAAAGTTGCCCTCTTCTTTCTATCCCTACGTTTTGCGGATTCAGTCATCTCAGATTTTTTATTTTGTACTGGAGCCGGAGCTTTGCCTTCAGCAATGTTCTTCAATCTCTTCAACAGCTTAATTTTACGTAGGGCAGTCTTGGTAAGATCTGAGCGACTTTGTATAGCTTGGAGTTTAGTTTCCAAGTTTTTGATGACTTCAGCTTTGGTCTCAGAATCATCTGATTTCAGCTTATCTTTCAACATGGTCATCAATTTCCTTCTAGGTTTTCTCTCTATCTTGGGTTTCTTCTCGGCGCCTTCGACAGGAATCTTTTTGTCACCTTTGGGGGCTTTCACTTGTTTAGGTGACTGAACTTCTGCTGTACCAGCAAAAGGTTTGACTTTTTTGCCTGATCCAGGCTGATTGGTTTGATTTACTTTCTTATTCGATTTTTGTGCACTATTAGGCTGGTTCTTTTGTTGTTTAGGTGTTTGCTGGTTCTTCTGTTGTTTGGGAGTTTGGATCTTCTGTGGTGTTTTTCCATTCTCTAGTTTCAGTTTCTTGGGTGATTCTTGTTTTCCCTCAACACTCTTCCTCTTCTTGGGGGTTTTTTGAGGAGTTCTAGTCTCTACGTCAGTCATACCTATAATCAAGAAACGGAAACCTAGTAATGGAAAATTTCAACCTAGACATAAATTATTACAAACGCTGTTCAGCATACAGAGAAGTTTTGTGCAATGAATTGAATATTTTTAAAATGTAATAATATCACTTACTCGTCTGATTTCCAGATGAAGCAGCGTTAATAAAAAAACGTGGTGACGCTTCCCGGATAAAATGCTGCGAGATGCGAACGTGACCACTTTTGAGGTTAAAAGAAATGAACTTGCCAATGTAACCAACTTTACATGATACAATAGAACATTTTTCTTGTGTCATGCCAACTTTATATTTCTGTTATTGCCGTCATAATGAATCAGCATAGACAAATAGTATATATGAAATATTCTATGGCATAGGTCACAGAACTTGAACCAAATATATATATATATATTATAAACACTGGCACTCCTCAAGTGGTGGAGTTTTTCTTCACATGACCAGAGACAGAGATGAATAAAATAAATATTAATATGCATTGAGATGATTGGAGGAGATATCGAATGAGTAATATTGAATACTGTATTGAATAATTGAATTAGGATAATATATACCTGATATCCCGCAATATACCTGATATGTAACCGGTTGATTATATCTGGCAAAATAACTGTCCTCGTGTGACGTAGTGTTTATGCAATGCCGTATGTAAAACTCCTACATGTGAATTCAATGAACCAGCAGCATCAAACTATACTTCTGAAATGATGGATGTAAAATGTCCACAAAATCTGAAGACTATCTCTCTTTGAGACAACTTTTTAGAAAGAAAAACATATGACCAAGACACAACTACCAACTTAAACATGATACCTTGTATATAGAAATATTGTCATTACATCATTTAGAATATTGACATTTGACATTGACAGTCCTCTTTGGAGTTACCACAGAATAGAGATACCTCCCAGCGTATCTCTATTCTGTGGAGTTACTTCCGATCGAAGATCGAATAATGAATAGTAGTAAGTAGTATGATACAAGAAAAGATTGTATCATGAGTCAGTAGCATAGTCAGGCATAGTCTCATAGTCAGTAAGTCAGTAATACACGTCAAGTTTGTCCAGGTCCAGAATAGTAGACAGAAAATAGTGAGTGGAGTGAGTTGTGATCCAGTTGAAATGCCGAAAGTCCGAAGAAGTAAGAAAGCACCTCCTGAAGGATGGGAATTAATCGAACCAACTTTGGACGAATTGGAACAAAAAATGAGAGAAGGTAAACAATTTCTGTGTTCGGTGAATTCTTGGGTGAATGTAATATTATTTAATAATAAAAAGTACCAGATACAATATTCAGTTTCCTGATCTTGAGTCTGAATGTTTTTCTCAAGGTTTTTCTCTTGAAAACAAAACCTGTCTCCCTAACAATGGTCACGACAACGATGTTGACATATCCAGTTCATTACATTCATTCCAATTTATTTTCCAATATAGTATAATAATAATAGATTCAGTATCAGAGGAGGCTCAGAACTCGACCAGAGTAGTCATCACTTTTTCAGCATATACCTCCTCTGAACCTGTATTTTTGACCATTCACATTACTAGATAGCTTGGAATGACTACTATTCGAGATTGGATGGACTATTTTCTTCAATGGGCTCTGATTCTGAATGGATTGGATCATTATTGTGTGAAGTTTGCCCCTCTGGTTCCAATTCTAACTTCAATTCTCATTTTCAGAAACAGTATTATTAGTTTCAATGATATCTCAATATCTGCATTATTATTTGAATTCTAGTCAGAACTGTCCCATATTTCATTCTCAGAAGGCAAGTTCTATCTCTCTTTTAATTGTCATTCCTGCAAGCCATATACCAAGTGGTTTCAATTGTTCATACATACAACCTCTAGATTGTTGTCGAGAGTTCCTAATGTTTTAGTCCCCTAAATGTTATAATATTTCTGTTGAGATGCTTGTCTCTCAGTGATGATCTTTTTGTTATATTCAGAAAGTTTTTGGTTCAATGTTTGTTATTGGCGGATTGATTCTGAGTTTTCTCGACATCAGAAATTCTGCTGGAGATGAATTTCCATAGGTAGGAGTTAATCGGTAGTACAGCATTGTAAATTGTAAGGTGTGTATCTTTTTTTCATAATGATTTTTTCGAAAATTTTTTCAAGTTGTCTGTATGTGTTTTTCTGCCATTTCATTGGTTTGTGCATGGGTAGGTAATGAAATGAAATGTTCAAATTCCCATTTTTAAAGGATTTTTTGAAATTTTTCAGCAGAAAATTGTGGATCTCCATCTGAAACAACAATGAAAAGAATCCCATGTCTAGCAAAAATAGTTTTCAGGGCATTAATTGCATTGAGGCTACTTAAATTATTCTTCAAATCAATTATTTCAATATATTTTGGATAAAAACCAATGACAAGGATATATTTTCATTGTGTAGCTCAAATATGTCACATCTAACTTTGTTCCATGAAATGTCTGTCATCGGATGAGGTATCAAATGTTCTTTCATTTGAGAATTGGAATAAGTGAGACATAGATAACATTGAGAAACTTCTTGTCTGATCTGATTTACCATACCATGCCAAAATGAAGAGTCTTGTGCCAATTTCATGCATTTATTGATGCCAAGATGATTAATGAATTTTATCGAGTATTTCTCGATTTAACGACTTTGGAACTAGTGAACAATCACTTTTGAATACAAGATCATCAACAATCACTAATTCTCTTTTGTAAATTGCATATATTCTCAAATGATTTTTTATTTCAGTATTAGAATTCAGTAAACCATTCAAAGCGAATTCCTTCAATTCTCTTATTCCTTCAGAAATTCTTCAACAGATTCAGATTGATATTTTTCTATTTTTTTAGGAGTCGCATTCAATTCCGTTCTCATCAAACAAACATGATTTTCTAATACCAAATCAAAATCTGATTAATTTTTTCTTAAAGTAAACCTGGTTTAAATCTCAGTTCGATGCCAAATTTCTGTAATTGTAACATCATGCATTGTAAACAGGCTGGACATTTATTCAATGGTTTTTTGAAAATGGAAATTAATGGCTGATGATCTGTTTCCACCATAGTTGATCTGGCATAAATGCAGTCATAAAATGTAATAATACCAAAGTAAATTGCATATTGCTCTTTCTCAATCTGAGCATATCGAGTTTGAGTGCATTTGCATGTTGTAATTTGTTTTGTATTAATACAGCCTCTACACTTGTTTCAGACATATCAAATTAAATATCTGTTTCTTTATTTTCTGTCATAGAACTGAATATATTTCAATATATTTTTTAAGTTATCAAACACATTCTCATGTTCTTGCCAGATAGATTCGTTGTCATGTTTCAATAAATTCCTCAATAATTCCACTAGACAGGGCATTTTGGTAATTGCTTTTTTTATTCATCAGGGGCAACACCAGCTATATTATATGACATATATTTTTAATTTTATTTTTACCAAATCCTAATTTAGCGAGATAGAATTTTACGTTATTTGACGTGATTCTGAAATAAATCTGAGGCCGTCTTCATGCCAAATAGAAGATGAAAAAATTTGTATTGTCAAAAAGTTGTACCGAGAGTGCTTCCTATAGTCAAAGGAATTTGATGAAAACCACTTGTGTACTTAATAATCTTGCTTCTGTTACTTTCCTTGATTTTCCATCAAATGTTCGAACTCTACAGTTTTATAGCTTTATAAAACGCTTTCGGATCAAGACATATGCGATTTTTTTATTTGATCTGAAAAAATTGAACCAATTAATTTACCCATTCTGAACTCCCTACTAATTTCCCAATTATGTTTTATTCAACTAATACTTCAATATTTTCTTTTGAAGGTACTAATAGACTAATTGCAACTCTTCTTGTTGGATAAATTACTGGTTGGATCAATTTCAGTACTATTTTCGATATTTTCAGTACTATTTTTTTTTCAAACGTTATTTAATGAATCCTATTTTTCTTTTTGAAATATTGTCTCTTGAAATTATTCTATAGTGACAATAACTACATTCTTTGCCAAATGCAGGCTACTGATCGATAAGATGAGACCTCCTACATTTACAGTTTAGATCAATATCCTTCATCAACTAAGATTCATTATTTCATGATTTTTTGTTATTGAAACGTCACTTACAAATTGTATCCAATTGTTTGATGAATTTTCATTGGAGTTACTCATCATACTTTTACTTCTAACCCTTGACGTCTTGATGATTGATGAACCTAATGCTGCACCAGCCTTTATGGCCCACTTCCAAAGAATCACTCTCACAATTTCTAACACATTAATTACAATTTATTACAACCCACTCGAATTTTATTACAGTTGTAGTTTCGCGAAAATGAGGTGGTGGTGCAGCTTTAGCCTAAAGCTGCAAAAAAAAGTTTATCCAGATAAACACAAACTCTCATGATATTACCCTCGAATAATACATCAATAACTGATACATTATTTCACATGAACATATGAACTGGAGTGAATATGCATTACATGTATTATTGTGTAATTATTGTCGTTCCTTTCGTTTCGAATTTCAAATATTAGGCAGGTATTTCTTCAATTTTGTAAAAATATAATTTGAAGAACACAAATAATCCTCAAGATAAATCCTCAGATAGCTCATTCCATGTAGAATGAAAAGAGGAACTAATATACTGGGTGTCCCATTTGAAAAAATCGCATAAACTTGAATCGAAGGACAAAAATGAAAGTAATAGTTGAAGCACCCTGTCAATCCACCAAACACAATTCAGATCTTTGAAAAACAATGAACCTAATGCTGCACCAGCCTTTATGACCCACTTCCAAAAAATCACTCTCACAATTTCTAACACATTAATTACAATTTATTACAACCCACTCGAATTTTATTACAGTTGTAGTTTCGCGAAAATGAGGTGGTGGTGCAGCTTTAGCCTAAAGCTGCACCACACCCTTCATATATTCAAAAATACCCACACTATCGACATATTTCACACGCATGAATTTCTTACACATTCATTACAACTGTTTGAGGTGAAAATCAACCAAGAAATCAACCTCCGAATGATTATTATCTGAAGAAAATGAATCTCGGAATATGGTATTTCCACATTTCTACAGGTTCAATGCGATTACGACTTCCTTAAGCCAGCTCACACGATTGCTAATGGTTTCATATTATAGATTCAACATATCTCGGCGTTCATTCACGATTTGGAATTCATTACACTGCTCCACACTGTCGAAAATGGTGTAAGGAGTTCCTTATCACATAAAACCACTCGAAATCAAATTTTTTATTGATAAAAATTGACTTTCGACAGTGTGGAGCAGTGTAATAAATTCCAAATTGTAAATGAACGCCGAGATATGTTGTATCTATGATATGAAACCATAATCAATGGTGTGGGCTGGTGTAAGGAATTTTTTATCACATGAAACCGCTCGAAATCGATTTTTTCAATGATAAAAATTGACTTTCGACAGTGTGGAGCAGTGTAATAAATTCCAAATCGTGTATGAACGCAGAGATATGTTGTATCTATGATATGAAACCATAATCAATGGTGTGGGCTGGTGTGAGGAATTCCTTATCACATGAAACCACTCGAAATCGATTTTTTCAATGATAAAAATTGACTTTCGACAGTGTGGAGCAGTGTAATAAATTTCAAATTGTATATGAAACTTTGAGGTCTGTTCTTTCTATCATTATACCGAATATTCAATGGTGTGGGCTGGTGTAAGGAATTCCTTATCATATAAAACCACTCGAAATACATTTTTCCAATGATAAAAATTGACCTTCGGCAGTGTAGAGCAGTGTAATAAAATCCAAATTGTATAAGAAACTTGAGATCTGTTTTTTCTATCACTATACCGAATATCCAATGGTGTGGGCTGGTGTCAGAAATTTCTAGTCAGATAAAACCTCTCGAAACTAAGTTTTTCGACTATGAACATCGATTTTCGGCAGTGTAGAGCAGTGTAATAAATTCCAAATTGTAAATGAACCCGGAGATATGTTGTATCTATAATATGAAACCATTATCAATCGTCTGAGCTGGCTTAAGGGAGTCGTAATCGCATTGAACCTGTAGAAATGTGGAAATACCGTATTCCGAGATTCATTTTCTTCACATAACAATTATTTGGGGGTTTATCTCTTGGTTGATTTTCACCTCAAACAGTTGTTATAAATGTGTAAGAAATTCATGCGTGTAAGATATGTCGATAGTGTGGGTATTTTTAAATATATGAAATATGAAGGGTGTGGTGTGGTGCAGCTTTAGGCTAAAGCTGCACCACCACCTCATTTTTGCGAAACTACAACTGTAATAAAATTCGATTGGGTTTTAATAAATTGTAATTAATGTGTTAGAAATTGTGAGAGTGATTTTTTGGAAGTGGGCCATAAAGGCTGGTGCAGCATTAGGTTCGTTGATGATTGAACATTTCTGTATCACATCATTCAACGACAGCTTGACATCTTCATGTAGTAGTTGTTTTCTTCTAGCTTAGAATATGGCGTTTATGAGGATGAATTTTGTGATTTTGCCATTTACTTCACACTCATCTCTCTTTCAGTCCTTTTTCTTTCACAGACTGTGCCATGTAAGATTATTTGTTGATAAAAATGAAATTTAACATTAAATTTAAATTTAATTTAATGAAATTTTATTTATATCTTTATATTTTGATCTAGTCTATTATAGTTACTTATACTTTCAATATAGAGTTCTGACCTGCAGCTGTAAAAAAATTTTGTTTTCCCTAGTATTATATTCATGCAACACTTCAAATGTTTGCATAATATTTTGGTGTTAGGCGTGTCCTGATTTCATGAATAAAAACCAATGCATTGAACTCTAAAAAATCTTTAACATTTATCCAAATTAACAAATCTACCATAAACTGTTTGTATAGCTATCGCAACCTATTAATAATCTCATAGCTCTATTTTGTAATTTTTGCAACCTATTTATGTCCCCTTTGGCTTGTAATATTTAAAATAGTACTGCAGTATGGCAGAACTATAGTATGTTAATTAGAGAGATTCAACTTCATTTCTCTTGAGGACAGGAGGCACATATTCGTTCTGATATTATATACTAATTTTCGTGTTATTGGTGTCAAGCATCCACTGGCCCTTCTAAGAACCCCTATTTTTTTACCATTTTTTTTTCATATGTATTCAACAAAGACATTGAATTTCAGATCACAGTCAATCATTACACCTAAGTACTTAATTTCGTTAGCCATCTCAAACACTTCATAATTCAATTTGATTTGTAACTGATTAATATAATATAACTCTTTATATGCCCGTTTTCCTATAATCATTCCCTTGGTTTTAGATACATTCAATTTCAATTTATTAATTTTCATATAGTTTCCAACATTTTTTAATATCCCATTTGTATTATCTACAAGATTTATAATCGAATTCTCTGATAGGTATATTATGGTATCGTCTGTAAATAAGTGAAATTTAGCATTTTCAAAGACCAAAGATATATATCATTGATATAAAATAAGAAGGAGTGGTCCTGAAATACTGCCTTGTGGAATACCTATATCAATCACTTGCTGATCCAATACATATTTAACCTGTTGTCTTCTATCGCACAAATCATCCCTAATCCAGTTAAATACCATCCCTCCAAATCCCATTAGTTTTAACTCATTAAGTAATCAATTTCTATCAACAGTTTCGAAAGCTCGTTTCGAATCGAGAAAAATGATAGCTGTCACCTTTTCATTATCTAATGCCGACTTCCATTCATGCTACACTGGATGGGACTTTCGCAGCTATGTTTCTCCCTAAAACCCGATTGATAATCAGAGATTAATTAATTTTCCTATACATATTGAACAACTTGTTTATAAACTATTTTTTCAAGTTTTTTTTTAAGGCTGGTAACATATCAATAGGCCTGAATACTTCTGCTTTTATTGTCTTTGCAACTTTCCTCGACAGAGCAATTTTTGATACCTTCAGTGAATTTGGAATCTTACCAGGTAGTAAAGAAGTATTTATTATGTTGATGAGCGGCTCAGCTAGCTCTTCGAAAAATCATATTTATAAATATGCATACCAATATCATCCGGACTAGTTTTACAATTAGTTCTTAAAGTTGCGATTTTTCAATCAGCCTAAAGTTATTGAACCTGTTTCTACATCTGATGAGTGGTATTTCATTATTATTATAGGGTATGGTAACTATAATATCTTGTATACTTTTAATGAAAAAACTGTTAGACCTGTTTACAATAACATTTAAGTCCTCAATTTCTTCACCATCCATTTCAATTACTTTGAAATTATCTCTGATTTTTTTTGTTATTTCTTTCAGTGTTTTCCACATTTCTTTTGCGTTTCCCCAACATAGACCTATTTTTCCTTTGTATTACTTACTTTTTTCCATACCTAATAGTACTTACAACTCTATTTCTGTATTGATTATACCTTACCTATTCGTTTTCATTGAAATTCAAGTACTGTTTGTAACACTCATCCTCTTTTAATTGCCTTAAGAACTTAATCATTGAACCAACCCTCATAATTATTTGAAAGCCTAATTTCCCGTTTGGGCCTATTATAATTTACAATATTTAATAATCCAGTAAGAAAATGGTCATACCTATGGTCTAAGTTTTCTAAACAATAATCAAATTTGTTTACAAAATCTATGGTTTTCTTACGAATTTTTTTTCCACATCTGACAGCTTATTTCTCACAATTATTCTTGAGGTTCGCTGATTTTGTAGAATATTTATTTTTATACAGTTGTGATCACGGATATTTGGTTCTTCCAAAACTACTACTTCTAGCACTTGTTTTCCATTCCACCTTCATACACATGTGTGGCATTATTTACGAGTTGCTTCAATCCAAAATCTTGCGCTAAGCTTTTCAATTTATTGGAATATGTCGAATTACTAAACCATTTGATATTAAAATCACCTTGAAAATCACCAACTATTGAAAAAGTGTGTTCAATAGGGCTCAAATGATTTTCTAACTAATCTTCTATAAAATCTTAGAATATACTGATTGGGAGATCAATATAATCCACCCATAGTGAAGAACTCATTTCCAATATTCAATCTTACATATCATTTTTTCCTAATCAGATTTCTATTTCTCATTACAGCCGAAACTGAATCTCATGAGGGCAAACGCAAAAATGAGTCTTTGTGGCCAATCTTCAAGATTCATCACCAAAAGTCTAGGTATATCTTTGATCTTTATTATCGAAGAAAAGCCATCAGCAAGGAGCTGTATGACTACTGCCTCTTAGAGAACATTGCAGACAAGAATCTGATAGCCAAATGGAAGAAACAGGGCTATGAAAGCTTGTGTTGTTTGAGGTGTATCCAGACCAGGGACACCAATTTTGGGACAAATTGTATTTGTCGGGTGCCTAAAGCCAAATTGGAGGAAGGCAGGATAGTGGAATGTGTGCATTGTGGGTGCAGGGGTTGTTCTGGATAGGGAGAAAACGACAACAGACAGTGAAATTTGAGGCCTTTAATTTTAATAAGTACTGCATTGTATCAAAACTAGTGATGTAATGTTCAGCCTTTGTTATATGAGTTGGGACTAAAGTTATTTAAATACTCATTCAAATATTTGTCTAGTGTACCCATTTGGAAATAGCAGTATGTTGACTGTACTCAGTATTCCTTCTAGTCTTATATGAGAATGATGCTACCATTGCATCACTAGTTGATTCACCATTATAATGAAGGATGGAGGAGACAATGTCATCCAATTTTGTTCACATCAGTGATTGTGTTACTATGTATGTTGGATAACTTTTGAAATTATAATGCATTTTGACAACTGTATGAAGTGAAATTATATTAGGTTATTAGTGCTCTGCTTGTTTTTTCAATCTTATCTATCTTCAGAAATTAACTATACATTTACTGATGATATTCATACAAAAATACCTGAAGCAAATACTCTAGGGAGATGAACTTATTCCCTGCACATCATTTTTTCCGCTTGATAACCAAGCAGCACTAATTATCAAATAATTATGGCTGGCACTGATTTCAGAAACAGTCGACTAGGGCATTGCAGGAGTGGGGGGTTGAAAATGATTGAATGATCAATGATTTGTAGCACTCGCCGCTGACCAATTGTTTCTCTATTTTTCGCTCGATGCTGTCGATGACGTAGATCGATGCCATCGATGTATTTTCTTCTATCTTTGTGTGTGAGGGTAATAATAGCCAGTGTGTTCTGAGTACGTACGTATGAACTCAATACATGATATATATGCATGTATATATGTACCGACATAGTCAAGGTCAAGTTATATCCTGTCGAATTGACCCATATAGTGCTTGAAAATACTTCACTGGAATGGAACAAGTCATCGAGGAAGTCACCATCACATATTCCTTCCTATCGTACCTGTGAGGCATATGCCAAATATCCATATTATATTGTTGGTTCATTTTATTTATATTGACCAACATTGGACATATCTGCATAATCAAAACTACCTCTGGTTTAAACGTGAATTCACTTTTTTGATCGATTCATCATTATGGGGCATGGTCTTCTGTACATCGTTGCATGCATGTATAGGGAATTTGACGTACATCTCCAACATAATATTAATATAGACTGATGTCCTAGCTCCCTATCACCAGCCACTATAATAAGTTATCGACTTCTGCCTACTTGACTATGTCAAATCATAATACCTTACATAGGATTCCCAAGATCGAAACTAGATACTCTATGGTTATCTTGGAAATTCTGGAAAACACGATTTGAATTTGAAATTTAACAGGAATGCAAAAATTTAACCGTTTGCTATCCATCACTCTCAGTATCGGTACTTATCAGTTGAAGTGGATTTGAATTTACAGGATAGACGATAATATCGTCATTTAGTCAAGTGGTGCGGCGGTGCTGATGTTGTTTGACGGGTCTACATGCTTTGGAAAGAAACAATTGAAGAGTTGATTCACCATCCTATATCCAAGTTGATTTCCAATATCTACCAAAATATATATTGTCTTTTGTTCTGAAAACAGAATTTTGTATTACTTCTGGTTAAACAGGATAGATACATTAATCATCGTTTAAATATATTGGAAGTGAGGACATATTACTGAAAAGTGGCAGAGCAGCGGACAAAATATTTCAGAGAGAAAACATTTCGTAAATCTTGAAGACTGGAGCAAATTCATTTCCGAAACATCCATGAAGATAAGTATAATTTTGTATTCATTTACATACATTCGTCTTTTTCATAACTTTTCAAAACAAGGTTTCACTGATTATCATGAATGAATTTTTGGTCCCTGAATGTTAAATTTCGAACAGTGTCATTCCAGAACAGATTATTGATCTGTCCTCATCACAAATATATTGGGAAAATTATTATCATTTCAAATTTTAGAAACGAGGAATTAGAATCAGAATATATAACATACTACCTCCTTTGCTAATCTACAGATAGTATTAATTATTCATGATGTCACGTCGTTGATTTGGGTATTTTATTTACCAACTACAGGGGGTTATGTATCTTCTGGTCAGATACCAACTCTTGAAAGTCTGGCTGAGTTGGTTTGCCTTATTATTATAAGTATGTTAAATAGCAAATATAATTGAATAATTCTTGAATTCTCGATTTTTTACAAGCTTATGATTCAAATTCTTTCTTGTTCTCCTCTGAGTGAAAACATTACAAAACTTGGAAATAGTTATATTCCAATGAGAAAATTCATTGCTGCTTTCTTAAATCAAATAGCTGTCTTCATAATTCTCTCTAAATGTGAATAAGTTGTCCAAACACTCTTCATAATCTTCTTTTTCTATTCCAATAACCTGGCGCATTTTTGCTACTCTGATTTTTCTTGCTTCTGTATGAAGAGATTCCAACATTTGTCCCATTTCCGAACCGCTATGAAGACCTGCTAGAACAGCTATCGATTGCACACCTGTGGAGAAAACAAAAATTTGTTTTTTTAGATAGTTGGTATGACAATAGTACAGGATGTTTCAATTTCGAATATACATACGATACCTGTAGATAGAAAAAACCTTGGTGGTTCCAATTAACCCCCCCCAGGATGTAATTACTGCCTTTGATTACTGATATATAGGGAGTTATCTATATTTAGCAAAATAATCATGTGGTCATAACTTTTGAACCACTTTGTACAATTCATTCACCTTGATATGTTTGATTCACGTATATTGCCCATGGAAACTGAAATGAAATCAGGATCCGAATGGATATCGGTCTTCAGGCGAAACTCGCAGTTTCTCAAATTTAAAGACAACACACTGTATTGCAAAATTTTGTAGATGTTTCGATAATGGTAGAAAAAAAAATTATGATCGCGCATCCAGATTAAAAAATTAGATGGATATCTCGGAAATTAAGAAATAACATTTATTATTTTTTCAATAGATACATTAATGAGATAATAAAGAAACTACGCCAATAACAATAATTTCAAAATGGTCACCATTCTCCTAAACACCATTGTCTGAATCTGTTATTATTCATTTATTTATTTATTTATTTATTTATTCAACGGGGATACACCCCCAAAATTCGTAAAATACAATACTTATGTGATATATACAGAAAAAGTACTAAATCTAGAACTACTACACAATTAACAATTTTCATTCAAAATACAAAGTTTGACATTCCTCTATCTTTGATATTCCTCTAATAACATTTTCCATGAGGTGCTTTTCTCATTTGCTCCGCATACGTTATTGATGTATCCTAAAAGTTCTTCTATTGTATCAATTTGGCATCTAACACCTTTGATTCTAAGTGATCTAAGTTTTACTTTCATGGCCGACTCTGTTTGGTTAAAGAATCAACCATAACTCTGCCATTTTCATTCGTATTTTGAATCAAGAAAATGTTGCAAATGTGCACCTCTTTTTGAAAATTCATATGAAAAACAAAAGATGATTTCACTGCCTGTGAACTCTTTTTTAATATATTTTATTGATTCCTCCCATCACTTTTGTTCAACTTATTCTAGTTCAATTCAACAATGAGATGAATCCAGCGATTAGTGATGAAAAGTAAAAATTTCAAAATGCCCTAGGGTGCTATGAGACGACGTTATAGGACGTCTGAGAGCTCACATTATTTCTATGGAGCCTTTTCATGAAGCATTTATGAAGGTATATTCAAGATATTAAATGATTGAACAGATGAATAATGAATGATTGACACATTTTCTTGCGATTTGAATTTTGAAGTTCATGTGTGTGTTGTGAATTAATTTGAAATCAAGAAATCTAGTGACCATGGCAGTGAAACATTGACAAAACAATTTATTATGATTTCAGTTGTACATACAAAAATGAAACTTACATTCTCCACCTCTTTTTTTGAGACAAATTCACTTGCGGAAACAAATAAAAGTTCCGGTTTTCGACTTTCAGAACACATGTGATAAAAGGTTTAGTTTTGGAGTTATGGACTGAAGTTGCATCTTCAAAATGGGAATCATATCACAGTTTAGAAAATACTATACCAATTCACTCACTCCTCAGAATCACGTTTGAACCTTAACTTAAAAAACATCCCCCCTTTATTACTGTTGTTTTGACCAGAAACACGAAAACAGCATTGATACGGGAGGTCATTAAACCAGGGGATGTCGGGCGTGTTTGATTGCGGTTGTTCGGATTCAGCAAAAATGATAATTATGTAGCTTTACATCAGTATGTCTGCAATGAGATCTATCCTGTATCTTATCTGTCTATCCTGTATCTTATCTATGAATTGCTTTTGAATTCAATTTCAGAACAAATATAAACTGACGCTTGTTCACGGAAGCAATTGACGTGATCAATTACAAGCTCATTTTTTTTCAAAGTTTTCTCAAGAGTATGTTTTGCGCTGATATCTTTTTTATAATACCCCGTATACAAATTGCATTCTCCAGAGGTTTTAACGTTGCTTGATCCTGTCCGTTTCTAGCTCGAGTCAAATCAATGACCGAGATAATAATGAGTGTGAAATTTGAAACAATCACCCTATACTGATGATCATTTTGTCGACTGGAATTACCTTTTGAAGAAATTTGATGGGTAACTGTGACCTAGCGATAAAGAGGGAATCGCGAACTTATGAAGGCGACTTGAGCTGCGTTAACAAAACAGTGTTGACTATGACTTAGTTCCAATGTTATGAAATGTTTCTCCAATTGAAACGTTGTCTGATCTGTCTTCATCTAGAGGACCTCTAACATATGACAATTCTACTCCCAGTCAACTTCTGCAACCTTCCACTATACAACAATCCATAGAAATCTCAAACATTCAAATGAGCAAAGCAAACACTCGTATTTGGGACACTTGCCTTAACTACCTAGAGGACGTTTTAAGCTATAAACTGAGACGATGAAAGGGGAAGGAAGCCAGCGGCATCCGCGGAGAGTGACGGAACTGATACAGTTTATAAACTGTGATCATATGTCGGGTCGCTTTCGATGTGTTAATCTTTAATAGCGATAAATCAACTCCTCCGAAGAAAACACCATTTGACGGTGATGTGAGTAATTTTGATATCGATAAAAAAGTGGCATCCTTTTTTATCGCTGTAAAAATGCCTGTTTCTCGAAACCATACTCCATCTAGTATGCGCCCGTCACTTCAATTTCAAATGTGATTGTTGGGTATTATTCACACGAGCCGTTTTGGGGAAATTTCGTCTGAATAAATCACAAAACATACAGAAATCAATCCCGCAAACTACAAGAAACACGAAATCATCGATTTGAAGACAATTTATGGAGTTTTGCAAAACCAGAAATTACGGATTGGGAGATCCACGGTCTCGCGATTTTTTCATGTCAGTTTTTCTCGTAAAATTTGTTTCGTGAGAAAGTGAAATTTATCCGATGAAATTATGATTTTCCTGTTGGAAGCCATGGAACCTGCCAATATCTACTCCTTTTAAAGGCGTAATGGGACTTTACCAAGGTAGTTTTTATACATTTTATGGACTAGTAGAACTAGTAGTTAAACACAAAGCCTCCTATTATTATCAACCTGAATTCACATCACTGTAATCTGATAAGATATCCGCGGAAATGGTACTCTCATCTCAAGCTCTAATCACAGAATTAACACAGAACAACAGCACGATGTACAGTCAGAGTTCTGGTAACTTATCTCTGGTTGGCAGGGATGCTTGCGCCTATGTTGCGCTATTAACGAGCCTACTGACAGGGCGCGCTGATTGTGATGAGAAGAAAGAGAGTGCAACTTCTACCAACATTTCGTGTTTAAGGTATGATAGTTATATTAATGTTTTCATACGTTTATAATATTGGTTTATATTTGAGCTTCTCAGAACCATAATGACTCAAATATATTGCTTGTGGTGGGAAAAAAATAATATACACCTCTGTAGTAAAGAATATGATTACCACGGCACCTTACAATATTTCTGGCCCCTGGATAATATTGATATTCTTCACTATCTGTAAGGAAGGTGTATAGATAAGAATTACTAGATTAGCGTTTGTTTTTATATTGATTCCAAGTAGGTGGGAGTGATCTATGTCAGGGTTTGTCTTATTGTTTTCATCATAACATCTACTCGCAGCTCAAAATAACTCAAATAACTAATTTAATCGTACGAAAATTTCAAGAAATAAGATATCTTAGAAAACTCACCTGTCTCCTCGTCTCGCGAAAAGTCCGAAACGACGCCGTCCTCGCCAACCCCACCGTCGAAAATGCCAGGGTAGGGGCTCCGCACGTCCACCCCTTTGTCCACCGCAGTGACGTTGGTAGCCGTCGCCTCGGTCGTGTAGGAAAGATACATCGCCATCATATCCTCGACGGTGCGACACCTGTAGGCGGGCAGCTCGCGCTGCTTGCCCGCTTCGCGTTCCGCCCTCTTCAGCTTCGTCCCGGGAACGCCTCTCAGGGTCACGTGCTGCATCGTCCTGTACGTACCTAACAGGAGAATGGTCTTGGTTATGCGCCTAGGAACTTTATGCCTGAACATACGCCGAGTTAGGCACGCAAATTCAGGGGTGCTCAACAAGTCATAGTAGATACTGTCAGTAAGTTTCATTCATTTTTCAGCTTTTTGTGAGATTTTCTCTCCTCGTTTCTGAAAAATAGAGTAGAAGTTATAAAAAAAACTATTTCAATATATTTGTAGTAAGGACACACTTTGTGATCTGCCCTAAAATGTCACTGCGCTTGAAATTAAACCTTTAGATACCCAAAAGAGAAATTCTCTATTTGTCAGTGACACATTGTTTTTGAGAAATATGGAGATACAAATATATTTAATAAGAATACAACCTCTACTTATCTTTGTGCAGTCGGTTTTTGACACTGAAAAGTGATAATTTGGTAGACGGAGGAATTGTAACCAGATATCCTCCGTAGAGGTTTTATTCTTATTAAATATATATGTATTTCAAAATTTTTCAAAAACAAGGTGTCACTGACAAATAGAGAATTTCTCTTTTGGGTATCTAAAGGTTCAATTTCAAGCGCAGTGACATTTTAGGGCAGATCACAAAGTCTGTCCTTACTACAAATATATTGAAATAATTTTTGAAAACTTCTACTCTATTTTTTATACCATACCAACGTCTGTCTCTTTGAGGAGGTTACCAAACAATAGTCTCTCTTTGTGAGGGGGTAAGCGATCAATGAAGACGTCGGATAATGAAGACAATATTGATTATCCAATATGGCCGCAAATTTTGTAATTTCTAATTGAAATTTAAAGCTTCTGCTTTTGTGTACCTATATTATCAGAATTTGAAGATGCATTTCTGTGTTTCCAAAATAGTTTTGTCTAGTTCTATTTATTGATTTGTAATTAATGTTCGTATTGCAACTTTTGAACGTTCATCCTTCATTTGCTATGCTCTCGTGGCGAAAATGTACCTACCATTTTGTATTGTTTCAATATCTACATTGGCGATGCGCCACATATTTGTGGTAAAATAGAATAGAAGTATATATTAGAAATCTGAGTGTGATACTATGATGATTATTATCATCAAGATTACTAGGTCATTGAATTTTTCGACAAAATATGTTGAATTTTTGATGCAATGGATGGAAATTAACGATTACATTTTTATCAGGTGCACTATTAGGATGAACATTCAATTTTGGAATATACATCTGGTATGTTTTTTACAAAAATCGTCAAAAAAATGTGTCCCTGACTATCAGCATGAAATTTCTCTCATAGCTATGTAAAAGATTAATTTTGAGCGTAGTGGCTTCTGCCTCTGTCCTAATCATCATATTATCTATTTTTAGTATTAGAAGTGCGACTAGAAAATCTCAAAAACTTGAGAAAACTAATGAGAACAAAGCCAGAACATGATTCCCAACTTATAGATCTAAAAATCTATATGAACTTACCGATGTCACAATTCGGAGTGATACTCTGATGCAGAGGCCCTTTCCATTTGTCCAGACAGTCCAACAAGTTCGTCTCGATGGGAAAGGGCATAAGGAGGCTAGCGGCCGCCGCCTTCCTACCGTTTTTTGTCAAATCCGCGCTGAGATCCGCCAGCGTGAAATCCGTCGATTTTAGGCGATACTTCATCGACACCGTTTCCAATGCCGTGGCCAATATCGCGCTTGAATGGTACGGGATTTTGTGCTGTGAGTATAAACGAAGTTACCGAATGTGCTCGCATCAGGGAAAACTGGTCAACATAGGTGATTTTTTTCATCACCAAAGATATGATATTATATATATCTCTAGTAGATCGAGCTCAGAGAGAGAGAGAGAAAGAGGAATCGAAACAACCACAAGAAAGAGACGCAGCGATAAAAAAATCACGTGACTGTTGGCATTGTCAAAAAATTTCGATGTGTGATGCCATTGTATTGAGAAATACCATATTTTCAGTTATTTTCATTCGAATCGAGTTGATAGTGTAAGATTATTCACTCAAATCTATTGTTTAGCGGAGTTTATTGATCCATAATCATATTGAAACAGAGAGACTCAGTTTTACTTGTTGTTTGAATATCAAAAAATTGGTAAATAATCCTAGTTAGGTCAGCCGGTTCAGCCCATCAAGTCAAGGATCGATATCACATATCACATAGTTTTGAGACAACAAATTCAACCAATTTGATGGACATCAATGATGGAATATTAAAAAATTGTCCAATTCTTGAATCAAATCCACTGCAGAGTTTTAAACACATCCTCGGAACACTGGAAACTACAATTTGTCTAAAGAATACAATTACACCCAATATAGTAACGCATATTTGCTCATTACTTTATGTATAGAGTTCAGTATTCTTATGCAATCAATGTATGTTATCGTATCAGCTGCTGTTTATGAATAACTATGGATAAACTTTCAGATAATTGCAAGTTTCAGATTGAATTTGTAATTACTAGTGCAAAAATCAAAGCTTTCGGCACTGTGAGACGGTGAACTTATCAAATTTTTGAATACAGTATTTTTGAAGATTTAGTAGATTTAGAAGTATTTGGTACAACGAGCAGAGAATGGAATGTTGCGGCACGAGCCTTGGTGATTGCTGCAAACTTTCAAACACGAGAGAAATTAGCAAAATTAATGGCTTTTAGGTATGTGGAGATGAGTAAATCTGTGTAAGAAGTGGTTAGTCTAGCAAAATATACTGGATATTTCTCTCGTTACCGCAGTCGCATAGTGAAGTCTTAATATTCAATTTTTAGAGGTGTACTGGGGAGTGACAATTATCCGATCTGGCAAAATGGAAGGGTGAATAGAGATTTTCAGGGATATAGTTCAGTTCATTCTTCATTCCGAATCTCCTCTCGGAAGGAGATCTTTGTAATCGTTAATTCGTGGAATGCCAAATTAATCTAGCCTCGAACCATGTTAAATTAGGACAGGTGCACGCATTCCTATTCAATGGAATGTTGAAAAATTCACCACATTGCTCAATTCAGGTAATTTAAGAGTCACTAGTTTTCCTGAAGAGACTAAACCACTATTTGACTAAACTAAGGGTGGCAGAACTGAAGGCAGTGACGACTGATCAGTTCTACTTAACTTACAATGAAACAAAATTGACAATGTGTATTCAGAAAAATCAAATGATGGTATATCTGACAGAATAATGATAAAATGAATCGAATTAGTGAAATAGAATCATTTATCAGGCACAAAAGAATTTGAAACGCAAAGTAGGTACAGAATAATGGCGCCATCTTCAGGAAAACTCGCGACTCCTACATCAGCTGAAGTAAAGCAGATATGTTGAAACAAAAGCGCATAGATGAACAGCACACTTGTGCTGTTTACAATCTGTCACACCATAACACGACCTCAGCAACGTAGTGTCCATGGTCATCAGGATAAGTTCACTGACGTTATGAGTATTAGTGAGATGACTGGTCGCATCTGATTGGTCCACGACTCTCCTTGGGTTAAACCGGCACTGGTTACCATGACAACTAGTGACGAAGTGAAGAATTAGTGAACAGTGTTACAATATCAGTTCAATGGGAGGTTTGAAAATCATATTTCATAAAATCCATAGGAAGAATGTTATAATACATAACTAGTATCGAAGGTGACATACTTAGAAATGTAAAAAGTGCATGAAATACACTTTCCTAGGAGTTGTGCACACTATTTTACGACGATCATAAATGTTTAAATGATGTGTTTTTTTATTATTATTATGTGAAATTTATTCAAAGTTTTGCTTGTCAACAGCTACAATGCGACCCAAAATACAGCAGTCAGAAACGAGAGAACCCGAGCGAAGACCCCTTCGATAGTTTGACAATACCTATGCCAATTTTATGAAAATAAATGTGTGCGCATAAGAATTTTTTCAAGCTCGACAATTTTCGGATATTTCAGCCGTTATCTTTGGTAACCAAGTTCATTCAACTGAGTCAATTGTGTTTCATGTTATTTTTTTAAATATATCCACATTATTTTTTTTGAGTTTGTTATGGATAATTTAGTGGATTCATAATTTCTACAGGGATCAAAATTCTAAAGGATAGGAGGTCATGGTAACATAACTAGGCGTATTGCAAAGAAGGAAGGAAGATATTGGATTAAACCATTATCGGAAAGGTTAGGATGCAAAATGAATCTAAAATATACCATATTTGATGGTACCAGGTAAATTCATCATCATTGCAAGCATGCGTTTTTCAAATATTTCCATACCAGTTTGTTTAACTTTCGACTTTGCTGGCGCCATAGTGAAATGGGCTACTTTCTACATAATAAAACGCTATTTTCATAGGTGGTCGTAGATATAGTTATTTAACCAACTAATATATTAATGAAGGCGATTAATGTTCGAGATCATTAATCGCTATTGGTTTTTGGTATTAATCGGGAGGTCCGATTGCAATAGTGATCCAATCTGTAAAGTCATGACAGTCAACTTGACAGCCCTTATGACTTCGATATTTGTCAAAACTACAAATCCAAAACACTTTTTTTGTTGACATCTAGATCAACGAGAATCATGGAAACGTCCTATAAACTTGATTGATATCCATTTGCCACTCCTATACCACAATCATGCATTAAAAGAGGAATTGATTGTTGAAAGGGGGTCATTGATATCAATTTCATAAACGTTAAACAGTATCGTTAGTACGAGGTCGACGCGGATGAAAATGCTCATTAGCATTTTCACCCAAGGTATATACAATATTTTTTCCACTACTAACACTGAAATATCAGCATTTTTGATAATTCCGATTTTCATTTCCACTGATGGAGAAATGCCATTCAGCATATTACTGAAACATAATCATAGACTAGAGATGCGTTCAGACACGTATAAGGGATCGGAACCAGAATATTGATACTGATAAATATCAATATAAGTATATATTAAAGATACAGTGTTTATTGCAATCATTTGAAACATCCAAACCTCATGAACATATCAAATGCTACCGTCGAAAACGTCAGTCTTCGAAAATAGGTATTCTCTCAGTTGATGCCCATCTCTAATTAGCACATGACAGTGACAGCTCATGTATGATTTGTGACATTTCAGGAATTGATAAATATTCATAATTGAAACCGTTTGTTATAATTGCAGAAATCTCTTAGAGTTGTAGTGCATTTCTTATATGTTTCTTATATGTTTCGGTTAATGATGAGTGTTTCATTGATTGCATAGGTACCGGCATTTATGTGTGTGTACTACATATCATCGACGCTATAGATAGTTCATTATTCACCTAGGTGAAATGTCTTTATCATTATTTACTTTGATCAAAAAAGTGTTACTTCTCATTGGAGATATTCCTTGAATAATGGTGCTTTCTCAGATTAGTGGTAAAAAAAGAAATTTACGTCGTAGTTGACGTGTGAAAACCTCCTCATCGCCCCCGGCCGCCTCCATCCCTCGCCGGCGACGCTCAACGGCACGAAGAGCGAGGAGAACGAGGCCAACTCGTGGAAACCCAAGGCCGCGTTCACCACTCGCACGGATTCCTCGACGACGGCGCGGGCGACGTCCTCGTCGGTGGCGTCGTGGGCATCGTAGTGCCCCGGCGTCACCGGGAACACTAGTACCGACTTCTTGTCGTACTCGTCGCGTAGGTGGCCGACGCACGAGGAGCTGAGTCCGGTGAAGGCGTTCGCGCCGTCCGCGAGAATTTGGAAGCCCTGTAACGTCATTTCGTCGATGAGAACTGTAGTAGTTATATAGAGGGTGTTCCTCCAGGACACCCTGTATCGAACGATATATGGAAAACTATAAGTAGGGCCAATTTGAAAATTTGGTGGCATGCTACTGTTGCCAAGGGCAATTTGGCTAGAATATATATTTTCAAGATGGTTGCTCATTTCAAATGGGACACCCTATATATTATTTCATTTTTGAATTCTACAAAGAATTGTAGGCAACTTTCATGTATAATGTCCTATACTTGAGTCTAGCCGTTTTCAACATATTTTGAATTTTATGTCAAAAATGACGTTTGAATGCCTGAACTTAACTATTAATGTCTTCCATATGAAATCTTCAATTATCCGATTGAGGTCGGTTTCCTTATAGAAAGAGATCTACGTTAGTCTACTTCGATGATATTTTGATAATGAATAAATGATAAATGAAGAGTGATCAGAAACTAACATTGGAAATTACTTCGGAAAAATCTTTGAGAGTCATATTTTTCAAATGAAACCCCCTATTTTTATAATTTCATATCATTCAGCTTTGAGAATGAGGGTAATTTTGTATAATTTTGTATTGCCAAAAGTTTGTAGTTTTCAAAAAAATGGACAAATTACGTTTCATAAAATCACGTATTCTTTAGTTCTGTTATCCTCAGTTGGCTATGTGTCCGCAGTTGTGTTAGAATAATCAAGTGTCACAGAAATGTCATTGTAAACAATTATGCCGGCTGGTTTGAATTATTCCAATGAAGATTACTTGAATGAGGAGAGAAAATCCTATAAAGTCTGGAAATATGAACATGATGAATGACTTAGTTTGAGGGCCATGAAAAAGTCTGTATAAATATTTTGATTTTGTATTCTATTTGCCTCATGACATAAGTTGGTGAAAATTTATCATTTCATAATTTGAAGAAATAAGTCCATGCTTTTCTCTAAAAACTTGTTTGTGAAGTGTCAATTATTATAGTATGAAAGAATCACTATATGCACAGTAGCTGGATATATCAGAATTTTTATTATCATCTGTGTCTATTATTTCAATGTTGTAGTCTACAAACACATTGAAAAATCATACCCTTTCATGAAAATACTGAAAACTAAAATTATATTCATTATATTTATTGTCATTGTCCATAGTTGTCCAGTGAAATAAAAACAATACCTAGCAATTGATATCAAATTTATCAATTATTATATGAGTGATTAACAGAATACTGCAAGAGCAAATAAAATATGAACAATGAAGCAATAACAGATATTGGTACAGAGGAATCTAAACTGATTTAAATATTTCATTCAAAGGAATGCATTGAGGTGATATTTATTCAATCTCAGGAGAATATCAGTATGAGTATCAAAATTTTGAACATGGTGCTGCTTCAAAGGCGAGGTACCTATATACCTCAGATTAATGATTGACAAAAGATCCTGTTGATTCTTCAAAATGAAATGTTAGTAATCATGTTAATGCACTAAATAACACAATTCACAACTTCAATACTCACTTGGAAATGGTCACATTCCTCAACATAGTTCCTTATCTTGTCACCAAAATCATCCTCAAACTGTGGTGTTCTCCACAAAGAAACTCCTTGCTGGAAAGCATTAAAAGGAGTGCTGTCATTACAGTGCTGATACTCTTTCACAATATTCACTGTTCTAGGATGGAACTTTGCATAGAGGAAGTCAGACCATACTCTAATTTTTTCCTCAAGTTTATATTTCTTGCTTAGGACTTTCTTTGATTTCTTTGGGTCATCTAGATCTGCTTGAAATTCATTTTTTTCTTCACTAGTTGTGGCTTCAATGTCTATAGATTCATCCCATTCAACTTGAACTTTGGAGGGCTTGGGTAGAGGTTCATAAAGATCACCTTTCTCAGGAAGACTCCTCAAACTACCTTTCAGATCAACAAGCAGTAATCGAGGCGTAAAAGTAACTTCAGACTGAAAAGAGTAAGTAGATGCAAACAAATGTCTCATTGCCATGTGGAGACATACTTACTCTAGATGTTAGGCCTTCTCTGTAAAAAACATCATGATTTATTTCTGATGGTGTGGTTGAATTGTATTCGAACGCCCTTTCTTGTATATTCCACCAGTGGGTTCCTACAAAGTTCGCGTAGTGTCCAAACTGCAACGTGAGTATTTCTCTGGTTCCCATAGTAGCAGGGATATCAATAGATAATTTCAAATCATTGTACTATCTGGAAAGAAAACTCACGCCGATTTCAAGCCGACCGATTAAAACACGATTTCATGATCAAATCAAAACAAAACAGAAAACGAATCTAACCTCAAATTGTCAAATCCTAACCACACTACTCCTCTTCCTGAGTATTGAGATATCATGTTTTTCAAGCTGATTGGGACAGAAGTTCTATAAGACGGTGGTCCAATGAGCCAATCTTCTAGAGCCCACAGAGACAGAGGCGTATCCAAATAGTTTAACAATGTCAAGAACCAATAACAAATCTAATCCGATTCCTGATTGTCGGAGTTTTCAGATATTTTATCACATCCTCTGATACATTTTCCAAGAAGTCAAGTACTTTGATGTAATCACAACAGTTGCATAATGTATGTGATATTGAATTTGAATTGGAACATACGCAGGGTGTTTCGATCTATTAAGTTATGCGAAACTTCAATTGATTTTTCAACAATTTCAGGATAGAGCTTCAATGCATATTTCACTTCCGATGAGAAAGTTCTTGTTTTGCAATGGTTATACCATTGATTTGGTAACAGGCTTCAGATGAACACATTTTATATTCATAACATATTACAAAAGTAATTAAACTAGTTACGGAAAGGTCTCAAGATCTAAGAGAGGAGAAAGTTCTATTTTTGATTGCTTCAATAGAAAAAAAAATGTTAAAACACATGTTATTTTTTATCCAGAATTTGCCCCGTGGGCACACCCCTGGGATAATTAATAAAGTGTAACAGATCTAGAAGATACCTCAACGAGATATAAGAAAACTTTGTGAATTTATGGAAATCGATTGAAGTATTTTTTTGAAAACTGATGGAATATCGAATTATCGAAATGCCCTGTGTCCCAGAAACTTCCCTATCAATTTCCATATTTTGGCCCGAATATAATTTAAGTTTCGAGCAATAATATACATGAATGAGAGACCATGTTTGAAAAACTATATCACCGAAACTACAAATCGATGTTTAACTCTATAATGAATCATTCATCTTTACTTTTCTTCGTTTGTTGGGTATTTTCAGAATAACTCTCTTGTTTCTTCTTGTACTGAGAGAACTGATCCCAGGGCGCACTCAGGTCGAACTTCCGGAATTCCTGAGCCAATTCGACCGGTTCGCAAACCACCCTCTTCTTCTCATCGTCGTATCTCAACTCGACGAATCCCGTCAAAGGAAAGTCCTTTCTGAAGGGGTGGCCCTGGAATCCGTAATCGGTT